>JASDDO010000008.1:401253296-402498782 GCA_030015575.1 Agapanthus africanus
CTAATCAAACCCTAATCTCTTTTTATCATCCTTAAACATGTTTCATAATAAATCATATCATGTCACAATAATATATATCACATATATATTATATATTTGCAACAAAAGAAAATAATACAATTAACATATATCACATATATATATCAATGTATTAATCCGGTGAGAAAATGAAATAATAAAGCGAGCCAATATTAGATAATGTAATACAATATATCATATATATCATTATACATTAAATCATCGAATCAACACTTGATCCGACGATCCGGCTATATCGAATATAACCGACTAATATATCATGTACTGATTCATCGAATCAACACTTGATCCGATGACCCGGTTCATATCTAAATATCGCGATATCGCATTATCCTCGGTCCTGCATATATCACATATGTGCCTCTACTCCGTTTTGCCTGAGCGAAGAAACCTCTGTGTAGGACTCTAAAGAATCGTCAATACGCCGGTAGCAGGTGATGATCATATCAAACACCCACAAGCTGCAAACGGTCAGCTAAACGTAACAGCCACCCAGGTATTGAGCGATCAGAAGATCAACAAGCTAGCCTGTCCGTTCTCCTGTGAATCCAATCAGTAACACTCCCGTACAGTCCGGTCTGTTCGTCTGATATGTCGCATATCAAGTCTAGGGATGGTATACGTCAGAACCAGAGGGTTCGAAAGATCAGGACATTCCTACGCCGCTCCACAGGAGTAGTAGGCAGTCTCATCCGCCCGAGAGATACGGTTTTCTCATAGACGGGGATAGAGAGGATTGCATCGTTGATAGTGATGAGCCGACTAGCTTCCAGCAGGCCATTCAGAGCGTTGACTCAGTAAAATGGCTGGATGCAATGCGGACCGAAATGGAGTCCATGTACACCAACAAAGTATGGACGTTGGACGTTGCTCCAGATGGGGTAAAACCCGTAGGATGCAAGTGGATCTTCAAAAGGAAGATTGGTGTAGATGGACAGGTTGAGACCTATAAAGCTAGACTTGTTGCAAAGGGTTTCCGTCAAAGACCTGGCTTGGACTATGACGAAACCTTTTCTCCAGTGGCTATGCTGAAATCCATTCGGATCCTTCTTGCCATTGCTGCCTTCCATGATTATGAGATTTGGCAGATGGACGTAAAGACCGCTTTTCTGAACGGAAATTTAGAGCAGTGTGTCTATATGGACCAGCCAGAGGGTTTCATTCAAAGTGGGAGCAGCGGGAAGGTGTGCAAGTTGCTTAAGTCCATCTATGGACTAAAGCAGGCATCGCGGAGTTGGAACATCTGTTTTGATGAGACGGTCAAAGATTTTGGCTTTATCAAAAATCCAGATGAACCATGCATCTATAGTAGATTTGTAGCATGAACTGTCGTATTCCTCGTTTTATACGTGGATGACATTCTCTTGATAGGAAATGGCATTCCTATGCTACAATCTGTCAAAGGGTTCTTATCACACAGGTTCTCCATGAAAGACCTGGGTGATGCCTCTTACATTCTGGGGATCCGGATCTATCGTGACAGATCTAAGAGGATATTAGGACTTTCACAGTCCAGATACATCGACACCATACTGAAAAGATTCACTATGGAAGATTCCAAGCGCGGTAATCTACCGGCTTGTCATGGGATCACCCTCTCCAAAGAGATGTCTCCCAAGACTGATTTGGAAAGGGATCGCATGTCTATTTTACCCTACGCTTCTGCGGTAGGCTCTATAATGTATGCGATGTTGTGTACCAGACCAGATGTAGCTTATGCACTGAGTGTGGTAAGCAGGTATCAGTCAAACCCTGGAGAGAAACACTGGATAGTGGTAAAGAACATTCTCAAGTACCTGAGAAGGACTAAGGAGATGTTGTTGGTGTATGGCGGAAAAGACCTCCAGATCGAGGCCTTTGCTGACTCCAGCTTCCAGAGTGACAAGGATAATTCCAAGTCCATGTCGGGTTATGTCTTTACCCTCAATGGAGGAGCGGTGTGTTGGAAGAGTTCCAAACAGGAAACCGTTGCTGACTCGACGATGGAAGCGGAATATATCGCTGCATCTGATGCCGCAAAAGAAGCTATCTGGATGAGGAAGTTCTTGATAGAACTTCAGGTGGTTCCGTCCATTGTTGATCCAATACCTCTGTATTGCGACAACAACGGGGCTATAGCTTTAGCGAAGGAACCCAGGTCCCATCAGAAGTCCAGGCACATCTTGAGGCGGTATCACCTGATCAGGGAGATCGTGGGTCGCCAGGAGATCGAGGTTCGGAGAGTTGCTACGGAAGATAACACTGCTGATCCATTCACAAAGGCCTTACCCCAGACTCAGTTCGAGCGGCTGATCGAGATGATAGGTCTTCGATACGCCAATACATGGCCTTAGTGCAAGTGGGAGATTGTTAGTGTATATGCCCTAGAGGCCATTACTGTATCATATTAGTTTGTATATTACTTGATGGAAGCTTGGGATATTCACCTTGTATAGACAATCTTGCTCAATATAGTAGTATGTTACTTGGTTTGTTTCTGCTTTAATGTGTGCATGTGTTTCTTTTAGCATATCGCCTTTACACATTAGTGGATCCCTTAGGATCTTTGCTTGATTACCAGCGTTGTGATGGCAGTCACACTCGTGGGGGATGGATAATCCACAAGTACATCCTTATGCAGGTCCCTAGTCGTAGGACTATCGAGACAGTGCATCGATACTCCGGAGTAGACTAGCGTATACGCTTCTCATCCCAGCTTGGGAGACGGTCTGTCCCACAGTCGTCAGTACGCCGTACTTGAGATAGTATGCGGGTGCTCGTTAGGTTACGAGTACACTGGACAGGACTCGTCGGGAACTGTTGGTTGGTACTATACCTATCGTCAGTTATCAGTTCCCAGGTGACATGAGTACAGCTTAGTCCGTTGACTTGACACTGTCACTTCGCCTTGAGTGTGTTCCCACTGCACTTTGATTACTACCCTACCACGGCTCAAAGGAGTCATGCAAACAGGTAGTTTTTGGGTGCAGTCCCGAAGCACTTGGAGGCAGTGTCGGTTAGACAGGATTCGTCTCTCCTAGTATTGGGGGTTGATATCGCGCTGTGTCTAGGAGAGCCATTACACAAAGTCCCTGGCCAGGGCAAGCGAAATAGACTGGTAGGTTTCCAGTGTTATCTCAGGTGTTCTGGGCTACACTCCGACACGACTTGTACCGCTAGTAGGGGACTGATGTTTACCGCCCCCTAGGCCCGCCATGCGATGTTCTCAAACGAACAGACCGGACTGTACGGAGATTGTCACATTCAGGCTCAGTAGGAGTTCAGATGGGTTTACCTCGTCAGTCTTCTTATCGACATCTACCTGGGGACCGTTACGTACAGCTAGTGCCGCTTGCGGTCTGTGATTAAACCCACTGCCAGCGTAGTGTCGAGTCTTTAGAGTCCCACACAGAGGGTTATTCGCCTTTGGGCAAAACAGAGTAGAGGTCGCATGGTTTTACGACAGGGTTCGTTCACATCCGCGCACTTGTGCACGTTTGGCGTCCGGACAGACATTACTAGCGGGCTCTGGTTTGAGCCAGATCCTAGTATATGCTTTGGGGTTAGTTTTATCTCATAGTATTCATGTTCCTCGGAACACGAATGCGGATGTGTATGCACAGTTGATTGAGACGGAGGAAGAGGTTTTTCATTAGGGTTTTGGAACGGGTGCGTATGCACAGTTGACAGTCGTCTTTTTCCAAACTCTAATGAATTTGTGATATATCAATTAATAATGTTATTTAAATGAAATTGTGTCATGATTGGGTTTGTTGACTTGTTGACCAAGGTTGACTAGTTGACCATGGTTGAAACTTTGACCATCATCATTTCTTTTCTAGATGCTCTTTGATCTTTGCAAAATCATTTAATGTGAAATAATAATGGTCTTATCAAACCAACCATCACCTTTTTCATTTTGGATTAATATTATTAATTTGATAATTCACATATATTGTTATGGTTGTAAAACTATTCTCATTCTATCATAACCATTCTCTCTCCTCTCTTCATCTTCCTCCTCCAGTTCAAGGAGAATCATTCTCATAAGTTGAGAAACCTCTCTTTGGAGATAAAACACCCTAAGCCACTCTCTACTCTTCCTAAGGTTGAAGGTCTAGCAAGCCGGAGACTTTAGTTTTTCTTAAAGTTCGAGAAAGAAGCTCAAGGAAGAAACCCTCATGTGGATCTATCTTCGACAAGAGAAGGCAACGAGGAAAGCATCATCCGACCACCATCAAGAGTCAACGAGGAGGAGTTCAAGTTGAGGTATAACCCCCTAACCTAGTAGATAACTCTCTTGTTAGTTGCTAATGTGTAGTTTAGCAAAGATCCGTTTTCGTAGTCTATGTTACCTAAACCCTAAAAATCGTTTTTCACCATTTCCGCAAGCCCGAAGGAACCGGAAGAGGTAACGTGGACTTACAATAACACCAAATATTCATTGTCCCACGGAAAAATCTAGAAGTTCTATTTTACTGATTTCAGTAGACTAGATGCAATATCAACACTAAATTGTTGTTATTGCAGCAAAGCTCACCTCAGGGCTAATATAAAGACCTCTAAATTATACGAGTTCAAAGTGTCAACTAATAAATACAATTCACATAACAAAAACCGATTAATAACTTAGAACGACAAGATAATATTAAAACATACTACAACAAAAATGGACTGCACTCAATATTGAGGAGGCCTCGTTGTAGTTTTATTTTCCTTTTCATGTTGTAACCACAAGTTCATTATAGAATGATTTCCTCCTGTACACTGACATTTAGGTTTTTCTGCAGAAGGACGATGCTGTTGATCACGACGACTTCATCTTCGACAGAAACAGCTTCTCCTGAAATTGACACAATGATATATAATCACCGGCAACACATTCTAAGATGTCAAAGGCTACAAGAAAGTATTTCAAATGTAAGAAAAGGGATTGTTGGAAAATACCGAGTTTGGCATTGTAGTCCCCCTCACCCTGCAATATATATAATATAAAAAAATTAAGAGCCATATATATAGGCCACGGAATATATTTTCTGCTTGTTATGAAATTATAGGTTGGATGATAAGTCAAGATAATAGGAAGAGATTAATGGAGGAAAGAGGCCATAGGAGGAATTCTCTCCTATGGCATCGAAAAAATACTCCCTCCATCAATTTTTCCGACGATCGGCCCCCATCATCTTCATCGTCATCATTTAAGATGTGGGTACACCAAATTTCATGTGATTCTACAACTTTTTCACCGTTGATTTAGTGGGTTCAAAATTAACGGTTTACCGACAATAGAACTTTTTACATTGCTAAATCAACGGTGAAAAAGTTGTAGAATCATATGAAATTTGGTGTACCCACATCTTAAATGATGACGATGAAGATGATAGGGGCCGATCGTCGGAAAAATTGGTGAAGGGGGTATTTTTTTCGACGCCATAGGAGGGAATTCCCTCCTATGGCATCTTTTCTCCATTATTCTCTAATAGGAAACACTTGTGGATGGAAAGAGGAAGACTGGCTTAATAAATATGATTTTTTAAATAAAAGGTTAAATGCACAAAACCTCCTACAGTTTAACACATATAGCACTTATATCTCATCAAGTTATTTAATTGAGCACATATGACTCTGTTTAGAACAAAATCCTCTGAAAACAATCAAATATTTACTCCAAAACAACATTAAAAAACCTCTGCAATCAAATTATACAATTATTTGAGTGGTTAGAATTTAATTTTAGTCTTCCCAGTGCCTTAGTTGGTGAACAGAGGGGAGTCTTTGTGCTGATAAATCACTTTTTTTCCGGGAGGGGGGGGGGGGTGTTAAGTGCTGTATGGAGTAAAGAGAAGGGGATACGGCACAATTAAACCTTTCTAAAATCTTGGGGACAGATGGCTACAGAACCAGCTAAATTTAGCGCCGTATTTCTTATGTCTTCAGCATTTGCCGTACGTTATATGATTGAACATTTTACATCTCTATCCTGGGCGCAGAGTACAAATCGAACAATTTTTGGAGAACGTAGGTTTTTAGTTGTAGAGATCAAAATGGAATATATACTAGCAATTGCAATGAATTAAGAGTTGATTTTCTGTCTGAGTTAAGAGAAATTCGCTCCTATTGGCACTGATACGTGATTTGATTCATAAACTAGCGCAACTAAGATAGTTCTTGTTTGTATCTTCTTGCTAGAAAGAATTTATCTGGAGGTGAACATTTACTCTCTCTCACTCTCTATCTCTCTCTGTGGATTATTAACTAGTGTTTTGTTACTATATAAAATACCTAAAACACTTCTCTCTTAACAAGAAAGATTACACCCACCGCCTTGATCTTCTACTTGATTTGATTACCCACTACTCTCTCTCAAATATAGATTAGAACCCTCATTTCTTAGTCAAGCTGAAGATGCCTCTCTCTTTTAGAATCTCTCGTTTAAACATATCCCTAAGGCACCCATTTTGAAGCTAACAATAAACCCTCTTCCATTTTTCATATCCTTCCCTCCAACCCTAAAACTCATAACAATTTACTTAATTTTGAAGTGTACTATTAGGCTGAGAGGGAATCTTCTCCTCCCATGTTTTTCACTGTTGGATATGTGATTCAACGGTTGGTTACAGATCAGGTAATTCATGATAGCATCCCACAAAAAATGGTGATGACATCATCTCATTTATTTAACCATTAGATAAAACCATCCAACGGTTAGAAAAGTGGTAGGAGAAGATTCCCTCTCCTCTTAATAGTAGAATAGTTTAACTCCCAATTAGCAAGTATATCACTTGTATGGGCGCCCAACATAATGCATGCATTGCTAGGTTATAGCACGAGCTAAATTGAAATTTCAATGTGCAAAGAGACGAAGCTTGCCTGTACACGCGACCATTTTCCAATTGACGACCTCCACCCAACTATAGCATGTATGACAACTGCATTCTCCTGTCATGAAATAAAAGATTTATCTAAGAAAACATTTTATGATCATGATACAAAAGCGTGGATGCATTGCATATGGAAAATGACTTTCACACCTTGATTTCAACATCGTCAAGAATCATGCAACTGATGAGCCTCACACCAGCTCCTATACGCGCATTTGCAGAAATTGACACATTTGGGCCAATCTGCCCCGTCAATCACAGTACTGTCAGTTAATAATATGGCTACATCAGCAAAAGTAAAATAAAATGTTTACACTGAAAAGGAATCATGGTGTGCACACACAAAACAATTAATGATTAGGAACTTTCTCTGGGTGAAAATTTAACATTAAGTTAATATAAACATCACCGATAATGGCGGGGCTTAGAGTGGTCTTTTTGTTATGGAGAATATAAGGGAAGAAGGAACTCAAGGAAGAGAAGCTAGGAGTTTAGAGTGGTCTTTTTGTTATGGAGAAGACTGTGTAAAGTTAATATTCTACAATTGAAATATATTTTTTTTTAAAATTTAACATTAAGTTAATGCATTTGATAGGTATCTGAAAAAACTTAAAGTAGTTGGGCGATATCCAAGAAAACAATGGGGTATATCAAAATAGCTAACAATTTAGGTGGGTGTAGAAAAAAAAAACCTTCAAAAATTTATTCATATAATATGATGGAATACACAATGCTGAGAAGAAATAACTTAAGAGTGCTACCACTAAAAAAGCACTTCAAAAATTATAGAAGATATGATTAGAAGAGAAAACTGCCTTGGATTACCATGCTGCTAACCATAAGGAAAAGAGGAAAAGATACTTGCCTTTGCACTTGAATGCACTTTTGCTGATTGATGAATATAAACATCACCGATAATGGCGGGGCTTCTCGTGCTGCGTTCTTTTGCTAGAAGATGAGGAGAAGTGTGACGAAATTGGGCGAGATACAACTCAGAACACTTCAAAGACTTGCTGAACGCACACAGATGTTTACAATAGTTAACATCTGATTATGTGTATTACCAAATAATTTAACAAAAACACCCAGTAGTTTACCCTGTAGAGCACTTATACCCACTCAAATGATTTATTTGCATGCACAGCACATCTGTTTGAATAATTTTAAGGGTCTTGCTCGATAACAGAGTGGTGTCTGCACTAATAAATCACTCGAGGGGTATAAATGCTATGTGCAGCTGTACAGGGCGTTTTGTGCAATTAACCTTTATAAAAAAGCATTAGAAGGTTAGTTTTTCACCCAGGAGTTATGATCTGCTCCCAAAAGTCGCGAGTCTCATATGTGTAGAGCTCTTTCTTCCCTGCGAGAGGCGACAAGATATCCTGATCAAGCCTAACGTAATCTGCAGGAAGAGCCCTTATAAAAGACAAATATCAGCATAGGTTTGGCTCATGATTCATATGTTGATAATTGTGATGAAAACTTGTAGCAGTATGACATAATGCAATCTTAGAAGATAAATCATATATGTTGTAGTATGGTAAAAGCAGCATTAGACGCAAGATGAGGTTTTAAAGTAAAGGTCAATTAAGTATTAGAAAACTAGATATCTGTCCACTCTTTTTCTAATTTATCAAATGTTGAAGCCAGACATAATTGTATAAAAGCACAAGATGAATTTACAGAATGGGGGGGGGGGGGGGGAGGGGACTTAAAAATGATCTTATAGCAGTTTTAAATGCTGCTGTTCCCTCTGCTAGTGGACTTACCAATGGCCTTTGTAGTTAGCGGCAAACTGATCATGTCATGCATGAATCAGATATAGGATCATGTATAATAATTTTCCCGATACTTGGCAAATAATAGGTAAAATAACAGGGGAAGGCCAAATTGTCATCTTCTTTCCAATTGATTGAGTCTCACATGGAAAGATGAAGATAACAGGGAGTACAAGTTCAGCCTCCATCTAAATACCCTAAAGTTTTTTTGTTCATCTCCAAAACTTTAAAACCTTTCAATTTCTGATCCTTCCATGAAAGTGCAATTTTTGTCAGAATAATTGAAGTGTGAAGTGATTGAAAGCTCAAATGAATAAAAAGGCTTCAGATTAACTGCTCAATGAAGCCCTTGTTTAGAAGTTTTATGCATTATTTAACAGGACTTGTCTTAAAGAACACAGTATAAAAGGAAATCATGGAGCTTTGATGACTAGGAAGAAAACAATATCAGATACCAAAACTATAAATTTGACAAATTTGTGCTTTTAACATAGACACCAAGTACCATTCATAAGCCAACAAATTATATTTTCTCAACCTACAATAGTAGCACGAATACGCAGGAAGCTACTTGTCCTGTAAAATCAAATAATACTGGACAAAAACTCCACCAACAGGAACAATGTGCTTTCATTTCATGGTGGCTTCCATAATGTTGCCTAAAGAGTATACAACAGCGAACCAGCACATCACACTAGTTAGCTATTTCTCCTAGAAGTCAAAATGATTAAGTGCCTAGGTATAATCAGTAATTTACATAGATGACTATTTGTTCATGTAACAGCAACAGCAACAGCAAAGCCTTCAAATCCCTCTCTTCTTGGCTTCGCAACTTAATAAAAAAAGTTATTGTTTTTTCTTCTTTTTTTCTTTCTTCATTTGCTAGCATGTATTTGCATTGTCAAATTCAGAAGTCTAATATCATTGTTGACCTACGAGTCTCATTCTCTTTAGTTTTGATTATTTTACAAAAACCATATTTCAAAAATACAAATACGATCTAACCATATCAGAAATATCATAATGCTACACAATGGAGTTATTCAAGCATCATGACAATCATTGGAATCAACTGACATCAAATGAAGAATCAAATTGACTCAATCACACTCAATATGAATTTCAACGGAACATACGAGAAAGTCGACATCAAGAATCGTCAAGCCATTCAAGCCGTCCAAGACTTTTTCATTTTATTTTTTGAGTCTAAAGTCAAGTCGATCTTACAAGATTAAAATTAAAATTTCTATCTAATCCTAAAACAAATTCCCCAAATCATTTTTTTAAAAATGATGTCTGAAAAAAAAACTGTCTGAATATCAGCCATATAGACGTCTATCTCAGGAAAATAGACATCTGTATAGATATCTATTTTGCAAGTTTTCAAATTCTAAATTTGGTGGGAATTTCGGTTTTCGTTTGAATTTCAAATCCACAACGGCTATTAACTGCCATTAACGGTCTTAAAATTTAGGCACAGTTATTTTAACTGCTATAACCGCCCCTCATTGATTTTTATATAAAGGACCCATATTCTAAAGATTTTTTTCACGAATTCACGATTTTGACATTTTTACTATTTTGATTTTCGTGAAAACTTTGTCTCTCCCGTTTTTAAGTTTTTACTACTCTTTTAGAGAGAGATCTTTCAGAGCTTTAGAATTTTCTAGTCATTAGAAATGAAAAATCTCTAATTGTCAAAGAAGTTGTTTCAAACTTTGTTAATCCTTTTGAAAACTTCTTCAATCGTTCTTAAATTTTTAATAATCTTTTTAAAGAAGAGATCTTTCAGGGCCTTAGAAGTTTCTAGTCTTTAGAAAAGAAAGATCTCTAATTTTTAAAGAAATTATGTTTTTAAGTTTTTCTTAATCTTTTGAATAACTTCTTTGAATCGTTCTTAAATATTTTTAATCACCAAAATACAATCTCTCATCTTCTTGAATCAAAACTTTGATTATTCTTTTTGAGATCGTTAGAATTATTAGAGTTGGTTTATTAAGATTGTAAAGTCTTTATCTTTTACGACTTAGTGAAAAAAATTCTAAGATCTTCATATTGTAAAGATTTGGACTTGAGCCTGAGAGAAGGTCTAGGTGATTCACAGCCTGCAATTGTAAAGGTTCGGATCTGAGCCTGATAAAAGATCTGGGTTTCTTCACCCGCAAGGAGTCACTGGATAGTGAGTTGAATTCTGAGCAAGAGTTCTCAGACGGAGATTAGCCACTGGGTTGATGAACCTCGATAACAATCATCTGTGTCAATTTACTTTTCTGCACTTCTGTGACCGTTTCTGTGATTATGATGGTTTAGTATTTTTACATTCCACTGCATAATTTCTATATTCGCAAAATTACTCTGAGTTTGCCATAAAACCTTATTCACCCCCTCTAAAGCTGCTTTCAATTGGTATCAGAGCAGATTACTCATTTGTAAGATTAACCTCTTGAGTATCTAATCTTATGACAAACCAAATGGAAGAACAAGTCATTAATCGTCCTCCTCTTTTCAATGGTACAAATTATCAATTTTGGAAAACCAAGATTAGAGTTTTCGTTCAGCGTATAGATCTAGAAATCATAAAAATCGTAGAAAAGACCTTTGTCATCTCTATCATGAATCCTTTATCTAATGCCGACATGAGATCAATGACATTGAATGTCAAGGCAACAAATGCACTTCATTGTTCTTTGAATTCATAAGAATTTAATAGAATCTCAATGTGTCAAACGGCAAATCAGAATTGGACTACTCTTCAGACTGCCCATGAAAAAACCAGTCAGGTTAAAGAGTAAAATCAATCGTCTCATGCATGAGTATAAGATGTTCCAAACGAGAGACGATGAAACCATCGACTTTATGTATGCTAGATTCAACAATGTCATTACAGAACTCTTCAATTTAGGAAAAAATTCGATGAAAAACAAAAGTGTTACAAATTGCTGAGATCCCTAACGATCTCATGGCAACCCAAGATTACTGCTATCGAAAAAGCAAATAACATGACAATGTTGAAAGTCGACTCCCTGATAGGAAAGTTAAAGACATATGAAATGCAATTAGGTGATCTAAAACAAAAGCAAGAGATGGCACTAAAAGCATCTACTAATAAGTCTAAGCTTAAGGAAACATCTAGTGATAAGAAAAACAATGATGAAGAAATGAACGATATTGCAAGACACTTTAGGAAGTATCTGAAGTCAAGAAATTTATATTCGAAGAAAGCTACGTATAATTTAAATAAAATTTTTAATTCTAATAAAATTCTTCGTTTTTTTGAATTCAATAAGGAAGGTCAAGTCAAATCAGAATGTTCTATTCTTAATAAGAATAAGTGAAAGTTGAAGAAGGAATTAGAAAAACGTTCATTTCAAGTTATTTGAGATAATACGGATTCCAGCAACTCAAAAGCCGAAGAAGTCACAAACGTGTGCTTCATGGCACAAGAAAATGAGCTAATTAATAACGACCTTAATTTAGATTCGCTTAGTAAAGACGATTTAATAGATTTATGTCATTTTCTTAAGGATAAGTATAATAATATTAACACTAAGTATAAATATTAAAATCAAATCTATCCACAAATTAATTTAGATATAACTTACACAAAATAAAATAAAACAAAATAAATTAGAAAATAAGAATTTAAATGAAAAACTAAAATCCACAACTCTAGGAAATGATAAGTTAATTGAAACTAATAATATATTAAACTTTAAAATCTTTAACTTAAAAGAAAAAGTAAATTTAAAAGATGAAATGATCCTAAAATTCACTAAAAGTAAAAATAATTTACATGTAATATTAAGACAATCAATAAAATATTATAAGAAAGAAGGTATATGTTACAATAACTATTCACAATTAGTTCCTAAAACCAAACCATTTAGACATAAATGTTATTATAAATATGGTAATAAATACGTCAATTCTACATGTAAGATATATTTCAAAATATTGTAACATTAAAAACAATTCAACTTACAAATATTTCTTCTATCCGAAGACAAACATAAAAGAATTAAGAATGGTATAGGTTCCTAAAACCAAACGAGCCTTAATAATTAAAGAAAACATGCATGTCAAAGATGAAACCAATTCTTCTAATTCTAAGAATCTACTAGATAATGATTTGAACTTGTTAAAATGTTTAGATAATTCTTTAATAGATAAAGATATTAAAACCAATATATTGGAACAACAAGAGGAGATAGTTGAAACTTCTTCTCCAAAAGATTGAAAATTTAACAAAAATCATCCTAAAGATTTAATAATAGAAAAAATTAATAAAGAAATAGTTCCTTGGTCAAAAAAGTTAAAAATAATCAATTGGAAGAACATGAAAAAGTAATTCAATAAAGATCATCCTAAGGACTTAATAATAGAAAATTTAGATAAAGAAATTGTATATTTTAATTATTGTATTTGTATTATTAGTTTAATATGATTGTTTACTTATATATATTTACTATTCATTTACTACCTCACTTTTCTATATTCCTCCTCCATACTTTTAACTCTTTGATATTTCCAAAAAGGAGAGAAATAATGTTCATATATTCAGAGGGAGCATTTGAATATATATCTTTTTTTTTAAAATATTATATATTTTTATTTGACTAGTATTTATCTACTATTCACATGCTACCCAATTTTTTTTATCATCCCTATGCTAAAACTTTTTGATATTTCCAAAAAGGAGGAGAATTGATATGCATATATTCAAGGGAAGTATTTGAATAATAATCTTTTTGAAATAATATATATTAATTAATTAAGTTTTGTAAAATATCAAAAAAGGGAGATTGTTGACCTACGAGTCTCTTTATCTTTAATTTTAATTATTTTACAAAGACCATATTTCAAAGATACAATACAATCTAACCATGTCAGAAATGTCAAAGTGCTACACAATAGAGTTATTCAAGTATCAGGACAATCATTGGAATCAACTGACATCAAATGGAGTATCAAATTGACTCAATTGCACTCAATATGCATTTCAACGGAATATATGAGAAAGTCAATATAAAAAATCGTTCAAGCTATTCAAGACGTCTAAGACTTTTTCATTTTATTTTGTGAGTCTAGAGTCAAGTCGATCTCAAAAGGTTAGAATCAAAATTTCCATCTAATCTTAAAACAAATTCCCCAAATCAATTTTTTTTAAAATGATGTCTGAAAAAAGAACTATCTAAATATCAGATATATAGACGTCTATCTCGGGAAAATAGACGTCTATTTTGCAAGTTTTCAAATTCTAAATTTAGCAGGAATTTCGGTTTTTGTTTGAATTTCAAATCCATAATGGCTATTAACTGCCATTAGCGGTCCTAAAATTTAGGAACAGTTATTTTAACTGTCCTAACCATCCCTCATTGATTTTCTATATAAAGAACTCATTTTCTAAAGATTTTTTTCATGAATTCACGATTTCGACGTTTTTACTGTTTTGATTTTCGTGAAAATTCAGTGTCTCTCGTTCTTTAGTTTTTACTACTCTTTTAGAGAGGAGATCTTCAGGGCTTTAGAATTTTCTAATCATTAGAAACGAAAGATCTTTAATTGTCGAAGAAGTTTCTGTTTTAAACTTTTGTTAATCCTTTTGAAAACTTCTTCAACCGTTCTTAAATTTTTAATAATATTTTTAAAGAAGAGATCTTTCAGGGCCTTAGAAGTTTCTAGTTTTTAGAAAAAAAAGATCTCTAATTTTCAAAGAAGTTCTGTTTTTAAGTTTTTCTTAATATTTTGAAAAGCTTTTTTGAATCATTCTTAAATATTTTTAATCTCCAAAATACAATCTCTCATCTTCTTAAATCAAAACTTTGATTATTCTTTTTGATATCGTTAGGATTGTTAGAGTTAGTTTATTAAGATTGTAAAATTTTATCTTGTATGGCCTAGTGAAGAAAAGACTAAGATCTTCACATTGTAAAAGTTTGGACTTAAGCCTGAAAAAAAGTCTAGATGATTCACAGCATGCAATTGTAAAGGTTTAGATCTGAACCTGGTAAAAGACTGGCTTTCTCCACCCGTAAGAAGTCACTAGATAGTGAGTTGAATTCTGAACAGGAGTTCTCAGATGGGGATTAACCACTGGGTTGGTGAACCTCGACAACAATCATCTTTTCATTTTACCTTTCAGCACTTCTATGACTGTTTCTGTGATTGTGATAGTTTAATATTTTTACATTCCGCTGCATAATTTTTATATTTGCAAAATTACTCTGAGTTTACCATAAAACCTTATTCATCCCCCTTTAATGCTGCTTTCAATCATATGATTCGAGCATCTTGCCAAAACTTCAGGTACATAATATTTAAGCAGTATATGAAAAATAAATCTATAGCCGAATAAGTTAATCCATCCATAAATATAATAATTAATATTCAAAAGAAGATAATATAATAAGCAAAATGAATGGGCACTAAACTATTTTAACACAAAGAAAACCTCATGCACTTATTATTAAAGATGCTCAGCAGCAAATATTCACCAAGATCAACAGAAATAGAAATAAAAGGATACCGCATGTGAGAACCCCATAGTGACAGCGACATGATGCATGGAGATAAATGACATTCTTGAATCAAAAACAGAAGTAGTCTCATGGTCATCCGTTTCTTCTTTACCTTTTACTTTTTTCCAACCAAACATGCAGAAGCGACCATGAAATTCGAGGCAACATGAAAGAGTTACTAATAAAAATTACACCATAATATCAACCTAATGTTGAGCGCCAAAGCATCAAATAAGTTCCGAATTCTAGGGAAAAAAAGAAAGAAAGAGGAGCTTTCCATAAATTCTACAAGGCCAATATGCAAGTGGCAAATTAGAAGTCTAAAGCATTAAGGACTACTGAGATGAACAAGGTAAAGCAGAGATGTGTCTTACTTGATTGCTGATTGAAGGGCTTCAAAACTTGTCATCCGTTGCAGCATTGCTGAAAATATCAAAAAAGGAAATCAAGATTGACTCAAGTAGTCTTTGTAATCTCAATGTTACTATATAACAAAACATATTATTAAAATAATTGAGTTATGCTAGAAATTATACATGCAAAAGTACTAACAATTATGTGCAGTTAAAAATAGAAAAATCAAATGGGCATCATGACGGTCTGTCTTCAAATAACTCATACCAATTTGAATGAAATAAACAAACTTATGAAAGGCCGCCAACTAACTAGAATTCTTTAATTATTAAGAATGTTCGGATGGACATTTGTTCTCCAAATAGAGCATCAAATGGTTCCCAAAGTGAGATGGCTACATCCGCATGCATGCACACAATATTTCTTTCAATCCATATCCATCAACACCCATAAGCCAAAGCTTCATGTATACGTCCCACAGTAAGACAATTGGCTATGCTCATGTTTTCCAAGATGGCATACAGAAAGAGTACCCAATGGCATGCCTGCCATGTTACTTTAATCTGAGGCTGTCTATGTCTGACGATAAAAAGATTCTTTCCTCTCCCTTAAATTTGCTTCTTTTTTCCTTCCTTAATTAGTTACCTTGTTTTCCTTGCATTATGTTCCATCTCTGGCCACTATATCAAAGTCACTAATTTTACTGGTTTTTCTCAATCCTAGACCTTACAACTGAAATTAACTTCCATAAAGAAGAAGAAACGAAAAAATGTATCCAGAAAAAAAATAAACATATATCAGTCTATTAGATGGAAACTCAAGCTGCATTATAGTGAACATGGACATTATATACTATATAGCATGGGGGCATTAAGTCAGGTATTAAAACATTGTGTATAACAATTTTTTAAGAGGGCCGTAGGGTGGGGCAGGGGGCATGCATATGATTGCATGGAAAGAAAACTAAAATAGAGATTCAACCCATCATAACTTTATTATTTAGCAACTCCAGAATCATAGAGCATGTTCAACATGGCATGCAGGCATGCAAATGTGCACTGCTGTATCCTGTATGCCGGTTCCACAAAGGTATATACCTTAGGCAAACATATAAAGGTAAAATTATAAGGTTTGAGTGATGAAATCGTGATAAAAAGAATAAGGAATGGCCAACATATTATAAATTTTCAGGAGATAGTAATTTTGTAGCATAGAACTAAGATCAAATTCACTAGATATTAGATGGGATTATGTAGAAATACAAGTAGGCGGCAACAAAATGCTTTATGCGGTATGGATATCATAGTAAAATAATCACCACATGCAGGCTAATACGCACCTTTATCTTTCCTCTGCACGAAGGAATCCTCAATGGCAGTAAAGATATCCGGGGTAAATATATACACCCCACAGTTGATGAGATCACTTACCTACATAAATTGACAATATAAAAAATACGATGAAATGATTTTCCCAACATGTTAGAAACCCACCTAAAACATGCAAATGATGTAGATAACATTTCAGAATAAATAACCAAGACCCATGTAGAAATAGAGTAAAGGAAAACCCAAGATGTAAATGAGACCTAGTGCTTACAAAAGTTTCTGGCTTCTCTGTGTAATGCAGCAGTTCTTTAGTAACAGGATCAGCTACCAACTCACCAAACTGATTAGCTGATTCAGCAGACACCTATTAACACAAAAAGAAGAGAGATGGACAATGTACAGTAATGGCATTCCTACAACCGAAGAGTGAATGCTAGCAAATAAAATAAAAGAACAGACAAAAGTGATGAAATTATTTGTTTTTCCAGCGCCTACAACAAAGCTTTCATCCCATGTTTTTGAGCTCAGCTACATTGTGGGTGCTTCCTTACCTTAATTACTAACATTGTCCCCATTCCACCATAACTCTTATGGGCCTCTGCAACAAAGAAGTTAAAAGACAAAGAAAGTTCAGAAGGCAACTTAACGAAAGAAGAAAATGTGCAAAATCAATTGAAGTTCATGATGATTAATTGGCTCCCTGAAAGCACTCCTTTATATCTACATAATATCATGGATTCTTATGATCCAATAATTGTACAGACAAAGGAAAGTAATATCAGCCACTGGTTGAATTATAAAATCTCATGAGAAGGTGACAAAAGCACAGGGCCCAGGAGGGATAGGATGATAACATTGGTGATGATAATTCAAACAAGATGATTATCATTTAATATATCATAATGAAGGTAATTCATGGCCTTCTTTTTATGACTACTCGTTTAATTTCAGAGTTTCACAAGACATGTGGGCACACGCATGGAAGCACCCGCCAGAAGCATGCACGAATACACCAAATACAAAAAAGCAATGTGATGCAAATGGACTGATGGCTGCAACAACTGATTAGTGATTACAAACAAATCAAAAGGCTTTCAGAAGATCTGTAGGCAGGAACAATAAGAACAAATAACAAAGCATGCAGCCAAGACAACCATTACAAATCATAGATTTGGAAAGAGAGGAAAATATTATTAATAATCGAGAAGAAATATACAATGTGCCTCTCTATATATAAAGACTACAAGATTAAATCCCAATAGTAAGAGATAAGACTAATCTCTATACAAAGAGATAAAGATTAAATCCCTAGAGATAAAGATTTATGAATATCTTAATAGCCCCCTCAAACTCACGGTGGATCATAAACCGAGAGTTTGGACAAGAAATGCGAAAGTTGAGTACGTATTTGAGGTTTCGTAAAGAGATCGGCCACTTGATTATTGGAATGGATGTAAGGAAATGAAATCCGACATCGGTCGTACTCTTGGCGAACTATGTGACAATCCACCTCAATATGCTTAGTGCGTTCATGAAAAACTGGATTTTCGACAATACGAACAGCACACTTGTTATCACAATAAAGTGGAACGCGAGAAGTAATGACGACACCCATTTCAGCAAGTAGACTACGCAACCATTTAAGCTTTGCAGTAGTATCAGCCATGACACGGTACTCAGCTTCTGTGCTAGAGCAAGAAACAATATCTTGCACTTACTGCGCCAGGAAATCAAGGATGTACCAATAAGAAACAGAATACAGTGGTAGATCGACAAGTATCAGGGTCTTCGGCCCATCCAACATCAGACTATGCACATAAAGTAATGTCAGAATTGGAAGGAAACAATAGTAACCAAGTATGAGTGCCACGTAGGTATCGAAGAACACGTATGAGAGCTGCATAGTGAACTGATGTAGAAGTACTCATAAACTAACTGAGAACATGAACATCATGTGTAATGTCTGGCCTGGTAAGAGAGGTAGATAAATGCACCAACCAACTCACAATACCGAGTGGGGTTCGGTAAAGTCATTCCATCTGCTTAACGAAGTTTCAGATGACGCTCTATCGGCATAGCTGTAGAAGTATTGACAGCAATAGTAGAATTATCAACCGTAACTCGTGCAAGAAGATCAGAAATATACTTCTACCGTGACAGAAAATAACCACGGGAAGAGTAAGCAATTTTGATCCCCAAGGAATAGCGTAAATATCCAAAATCTTTCATCTCAAACTGCTACTGAAGAAGTTTCTTTAGATATGTGATAGTTGTGTCATCACCATTGATAATCATATCATCAACATAGATCAAGAGAAGAGTTCGACCTTTGGAGGAAGAGTGATAGAAGAGTGCATAATCAGCAAGGCTCTCGGTGAATCCTGCAGTCAGAAGAGTTTGACGAAATTTCTCAAACCAAGAGGAGGATACCTGTTTAAGACCATAAAGAGCACAACGCAGACGACGCGCATACCCAGGGGAAACGGAGACACTATGAGGGTCTCCATATAAATTGTCTCGGAAAGATCACCATTAAGAAAAGTATTCTTAACGTCCATCTGAAATATAGGCTAGTGATGTGTTGCAGCAACTGCAATGAGCACGCGAATGTAAGTGATCTCGGCAACAGAAAAAAATCTCTTCATAATCAATGCCGTATTCCTGAGAAAACCCATGAGCTATAAGATGTGCCTTAAAATGTTCAACCGATCCATCTGACTTGGTTTTGATCTTGTAAATCCACTTACAGATAATAGGCTTGACATCTGATGGTAAAGGAACAAGATCCCACGTGTGAGCATCACGGAAAGCTTGCAATTCTTCCAGCATAGCCTGCTGCCATTCTGGATATTTCATAATCTCGGTATATGACTTGGGTTCCTGAATAGGATGAATAGCAGAAAGATAAGATACAAACCGAGAAGAATAATCATTAGTCATGCAAGATTTCGACAAGATGGAGGAGAAATAGCATCCGGAGAAGACGGTACATGTATGGATGAATACTCCGTCATCACTGTAACAGTAGAAGGCATAGGAGCATCAGCAGGTGTAACAGGAGGTGGAACGGGAGTGTATGTAAGCACAATAGTGGGTGTAACCGACGATGAGACAGTGGAATCAAGGAAAGGCACATCTATCTCGAAATGAGCAAAATACGACATATTCTCGAAAAACATGACGTTTTGAGAAATGTGAAGCCGTCTACTAGTAGGATTGTAACATCTGTATCTTTTATGAGTCGGACTATACCCGATCATAAAACACTTCATTGAGCAAGAAGAAAGTTTATCTCGTTCATGAGCAGGTAGAAGAACAAAACACAGCCAAAAGTGCGCAGAATGGAATAGTCAAAAAGGAATTTGTAAAGTCTCGAGTATGGAGTGGCATCTGGAAATAAGGAAGATGAAGTAATATTGATGAGAAGAACAGATGTCAATAAAGCTTCGGTCCAATAAGAACGAGAGACTGAAGGAGAATAAGAAGGCTCGTGTAGTGTTTAAAATGTGTCGATATTTTCTCTCGGCTATACCATTTTGTTTATGGGTGTAGGGACATGATTGTTGTGGAATTGTACCATGAGATTTAAAAACGGTTTGCATAGATGATGAAATATACTCACAAGCATAGTCAGATCTAAAAAATTTAATTCGTTTTTAAAATTGAGTATAAATCGTATTTGTAAATTCAGTATGAATGGAAGGAATCTCAGATCTGTTATGCATAAGATAAACCCAAAAATAACGAGAGTAATTATCTATAAAGCTAACATAATATCGATAACCAGAAATAGACGCAACAGAAGAAGGTCCCCAAATATCAGAATGAATCAAATCAAGAGGTTCTAATGAAGTTTTATTATAAGACACAAGGTAAAGCAGTCTGGTTTGCCAAACGATATCCAATACACTTATTTAAGGTACTAACACGAAGGGTCCCTAAGACTCCAGACTCGGATAAAGATTTAAGACGAGAACTCGAAATGTGACCTAAACGACAATGCCACAGATCGGAAGTAGCCAAGTCAGCTACAGTTTTATTCAAGGTAGGTAAGTGAAGAAACTCCAACGGGTACAGTCCATTCACTCTACGATCCGCCCCAATCTTCTTACCGGTGATCGAATCCTGCACAATACAAGAAGTGGATGAGAAGGTAATGGTGCAATCAGAATCAGCAATCTGACTAACAGACAAAAGATTCATTGTTAATTTAAACACATGTAATACAGATGAAAGGCTAAGATTGTCAGGAGAGTGAGTGGTAGATACGATGTCACCACATTGATTTACTGCAAGTGATGAGCCATTAGCAATATGTATAACATAGGAATAGTAGAACAGTTTGTAAGAAAGGATTTATCAGAGTCATATGATGCGAGGCACCTGAGTCAAATATCCAAGGAATAGAATACTCGAATTAGCAGTTGAGACGGTAGAGGTAGAAGGTGCATGAGTTCCACTGATATGAAGACGGTTGGAAATATGTATGCCCTAGAGATCATTATTTGTATAGTGGATGCTTGGACATGTTATATATAGAGGACCTTCTTACTCGACATGATAATATGCTATCTAGTTGCTCTTTATATTAACATATTCACTTGATTATGTTTACTGTTCATTTGATACATGTTGATAAAGCCCTTAGAATATCAGCTTGACCACCATGATTATGATGCAGATCATACTAGTGGGACATGTGTAGTCCATAAGCGTATCCTTAATTGTTCCTAATCGGGGGAGTATCGAGACGGAGTATCGATATTCCATAGTAGACTGGTGTATACGTTTCTTGACCCAGTATAGAGGCAATAGATGATCCCATATCCATTGATATTTGACATCAAAGATTGTATACAGGTGCTCATTAGAGACTGAATACACTGAACGGACTCGCCGAGAACTCCTATATAGTATTATACCTATCGTCGAATAGCAGTTCTCTGGTGACACTTGTACAGGTTAGTCTGTAGACCCGAGATCGTCATGGAGTCTTGTGTGTTTCCCACTGTGCTTTGATTTCCACCCTACCACGGCTCTATTGAATCGTGCAAACAGGTGGTTTTTGGGTACAGTCCCGAGACACATGGAGGCAGTGAGAGATAGGAGGGGTTTCGTCTCTTCCGGTATTGGGAGTTGATGTTGTATTATGCACGATTGGCTATAATCGTAAGTCCCTGGCCAGGGCTGATGAGATTTACTGATAAGTGTTATCAGTAGTTTCTCGATTTGTTATAGGCCACACATCGGCATGACTTATTGAGTTATTGGGGCTTGACGATTCCAATCTCAGACTCAATATGCAATATGTCAGACGAAGAGACCGGACTGTACGGTAAGTGTTGTTTGTGGGCTCTACAGAAGTTTGAGCAAGTTTGCTTGTTATTCTTCTGTTCGTACAATATCTGGGTAACCGTTACGTCCAGCTAGTATCGCTAACGGCTTGTGAATATCTGATATGATCATTTTCTACTGCTAGCGTATTGACGAGTCTTAAAAGTCCCACATAGGGGTTTCCGAGCTCAAGCGAAACGAAGTGGGGCATTTATGGAGATACGTGCGGGAGCTTGATTAAATATAAGTATATGATACCGTATTTTAATCTAGCGGTTTTTGTTAGTCGGATTATATGTGATATGACCGGATTATTAAATCAAGTGTTGATTTAATAAAATGACTAATTGCTCGTTTATAATTCCTTTCTTTAATTGTGCATATATGTGTGTGTGTGTGTGTGTGTGTGTGTGTATATATATTTGTATTTATATATATGTATATGTGTGTGTATCATGGTGGATGATACATGGAACATGGCTTTGCAAGAATGACATGGGAAATATATTGGATATTTATGATTTAAAAGAAAATGGAAATTATTAAAAAGTGAGTCATGATTTCTACTCTTCTAAAAATATCTCAAACCATGGCTCATTATTTCAATCTCCACTCACATCTTAAACATCTAAGATATTTTTTCCAATGGATCATTATCTTCTTAAACTAAGCTTTGTTCATCTTCTTCCTCTAACCTTTCTAGCTTTTCCTAGAAAGAAAAAGAAAGGTCTTTTAGTGAGAAAAATCTCACTTCATCAATCTATATTAGTTTAGCAAATTTGTATAGGTTGTTAGCTTCACTTCTTAGCTTAGTGAAGCAAGAGTTTGAGTGTAACAAACTCCGTGGTGGATCATCGTAGACGTCGAAGACTTCGAGCGTAGTTCCAAACTTCAAGTGGAGCCAAAAGGAGCTAAGGAACTTCTACACGGAGCCATTGAAGAGAAGAAGTGGTTTACAAAGGTTGTAGTTCTCTTTCTCTTAGGTTTTTACACTCTTAGTTTTTGATAGTAACCCTAATCTCTAGTTCGATTCGTGGATAGTATGCTTTAGCACTCTAATTTTTAAAGTTCTTCACATATTGATGTTTAAACACAAGTAGAGGTGCTAAGACATACTTACAAAGACTCTGTTGAACAATATTCGCAATTTCTGCTATCTGTGCGGAAGAGAATGAGCCTGAAGTTGCAGTAGAGGCTGCCGATGACACATCAGTATATACAGCTGGAGATCGATTGTGATAGCGAGCAGCTGAACGAGTTTGAATATTTTTCGACCTATTCTTAAGTATCCAGCACTGAGAGATATGATGTCCAGATTTCTTACAGTATGCACAAACTCATTCAGTAGAAGAAAAAGGCAGTGGTGAAGCTGTGACGGGTCTGGTTTATGCAGCAATAATAACAGCCGATGGTGCCACAGATGAGCTCGTATCGCGAGTACTAGTAAATGTAGCTGTCAACATCTGGAGGCGGGTCTCCTCAGAGATGAACTCGGCTACTGCAACCTCAAGGCTGAGCAGAGGAACACGATGAAGTATCTGGCTGCGCAGTCCTTCAAGCTCGGATCGAAGATGCATAACAAAGTGATACAAATGCTGACGATCACGCTTCTTGTAGGACTCGATAGAGATATCCCCCAATGATGATGGAATCTGAACCTTCATCAAATGTAATCCCTCCCAATAACATGATAGAAGAGACTAAAAATTCTGAACAAAATGATCCCCCTGTTGAGCATCCTGAAGAACCTGATGAAGTTGGTATTCACGAGCGGCGCTTGTCTGAACAAACATGCGGCTGAGAACAATCCATTGCCGACGAAAGGTATTCAGGCGTCCAATAGATAGACTAATGGGTGTTACCACCGAATATACAATATATGGCATAATCTGCTGATCAGCTTGCATCTAACGATCACGAGTAAGAATAAACACCTGAAGTGTCGGTGGAAAGTGGCGGAAGTAGTCTCAAGCGTAGATGTGGTGACGGTAGAAGAAGGGTAAAGAAGTGTGCCACCAATATAGCCCCAAAATGTCAAAGTTCGAAGATTATACTGCATAGTAAAGGCCCATCCAGTATAATCCGCAGACTTGATGAGAAGAATGTCAATTTAAGGAAAGGAATAGAGTCCACGCTTATCTATCGCTCGAAGAAAAATTGAATTGACTTGAGAACCGGTTTAAAACGGTTCAAAAAAGATTTAAAAAAATGTCCTAAAGTAAATAAACTACTCTCTTAATGTGCCTCTAAAGAAACTTCAGCCTTTTTTCTTTTAAAAAAAATCCTCTGATAATAATAAATTCCTCTGCAAAGTGATGGGTTCCTCTGAAAAGTTAAAAATTCCTCTGAAAACCCCCCTCATAATGCGACAGTGAGGGGAGGATGTCGACAGCGAGTTCGGTGAAGTCGTGGGTTCGGCGAAGTCTGGAGACGGTTGTGGCGATCGCTCTAGAAGAGATCGATTGAGATCTGGAGGCTGTGGCGATGGATCTGAGGCGGTGGCAATGAATTGGTAGGCGACGACGATGGCAGCGGAAGATGTGAGGGTTTTGACGGCGATTAGCGAGGGCTACGATGACGATGACTTCGATGGTGTTCACGGCGGCGGCGAGATGGGCGCTTGTGGTAAGATGTTAGTAACGGCGGTGAGGGTGTTGAGAATTGTACGGCGTCGAGGGCGAGATGCACGAAAAGGATTTATCGGTGAACAAAATCCGAAGACAGCAAGCAAAGGTCTCGATGAAGGGAGGGACATGATCAATCAACGGTAAGCTCTAATACTATAATAAAGTTATATATATTCAAGAACGAGAAGACGTTTATATATTTTATCTATGAGTGTATACAGGTTTTTGGTTTGATATAAGTGGGTTCCAACAATAAGACTCAAGCCTTGTTGAGATTTGTCCCATCTTATATCTTATACACATGCACCTCTCATAGTTTTTCCAATATGGGACTATTTTAATCCACATCTCAACACTTCCGCCCACATGCAACCATCACTTTTTTGGTATGGTTGTCACGTGGAAAATACAACACTTGTAGACCTAGTTCTCTCAGAGACATTTTTTTGTGTTTGTAGAATGTTTCTTTCAGAGGTATTGTTGAGGTTCTGATTGATCTGGGCTCTGATACTATATTACAAATCATAAAGTTGGAAAAAGAAGAAAATATTATTAATAATTGATCGCGAAGAAATATACAATGTGCCTCTCTATATATATAGCCTACAAGATTAAATCTCAATATTAAAAGATAAGACTAAATCCATATACGATGAGATAAAGATTAAATCCCTAGAGATAAAGATTTATGAATATCTTAACAACTTCCTAAAACTATTTATAAGCATAAGAAAAAATGTTTATAACTCTAGGCTTGGAGGCTTTTGATGGAAACAATTTACTAAATATTGTGAAAATAGTAACAAAGTACGCAGCGGATGATCGATACATATGAATCAGAACTAATGAAAAAGAACTATCGCAGCAACTACGCAAACGCAAAAAGTTAAAAGGAAAAACACACCCAGCAACAAAGGACGCGAGATATTACTCATGTTCGGTGGAAGCTTGCACCTAATCCTGCAAACCAACGACGAATCGCTTCCACTATTTAACGAAGAATTACAAGAGAATTTTCTGCCATCTCGATCTCATCAAAATACACGCTCAATATCTCTTTACAAACCCCTCTCTCTCCTCTGTTTCTCTCTCGGCTTTTTAATTTCCGCGGACTTGAAACAATTGATTGATAGATTAATTAAACATTAGGGATTTAATAAATCTTATATATAGGATGGGGCTTACTTAAAGATAAGTCTAAAGTTTTAGATTAATTTAAACTTTAGATTAATCCATGCACATGCGCTTCAGCCAAAAAACAAATCCCACGAATCAAGCCACATTTTCCGAGATGTTCTCGGACCATCTCATGCTGCTTCTGCTGAGCTTTTCTTGTTGGGCTCTGTTCCTTAGGCTTTTCTTGGGCATGGATTTTCAATCAAAATCAACAATCTCCGTCTTGATTTAAAAATCCGCAAAATCTCAACACTTCTATGAAAAAACTTGGAATTCTGTAATTCGTCCTCTCTATGTCTTTTATCAAGTAACTAGGCAAATCAAGTCCAAGCAAAACTTGAACTTGGAAACTGGGACCATCTTAGCAAATGTGTTCGTCGGATTCTCATGGAAACCAATCTTCATAAAAGAAATAAACTCATTTTCACTCTCCAAAAAAGAATCTCTCATCTCGATGTGCTTAGTCTTCTAATTATAAGCCCGATGTTTCCTGATTTAAAATCAGGAAAGCTTCTGTGAAAAGCTTCAGAAGAGGGTCACGTGCTTACACGTGACTAGCGGTCACGTGTTGGCACGTGACACCTAAAAACGTCATCAAGGTAAGTTCGATTCCCTGACTACGAGGAAGAAAAGGAAAAGCTTCAAGGAGAGTCACGTGCTCCCACGTGATCAGGGTCACGTGGCGACACGTGACGTTGAAATGCAAGCGTCAAAGGCACGTCGGTTAACTGACCAAGTCAAAGAAAAGGCTTCAGAAGAAGTCACGTGCTCCCACGTGACCAGGGTCACGTGTTGGCACGTGACGTTCAAGGCAGCAAACGCGTTTTCAGAACAACCAAGGAAAGAAAGTTCAAACAAGGGTCACGTGCTCACACGTGACCAGAGGTCACGTAGTAGCACGCGACGTTTAAGCAGCAATCTGAAGACACAGCGCAGAAAGCTCATTCCAAAGGGGGGTCACGTGCTCACACGTGACCATGGGTCACGTGGGCACACGTGACCGGCTTTCAAAGCCTATTTCGTCAACAGAATTAAATTCTGAAAGAAATTCAAATCTTTCCAAAGGAAAGCGGCTATCTGGAACCAATCAAATTAAAGATTCAGAGGTCATCTATTTATGGAAAATCTCGAGTTTGGAAAGATTTCCCCTTTAAATCTAACCAAAATAAAAAGGGAGAATCTCTGGATTTGAAATCCAACGGTGAATAAAATTCACCTAATAATCCAAAGGTCCAAAACGAATGAAGGATGCAAATCAAATCTCTCAATGAAGATTCGTCACAAAACTAACTGATTCAGCTGCTTCTCCTATAAATAGGAGCCAAGAGACACAAAAAAGGATATATACATGCGCAGAGAAAGAAAAAAGGAGAAAAGCTTTGATACTTGGAAAAGACTTGGATCTTCTGCAAAAACCCTAGGTAAGAAAGGGAAGGCTTTCGGAAAGAAAGAGAATTTAATTCTCAGCAGAGTTTAACTCTAATATATAAAACAGAAGAACACATCTCTTCTCTCTTTGATAGAGGATCTGCAAAGTGCACATCTCCCCTTAAGGTTGAGAATTTAATTCTCAATGGGTCGAGATCCTGCCATGCAGATCCAAAACATAGAGAAGGAATGCAAGCATGAGAATTTAATTCTCGCAGAACTGTAGGAATTCAATTCCTTTAAAATGAAATTAGGGCTCGACCCTATATCATGGGAGTTTAATTCCTTCAAAATAAAAGAAGCAGGGTTTAACCCTAATTAAGAACATAGTTCTGTTGAAACAGCAGGAATTTAATTTCCTTAATCATATTTCTTTAAAACGGGAAGTTTAGTTCCTTAAGAGCCTTCATTAGGGTTTAACCCTATTCAGTTCTTCACATATATGAGGAATTTAATTCCTACAGAAAATTCAGAGTTCAACTCTATTTCAGAATATAAATCTTCAAAAAAAAGGAAGTAGGAATTTAATTCCTTTGAAAATTAAAGCCAGAGGAATTTAACTCCTGAAAAGAAGATCAACGGATTCTCTAAACAACAACATACATGGAGGTAGGATCACGTGCCATCACGTGACCCTCTCAAAAGAGCTACAGAAGTCCCTTTGAGGCAGCACCCCACGTGATCCACGTAACCTTGGCAGAAACTCTGATACACAGGCATTTGAATGCCCATCACGTGATGGCACGTGAGGCTTCGAAGGAAATGATAACTTCAACAGAACAAATGAAGGAAGGGCGCTCTCACGTGCTGCCACGTGACTCTTCTTGCCTTAGTGTTTAACACTAAAATTAAAAACTCTCAAGCCCAGTGTTAAAACACTGTTGGGCCTTAGTGTTTAACACTAATTTGAAAAAGCCTTATTTGCAGTGTTCAACACTGATCTGC
This sequence comes from Agapanthus africanus, assembly GCA_030015575.1. Lineage (NCBI taxonomy): Eukaryota > Viridiplantae > Streptophyta > Magnoliopsida > Asparagales > Amaryllidaceae > Agapanthus > Agapanthus africanus. The sequence goes on from JASDDO010000008.1 coordinate 401,281,684, forward strand.
TTTAGTGTTTAACACTAATTTGAAAAAGCCTTATTGCTGGTGTTTAACACCAATTATCTCTCAGTATTGAACACTAACTTGTCAACCGAGATGTCATTCCCAGTATCCAACGCTGATTGCTCTGAAGCGTTTAACATCAGGCTTAGGCCCAATTGGCTAAAGGGATAGAGGCAAAGCCTCTCCTGATTGGACTTAGCCCAAGCTGGCCATAAGTCCTCAATTCGTGATTAACTGGGCCAATGGGCTCATAACATAATTGATCAGTGTTGACCCAGATTGGGCCAAGGACTATTTAATCCACCCCGGTTCTAGGGTACATCTCTTCACTCCTTTGATACTTGGCATTGTAATCCCTCAATGTCTTCAAAGAGGTGACGGGTCCCGAAGACCATTCATGATATGGACTGTGGGGTCCTTAAACCCATGTATAATACAAAATTCCTGGTTACGTGGAACGTGGATAACGTCACTCTTTGACCCCGCGGAAAACGTCCAGAGCGGATCCTGGTCCTCGCAGAGCACGGCAGTGAACCCGTGTGAAGCATCCAGAGCGGAGCCTGGTCCTCGCCTAGCACGGCAGTGAACCCGTGTGAAGCATCCAGAGCACATACCGGACTGTGGAGTCCTTAAACCCATGGACTATGACGTCCTTAACCTTGACCGAGATGTCTTAAAACTACCACCGGACCGCAATGTCCTTAAACTACCAACGGACCGCAATGTCCTTAAACTACCAACGGACCGCAATGTCCTTAAACTACCCATGGACCGCAATGTCCTTAAACTACCCACGGACCGCAATGTTCTTAAACTACCCATGGACCGCGACGTCCTTAAACTAGAATAATAGAGCCTCATATGCTCTTTTGTCGGATCTAAACGGTCCCGTTTAAGTTGATCTTAGCCTCAAGGATGGCTAACGCGTCCTTAAACCTTCAAGCAGACTGGACTATGAATCCCCCCCTAATTAACTTTGGCTCGAGGGTACATCTCTGAACTCCTCTGACATCCGTCGTTGTAATCCTTCAACGTCGTCAGAGAGGTGACGGGTCCCGACGGCCACACATACGATGGACCACTATGTCCCTAAAACTGGAACAATGGAATCCAAACACTCCCTTGTCGGATCTAAACGATCCCGTTAAGTTGATCTTAGTCACAAAGTTAGACTAACGTATCCTTAACAAACGTTTGAGTTGATCTTAGCCTCAAGCATGGCTGACGTATCCTCAAACCAAACCCCCAAACCCAAATTTAAGATAATGCGGATTTGGACTAGTCCATGCCCTACGGGCGACGACATAACTCAGTCTCCGTAAACGATCCACGGGCAATGAAACATAAAACAAGAACACACGACACGAAGTGACCATCTGGAGAAGGAGAAAGTTGTTACCGCAAAGCGGTAGCGTAATTAACTGCAGGGGCTTGCGCCTGCAGGGAAGAGCGTCCCCACAATCAAAAACCCCTCAAACGAGGGGGAATCTGACGAAGTCTGCTACATCGGACGCATCCGTCTAGACCTCCGATACATGGTGCCATGGGTCAAATTGGCATCTTCGGAGAGGTGGACGGATAGCACCAATTAGCATCTGCCCCGAATTTCAGGCGAGACGGCCCGACGTCCCGCGTGTCCGTTCGGAGGGGAACAGATTCTAGCACGCCCGGTGGGACCTTTTCCACTTTCCACTCCACACTTCGTGTGTCGTGATTCGCGAACCAATCGCGGTTCGCTAACAGTTGCCCTTGGGTTTCAAGATACTAAGAATTGGCGCCTTGCCTATTGCAGAAAATAAAGGATCGATGGCTGCTACTTCCGCGAAATCCTCCAACTGCTCAAGCTGCAATTGCGACCAACGCTTTGCCTCGCCGGGAGGTATAGCCTATGGACCCCAAGCTGCTTCATTGTTCACAATGCCGGCGGACCAGGTGACTCAGGCCACTACCGGATTGTTCTTTGGGACTATACTCCCACCATCCAGCTTCACGGCGCCAGTGCTGACAAAGGAAGCCCTCAAGAAGTCGGTCTTTGATCGTCTCACCCCTGCCACGGCTCCTCTCACCGAGTCGTCCGATGTCAACGCCTCAGTCTTTTCTAGATTGGGCCAGAAATCCTGCAAATTCATCGCAGAGAAGGCTGCTCCTAAGAAAACGGCCGCTCGTACCTCCGAAATCGCCAAGGCAGCTTCCCCGGCCAAAAAGTCGGTCTTCACCAGATTAACGGCTTCAGCTCCCGCTCCCGTTGCACAAAGGACATCGGTCTTTGACAGGCTAACACCAACAACGACCCCCCACCCACACAGGGGGCAAGACGAAACCATTCTTATATCTGACTCTACGCCATCTGCTCGACGCGCTCGGCGTCGTCATTGGCGCCGAATAAGGAAAGCCGGGGGCAACTCCCCCTCCGGATTGACTCCACCAGCCCCGGTGGCAGAAGTTAATGCTGCTGTTCCAACTGGGAACAGCTTCGAAATGCTAAATAAGGTGCGAAGGAACTCCTCTACTGCAGTGCTGAAGAGATCTCCTCCCTCCTCAGAAAAGGTTGTGGAAATAGAATCAGAACAGCCCCGATCTCCTCAAAGGCTGTCTTCCAAAATCTATAAGGTTTGGCGGCAGGCCCGAGACTCAATCATCGATCCAAACTTCTCCCGCCAGCATAAGAAGCTGAAAATCCAACCGAAGGCTGGTCACCAGGCGAAACCCCAAAAGGCTGTCTGGACGCCCACCTCGATGGCCCCCTCAACCTCCATGGCTCATAAAAGGAGGGAGCCAGAGAAGATCCCTCAACATGCAACGACGGCTAAAAGCAATGAGCCCAGACACCCTAAGTCTGGGGGCACGGTGGTGCACACTGTTTACATGGTCTCTGGAAAGGAGGAGAGCCGCACCTCTACGGGCCACCGACCGCTGACCCGATCCGTGACGAGAGCCCAAGAACAACAACAAAAGTTGCAGGAAATGATGAGTGCTATGGCTGCACTTACCGGGCCAAAAGAAAGCCCGGAAACATCCTCAGACGCACGCCGAGAGGAGGAAACCGACGCTGAGTTCCTTCGCCGGACATTGAAGAAAAAGGACAAAGAGGCTGCTGAACAAGCGGCTAATATACAGCGCATGGGCCTTCTCTTCCAAGATATGATAGGAATGATGATCCAACAGGACCCACCCATTGAAGATCCCCCAATCATTCTGGAAGATGACCGAGGAGAAACGTCAAATCCACCACCAGCCCTCTCAACGGCCAAGGAAGAAACGATCTCTAAGGCTGACTTGGCTGACTACATAGCCCAACAAATCCGGGTCCATCATGCGACTGAGGCAGCTGGTCAAGTCGTGAAAACGGGGCGGCCGTATCCAAGCTGGTACGATCAAATCAAATACCCGCAAGGCTATACGATACCGAAATTCCATGTGTATAAGGGGACCGGCAATCCTCATCAACACGTCGCCCAGTTCCGGGCCCTCTGCGGTAACACCGGCGGTGAAGATAAACTGTTACTCCGTCAGTTCGTTGGCAGCTTATCAGAAACAGCGTTCGAATGGTATTCAGAACTCCCGAACGATTCCATCAAAACGTTCGCTGAAATGGAGCTGTTGTTCACTCAACGATTTGCAAGTGCCAGCGAACGCACTCCAATAACTGCACTTATTAACGCCAGGGTAAAACAGGGCGAAACCTGGGTCCAGTACGCCATACGCTGGCGGAATTTGTGGTCGAGATGCGAACAACGCATTGAGGAAGCACCCGCAGTGGGTATGTTCGTGGGAACCTTAGACCCCCACGCAACCATCTCCCAGTTTATGATGTTTTTTAAGCCAACCACCTTCCAGGCTTTAATCGACAAGTTGGCTCAGATGGACCAGATGGGTCATAGGCCATCTCCCCCGAAGTCGGAACCTCGGAATGATAAGGGTAAAGGAAGAGCAACCTTTGTCGCGAATGCCCAACAGCAACCTGACGCCCCGAAATCGGCAGATCAACTGGAAGAAAGACGCCGGTATTATAATGAAAAGATGAAGCGTCCCTACTCGTTCCCACGAGACAAGACGAGACGGTTATTTGAACTGGCAATACGCAACAGGCTTATTAACCTCCCGAATCCAAGGCGACCGCCACAACCCACCGAGGTGAATAACCCCAACTATTGCCCTTACCATCAGACGGTAAGCCATCCGATTGAAGATTGCTTCGTCTTCAAAGGATGGATCGAAGATCAATACCTCCAGGGGAAGTTTGTACTGTCCGAAAAGTGGAAGGTGAACCCGCCACAACCACATACTCCTAAAAAGGCAGACACACCGGGGGCAACCTGCTCCTTTATCGAAGAAGTTCCATGGGAGGTCGTGCTATCAACGAAGACCAAAAGGATGCTGAGAGACCTTCACGCGTGCCCTGCAATCGAATGGAAGGACCCTCTTGAACCTCGAATTATCGAAGGAGCAGTGAAGCCCCACGCAACTACGAAGACTACTGATAAGGGCCCAAATACTCACGCCCAGCCGTCAAAAGCTTCGAAGAAAAAGAAGAAGAAATCCAAGAAGCCCGCGAAGCTTGGAGACGAGCGAACAAACTTGCGGAAGCAAATCGACGCGCTGGAAGAATATAATCAGAAGGCGCGAACTCCTGTCACACTGCAAGAGTTCCTCAGCCACATCTTTCAAGAGGACGATGATGGAGAGAACTCGTCGGATGAATCCGAGGGATATGCAGCAAGTTGCAACATGATCTCCCACTCGTTTACCGATGATGAGAAAACTCCTAGCACTAAGAAGCTGAAGGCGGAACCCGAACCAAAGCGTGCGACGCTGACAACTGATATGATCAATGCCTTCCTAGACGAGATTCGTCTAAAAAGTAAAGCAGACCAGGAGCGTGAGATGGCAGCATCGGGAGGAACCAAATGCGGGCAACTGAACGAAGGAGTTGAACTACCCCTGCCAGAGCGAAAGGCATCCGAGATGGACAGGAAGATATTCAAGACGAGGAAAAGGTTCGCCAAAGCCATGTCAGTGGGAATGAGGCTACCACCCTCGGAAGGAAACACACATAATGGGGCGGAGAAGCACCCCGATTACTGCGCATATCATCGGAAAGTCTCACACCCCACAGAGGAGTGCGACGCCTTTAAGATATGGTGGCAAGGATATGTTGCTCGTCGGCAACATTTCAAACGCATGAAACGCAAGAGCCGTCGGGAGCAAAGAAGCGCCGTTGACGGGCCCAACAGAATTACTGGCAACTGTTATATGGCTCATGCCGAGGGGTCGCAAGTCCTCACCTTTGGGAGCGACTCTGACGAAGAAGTGACTCTGGGCCCTCTCTTTGAAGAATCCACGCTAAGGAAAGATGAGGAATCAGAAGCCTGCGGAAACACTCAGCTGCGCAGTCGCACGCTCCCGGAAAAGAATCTCGGGCCTACGAACAGAAAAGATAAGGGAAAGGTCACTGAAGATATCACTTTGGATGACCAAGTCGCGAAAGAACTGGCTGCCAAAGACCTTCCTAGGAGGAGTAAAGTGGACTATAACATCCTCGCGCATCTAAGGAAGCTACCTTCTCAGCTTAGCATTCTCGACGCCCTCCTATTATCAAAAGAAGCACGGGACTCACTAATTAAGGCACTACAAGAACCTGAGCAATTCCAAGCCTTTCTCGCCACTGAAAAGATGAAGGACGAACTGGAAGAAGTGCATACGGCCGACGTCACTTTCGGTGATGAAGACCTCCTTCTCGGGACGTGCGACCATAACCGTCCCCTATATGTCTCTGGGTACTGCCATGACATCAAGATTGGCAAGATCCTGGTGGATAATGGATCCTCCGTCAATCTCCTTAATGTTCGGGTGTTGAAGGAAATCTGCATGAGTGTGCAGCATCTCGCTCGGGACAAAATTACTATCTCCGGTTTCGACTCACAATCGTCACGGACTCTCGGGTCCGTGATACTAACGTTACGCTTCGGGCTTCTCGTCACAGACATCAAATTCCATGTCATTGACGCCAAGACCTGTTACAATGCCTTGCTCGGCCGTCCTTGGTTACACGAGTACAACATCGTCCCTTCTACACAACATCAGTGTATGAAGTACTTTAAAGATGGTTTCGAGTATACTGTAACGGGTGAGCTGAACCCATTTTCCGTGAACGAAGTCCGCAAATACGAGGATACGAAATACTTTTTGCCAAACTTTGAAGATACAGAAAGGTGTCAAGACTCGGAGAACAAGGCCGCCGCCACCATCCCTGTTTTCGGAAGCGATACCGAAGAAGAAGAAGAGATAGTTTATACGGGGCCATCTCAACGCAACAACCGGAGGACGCCCACCCCCATACTGGTCTTCGGAAGTGATTCGGAAGATGAGGTCAATGCCGTATTCTCCAATCGGCTTTCAATACAAGCACCTCCTGGCGATGACCATAACTTGCAAATCACCATGGTACCGCGAGAACATTACAAGGACCTCGACACGCTTCAAGCTCACAGTGTGCAAGAGCTGCAAACGTTCTGCGTCCCCCCCAGGCGAAAGGGTGAGAAGATGATCTTATTCTATCGATCCTCAGAGTCGAAAGTAAAGAAAGAGATCTGGCACGGCGTAGATGCTACATGCGACAGACTCCAGCCCATCCGTTTGCCCAGATACTATACAAATGGATTAAAGAAGCTATTGAAGCACCAAGGGGTACCCTTAAAACAAACTGTTCAACAGGCTCGGTTCTACAACAGGATTTGGGATGTCCTTGGAACCCAACGCAAATTGCCTAATGGGAAAATGGAGACACTCGGGCTTGGATACGCGAGAACCGGAAAACGAGAACGGGCTCATAACAGCTACGCTATATATACCTTTGATGAAGAAGAGGACGCCCTGTCAGGAGATGCCAACCCCTCATCAAAACCAGACCACGCGATTGAGGCGCCAAGCCCGTCATTTCTAGAACGAATGGACAAGCCTATCAGGAAAGTGGGTCAGAAAGGTCGGGAAGACCCCAACCACGAAATGGCCATCTACGAGAAGGCCAGGACACAATGTCTATTTCAACAGGCTGCGAAAGGCAAGAATGCTCATCCTTGTCAACCCATCATGCGAAAGGCCCGACGCGGAGACGGAAATAAGTCGAGAAGCGGAAAAAAGAGCCGACAACAACAACACAGGATTAGAGGGTTACGAGATCGGGTACTGCACGGCTCGGATTTGCCCCTCATGGAGAAGATGAGTCGAGCGTACTCCTTCCCCCGAGACAAGACGGAGAGGTTACTCAAGATCGCTTTAAAACATCAAATGATCGCGCTTCCAGAGTCTAGACACCCTGAGCAAGCTAACAAGGCTTCTCGTTTGAGCTATTGCTCTTATCACCGAGCCATAGGACATCCTACCGAAGACTGCTTCACCTTCAAGAACTGGGTCGAGGACCAGTACCAACGGGGCAGATTCGCTTTATCCAACGGCTGGAGGGTAACGCCGCCACAAAACCACGAACCCAAGGCCGCAAGAGCGGAACCGGATCCACCTCAGTCCTGGGAGCGGATTCGCACCTGTTATGCGATTACGATATTAAAAGAAGAGCGCGAGAACATGGATGACCTTCCCCAATGCTTTGAGAACGGCGATGATGAGGTGATCTCAGAATTTCCGCCAGCTCCGAAAGAATTGGAAGATGGTATACATACTACCGCAGATAACCTCAGAAAGATTGAGTTGGGATCGGCAGAGGACCCGCGACCAACATTTGTCAGCGAGCTACTCTCTGAAGAAAGGGTGGCCGCGTTAAAGAACGTGCTTCTACGGCATAAAGATTGCTTCGCGTGGAACTACTCCGAGATGCCAGGTTTAGATCCGGAGGTCGCTGTGCATAAATTAGCAATATCCCCAGATATCAAGCCAGTCAAGCAGGCGCCAAGAAGGATGCGACTCGAGCTTGAGATGAGCATCAACGCCGAAGTCAAGAAACTGATCGATTCTGGATTTATCCAAGAAGTCCAATATCCCGATTGGATCGCCAATATCGTCCCGGTGATGAAGAAGAATGGGACGGTGCGTATATGCGTGGATTTCAGGGATCTCAACAAAGCCTGTCCAAAAGATGATTTCCCGGTGCCGGTAACCGAGCTAATGATAGATAACACGTCCACTCACGAGATTTTCTCCTTCATGGACGGTTCCTCAGGATACAATCAGATAAAAATGCATCCCGAAGACCAGAAGCACACCGCTTTCCGGACCCCTTTGGGTGTATTTTGCTACAGGGTTATGCCCTTCGGTCTAAAGAATGCCGGCGCTACCTATCAAAGGGCCATGACAAAGATCTTCGACGACCTCATACATGACATCGTCGAGTGCTATATCGACGACCTTGTAGTAAAGAGTATGTCATACGAAGATCACTTAAAGCATCTAGAGACTGTATTTCAACGCCTTCGGCAATATAATTTGAAGATGAATCCCCTCAAATGCGCGTTTGGAGTCTCCTCGGGAAAATTCCTGGGATTCGTCATCCGACACCGAGGTATTGAGATAGATCCGTCAAAGATTAAAGCGATCATGGAAATGCCTCCGCCAAGAACCCTCAAACAGTTGCGGTCTCTCCAAGGGAAGCTCGCATACATCCGGCGGTTTATCGCCAATCTTTCGGGTAAGTGCCGTCCTTACAGCCACCTGATGAAGAAGGGAACCCCATTCGTCTGGGATCACAAATGCCAAGGTGCACTAGACGAGATCAAGCGGTACCTGCAGAACCCACCGGTATTAGCTGCGCCGGCCAAGGGAAAACCCCTCATTCTTTATACAACCGCCCTCGAAGGTTCCTTGGGCGCACTATGGGCGCAAGAGAACGATCAGGGGAAAGAGAGAGCACTCTACTACTTAAGTCGAGTTCTACTGGGGGCAGAAAGCGATTACTCTCCCATTGAAAAACATTGCTTGGCGTTAATCTTCGCGATAACAAAGCTCAGGCACTATGCGTTGGCACACGAAGTCTGCCTCATCTCAAAGGTGGACCCCCTTAAATACTTGATGTCAAAAGCCATATTGACGGGACGACTCGCTAAATGGGCCCTGCTCTTGATGGAGTTCTCGATAACATATCAACCTCTCAAGGCAGTGAAAGGCCAGGCCATTGCCGATTTCCTCGCTGAGCACCCGATACCGGCCGATTCTCCTTTGAATTGTGACTTGCCGGACGAGCATGCATTTGATGCGATTAGCGGTGGAAACACCCGATGGGAACTCTATTTCGATGGAGCGTCCTCCGTAAAGAAACAGAAACAAGGTATCCCAATGATCAAATCGGGGATAGGCCTCATTTTTGCAACCCCACAAGGAGGGATAATGCGCTTCGCCTTCTCCTTAACAGAGCCGAGGACAAACAATGAAGCTGAATACGAAGCCCTGATAGCAGGTCTCGAGCTTGCCATTGACATGGGAATTGAAGACCTCCTCATATACGGGGATTCTCAGCTGGTCGTTAGTCAAGTGAATGGTGACTATCAAACGTGCAAACCGGAGCTGGTGAAGTACGGCGAAAGGGTGCAACAACTATTGTCCCAAATTCCTTCCTACACTTTGGAGAACATACCACGCGCAGAAAATAGCAAAGCAGACGCATTGGCTAAGCTTGCTAAAGAACTGGCCGACGAGAACCTCGATGATGTCAGAATCGTGGTACAAAGCCGTCGAGTGCTCACCCCCGCAGAAATACCTCCGGAACTATATAAAGAGGGAGCAACTGAGCAGACAACCCTACAAATAAAAGACCAAGAGAAGGCCGAGGACTGGAGGGAAGTCTTCATAGACTACTTTAAGTCCCGCCGCATACCCAAAGAAGCGTCCTCGAGACATCAGCTCATGAAACGAGCTCTATCTTTCGCTTTCGTCAACGATACTCTATACAAGAGATCGCTTGATTCTCTATGGTTGAGATGCTTGGGACCTGACGAAGCAGAAAAAGTCGTTCAGGAAGTCCACGACGGGCTTTGCGGCTCTCATCAAGCAGGCCCAAAGATGAAGTTAAAAATCAAACGGATGGGTTATTACTGGCCCACGATGATCCAGGACTGCCTCGAATACGCGAGGCAATGCCACTCGTGCCAGATTGATGGAGACTTCATCCACCAACACCAAAATCCACTACACCCAACGGTGGCCAGCTGGCCATTCGAAATGTGGGGAACTGACATAGTCGGCCCCATTGAGCCGGCATCATCTCGGGGACATCGTTTTATCCTGGCGACTACTGATTACTTCTCCAAATGGGCAGAAGCAATACCATTGAGGGAAGTGAAGACGGAGAATATCCTCCACTTCTTCAAAACGCACGTCATCTATCGGTTTGGAACCCCACGGCGGATTATCTCCGATAACGGGCCAGCCTACAGAAGCCATAAGATTAGCCGCTTCGCGCAGCAGCACAATATAGACTGAAGGTATTCTTCAGTTTACAACCCACGAGCCAACGGTCTGGCCGAGGCCTTCAATAAGACCTTGACAAAGATCATAAAAAAGACCGTTTCCCGGAATAAGAGAGACTGGCACGAGAGGCTGCAAGAAGCCCTCTGGGCTTATCGAACTACATTCAAGACGGCCACGAACACAACGCCGTACGCGTTGGTATTTGGGACGGAAGCAGTACTCCCCCTCGAGATAGAGCTACCCTCTTTACGAGTGGCGGTCCACCACGAGCTGACGGACGAAGAAAATGCTCACCTTCGACTTGAGGAGCTTGATGCCCTCGACGAAACCCGACTCATAGCGCAACAACATCTAGAAACCTACAAAGCAAAGATGACGCGCTCGTACGAAAGATTGACCAGGCCAAGGGCATTCCGCCAAGGCGAACTCGTGCTGGTAGTCAAAAGACCTATGATCCCCAATCGTGCCAAGCGGAGAAAATTCGAGCCAAACTATGAAGGCCCGTACATCATAGACCAGGTTTACCAGGGTGGAGCCTATCTACTCGTGGACATGCATAGCGAAAGGCCTTTCAGGCCAATAAATGGCCGCTTCTTGAAGAAATACTACGCTTAGTGAGCCACAACCTGGGTCAACGGTAGATGACGACGACTATGTCCGCTCGCTATCTTCCTAGGCTCAGACTTTACAAGCAGTAGCTGACCCTCCCATAACGACGGACCGAAACGTCCTTAAACTAACAAGGGACCGAAACGTCTTTAAACTATGAACGGACCGAAACGTCCTTAAACTATCAACAGACCGAAACGTCTTTAAACTAACGGCAGACCGAAACGTCTTTAAACTAACGGCGGACCGAAATGTCCTTAAACTAACGATGGACCGAAACGTCCTTAAACTAACGACGGACCGAAACGTCCTTAAACTAACGACGGACCGAAACGTCCCTAAACTACTACCGCAGCATCCTTAGGCTGACGAGATAAAAAAAAAGAGAAAAAAAAAATAATATATAAAATAAAAAAAAAACGGTATGTCCACAAGCAAAATGGGCACGGATGAAAACCCGAAAGGGCTCCGTGAGTAAAAACAGCAGGACTACCGGCGAGTGTTTGTGAAAACCCGAAAGGGCGCAACCTCGTTAAAAGACACTTATAGGGTCCTCTCGACCTTGTAAGGAGAAACCACCTGCGTGAGATCCTTACGACTCACAAAGGAGCAACACACTTAGGGATCCTCACGATTCCTAAGGAGAAAATACACTTACGAGATCCTCACGACTCGTAAGGAGAACTCTCTTATGGGACCCTCACGGCTCATAAGATTTGAAAGTTTTAAGTTACAGAGACCTAAACCTGTTCTTAAGCAAATCCTCCACAACCTCCGACATTGCCCTACAAGCGGCTCGAACTGACCCTTGTATACAATCCACGGGCGCGAATAAACATTTCCCTAACAAAGTCCCACCCGTGACCGGGGATATATCCATATGGTGAACAACCCTTGCAAGTCCTCTTGACTTATAAGGGGAAAATCCTCTTCGTAAGATCCTTACGACTTACAAGAGAACATGCACTTAAGAATCCCTACGATTCTTAAAGAGAAAACACACCTGCAAGATCCTCACGACTTGTAGGGAGAAACACCTTTGTGAGACCCTTACGGCTCATGAAGTCAAAAGCCTTGGTCGACAGGACCCCTAACCCTGTTTGCTAAGCCACCTTTGTTCAAACGTCGACAGAGGCAAATGATGATTCGCTCCTGGTAAACATTCCAGTTGTAGCGGTGCTGATGCCGAAACCGGTATCCAAAAAAATCCGAGCTTGCTGCGAAAAAAAACTAGCAAGCCACACATGCATGACAAAATAGCCGAAATGATGGGACAACTTGCAATAAAAAGAAGCAAGCAAAATCTCGGCGGTTCACAGATAACTTAGTGATCACCACCATGGCATTCGTCTCGATACAGCAGACGCGATGCCAGCAAATGAAGCGAAGGCCAAATTCCTAGCTTCATTGTCTCGACGACACAACATCAAGCGAAACGGAACAGCGGCAACCCCAAGTTCCATGGCTCGGCGACGCATATCGCCAAGAGTCAACCCCCATTCCGTGAAATGCGGATACAATCAGCAAACTTCCTGGTTACGTGGAAAGCGGATAACGTCACTCTTTGACCCCGTGGAAAACGTCCAGAGCGGATCCTGGTCCTCGCAGAGCATGGCAGTGAACCTATGTGAAGCATCCAGAGCAGAGCCTAGTCCTCGCCTAACACGGCAGTGAACCCGTGTGAAGCATCTAGTGCAAACTTCCTGGTTACGTGGAAAGCGGATAACGTCACTCTTTGACCCCGCGGAAAACGTCCAGAGCGGATCCTGGTCCTCGCAGAGCACGGCAATGAACCCGTGTGAAGCATCCAGAGCGGAGCCTAGTCCTCGCCTAACACGGCAGTGAACCCGTGTGAAGCATCTAGTGCAAACTTCCTGGTTACGTGGAAAGCGGATAATGTCACTCTTTGACCCCGTGGAAAACGTCCAGAGCGGATCCTGGTCCTCGCAGAGCACGGCAATGAACCCGTGTGAAGCATCCAGAGCGGAGCCTAGTCCTCGCCTAACGCGGCAGTGAACCCGTGTGAAGCATCTAGTGCAAACTTCCTGGTTACGTGGAAAGCGGATAACGTCACTCTTTGACCCCGTGGAAAACGTCCAGAGCGGATCCTGGTCCTCGCAGAGCACGGCAATGAACCCGTGTGAAGCATCCAGAGCGGAGCCTAGTCCTCGCCTAACACGGCAGTGAACCCGTGTGAAGCATCTAGTGCAAACTTCCTGGTTACGTGGAAAGCGGATAACGTCACTCTTTGACCCCGTGGAAAACGTCCAGAGCGGATCCTGGTCCTCGCAGAGCATGGCAGTGAACCCATGTGAAGCATCCAGAGCGGAGCCTAGTCCTCGCCTAACGCGGCAGTGAACCCGTGTGAAGCATCTAGTGCAAACTTCCTGGTTACGTGGAAAGCGGATAATGTCACTCTTTGACCCCGTGGAAAACGTCCAAAGCGGATCCTGGTCCTCGCAGAGCACGGCAATGAACCCGTGTGAAGCATCCAGAGCGGAGCCTAGTCCTCGCCTAACACGGCAGTGAACCCGTGTGAAGCATCTAGTGTAAACTTCCTGGTTACGTGGAAAGAGGATAACGTCACTCTTTGACCCCGTGGAAAACGTCCAGAGCGGATCCTCGTCCTCGCAGAGCATGGCAGTGAACCCATGTGAAGCATCCAGAGCGGAGCCTAGTCCTCGCCTAACACGGCAGTGAACCCGTGTGAAGCATCTAGTGCAAACTTCCTGGTTACGTGGAAAGCGGATAACGTCACTCTTTGACCCCGTGGAAAACGTCCAGAGCGGATCCTGGTCCTCGCAGAGCATGGCAGTGAACCCATGTGAAGCATCCAGAGCGGAGCCTAGTCCTCGTCTAACGCGGCAGTGAACCCGTGTGAAGCATCTAGTGCAAAATTCCTGGTTACGTGGAACGTGGATAACGTCACTCTTTGACCCCACGGAAAACGCCCAGAGCGGAGCCTGGTCCTCGCCAAGCACGGCAGTGAACCCGTGTGAAGCATCCAGAGCAAACACCGGACTGTGGAGTCCTTAAAATCCACGGACTATGACGTCCTTAACCTCGACCGCGATGTCTTAAAACTAACGATCAACCACCCCTATTCCTTACAGATTTTTTCCTCGGTTTGAGGGTACATCTCTTCACTCCTTTGATGCCCGGCGTTGTAACTCCTCAACGTCTTCAAAGAGGTGACGGGTCCCTGCAACCAAACGTCGGACTGTGGAGTCCCTAAATCCACGGACTATGAGGTCCTTAACCTTGACCGTGATGTCTTAAAACTAACATCGGACTGTGGAGTCCTTAAATCCACGGACTATGAGGTCCTTAACCTTGACCGCGACGTCTTTAAACTACAATATCTGGAGAAACCCCTGACTCCGTAGAACACGGACAAGGGTAACCGCATCCGGCGCTTACAAGTCCTCACGACTGGGAGAAAAGCTCTTTATGAGACCCTCGTGGCTCATAAAATGTAAAAGTCTCAGGAAACAGATCTTAACCCTGAATCCCGAGCCATTGCTGTCCTGCAAGGAAATCAAGATAGGATACCCGCAGAATGCATTCAATAAAAAGGAGACACACCATTGAAAAGAAAAATGTATCTTTTATTCATAAACCAAAAAGGGTACAAGGTACAATTCAAGAAACAAAAATGAAGATACTCTTATCAATGAGTAGGTACAAAAAGGGGAGAAAAGATACAGTCCTTAAGCTGGTGGCCGGTGTAGCAATTTTAGCAGCTCGTCGTTTTGTTGCTGAGCCACGGCCTCATGACGTAAGATCTCCAGAAGGCGAGCCTCCGCCTGAGCTTGTTGGGCCTGATAGGAAGCGAGCCGGGCTTCGAGCTCTTTTTCAGTGGCCTTGTGAGCCTCGACCCTTTCACGAGTGAACGTGGCGGCTTCATCAAGAGCCACCACCTCTTTGATGGACTCCTGAAGCACCCGCCACAGCTCATATGCTTTGTCGGATTTGGCTGTAAAGCTGGCCTGAAGCTCACTCAGCACCTTAGAAGCTAGCTCCCTCTCTGAAAGTTTACGGTCGAACCCTCTTCTCGCACAACAATATGTTCGCTACATACCGTTCTACCAGGCCATGTAAGCTCGCTTTCGCGACCACGACCTTAGAAACAAGACACTTACAAGACCATATGAATGGACTTCCGGCTGACAGCACTAATCGATCTGAAACAAGTTCATATCACCCGGTATGAAAAGCAACGAGAATATTTCCAATGTTTATCCTATCGAGCATGTGTTAGCAATTACATGGACATTCGAAAGAGAGATAAAATTCAAGGCTTTGATTCACACGCAACAGGACAATAGTATGGGTAATTGAAGAAAGTTTTCATAAAAGGGAACACAAAATTTATTCGTGCAAGCGGAAACATACGTACGAGTACTAAGCCTACATGAAAGTTCAACATAAAGCATAAAAAAAGGGGGGGTTCTACACTAACGAAAAAGATCACCAAACACAGGATCAACGGCACAGGGGTTGATGAAGCAAAGGACAAAATTCTCCATCTCTCTCTCCGCTTTCTCCAGCACATCGAAGCGACGATTCTCACGAGGAGTCGCTCCCCATCGGTTGGTGCCGTGTTCGTCCGCGAATGCAAACATAATAGCCCGCCGGGCCTTTATCTCGCTCAGTAGATGAATTGAGCAGTCCCTCAGAGCCTGAGTAATCAGACAAGCTTCATGAAAGCTCTCGAGCTTTTCCTCCGCCGCATCAAGCATCGCCAGGGTCATCTCTGCCGGGTGAGGGGGAATATCGGCAAGCACGGCCGAGAGGATCATCCGGAGCCAGAGAGAACCCATCGGGAGGGGAGACCCCCTACGGATCGAGAGTTCATGCATGGCTGAGTCGCATTCGTTGTCGGTAAGGAGAGGGTCCACCAACCGAGCAGCAAAGCGGGGGATCATCTCCTCAAGAGAAACTTCCCACGGCTGTCGACGAGCATGAGGGCGATTACAAGCCATGGCACTCGTTTCTCCCTCAAGAAAAATACATATGAATCTCTCCGTGAAAAGAAAAGCCTCATATATAATGAAGTGCATTAAGTGCTGTGCGTGGAAAATCCTGCATGGAAATTATTTCCAAGGCCCAAAAAAAAAAAAGGAAAAGCCCCGAAAGTCAAGAAGATGGAACTATTCCCAAGGCCCTTTTTCTGCACCTAACATTGTGCACTGAAAATATGGCATGAGGAAAATCTTGTGAACCGTCGCATCAAGAGATCTCACGTGTAGAACACGTGAGGCCCAAACCTGCAGTGCATTTGAAAGGAAGAATATGGAGTAGTACCCTGCATATTAAAGTACAAACAACAATAGTAACAGAATGATAAGATCTCAGAGAAAAAACATGCAAACATACAGAGACCCAACAAAACTTATCATCCAGACTTCAAGAAGGCGATACAAAATAAAAAGAAAAAAACTTTTATAATGGCAAGGCTTCAGACACGGGGCACGGGTTGAGAAACTCGGAATTGACTTTATTCAAGATCTTCCAAGCATTTCGAACCTCCCGAGTATGCTTTCTCTCACGGTCACAGGCATCGGGGTCCCCGCGGATGTCCTCTTCCCTCCGGTAGGCGCCCAGTATAGCTGATTGCTGAAAAATCTGATGAAGGAGAGCAATGAGATCATCCCGCCTTCTCTTTGAGATCAAGCCCATAAGGT
Source organism: Agapanthus africanus (assembly GCA_030015575.1). Taxonomy (NCBI): domain Eukaryota; kingdom Viridiplantae; phylum Streptophyta; class Magnoliopsida; order Asparagales; family Amaryllidaceae; genus Agapanthus; species Agapanthus africanus. Next base: position 401,298,390 of record JASDDO010000008.1, read on the forward strand.
ACACCGAATGCACCTTATCCTCGGCAATGTCCAAGTCTCTGAGCGGTATGCCGGCACAAAAGAGAGGAAGTGCCTCCCGGATCGCCAGCACGATTAGCCTCAGAAGAGAAGAGCGACGGGGGAGGAGCCTATGGTTGTACTCGTCGAAACGGCTCATGATCTCGGCACACTGAGCATCGGTGAACTCCTGGTTCTGACTGCGGCCCAGCGCACGAATGTTCCCGTAGGAGATAATCTGGCCAAGTCTATACAGATGGGCGTCCATGATACCTGAAATAAAAGTCACAAGAATTATTACAAAATCCCCCTCGCATTAATTACAGAAGAACAGCCTCGGGCCAAGAGACCCCAAGGAGCCTCTGGGTGAAGAAACTGAGTTCTTCATAAGAATTAAATTCCTTATCAGGAAAAAGGGAATTAAATTCCCAGGAATAATTTTGATGGAATTAAAGTCCAGGGAGTTGAAACGCTGTCATCGTCCCCCCAAAGATCACCTAAACCCTAAGAGATCTACAGTTCGAAAGTCAGGTGGTTTCCCGTTCTTATAAAAAAAAACTTGAAGAAAAATGGGTTCTTTGTGAAACCCTTAAAGCGGATTTAAAATCCAAAGAGTTCTTTTAAGGACGAAGGCGCTCTGGCCGTTCAACATTATTACCTGAGGAAAAGGGATCCGTTGACAGAGTTAAACTCTGGAAAATTTTGAAAACAAAGAACTAAGCTCTGGAAACGAGAATTAAATTCTCAAAGAGGAAATTCTCAGAGGAAGAAGATGAGCAAAGTGAAGGCTCCCATGAAGAGACAGCGGTATTTATAGAAAACAAGGGAAACGCTTCATCTCCCAAATCCCTAAATGAATCCAACGGTCGCAAGAGGTGACAGCGTTGCACCCACGTGCAGACACGTGAGAACAACGCTGTGGGGGCATTTGTTTCCTGATTTAAAATCAGGAAAGCTTCTGTGAAAAGCTTCAGAAGAGGGTCACGTGCTTACACGTGACTAGCGGTCACGTGTTGGCAGTGACACCTAAAAACGTCATCAAGGCAAGTTCGATTCCCTGACTACGAGGAAGAAAAGGAAAAGCTTCAAGGAGAGTCACGTGCTCCCACGTGATCAGGGTCACGTGGCGACACGTGACGTTGAAATGCAAGCGTCAAAGGCACGTCGGTTAACTGACCAAGTCAAAGAAAAGACTTCAGAAGAAGTCACGTGCTCCCACGTGACCAGGGTCACGTGTTGGCACGTGACGTTCAAGGCAGCAAACGCGTTTTCAGAACAACCAAGGAAAGAAAGTTCAAACAAGGGTCACGTGCTCACACGTGACCAGGGGTCACGTGGTAGCACGCGACGTTTAAGCAGCAATCTGAAGACACAGCGCAGAAAGCTCATTCCAAAGGGGGGTCACGTGCTCACACGTGACCATGGGTCACGTGGGCACACGTGACCGGCTTTCAAAGCCTATTTCGTCAACAGAATTAAATTCTGAAAGAAATTCAAATCTTTCCAAAGGAAAGCGGCTATCTGGAACCAATCAAATTAAAGATTCAGAGGTCATCTATTTATGGAAAATCTCGGGTTTGGAAAGATTTCCCCTTTAAATCTAACCAAAATAAAAAGGGAGAATCTCTGGATTTGAAATCCAACGGTGAATAAAATTCACCTAATAATCCAAAGGTCCAAAACGAATGAAGGATGCAAATCAAATCTCTCAATGAAGATTCGTCACAAAACTAACTGATTCAGCTGCTTCTCCTATAAATAGGAGCCAAGAGACACAAAAAAGGATATATACATGCGCAGAGAAAGAAAAAAGGAGAAAAGCTTTGATACTTGGAAAAGACTTGGATCTTCTGCAAAAACCCTAGGTAAGAAAGGGAAGGCTTTCGGAAAGAAAGAGAATTTAATTCTCAGCAGAGTTTAACTCTAATATATAAAACAGAAGAACACATCTCTTCTCTCTTTGATAGAGGATCTGCAAAGTGCACATCTCCCCTTAAGGTTGAGAATTTAATTCTCAATGGGTCGAGATCCTGCCATGCAGATCCAAAACATAGAGAAGGAATGCAAGCATGAGAATTTAATTCTCGCAGAACTGTAGGAATTCAATTCCTTTAAAATGAAATTAGGGCTCGACCCTATATCATGGGAGTTTAATTCCTTCAAAATAAAAGAAGCAGGGTTTAACCCTAATTAAGAACATAGTTCTGTTGAAACAGCAGGAATTTAATTTCCTTAATCATATTTCTTTAAAACGGGAAGTTTAGTTCCTTAAGAGCCTTCATTAGGGTTTAACCCTATTCAGTTCTTCACATATATGAGGAATTTAATTCCTACAGAAAATTCAGAGTTCAACTCTATTTCAGAATATAAATCTTCAAAAAAAAGGAAGTAGGAATTTAATTCCTTTGAAAATTAAAGCCAGAGGAATTTAACTCCTGAAAAGAAGATCAACGGATTCTCTAAACAACAACATACATGGAGGTAGGATCACGTGCCATCACGTGACCCTCTCAAAAGAGCTACAGAAGTCCCTTTGAGGCAGCACCCCACGTGATCCACGTAACCTTGGCAGAAACTCTGATACACAGGCATTTGAATGCCCATCACGTGATGGCACGTGAGGCTTCGAAGGAAATGATAACTTCAACAGAACAAATGAAGGAAGGGCGCTCTCACGTGCTGCCACGTGACTCTTCTTGCCTTAGTGTTTAACACTAAAATTAAAAACTCTCAAGCCCAGTGTTAAAACACTGTTGGGCCTTAGTGTTTAACACTAATTTGAAAAAGCCTTATTTGCAGTGTTCAACACTGATCTGCTTTAGTGTTTAACACTAATTTGAAAAAGCCTTATTGCTGGTGTTTAACACCAATTATCTCTCAGTGTTGAACACTAACTTGTCAACCGAGATGTCATTCCCAGTATCCAACGCTGATTGCTCTGAAGCGTTTAACATCAGGCTTAGGCCCAATTGGCTAAAGGGATAGAGGCAAAGCCTCTCCTGATTGGACTTAGCCCAAGCTGGCCATAAGTCCTCAATTCGTGATTAACTGGGCCAATGGGCTCATAACATAATTGATCAGTCTTGACCCAGATTGGGCCAAGGACTATTTAATCCACCCCGGTTCTAGGGTACATCTCTTCACTCCTTTGATACTTGGCATTGTAATCCCTCAATGTCTTCAAAGAGGTGACGGGTCCCGAAGACCATTCATGATATGGACTGTGGGGTCCTTAAACCCATGCATAATACAAAATTCCTGGTTACGTGGAACGTGGATAACGTCACTCTTTGACCCCGCGGAAAACGTCCAGAGCGGATCCTGGTCCTCGCAGAGCACGGCAGTGAACCCGTGTGAAGCATCCAGAGCGGAGCCTGGTCCTCGCCTAGCACGGCAGTGAACCCGTGTGAAGCATCCAGAGCACATACCGGACTGTGGAGTCCTTAAACCCATGGACTATGACGTCCTTAACCTTGACCGAGATGTCTTAAAACTACCACCGGACCGCAATGTCCTTAAACTACCAACGGACCGCAATGTCCTTAAACTACCCATGGACCGCAATGTCCTTAAACTACCCACGGACCGCAATGTCCTTAAACTACCCATGGACCGCGACGTCCTTAAACTAGAATAATAGAGCCCCATATGCTCTTTTGTCGGATCTAAACGGTCCCGTTTAAGTTGATCTTAGCCTCAAGGATGGCTAACGCGTCCTTAAACCTTCAAGCAGACTGGACTATGAATCCCCCCTAATTAACTTTGGCTCGAGGGTACATCTCTGAACTCCTCTGACATCCGTCGTTGTAATCCTTCAACGTCGTCAGAGAGGTGACGGGTCCCGACGGCCACACATACGATGGACCACTATGTCCCTAAAACTGGAACAATGGAATCCAAACGCTCCCTTGTCGGATCTAAACGATCCCGTTAAGTTGATCTTAGTCACAAAGTTAGACTAACGTATCCTTAACAAACGTTTGAGTTGATCTTAGCCTCAAGCATGGCTGACGTATCCTCAAACCAAACCCCCAAACCCAAATTTAAGATAATGCGGATTTGGACTAGTCCATGCCCTACGGGCGACGACATAACTCAGTCTCCGTAAACGATCCACGGGCAATGAAACATAAAACAAGAACACACGACACGAAGTGACCATCTGGAGAAGGAGAAAGTTGTTACCGCAAAGCGGTAGCGTAATTAACTGCAGGGGCTTGCGCCTGCAGGGAAGAGCGTCCCCACAATCAAAAACCCCTCAAACGAGGGGGAATCTGACGAAGTCTGCTACATCGGACGCATCCGTCTAGACCTCCGATACATGGTGCCATGGGTCAAATTGGCATCTTCGGAGAGGTGGACGGATAGCACCAATTAGCATCTGCCCCGAATTTCAAGCGAAACGGCCCGACGTCCCGCGTGTCCGTTCGGAGGGGAACACCCGATACTCCACAAAGTGGATCGTACTCTGATTGTCGCAAAATACTTCCGTGAAATCTTGCGGAACACCCATACCACTCATCAATCAACGCAAATATATGAGCCCCTTGACAGCCTTCGTAGTAGCTATCAATTCTGCCTTTGTCGTCGATAACTCGACAATGGACTGTAACGTCGATCTCCATGACACTGCGCCAGTGTCCAACATGAATACGTAACCCATTGTCAATCTCCGTCTGTCTCTATCACCAGCAAAATTTAAGTCGCAATACCCTGTCACAATACAACCATCTGTACCGCCTCTACGGAATAACAAGCTAAACCCCGTAGTATCCCTCAAACATCTCAGAATCCACTTTACAGCCTGTCAATGCTCCTTACCCGGATTAGCCAGGTGTCGGCTGACTATCCCAGCTGAATGTGCAATATCTGGACGTGTGCAAACCATCAGATACATCAGACTGTCTACTGCACTCGCATATGACACTCTAGACATGTACTCCCTGTTCATATCCGATCCTAGTGATAATTTCGCTGAAAGCATAAAGTGCACCCCTAAAGGAGTAGACACGGGATTTGTCCTCTCAATCCCATACCGAGCGAGAACTTTCTCGATATACTATTTCTGTCGCAGACAAACTCATCACGCTTCCTCTCCCTGACAATCTCCATGCCAAGTATTTTCTTCGCAGCCCCAAATCTTTCATCTCGAATCCCTGACTCAACCGTCGTTTCAACCTGTTAACCTCTGACATACTGTGTGATGCCACCAACATATCGTCCACATACAGCAGGAGATAAATCCTGGACCCATCGTCTAGTAGCTTCACATAAATGCACCGATTCTTGATATTCCTCGTGTACCCAATCACTAATATGAACTGATCAAATCATTTGTACCACTGTCTTGGAGACTGCTTCAAACCATAAATCGACTTCTTCAGTTTGTAGACATAGTCATCCTTGCCCCCGACTACGAACCACTCCGACTGATGCATATAAATATCCTCCTCCGGATCACCGTGCAAAAAAACAGTCTTGACATCAAGCCGCTCTAGCTCCATATTATAAACTGCAACCATGGCTAACAAAACACGAATCGAAGTGTGTCGAACTACAGGAAAAAAGATCTCATTGTAGTCTTTCACCCTTCTTCTGTACAAATCCCTAAGTCACCAATCTCATTTTATATCTAATGTCATCTGCCTCTGACAAACCTTCCTTGACTTTAAAGACCTACTTGCAGCGGACCGTGTGCTTGCTCTTTGGTAAAGCAACTAACTCCAACGTATTTTTCTGATGAAGAGACTTCATCTTCTTCTCCATCACAACTCTCTAACTAGGAAAATCGATAGACTGCAAAGCCTCTCGGTAACTAGACGGTTCCTTATGCTCAATAATCAGTGCATATGATGCCACGTCGTCAAAACTAACAGCGGTCATGTCCTCAAAACTAAGTTTGACCGGTGGACGCCTAACTCGCTTAGATTGCCGCCCCTCTATCTATACTGGACCATCTAGCTCTGTCAGACCCTCCGTCTGAATCTGAGTATCAATCATACCATCTCTCCTAATATCCTGAACGGGAACGTCGCTCTCCACCTGACTTGACGGCGTAACCGTTCTCTCTTCACCATCTGATTGAGTCTGTTTTCTACGAACCATTGCAGACTCATCGAATATAACATGCCAGCTGATTATTATCTTCTAAGTCTCAGGACACCACAGCTTGTACCCTTAGCTTCATTTCCATAATCGAACATGACACTTCCTAACCCTCGGCTCGAGCTTATCGCTCCTCTGCCGATCATAAGCGGGCCCCAAATATACAAAGCCGCCTAAATCTCCAGTCTTCTCAGTCCACACTTTCTTAGGAATTTTCTTATGTATCGCCGTCGATGATGATCTGTTGATGAGGTACACGGCGGTAGATATGACTTCAGCCCAAAACTCCTTAGGAAACCCAACTATAAGCCGCAAATATCTGGTCTTCCCTAATAGTGTCCGATTCATCCATTCTGCAACGCCATTTGACCGAGAGTCTCCTGAAGTGGTGTAATGCCGCACAATCCCCTCTAACTTGCGGAACTCAACACATGTAAAGTAAACTCTTCGTCGGTATCGGACCAAAGGACCTTTATGTGCCTACCAGTTTGCTTCTCCACAATGGCCTTTCATGTCTTAAACTTCTCAAAAGTCTCAGCCTTAGACTTGAGAATGTACACCCAGATTTTTCTCAAAAAGTTATCAATGTAGGAAACGAAGTATGTGGTTCCACCTCGCGAAAGAACCAGTGCCAGCCCCCAAATACCAGTATGGACATAATCAAGAATACCTTTTGTATCATGTGCTGTTATACCAAACTTCAGCTTTGCTTGCTTTCGTACGACATACTCACAGAAATCAAGACTGCCAAAATCTCCATCTCCAAGTAGTTGCCTCTTGCGAAGCACCTCCAAATCCAACTCCCCAATATGGTCCAACTGTAAGTGCTACAATCTAGCCGAATCCGAATCACCTGAACGAGTAGATACCGCGGCAATATTATCCGTAAATGATTTCCCCTCTAAAAAGTACAAGTTCATCACCTTCTTTTCGTTCATGACAATGAGAGACCACTTGTAAATTTTCATGGAACACCCATCAACTACGCACTTGCAGCTAATCCCCACCAAAGCACCTACAGAAATCAAATTCTTCTTCAGATCTAGCACACATCTACATCCGTCAAAGTCCGCACTACCCCATCAAACATGCGTATCCGAACAGAACCAATTCTCTTGATCTTGCACGCCGTGTTATTCCCTATCAAAACTGAACCTCCATCAAGAGAACGAAACGTCGCAAACCAACTCCGATATGGACTCATATAGAAAGAGCTCCCCGAATATAGCATTCATAGATCATATACGCCGCCGACTGCACAAACTAATAATACGAAACAATCGCTGCTATCATCTGAATCATTTATGACAATTGTAGTACTAGAAGAATTCTTAGTATTCTTCTTGAACTTCTAACAGTCACTCTTCCAATGGTCTTTCACCTTACAATAATTGCACCTGTCATTAGTGCAATTTCTTGACCTAGACCTTGCTTTACTCTTGGAACCACTCTAGACCATTTCTCAGAACGGTCTCTAGAAACCAGCGCATCGTCCTGACCACTCTTGTCTTTCAATACCTTCTCCCTCAACACATTGCTGTGTAGGTCCCCTTAACATCCTTTAGAAAAAATTTATCTCTGTCATACATCGTCGATTTCACGAACTGGCTATATGCAGAAGTCAAAGAGCCAAGCAGCATCATAGCTTAGTCCCCGTCTTCAATCTTCACCTCTATGTTAAGCAAGTCTATTATGATCTGGTTGAGTCCGTCAATATGGTTTTTGACTAATGTGCCCTCTTTCATTTTCAACGTGTACAGACTCTGCTTGAGATAAAGACGATTTGTAAGAGATTTTTTCATGTATAAGGATTCTAGCCTGGTACATAATCCTGCTGCTGATGTCTCTTGCGCAATCTCGTATAGAACCTCGTCGACCAAGTACGGCTGTATAGAACTGAAAACCTTATCCTCCATAGTCCATATCTCCTTTCTGAACATCTGTGGTCGTCGAAGGAAGCTTCTCCTTTTCGAAGACCGTCTTATGAACTCCTTATTTTAGACTCGCTGTCATCTTCAATCTCCATAGACTGAAATTGTTCCTTCCATCAACTTATTGATCTTATAATATATAGAAGTCATCTTTCCAATAATTTGAAACACCGTAACAAAATCTCGGATACCACATATTGTGAAAATAGCACCAAACTACGAAGCGGATGTTTGATACACGTGAATCAGAACTAATGAAAAAAAACTATTGCAGCAACTATCCAAACGCAACAAGTCAAAAGGAAAAACACACCAAGTAACAAAGGACGCAAGATATTACCCAGGTTCGGTGCAAGCTCGCACCTAATCCTACAAACCGACGACGAATCGGTTTCACTATTCAACGAAAAATTACAAGAGAATTTTCTAACCTCTCGATCTCACCCAAATACACACGATCTCACCCAAATACACGCTCAATCTCTTTCTTTACAAATCCCTCTCTATCTCTCTTGGTTTCTTAATTGTCACATACTTGAAACAATTGATTGATAGATTAATTAAACATTAGGGACTTAATTAATCTTATATATAGGATGGGGCTTGCTTAAAGATAAGTCTAAAGTTTTAGATTAATTTAAACTTTAAATTAATCCATTCACATGCGCTTCATCCAAAAAACAATTGCCACGAATCAGGCCACGTGTTCTGAGATGTTCTCGGACCTTCTCATGCTGATTCTGCCGGGCTTTTCTTGTTGGGCTTTTTTCCTTGGGCTTTTCTTGGCATGGAATTTCAATCAAAATCAACACTAAATGTCAGCCGACGTCGGCGACACGTCGGTTTTGAGAAGAAAACGATACAAATTTGCAGAATTATTTCAGTTACCTATATTTGGTAAATATCGGCCGACATCTTCCGATATGTGGAGAAATTTTTTTGGGTAATTTTCTTTTGGGCTTTAAGCTTTTTACATTAAGTAATCAATAGGCAACTGCTCTACCATTGTGCTATTGAGGAAAATATGAATTTACTAAAACTGCATAAATTAGTATTTTTTTCAAAAAATAAGTTATATAAATGCGTTTATATTACGAAAATGTAGAACCCGATATTTGATAACACCACCTGTCATTTCACGATATCCGACATCAAAATTTTCGAGCTGACACGACAACGACATCTGAAATTTGGAACATTGGATGGAAACAAGCATTTACCTATGATCTATGTCATTACTAAAATTGTACAAACTATATAATGCTCCTTGCCTCTAGCAAACCTATTTGTAATTCTATAAGGCTTATCAGAAAAACTAAATTGATATAGGCAAACTAAGGACTTTTTATTAAAGATTCTTTTAGAAAATGTGATAGCTTGTGTTGATGGACAATATGTCTTATAGAACAATGATGGTAAAATTATAATAATTTTTTTTGTCACATGCCTTGTCGCAAATCTTAGTATACAAATTTCCCTACTCCTTTCTATACCTAACTCTTTCTCATCCATCTAACTCATGATCATTCTACAGCGAAATCTACTATATTTCTAGATGATCATCAATCACATTTAGAAGTAGAACTTACCAAGCATCTCTGGCATAGGGAAGCTACAGCAAACATCACAATTCAACAAAACTATATGAGACTGCAATTCAAAAGAAAAGGGAATATCAGAAACTACAAAATGCCCAAGATCAATAATAGTGCTAAAATTTAAACACCAACTACAGTGCAAGTAATCAAAATAAGCTAACCGGATTTTCTTCCATGATATAATCTCTAAAGTTGTAAAGCCCTAACAGGTATCCTGAGCTCATGGGAAATCGAAGAAAACTTCTTTCCAGTTTATCCATCAATCAACCAACCTAACAGGGACCCTGAGCTCATGGGATATCGAAGAAACGTACAACGCAAACTCCCGCTCCTCAGAGAACCCAATTAGATAAATCTGTGCTAAGTTAGGGATCTGCAAGTTCCAAACTTTAACTATATCCCAAAAAAATCAAACAAAAACAACTTTCCTTTTCCAAATAATTAAAAATTCTCACTCTTCGGCAAGCGGAAATTGGGTGATGAACCATTGGCATCCCAGCCAATGGAAACAGAGGCTTCAGGACATTCAAGGACAAAGGCCTAAATAGAGTCCCTACAACAAAAATATGGAAACTTTAAGAAAAACTCACAAAAAATCAACATAAGTTCAATATTTTAGATTAGATCAGGGAGGATTGAGACCTTTTGTGGGCCCACCGACCATGATCACGGCTACGACTCTCTCTTCGTTGCTTCCCATTGAAATTTTATAAAAGATTTCGCAAATTAAGAGAAAAAGGAGAGCTGCAAAAGACCCTAGAATATGGGAATTTGATATTGAGAGATTGAGAGGAGGGAATGAGGGTGAGATTTAAAGGGATCAGGAGCGGCTGCTATTATGATATTATGAAGAAAATATTATATTATCTCTCTCCCTCTCAATCTATTATATGGAGACCGAGAGGGTCATCCAAAATAGTATCGAACGGACGAGATTTGTCTGAAACATAAGACTTTGATATTGGTATAGCATGTAGGATGTATGTCCAAGATTCCTAAGGGCATGAGTGTTATTATTTTCTAACAACAGCGACTCTTTTTCCGATTTGAAGATGTCAATCTTTTAGGAAAGAGAGTTAATGAAGAAAGCTTAGTGAGTGGGGCCCACACTTAACTAGCGGATCTGGGTACGGGTCTGCAGATCCGATAAGTTCCATAGCCGGCACACCACGGACGAGATGTATAAGGTTGTGCGTCCAAATCACGTTTTTGTAGAGCAAACTTTTTTTCGTTCAAGGAACTGTTTTTTGCACGGAATTAACATGGAAGCTTACTTTCGATACTTTAGTTGTTTGCTTTTACAGAAATAGAGTTTGAAAGTTATTTCATGGTAATGAGGTAGATCCAATGGGAAAAAACTAGTATGCAAGCTACTTGTAAGCCCTTAGATGGCTTTCGATTTTGTGCAAGGGAAGCAAAGTGGCTTGTACCATGCAATCTCTTGCATAGAAGTTTTTTCCGATCCAATGCGGTATGGTTATTTCCAAAATTTTGGATGGGAAGTAACCATGGAGCACAAGGAAAGAGTAAAAAATTAAATATTTAATGCTTCTCTTTATTACTTTCAAAAGTTAATTTAATATTTTACTATTAAAAAAGATAGTACATTTGTGTTTGTTTTATTTATGAAAGAAACCTAAGAAGTTACTTCATTTTCTACTTTCTTCTTTAAAAAAACATACAAACAAACATTAGAAATATGATTTAGGTCTACTTTCATGATATCTTTTTTGGAAGCTAATTTAATATTACTTCTGATTCTTGCTGTACTTGCGGACAACCAAACGTGTCCTAAACTGGAAAAAAAAAACAAACCAAGGGAGGTAATTAATAGATAGTTTGGGGTCTTGTGTACAAAGTCTATACTTCGAGGAGCAAGCCCCGTGAGGCACGAAACGTCAAGAAGTTGGTGGAAATGTCGGCTTTAACCGTTTGAAGTTGGCAGTATATAAATGGATGATGAAGACATATTTTTACGTGTAAAGTGAAAACCGGGTTTACAAATGTTTTAAGTGGCTTGTTGAAGAACTGTGTTGCTAGAGTCGGTAGAAATGCGCGGTATAATTTTTGTATATGCTCATGTCATGATGTACCGCAATGGTAAAACTTCCATTGCATTGTCTGATTTATCCTTAAAAATTGTGATAGAGACATATGGTACGAATGACATAAAACTTTCACTCGTGCATTATGTATGTCTATTCTCCTTTTTTCAAAAGAGATGTTGGCTTTCATGTCCTTGAGTGAAGAAAATCATCTTGATGCTGTAAGTAAAAATAGTGCTAGTGAGCCATCCTGAATGGCACATTGAGAAAAGAAAATAGTGCTAGTGAGACATTCTGAATGGCACATTGAGGAAAGATCCTACATGGCTTTGTAAATTTATTACCAAATTTGGAACAAATATTATATATTTCATGAGAAAGGGGGGCATACATGCCCAAAACTGCAGTAGACTTTCACATGCCTAACTGCAAAATAGCAGGCCCATGCGTGAGGCCACTGGACTGCAGTCCCCGTTACCTCTTATTTCATGCTCAATATATCACATCAAAACAAAAAAAATCCCAAGGACGGTATAATTGGTATAATTGGAACAAATATTTATGTATATAAATATTTCACGCTCAATATATCTTGACAAAACAAAAATATTTTATCTTTTCCAACAAATATACACACAGACCGCTAGTACAAGAATGGGATATAAATCTTGTTACATCTCGATAATCATGTCATACATAGAGCATAGAGAAGTCTTGTAGCCATATGAGATGTTTTTCGCCTTACTGGGAAAAATCCAAAATTTTTTTGTTCATAACTGAAATTCAAGGAGACACCATTTCTTGTTTCTGGGAAAAATCCTAGTTCAAGCTTAAGAAAAATCTTTTAGATCTATGAATATTTTAGGTATCCCATGAGATTTGAGAGTGCACAACAACGTTGTAAATGACACTCAAAGATAATCAAGTATTATCCAAGTTATATTGAAAATTTATAGGTCTCTCACGATCTAAATTAATCATGTTACTCAAATCACACTACCGACGACGAGAGAATTAGGAAATCTGTACACATTCCGGCTATTTGGTAACGAAGTGCACTTCAAAATCTATTTTTAATTCACATTTTGAAGTCCATAACACACACGGTGTTGTTAGAGAAGCATGATGCTATCTTATCACCCTCCTTGTTCCAGCAAACTTCGAAAATGCCACCGCCCCCGCTGTACGTCTTTAGGAGTTTCCCTTCTTTCACTGACCATATGCGCAGGCATTGGTCCAACGACCCGCTTGCCAAATATTGTCCATTCGGGCTAAATGCAACAGAATAGACCGGTTGCCTGCAAAGTAAATTAATTAAATGTTAGATGATCCACATACAAGGGAGAATCACCTAAAAGATAAAGGTAAATTGCATATAAGACCATTCATTCAAACTGCACCTGTAAGCCCTCAACTGCGCCAGGGGTATTAGGTGCCAGTAAGTCGGATAAGGAGTTATATGTGTGCTACAGGGGTGTCTATTTAAATGGGTATGGGTCATAAATGAGTCAACCCATCTTACCCGATCAATAAATTTGACTTGATTAAACCATTAATTTTTTTTTGCCCATGTTAAAAATTTATGGGTCAAACCATAATCTCATAAACAAAAACCGTCTTTTTAATCAACTAGCTTTCAACTTTTCTAACTCTTGAAATTAGAGCTATTTATATTGTTTAATATATAGGTACAAACAATAACATGTTTGGTCTACCATTAGATAATAGGGTTAGTCAGGTCAAATTAGCCTACCCAATTATAATCAGGTCGGGTTTGGGTTTGGGTTTGGGTTGGCAGAAATTTACCCGTACAATAATTGGGTCGGGTCGGGTCTGGGTCAGTCATAAATGGGTCGGGTGAAAGCCAACCCGACCAGATTGACACCCTTAATACATGCTGAATGCAGTATGGATTGATTAAGAGTGTCATATGGCATTAACCCTAACAATAATATCAATGTATACACCAAAATCTTCTGAGTTCAACATCTAGAGATGATGAGATGTGATTGAAAAAGGTGATTCCTGGCAAACAACGCATCATAAAACATGGTATAGTTCTACTTTCTACAGACGTCTATTTTCCAGCTGGTCCCAAAATTGATGTGTTTTATTTCTTGCTTTCTTAAAAGTTTTCGGGTCCATATATCTTGTGATGTTGAAATTATCTTTAATGGTTGGCTAGGCTCAACAATTTTCATATCTCATCCATGACTGCAAAATTGATGAATCGGGTCCGCTAAGAGCACATGTTATGTTATTTACAGCAATGATCCATATCCATATCTTAGAAGCTTTGTGTACCAAAATACATGTAATTTGGAAACCTGAGACCAAGAAAAGGAACATGGATATAATAACCGGCCCCACAACCCTCCTACATCCTTCATGCACCAGATAAATGCCAAAAAAATACCTGTGCATACTCTAGTAGGCTTAACAACAAATATTACTGCTAGTTGGTAATTTAAAAGGACCATGTGTATGAATACACTTTCCACTTTTTATTGCAAATAGTAAAAACCTACCATCTTTGGGCCAGAGAAGATGCTGGGTTATCATTTTAGAAAAATTTGAAAACAAACAAAAATAAATAACTTTTAATAATCAAACAAAGTAATGTGTAGTGTTTGAGTACCTGTGGCCACTTAGACTGTGCACGAGTCTTCCCAACTCAACATCCCACAGCTTGATTGTGGAGTCAAAGGATGCACTGAACAAATGGCAAAATCATGAAAACATTATAGCACTGCTAGAAAAACCAAATAGATAAATTATATACGAAATGCAATAAATATTATCATGCAATAAAGATATTTTTTGAGCATCTTTTATCAACCTTTCTGTCACATAAAAAATAAGTTACCGCTTATGAGCCCTTAAGAAGTGGCATATAATATATAGAGCCGAAAACACTGAATACCAAGAGAAATTTCACACATGAAATAAGGGGGGAAAACTGATTGCTACAAATTTGAAAATTGCAATAAGAGAATGAATGTTATGTACAATCAATCAATCATAGATGTATTCAGTCCAATTTAAAGAGCCAATTGTAAACGTTAATACACCATAGCTACACTAAACTAAGATGGGTTACAGGAAACAAACAATTACCTTGCCAATAGTAATTGCTGATTAGGGTTGTTTGTTCCAGGGCCAGTGGGGCTCCATCTAATAGTATAAATCTCCTGATAAAATATCGAAAAAATCAGATGTTTTTTTCAAAGTTGAAGAACTACAGGAAGTTGTCAGGTAATTGCCTCAAACCTTTTGGTGCTCCTTGAAGTCATGTAAACACTTATCCTGCTTAAGGCTCCAAATCTGTTTAATTTTTTTTTTAACAAGTTATATTTTGCACTAGATATTGCTGATGATACAGCAGTGATCGATAGAACAACAATGGTATCAAACTCTAATTCTTACCTTTGCTGTCCAATCATCAGAGCATGAAGCCAACAATGTACCAGTTGGATCCCATTTGATAGCATTAACCTCACCCTAAATAATAATAAGAAGAAAAAAATCTTTTTATTAAAAAAAATATTAAACGAAGAAATTTTTGGCAGACCTACTAATATCTAGAGGATGTCAGTCTAATCACTTAAAACAGAGTATTACACAGTACAAACATATGCTTACTTAGATACAAGACAATATCTGAGGTTCATCTTGTGACTGGATATTACAACTAAATTATCTTAAACTCTTCCAGATTTCACCACTTGATATCATTATCTAATTCTCTGGTATTAGTGACTCCCTCAATCTATTATTAGTTAGTAAGAAAGTAGTGGATTAAAAATAAGGAACAAGCATAGGCCAGGATATCACCATGACATCTGTGTTCATAAACTGTTTGTCCACATAATCATAGATAGCTTAAGCTTCAAATGACATTAGAAATATAAACCATTACTATCCTTTGTTTTAAGAGACCTTTTGAAACAGAGAGCTTTTGACATAAGTCTGTATCCATGAACTAAATCTACACAACTTTACATACATCAGTAAAAGTTTTTAATTTATTCCTATAGAAGCAATAGCTATGAATTGCATTATGAGCAGAGTTTTAGAACATAAAAAAAGATGAAAAGACCGCAGTGGTCTGTGTGTACATATATATAGAGATAATTAGGGCCATGATATTACTCAGAAGAGTAATAAATCTTCATTTAATTAAATAGGATGAACGAATTGCAGTAATGGTCCCAGCAGTTCACTGGCTCTAACCTGATGACCTTTGAAAGCTTTAAGTGGATCTCTTTCCCCTATCTTGCAAACATATATCATGTTGTCTGTTGAGCATGTTGCAAAACAGACGTTGTTTTTCCAATCTACATCAAGTGTTGGTGCTGCAAAAGTAGAAATTAAATAAACTCACATTTTTAGTTCCATATTTTTAGAACGAAAATGGGCATAAAAAGCTGTAGTTTATGCTTTATGACAAGAGGAAACGGGGCATAAAGTGTCTAGGATGCATTCTACAATGACGTTGATGTGGCAACATTTTATTAGATGGTACCCATGATATGTAGTCTCTCTCATATTAAATACTCTCATATTAAATATTCGATTCCATGGATGTCACATCACTTTATTTAATATGCAATCCCTAATGAGATATTACCATGTATGCTTCACTACAGGGTGCACCCTATAGTGACACTTTAGGTCCCGATTCCTCTTATAAACAGTATTGTACCTGTATGAAATTCAAACTGTTGCTTGTACTCCCATGTCCTAGTATCCCAGACAATGGCGGTTTTGTCAACACTTCCACTTAGGAGATAATCACCCTTCTTGTTCCACTTCAAAGAGAATATGGGTCCTTTATGCTTGCTAAGAGTGTTTTGTAACTCCCCTGTTCAACACAATCAGACATACAGATCGACAAAATTCAAGTGATGTAATTGAAAAACATTGAGCACTTAATCTCTATAAATAAGCATACAAATAGTAGACAAGCTTGTATGCCTATACAATAATGCAGAAAATATCCGTTTCAAAATCCAAGGATCTGATTTTGCTAGAAATTAAATTGCAGGAACACTAAATTTAAATAAGGTGAAATTGTAACCTCACTTGGTTTTACCTGCATAACATTATACCTCCGTCTTGAAAACCTGATCGTTGACGGTTGTAATTATTATATTTTGTTTTAATTTTTTGCATTTTATAATTCCTTAAACACCCCTATGTGATAGCATTAAGCAGTGTTATAAAATATGATCTATTAGGCCGCATATGAATATGCGCTCACTTGGCGCATAGAAATGGGGGTATTTTAGCAATATGTGGTGTTAATTCAAGCTTCGACACATAAAAATCATTATGCGGCCGCAGAATGCACTATGTAGCTGCATAATAGCTTTAAGAATTAAGAGGTTCATGAAATGGGTTTTGTATTTTTAATATATTTGTCACTATACCTGATAACTTAAAAACAAGTATAAAACCCTTCCCAAACAAAAAGAATCTTCTTTATTTATTTCTCCCATCTCAAATTAAGGTTTACTCCGAACAATTTCTCCTCTCTGTCTCTGGTGAAAACACCGGTAAGACAACGCAGACAACGCGTTTTAAGGCAAAAAGCTATAGATGAATTTTTTTTACTTCTATTTCTCTACAAAAGATATATTTTTGAATATTCATGTAAATTTTTTCATAAACTCAAAGTGTGCGTTTTTACATTTTATACCCTTCGGCAATTTTTTAACTGCTTTTTCTCTTCTTCACACTCAGTGGCAGACCCATGAATTTTGATGAGCAGGGGCATAGTATGCAGCAAAGCTCCATTAAGATTTTGTTCAAAATTTTCTATTATCTTGTCACTTTTCATTGAACCAAATGTTTTTCGTCGCAAAACACACACTTTTCATTGAACCAAATGTTTTTCGTCGCAAAACACACACTAAAGAATTCATACTTAACATAATTAAAATTATTGGTAAATGATTTATTTTCCCAAAAAATAAAAAATAATTATGTGAAATGGGATTCGAACTACAACCTCTTGCTAGGTAATATCATGCGCTATCATGGTCCATGTGAGCAATAACACATTTGTTTTATGTTTATGAATTCAATACATGAGAACTCAATATATGTAATATACACGTATAATATAGTGTTGCATTAATGGATCAAAGTAATAATTTCTTTTTCTGTAAATCTCAGAGGGAGTACATGCCCCCACCGGGTTGTATGTAGGTCGATCTATGTTCATACTTTATTTTAGTTTGTCTAAATATGTTAGTTTTTTATGTGCTTAGAAATGCATATATTTCTATTTATGTCTAGAAATTTCTTAATCAACATGTTTGTACCGTGTACGAAAAACTCGCTTTAAAACATTTTGACAACATCGAAAATGAATGATTGCTTGAATTGTCTTATGATGTTGACATTAATTATTTGTTTTGCTAATTCATGATAAGTGATAACGATAGTACTTTAATTGTTTCTTTCGAACTATTTGCTACCAATATTGAAAAAACCCGTTACGTAGATCGTTATATTGTATTATATAACATAACTCAACGTATTTATTACATAACTCAACAAAATAACTTAAATACAAAGTAACTTCCGTTATTTTACGGTATATTTATAGATAGCTTACGTTACGTTACGCTATGAATCTAAATCTAAATATAGAAAGTTTACGTTACGTTATGCAATAGCATAGCCTATGAATTGATAGCAATAGCATATCCTATGAATCTAAATCTTAGATTCATCTAAAAATAATTTTGATTTATATTTTAATATAATTATTATATGACAAGTGGTCCTTTTTGAATAATTAGTCATGCTCATAATTATCATATAAATATCATTATCGTATAAATAAAGACACAGCTTCTGCAGATCGCTTAGCCCCGTTCGTCTTTGGCGCAAGAGCACCCGATCGGTGAGCTTGGATGCTTCCAGGAAAACCTCCTGACTGTCTCTATTTATAAATAAATTTTTACATACGGAATTTTTTTATTAAACTGTATTTGAACTTTAATAAATCAAGAGAACCTAATATTTATGTAATACATCATCTAAGTTTCAATTCTTCATAACCTAAGAATGAAAAATCTAATTCCACTTGATTGCTTTGAATACTTAAGTATGTGAACTTATTAAATTGAAAGTTAGGAATTAGTTACATTAATTCTTGTAGATTTTACATTGTTAGGGTTTTTCCGCTAGGCATGCAAGGAAGACGAGCAAGAATAAGAATACACAACACCAATATTTAATGTAGTTTGAATAACGACTAACATCCACATGACAAACATGAGAATCTCTTCATTAATGATCAAGAATATCGGTACATTTTATATTCTATTTTAACTCTCTTCATGTCTCAATGCTGATACAAACACAAAAACTACTCTTGGTAAATCCCTTCAAGACTGCTCTTCTGGTGCTCCACCTTCACCTGTGGATGACTACCATTCGCTTTTGCCTTCTCTCTTCTTTATGTTTGGCCACTTTTAATTTATGACTCTTCTCTATTTATAGCACAAAATAATAGAATTCCTACTCCAATTAGGATCTCATCAAATCTTCAAAACAAAATTTCAAATATCTCTACACAAATCTTCAAATAAATCTCCAAAACAATATTCAAATATTTCTCTAAACTTTCGTAAAATACGCCAGAACTTGTCGACAAATATCTGACCAACCCTCAGACGTCTGAACGCTTTCTGGATTTCTGAAAATCTCTTCTTCAGACGTCTGAAGCACCATGGTTCAAACGTCTGACCGCTCTCTACTGTTGAATACAAGTCACTTTCATAACAATCTCCATCTTGATTTGTATTCAACAAGACGTTTTCTATCTTCTCTCTTCAACGCCTTACGGTCGCTGTTTCTTTTCTTCAAAGCTCCACCTTGATCCAAACTTCCTCCATGCCATCTTTTGTTTACCGCCGCAGTAAACTTAATCTTCTCCATCGGATCTTTGAACCAACACCTTCGAAATTACAATCTAAGAAGATTGGGAGCGGACACAAGTATCGTCACTCACCATAAACTTAGACCGTAGAATCGAAAATCCTTCGATTTCCTACACTCTGAAACCAATTGTCGGGGTTTTCCGGCTAGGCTTGCAAGGAAGACGAACAAAAATAAAAACACCCAAAACCAATATTTAACGTGATTCGGCCAACAGCCTACATCCATGGGGCAAACATGAGAATCTCTTCGTTAACGATAAAAAATACCGGTATATTTTATATTTTCTCTTATCTCTCTTCATATCTAAACGCTCATACAAACACAAAAACTACTCTTGATAAATCTCTCCACCTTCACATGTGGATGACTATCCTTCACCTATGCCTTCGTCTCTTCATACAAACACAGACTACTCTTCTGGTGCTCCACTTTCATCTGTGATGAATACCCTGACCTTAACTCAACTCATGCACTCAGAAATTGAACTCCTGACTTGAGTCCTTCTCCACCTCTGCCTTCGTCTTTTCATACAAACACAAACAATGCTCTTCTGGTGCTCCATCTTCACATATGGATGACTATCCTTCGTCTTTGCCTTCTTTTTCTCTTCTTTTTCTTCTTCATGTTTGGTCACTTTTCCCTGATGAGACCCTTCTCTATTTATAGCGCAAAATAATAGAATACCTACTCCAATTAGGATCCCATCAAATCTTCAAAACAAATATTCAAATATCTCTTCACAAATCTCCAAATAAATCTCCAAAACAATCTTCAAATATTTTTCCAACAAACTTTTCTAAAATACGTCAAAACTCGTCGA
The DNA here is from genome assembly GCA_030015575.1 of Agapanthus africanus. Lineage (NCBI taxonomy): Eukaryota > Viridiplantae > Streptophyta > Magnoliopsida > Asparagales > Amaryllidaceae > Agapanthus > Agapanthus africanus. Next base: position 401,318,845 of record JASDDO010000008.1, read on the forward strand.
CAAACGTTTGAAGACCAACCCTCACCCTTAGATGTCTGAACGCTCTCTAGATTTCTGAAAATCTCTTCTTAGATGACTGAAGCACTATGGTGATACGTCTGACCGCTCTCTGCTGTTGAATATAAGTCACTTTCATAACATACATTATATTACTCACCTTTTAAGAATATAAATCTATTTTGGTTTTAAAACTAATTTCCTTAAATTTGTGTTTTAGTTTGAATAAATATAATTATTAAAATCAATTAATGATAATCCATATAGCTTACGCTTAATGCAACGCTATTTGCGCTTTTCACTTTTTAGGAGCTGAAGGCTACGCTTTACGCTACGATATTTCAACATTGTTTGCTACCTGTGATCTTGATGAATTTTTGGTCAAGATATTATTCTCGTTTTAATTTTTCAATCTTGAAGATTAATTTGATGTTATGTTATAAACCATTGATGAAATAGCATAGATTTACATAGATAATTATGGTATGCTCTTACCTTTGCATTATTATCAATGCCATATGATATGATTGCCTCTTTTTGCCTTTTTTAAAAATAAATTCGTAACCATGAATCATTAAAATTCCATTGTGAACACTATATATTTTATACACATTGTAATAGTTTTTTTATTTATATTTTCTCATTTTTATCATATATATAAATATTTGAATTTTATTTATTTGAAAAATACAAATCACATACACATAACCCGCTTATGCGCTATCCGGCCCTCAAGTGCATGATTTCACATATTATATTTCATAACATTGTCATTACATATAGTGTATTTGTGAAGCAATCGTAGTAACATGGAAAAAGGGTGATTTGGGAAGAAAAAGCCGGTCAACAAAAACAATTGATGTGAAACTGGAGCTTTCTAAAACAAAAAATATTACTCATGGCTGTTTTACACTAGTAAAATTACCTATGGCTAGCAATAGTGATTAAAATTACTTACGTGCTTAATCAATCACTATTAGCCATAATAATGTGAACCCTCATGCGTACCATATGTCTATAATTAAACGATATTACACGACCAACAAAACTATCATGGAAAGTATGTTGGCAATACTGGAGAATTACAATGAGAAATATTGAATAACCTCATTCTAAAAGAGCTTACCATCCTTGCTCCAAATTCTGGCCTGACCATCATAAGAACCTGTCGCAAGTAATGATCCTTCCCCCTGCAAATATTACATAAATATGTAAAGAAAGCAAATTTAAAACTTCATGGTGTTTATATAATAACCTTTGTAACCATACTTTAAAGAAATTGTTTGTATATTTAGGATTACAATCCATCAGATTTCATTTGGGATAAGCATATCCCGGAATGCACATATGTCCCTCTAAGTGAAAATTCTACGGATTTTCATTTCAAATACATGTTTGGATAGTTTGGGATAGGATCTTCTTTTTATAATATAATTTTGACAAAAATATTGGACAATTGAAAATGAAGAATTGGATTGCATGGAGGTTGGATTTGAGAGAGATGAGAATATATATATATATATATATATATATATATATATATATATATATATATAGAGAGAGAGAGAGAGAGAGAGAGAGAGAGAGAGAGATGATGATGATGATGAATGGCTCAAGTCTCAAAAAGAAAAAATAAAGCTAATGCCATCTCATACGAAAGAATGAGCCAAATTTGGGGGATCCTTATTTCCTATGAATTTACTCATAGGATCCCATCAATCAAACCATTCTGCCGGATTGGTCCGATCCAGAGGGAATCTAGTCTTCAAATCTGGCAGAAGTGTGTATCCAAACAAGGCCTAAATCACATATTTGCTGGGCCACAACTTTTCAAAGGCCAAATACTGAATGGAAACCGTTGCTATATCAAAATTGTCAGTCACAATTGGTAGAGCAAACCGTACATTCCAATCAAGTGTTGTGACATCCTTGCTCTTCTCGAGTCTTCCCTTGAAATGTTTCAAAACCTGCACACGTGGCGGAAGATTCTGCATATTAGAACCACAAGGGCCATCGGGAATTGTCCAAATTCGAGCTGTTGAGTCCCCAGACCTAACAACAAAGATTTTATCAAGACAACATACAAGGTGTCAAGGCAGCTGTGATAGCTTCAACAATGTTATTCAGAAAAGGATATAAGGCTAAGCAAAATTAAGTACACTAAAAAATAACCATCTCTAGGTAAACAACTGCAGACAAGTACAAGTATGTCGAGAAGATGACTAAATAGCCTTATTGGAGTGGCAATGAATAAAAATTATGCCAGAAAAACAGGTAAATCTTATGCATATGCAATTGGAGGGAAATATTATCTCACATTTGAAGAAAGACAGGATTTTAGTCAAGACACCGATTTATGGGTCAATTCCAACAAATATGCTGCACTAAACATATAATTGTAGCAGGAGACCAACTTGAAACGCTTTAAAGAGGCTTTGGAACTTAAAGCCCCTTTACTGCAGAAGAATGTCAATACTTGACCATCTCTATAGAGACTTAGAGCATGGATCAAGAGTATGAAAATTGGAGATTCTGGTATGTAATAAAAATACCTAAATCTGTCTACAGGCTGAAAAGTAAAACAATTACACTTAGAAGTCAAGAACCATAAAGCTGTTCCGCCAAATAGTTTAACAGCCTGACTCTGGTTTGTGAAGAACAATGCCTCCCGATTTGACAGCTTTCTATGAAGCTCAACACAAATGAAACAAATCCAATAGCTAGTGCAAACTAATTGAAGAATTAAAAAAATTGAAGCAACAAAGCAGCAATACAGATGACGCCAACTACCTAAAAGTAAGCTGGGACACAATAAATAAGAGAAAATACACCTACCCAGATGCTAGAAGTGAACCTGTTGGGCTCCATGCACAAGCGAAAACCTATACACATAAAACGCGAGAGTATGTAAAAGCATATCATTGAAATCGTTAGCAAACTAAATGAAATTATAGAATTTGCTGGCGAGGCAAACCTCAGAACTATGCCCTTCCAAAATAGTCACATCAGAGGTAGGAATCTCACAAGGCACATATGTAGGGGTGATATCCATTGGACTTGGCCCTACAAAGAGTATGAGCAGAACAGTTGATAAGCAATGCCCCCCATTTGACAGTAAAAGATCACCCTGACTTAGTTGACAATAATAACACAAGAATAAAGTACAGAGTGATAAGTGCCATATATAACAAACATGAATTCTACGATAAAAGTAAATGCCATCTATCATCAAGTACATAACAAAGTGATAGTTAAAAATGACAGGCTTATAACAAGCATACGAGAGTTTTCTACAATACAAGTAAACGGAATTACTTTTTATCGAATTGTCCAAATAATTTGGAGCTGATCTCTTGGCAGAAGCAATTCGTACTCCTATTAATCATATTAATCAGATGACAGTGGCCTGGCAAAACTTAAATGAAGATTAAGTCATCATGCAATAGTCAGGTTATGTTATATATCCTATCCCATTCCATACATGAGAAAAGAGACGAGTTTGCTAGACACTTAACATATAGTTGAACACCTCAACTATTCATGACGCTTGATAGGAGTGTGGAAGATCTGCTATTGCTTTATGGCATTAATGGTATATGTATGCAAATAAATTACCAGAACAAACAAATGAGAAATTAAGATAATATTACCAGCACATACACCATTTTGATCAGGTTTAGTCTCCGTCTTTTCTTCACAGTCGTCAGCAATATCCTTATTTTTGTGGTCGTCAGTATGCCTATCCTTTTCATGTTCCCTCTGTTGCTCTTTATCCTTTTCTACCTTCACTTTCTCCCTATCCCGTTCTCCAACTCTCTCCCTTTCACGTCCAGGATCTTTGTCCAACTCTCGCTCTTTCTGAAGTTTATCCTTCTTTTCTTTAATTAATCGTTGTAATTCGTCTACATCTTTCGTAATGATATCCAAAGGTTGCAAAAGTGGAAAGTCATCATCCCCATATGCATTAACCTAGAAAATTTTGGATTTATAAATAATAATAAAATGTACAGTATAACTGGACTCAAATATCATATAATTGTTACAATTCCCATCAAGATAGGGTTCAGCCATGGAACATAGCCTTATCAAATCAATAGCAATCTTTGAGAAAAATAGCATGGATACATTATACAAAAGCACTCACACCATCCAAGTTTGCCTCCAACTCTATGTACTGAAGGCCTTTTTGCACACAAGTAACAAGAGCCCCAGGTGGAATTAAATTTCCGTCAATAGAAGTTCTGTTAATCCCTGCCTCATATCCTAAAGCAAATGCTGCATGAGTAAAACCTGGAAAAAAGTGAATGGAGACGCATTAAGACACATTAACTCATTGTAGCATACACCAAGCTGTATAAGAGACAATACTTTTACGAATAAAAATTGGAACTAAAAAAATTCAACAAACTACACGCGTTAGGTTTGATGGGAAATGATATAAAGAAACATCAATTTATTCTGTCATCTATACAAATCATTAGATTACAGGACAGGTGTGATGTCATATTATTACTTTGGAATCATCTTCAAGAACATGGCTTTATGAAGCTTTTTACAACTACTATTCTAACCCTTGCACTTCCTTTTCTCAAATATACAAAGCATTATCAAAATTTAAAGCTCTTGTCAAAGCCTAGACAAATAAACCTAATTGGCATTTTGGCAACCCCCTCTCGATATATTCTATAATTTCAAAAACCAAATTCCTAACAAAGCCCTTCTTAGAACTCGTTCCTAAAACTAAGATACTTTGTCTTAAAATATGGACGTGTTATTAATTTAAGATTTTTTTTTTGAAATATGACCCTAGTTTATTATAGAAGACCATGTCTACAATTATTATATTGCTTGCTAAACATAAATTGAATTCTAGGATATGAGATGACCCATTCTAATCCAAAATATAATTGTCCGAGTTCCGATACCGATGCCGTCTAACACCAAGTTACATTGGGTTTGCCATTTGATTAGTAGAGTTCTGGTATTAAATTTACAAATGAGTTAATGGATTAATTAATTGGCTCTTGGGTTATGATTTATTTCACATTAATAATTAATTAATAAATATAAAAAAACTATTATAGTTATTTTTACCGACTATAAAACAACCATTTTATACATCGTTGATCGCTACGGAATTTGCCATACGCTTATAGTTTCCTTCACTATTTATTTATAAAATTTCATAATTTTAATTTTTTTCAAACGAAAAACAATCTGAAATTTCCAATCCAAGACCGCCGATAAGACCAAGATGGCCAATTTCTATCCCAAAATGGCAGTCCTATACCAATATCTAAACCGCATGCTAAATGGTCAAACGTTTTTTTTACAATCGTAATGAAGTAGCCAGTAAAAATTTAAGCTTAGAATCTTTTTTAACTTTTTAATATGGCGTTATGCATTCTATTTTTGCCATGTTGATATCTCTCTCAAATTCATTTATGTTTTAATACTTAATATGTCTTATTTATTTTCATTTGGAATAAAAATATACTCCATTTGTTGGAGTAACGGTTAGAGCTAACTTGTTCTTCTCGCTATATTCAAAATCTAAGAAGGTTATGTTCAATTTTTATATTTAATGTATTGGAATATGAAATGGGTTTATATGTAAAAATTAATGATGGAAAGGATTTAGTCTTTTAAACATATGTTGATTCTTTAAGTTGGGTTTTATCTATGAGACACAATTTGTGATTATATTTTCTATTTAAGATACATGTGTAATACATTTTGAGCCTATAATGATTTTCAAGAAAATGAATTAAACATAAAATGTGTGGTTCAAGACTAATAAAATGATAAAAGGCATCTTAGTAATCTTGCTTTTGCCCCCATAAATCTAATGCAATTTGGTTTCACAACACCAGGATGTGGGTGTTATTTCTGAACATATTTTGGATGATTGCCTTGGCCATTGGTCTAATTGATCATGCTTATAGACAACTGCCAATCAAGTTATATTGAAGTTCAAAGCTCAACAATTTTTATCTTTCAATCTAAACAGGATCCATCTCATGATAATAAAAACAATAGTTCAATAAAGTTCATTACTTTAAAAGCTTTAACACGGAGATATTATGTGAGTTTCCTACATTAAGTTCACCACAAACCAAATTTCTCTTTATTTGAATTCTTTATGCCCGGTTCGGGAATGGAGTTAAGTTTCGATGGCTAGAGTTTCATAAAGTTTATTTAACTCCAAAATTCTAATTATACCATGTTTAGCTTTCAATTTGAAGTTTAAAAAATCCAAAGTTGAGATAACTGGGTTTACTATAATCCAATCCAACAAAAGTTTTCTAAAACCCCCAAAGATGAGAAGAAAACACTCAATATGGAGTTTAGTTAACTCCAAACCAAAACTTTGGAGTTTAGATAACACCAAAGCCAAGCACCTCATCGAAGTTAATCTTTTAGGTGGAGGTAGGGTCTTGCAAACTAGAGTTTTTCCCCCTACCTCCATTTAGAAATAATCCCTGGTTATCCTAAACCCATTCCCGCACAAGGCCTTAGTCTTTTCAAGCAGAGCTGCAACCAAGCTATTCTCAAGCCAACTAAAACGAACAAACTTGCCCACACTAATCTTAAGCCCTTTGGATATACCAAATTCTACCCCAATATATTAGTTGAGAACTATATTAAGGTATAAAATCACTCTATATTGAAACCAAACCATAAAAACTCTATGATTCTCTAAAGCCAATTTAACAGTTTGGCTACTGATCCATCTCAATAAAAAAAATCCTCCCATTCTCAAAAATTAAACTTTTGGAGGACATAATCAGTTCAAATCCATAAATTCATCGCTTACCAACCTTCTCAATCTCGTTACTTTGCACGAGTGAAACGAATTAGGGTTTTGGACTCGCAGCTTTACAGAAACCCTAACGGATAGGCTCGCACAAGATTCCAAAAACAACAGCTTTAATCAACAAACCCTAGAAATCGAAGAATTAAAGAGACCGACCTGATTCGTGAAGGTAGCGAAAGACGAGGAAGTTGAGCTCGTCGGAGTTAATGGTCCCCGTTGTCTTCGTCGGCGTCGGCGACGTCATTGGATCCTTCGTCTCCTTCGCTCGATCATGGCCGAAAACGAAAAAAAAATTGGATTTCTATACGCTGAAACTTTTGAGGACTTAATTGTAGATCGTGGCCGTGGCTCGTAAGCATAGCGGATCGACTCTTCCACCTTTAGGCCCTGGGCCTATCAGAAGAAAAGCCCAAAATGTTTAAAGGTTAGTGGGCCTTGAGGTCCATGGCATCTCAATTCAAAAACTAGTTTTGTCGAGTGCACGATGCAAGTAGAACAAAAGAAGTTTTGCATTTCGTTTAAAACTTAAATAAATGGATTATATTGCAGAGCATGCATATAAAAGAAATATATTGACGTAATTCATTATGAGATATAATAATAAATAATATTAATTGGTAGGGGTGGTGTGAAATGGATTTTATTTATTTATCAAGATTTATGTATAATAAAATGCTAGCTCATTAATTTAATTGAGCTTATAATAATACTATTGTAGCAAGAAGCTGTAGATATATGCATAAAGAATTTATTCTTTCATTTTCCTCTTTTAGAACATCTGTCAATGGTATTTTGCGCCTTTTGTTAATAGAATTTATTTTTCTTTTTAAAAAGAGAAAAGAGAAAAGAGAAATAGATGGTGGGATGAGAGGTTTTATTTTGAAAGTTTGATTTGGGGTGGCCGTGTATCTTATCATCAACAAAGTATCTCTCCTACATTAGTCAAAAGTTAATTTTTAACGGCTAATTTGATAATCGGCACCGTTCTACTTGATTAACACATTCTAAGGTTTGCAAATACAAAAATTTATATGATATTGTTACTTCTTGCACTTGCTCGGCGGATCACAAAATTAACGGTTTACCAATAATACAACATATTCTATAATCAAATTAACATTGAAAAGAATATCAAAATCACATGAAATTTTGTGTGATATACTTTAGGCTATGGATATCAAGATAAACGATTCCACTCATTAAAAAAACTGTGAAAAGATAACTGCTGACGAATATAGAAGATAGATTCTCCCTAAGGACAAAAATACCCATATTTCTCATTTACTACATGCCATATTCATTTATATTTATACATCTAATCCGATTTCTTTTTATGAAAATAAAGAAGCCTTGACTTGTTTTCTCATGTTATAGTTTTGCCTTCCTTCTTTAATCTATTACCATGATATGATATAAAGTTGGGTTGGTCAAAGGAATCTGGTCAAAACATTATTTTTGTTCTTTCCTTTTGCCCTTTAGCATTTTAGCAAATTGCATCGGCTCATTTTCTTCATTTTTAATGATAATTTTTTTTAATTATTTGGTTTTCTGTTTTTATCCCATTGCCTTGGTTTTTTCTTTTTCAATTTTTACCAAAAATAATTAACAACATAATATATCTTTTTCCCAAACATGATGAAAACAAAAATGTTTCCAATAATAATAGTTGATTTACATTTTCTTATACAAACTATACTTGCTTTAAATATGATACTAAAATTTCACGATTTAAATTCCTTTAGTTATTTAAAAATATATTAGGTAATAAGGGCGGACCCATGAATTTTGATCAGAGAGGGCACATCGACAGCTATACATAATAATTTTTTGTTAAAATGCTCAACTATATTGTACATTTATAGCATCACGATTTGATGATAAAAAAGTCTTAATAATTTTTATGATATTATATACCTAGACTCCATAATTCGTACCCTATTACAACAACAACAACAACAACTGAGCCTTTTATCCCAAGCATATGGGGTAGGCTACATGAACCAACATGAGAATCACACCGGGTCCAGCACATGAATCCTCCGTTGCCGGTCCCAAGTCCGGATGAGAAAGGGTGAGGGTTGTGGTAGGCTTGTGACAGCCAACGTAAAACTTTGTCACATTCTATGACATGAACCATAATTCGTACCCTATTATTTTATTTAAAAGCTACCTTTTTTTAAGCCTTTAACATAGGGCTAAGTTTTTCTTGTTAAAAAAACACTAAATGAAATAAAAAAGAATATTTTCGCATTTGAACACATGAACCTAATTTGATGTATTACTGCTTGAGCTCTATTCTCCTATAGATTGATTTAGAAGAAATATATATATATATATATATATATATATATATATATATATATATATATATATATATATATATATATATAATATGTCAAAAAACTCCCAGCGTCAATTGTAACAATACTGTCACGCCCCGCTTCTCAGTAGATAGAAGCAGGACGAGACCCACGACGTATTTATTTCAAGAAGAACATTTTCCAGAATAAATACGCTAAGCGTGAAATAAGAAATATAAAATGACAAGATAATAAACACGAGATTAAAACTTCAAAAACTTTATTTACATTCAACTCGATTCATTTACAATACATGATTTTTAACTGAAAGAAAATACAAGGATTTAAACGCTTAAACATGTGGGGTACATAAACAGAGAAAAGATAACTAGTCTAGGCCTGGGTCTCGGTCTGATGGTGCCCTTCCTCTGAGATGTCTAACTCTTCAGTCTCCACAGTATCTGACGAATATTCCAAGAAAACAGAGAAGGGTGAAATACCCGTCAGCGAATTTTCACTTGATAAGTCCCAAGAAAAAGAAATGAACTATAAAGTGAAATGATAAGGTAAAAATATATTATGAATAATTGAGTATGAAGTATGTTGTGTCAGCATGTCGTTTAATATCAACTTGGCAAGTTTGTTTAGCATGCGGTTTTATTGTAATACATGTGAACAAGTATGGTAATTGATTGATTCTATGAAAGAGTGTAGTAGTTAACCGCAATCAATAGCGGTGTCGTGTGTAGCTAGCCGAGATGAGTACGGGTCGTCCGCAGGGATGTGTGGAATTTCTAATCTTGCATTAGACGAGTTGATTAGAATAAAAGAAGAAAGGAGAATAGATTCTAGATCTATATTAAACACGGATATAGAATATATATAGTTTTAAGATCTATTTTAAATACGGATGTAGAATCTATAAAGAAGAGGCTTGCAGGGTTCGTTAGGATTTAGTAGTCATGGATGACTAATAAAGATGACTCTTTTTATCTTTTGATGGATTTAAAACTAGATAGATAGTGATGAATGAGGATTAGGGTTCTTGGAAGAAACTAGGGTTTCCCCACTATTGACCCTTGTCTCTTCATTGACCTCTATTCATATTTAGCCCTTAACAAAACAGTTGTTAATCTAATCTCAAATCGCGGTTGAGACTATCAATAAATTGGTAGCACACCCGATTAAAATGTTAATGATTCTTTTATTAAAGTTGATAAACTTCATAAGACGTAAAAGAAGTTAAAATATTTTATCATCCATTGTTCTACTCTAATGCTACGAACCCTATCAAGCGGAGAATTACTCACGCATGATGGAGATAGAAAAAGAACGGATAGAGATCATAATGCAGAAATTAAATACTAAATAATTAAACTAATGATCTATCTTTATTAATCAACTTCACAATTACAAAACCTTCGAGTTTAGATTACAAGAGGAAGAAGAAGTTGCTCTCGATCTTTGCCTCGTAGGAAGTAGATGTTCCGTCGAATCTCACGTCGCCTTATTGTTAGTTATATGTATGCCCTAGAGGCCATTACTGTATATTGGATGTATATTGTAGTGGATGCTGGGACATATATAGGGACGACTTTCTTGCTCGACATGATAGTATGCTATCTGGTTACTCTTTGCCTTAACGTGTACACTGATTGTCTCTCTGATACATGTTGGTAAAGTCCTTAGGATGTGTACTTGACTACCTGGACTATGATGCAGATCATACTAGTGGGGACATGGTAGTCCATAAGTACATCCTTCAAAATCCCTAGTCGTGGGTGTATCGAGACGGGGCATCGATATACCAGAGTAGACTAGCGTATACCTTCTCGACCCATACAGATGGGCGATGGATGATCCCATATCCATTGGTGTTTGACATCAGAGATGATATACGGGTGCTCAGTGGAGACTGGGTACACTGGACGGACTCGCCGAGAACTCCCAGATGGTATTATACCTTACGTCAGATGGCAGTTCTCTGGTGACACTGGTACAGAGTAGTCTGTTGACCCGAGATCGTCATAGAGTCTTGTGTGGTTCCCACCGTGCTTTGATTTCCACCTTACCACGTCCAAGAGGGCGTGAAAAACGGTGGTTTTTGGGTACAGTCCCGAATCACATGGAGGCAATGAGCGATAGGAGGGGATTCGTCTCTCCCGGTATAGGGAGTTGATGTTGCGCTGTGTTCGATTGGCTATAACCGGAAATCCCTGGCCAGGGTTGCTGAGATATACTGGTAAGTGTTACCGGTAGTTTCTTGAACTGTTATAAACCTCAGGTCGACACGACTTATCGAGCTATTGGGGTCTGACGTTTACCACCCCTAGGCGAGATATGCGACATATCAGACGATCAGACCGGACTGTACGGTAAGTGTTACTGGTTGAATTCACAGGAGTGTGAGCGGGCTTGCTCGTCGATCTTCTGATCGCTCAATACCTGGATGGCCGTTACGTTTAGCAGACCGCTTGCGGCTTGTGGGTGTTTGATATGATCATCATCTGCTGCGGGCGTATTGACGAGTCTTTAGAGTCCTACACAGAGGTTTCCTGGCTCAAGCGAAACGAAATAGGAGCGCATATGAGATATGTGCGGGACCGAGAATAATGCGTGTATATGATACCGTATTTCATTCTCGCGATGAATGTATCGATTGGTTGTATGCGATATAACCTGGTTATCGAATCAAGGAATGATTCGATAAGCCGATACATTGAATACTAGTCGGTTATGTACGACATGACCGGATCGTTAAATCAAGTGTTGATTTAATGATTTAATGTATAATTATATATTTGATATATTACTTTGCATTAACTAGTATTGGTTCATTTTAAATGGATTTTCTCACTTGAAGTTCACAAGTTGTATATGTGATATACTTTTGTGCACTTGTTTGTATCATGTTTGATGATACATGCTCACTTGGGTTTGTGTAAAGAATTAAACCATGGTTATATGAATGGTTAGGGTTTCATTTCATTTACTTATTCATTTATATATTTATTGATTTATTTATTTACTTCTTTTTGGCAAATGAAAAGCAAATGGTGGCTTGATTTGTTTTCTAGTTGAAGCTTCATGAAGCTTTGACCAAAGTGACCATTTTGTCTTCATGCTTAACCCTAACCATTCATCTAACCTTGGTCAATTCTCTATACCTAACCATGGTTCATATTATGATAAGTATTCTTTTTCTTTTATTTTTTAATTAACTTATCATAACATTATCATCTTCTTCTTCTTCTTCAAGAAGAAAAAGCTTGATAGCTTTAATGGCAACTTGAGCAAATGAGTGAGAAATCCAATTCTAAAGTGAACCCACTTCCTATTTCTTCATCCTCTACCTCTTGCCAAGTAGTAGAGTGTGTTTTCTTCACAAGTTTCATGACTTGGTGAAGTGGGAGCTTGATCTTGTGATGCCTCGACGTAGATCATCTTCGGCATCGAAGCCGACGACCAAGCCCGCCCATTTTTCCGATGAAGCCGACGCTAGAACCCGGGATTCGATTTGGACAGTGAGGAGACTTCATTGCGGAGCTATGGAGGTGGAGGACCGGATCTACAAAGGTTGTATTTCCGTTCTTTTAGTTAAGTTGTTAACTAGTTTCATTTGTCGCCTAAAATTCTAGTTAACAATCTAGTCTAGGGTTTCTCGGCACCGTAAATTTTGAAATTGGCATGGTTGATGCCTTGTGAGACTTCATTAGAGTGCCTAGGAACCCTACACTTATCACGTCGAATCGCGGACCTGTTGTGGATCACTTGTTCTTTGACGGTGATTTGTTTTGTGTAAAAGGTGATGATTTCTAAGTTTTAGCTCTCGGTCCTTTATATAGTCCCAAAGCCAGAAACCCAAGTTCCCAAGTATTAGGGTTTGTTGAGAAGATCCTACACACAAAATCCCACACACTAACTCCTTAGAACGGCGGCGGATTCGCCGCAATATTCATGTTTTGGCCGCGGAATTGCGGTGGGATAGGAGAGTTAGGGCTTCAATTTTCTGAGGCTTATACATGACGACACGTGGAGATCTTCTAGATATCTGGAAGTTAAAAATATTTCCTTAGTCTCTGATAGTATTGATTCTTCAATTTTAATTAAATTTCATCGGCAGATTTTTGATTCCTGACATCTCGATATCCCGATCTCCTGATTTGAGCCAAATCTTGCACAATATCTCTATGACTAATTTTAGTAATATTTGTTATAGAGATATAATCTTAATCATGGTAATAAATCTTTAAGCAATTTGATTAAGATTATTTGATATGATATGCATAATAAAAATATTATAAAATATTATATGCATATATTTTCCTTTATAATGTTAATTATAATATATAAATATATGGTAAATAGTATTTTCCAGATAAACCCAAATATGTTCTATATTTATAATAAACACCTTTAAATATTTAAGAAAAGTAAGGAAGCTGTTATATCAAACGTGCGATATTTTCGACTGAACAAATACCCCCAAACTTAACTTTAATCGTCCCGAGTAAACTATTTATTCAAGAGAGGGAGAAAAAGAAAAACCCAAGTAACACACTTTCGTAGGCAACATGATTGTACTAAGCACGTGCAACAAGCTGTTAAACCTCTGGGTGTCCCCAGTAGGAGGAGTGTTATCTCCTGAGGGTTTTCAGCAGATTACACCCACAAAATCCTATAATAAAAGAAAGAAGATGAAAATTACGTACAAAGATAAGAACTATAAAAAAAAGAACTTGAAAATAAGAGTTTCCAACTACACCAGTTTTTCAGTTGCCATGAGCCTGTTTACCGCCGAAAACAGAGACGAACCGCGTATGTCGTCTTGCCTGAATTTGGGGGCAACTGCTATTTGGGTTTATCCGTCCACCTCTCCGAAGATGCCAAGTTGATTTATGGCACCGTATATCGGAGGTTTGGACGGATGGGGCCGTTGTAGCAGATTTCGTCAGATCCCCCCTCGTTTGTGAGGGAGTTTTGATTGTGGGGACGCTTTTCCCTGCAGGCACAAGCCTCTGCCATTAATTACGCTATCGCATCGCGATAATCACTTTCTCCTGCTCCAGAAGTTCACTTTGTATCGTGTGTATTTGTTTTATTTTTGGTTGCCCGTGGATTGTATACGGAGACTAATTTATGTTATCGCCCGTAGGGCGTGGATTAGTCCAAATCCATATATCTTAGATTTAGATTTGAGTTGATTTAAGGATCGTTGATCTGTTTTGAGATCAAGATCGACTTAAATGTATATGAGCATCTGGGGGCTCGGTTGGTTTTTTGTTAAGGATACGTTAGTCCAATTTGATACTAAGATCTACTTAACATGATGTTAGGATCATTCTTGTTTCAGATCCAACAAAAGAGCATTTGGGCTCTGTTGTTTTAGTTTAAGGACATTTCGGTCCCTTATCGCCATTTTGGAGGCGAAGTTGTAGTTTGAGGACATTTCGGTCTGTAGATCACTATTTTTGAGGTGAGGTTTTAGTTTAAGGACGTTACGGTCCGTTGTCGCCATTTTGGAGACAACGTTTAGTTTAAGGACATTTCGGTCCTTTGTAGTTTAAGGACGTTTCGGTCCGTTGATCATCTTGCGCGCACGTGTATTTGTTACGTGACAGGATGAGCAACGATGATATAGGAAACACCCAGTTTAGGGTGTGGTTTGATCTGGGGTGTGCACGTTGGGAAGTGCACCAAAAAGCAGTTAGTTGTCGGGACCTGCCACCTCTCTGAAGACGTTGAGAAATTACAACGACATATATCAGAGGTGTAGAGAGATATACCCTTGAACCAATTCCCGTGTTTGAGGGAAAATGGATTAATGGTAAACCCGGGAATCATTAGTCGTATTTTAAGACTAAGATTTCCTCAGAGGAATGTGGGACGAATATCGTTTTGGGATATCATCAGTTGGAAGATCAATAGCCGTATTTGGGACTAAGATCAGTTTGGGAAGTAGTGAACCCATATGCTCGGTTGATCTGGGTTAGGGACCTATCCAATTTGGGCTTGGTCCACTCACTTTTCTTTTTATTTGAAAAGAATTGCTAAGCACTTGTTTGGGATCAGTCCCTTTTTTGTGCAAAAAGGTGCTGAGCACTTATGTAAGTTCTGACGCTCAGGCATAACCCTGTGGGGTTTTCAGTTATGGGGATTTGCCCAATAAGTGTTAAACACTTTACTCTTTTTTTGTCTCTTTATGGAGTGCTGAGCACTCTTTATGGCGCCCACGTGCGAAATACGTGAGGCGCTAGACGCTGCCTGGTGATTGTCAAGCACATTTTATGTTCTATAGCGCCCACGTTAAAGTCACGTGGGACACTGGGCGCTAAGCTCTAGGCGTCGCTCACTGAGTGATAATCACTCCTTTATTTTGTAGTGCCCACGTGAGAGGCACGTGGGGTGCTGAGTGCTGAGCGCCAGTCACTGAGTGCTAAGCACTCATTTATTTTGTAGCTCCCATGTGAGAGGCACGTGGGGCGCTGGGCGCTGAGTGCCAGTCACTGAGTGCTAAGCACTCCTTTATTTTGTAGCGCCTACGTGAGAGGCACGTGGGGCGCCAGTCACTGAGTGCTAAGCACTCTTTTATTTTTATTTACCTAATTTTCCAAGAAGAGAGTTCTTCTTCCTCGAGAATTTAATTCTCTGTTCTTTCTGAAGCTTATGGGGGGTTTCTCTATTTTCTCTCTCTATCTTCCTTCACTCTCCGTCCTTTTTGGGAAAGAAGGATCATTGGTCATTGGGACCCACCTGTTGGTATGTAGTAGCTCCTCTAGTTAGGTTTAAACAACATACAGTGATGAACTTTTCAAAATTATAGTCGGCTAATACAAACAAACTCCAAATCAAACTAGAGATTAAGGTAAAGCATAATAAAAGAAGTCTAAACCTAAGTGAAAAGAAACCACAACCTTTGTAGTCAACTCCTTCATTCTCTTGGACTCCTACGGCTCCACTCGAAACTTGAATCGACTCCGCTCAATGTCCTTCGTCGTCTACGATAATCCACCCGGAGTATCTTTACTCAAACTTTTTGCTTCACAAAACTAGTGTGAATGAAGCATAACAAGCTACACTAATAGGCTTGAGGAGTATAGATTGGTGAAGTGGTTTGTATTCTCACTTAAAAATCCTTTCTTTTTAAGTTTCTCACTCAATGGAAAACTCAAGAGAGCATGAGAGAGGAAGAAGAAGGAAATGGCAAAGCTTGAGCTCAAGTTGTGATAATCTCTTAATAAAAAGAGAAAAGTAAATAATAAATATAAGAGTCACACTCTCAACAAACCATGGTAAATAAATATCTAGATATTTTCATTATTGAGTTAAAAGCAACTAAGGAAATTAAACCATGGTGGAAGTCAAGGTTAAAATGAGAAGAGTGTAGAATTTTTCAACCATGAATCATTTTCCTTTTTCTTTTCTCAATAATAAATATATATATGTATATTTATCTCATGTGAGTCTTGCATTGCCATCTCCAATGTATCAACAACCATGACACATATGTATGCATGCATGTGTGCATTCACATCATCATGTGTATGTACATAAATATACATATGCATTCATGCATGCATACAACAAATAGAAAATGTTTAATAAAAGTGAGATAAAAGTCTATATTAAATCAACACTTGATTTAATAAACCGGTCATATCACATACGACCCGACCAATAGAAAAAAGCCCGATTAAAATACGGTATCATATATCCGCATTTAATCGAGCTCCCGCACATATCTCATATGCACACTGCATCGTTTCGCTTGAGCTAGAAAACTCCTGTGTGGGACTCTAAGACTCGTCAATACGCTGGCAGTAGGTGATGATCATATCAAACACCCACAAGCCGCAAGCGGTCAGCTAAACGTAACGTCCATCTGGGTATTGAGCGATCAGAAGAAAAACAAGCGAACCTGTCAAAACTCCCATCGAGCCAACTGGCAACACTTACCATACAGTCTGGTCTCTTCGTCTGATATGTTGCATATCAAGTGTAGGGATGGAATCGTCGAACCCTAATAACTCAATAAGTCATGCCGATATGGACTATGATCGGTCGAGAAACTACTGATAACACTTATCAGTAAATCTCATCAGCCCTGGCCAGGGACTTCAAATCAAAGCCAATCGCACATAGCACAACATCAACTCGCAATACCGGGAGAGATGAAACCCCTCCTATCGCTCATTGCCTCCATGTGTCTCGGGACTGTACCCAAAAGCCACCTGTTTGCACGACTCGGTAGAGCCGTGGTAGGGTGGAAATCAAAGCACAGTGGGAGAACACACAAGACTCTATGACGATCTCGAGTCTACAGACTAACATATACCGGTGTCACCTGAGAACTGCTATCTGACGATATATATAATACCATATAGGAGTTCTCGGTGAGTCCGTTCAGTGTACCCAGTCTCACTGAGCACCCGTATACAATCTTTGATGTCACAACACTAATAGATATGGGACCATCCACCGTTCATCATATGGGTCAAAAAACGTATACGCTAGTCTACTCTGGAATATCAATGCCCTATCTCGATATACCCTCGACTAGGAACATTCTAGGATATGCTAATATACTACACATGCCCCACTAGTATGATCTCCATCATAGTCATGGATGTCAAGCAAATATCCTAAGGGCTTTATCAACATGTATGAAATGAATAGTATAATACAATCAAGTAAACATGTTAAGATAAAGTACAACTATATAGCATACTATCATGTCGAGCAAGAAAGTCATCTGTATATATACATACCCAAGCATCCACTATACATATAATAGTCTCTAGGGCATACATATATCCAACACCACTACCTCTGGGACCCACCACCTCTCCGATGACACTGAGAGATTACAACGCCATATATCGAAGGTGTGGAGGGATGTACCCTTTGAACCATGTCCCACTCATCAGGGGGGAAGAACAGGTTGGACCTTAAATTCTTAACTACTGAAAAAAGGCTTCTTTGAGTTCGCGTACGCGCGTCGCACGTGTTGGACGCACGTGCATCGCACGTGTTGCGCACGGTGTGGGCGCATGAGTATCGCACATGTTGCACACTTGGTGGGTGCACGTACGTTGCACATGGTGTGCATGTGGCGGGCGCACGTGCGTCGCATGTGGCGCTTACACATCATGGGGGGCAGCTAAGGCCCTAACTTGGAGAACTAAGCTTTTTTGAGAATTGAATCCTCACATGTGGTGCGCACGTAGTGGGCGCACGTGCGTTGCACATGGTGCGAATGTAGAGGGCGCATGCACATGGCGCTTGCGCATATGCGTATCAATAGAGGGCAGCTAAGGCCCTAACTTGGAGAACTAAACTCCTATAGAGAACTAAGCTCCTTTGAGAATTGAATTCTCACATGTGGTGCGCACATAGTAGACGCACATGCGTTGCACATGGTGCGCATGTGGAGGACGCACGTGCATTGCATGTACCACATATGGCGCTTGCGTATATGTGCATTATGGGGGGGCAGCTAAGGCCCTAACTTGGAGAACTAAGATCCTATGGAGAACTAAGCTCCTTTAAAGATTGAATCCTATTTTCCCAAGAAGTATCCCCTCTTATTTATATGGGAGTGGTAGAGAAAAGATTTCTTTTTTTCCCGATGTGGGACTAAAAATGTATCCCCCATGTAGCAGAGCATTACTTAGATTACACGTGCATATCACATTTGCTCATAATTTTTGATTCCGGATGAATTATGAGGCCCATAATATATTAAATCGAAGGATTTTTCGAGAAGCTTTCGATACCATTAGAATTTAGGTGATTCTCATTCGGGAGTTTGTCAAAATACAGGCCGGAAAATACTGGTTTGTATTTTCTTAAGCGTATCGCTGTCATTTGATACCTTGGGCTTTTTTGCGCAGAAATTTTTGGCAGGAACAAATACCCCCCACTATTTTGCCCACATAGGTATGTATATGGGTTAAGTAGTGCAGAGTAATACATAGCGTATGACCGGTTTCGGGCTAGTATATAACTTTTAGAATCTCGATCTGAGAAGATAGCGAGCGGACACAAGCGTCGTCATATATCGTTGACTCAAAGCTCAACTCTTAAGAAATATAGTTCCAAACCCTGAGACCCATGAGCTGCATCCTTCTGTTTCTTTATGTCTGAATCTGGCGCGAAATAGTTTATATACTCATTTCGAAGTTTGTAGTTTATTCACTCGTGACGGAGTCTCTAGTTTATGAACTCATTTTCGGAGCTTGTAGTTTATTCACTCATTCCGGAGTCTCTAGTTTATGGACCCATTTTGGAGTTCGTAGTTTATTCACTTATTCCGGAGTCTTTAGTTTACGGACCCATTTCGGAGTTTGTATTTTATCCAATCATTCCGGAGTCTCTAGTTTATGGATTCTTTTCGGAGTTTGTTTAGTTTATCTCCCTTGGGTTTATAGGCAAACTTATCCTAACGTCATAGATAACACATGCTCTTTGCGACGGAGGTCCGTTAGGTTTTGTGGTACTAGAGTTTTTGTCCGTCGTACCGTCGTGTTGGCTAATGCATTCCCTGATATGCAGTCTTTACGCTGCTGTTCGAATAGCCCCGCGACTGTCGTATTTCTGATCCCTTCGGGGGCTGGACAAGACGTCTTCAAGTAATCTCCTTAGACAGTTTGACCGTTGGAAGAGCAAGCGTTAGGAATTTTGCCATGTCACTTTTTGCTTGAGGTTAGGCTCGGTTTAGGAGCCCCGATGAGTCATAACCACTCCGCACCGGTGTGGGATGATCTCCGATAGTCTTTCGGGCTTTATTTGAGTTGCCGTCAATACCCAAAAGTTAGGAATTTTGCCTTCGCTTCCTTTGTCGACACTATGTCTGCTGTAATGAGACGAATGCCGAGGTGATCTCTAAGTTGTTTGTGAACCGTCGAGACTTGGAACTAGGGACTTTGCCATGACTCCGTTTTGTTTTAGACCCTAGGGTCGTTTGTTGACGTCGCGTCTGCATCTTGCTGGAGTGAGAAGGAACGTCGTTGTTGACATTGCGTCTTCTGCAACAAGACGAGTGTCGAGATAATCTCTAGGTTGTTTGTGAACCGTCAAGACTTAGAACTAGGAACTTTGCCATGGCTCCGCTTTGTTTTTGACCCTGTGGTCATTGTTGACGGCGCGTCTGCATCCTGCTGGAGTGAGAAGGAACGCCGTTGTTGACACTATATCTGCTATAACGAGACGAGTGTCATGGTGGTCTCTAGGTTGTTTGTGAACCGTCAAGACTTAGAACTAGGGACTTTGCCATGGCTCCAATTTGTTTCGACCCTGGGGTCGTTTGTTGACGTCGCATCTACATCCTGCTGGAGTGAGAAGAAACGCCGTTGTTGACATTGCGTCTGCTGTAATGAGACGAATGTCGAGGTGGTCTCTAGGTTGTTTGTGAACCGTCGTGGCTTAGAACTAAGGACTTTGCCATGGCTCCGCTTTGTTTCGACCCTGGGGTCATTTGTTGATATCGCGTCTGCATCCTGCAGGAGTGAGAATGAACGCCGTTGTTGACATTATGTCTGCTGTAACGAGACGAGTGTGGAGGTGGTCTCTAGGTTTTTTGTGAACCGTCGAGACTTGGAACTAGGGACTTTTCCATGGCTTCGCTTTGTTTCGACCCTGCGGTCTATGTTGACGTCGCGTCTGCATTCTGCTGGAGTGAGAAGGAACGCCGTTGTTGACACTATATCTGCTGTAACAAGACGAGTGTCGAGGTGGTCTCTAGGTTGTTTGTGAACCGTCGAGACTTGGAACAAGGGACTTTGCCATGGCTCCTCTTTGTTTCGACCCTGGGGTCATTTGTTGACATCGCATCTGCATCCTACTGGAGTGAGAAGAAACGCCGTTGTTGACATTATGTCTGCTGTAACAAGATGAGTGTCGAGGTGGTCTCTACGTTGTTTGTGAACCGTCGAGACTTAGAATTAGGGACTTTTCCATGGCTCCACTTTGTTTCGACCGTGGGGTCGTTTGTTGACGTTACATCTGCATCCTGCTGGAGTAAGAAGAAATGCCGTTGTTGACACTATGTCTGCTGTAATGAGACGAATGTCGAGATGGTCTCTAGGTTGTTTGTGAACTGTAGAGACTTGGAACTAGGGACTTTGCCATGACTCCGCTTTATTTCGACCCTGTGGTCTTTATTGACGTCACGTCTGCATCCTGCTGGAGTGAGAAGGAACGCCGTTGTTGACACTATGTGTGCTGTAACGAGAGGAGTGTCGAGGTGGTCTCTAGGTTGTTTGTGAACCGTTGAGACTTGGAACTAGGGACTTTGCCATGGCTCCGCTTTGTTTTTGACCCTGGGGTCTTTGTTGACGTCGCGTATGCATCCTGCTGGAGTGAGAAGGAACGCCATTGTTGACACTATATCTGCTGTAACGAGATGAGTGTCGAGGGGGTCTCTAGGTTGTTTGTGAACCGTTGAGGCTTGGAACTAGGGACTTTGTCATGGCTCCGCTTTGTTTCGACCCTGGGGTCTTTGTTGACGTCGCGTCTGCATCCTGCTGGAGTGAGAATGAACGCCGTTGTTGACACTATATCTGCTGTAACAAGACGAGTGTCGAGGTGGTCTCTAGGTTGTTTGTGAACCGTCGAGACTTGGAACTAGGGACTTTGCCATGGCTCCGTTTTGTTTCGACCCTAAGGTCTTTATTGACGTCGCGTCTGCATCCTGCTGGAGTGAGAAGGAATGACGTTGTTGACACTGTGTCTGTTGTAATGAGACGAGTGTCGAGGTGGTCTCTAGGTTGTTTGTGAACCGTTGAAACTTAGAACTAGGGACTTTTTCATGGCTCGCTTTGTTTCGACCCTGGGGTCATTTGTTGACGTTACGTCTGCATCCTGCTGGTGTGAGAAGAAACGCCGTTGTTGACACTATGTCTGCTGTAACGAGACGAGTGTCGAGGTGGTCTCTATGTTGTTTGTGAACAGTCGAGACTTGGAATTAGGGACTTTGCCATGGCTCCGCTTTGTTTCGACCCTGGGGTCTTTGTTGACATCGCATCTGCATCCTGCTGGAGTGAGAAGGAACGTCATTGTTGACACAATGTCTGCTGTAACGAGACGGGTGTCGAGGTGGTCTCTAGGTTGTTTATGACCTGTCGAGACTTAGAACTAGGGACTTTTCCATGGCTCCGCTTTGTTTCGACCCTAGGGACTTTGTTGACGTCGCGTCTGCATTCTGCTGGAGTGAGAAGGAACGCCGTTGTTGACACTATGTCTGCTGTAACGAGACGAGTGTCGAGGTGGTCTCTAGGTTCTTTGTGAACCGTCGAGACTTGGAACTAGGGACTTTTCCATGGCTCTGCTTTGTTTCGACCCTGGGGTCGTTTGTTGACGTTGCGTCTGCATCCTGCTGGAGTGAGAAGAAATGCCGTTGTTGACACTATGTTTGCTGTAACAAGACGAGTGTCGAGGTGGTCTCTATGTTTTTTGTGAACCGTCGAGACTTGGAACTAAGGACTTTACCATGGCTCCGCTTTGTTTCGACCCTGGGTTCGTTTGTTGACGTTGCGTCTGCATCCTACTAGAGTGAGAAGAAACGCCGTTGTTGACACTATGTCTGCTGTAATAAGACGAATGTCGAGGTGGTCTCTAGCTTGTTTGTGAACCGTTGAGACTTGAAACTAGGGCTTTGCCATGGCTCCGCTTTGTTTTGACCCTGGGGTCGTTTGTTGACGTCATATCTGCATCCTGCTGGAGTGAGAAGAAACGCCATTGTTGACATTGCGTCTGCTGTAACGAGACGAGTGTCGAGGTGGTCTCTAGGTTGTTTGTGAACCGTCGAGACTTGGAACTAGGGACTTTGCCATGGCTCCGCTTTGTTTCGACTCTGGGGTCTTTGTTAACGCCGCATCTGCATCCTACTGGAGTGAAAAGGAACGCCGTTGTTGACACTATGTCTGCTGTAACGAGACGAGTGTCGAGGTGGTAT
This sequence comes from Agapanthus africanus, assembly GCA_030015575.1. Taxonomy (NCBI): domain Eukaryota; kingdom Viridiplantae; phylum Streptophyta; class Magnoliopsida; order Asparagales; family Amaryllidaceae; genus Agapanthus; species Agapanthus africanus. Next base: position 401,341,913 of record JASDDO010000008.1, read on the forward strand.
CTAGGTTGTTTATGAACCTTCAAGACTTTGAACTAGGGACTTTACCATGGCTCCGCTTTGTTTCGACCCTGGGGTCTTTGTTGACGTCGTGTCTGCATCCTGCTAGAGTGAGAAGGAACGCCGTTGTTGACACTATGTCCGCTGTAATGAGAAGAGCGTTGAGGTGGTATCTAAGTTGTTTGTGAACTGTCGAGACTTCGAACTATGGACTTTGCCATGGCTCCGCTTTATTTCGACCCTGGGGTTTTTGTTGACGTCGCGTCTGCATCCTGCTAGAGTGAGAAGGAACGCTGTTGTTGACACTATATTTGCTGTAATGAGACGAGTGTCGAGGTGGTCTCTAGGTTGTTTGTGAACCATCGAGACTTGGAACTAGGGACTTTGCCATGGCTCTGCTTTGTTTCGACCCTGGGGTCGTTTGTTGACGTCGCGTCTATATCCTACTGGAGTGAGAAGAAATGCCGTTGTTTTCATTATGTCTGCTGTAACGAGACGAGTGTCGAGGTGGTCTCTAGGTTGTTTGTGAACCGTCGAGACTTGGAACTAGGGACTTTGTCATGGCTCCACTTTGTTTCGACCTTGGGGTCATTTGTTGACGTCGCGTCTGCATCTTACTGGAGTGAGAAAGAACGCCGTTATTGACATTGCGTCTGTTGCAACGAGACGAGTGTCGTGGTGGTCTCTAGGTTGTTTGTGAACCGTTAAGACTTGGAACTAGGGACTTTGCCATGGCTCCACTTTGTTTTTGACCCTGGGGTCTTTGTTGACGTCGCGTCTGCATCCTGCTGGAGTGAGAAGGAACGCCATTATTGACACTATATTTGCTGTAACGAGATGAGTGTCGAGGTATGTTTACCGCCGAAAACCGGGAAGACAAACCGCGTAGGTCGTCTTGCTTGAATTTGGGGGCAGATACTATTTGGTTTTATCCGTCCACCTCTCCAAAGATACCAAGTTGATTTATGGTACCGTGTATCGGAGATTTGGATGGATGCGTCCACTGTAACAACCCCAAATTTCCTGTACAACTTTCTGTGCAAATTTTTTCAAAATTTAAAGAAAGGGGTACTTTTGCCTGAGCACAAGTTAAATATTTGTTTTGCTAATTGATAGCAAGAAGGAGCTTGTGGCTCATTGGTAATACCTTGCACTGCTGAACCAAGCCACCAGAGTTCAAATCCCACACCCCACATTATTTTTTAATATTGTTTTATTTTGTATTTTAAGAATACCAACAGTTTACACGTGCATATCTCACAAAAACTCCACTACACATGAAAACTTAAATGTACCAGAGAATTAGTGAGACGACGGCGCACCCTCCGACCGACCGACTCGGTCGGGATCGGCCGAATCGGCCGGCGGACCGGACGACTCGGGCTGCCGCCGGCGGCCGGACTCGGCCGGACCGCCGAGTCGTCAACAGAGAAGATGTGGCTTTTCAGCTCCCCTGTACACCTGTAACGCCTTAGATTTCGGTTAATGTTAGTTTGGACTGTAACGCGGGTTTACTGTAAAAAGTTTACCAATTCGGGTTCCTCATATTTTATAACATTTAATTATTATTTTAATATTATTTGTTATGCGCATGCACGCACGTGTGCACATAAATGTGAGGGTTTGTTTGTGCTAAACTAGTATTAGTGACCATGACAACTTAACCCAAATTTATCCCTTTGCTTTAATCCATTCTTTGCTTTAACCTTAACCTTAATCTTATAGATATTTTCTTTTGGGTTTTGTTTGAGAGAAAGAGGGCATGGCGAGCTTTAATGGTGGTGTGAATGCTTTAATGGGGAATTAATGCATGGTGCCCTCACCACTTGCACTCACCTCTCTTTCTCTTTATTCTTTTCTCTCATTATCCCTTACACTTATTCCCTTAGCATTATTTCTCTATCTCCCTCAACTCTAAACTGAACACTTGCTTTCTCTACACCAAACTTCATCAAATCCATCACAAACCTCATCCAAACTCACAAAAACCCCACCTTTGTTTGAATTTGCCTCTTGGATGCCTAGGAGCTTGGATAACTTGGATCTTTGAGTTCTTTTGGTTAGGTAATGATCCATATCTGTTCTTTATTTAGTTTTTGTGTTGTGGAGACTTTTAGTTTCAGTTTAAATAGTGTAAAGTTAAGTTTGTGCATAATATCGTATTTTTTCGTGTCGATTTGTGATATTTGTGACCTGTTGTGACCCCGAGATTTTTCTAGAAAACCAAACAATGTTGTTGTGTTGTACTTGTGACCATAGGACATCACCTGGAGTATGGACCCCTGGAGCTCGGACCCGGCCGGCAACGAGAAGGCCAAATCCGGCGACGTCGGTTTTTGGGTGGTGTTGTGGTTTGTGTTTTTGTGGGTAGGTGTCTGCAGTGGTTTAGGTGTATTTGGTCTTGTTTAGTTGTTGAGTTTTCTATGTATGAAAAGTCTGGGATCACGTAGGTAGTTTCTAGTGATATGACTACGCGCGATACGTTATCCGACACGGTCCGTACACTTTGTGCTGGTTTTGCTCTTGGGTTGGTTTCGTCGTGTCGCTACGTACGTTAGCCACAATACGAACACTTGAGAGTATGTTTGGAGCTGATGTGTTGGTAAAACGTAGTTTGTACGTGTTTTTGGTCGTTTACTAATATATGCTTGTGTTATCGTTTTGTGGTTTTAGGTTCGCAGGCGGGGACTTCGGACGCTGCGACGAAGAGAAACAGGTGGTAGGCTTCACTTAGCCAGGAGCGTTGGTGAGTAGATTTAATATCTACAGGGGAATCGCCCGCATGGCATTATGCGTCTGGGCTAGATATATTATATTTTGTCGCATATTCTATTGCATATATAGAGTTGCGCATACACATTACTGCTTGGCTATTGTTGTGCTTGGACTAGTATCCTTAGGACACTGCACTATCATTGACGGCTTATGTTGCACGAGCACTGATTGTATGCCACACACACCGTCAATAATTACCATGACACGCACAACACCCTTATAGATATGATATTGTTTGGTTAGGGACATTGAGATATTGATTCATATTTCCTTATGCATATGACATATAGCATACATGTATACCTACATGCTTACACATATGCCCTGACATGCTTATATGCTAGTTACCCATATACCTATATGGTAGTGTACCATTAGTGATAGGTATATACACATATGAGACATAGCTACATGTACATCTGGCATACATACATATACCTGGAGGGTATTATGGATAAGCATAGAGACATACCTTGCTACAGATACTTTTACATCATACATACTTACATATGGACACACATATCTTGCTATACTGACATGGTTACACATACCTTATTATAGCTACATGTTCACCTGTATATGATGTTGCATCTGATTTCGGAGAAATCAGGAACCGCATGATATATATTTAATAACTTGTTATAGTTAAATAGCGGTTTTCCTTTATATGCTTATATTATCGTTTCATGCTGCATATGTTACATTCTTGGATTTCATATAATGTTCTCTGATATTGTTACTCCTAAGTATATATAACAGTGGAGTGGGACGCTGTTATATATATATATATATATATATATATATATATATATATATATATTAGTGGAGTGGGACGCTAATATATATGTATTGATTCATGCAGTTATACTTATTCATTACTTGATGTTTTCTGGATTTGAGGACCGTGGTTGTTTCATGAAATTATGCATTATTTGAAAAACCCGGTTTCTCTTGATATGATATTTTTGCAGCCACCATGAGTTTTATCGGTTCTGATTATATACCTGATTCGAGGAGCGGGAGGCACCGTCTGCGGGTACATGGTGGGGCCCGGAGGTATCCGGGGCAAGACGATTGATGGACCTTGCTGATTGAGCCTGGCAGGGGAACCATACACTCCGGTGACAGTACCTATGACTCGGCGGTTATCGTGGGGATACCGACGGGAGTCATGTACGTATGGAAACGTCGAGAGACGAGGGTCAGAGCTAGGCACTCGGGCTTTTCGGTATAGCGTATGATACGTACCTATCAGGGGGCCAGTCGTGGTGACAACACCTGATAGATCAGTATTTCAGTGTCGATGCTTGACACTTGTTTCATGATGTTTTAGGTGTCGATGTTAGACACTCACCTTATATGAAACTTACTTGATACTGATATTGTACACACAGGATATGTGTGATATACTAATATTGTACACACAGGATATGTGGGATATACTGATATTGTACACACTGGATATGTGGGATATGTTGATGTTGTACATTCGGGATATATGAGATATAGTTGATGTTGTACATTCAGGATATATGAGAATTACTTGATGTTGTACATTAAAGATATATGAGACATGATATGAGAGCCAATTTGGGGGCTGATTTGTGGAAATTGGGATTTGGATTGTCTTGTTGGATTTTGGTCCTACCACGAGGTTAGGATTTCCGTGGAAATGACATGTTTTATTCCATACTCCACATTTATTGTTTATGCACTGTTTCATGTATTAGTAGTACCTGCTAGTATACCTTTCATGACTGATGCATTACATGTGACCATTTATTGCTGATAGTTGCATATGTTAGTTTCGCGCTGTACGTGCATACTTGCGATTACCTGCATATGTTATTTTACTGTTCACGAGTTGACAACTCACCCCCGTTGTGCCACCGTGTTTTGCAGGTGTTCCTCAGGATAGTCAGAGGCAGGGCTATTTTCTTCCATCGTATCATCTTTTGCTGCGGATATCGCTTCTCCTGACAGTGTGCAGTTTTTCTTAGGTAGGTTTTACGGTTATCCGATGTTGCCTGTTGTATATTCGTTGTATCCTGTACTCTCCATCTACCATTATCTTGTATGACTTAAAGACTTGATGTGATGACGATATTGTATATTATTTTGTGACTTGGAGGTTTTTATGCAGTTTTAATTATATCGTCTCTTTCTTCGCTACGGCGTCTTATATCTATTGTGGTGGTTATTTTCCGCCGTTGGGCGTGGATTTTGCTCCCGTTTGGGATGCTTTTACTTATATATTGTTGTATCCATTTTTGGGGGCTTGTTTTACAAAGGAGGTGTTGCCAAAATTTTAAAGGAATAAAAGTTAGACTTTAAAAAATTTGGTTTAAGATTTCAAAAGTTTTATCAATGTTCTTGTTTCTTACTACTTTTGATGGTTTAGATTGCTGGGTTTTCGGCTTACTTAAATTGCGTTACGCCTGTAGACGTTGTGTAGTTTAAGGGCCATCACGTGCCATTTTCGGATCGTGACAACACCTGCACACTTTAAATTATTGGATCGGTTCCATAGAACTTTTAAAACACCATTTACTCCATTTTATTACATTTTAAATACAATTTATCACATTTTTTCATTTTAACTCTTCATCTACCCTAACCCTAGCCTAACCCTATAAATATCACCCCTAAACACTACCCCCTCACCCCAAATTTCTGAGCAAACTCTCAAGAAATTCCTAGAAACCCTAGTGTGCATTTGAAGTGAGCAAAGGGACGAAATTCCGGCGAACTTCCAACGGCGATACGAGAAGTTTCCGGTGACGAAACGACGCACCGGCGATTCCCCTCTCTACTTTTATCCTCCCTCTTTCTTTTTAACCCGTAAGTCCCACCTTCTCCCTTCTCTACTATTTCTGAAAATATGAAATTCTAAAACCTGACGGAATCGGAGTTAAACCGATTTCCGATTCGGTTCTTCCTAAAATCTCACTTTTCTTTTAATACAATCTTGTTAAACCATTACATGTTGACTATTAAACACTAACTAATTATATTGAACAAGTTCCATATCAAAAGAAATTGCTATTTCCATTTTACCGTACTTTTTCATTAAAATACCATATAGTTTCATTTTCGACATTTAAACATCACAAACTTGCTATATCGTTAAGTAGATCACGAGGTAATGACCTACCTCCTCACAACACTCATATGCAATATAGCACAATACCTTTCGGGAACATAGAATACGGGAAAATGAAACATTTCAAATAAATACCATTACTATTAAAACTGTTTTCTAAAATATTAGTATTTTACACAAATCTTTGCAAAGCGCCGCTACAACCCATTTTGGGGAACCCGACTGGGATGGTGCGGATTATCGCACATCCCTGGACTTAGTAGTGCGAGATGCAGACCTCCGCAAGGAGCATTCGGTCTCGAGAGATTTAAAATACGACATCTTAAGAAAATGAGATTTTTAGAAATATAAAATATATATTAAAATTATTTTTATATAATTATATATATATGTAACATAAAGATATCTATTTTGAAATATTATAAATATTCCAACTCTTTTCAAAAATCACAAGAATCATTTTACATTAAAATACCATGAATTCCATACAAGTCAATATTACAAATAAATACCCTTTATTATGAAATTATGATATTTTCACTAGAAATATCATAATATAAAATCTACATTCATTACAACCCTAAAGACGATTAATGAATAGTTGGGGTGTATTTTGAAAAGTATATAAAAGTATTTTTACATAAAACCCCCTCAAGTTCTATAAATTACCCTAAGGACCCTAGTAAATATAGGTTTAAGCGGGACCGATCTCTTGAGCCTCAGGGAGCCGGAGAAGTGGGTGCTTGTCTATTTAAGGTAGACAATTAACAACGGTGTTATCAATACGGTAATCGTCTTTGAAAAAGACACAAATCATGCCGCCCATGTGCAGCGGTTACCGATAACATCAAAACCATTAGGACTTCAATTTACTTTTCTAATTGTCTGACTCAGACTGAGTCTCATTAATAAACTGACTTGAATATGATTCAAGTACAATCTACAATCTACAATCTGCAATCTACAATATTACAATTCAACATGAATCCATTCAATCTATATTGACCGAACCGAACCATGGATATACTTCTATTTACATGATTATCCAGTTAAATCCATTTACATGATTCTTCAGTTACATCCATTTACTGATATCATGGTTTCGGTACGTCATCCAATTATACAATCTATATTACAAAACAATACAATTTACAATACAACACAAATAATACAACTAAGATATCGCGGGGTTTATGGGGTAGATTGGTACGGAAGGTATTAGAAGTGTCACGAGACAGCAACCACAAGACGTAATTACAGCCATGCCGTTGTTCCGTGGTATTATCGACGGAGCCTTGTGCTTCCATTTGCCCTAGTCTCTAGCATATAGAGACTCCTCTCGTATACACTGGCATCCTTCTGTACCAAGCTACAAACAACAGCGTTAACACTTAACACAACAACTTTACAATATAATACAACTTTAAAAGCTACATTCTTATTCTGTCTAAACTATTTCTCTTTTATCTTTGGGACTTACCGAGCGATCTGTTCGCTGACGACATTCTCTTCTTTCTTCTTTGAATGTCGTCAGGTGATCTGGACACGTCAGAGATCGAGCTCAGCGCAGAAGACTTGGACCATTTCGTTGAAGACCTAGAGCTTTAGTTCATTGTACACTTTTATTTCAGTACCTTTGCTTTTCTGTTATGCCATTGTTTAGGTATTGCTTTCTTTCAGATGTATTTACTTTTCCATGCATTGTAAAAAGAATGTGAATAAATAAAGTTACTGTTTTATTATATCTTGTCTCTTGTGCATTTACTTTTATATTGCTTAGATACGCTTAGCGTATTTACTTCACAGTAAATACGTAGCGGCCTCATCGTGTCCTCTGCCCGTATACCGGAAAGCGGGGCGTGACATGTTTTGTTGGTGGCCCATGCAGGTCAGAGCTGTATGAAACTCTATCATGCAGTTCTGTTCTGCGTGAACAACCTAAGCAATATAACACAAGAACCAGCAACTAAAACATTCTTTACAATCATGTTACTTGAATCTTATCAATTTCATATTCTTTGAATTATATACTTTGAATCTGTCCTAACCTAAATTTTTCATTCAAGGTTATGGATTCCCCAAACAACACTAGCACCAATGTTAACCAGCACCAATGTTAACAACACTCCACCTCCACTACCAATCACACCTGCCGTTCCTGCTCAACCCAATGAGTAAATGGTTCTACTTGAGGAAATCCAAAGCCTCCTGGTTGGACTGCAGCAGTAGACTACTATATTAGTGAACCGATCAGAAACAGAAGCAACCGGTATAAAGCGCTCTGCCACCCAGATAGCAGGAGGAGCCTCGTCAAGGCAACCTTTTGTGCCAAGGCGACCCGGAATACTGAACAATCGTCCCGGCCCAGCTTTTTGTAACTACTGCAGGAGAAAGGGACACTTGTGGAAGGACTGTAGGCGTGCAAAAGGCCTATGCCTAGTTTGTGGCACATCCGATCATAGAATTGGAAACTGTCCCTATAGACGCAACTCAGCTCACACACCCACCAACTACCTGCAGCGGCCAGCTATCCAGGCTCCCACAACTCGTCCTACACTCCCAGCATCACCTCTACATGGACCAGCTCTACCCAGTCAGGCATCGATGTACCGGCATACACAGAAAAATGTGCCGAGACGCCAAGCCTCCACCTTAGCAGCCATAGAAGCCAAGACAATTGACCAAGGTAACACTAGTAAGACTCTTTCACATTTTAAAACCCTTTTATCACTTTGTTGTTACTCATACACTATTAGTACTTCAATCCTCAAACTTTCCTTGAATCTATTACACTTTCCTTTTACAAATTTTGAGGACTAATTTTTTTTAAGGAGGGTAGAATGTAACAACCCCAAATTTCCTGTACAACTTTTTGTGCAAATTTTTTCAAAATTTAAAGAAAGGGGTACTTTTGCCTGAGCACAAGTTAAATATTTGTTTTGCTAATTAATAGCAAGAAGGAGCTTGTGGCTCATTGGTAATACCTTGCACTGCTGATCCAAGCCACCAGAGTTCAAATCCCATACCCCACATTATTTTTTAATATTGTTTTATTTTGTATTTTTAGAATACCAACAGTTTACACGTGCATACAAAAACCCCACTACACATGAAAACTTAAATGTACCAAAGAGTTAGTGAGACGACGGCGCACCCTCCGACCGACCGACTCGGCCGGGATCGGTCGAATCGGCCGGCGGACCGGCCGACTCGGGTCGCCGTCGGCTGCCGGACTCGGCCGGACCGCCGAGTCGTCAACAGAGAAGATGTGGCTTTTCAGCTCCCCTGTACACCTGCACACTTTAAATTATTGGATCGGTTCCAGAGAACTTTTAAAACACCATTTACTCCATTTTATTACATTTTTAATACAATTTATCACATTTTTTCATTTTAACTCTTCATCTACCCTAACCCTAGCATAACCCTATAAATACCACCCCTAAACACTACCCCCTCACCCTAAAATTCTGAGCAAACTCTCAAGAAATTCCAAGAAACCCTAGTGTGCATTTGAAGTGAGCAAAGGGGCGAACTTCCGGCGAACTTCCGACGGCGATACGAGAAGTTTCCCGCGACGAAACGATGCACTGGAGATTCCCCTCTCTATCTCTATCCTCCCTCTTTCTTATTAACCCGTAAGTCCCATCTTCCCCCTTCTCTACTCTTTCTGAAAATACGAAATTCTAAAATCTGACGGAATCGGAGTTAAACCGATTTCCGATTCGATTCTTCCTAAAATCTCACTTTTCTTTTAATACAATCTTGTTAAGCCATTACATGTTGACTATTAAACACTAACTAATCATATTGAACAAGTTCCATATCAAAAGAAATTGCTATTTCCATTTTACCGTACTTTTTCATTAAAATACCATATAGTTTTATTTTCGACATTTAAACATCACAAACTTGCTATACCTTTAAGTAGATCACGAGATAATGACCTACCTCCTCACAACACTCATATGCAATATAGCACAATACCTTTCGGGAACATAAAATACGGGAAAACGAAACATTTCAAATAAATACCATTACTATTAAAACCATTTTCTAAAAGATTAGTATTTTACACAAATCTTTGCAAAGCTCCGCTACAACCCATTTTGGGGAACTCGACTGGGATGGTACGGATTATCGCACATCCCTGGGCTTAGTAGTGCGAGATGCAGACCTCCGTAAGGAGCATTCGGTCTCGAAAGATTTAAAATACGACATCTTAAGAAAATGAGATTTTTAGAAATATAAAATATATATTAAAATTATTTTTATATAATTATATATATATATGTAACATAAAGATATCTATTTTGAAATATTATAAATATTCCAACTCTTTCAAAAATCACAAGAATCATTTTACATTAAAATACCATGAATTCCATACAAGTCAATATTATAAATAAATACCCTTTATTATGAAATTATGATATTTTCACTAGAAATATCACAATATAAAATCTACATTCATTACAAATTTAAAGACGATTAATGAATAGTTGGGGTGTATTTTGAAAAGTATATAAAAGTATTTTTACATAAAACCCCCTCAAGTTCTATAAATTACCCTAAGGACCCTAGTAAATATAGGTTTAAGCGGGACCGATCTCTTGAGCCTCAGAGAGCCGGAGAAGTGGGTGCTTGCTGTTAGTGTATATGCCCTAGAGGCCATTACTGTATCATACTAGTTTGTATATTACTTAATGGAAGCTTGGGATATTCACCTTGTATAAACAATCTTGCTCAATATAGTAGTATGCTACTTGGTTTGTTTCTACTTCAATGTGTACATGTGTTTATTTTAATATATCACCTATACGCATTAGTGGAGCCCTTAGGATCTTTGCTTGATTACCAGCGTTGTGATGGCAGTGACACTAGTGGGGGCTGGGTAATCTATAAGCACATCCTTATACTGGTGGTCCCTAGTCGCAGGACTATCGAGACAGGGCATCGATACTCCAGAGTAGACTAACGTATGCGCTTCTCATCCCAGTGTGGGAGATGGTCTGTCCCACAGCCATCAGTACGTCGTATTGGAGATAGTATACGGGTGCTCGTTGGGTTACGAGTACACTGGACAGGACTCGTCGGGAACTGACAAGTTGGTATTATACCTATCGTTGGTTATCAGTTCCCAGGTGACATGAGTACAGCTTAGTCCGCTGACTTGACACTGGCACTTCGCCTCGAGTGTGTTCCCACTGCACTTTGATCACTACCCTACAGTGGCTCAAAGGAGTCGTGCAAACAGGTAATGGTTGGGTGCAGTCCCGAAGCACTTGGAGGCAGTGACGGTTAGACAGGATTCGTCTCTCCCGGTATTGGGGGTTGACATCGCGCTGTGTCTAGGAGAGCCATTACACGAGTAGTCCCTGGCCAGGGCAAGCGAGATATACTGGTAGGCTTCCAGTGTTATCTCAGGGTGTTTTGGGCTTCACTCCGATACGACTTGTACCGCTATTAGGGGACTGACGTTTACCGCCCCCTAGGCCTGACATGCGATGTATCAGACGAACAGACCGGACTGTACGGAGACTGTCACATTCAGACTCAGTAGGAGTTCAGATGGGGTTCACCTCGTCAGTCTTCTTATCGGCATCTACCTGGGGACCGTTACGCACAGCTAGTGCCGCTTGCGGTCTGCGGTTAAACCCACTGCCAGCATAGTGTCGAGTCTTTAGAGTCCCACACAGAGGGCTATTCGCCTCTGGGCAAAACAGAGTAGAGGTCGCATGGTTTTGCGACAGGGTTCGTTCTCATCCGCGCACTTGTGCACGTTTGGAGTCCGGACAGATATTACTAGCTGGCTCTGGTTTGAGCCAGATGCTGGTATATGTTTTGGGGTTGATTTTATCTCTTGGTATTCATGTTCCTTGGAACAAGAATGCGGGTGTGTATGCACAGTTGATTGAGGCGGAGGAAGAGGATTTTCATTAGGGTTTCGGAACGGGTGCGTATGCACAGTTGACAGTCGTCTTTTTCCAAACCCTAATGGAATTATGATATATCAATTAATAATATTAATTAAATGAAATTGTGTCATGGTTGGGTTTTGTTGACTTGTTGACCATGGTTGACTTGTTGACCATGGTTGAAGGTTTGACCATCATCATTACTTTGCAAAGATGCTATTTGATTCTAGCAAAATTCATTTAAAGAATGTAATGATAATGGTCATTTCAAACCATCCATCAACTATTTCATTTTATTATTATTGTTAATTAATAATTCTTTTCATTTTGTGATATGGTTGTAGAATGAAAAGAAAAGCTCATTCTATCATAACACTTCTCTCTCCTCACTTCTTCTTCCTCCTCCTCTAGTTCAAGGAGAATCCTTCTCATGTGTTGAGAATCCCTCTCCTTGAGACAAAATCACCTCAAAGACACTCTCTACTCACTCTAGGGTTAGAGGTTTAGCAAGCCGAAGATCCTAGTTCACTCAAAGTTCGAGAAAGAGCCCGAAGGTTGAACCCTCAGGTGGATCCATCTTTGACGGAAGAAGGCAACGAGGAAAACACCATCAACCCCTACAAAGGTTTCAAGAAGAAGGAGTTCAAGTTAGGTATAACCTCCTTTCCGAGTAGCTAACTCTCTTTAGCATGATTGCTAGTTTTAGTTTAGGAAAAGATCCCGACTTTGTTAGTCCATGTTGCCCCATGCGCTAAAAATTTGATTTTTATACCGTTTCCGCCTCCCCTCAAGAACCGGGGGTCGCAACGTGGACTTACAGTGGTATCAGAGCCTAACTAAACATAAACTAGCTAGGTAGTGAAGTGTAACGAAGTTCGAAACCGAAAAATCCAAAAACCGAGTTTTTAAAAACCCTAGTTTCTGTTAAATTTTTTTCAGGTCAAAACAAAATTTGTCATACACCAAAAATCATCTCAGGTTTTTTTAAAGATAACCACAAAAAACGAGCCAGAGATCTGACCAAAGAACCTCTCTGCCTCGATTTTGGTGCAGTGTATCTCTGGCTTGGTTTTAGGATTTTTGAGATATATTATATGTGCCCAGATTTTCCAGAATAGAAATTTATTTTTGGGGGCCTATAATTCCGTATTTTTTTTCCGAACATCACTACACTTTGACTATGAAGGTTATATCTGTGATGTTTGCATGTATTGAACGTCGGCTAATCGCTATATGTCGATTAGTCGGGGTTATACATATCTGTGATATGTGTTTGTTGATGGTATGCGTATATGAATGGATTGGATTGTCGCGGGTGAATAGCCGGGATGGATGTGAGATGAGTGTTGTTTTTCTTTCATTCATTTGTAATATGTAAATTGATGTAATATTATTATTTGTATGGCCGCACAACCGGGTCGGGGTTGTAGCCGTCATTGTATAATTCTTTTTACTGTTTTTGCTCCTAGGATAGACCCATGGAGGGGTGCACAAACTACCGGGTACTTGGCGGGTAGTTTGCCGCACCCGTAGGGGTCTTGAGTGGGGTATTGGCTATTCACCGCGACCGTGTAATCCGCTTTTCGTTGCAGGCTCGAACGGATTGCGGATTCTTAGTATATCCAATGTATTCATCTGTGATCTGTAATGTCAATCATTGCTATATATTTATAACTATTTAGGCGTTGCTTATGTTTTACAGCCGCGCTAGCCCAGCCCCCGCTCTGTCGTTAGTTAAGTAACCTAACGGGTGATGACGGGGCCCCGTGGAGAATGCGAATGGCATAAGCGTACGTCATATTTTGGTTGTTTTCTGCAATGGTAGGATTAAATGATGGGACGCATTAAAAGAACTAATGCAAGAATATCACGCATTAAAAGAACTAATGCAAGATAATAAACCAAGCTAAAGTCGTTGGAACACTTTCGAAAAACCACTCGGTTCTTTTCAAAACTAACTTTTAAATGCGGAGCTTGAGCCACTCCTTTTAAAAGCTATCTCGTTCCATCGATTATATCAAGTTCACTACGTTCACGGTTTCGCCAAAACCATTCGTAGCCCTCCATCATTTCAGTTAAATATTCGGTAGTATTCAAGCTATGTATTTTGACCTCACGCCAAGACATAGTGATTGGTAGCTACCGGATATTTATCTGTTGCATAGATAGAATGCGTTGTTTTGGGACATCCGTATCGCCATTTTGGCCTATGTCAAGGGTAGGTACGGGTGGGTTCAAATCAACCGGGATAATGATGGGAAGAACTTGACATGTGACTTATGACATTTTGACCTCACGCCAAGGTCATAAGAGCATGGGGCAAAAATCCACATCGGGAGTTTCATAAGTACTAAAACTTGCTAGATTTGCATACCATTTGGAGTGTGGTGATTCTGGTAGGATTCCTTCAGTTTCGTCACGCAATGATATTTGGATCCCGATCCTACTGTTAGTATATGCTACTCCTCGGGAAAATTCTCACTAAACGATCAATGCTATAAACCTAGTAGGTGTCTAGAAAGGTGTTAGCGGGGCTACGCCCCCAGGGAAAAGAGGTTCTTAAATTAAGGAACTTCGCGAAAGCGTTGGAAAACCTCCCTCGAAGTACCGACACTGGCTTGACTGAACGGTTAAGCAAGTATTATGCGGTGTGATTGATCCCGACTAATTCTTCCTTTATGGTTTGAGGGATTCGAGAGACAGTGGGAGCCATCCTATTTAGACAAATTAAAAACCACTCTAAACTTGCAAGAGCATCGTGCTAAAGTGTTTCTTCTCTCTCTCCTAATTGCAGCGACCAATCGACATGACTGGACTTAAGTTACTTCTAGATAAAAACATACTGACAGGGCCAAACTACAAAGATTGGCTCAGGAATGTCAAAATGGCAATCACTTACGACAAGCTGGGGTATCTTCTTACCACCAAAGCTCCCCCCGTCCCAGGTCCCACCTCCAGCGTCGCGGATAAGGAAATCCGTAAGACTTGGGAGATTGATTGCGCGAAGGCCAAGTGCCTCGTGCTTGCCTCTATGGACAACGAACACCAGAGGAGGCACGAGAATATGGACCTGGAATCCATATTTCTTCATACAAAAGAACTGTATGGAAAGCAGTCTCGTATCGCAAGATACGAAGTGTCGAAGAAGTTATTTTCGGCAAAGTTGGCCGTCGGATCATCGGTAGCGGACCACATGCTTAAGATGATTGGCTACATTGAGGAGCTCGCGGAACTTGGGACCACGTTGGAAAGTGAACTCTATACAGACTTAATTCTCCAGTCCCTTCCATTCACTTACGCCCAGTTTATACTGAACTTCAACTTACAAGAAAAAGAAGTTGAACTTTCAGAACTCCTCAACATGCTGAGGAGCGCAGAGGGCACCCTACAGAAAGGTAGGGAAACACCCACTTTGTTTGTAGGAGGATCTTCTTCTTCTAGGTCCAAGGCGAAAGCCAAGGGAAAGAGGAAGAAAGCCCCCGCCAAACCAAGGGGCGGTGTTAGTAAAGTGGGTACGAAGGGAAAGGAAAAGACAACAAAGATAGCGGGAAAGCTTGTGGGAAAGGAAGAATGCTTTTATTGTCATAAGAGTGGACACTGGAAGAAAGATTGCAGGGCTTGGAAGGCCAGGACACAGGAACTGAAGCAAGTTGCGGCTTCAGCTTCAAGTGTGTATGTTATTGAAAACTGTCTTTCTATAAACTCTACTTCCTGGGTATTGGATACCGGATCGGGATCTCATATCTGTAATTCTTTGCAGGCGTTGAGAAACCGTAGGGTTTTGAAGGCAGGTGACATGACCCTCAGAGTTGCGAACGGAGCTAGCATGGATGCTAAAGCCGTGGGGGACTATCACCTGGGAATGTCAGATAGGCATGTTTTGGTTTTGCGTAATTGCTTTTTTGTACCCAACGCAACTTGTAATATCATTTCTGTATCTTTGGTTTCTAAAGAAGGTTATGAATTTGCGTTTGTAAGTAATGTTGTAAACATTCACCTTAATCAAGTTCTGATTGGGTCAGGTACACTGAGCAATGGTATATACGTATTGAACCTACCACAGATTTTCAATGTCCAGAATACACACAAAAGAAAGTCTCCAGATATCAATCAGGCTTTCTTATGGCATTGTAGACTGGGTCACATAAATGAGAGAAGGTTGACTAAGTTACATACAGAAGGATATTTGAATCCGTTCGAATATCAATCGTATGCCACTTGTCAATCCTGTCTCAAAGGAAAGATGACAAAGACTCCGTTCACTGGACACGGAGTAAGAGCAAGTGAGCTCTTGGGACTCGTGCACAGCGACGTGTGCGGTCCAATGTCTACACATGCGCGAAGCGGTTTTTCTTACTTCATTACTTTTACGGATGATTTTTCAAGGTTCGGACATGTCTTCTTAATGAAACATAAATCCGAAGCCTTTGGAAAATTCCAGGAATATAAGAATGAGGTAGAAAAACAAACCGGCAAAAGTATCAAGATTCTAAGATCGGATCGAGGTGGTGAATACTTGAGTGCCGAGTTCCTGGACTATTTAAAAGAGAATGGAATTCTCTCTCAGCTTACTCCTCCATACACTCCGCAACATAACGGTGTATCGGAGAGACGGAACCGCACCCTATTGGATATGGTACGGTCCATGATGAGTAGCGCTGAGTTACCGCGATCATTCTGGGGATATGCGCTAGAATCAGCCGCATACCTTCTGAACCGAGTTCCCACTAAGACTGTGCCTACCATACCATATGAGTTATGGAGTGGGAAGAAACCCTATCTTCAATATCTGAAGATCTGGGGATGTCCGGCTTTTGTCAAAAAGCAGCATGCGGACAAACTCGAGGCACGCTCAGTACTGTGCAAGTTTGTGGGATACCTAAAGAACACCAGAGGGTATCTTTTCTACTACGCAGAGGAACAAAAAGTCCTTATTTCTCGTAATGCCCACTTTCTAGAACACCAGTTTTTAGAAAAGGAAATTAGTGGGAGCACAGTAGAACTGGAAGAAATTCCAGAACCACAGACTATTACTGAAAGCTTAGTGGAACCAGAGGGTTCAAAAGAACAGGACATTCCTACGCCGCTCCGCAGGAGTAGTAGGCAGTCTCATCCGCCCGAGAGATACTATGGTTTTCTCATAGACGGGGATAGAGAGGATTGCATCATAGATTATGATGAGCCTACTAGCTTCCAGCAGGCCGTTCAGAGCATTGACTCGGTAAAATGGCTGGATGCAATGCGGACCGAAATGGAGTCCATGTACACCAACAAAGTATGGACGTTGGACATTGCTCCAGACGGGGTAAAACCCGTAGGATGCAAGTGGATCTTCAAAAGGAAGATTGGTGTAGATGGACAGGTTGAGACCTATAAAGCTAGACTTGTAGCAAAGGGTTTCCGTCAAAGACCTGGTTTGGACTATGACGAAACCTTTTCTCCAGTGGCTATGCTGAAATCCATTCGGATCCTTCTTGCCATTGCTGCCTTCCATGATTATGAGATTTGGCAAATGGACGTAAAAACCGCTTTTCTAAATGGAAATTTAGAGGAGTGTATCTATATGGACCAGCCAGAGGGTTTCATTCAGAGTGGGAGCAGCGGAAAGGTGTGCAAGTTGCTTAAGTCCATCTATGGACTAAAGCAGGCATCACGGAGTTGGAACATCTGCTTTGATGAGACGTTCAAAGAATTTGGCTTTATCAAAAATCCAGATGAACCATGCATCTATAGTAGATTTGTAGCGAGAACTGTAGTATTCCTCGTTTTATACGTGGATGACATTCTCTTAATAGGAAATGACATTCATATGCTACAATCTATCAAGGGGTTCTTGTCACACAGGTTCTCCATGAAAGACCTGGGTGATGCCTCATACATCCTGGGGATCCGGATCTATCGTGATAGATCCAAGAGGATATTAGGACTTTCTCAGTCCAGGTACATCGACACCATACTGAAAAGATTCAGTATGGAAGATTCCAAGCGCGGTAACCTACCGGCTTGTCACGGGATCACCCTCTCTAAAGAGATGTCCCCCAAGACTGATTTGGAGAGGGATCACATGTTTATTATACCCTACGCTTCTGCGGTAGGCTCTATAATGTAAGCGATGTTGTGTACCAGACCGGATGTAGCTTATGCACTGAGTGTGGTAAGCCGGTATCATTCAAACCCTGGGGAGAAACACTGGATAGCGGTAAAGAACATTCTCAAGTACCTGAGAAGGACTAAGGAGATGTTCTTGGTGTATGGCGGAAAAGACCTCCAGATCGAGGCCTTTGCTGACTCCAGCTTCCAGAGTGACAAGGATGATTCCAAGTTCATGTAGGGTTTTGTTTTTACCCTCAATGGAGGGGCGGTGTGTTGGAAGAGTTCCAAACAGGAAACCGTTGCAGACTCGACGATGGAAGCGGAATACATCGCTGCATCTGATGCCGCAAAAGAAGCTGTCTGGATGAGGAAGTTCTTGAAAGAACTTCAGGTGGTTCCGTCCATTGTTGATCCAATACCTCTGTATTGCGACAACAACGGGGCTATAGCTTTAGCAAAGGAACCCAGGTCCCATCAAAGATCCAGACACATCTTGAGGCGGTATCACCTGATCAGGGAGATCGTGGATCGCAAGGAGATCGAGGTTCGGAGGGTTGCTTCAGAAGAAAACACTGCAGATCCATTCACCAAGGCACTGCCCCAGACTCAGTTCGAGCGGCTGATCGAGATGATAGGTCTTCGATACGCCAGTACATGGCCTTAGTGCAAGTGGGAGATTGTTAGTGTATATGCCCTAGAGGCCATTACTGTATCATACTAGTTTGTATATTACTTAATGGAAGCTTGGGATATTCACCTTGTATAAACAATCTTGCTCAATATAGTAGTATGCTACTTGGTTTGTTTCTACTTCAATGTGTACATGTGTTTATTTTAGTATATCACCTATACGCATTAATCGAGCCCTTAGGATCTTTGCTTGATTACCAGCGTTGTGATGGCAGTCACACTAGTGGGGGCTGGGTAATCTATAAGCACATCCTTATACTGGTCCCTAGTCGCAGGACTATCGAGACAGGGCATCGATACTCCGGAGTAGACTAGCGTATGCGCTTCTCATCCCAGTGTGGGAGATGGTCTGTCCCACAGCCATCAGTACGTCGTACTGGAGATAGTATACGGGTGCTCGTTGGGTTACGAGTACACTGGACAGGACTCGTCGGGAACTGACAAATTGGTATTATACCTATCGTCAGTTATCAGTTCCCAGGTGACATGAGTACAGCTTAGTCCTCTGACTTGACACTGGCACTTCGCCTCGAGTGTGTTCCCACTGCACTTTGATCACTACCGTACCGCGGCTCAAAGGAGTCGTGCAAACAGGTAATGGTTGGGTGCAGTCCCGAAGCACTTGGAGGCAGTGACGGTTAGACAGGATTCGTCTCTCCCGGTATTGGGGGTTGACATCGCGCTGTGTCTAGGAGATCCATTACACGAGTAGTCCCTGGCCAGGGCAAGCGAGATATACTGGTAGGCTTCCAGTGTTATCTCAGGGTGTTTTGGGCTTCACTCCTACACGACTTGTACCGCTATTAGGGGACTGACGTTTTCCGCCCTCTAGGCCCGACATGCGATGTATCAGACGAACAGACCGGACTGTACGGAGACTGTTACATTCAGACTCAGTAGGAGTTCAGATGGGGTTCACCTCGTCAGTCTTCTTATCGGCATCTACCTGGGGACCGTTACGCACAGCTAGTGCCGCTTGCGGTCTGTGGTTAAACCCACTGCCAGCGTAGTGTCGAGTCTTTAGAGTCCCACACAGAGGGCTATTCGCCTCTGGGCAAAACAGAGTAAAGGTCACATGGTTTTGCGACAGGGTTCGTTCTCATCCGCGCACTTGTGCACGTTTGGAGTCCGGACAGATATTACTAGCAGGCTCTGGTTTGAGCCAGATGCTGGTATATGTTTTGGGGTTGATTTTATCTCTTGGTATTCATGTTTCTCAGAACAAGAACGCTGGTGTGTATGCACAGTTGATTGAGGCGGAGGAAGAGGATTTTCATTAGGGTTTCGGAACGGGTGCGTATGCACAGTTGACAGTCGTCTTTTTCCAAACCCTAATGGAATTATGATATATCAATTAATAATATTAATTAAATGAAATTGTGTCATGGTTGGGTTTTGTTGACTTGTTGACCATGGTTGACTTGTTGACCATGGTTGAAGGTTTGACCATCATCATTACTTTGCAAAGATGCTATTTGATTCTAGCAAAATTCATTTAAAGAATGTAATGATAATGGTCATTTCAAACCATCCATCAACTATTTCATTTTATTATTATTGTTAATTAATAATTCTTTTCATTTTGTGATATGGTTGTAGAATGAAAAGAAAAGCTCATTCTATCATAACACTTCTCTCTCCTCACTTCTTCTTCCTCCTCCTCTAGTTCAAGGAGAATCCTTCTCATGTGTTGAGAATCCCTCTCCTTGAGACAAAATCACCTCAAAGACACTCTCTACTCACTCTAGGGTTAGAGGTTTAGCAAGCCGAAGATCCTAGTTCACTCAAAGTTCGAGAAAGAGCCCGAAGGTTGAACCCTCAGGTGGATCCATCTTTGACGGAAGAAGGCAACGAGGAAAGCACCATCAACCCCTACAAAGGTTTCAAGAAGAAGGAGTTCAAGTTAGGTATAACCTCCTTTCCGAGTAGCTAACTCTCTTTAGCATGATTGCTAGTTTTAGTTTAGGAAAAGATCCCGACTTTGTTAGTCCATGTTGCCCCATGCGCTAAAAATTTGATTTTTATACCGTTTCCGCCTCCCCGCAAGAACCGAGGGTCGCAACGTGGACTTACACTTGCCTATTTAAGGTAGACAATTAACAACGGTGTTATCAATACGGTAATCGTTTTTGAAAAAGACACAAATCCTGCCGCCCATGTGCAGCGGTTACCGATAACATCAAAACCATCAGGACTTCAATTTACTTTTCTAATTGTCTGACTTAGACTGAGTCTCATTAATAAACTGACTTGATTATGATTCAAGTACAATATACAATCTACAATATGCAATCTACAATATTACAATTCAACATGAATCCATCCAATCTATATTGACCGAACCGAACCATGGATATACTTCCATTTATATGATTATCTAGTTACATCCATTTACATGATTCTTCAGTTACATTCATTTACTGATATCATGGTTTTGGTAAGTCATCCAATTATACAATCTATATTACAAAACAATACAATTTACAATACAACACAAACAATACAACCAAGACATCGCGGGGTTTATGGGGTAGATTGGTACGGAAGATGTTAGAAGTGGCACGAGACAGCAACCATAAGACGTAATTACAGCCATGCCGTTGTTCCATGGTATTATCGACGGAGCCTTGTACTTCCATTTACCCTAGTCTCTAGCATATAGAGTCTCCTCTCGTATACACCGGCATCCTTCTGTACCAAGCTACAAACAACAGCGTTAACACTTAATACAACAAACTTTATAATATAATACAACTTTAAAAGCTACCTTCTTATTCTGTCTATTCTATTTCTTCATAGAGTTTAGTTTAGGGACGTTGCAGTCCATAAGTTTAAGAACATCATAGTCCATGGAGTTTAGTTTTGGGACGTTGCGGTCTATTGGGTTTAAGGACATCATAGTCCATGTTTAAGGACATCATAGTCCATAGAGTTTAGTTTAGGGACATTGCGGTCCAGATTTATTGGTTATTGGGACCCTCCACCTCTTTGAAGACGTTGAAGAATTACAACGACATGTATCGGAGGTGTGGAGAGATGTACCCTTGAACCAATTTTGGTTGGAAAACCTGTAGTTGGGTTTGGGGTTAAGGCCAATTTTGTAAAATTATGAGCGCATGGACTCGGTTGATCTGAATTAGGGACTTTTGGTCAACTTAGACTCAACCCACACAGTTTTGAATAAAGTGTTGAACATTTGTTTGGGCTCAGACCCTTTTGTTCAACAATACTGAGCATTGATATGGGCTTTGATGCTCACCTTTTCTTTTTGTTTTTTATTGAGTGTTAAACACTCTTTATGGTGCTGGGCTCTACTTACAGAGCGCTTTATGTTAACCAGCGCCCACGTGAGAAACACGTGGGGCGCTTGGCGCCAACCAATGAGTGCAGAGCACTCTTTATTTTAGCAGCGCCCACGTGAAGGGCACGTGGAGCGCTTGGTGCCAACTACTGAGTGAAGAGCGCTTCTTCTTAAATAGAGCCCTCGTGAGGAGCACGTGGAGCGCTTGGCGCTGAGCTCCAGACTTTGAGTGCTAAGCGTCTCTTCTTAAATAGCGCCCACGTGAGGAGCACATGGAGCGCTTGGCGCTGAGCGCCAGACTTTGAGTGCTAAGCACTGAGTTTTAAATAGCGCCCGCGTGAGGAGCACGTGGAGCGCTTGGCGCTGAGAACCAGACTTTGAGTGCTAAGTACTGAGTTTTAAATAGCGCCCGTGTGGGGAGCACGTAGAGAGCTTGGCGCTGAGCGCCAGACTTTGAGTGCTAAGCACTGAGTTTTAAATAGCGTCCGCGTGAGGAGCATGTAGAGCGCTTGGCGCTGAGCGCCAGACTTTGAGTGCCAAGCACTGAGTTTTAAATAGCGTCCGCGTGAGGAGCACGTGGAGCGCTCGGCGCTGAGAGCCAGTCTTTGAGTGCTAAGCACTGAGTTTTGTGTTTTGCCCCATTCAATTCTCTGAGAATTGGATTCTCACTTATGAAAAACTTTATCTTATAGATTTGAGATCTGGAAAAAGAACTAAGTTCTTCTGATATGAGAGTTAAACTCTTAAATATGGAGGAGATGCTATGATCTCACTTATTGTTGTTTATCTTGAGAAGAAATTGCTCTCGTATTTGAAGTTTGAAGTTTATAGGGGGGTTCCTCTGTACACGACTTGAAGTCTTGGGTCCTTTATATTGGGGAGGCTGATTTGTTGATTCAGTTAAGGAAATCTCTTATTGAGAGATTTCTTAATTGATGTGGGGAATTTATCCACCGCCGGATCTTTGATCCAAGGACTTCTGTTTTATAGAAGACATTTTTCTTGTTTTTAACTAGATTGGGAAAATATTTTCCCATACAGAACTTATTCTGTAGCTTGGTGATTTTTTAATCACTATTGGATCTTTGATCCAATGGTGCTCTGATTTACAGAGCACAATCTTTCTTGTTTAGAAAGATTTGAAGAGTATTTCCTCAATCAGAATTTAATTCTGTATCTTGGTGATTTCTAATCACCATTAGATCTTTGATCCATCGGTGTTCTGATTTACAGAGCACAATCTTTCTTGTTTAGAAAGATTTGAAGAGTATTTCCTCAATCAGAATTTAATTCTGTATTCTGATGATTTATCATCTCCGTTGGATTTTTGATCCAAGGGTGGATAACTTTTAGTTCTGGCGCTGTCGCTCTCGTGCTTTGCACGTGAGGCGCTGCCTCAGAGTTTTCAACTCTTGGCACTGCCTCATAGTTTTTAACTCTGGGCGCTGGCGCTTTCGTGCTTTGCATGTGAGGCGCTGCCTCGGTTCAAATTTTGAACAGAGCCTTGCTCTCTTATTGGGGGGAAACAAATGCCCCCCTACCGTTGCGCTCACGTGGCTCACACGTGAGTGCAGCGGTGGCAGCCTTTCCACCGTTGGATCTTCTTAGAAGTTGGATCGGCTTTTCCTGCCTATAAGTACGGTCTTTGGCCCTTGAGATGACTTCTGTTCATCTTCTTGCTTTTGTATTCATGAGAATTTAATTCTCCCTTCAGAGCTCAGATATCTGCCCAAGGAAATTCCTTTTAGAGTTAGAACTCTATCCAAATTTTTTTGGTAAGGATCATAATCGAACCCATTAAACAGAGATTTGCTCTTCTTAGATCACTGATCTTCTAAGATGTATTTTAGGGTTTCTTTAAGCCGTTAATTAGAACAGAGCTTTGCTCTTCTTAGATCATAGATCTAAAGAAATCTTTCTTAGGGTTTCTTAATCCGTTGATGAAGGACCCTTAGGGTTTCTAGGATTTTTACTTCAGATCTTTAAAGATCTTGTGGTTTTACCGAGCATAGCTCTTTAAAAAAATTTGGGGAATTTTATTTCTTCCTTAATTGACAGATGTAAATTCTGTCTGCAGAGTACTACTCTCGAGGGAGTTCAACTCCTTGGCCCAATGATTCTCTCATTAAATGAGAATCCTCTAAGGATTTCCTCCTTAATGAGTGACTGTCTCATCAATGATGAGCCGTCACTTTGATTTTGTGGGTCCCTTTTGGTCCCTTTCCACTGCATTACAGTGTTGTACAAATTTAAAGTACCAAGTGTCAGAATTTGGACCGTAGCATTGATTGCTAACCCTCATTCCTTTTCGCGCAAGTACTATGTCTTTCGATACTTCTTTCCCATTTGCTCACCCCGAGAGTGCATATGCCGACGCGCCCGTAGATCGGGAATTTTTTGCACTGATTAAAGATCACGACCCGGAATAGAAGTCTCTTCATTTATGAGGGTTGTGGTACAACCAAATTATCCAGGGTCGGCGCAGCTTCTCTTGTGCAACGCCTTCAGAGCCGATTTCAGCCATTCACTACGCCGACTCACCCCTGATGAATTAAGCTGTGGAGGAGGTTAACTGGATTACGGATGGACGCCTTCAGCCCTCTATGGGCTCAATACCCATGCAGCCGCCGATGGATTTAGATATTCTGGGGTGGCTCATATGTCAAGGCGAGTCGCGCCCTTGGGGACAGGCATACATGATAGGCTTGACTCCTCACCATTCAGCTGGATACTTGCAGTGGGTTCGATACATCTTGTCAGCCAAAAAGTCGCTGCTGCTGAAGTTCAGGTTGTACCCTGCTATCTATGCATCTTTTTTTCAGTAGCCCGTGCCTCACGTATGGTGGGTTAAGGCTTTCTTGGAACAGTGGAACACGTCGACTCACACTTTCTTTTTATCGTACCGGGAGGTTTCGATTTCCTTGGAGGAATTTGCAGAAATTTCGGGCCTACCCATTAGCGGGGAACATTACGAGGAAATATTTCCCCCCGACGAGTACATCTTCGCCACCAAATCAGTGGTGATGGGTCTTACCCCGGAGAATGCCATTCAACATCGATTCCCGAGTCTAATCAAGGTGTTGAATATTTATGAGAGTCTATTTCTCGAGTCCGGAGGGCACGGGGTCAGCTTTGCGGATTTCATCGCCCGCTTTCTTCGTCCGGAAGTCTTGTCAAAACAAGATGCGAAGTTCGCCAAGCTTGAAGATCCTTTTGGTTTTGGCTTAGATAGCCAGCGACAGTGGAAGCAGATCAAAGGCATTTCTTCTTCCCAGATACCCCGGTCATCCCCTTTGGAGAGCTCGCGGCTTCAGACATTGACGAAGAGGCGTTCTTTTTGGGGTTCCTCGGCCTATGGTTAAGCTGATTTGTGCTCCCAATGCACCCTCTCTATATGAGGCCATCCGTCTTCTATCCGGTCCACCGAATGGTTGCCGGGATGCGAGTGGCCGTCGGGATCACTGGGCTGGCTCATCTGTATCATGGCCTCAGCTTAGCGGCAGACACCACCCAGCCGGGGGTACAGCCCGTAAATCTCCCGTTGCACTATTTCATATCGTGGATCGAGCTGCATGTGCTCGGCGCTTTTGGAGTCCACAAACGGCCCCGTTTCTACAACAGTTATAATTTCCCTCGGGTTATGTTCCTAGTTGACACTTCTGCTTTAGATCCGTCACAGTGAGAGGCTCGGGGTCTAGTCCTTCGCCCGCGTATGGTCGGGGATGGCATGACCTTCGTCGATAAGGTCTTAACTATCGGCAAGGAATCCACTAAAACGGTGCAGCCGCTACACGATACCTTCAAAGACGAGGCTTCTACGTTGAAGGCTCAGGAGTTCTGCATTTGTATTCAATCAGGCCAGGATTTTTAGTGTTCAGGCAGAACGACTCGATGCTGTTCATGAGGTACAACCCGCACCATTTCGCTCAACAGTCGAGTTACGACCAGGGTGTCCCGCTTGAGGCATTTTTAGCTGAGTCAGTTACTACGGAAGAGGGTATCCGCAGCGCGCTGAACCATTTCATGTGGCTAAACACTGGGTCCAACTTTTTTATCAGTGAGCCGAGCCGCATTTTGAAAATCTCGAATGCATATGTGGCGTGGTACCAGCATGCGACGGGCGCTGTTATCAGGGAAGAAAGGCGGTTACTGCTCGATCACAAAGGTGCAGCCCCTGCTGGTAACCCAGCTGTCCCCTTAAAGAGACGGACCATTGTTCGTCCTTCCATAAGAGAAGCTGCAGCAGTTGCGGTCCCGCGCGCTTTTCCTGAGAAGCCTCTACCTCGTATTCCTGCAAAAACGGCAGCTGCAGCGTCCCTAGAGTCTGGAGTGGGTACGGAAATCGGGACCCGTTGCCCAAAAATGCCTGTCAAGTGCAAGCTCCTGTCATCGGCCGTCGGCGTTCGCTCACAGAAAAAGAAGAAGTCGCTCTTTTCTGCTGACATTGTACTCGGCCAGGAGCCCCATGCTCCTTACAGCGAAGGCTTGTGTGAGTACGGCACTAACGATGGCTTGTTCGACACGCCTGCGACATCGATCTACAGGCTGCTCTTCTGGCCTCCGAGAGACTAGCTCACGAAGAAGCGGTGATAATCACCATCGCGAAGTCAGGCATACTTCAGTTGTATTTTTCCGCGTTCATTCCTTCCTTATTATTACGCTTTTACTAATGCCCTTTTCTTCAACAGGTATTTCTGCTGAAAAGGCTCTCGCGGCTTCCATCAAGACTTTCGAAGAGGAAGATAGGCTCCGCGCTTCTTTGGGTCTTGGTATAATTCAGCTCATTGTGCCTTCATTCCCCTTTTTTATTCGTGCTTTGACCCTCTCCTTTATTTTGTTGCAGGGACTACCTTGACTTGGGTTATTCCGAGCGCGGTACCGATCCCGAGCGGTAGTGCAATGACGCCTCCAGAGCCGACTATTGTGGCCCCAGCTCCTCCAACATTACCGCAGGAGGCTTTGCTAAAGCAGCCGGTGATGAACGCTGTAACGGTGCCAGAGGCAGAGCTCGATTCAGACGACGACGTCCCTTTGTCGAAGGTCTTAAGGAGATCAGTTCTCACGGCCCAGACAGAAAGAAAACGCAGGAAGCGCGCAGCGAAGGAACATGATGCCGCCCTGGATGTAGGTGCAGGCTCAAGCACCACTCCATCTGTCTCTATTCCTTCAGAGGGTGCTCCAGCTGCCCTGTCTACCGCCCATATGCAGGTTGTGCGCACGGCTCGGGAGGCAACCGAGAGTCTATCGCAAGGTAACGTAATGCCCGGTCTTTTTTATTAGAACTCGATCTGCAAATTCTTAAATACCATATCCTGCAGGGCCAAGTCCTGGCGATGAGATGGCAGGCGAGACGATGGAGACCATGGAGCCCGAAGTTGCTACTCTCTCTCGGGAGTCTGGGACTGCCCAAACCGCCGCTCTTTCCCCTTGTGGCTCCATGGTATCGGCGGGCATCACAAGTGTCACGACGGCCCTTGTCGAATCAGGGGATGAAGCCATGGGCATAGAAACTATCCCACTGAAGGAGAGCGAAGAAGCCGCTATGCCTGGTGATGGTTCCGTCGTGGTTTTGGTTGATGATCCATTAGGTAAGTCTTGAGTCACTGTTTTATTTCTCAATCCCGTTCAGTTTCTTCAGATGATATTTTGTTCGTAGGTGCAACGAACACTGAGATTGTGCCATCTGAAGCACCTCCGGTCGCCGCTATGACGGTTGTTATTCCCTCGCCTTCTCCTATGCCATCTGGAATGCTGGAAGATATAGGTTTGCGATTTATCGGTTTCATTGTGGGTATCATCCTCCTTGTATTGATAGTATATTGTCACAACTTTGCAGGAGTCCTTTTTTACCATCTGTATCAGGTGCCGAACCCACATTTCTCCTTCCAGTCAGAAATCGTCCTACCCGCTGGTGTCGGTAAGTATAGCTTTTAACCAACATCCTTTTCTTTCTTTTACAGGTAGCCATGTCGTTGCTAATTCTTCTTCATATTGAATATAACATCACGGGTCGAAGGAGGAGGCGAAGGAATAGCCGTGGCTCCGACACTCCCCCTCCTGCCGCCTGCGACGGCTGGTATAGTAGACTCCATCGCTCGTGTATTTTCTTTAGCTCTCAAGTCGATATTTGACCATAATTTATTTTGCAGCAATCGCACCGGCTCCAGGTCCCTTTGAGTCTCGCATCCCAATGCCTGCAGGGTCCTTTGCTAAACGTCCGTCTTCCAGGGGCGCTGCGACTAGCCTGCGAATGTTGAGCGAATTCGTCGAGGATCTTGACACAGAGGCCCTCGCCTTCTCTGCAGATTTTGCTGCTGAGGTTAATCCTATGCTGGCGATGCTCATGAACTTCCATAACGAAGGTGTCGTTGAGTCTTGGGTTAATTACTGAAGAAAGATCGAGGCTTGCCTGCATGAGATTGAGCTCAAGCGTCCCGCTCCTGAAGTATCAGCTCTGAACTCCCAGCGGGCTGCGTGGGTCGAGAGTAGTGTTCCTTTCATCCGCCATTTTGAACAAGAGGCGACCCTGAAGCGAAAGGAACATAGAGCGGCTTCCACCGAGTCTGTCCAATTGAGTGCCCAGGTCGAAACGAATGCTGCACGGCTGAAAGCTATTTTTGAAGACCTCCAACGATGTATTTCTGACAGGCTGGCGCTGAGGCAGAAGCTTGAATTCACTGAGCGGGTTACGCAGAGTTGCGAAGTTGCTCAGCAGGAAATTGATGAGAAGCTTTCATCCTGTTTGCAGCAACGGGCTCGAATTGAAGCGGAGTTGGCCGCGGTGGCTGACCATGAAAAGGAGTTGATAGGAGTGCGCGAGCAGCTTGCTGACTTATCGAAGATACCTCCTTCTCAATAATCACCTTTGTATCGACTGAACATTTATAATCTATGAATAACATGCATTCATTTTCATTTATCATTTCATTTTTTATTCTTTTATGTGATGTATCTTGTACTCAATTAGATTCATGAATAAAAGGCACATTTTATCTCATATTATCGCTTTCTTTACTTTCCTGCGTTGTTGGCGTGTTACTTTAGTAAATGTGGCCCATAGATGGTAGATAACAGTCCATCTTAACTTCCTTGTAGGGTAGCGATGGCTTAGGAAACAGGTTCAGGTCTGCTGCCTAAGACTTTTCAACTCTATGAGCCGTGAGGGTCTCATAAAGATTTTTCTCCCTATGAGTTGAGAGGATCTCATAGGTGTAATTTCTTTTTAGGGGCCGTGAGGACTCCTAAGTGCGTTTTCTCTCGATAATCGTAAGGATCCCACAAGAGAATTTTCTTTATGCGCAGGGACACTAATTTCCCCATAGGTCGAGACGAATCGAGAGATTCTCGCAAAGACACTGATTTCCTTGCTGGCCGAAACGAACCGAGAGGTTCTCGCCAAGGATACCGATTTCCCTGAATCGAGGTTTTTTTTCCAAGGACACTGATTTCCCTGGGGTCGAGACGAATCGAGAGATTCGTACAAAGATACCGATTTCCCTGCGGGCCGACACAAATCGAGAGGTTCTCGCCAAGGACGCTGATTTCCCTCAATCGAAAGGTTTTTGCCAAGAACACTGATTTCCCTGGGGTCGAGATGAATCGAGAGATTCCTACAAAGACACTGATTTTCCCGCGGGTCGACGCGAATCGAGAGGTTCTCGCCAAGAACGCTGATTTCCCTGAATCGAAGGGGTTTTGCAAGGACACTGATTTCCCTGGAGGTCGAGACGAATCGAGAGATTCTTGCAAAGACACTGATTTCCTTGCGGGTCGACACGAATCGAGAGGTTCTCGCCAAGGATGCTGATTTTCCTGAATCGAGAGGTTTTTGCCAATGACATTGATTTCCCTAGGGTCGAGACGAATTGAGAGATTCCTGCTAAGGATGCCGATTTCCTTGAATCGAGGGGTTTTTGCCAAGAAAACTGATTTCCCTGGGGTCGAGACGAATCGAGAGATTCCTGGAAAGACACTTATTTTCCTGCGGGTCGACGTGAATCGAGAGGTTCTCTCCAAGGACACTGATTTCCCTGAATCAAAGGGTTTTTGCCAAGGACACCGATTTCCCTGGAGTCGAGACAAATTGAGAGGTTCCTGCAAAGACACTGATTTCCCTGGGGGTCGACGCGAATCGAGAGGTTCTCGTCAAGGACACTGATTTCCCTGAATCGAGGGGTTTTCGCCAAGGACTCCGATTTCCCTGGAGGTCGAGACGAATCGAGAGATTCCTGCAAAGACACTGATTTCCTTGCGGGTCAACGCGAATCGAGAGGTTCTCGCCAAGGACGCTGATTTTCCTGAATCGAGAGGTTTTTTCCAAGGACTGATTTCCCTGGGGTCGAGACGAATCGAGAGATTCCTGCAAAGACACTGATTTTCCTGCGGGTCAACGCGAATCGAGAGGTTCTCATCAAGGACGCTGATTTACCTGAATCGAGAGGTTTTTGCCAAGGACAATGATATCCCTGGGGTCAAGACGAATCGAGAGATTCCTGCAAAGACACTGATTTCCTTGCGGGTCGACGCGAATCGAGAGGTTCTCGCCAAGGACGTTGATTTCCCTGAATCGAGAGGTTTGTGAGTTGATTTGATTCCGAGATGGAGCATTGATCCGGCGGGGAGGTCATTGACTGTCTTGCTCCGATTTCTGCGGTGTCAGGGTTGACTTGCTCCGCTTTCCGCGGTGTCTGTGTTGACTTGCTCCGCTTTCTGTGGTGTCGGAGTTGACTTGTTTTGCTTTCTGCGGTGTCCGGGTTGAATCTAGGTTGTCTGTGAACTGTGGAGTCTTAGATCTAGGGACTTTGCCGTGGTTTCGATTGGTGGTGTCGTGTCCGTATCTTGCTGGAATGAGGAGAAACGCTATTGCTAATCTCTAGGCTGTAGATGTGGCCTTTGAGATCCGACTCTCCGTTTGAAAGAGCCCGGTGGGGAAATTTAGTTCCCTTTTCGTTTATTCCCATAGATTGTATACAGGGGTTAGTATGGACTCACATGTAGGGCAAAAGTTTCATCTCTTTTTTTTCCTTCCGCGATGCTCTATCATTTCAGCTTTTTATATCGCGAAAGTCACGATTGCCCAATCATTTCGGCTATTTTTCATGGTGCCCAATCATTTCGGCTGTTTTTTCTTTTTACTCTCTGCTTTTTATTGCGAGTTGCCTAAAAATTTCGGCTATTTCATATGCATTTTTGGCTCGCTGATTTTATTGCAAGTTTGGAACTTGAGATCTGATACCAATCTTAGCATCAGCATCGCCGCGACTGGAATATTGCCAGGAGCAAATCATCACTTGTCGCGAAAGGACTTGGAATTTGTTACCGATTTAGGCATCAGCATCGCTACAACTAGGATATTGCCAGGAGCGAATCATCATTTGCCTTCGCCGCTATCGAACAAAGGTGGCTTAGTAGACAGGGTTAGGGACCTGACGACTAAGGCTTTTGACTTTGTGAGCCGTAAGGGTCTCATAAAGGTATTTCTCCCTACGAGTCGTGAGGATCTCGTAGGTGTAATTTCTTCTTAGGGGTCATAAGGACTCCTAAGTGCGTTTTCTCTTGAGAGTCGTAAGGATCTCACAAGAGCATTTTCTCCTAGCAAGTCGAGAGGACCTGCAAGTGTTGTTCACCAAATAAGGGAATTTCACACCATTGGTGGAACTGGGCGAGGGAACGCTTATTTATGCTCGTGGATTGTATACAAGGGTCAATATTGACCGCCTGTAGGGCAGTTTGGGGGATATGATGGCTTAAGAACATATTCAGGTCCCTGTATCTTAAGACTTTTGAATCATGTGAGCCGTAAGGGTCTCACAGGGGAATTCTCCTTACGAGTCGTGAGGATCTCGTAAGTGTAATTTCTCCTTAGGAATCATGGGGATCCCTAAGTGTGTTGCTCCCTTGTGAGTCATAAGGATCACACGCAGGTATTTTCTTCTTACAAGGTCGAGAGGACCTTGCAAGTGTGCATGAATTTTTTTTACGAGTCTGCGCCCTTTCGGGTTTTCACAAACTCACCGGTAGCCCTGCAGTTTTTACTCACGGGGCCCTTTCGGGTTTTCATCCGTGCCCATTTCGCTTATGGACGTACCATTTTTTTTGCCGCGTTAGCCTAAGGGTGCTGTAGTTCATAGTAGTTTAAAGACGTTTCGGTCTGCTAGTAGTTTCAAGACATTGTGGTCTATCGTTAGTTTAGGGAAGTTTTGGTCCTTTGTTTTCCGTGTTTGGGACGGGGTATCGTTGGATACTACTTTTAGAGTCTTGACTCAAGAAGATAGCGAGCGGACATAGGCTTCGTCATCTATCATTGACCTGTGTCGTGATTCATCAGTCGTAAAACTTCTTAAGGAATCGGCCATTTATTGGCCGGAAGGGTCTTTCGCCATGCATATCCATGAGCAAGTAAGCCCCACCTTGGTAGACTTTGTCTATAATGTACGAGCCCTCATAGTTTGGCTCGAATTTCCCTCGTTTGGCACGATTGGGGATCATAGGTCTCTTTACCACTAGCACGAGTTCGCCTTGGCGGAATGTTCTCGGTCTAGTTAATCTTTCGTATGAGCGTGTCATCTTTGCTTTGTAAGCCTCCAAGTTTTGCTGCACCATAAGACGAGTTTCATCGAGGGCGTCGAGCTCCTCAATCCGAAGATGAGTATTCTCTCCATCTGTTAGCTCATAATGAACCGCCACTCATAGAGAGGGTAGCTCTATCTCGAGGGGGAGTACCGCTTCTGTGCTGAATACCAATGCGAATGGCGTTGTATTTATGGCCGTTTTGAATGTGGTCCGATAAGCCCAGAGAGTTTCATGCAGTCTCTCGTGCCAGTCCTTTTTATTTTTGGACACCGTCTTCTATATGATCTTTGTCAAGGTTTTGTTGAAAGCCTCAGCTAGATCGTTAGCTCGGGGATTATAGACCGAAGAGTATCTCCAGTCTATGTTATGTTGCTGTGCGAAGCGGCTGATTCTGTGACTTCTGTAGGCCGGCCTGCTATCGGAGATAATCCGTCGCGGAGTGCCGAACCGATAGATGACGTGTGTCTTGAAGAAATGAAGAATATTCTCCGTCTTTACTTCTCTTAACGGTACTGCTTCTGCCCACTTCGAGAAGTAATCAGTTGTCGCCAATACGAATCGATGTCCTTTGGATGATGCTGGTTCGATGGGCCCAATTATGTCGGTTCCCCACATTTCAAATGGCCAGGTAGCCACTGTTGGGTGTAGCGGGTTTGGATGCTGGTGGATGATGTCCCCATGAATTTGGCACGAGTGGCACTGCTTCGCGTATTCGAGGCAGTCCTGAATCATCGTGGGCCAATAGCAACCCATTCTTTTGATCTTCAACTTCATCTTTGGCCCAGCTTGATGAGAACTGCAGAGTCCGTCGTGAGTTTCTTAGATGACTCTCCTTGCTTCTTCCGGTCCCAGGCATCTCAGCCACAGAGAGTCGAACGATCTCTTATACAGAGTATCATTGACGAAGGCGAAAGACAGAGATCGTTTCATGAGCTGATGTCTTGAGGATGCATCTTTAGGTGTTCGACGAAATTTGAAGTAGTCTATAAAGACTTTTCTCTAATCATTAGCTTTTTCTTGGTCCTCTATTTGTAGGGCTGTTTGCTTGGTCGTTTCCTTTTCTCAAAACGACTCCGGAGATATTTCTACTGGTGCAAGAACCCGACGGCTTTATACAATGGTCTCTACGTCATCGAGGTTTTCGTCAGCCAGTTTTTAGCGAGTTTGGCTAATATGTCTGCCTTGCTATTTTCCGTACGCGGTATGCTTTCCAGGATGTAAGTGGGAATTTGAGTCAGTAACTGTTGTACTCTTTCACCGTATTTTACCAACTCTGGTTTGCGCGTTTGATAGTCGCCGTTTACTTGGTTAACAACCAGCTGGGAGTCTCCATATATGAGGAGGTTTTCGATTCCCATGTCGACAGCGATCTCAAGACCTGCTATCAAAGCCTCATATTCTACTTCATTGTTTATCCTCGGCTCTGTTAAGGAAAATGCAAAGCGCATTATCCCTTTTTGTGGAGTCACGAAGATGAGGCCTATCCCAAATTTGATTATGGGGGAGCCGTGCTTTCGCTTCTTCATGGAAGATGCCCCATCGAAGTAGAGTTCCCATCGGGCATCACTCTCTCCTCTCTCCCTGTCGATCGTGTCAAACGTATGCTCATCTGGAAATTCACAATTTAGGGGTGAATCGGTAGGTATCGGATACTCAACGAGGAAGTCGGCGATGACCTGGCCTTTCACTGTCCTGAAAGGTCGGTATGTTATCGAGAATTCCATTAAGAGTAGGGCCTATTTAGCGAGCCATCCCGTTAGTATGGCTCTTGATATAAATACTTGAGAGGATCCACCTTTGATATGAGATGGACCTCATGCGCCAAAGTATAATGCCGAAGCTTTGTTATCACGAAGATCAATACTATGCAGTGTTTTTCGATAGGGGAGTAGTTGTTTTCTGCCCCCAGTAGAACTCGAATCAAATAGTAGAGGGCTCTCTCCTTCCCTTGGTTGTTCTCTTATGCCCATAGCGCGCCTAAAGAACCTTCAAGGGCCGTTGTGTACAGGATGAGGGGCTTTCCCTTGACCGGAGTAGTCAGTACGGGCGGATTCTGCAGGTATTGCTTGATTTCTTCCAGTTCACTTTGGCATTTACGATCCCAAACGAACGAGGTTCCCTTCTTCATTAGATGACTGTAGGGGCAACATTTGCCGGAGAGGTTGGCTATGAACCATCAGATGGACGCGAGCTTCCCTTGCAGAGATCGCAATTGTTTTAAGGTTCTTGGTGTGGGCATTTCCATAATCGCCTTGATCTTCGATGGATCTATTTTTATGCCCCGGTGTCGTATGATGAACCCTAGAAATTTGCCAGAGGAGACTCCGAATGCGCATTTCAAAGGGTTCATCTTCAGGTTATACTTATGAAGACGTTGGAACACTATTTTCAAATGCTCCCAGTATTCCTCGTGCGATTTTATTTTCACTATGAGGTCATCGATATAGCATTCGACGACTTCATGTATGAGGTCATCGAAAATCTTCATCATGGCCCTCTGATAGGTAGCACCGGCGTTCTTCTGACCGAAAGGCATCACTTTGTAGCAGAATATGCCCAGAGGAGCCCGGAAAGCGGTATGCTTCTCGTCTTCGGGATGCATCTTTATTTGATTGTACCCTGATGATCCGTCCATGAAGGAGAAGACTTCATGTGTGGACATGTTATCTATCATCAGCTCGGTAGCCGGTATGGGAAAGTCATCCTTCGGGGAGGCTTTGTTGAGGTCCTGAAAGTCCATGCAGATGCGCACCGTCCCATTTTTCTTCCTCACTGGGACAATGTTGGCGATCCAGTGGGGGTATTGAACTTCTTGGATGAAGCCATAGTCGATTAGCTTCTTGACTTCGGCATTGATACTCATCTCAAGTTCGAGCCGCATTCTTCTTGGTGCTTGTTTGACTGGCTTGACATCCAGAGATATTGCCAATTTATGCACAACTATTTCTGGATATAGTCCCGGCATCTCGGAGTAGTTCCATGCGAAGAAGTATTTATACTGCATGGGTACATCTTTTAGCGTAGCCACCTGCTCTTTAGACAGCAGCTCACTGACGAACGTAGGCCGCGGGTCGTTTGTCGTCCCCAAGTTGATTTTCCTTAGATTATCCGCAGTAGTGTGTATTCCATCTTATAACTCTTTTGGCGCCGGTAGAAACTCTGAGATCAACTCATCTTCATCCTCATTTTCGAAGCACCATGAGAGGTCATCCATATTCTCGTGCACTCCTTTTTCCGACAGAGTTATCACGTGATAGGTACTAGATCGTTTCCAAGACCGATGTTGATCTGGTTCTACCTTTGCTATATACGCTGCTTTTGGTACATGCTTTTGTGGTGGGGCTACCCTCCAACTGTTGGATAGAGCGAACCTGCCGAGTTGATATTGGTTTTCGACCCAGTTTTTGAAGGTGAAGCAGTCTTCAAGAGGATATCCTATCGCTCGGAGATAGGAGCAATAATCCGGGTGACGAACCTCGTTTTCTTGATCGGGGTGCCGAGACTCTAGGAGTGTCATCATTTGATGTTTCATGACGAGGTCGAATATCTTCCATGTCTTGTCTTGAGGGAAAGAATATGCTCGACTCATCTTTTTCATGAGAGAGGGATTCCGGCTGACCCTTTCTCGATCGCGTGACCTTTTGGATCCGTTTTGCCGTTGTTGGACGTTTTTTTCATTCTTCAACCTGTTTTTGCCTCTGCGTCGGGCCTTTTTCTTAGCTTGGGAATACATGGTGGGCTGACGGTGAAGGGCATTATCATCCTCCGTAGCCTGCTGAAGGAGGCGTCGCGTCTTGGCTTTTTCGTAAATGGCCATTTCGCGGCTGTGGTCGTTCCGAACCTTTTGACTTGCTTCCCTCACTAGCTTGTCCATCTGTTCTTCAAACGACGGACTCGGCATTTTTATGGCAGGACCTCATTCTGGTTCAGCGTCAGCGTCTTTTAAGAGAGCATCCTCTTCTTCATCAAGGTCCTTTATGACATAGCAGCCATGGAACCGCTCCTGTTTCTTGGACTGGACATATCCAAGCCCGATCGTTTCCATTTTTCCGTTGGGAAATTTTCGCTGAGTTCCGGGGATGTTTCAGATCCTATTGTAGAATTGGGCCTGTCGCGCGGTTTGCTTAAAGGGTACGCCTTGGTATCTCAATAACCTTTTTAATCCCTCTGCGTAATATCTGAGCAGACGGATGGGTTAGAGCCTGTCGAGCGTAAAATTGGCACCATGCCAGACTTCTCTTTCGACTTTAGTCTCTGTAGATTGATAGAATAGAATCGCCTTTTCACCTCTTCGCCTGGGAGGGACGTAGAATTTCTGCAGCTCTTTCATGCTATATATCTCAAGCGCAACAAGCTCCTTGTAGTGCTGCCGTGGAACCATGGCAATTTGCAAACTCTGATCATCTCCAGTGAAGGCCTGCATTGATGGACGGACCGAGAACACTGCGTTGATTTCGTCTTCAGAGTCATTGCCAAATACCAAAATAGAGGTAGATGGTCCCGGCCTGTTGCATTGGGGCGGCCCCGAATAGACTATCTCTTCTTCCTCCTCGGTATCGATCCTGAAGACCGGAATAGTGGTGATAGGTTTTTTCTTATTCTACGGTTTATGACATCTTTCCGTGTCTTCAAAGTATGGTAGGAAGTACTTGGCATCTTCGTATTTGCGTACTTCATTTACGGAGAATGGGTTTAGTTCCCCCGTCACGGTGTACTGGAGGCCATCTTTGAAATACTTCATACACTGATGTTGTGTAGAAAGGATGATGTTGTACTTGTGCAACCAAGGCCTGCCGAGCAAAGCGTTGTAGCAGGTCTTGGCGTCAATGGCATGAAATTTGATGTCAGTGACGAGCAGCCCAAAACGTAACGTCAGTATTACAGACCCGAGCGTCCGTGATGACTGGGAGTCGAACCCGGAGATGGTGATTTTATCCCGCACGAGGTGCTGAACGCTCATGCAGATTTCTTTTAGCACCCTCACATTTAGGAGGTTGACAGAGGACCCGTTGTCAACTAAGATCTTCCTTATCT
This sequence comes from Agapanthus africanus, assembly GCA_030015575.1. Taxonomy (NCBI): domain Eukaryota; kingdom Viridiplantae; phylum Streptophyta; class Magnoliopsida; order Asparagales; family Amaryllidaceae; genus Agapanthus; species Agapanthus africanus. The sequence goes on from JASDDO010000008.1 coordinate 401,379,396, forward strand.
TGATATCATGGCAGTACCCGGTGATATACAGGGGACGGTTGTGCTCGCACGTTCCAAGGAGAAGATCTTCATCGCCGAAAGTGATGTCAGTTGTGTGCACTTCTTTAAGCTCGTCCTTCATCTTTTATTCGGAAAGGAAAGCTTGAAACTGCTCGGGCTCTTGTAAGGCTCTGATCAGAGAATCTCGTGCCTCTTTAGACAACAGAAGGGCATCCAACATGCTTAATTGTGAGGGTATCTCCTCAGGTGTGCTAGGACATTGTAACCAACTTTGTTTTTCTTGGGCGGGTCCTTGGCTTCCAGCTCTTCGACGACTCGGTCATCGAGGGCGATATCCTCAGGGACTTTTTCCTTCTCTTTATCTTTTTTGTTCGATCCCTTTTTTGTAGGTTGTTCATATCAGATTTTTGTATTTTTATACCGCCCATTCTTAATCACATTGCATATAAGTAGGTACTTTTGATCCATGTCTGCTAAATAGTTGCAGGTTACAGGTTCTCAGCTTTTTATAGTGAAATTCATGAAAAGTCGCAACAAATGTGAGACTATGACCAACAACAGATGAATACTGATCTCCGCTAACCATTCGTATGATGCAGCATACTAGTTCAAGAGACAAAATGGAAAATCGTTGATCATTTCAATGCATAAGGCACAAGGGCAGCACAAGATCCAAGACTTCAACACGGAGCTCATAGCAAAAGTCCACATTATCTTGCGCTGTTAAATATCTGGAAGGAAATTGAAGAGATTATGAGAAACCAAGAGGATAAAACAGAAGATAAAAGCAACATGAAAAAGACCAGAAAGTTTGATGCCCCAAGTCCACCAAACGGCCGCGGAACCGCGGCCAAACATGCACTTCTGCCGCGGTTCCGTGGCCGTGCTCTGCACGTGTCGGTGGAAGTGTCGGTGCTTTAACTCGGTTTTTAGGGTTGTTTTGTAATTTCATATATGGATCAGAATGTAAACCTAGGGTTTTTCCTATCTATAAATAGGAGAGCTCAAAGCCAAATTAAAGGTGCCTCTTTTAGTGTGCCTCTTTTGAGGATGCCTCTCTTTATTTTTTATTCCTCTTTTTTATATTCTAGATCTAAATTTTAAATTCAATTGTAATGCGTTCTTGAGAGGTCATCAATAAAGTATGCCTTTTATTTTATTTTATCTCGTATTCTTCTTATCTGCACTTTTATTTGTTCTTTATTTATTTGCAATTTAAGTCATCAATTAAAATAAAAAATGAATTTTATTGTTATCTTCCTAATGAGTGAGTAATTCCTCACTTATTAGGGGTAGGAAAGGGAAGGTTTGAGAGAAGGAAATCTCTCTCACTCGTTTCTTTGCCCAAATAATTTTAATATGGACTCCATTTAAATCAACCATAATCCGCTCACTACGGCACCCTATCCTATATGATAGCAGTGATTCCCTAGTTAGACCGGTTGTGGTTGAATTAACCGGAGGTTCAGGCTAAGAGCCAAGAACGGACGGACAAGGACCAAAAGGAAGAAACTAAGTTTCTTCCTAGTCGTGCTAATCCCCGTTGTTGCCGATTACCCTAACACCTTTATTCACAACTAAGGCATTGAAAGAAGCGAGAAGATCCCTATTTCGAACTGACCTAATCCTAACCCTAGCAAGTCTTTTTATCAACTTATTCTTATTCATAGATCTTAAAATAAAACCCTACCAAAGTTTGGACTTAACTCGTTAGAACATAAAGAAAAGGATTCCTTCTCCCTATGGATCGACTCGTACTCAACCGACTAGCTACCAAGCGACACCATCTTGATTGCGGTAAATTAAACACAAAAAATATCTGTCAATCAAATGGCGCCGTTGCCGGGGAGATGGTATTTATTTTCTTTGTGTAATTTCGGGTTAAAAAAAATTAAAAAATTATAAAAATTGAATTTTTTTAAAAAAAAAATAAATAAATAAAAATCATCTTGTTATTTTTGAAAGGTTTTTGTGCAAGTGTGCAGGCTTAGAGCAAACTCTGTTTCAGATCTGGAGCAAATTCAGTGAACAAATCAATATTCAGGGGATCTAGACAGAAAGATGAGAACCAACTCAGCACAGGGAAAAATTCAGAAGATCTAAATCAACTGTTCATCTGCGGAACCACAGCAGAATCAAGGCTTTGACCGCGGAACCGCGGTCCACTGGTGACGTTAGCAGTTGAATTTCTCTGTAAGTATCTCTTTTCTCCTCTCATCTCTTCTGCACTCCACTGAAAAAAAATTCCTGCAGCTTTCTTTGCACAGTTTCTCTTTCTCCTATCCAATAAATTGTTTTTGTGCAGGATTCTTTGCGCTGCCAAATAAAAAAAAATTGCAAGTGTTTTTGATTTTTGGTGTGTTACTGCTTTACATAATTAATACGGAATCTAAGGGGCTATTTCACCAATTAAGATTGGGTGGGGATTTCTTTACCCTTCCTAAGACCCCAAAAATCACTAAAAGCATATACATCACCCTTGAGTTAATTAAAAAATATCTAGACTCAGCCAACTAAGGACTGTCGTTCTCATTAGGACAGAGCAAGGTTGTGGGCATTCAATCGTTTATCTAAACTTGACTTTGTGGTGCCTAGGCTAGACAGGTGAGAAAGGTAAGTTTAAAAGGCCCGTCTCATGGTGATTCGTGAGCGGAACCCTCATTTCTTCATTTGTGCTTACCTGGCCATAATTGGCAGTGAAGAGACAATTTGAGGGATATCTCACAACTTGTCACTTTGGAACAGTTAGGAGCAGTCTAGTGGACTTAGAAGACCATAGCTCTAGGTTTGATTGTGCATGTTTTAACTGTGATTGTTTGAAGTAAGTCCGTATACATTCTTGCAAAACTCTTAAAAAAAAACTTTCAAAAATTTCTAAACTCCAAAAACAAACAATTTTATTTTAAAAAAAACACATTCTTTTTCTTCTCCTTTCTCTTATTACATCATGGGTACCCCACCTTGCAAAACTCTTCCCAAACTTTGGTACCCACAACCAGACATTACTTCTTATGGTTCTTGTTTTGGTCGAATTTCGAACGACCCCTCCATGCCAAAAATCTCTTTGAAAGATCGAATAGACGCGTTTAGGACAAACAATTGGACTCAGCAATCCACTTCGTATCAACCGTTTCAAACATTCACCCCTTCTCATATTGATACCCCTTTTGAGAGTCCAGTTGTAACCCCAAAACCTATGTCTATTGCTGAATATATTGAACAATCTCGTAACCGATCTTTCACTCCTTTAACCACTGCGAATTCTTTGGATCAACAATTCCATTTATCTTTTTATCTAAATGTTGATCCTACTCATGTCCAACCATTCAATTCCTACCAGTCCTACCCGACTTTCGCACCTTCCCTAGACATTGCTTCTACACAGCCATTTGGGAGTTTCCAGTATCCAAACAACTTTGAATCTTTTACTGAAACTCCTTCACAACCCATGTCTAGTTTGGAACATGCGTTGGAAGACTTTAGGGTAGCGTCATGCCAACAGATGATGGATTTGAATGCGTCCATGGCCGCCCTCATACAACCTAGTAACCCAGTAGCTAGTTTCCAACTAGCTCCACATTTCCCAATTTATGATGAGGCGGTTGGACAGATTGAGAATTTGAGTGGTGAGAGTGAGCTGTACACCCTTTCAAATCAAACCTACCTATCCCCAATTGAATCCCACAACTCCGGTTTTGAATGTCTATCAAGTGTTCCAAATGATTCACCAGTTGAAGATAAAACGTTTAATGAGTTGTGCGACTTTGTAGTGTTTGATTTACCTGATTGTGAAGGGTCCCCTTCGAGTGAAACCATCACCAATCCTTTTGACCTCTACACCTCCACTCTAGAACCTAAATTGATTGATATCCATACTTTTGTTGTGGTGTCTGAGAAAATTAATTTTCACTTGATTAAGAATATAGACGCTGGGAATATTTTGGATGATGAACCCGCAGATTTGACTGAATTTTTCTCTCCAATTCATCATCTCGAGTCATTAAATGTTTCTCCCGAACTTCATACGCATCTTGATTTTGATGAGAATTGCATGGATAAGCTAAATTTTGAGGAGAGTATTGAGGAAATTATTGAGGATGAAGCAGTTTTACTTGAGGAGTCGAATTTTCCTATTCATTCTATCCCTTTCATTGACTGCGCACACCCTCCTGAATCTTTAACCGATACCCTTCCTCAATCACTTCCCTCCATCCTCGCTCTGACCTTGCAAGAAACCGTTACACTTTCATTTTCAATGTTTGGTTTACCAAGTTCGACGTACCCATGTTTTCTCATGAATCTTGAGGGATTTGATCTCATTTCTCAGTGGGTTGATAGATTAGCACAATCACTTTTTACACATCGGTCATTACAAATTGTACTAATTTATACACTCCATCTCCACCCTCAAGTTCGTATTCAACTTCTTTCTCCCACTTTCTCTGGTTCTTCTTCTAATCTTCCTTTAATGATAGCAAGTGTTAATGATTCACAATACGATATTTTGAGTTCGATAATTCTAGAAAAACAACTTGATTTAGAATCTTTTGAGAATAAGGTAGATGAGCCTTACGAGTCTCCTACCTCCGTAACTTTTGAAAAATCAAATGTGTTGAATTCTGGCGCGACACTTATTGTCATTGAAACGTTCAATCGGATCATCGATGAAAGTTTCAAAGATATTTTCGCCGATGAACTCGCATTCCTAAATGACACGGATTTTGTGATTAATCAAACTCCACCTGAAGAAGTCGAACCACCACCATTTCTTCTTATCCCATACGAGAATGTGACCATTCTTCCCATTCCTAATCATCCACATTCTCGTTTCCGTTCACTATTATTGTTTCGTCTCTAGAAATCGAGACGTAAACCTTTTCCATTACACCACTTATCTTTACCCCATTTCTTCCTGACTCTATACAACATGTTCTTTCACCAACCGCCGCTTTATAATGATAAAAATTTTGAATGGTTGGTGCTAACCTTTGGCCTGTGTAAGGCCTTGTATAGCTTGATACTGTGTTTTTCTCCCCCCTAACTCTGAACTTTAATGCTTAAACAGTGAAAACACTATTTCACTTAAATTTGGGAAGGACCTTTTTTGTGTATATATTTTGGTTTACCTTTTGTTTTGTTTAAAATTTTCTTTTAGGGAGCGCCGAAAATTTTGACCTTCTTGGTGTAGCCTGACAGTGAGGACACTGTCAAGTTTAAGTTTGGGGGTGTGCTCGGTAAGGTTTCTACCTTCGCATTCATGTGTATATTTTGCATACTTATTAAAACCCACAAAAATCGAAATTTTTTCCAAAAATATAAAAACTTTTTGTACATATTTTTTTGCATATTTAATTTTGTATCTTATTTTTCTGCATTGCATCTTTATAAAAAAAAATAAAAAAATTGAAAAATTATAAAAATTGTAAAAATTGAAAAGTTCAATTTTGGCCATATTTGACTTAAGTTCAACATGACGGTTGACCAGTTAGGAAAAACTAGATCCTAAACTTAGTAAATTAAAAACCATAAAAATAACCTTTCTTAAATTTTAACTGTAGAAAATATACGTCCTTATAGTTTATTTAGAAATAGGCAAATTTTGAGTTCAGTTCTTGGGCTAAATCGAAATAAGGGTAGAGTATTGAAAGCTCTATTTGAAGTATAAGTCTGAAAAATAATTCTGAATCTTAAGTCCAAATTCTGAAAATATATACCCTACTATATGCACTTACACACATCTTGAAACTTGGGATAGTAGAGGATACCTTGAAATGCTCTTGTCTAAATTCCTTAGTATGAAGGAAAATAAAATAAAAGTATAAGTGGTGAAGAAAGAAATGAACACTGGGTTTGTAATTGCTTAAGGCAGCATAAATATATAGCGAGGGTGCTTTATCACCTAGTGCCTTAGATCAACTGGTTTGGGAGTCACTGCTAAGCCTTAGGTGTTGCAAGACGAGTAATCACGCCTAAATGCGCAAGCATATTTTGTAATCGGTCGTTTAGTACCTCAAGAAGTATTAACGGTCGCATGAAGGATGTGTGAGCAATTTCATCTAAAATTCACCAACTAAAAGTATTTTGGAAGATGGACAAGAGTATGATAGCTTGAATTGAATTTCCAAGTGTAGGGGTGATAATTACTCACATGTAGGGGTATATAATTGGAGTTTGGTGGAGAGATAGGAATAAAAGATAGGGCTTATATCTTCAGTAGAGATGATAAAAATTCCTGAGTTAAGATTGAGCCTTAGAAGGAAAACTCAGGAGATGCTGAAAGATTTATAAATTGACAAAACGTATATAATCTTAAGTTAAATGAAAATGAAGCGTGAAAAATACGATTTGATGATTTCTAAGTTGAAGATAATAGAATTTCTTATTAGAATACTGAATTGAAGAATTAGAGTCAATGGCCAAATTGATCGGATTTTGTGGGTAATATCCACTGAAAACCCTCAGGAGACAACATTCCTTCTACTAGGGACACCTAGAGGTTTAACGACTTGTTGCACGAGCTCAGTGCAATCGTGTTCCCTGCGAAAGTGAGGTTAGGATTTTTTGAGAATAAAATTGGTTTTGCTCGGGACGAGCAAAAGATAAGTTTGGGGGTATTTGTTCATATCAGATTTTTGCATTTTTATACCGCCCATTCTTAATCACATTGCATATAAGTAGGTACTTTTAATCCATGTCTGCTAAATAGTTGCAGATTACAGGTTCTCAGCTTTTTATAGTGAAATTCATGAAAAGTCGCAACAAATGTGAGACTACGACCAACAACAGATGAATACTGATCTCCGCTAACCATTCGTATGATGCAGCCTACTAGTTCAAAAGACAAAATGGAAAATCGTTGATCACTTCAATGCACAAGGCACAAGGGTAGCACAAGATCCAAGACTTCAACGCGGAGCTCATGGCAAAAGTCCACATTATCTTGCGCTGTTAAATATCTGGAAGGAAATTGAAGAGATTATGAGAAAGCAAGAGGATAAAACAGAAGATAAAAGCAACATGAAAAAGACCAGAAAGTTTGATGCTCCAAGTCCACCAAATGGCCGCGGAACCGCGGCCAAACAGGCACTTCTGCCGCGGTTCCACGGCCGTGCTCTGCACGTGTCGGTGGCAGTGTCGGTGCTTTGACTCGATTTTTGGGGTTGTTTTGTAATTTCATGTATGGATCAGAATATAAACCTAGGGTTTTTCCTATCTATAAATAGGAGAGCTCAAAGCCAAATTAAAGGTGCCTCTTTTAGTGTGCCTCTTTTTTTTATTCCTCTTTTTTATATTCTAGATCTAAATTTTAAATTCAATTGTAATGCGTTCTTGAGAGGTCATCAATAAAGTAAGCCTTTTATTTTATTTTATCTCGCATTTTTCTTATCTGCAATTTATTATCTGCACTTTTATTTGTTTTTTATTTATCTGCAATTTAAGTCATCAATTAAAATAAAAAATGAATTTTATTATTATCTTCCTAATGAGTGAGTAATTCCTCACTTGTTAGGGGTAGGAAAGGGAAGGTTTGAGAGAAGAAAATCTCTCTCACTCCTTTCTTTGCCCAAATAATTTTAATACGGACTCCCTTTAAATCAACCATAATCCGCTCACTATGGCACCCTATCCTACATGATAACGGTGATTCCCTAGTTAGACCGGTTGTGGTTGAATTAACCGGAGGTTAGGGCTAAGAGCCAAGAACGGACGGACAAGGAGCAAAAGGAAGAAACTAAGTTTCTTACTAGTCGTGCTAATCCCTGTTGTTTCCAATTACCCTAACACCTTTATTCACAACTAAGGCATTGAAAGAAGCGAGAAGATCCCTATTTCGAACTGACCTAATCCTAACCCTAGCAAGCTATTTTATCAATTTATTCTCATTCATAAATCTTAAAACAAAACCCTACCAAAGTTTGGACTTAACTCGTTAGAACATAAAGAAAATGATTCCTTCTTCCTGTGGATCGACCGTACTCAACCGGCTAGCTACCAAGCGACACCGTCTTGATTGCGGTAAATTAAACACATAAAATCTCTGACAATCATAGGTCCGAAATTCTTTTCGGGCAATGTACGACTACGCAGCTGAATGTTTTCACAGTTCTTTATCTCTTCCTCTTTTCCTGAGGTGGATTCTTTGAAGAGAGGGCCGAGGGCTATTTCTTCGTTAGAATCGCTTCCGAAGGTGAGAACTTGCAATCCCCTGGTATCAACCATGTGACAGTTGCCGGCAGTTCTTTGCGCTCATTTGTCATGCTTCTTTGTACCCGACGAGTTTTACGCTTCATCCACTTGAAATGTTGTCGATGAGCAACGTATCCTTGTCACCACTTTTTAAAGGCCATGCGTTCTTCGGTAGGATGTGCAATCCTTTGATGGTACAAGCAGTAGTTAGAGTGTACATTCGCTTCGTCAAGGCGTATACCGCCAGGAGTATTTCTTTTGGAAGTTGGCAGCTTCATTCCCATTGACATGGCTTTGGCGAACCGTTTCCTTGTCTTAAGCTTGCTTCTGTCTACCGCGGGCATGCTTCGGTCTGGTTGGAGTGCTTTGCGACTCATCCTTACCATGACTTCTTCAACTTGATGCCGACGCCTGGCCCTTTTGAATATGGCCATTTCACGCTCTTGATCAGCTTTGCTCTTCTGACAGGCTTCGTTCAGCAGCATGTCAATCATCTCGTCTGACGGTTTCAAGGATTTTGGCACCGATCCTGCCCCCAGCTCCTCTATATTATCTTCTGATGCCGAGTGAGCTTCTTCGTCATTTATTGGTGAATGGGAGATCATGTGACAACTTGCCACATAATCCTCGGGTTGTTCTGATGAGTCTTCTTCCTCATCATTGTCATTATCTCCGCTATCAAGGATATGGTTGAGAAACTCTTGAAGTGTGACCGGGGTTCGTGCCTTCTGGTTTTATTCCTCCAGTGCGTCAATATGCCTTTTCAGATCCATGCATTTTTTGTCAGACGGCGCGGGCTTTTTGGTCTTCTTCTTCTTCTTCTTCGAAGACTTCGACGGCTGGGCCTGGGTATTTTGCCCATCGTTACCAATTCTCAGTGTTGGGCTCGGTTTCAGTATCTCTTCAATAATCTATGGCTCTAGCGGGCTTTTCCACCTGATCGCCGGACATGCTTGAAGATCCTTCAGCATATTTTTAGTTTTAGCCGACAAAACAACTTCCCACGGAGAATCCTCTACAAATGAGCATGATGGCCCCGGTGTGTCCATCTTTTTAGGAGCGTGCGGTTGCGGCGGGTTCACCCTCCAGTTTTCAGACAACGCGAATTTGCCTTGTTGGTACTTGTCACGACACGAAATTGGCACGTGACAGCACTTAAACTACGTAACGTCTACAGGCGTAACGCAATTCAAGAAAGCCGAAAACCCAGAAATCTAAACCATCCCAAAAGGGATAAGTGGAGAAAACATTGTTAAAACTTTTGGGAATCTCAAATGAAAATCTTTAACTTAAGTTTCTTTCTTAAAAATTTTGGCAGCACCACCTTTGTAAAATCTAGCCCCGAAACGGGTACAACATAAAGTATAAGTAAAGCATCCCCAACGGGAGCAAACCCATGCCCAAAGGCGGAAACAACCATCACAAGAAGATATACGACGCCGTAGCGAAAAAAATGGACGATATAAAGTGAAAACAGCATAAAAGATAAAGCTCCATAAAAGGCCGGCTCACACGAGCGCGACACCCAAGTCACAAAATAATATACAATATCGTCCTCACAACTCGTCTCTAATTCAATACATGAAAGTAGTAGATGGAGAGTACTAGATACAACAAAAGATGTACGATATATATAAACGGATAACCGCGAAACCCACCTATAGCAAAGGCTCAAGCCAACAGTAGCGGTATCTGCAAAAGTGGAGCTAATATGAAGCCCTATCGCTACCACTCTGAGGGAAACCTGCAAAACACTGTGGCACAACGGGGGTGAGTTGCCAATTCGTGAATAGTAAATAACATATGCAGGTAATCGCAGGTATGCACGTACTATGTGTTAGTGTATATGCCCTAGAGGCCATTACTGTATCATACTAGTTTGTATATTACTTAATGGAAGCTTGGGATATTCACCTTGTATATACAATCTTGCTCAAAATAGTAGTATGCTACTTGGTTTGTTTCTACTTCAATGTGTACATGTGTTTATTTTTGTATATCGCCTATACACATTAGTGGAGCCCTTAGGATCTTTGCTTGACTACCAGCGATGTGATGGCCGTCACACTAGTGGGGCTGGGTAATCTATAAGCACATCCTTATGCAGGTCCGTGGTCGCAGGACTATCGAGACAGGGCATCGATACTCCGGAATAGACCAGCGCATGCGCTTCTCATCCCAGTGTGGGAGACGGTCTGTCCCACAGCCGTCAGTACGTCGTACTTGAGATAGTATGCGGGTGCTCGTTAGGTTACGGGTACACTGGACAGGACTCGTCGGGAACTGACTAGTTGGTATTATGCCTATCGTCAGTTATCAGTTCCCAGGTGACATGAGTACAGCTTAGTCCGCTGACTTGACACTGTCACTTCGCCTCGAGTGTGTTCCCACTGTACTTTGATCACTACCCTACCACGGCTCAAAGGAGTCGTGCAAACAGGTAGTGGTTGGGTGCAGTCCCGAAGCACTTGGAGGCAGTGACAGTTAGACAGGATTCGTCTCTCCCGGTATTGGGGGTTGACATCGCGCTGTGTCTAGGAGAGCCATTACACGAGTAGTCCCTGGCCAGGGCAAACAAGATATACTGGTAGGCTTCCAGTGTTATCTCAGGGTGTTTTGGGCTTCGCTCCGGCACGACTTGTACCACTATTGGGGGACTGACGTTTACCGCCCCCTAGGCCCGCCATGCGATGTATCAGACGAACAGACCGGACTGTATGGAGAATGTCACACTCAGGCTCAGTAGGAGTTCAGATGGGTTTCGCCTCGTCGGTCTTCTTGTCGGCACTACCTGGGGACCGTTACGCACAGCTAGTGCCGCTTGCGGTCTGTGGTTAAACCCACTGCCAGCGTAGTTTCGAGTCTTTAGAGTCCCACACAGAAAGCTTTTCGCCTTTAGGCAAAAGAGTAGAGGTCGCATGGTATTGCGACAGGTCGCATGGTTTTGCGACAGGGTTCGGTCACATCCATGCACTTGTGCACGTACAGTGTCCGGACAGTTTACACTAGCGGGCTTTGGTTTAAGCCAGATCCTAGTATACCTTTTGGGATTAGATTTATCCAGTTTGCATTCGTGTTCCTCGGAACGCGGATGCGGGTGTGTATGCACAGTTGACAGGGAGGCAGAGGCAGCGGATTCTCATTAGGGTTGTTGACAGTTGACCGTTGACTATTTGACTTTTTGCTCAACCCTAATGAGAATATGATATGTGATTAACTATTATATTAATTAAGTATTATGGTGACATGGTTGTTGACTTTTGTTGACTTTATTGACTTGTTGACTTTTGTTGACTTGTTGACTTTGTTGACCGGTTGACTAGGCTTGACTAGTTGACCATCATGATAACCATAGCCATCATTTCATGGCAAAGACTTTTACTTGCTTGCTCATTTGTGTAAAATGAGTGCATGATGTGATATGGTTATGGTTGCTTCAACCATCACATAAGATTTTTTTTGATATGATGAGTTATCATGACTTTGGATTATGAGAGGGTGAGAGACAAAAGACTTGCTCATTCTCTCTCTTGTTCTTGAGCTCTCTTGCTTTGCTCTCACCCTCATCCTCTTGCTCCCTCTCTTGACTCTATGGTTCATATCTCTCATGAGTTGAGAATCAAGAACCATAGATAAAATCCCATTCTAATTCTTCTCTACTCATTCTAGTTCACTAGGTTTAGCAAACCAAGTGAACTAGTTTCTTCAAAGAACGAAGAAGGAGCTAAAGGTTGGAGCTTTCATGTGGATCTTTCTTCGGCGCAAGGAGACGACGAGAAGAAGCCGGTCCGGACCACCATCGGAGCTTGAAGACGAAAGAGTTCAAGACAAGCAAGGTATAACCCCCTAACCGAGTAGCTAGAAACTCATAGTTAGGTTGTTAGATAGATGTTTAACCAAGATCCGGGTTTTAGGTCCATGTTACCACCTCCGTAAAAATCGTTTTTTACCAAATTCCGCATTCCCGAAAGTACCGGGAGAGGTAGCATGGACTTACAGTGGTATCAGAGCCTAGTTAAACTCTATCTAGCATGTTAGCAAGTAACTAGAAGATCGATCAAAGAAAATGTCCCGAAAACGAACCCCAAAAAATTCGAGTTTCTGTCGATTTTTTTACTGTTCAAAAGTTGATTATTTTAACACCTAAAATCGGCTCAGGGTTTTTAGAAGCTACTGTAGAAAAATCACCAAGTGATCCCCCTAAACGACAGCGGAAACGCGGCAATAGCTTGCTATTGCCGCGGTTCCGCGGCCTCCTTGGCGCCTCTCTGGTGTTTCTTTGCTACAGTGTGCCTCTGGGGGTATTTTGGGAATTTTGGTACATGTATTTTCAACCCAGATTTTCCAGAACGAAAATTTTATTTTGGGGTCCCGAAAATCCGTATTTTTGATCGAACTTCTAAAAGACTTAAGCTAACGGGTTTTTCTGTAATGTGATATTTGTATTGAACGTCTACTAATCGCTATATGTCGATTAGTGGGGGTTATACAAATCTGTGATCTGTAATGTGCTGGAATGTGTATATGAATATGTTGGATTGTCGCGGGTGAATAGCCGGGGGTTGTGAGACGAGAGTTTTCTTTTCTTTCAATTCATGTAAAATTGTTAATTGATGTAATAATTATTTGTATGGCCGCACAACCGGGTCGGGGTTGTAGCCGTCATTGTATAATTTCTTTTTACTGTTTTTGCTCCTAGGATAGACCCATGGAGGGGGTGCATAAACTACCGGGTATGCCGAAGTGTCGAGTGGCCTACTCATGGAGATGAGGGAGGTTGCTACACTTCGGGTACTTGGCGGGTAGTTTGCCGCACCCGTAGGGGTCTTGGGTGGGGTTTTGGCTATTCACCGCGACCGTGTAATCTGTCTTTCGTTACAGGCTCGTACGAATTACAAATTCGTAGTATATCCAATGTATTCATCTGTGATCTGAAATGTTTATCATTGCAGTATATCTATATATGATACTATTTAGGCGTTGCTTATGTTTTACAGACGCGCTAGCCCAGCCCCCGCTCTGTCGTTAGTTAAGTAACCTAACGGGTAATGACGGGGCCTAGTGGCGAATGCGAATGGCATAAGCGTACGTCATATTTTGGTTGTTTTCTGCAATGGTAGGATTAAATGATGGGACACATTAAAAGAACTAATGCAAGAATATCACGCATTAAAAGAACTAATGCAAGAATATCACACATTAAAAGAACTAATGCAAGATAATAAACCAAGTTAAAGTCGTTGGAACACTTTCGAAAAACCACTCGGTTCTTTTCAAAACAAACTTTTAAAATACGGAGTTTGAGCCACTCCATTTAAAAGCTATCTCGTTCCATCGACTAAATCAAGTTCACTACGTTCACGGTTTTGCCAAAACCATTCGTAGCCCTCCGTCGTTTCATATGAATAGTCAATAGTATTCAAGCTGTGTTTGTTAGGCAAAGTCAAGGCATAGTGATTGGTAGCTATTGGGTATTCATGTGCAGCATAGATAGATGCGTTGGTTTGGAACAGTCGTACTGCCTTGTTGGCCAAAGTCAAGGGTATGTGCGGGTGGATTCAAATTAACCTGGAGAACGACGGGTAGAACTTGACATGTGACTTATGATTTGTTGGCCAAAGTTAAGGTCATAAGAGCATGGGGCAAAAATCCACATCGGGAGTTTCATAAGTACTGAAACTTGCTAGATTTGCATACCATTTGGAGTGTGATGATTCTGGTAGGATTTCTTCAGTTTCGTCACGCGATGATATTTGGATCCCGATCCTACTGTGAGTATATGCTACTCCTCGGGAAATTTCTCACTAATCGATCAATGCTATAAACCTAGTAGGTGCCTAGAAAGGTGTTAGCGGGGCAACGCCCCCAGGGAAAGGAGGTTCTTTAATTAAGGAACTTCGCGAAAGCGTTGGAAAACCTCCCTCGAAGTACCGACACCGGCCTGGCTGAACGGTTAAGCAAGTATTGTGCGGTGGGATTGATCCCGACTAATTCTTCCTTTATGGTTTGAGGAGGGATTCGAGAAACAGTGGGAGCCATCCTGTTTAGACAAACTAAAAACCACTCTAAACTTGCAAGAGCATCATGCTGAGTGTTTCTTCTTCTCTCTCCTAATTGCAGCAACCAAATCGACATGACTGGACTTAAGTTACTCCTAGATAAAAACAAACTGACAGGGCCAAACTACAAAGATTGGCTCAGGAATGTCAAGATAGCAATCACTTACGACAAGCTGGGGTATCTTCTTACCACCAAAGCTCCCCCTGTCCCTGGTCCCACTTCCAGCGTCGCGGATAAGGAAATCCGCAAGACTTGGGAGATTGATAGCGCGAAGGCCAAGTGCCTCGTACTTGCCTCGATGGACAACGAACATCAGAGGAGGCACGAGAATATGGACCTTGAATCCATATTTCTCCATACAAAAGAACTGTATGGAGAGCAATCTCGTATCGCAAGATACGAAGCGTCGAAAAAGTTGTTTTCGGCAAAGATGGCCGTCGGATCATCGGTAGCCGAGCACGTGCTAAAGATGATCGGCTACATTGAGGAGCTCGCGGATCTAGGGACCACATTGGAGGCTGAACTCTATACGGATATAGTTCTCCAGTCCCTTCCTTCCACTTACGCCCAGTTCATACTGAACTTCAACTTACAAGAAAAGGAGGTTGAACTTTCAGCGCTCCTCAACATGCTGAGGAGCGCAGAGGGCACCCTACAGAAAGGTAGGGAAACATCCACTTTGTTTGTAGGAGGATCATCTTCTTCTAGGTCCAAGGCGAAAGCCAAGGGAAAGAAGAAGAAAGCCCCCGCCAAACCAAAGGGCGGTGTTAGTAAAGTGGATACGAAGGGAAAAGCAAAAGCAACAAAGATAGCGGGGAAGCTTGTGGATAAGGAAGAATGCTTCTATTGTCATAAGAAAGGACACTGGAAGAATGATTGCAGGGCTTGGAAAGCCAGGACACAGGAATTGAAGCAGGTTGCAGCTTCAGCTTCAGGTGTGTATGTTATTGAAAACTGTCTTTCAATAAACTCTACTTCCTGGGTATTGGATACCGGATCAGGATCTCATATCTGTAATTCTTTGCAGGCGTTGAGAAACCGTAGGGTTTTGAAGGCAGGTGACATGACCCTCAGAGTTGCGAACGGAGCTAGCATGGATGCTAAAGCCGTGGGGGACTATCACCTGGGAATGTCAGATGGACATGTTTTGGTTTTGCGTAATTGCTTTTTTGTACCCAACGCAACTTGTAATATCATTTCTGTATCTTTAGTTTCTAAAGAAGGTTATGAATTTGCGTTTGTAAGTAATGTTGTAAACATTCACCTTAATCAAGTTTTGATTGGGTCAGGTACATTGAGTAATGGTATATACGTGTTAAACCAACCACAGATTTTTAATGTCCAGAATACACACAAAAGAAAGTCTCCAGAAATAAATCAGACTTTCTTGTGGCATTGTAGACTGGGTCACATCAATGAGAGAAGGTTGACGAAGTTACATACAGAAGGGTATTTGAATGCGTTCGAATATCAGTCGTATGCCACTTGTCAATCCTGTCTCAAAGGAAAGATGACAAAGACTCCGTTTACTGGACATGGAGTAAGAGCGAGCGAGCTCTTGGGACTCGTACACAGTGACGTGTGCGGTCCAATGTCTACACATGCGCGAAGCGGATATTCTTACTTCATTACTTTTACGGATGACTTCTCAAGGTACGGTTATGTCTTCTTAATGAAACATAAGTCCGAGGCCTTTGGAAAATTCCAGGAGTATAAGAATGAAGTAGAGAAACAGACCGGCAAAAGTATTAAGATTCTAAGATCGGATCGAGGTGGAGAATACTTAAGTGCCGAGTTCCTGGACTATTTAAAAGAGAACGGAATTCTCTCTCAGCTTACTCCTCCATACACCCCGCAACATAACGGTGTATCGGAGAGACGGAACCGCACCCTATTGGATATGCTGCGGTCCATGATGAGTAACGCTGAGTTGCCGCGATCATTCTGGGGATATGCGCTAGAATCAGCCGCATACCTTTTGAACCGAGTTCCCACTAAGACTGTGCCTACCACGCCATTTGAGATGTGGTGTGGGAAGAGACCCCATCTTAATCACATTAAGACATGGGGAAGTCCAGCTTTTGTCAAAAAGTAGCATGCGGACAAGCTCGAGGCACGCTCAGTACTGTGCAAGTTTGTGGGATATCCAAAGAATTCCAAGGGATATTTCTTCTACTGTGAAGAGGAACAAAAAGTTTTTGTTTCTCGTCATGCCCACTTTCTAGAACACCAGTTCATAGAAAAGGAAATAAGTGGGAGCGCAGTAGAACTGGAAGAAATTCCAGAACCACGGACTATTACTGAAAGTTTAGTGGAACCAGAGGGTTCGGAAGAACAGGACATTCCTACGCCACTCCGCAGAAGTAGTAGGCAGACTCATCCGCCCGAGAGATACTACGGTTTTCTCATAGACGGGGATAGAGAGGATTGCATCATAGATTATGATGAGCCTACTAGCTTCCAGCAGGCCGTTCAGAGCGTTGACTCAGTGAAATGGCTGGATGCAATGCGGACCGAAATGGAGTCCATGTACACCAACAAGGTATGGACGTTGGACATTGCTCCAGACGGGGTAAAACCCGTAGGATGCAAGTGGATCTTCAAAAGGAAGATTGGTGTAGATGGATAGGTTGAGACCTATAAAGCTAGGCTGGTAGCAAAGGGTTTTCGTCAAAGACCTGGCTTGGACTATGACGAAACCTTCTCTCCAGTAGCCATGCTGAAATCCATTCGGATCCTTCTTGCCATTGCTGCCTTCCACGATTATGAGATTTGGCAAATGGACGTAAAGACAGCTTTTCTAAATGGAAATTTAGAGGAGTGTGTCTATATGGACCAGCCAGAGGGTTTCATTCAGAGTGGGAGCAGCGGAAAGGTGTGCAAGTTGCTTAAGTCCATCTATGGACTAAAGCAGGCATCACGGAGTTGGAACATCTGCTTTGATGAGACGGTCAAAGAATTTGGCTTTATCAAAAATCCAGATGAACCATGCATCTATAGTAGATTTGTAGCGAGAACTGTAGTATTCCTCGTTTTGTACGTGGATGACATTCTCTTAATAGGAAATGACATTCCTATGCTACAATCTGTCAAGGGGTTCTTGTCACACAGGTTCTCCATGAAAGACCTGGGTGATGCCTCATACATTCTGGGTATCCGGATCTACCGTGACAGATCCAAGAGGATATTAGGACTTTCTCAGTCCAGGTACATCGACACCGTACTGAAAAGATTCAGTATAGAAGATTCCAAGCGCGGTAACCTACCGGCTTGTCACGGGATCATCCTCTCTAAAGAGATGTCTCCCAAGACTGATTTGGAGAGGGATCACATGTCTATTATACCCTACGCTTCTGCGGTAGGCTCTATAATGTATGTGATGTTGTGTACCAGACCGGATGTAGCTTATGCACTGAGTGTGGTAAGCCAGTATCAGTCAAACCCTGGGGAGAAACACTGGATAGCGGTAAAGAACATTCTCAAGTACCTGAGAAGGACTAAGGAGATGTTCTTGGTGTATGGCGGAAAGGACCTCCAGATCGAGGCCTTTGCTGACTCCAGCTTCCAGAGTGACAAGGATGATTCCAAGTCCATGTCGGGCTTTGTCTTTACCCTCAATGGAGGGGCGGTGTGTTGGAAGAGCTCCAAACAGGAAACCGTTGCAGACTCGACGATGGAAGCGGAATACATCGCTGCATCTGATGCCGCAAAAGAAGCTGTCTGGATGAGGAAGTTCTTGAAAGAACTTCAGGTGGTTCCGTCCATTGTTGATCCAATACCTCTGTATTGCGACAACAACGGGGCTATAGCTTTAGCGAAGGAACCCAGGTCCCATCAGAGATCCAGGCACATCTTGAGGCGGTATCACCTGATCAGGGAGATCGTGGATCGCCAGGAGATCGAGGTACGGAGAGTCGCTTCAGAAGATAACACTGCAGATCCATTCACCAAGGCCCTGCCCCAGACTCAGTTCGAGCGGCTGATCGAGATGATAGGTCTTCGATACGCCAGTACATGGCCTTAGTGAAAGTGGGAGATTGTTAGTGTATATGCCCTAGAGGCCATTACTGTATCATACTAGTTTGTATATTACTTAATGGAAGCTTGAGATATTCACCTTGTATATACAATCTTGCTCAAAATAGTAGTATGCTACTTGGTTTGTTTCTACTTCAATGTGTACATGTGTTTATTTTTGTATATCGCCTATACACATTAGTGGAGCCCTTAGGATCTTTGCTTGATTACCAGCGATGTGATGGCCGTCACACTAGTGGGGCTGGGTAATCTATAAGCACATCCTTATGCAGGTCCCTGGTCGCAGGACTATCGAGACAGGGCATCGATACTCCGGAGTAGACCAGCGCATGCGCTTCTCATCCCAGTATGGGAGACGGTCTGTCCCACAGCCGTCAGTACGTCGTACTTGAGATAGTATGCGGGTGCTCGTTAGGTTACGGGTACACTGGACAGGACTCATCGGGAACTGACTAGTTGGTATTATGCCTATCGTCAGTTATCAGTTCCCAGGTGACATGAGTACAGCTTAGTCCGCTGACTTGACACTGTCACTTCGCCTCGAGTGTGTTCCCACTGTACTTTGATCACTACCCTACCACGGCTCAAAGGAGTCGTGCAAACAGGTAGTGGTTGGGTGCAGTACCGAAGCACTTGGAGGCAGTGACGGTTAGACAGGATTCGTCTCTCCCGGTATTGGGGGTTGACATCGCGCTGTGTCTAGGAGAGCCATTACACGAGTAGTCCCTGGCCAGGGCAAACGAGATATACTGGTAGGCTTCCAGTGTTATCTCAGGGTGTTTTGGGCTTCGCTCCGGCACGACTTGTACCGCTATTGGAGGACTGACGTTTACCGCCCCCTAGGCCCGCCATGCGATGTATCAGACGAACAGACCGGACTGTATGGAGAATGTCACACTCAGGCTCAGTAGGAGTTCAGATGGGTTTCGCCTCGTCGGTCTTCTTGTCGGCACTACCTGGGGACCGTTACGCACAGCTAGTGCCGCTTGCGGT
Source organism: Agapanthus africanus (assembly GCA_030015575.1). Classification (NCBI taxonomy): domain Eukaryota; kingdom Viridiplantae; phylum Streptophyta; class Magnoliopsida; order Asparagales; family Amaryllidaceae; genus Agapanthus; species Agapanthus africanus. The sequence goes on from JASDDO010000008.1 coordinate 401,398,674, forward strand.
CTGTGGTTAAACCCACTGCCAGCGTAGTGTCGAGTCTTTAGAGTCCCACACAGAAAGCTTTTCTCCTTTAGGCAAAAGAGTAGAGGTCGCATGGTATTGCGACAGGTCGCATGGTTTTGTGACAGGGTTCGGTCACATCCGTGCACTTGTGCACGTACAGTGTCCGGACAGTTTACACTAGCGGGCTTTGGTTTAAGCCAGATCCTAGTGTACCTTTTGGGATTGGATTTATCCAGTTTGCATTCGTGTTCCTCGGAACGCGGATGCGGGTGTGTATGCACAGTTGACAGGGAGGCAGAGGCAGCGGATTCTCATTAGGGTTGTTGACAGTTGACCGTTGACTATTTGACTTTTTGCTCAACCCTAATGAGAATATGATATGTGATTAACTATTATATTAATTAAGTATTATGGTGACATGGTTGTTGACTTTTGTTGACTTTGTTGACTTGTTGACTTTTGTTGACTTGTTGACTTTGTTGACCGGTTGACTAGGCTTGACTAGTTGACCATCATGATAACCATAGCCATCATTTCATGGCAAAGACTTTTACTTGCTTGCTCATTTGTGTAAAATGAGTGCATGATATGATATGGTTATGGTTGCTTCAACCATCACATAAGACTTTTTTTGATATGATGAGTTATCATGACTTTGGATTATGAGAGGGTGAGAGACAAAAGACTTGCTCATTCTTTCTTGCTCATTCTCTCTCTTGTTCTTGAGCTCTCTTGCTTTGCTCTCACCCTCATCCTCTTGCTCCCTCTCTTGACTCTATGGTTCATATCTCTCATGAGTTGAGAATCAAGAGCCATAGATAAAATCCCATTCTAATTCTTCTCTACTCATTCTAGTTCACTAGGTTTAGCAAACCAAGTGAACTAGTTTCTTCAAAGAACGAAGAAGGAGCTAAAGGTTGGCTCTTTCAGGTGGATCTTTCTTCGGCGCAAGGAGACGACGAGAAGAAGCCGGTCCGGACCACCATCGGAGCTTGAAGACGAAGGAGTTCAAGACAAGCAAGGTATAACCCCCTAACCGAGTAGCTAGAAACTCATAGTTAGGTTGTTAGATAGATGTTTAACCAAGATCCGGGTTTTAGGTCCATGTTACCACCTCCGTAAAAATCGTTTTTACCAAATTCCGCATTCCCGAAAGTACCGGGAGAGGTAGCATGGACTTACACTATGATAATCTATCACATGCAAGATGATAGTATAATATGATAATATGTATATGCAACAGTCATGAAAGGTACTCTATCAGGTACTACTAATACATGAAGCAATGCATATCAAATAAATGCTGAGTATGGGATAAAACATGTCATCCTTACGGAATCTTCATCGTGGAGAGACTAGTGTCCATCAATGACACTCCGAATCCCAATACCAAAGGCACCGCATCCTCAGATCGGCCCTCATATCCTGTAAGTCTCATGGAAGCTGAGTGTCCAACATCGACATCCGAAAATATCATGAAAACTATAGTCCAGCATCGACACATAAATACTCATCTCTCAGGCGCCGTCACCAGGACTGACCCTGATGTCCACGTATCATACGTCTCACGGGACCAGAGTGTCCAGCTCCGACACTTGCAATCCACGTATCCATACGTCTCATAACTCCGGTCGGTATCCTCCAGATATCAGCCGAGTCCAAAATGCTGTCACCGGTAAGGCAGTACTCCCCTGCCTCAGGCTCATCGCCATCATCTGCAATCTTCTTGCCCCGGGGTACCTCCGGGCCCCACCATGTACCCGCACACGGCCTCGTCCACTCCTCGCATCGGGTATCTAACACAAGTCTCAGAACCGAGAAATCTCATGGTGGACGCATCGAAATATCAAATCAAGAGAAACCGGGTTTTTTAAACAATGCATAATTTCATGAACTACCACGGTCCTCAAATCCAGAAAATATCATGTGAAATCCATATCTCAATGCGAAATTCATGAAATATAATATATGCAACATTAAACAGTAATATGAGCATATAAAGGAAAAAACGCTATTTGAATGCATCAAGTTATTAAATATATCATGCGGTTTCCAAATTTCTCCAAAGTCCATACAACATTACATAAATGTGAACATGTAGCTATCTATAGCAAGGTATGCGTGTAACCATGTCGGTATAGCAAGATATGTGTATCTATATGTAAGCATGTATGTATGATACATTTCATATGCGCAGTAGCATAAGAATCAATGTCTCCATGTCGATGACAATACAATACCACATAGGGGGTATATGTAGCTCAAGGTAAGTGGGTATACATGTAAGTATATGTGCATAATGTACATATAGCTATGGCAAGATATGGGTATTTACCTATCAATAATGATGTAGTACCATATAGGTATATATGTAAACATGTAGATATAGCATGGCATATGTGTAAGCATGTAGGTATATAGGTATGCTATATCTCATATGCACAATGGAAATAAGGATCATGTCTCAATGTACCTAACCGATACAATATGACATATGTATAAGTGTAGTACGTGTTATGGCAATTACCGACGGTGTGTGTGTAGCATACAATTTGTGCTCATGCAACATGAACCGTCAATAATGGTGTTGTGTTTCATTAATACTATGTCTATATGCAATAGGAAAATGAGGTATGCAACAATGGTACACATGCACAATCAATGTCCATATACTTATAACTAGTAATCATGTCATATAATCTAGCCCAGACGCATAACGCCATGCGGACGATTCCCCTGTAAATGTTAAATCTATTCACCAATGACCTCGAGCTAAGTAAATCCGACCACCTGCTTCCCTTTCTTCGCAGCGTCCGAAGTCCCTGCTCGCGGTCCTAAAATTTCATAAATACAACACATAAGACTAAATATCCTGCGCCGACACAAAGACAACGAAACGCAAGGATAACGTCCACAAGATATACACACTGTGCACTTAGTGCACAAAACGCGTACGATATCGGCACAACCCTAGTTAGGAACGCAAAACGACATAACAACCAAGCTTAGACCCTGATCGTACCGATCGCGCATTCACAACACAATATATATCGTGGAAGAATATAAATATAACATCACAATGCCAATTGAAACCCACGCCTAATTTATCCGAAAACCTAGTAAGCAACTTTTAATCATTTTAGCTCAAGTCTAGAAATTTAAACAATTCTAGCGATCGCAATCATCATAAAGTAGCTTTAACTAAGTCACACAAACCTTTACTACAATTTAAATCTCACCCATATAAAATTTAGTAAAAGTTAGTTTGCAATTAAGCTTAATTAGACAATTAGGAAAATAACAAATAGCATTCTCACAATTAGGTTAAGTTTTCCAAGTCTAAACTTCTCGATTAACCATTTTAAACCATCAAAACCCTAACTTGATCTTCATAACTCTTTCTAGAATTCCCAAAACATGCTATATTTAAACATCTAATAAGCCAGTTTAAAGTATTACAACAACAACTAAGTTTAGGGTTAGGAGATTATACCTCACACTAGATTCACAAACTTGCAACTAAACTTCCAAATTAGCCTCCAAAATACTAACTTTCATGAAGATCCAAGCTTGGTTAGAGTTAAAGAATAATTGGTATGGATTTGTATTTGAGTTTGTGGGATTATTTGATGATTTATTTGAGCTTTTAGAAGTGCAAATGGGGTGAGGAAAATAGTGGGGCAGCAGGGGGGTCGGCCAAATCATGAAGAATGGGGAAAGTTGTGGATGAGTGTGGAAATTTCTAGTCTAAAATATCAATTAATGCTCATTAAAGCACCTCCCATCCATGCCACCTCTTAAACTTTTAAATAAAAATTCCTTTAAATTCAACAAATATCTAGATATTTTCAAGGATATTTTGCAAAGATGGTTTAATGCTTAATCTTGTGATTAAGTTAGCATAGATTCACTTTAGCATAATTAACCCAATAAAATTTGTAATTACCACTAATTAAGTGCATAATTAAAAGCTTATAATAATATTTTAATTAAGGAAAAATATTAAAATGAACTAAAATTTTCAAGGGACAACTAAAAACCGCAAACTAGCAATTTCCTAGTTAAACCAGGTGCAGTTAAGTCTATACTGGAAAAAAAATGATCGTTTTTAGGTTTTTACGGAAAACACAGTTTAGTTTACCTATTAACGGAAAATTTGCGTAAAAGATTTCTAAAGCGTTACAATCTTCCCCCCTTAAAGAAATTCGGTCCCCGAATTTAAAATTTTATCTACGCGTACCTTCGAAAAGATGAAGGAAATTCTTACGCATCTCGCTCGCAGCCTCCTAAGTGATCTCCTCACTAGACGGGCTACGCCAAAGAACCTCCACAGATGGCAAGACCCTTGACCGAAGTTTCTCCACCTTCCGATCTACTATAACTATCGACTGCTGGTGAACGAAAGATCGCGTCCTAATTGAATGGTCTGGTGCTAAATCATGTGAGATGGGTCATGAAGGTAATTGCGAAATATCGACACAAGAAAAACGGGGTGAACATCCGAAATCTGGGCGGAAATGCAAAACGATAGGCAACGAAACTAACTCGCTCAAGGATCTCAAAATGACCTACATTCTGGGACTAAGCTTCCCAAAACTCAACACGCCATTCATCGGAAAAATCCATAGGAATACATGATCTCCCACTGCGAACTCAAGTCTGCGACAACGACGGTCGGCATAAGACTTCTGTCTGCACTGGGCTGCTTTCATCATGTCCTAAACCAACTGAATCTTCTCCGAAGTCTCTTGACTAGCTGGGGTCTAAAAATCCTGCTCTCGCGGAGTCAGTCAAACAGACTAGCGATCGACACAATCTAACATACAAAGCATAAAAAGTTGCCATCTGAAATATCTCCTGATAACAGTTATTGTAGGAGAATTCTATCAATGGAAAGTGACGATCCCAACTGCCAACAAACATAAGCACGCACACATGAAGCATATCTTCCAGAGTTTGTCAAGTCTGCTCTGACTGACCATCGGCCTGCGGATGGAAAGCGGAGCTAAAGCTCAACCAGTACCCAAGGCTTCCTGAAGCTTCTTCCAAAGACGGCTAGCAAACTGGGTGCCTCTATTGGATACAATGCATGAAGGAACTCCGTGCAAATGCACAACTTATCGAAGAACAACTGAGCAAACTGAGCATAACCGGACAACAATCACCCAAATGGAGTCATACTTTTGACTAGACCTGGGTAGACCCACAACAAAATTCATGGAGATTTGCTCCCATTCCCACTCTGGAACGGTTAAAAGTTGCAACTCTCCTGCCGGTCTCAAATGCTCAACCTTAGCTCGCTAACAAGTCAGGCACTTCAAAACGAAATCTGAAACTTCACTCTCTATCCCTGCCCACCCGTAACTATCTCTCAAGTCACGTTATATCTTGGTGGCACTTAGATGAACACTGAAAGCTAACTGATGTGCCTGCTCTAGGATCTCGCATCTCTACCCAGCAGTATCTGGTACACACAAACGAGTCTCGCAACGTAGCACACCCTGGTCATCAATCAAGAACTCCGAATCTCTATCCTGCCGAACATGCTCAAGAATCTCAGTCAAATGGGCATCGGCGAGCTGTGCCTCACGAAAACGATTAAGTAGAAGTGGACGGGCGCGGACATGAGCAAGTTGTCCCATAGTAGAGGTAAACTTAAGCTGTACTCAACGGTCGCACAAGAACTGCAAATCAGCAAAGACTGTCTCTGAACTGCGCTCAACCGGATCAAGCTAACCCCGGGGCCTACGACTCAAAGCATCAGCTACCACAATCGTCTTGTCCCGGGCAATAAAGGATCTCACAATCATAATCCTTCATAAGCTCCATCCAATGGCGCTGTCTCAAACTCAGATCCCGTTGTAGGAAGATTAAGCTCTGGTGGTCTGTAAAAATCTGACACGACTCTCCGTACAAGTAATGTCTCCAATCTTCAGCGCAAGACCACCGTGGCCATCTCAAGATCATGAGTGGGATAATTCTGCTCATACTTCCTCCAACTGTCGGGAAGCATAAGCGATAACTCTATCATGCTGCATCAATACACAATCGAGCTCCACTCGCGAAACATCACAGTAAACGGCAAGGTCGCTCAATCCAGAAGGCAAAGATAGAACTGGTGCAGTCGTCAACCGAGTCTTCAACCGCTGAAAACTCAGCTCTCATGCCTCAGTTTAAGAAAAGGAACTCCCTTCCTGGTCAATCCGGTCAGCGGTGCAGCGATACACAAGAATCCTGTATGAAACGGCGGTAAAAACCGGCTACGCCCAAAAGCTACGGACCTCTGTCACTGATACCGGTCTGGGCCAAAGCTGTATGACCTCGATCTTCCTTAGGTCCATACGAATACCGTCTCCCGTAACCACATGACCTAGGAAGTCAACACTATCAAGCCTGAAGGAACACTTCGAGAATTTAGCAAACAACTGGTACTCTCTCAACGTCTACAAAGAAATCCTCAAGTGCTGCTCATGTTCCTCACGACTCTTAGAATAGACCAGAATGCCATCAATAACACAACAATAAACTGGTCAAGGAATGGCCTGAAAAATATGGTTCATCACATCATGAATGCTGCTGGGGCATTGGTGAGTCCAACAACACATCCAAAAACCCAAAATGCCCGTAGCGCGCACAAAAAGCAGTCTTCGGAATCTCATCACTCCGAACCCGCAACTGATGATGACCTGATCACAAATCAAACTTAGAAAAATGTCCCGCACCCTGGAGCCGATCAAACAAATCGTCAATGCGAGGTAAAGGATACCTATTCCGCACCGTAACTCGGTTCAATTGACGATCAATCAATACACAATCTCAACTGCCGTCCTTCTTCTTGACAAACAGAACATGAGCTCCCCAAAGCGAAACACTTGGACTTACAAGTCCCCCTAACAAGAAACTCAGGCAGCTGATCCTTAAGCTCCCTAAGCTCTGCTGGCTCATCTGGAACAACGTCGGAAAACTCTCGCACGATAGGAACCCGGTCCAACGAGTCTACTATGGCTCCTGTATTACGAATGAAAGCCAAGAATCCTCAACATCTGCTCCTCAAAAGCCGACTAGCGAAAAAGGATGAAATCAAGCTGTGAGGGGCGGCACCACGGCCCCCCTGCACAACAAGAACTGACTTGCCGGGAAAACAAAACCTGACTGTCTTCTCGCGGCAGTCCACAGACGCATAGCACGTAGCTAATCAGTCCGTGCCCAGGAGAACGTCAAAGTCCAACATATCTAGAAGGATCAAATCGACGGAAAAATCTCTATCTCCTATCCGATTGACACATGACCGAAACACGTGTCGCACAACAAAAGAATCGCTAACAGGAGTAAACACAACAAACGGCTGATCTAGCAAACATGACTCTCGGCCCAACCATGACACGAAGTGTGTAGAAACAAACAAGTGCATGCATAGATCCCGGATTAAACAAACGTGTGCATCACAAGAACATACGAAAAAGAATACCTGAAAACTCTGCATTGGACACCTGCGCGTCCAGATGAGTCAAAGCAAATGCTCGTACCTGTCCTCTACCAGCAACTGGCTATCCTCCTTCTCTACCATCCTGTTCTCTCTGAACGAACCCTCCGCGACCACGACCTCTCTGAACATAAGTTTGACGCGGTGCGACAACAGGCGCAAGGGGCAACGCTCCCTGAGGTGAAGGTGGTAAGGTAAAATATGGTACTGCTGCCCTCCTCTGGCGTACCACGGTATAATTCCTGACGAGGTGATGGAAACTTCCATACCGGAAACATCCATACGATGGTTGCTGACCCTCCTGGGGATAAGAGCTAAACAACTGTCCTCGTCCCAAGCCTCCCAAGCCTCTGCTACTCCCACGACGTAAACGAAATCTGTCGCGGCGACTAAGCATCTGTCTCTGGGGCTGGTACACCTGTACGAGCCCTCCTTGGTCCTGAAACTTCCAAAGTCTCGGAAGACGTGCCTCATCTAGTAGAGTTGCGTCCACTGCTGCTGTATACTAACACAATGTTGTGTGCTGATAGCAATGAATAACTGGGTAACAGGGGTGGCAACCTCATGTCGCTGCACTCGACTGGCCTCAACTAACGATCCCATCGTCTGGCACATATCCCGCATCTCTGCCTCAAGCCTAGCGATACGATCTATCGAAGGAGGATCAATCTGCTCCTGTACAGCGAGCGTACCGTCCTGGTCAGTTCTCGTCCCAAACGAGTCAACTCTGACTTCGGCTCTCGCTGCCTCTCTTTGAGCCCTCATAGTCATCGGCGAAAAATGGCTAGAAATGGAAATAGGAGTTGATAAGAACACGGAAATCGAATCACAAGGATATGTATAATCATGGAAGAAATTCTAAGCAATTAGTTCTAAGGTCACTTAGGCGGGGTACCGTATCGTAAGTATGCCGCGGACATACACACACTACATCACTCTGCTTAAGCTACCTACTCCATCATACCAAGGTCATCCTACACTCCGAAAGGTAAAACCTAGCGCTCTGATACCAATTTTTTCACGACCCGAAATTGGCACGTGACGGCACTTAAATTACGAACGTCTACAGGCGTAACGCAATTAAAGTAAGCCGAAAACCCAGAAATCTAAACCATCCTAAAAAGGGATAAGTGGAGAAAACATTGTTAAAACTTTTGGGAATCTCAAATGAAATTTTTTAACTTAAGTTTCTTTCTTAAAATTTTGGCAGCACCTTCTTTGTAAAAACTAGCCCCGAAAACGGGTACAACATAAAGTATAAGTAAAGCATCCCCAACGGGAGCAAACCCACGCTCAAAGGCGGAAACAACCACCACAAGAAGATATACGACGCCGTAGCGAAGAAAATGGACGATATATAGTGAAAACAACATAAAAGATAAAGCTGCATAAAAGGCCGGCTCACACGAGCACGACACCCAAGCCACAAAATAATATACAACATCATCCTCACAACTCGTCTCTAAGTCAATACATGAAAGTAGTAGATGGAGAGTACTAGATACAACAAATGATATACGATGTACATAAACGGATAACCGTGAAACCCACTTATAGCAAAGGCTCAAGCCAACCGTGGTGGTATCCGCAAAAGTGGAGCTAATATGAAGCCCTGACGCTAACATTCTGAGGGACACCTGCAAAACACTGTGGCACAACGGGGGGTGAGTTGCCAACTCGTGAATAATAAATAACATATGCAGGTAATCGCAGGTATGCACGTACTATGATAATCTATCACATGCAAGCTGATAGTATAATATGACAATATGTATATGCAACAGTCATGAAAGGTACCCTATCAGGTACTACTAATACATGAAGCAATGCATATCAAATAAATGCCGAGTATGGTATAAAACATGTCATCCTCATGGAATCGTCATCGTGGAGAGACTAGTGTCCATCAATGACACTCCGAATCCCAATACCAAAGGCACCGCATCCTCAGATCAGCCCTCATATCCTGTAAGTCTCATGGAAGCTGAGTGTCCAACATCGACACCCGAAAATATCATGAAAACTAGTGTCCAGTATCGACACGTAAATACTCATCTCTCAGGCGCCGTCACCAGGACTGGCCCTGATGTCCACGTATCATATGTCTCACGGGACCTGAGTGTCCAGCTCCAACACTCGCAATCCACGTATCCATACGTCTCATAACTCCGGTCGGTATCCTCCATATATCCGCCGAGTCCAAAATACTGTCACCGGTAAGGTAGTACTCCCCTGCCTCGGACTCATCGCCATCATCTGCGATCTTCTTGTCCCGGGGTACCTCCGGGCCCCATCATGTACCCGCACATGCCCTCGTCCACTCCTCGCATCGGTTATCTAACACAAGTCTCAAAACCGAGAAATCTCACGGTGGACGCATCGAAATATCATATCAAGAGAAACCGGGTTTTTCAAACAATGCATAATTTCATGAACTACCACGGTCCTCAAATCCAAAAAATATCATGTGAAATCCATATCTCAATGTGAAATCCATGAAATATAATATGTGCAACATTAAACAGTAATATGAGCATATAAAGGAAAAACCGCTATTTGAATGCATCAAGTTATTAAATATATCATGCGGTTTCCAAATTTCTCCAAAGTCCATGCAACATCACATAAAGGTGAACATGTAGCTATAGCTAGGTATGTGCGTAACCATGTCGATATAGCAAGATATGCGTATCTATATGTAAGCATGTATGTACATTTCATATGCGCAATAGCTTAAGAATCAATGTCTCCATGTCGATGACAATACAATACCACATAGGGGTATATGTAGCTCTAGCAAGGTAAGTGGGTATACATGTAAGTATGTGTGCATGATGTACATGTAGCTATGGCAAGATATGGGTATATACCTATCAATAATGATGCAATACCATATAAGTATATATGTAAACATGTAGGTATAGCAAGGCATATGTGTAAGCATGTAGGTATACATGTATGCTATATCTCATATGCACAATGGAAATAAGGATCATGTATCAATGTCCCTAACCGATACAATATCACATATGTATAGGTGTAGTGCGTGTCATGACAATTACCGACGGTGTGTGTAGTATACAATTTGTGCTCGTGCAACATGAACCGTCAGTAATGGTGTTGTGTCTCATTAATACTATGTCCATATGCCATAGGAAAATGAGGTATGCAACAATGGTACACATGCACAATCAATGTCCATATACTTATAACTAGTAATCATGTCATATAATCTAGCCCAGACGTATAACGCCATGCGGGCGATTCCCCTGTAGATGTTAAATCTACTCACCGATGACCTCGAGCTAAGTAAATCCGACCACCTGCTTCCCTTTCTTCGCCGCGTCCGAAGTCCGTGCTCGTGATCCTAAAATTTCACAAACACAACACATAAGACTAAATATCCTGCGCCGACACAAAGACAACGAAACGCAAGGATAACGTCCACAAGATATACACACTGTGCACGTAGTGCACAAAACGCGTACGATATTGGCACAACCCTAGCTAGGAACGCAAAACGACATAACCATCAAGCCTAGACCCTAATCGTACCGATCGCGTATTCACAACACAATATATATCGTGGAAGAATATAAATATAACATCACAATGCCAATTGAAACCCACGCCTAATTTATCTGAAAACCTAGTAAGCAACTTTTAATTATTTTAGCTCAAGTCTAGAAGTTTAAACAATTTTAGCGATCACAATCATCACAAAGTAGCTTTAACTAAGTCACACAAACCTTTACTACAATTTAAATCTCACCCATATAAGATTTAGTAAAAGTTAGTTTGCAATTAAGCTTAATTAGACAATTAGAAAAATAACAAATAACATTCTCACAACTAGGTTAAGTTTTCCAAGTCTAAACTTCTCGATTAACCATTTTAAACAATCAAAACCCTAACTTGATCTTCATATCTCTTTCTAGAATTCCCAAAACATGCTAATTAAAACTTTATTTAAATGTCTAATAAGCTAGCTTAAAGTATTACAACAACAACTAAGCTTAGGGTTAGGAGATTATACCTCACACTAGATTCACAACTTGCAACTAAACTTCCAAATTAACCTCCAAAATGCTAACTTTCATAAACATCCAAGCTTGGTTAGGGTTAAAGAATAATTGGTATGGATTTGTATTTGAGTTTGTGGGATTATTTGATAATTTTTGATGATTTATTTGAGCTTTTAGAAGTGCAAATGGGGTGAGGAAAATAGTGGGGCAGCTGGGGGGAGGGGGTTGGCCAAATCATGAAGAATGGGGTAAGTTGTGGATGAGTGTGGAAATTTCTAGTCTAAAACATCAATTAATGCTCATTAAAGCACCTCCCATCCATGCCACTTCTTAAACTTTTAAATAAAAATTTCTTTAAATTCAACAAATATCTAGATATTTTCAAGGATATTTTGCAAAGATGGTTTAATGCTTAATCTTGTGATTAAGTTAGCATAGATTCACTTTAACATAATTAACCTAATCAAATTTGTAATTACCACTAATTAAGTGCATAATTAAAAACTTATAAAAATATTTTAATTAAGGAAAAATATTAAAGTGAACTAAAATTTTCAAGTGACAACTAAAAACCGCAAACTAGCAATTTCTTAGTTAAACTAGGTGCAGTAAAGTCTATACTGAAAAAAATGATCGTTTCTAGGTTTTTACGGAAAACACAGTTTATTTTACCTATTTACGGAAAATTCACCTAAACGATTTCTAAAGCGTTACAGTACTGGTCCTCAATCTAGTTTTTGAAGACATAGCAATCTTCGATTGGGTGAACCCACTACTCGGGCAGTAGTTGGGATTGTTGACGTCGCCCGGTTGCAGTGGGCGTGTCGGATCTAGTAGAGTGATAAGCCTATTGCGCACCGCCAGTTCGAACAGTCTTCTCGTTTTATCCCGAGGGAATGAGTAAGGACGTCTCAGCTTTTCTCCGAGTGATTGCTGTTTATCTTTTTGGCGAGCAGCTGGTTTCGAATCACTTAGCTGCTGCTAAGCGTTGGCGACGAAGGTAGCTTTCCCTTTACCCTTTTCGTTTCGAAGCTCTGTTTTCGAGGAGGGCGGTCTATGGCCCATCTAGTCTATTTAGGCCAGCTTGTCGATCAAGGCTTGGAAAGTGGTCGGCTTGAAATACATCATAAACTGGGATATAGTTGCCTGCGGATCTATGGTCCCCCATGAACATGCCCACGGCAGGAGCTTCTTCTATGCGTTGTTCGCATCTCGACCATAGGTTCCGCCACCGAATTGCATATTGAACCCATGTCTCTCCTAGCTTCACCCTGGCATTGATCAATGCCGTGATCGGGGTGAACTCGCTAGCGCTTGCGAAATGCTGGGTGAGTAGAAACTCCATTTCTGTGAATGTTTTGATGGAGTCATTCGGAAGCTCCGAGTACCATTCAAATGCCGTCTCCACTAAGCTGCCGACGAACTGGCGAAGCAGCAGTTTGTCATCACCTCCAGTATTGCCGCATAGAGCCCTAAACTGAGCGACGTGCTGGTGGGGGTTGCCTGTCCCCTTATACACGTGAAATTTAGGGATCGTATATCCCGGCGGGTACTTAATTTGATCATACCAGCCTGGATATGGTCGCCCAGTTCTAACTATTTGGCCAGTAGCTTCACTTGCCTGATGAGCTCGTATCTGTTGAGTTATGTAGTCATCAACCGCAGCTTTCGAGATCATTTCCTCCCTGCTGCTGATAAAGCCGGAAGAGGGTTTGATGTCCCCCCCTTTGTCATCTTCAATGATCATTGGGGGATCTTCGGTTGGAGGGTCCGGCTGGATCATCATTCCCACTATATCTTAGAACAAAAGCTCCATTTGCTTTATGTTAGACGATTGTTCCGCGGCTTCTTTATCTTTCTTTTCGAGCATTCTTCGGAGGAATTCGGAGTCGGTTTCCTGCTCCTGGCGTTGATCCGACGATACTTCCGGACTTTCTTTCTGCCCAGTAAGTGCGGCCATCTTTGTTAGCATCTCCTGCAGTTTCTGCTGTTGCCCTTGACCCTTAGTTGCTGATCGTGTAAGTGGTCGATGACCCCAGAAGCACGGCTTTCCTCTTTTCCGGAAGCCATGTAGACGGTGTACACTACCATGCTCCCAGACTTGGGGCGTTTAGGTTCAGTGTCCTTGAGATTTGTCATAAGCACGGGGTTCTTCTCCAGCCTTCTCTTTTTATGAGTGGTCGAAGTTGAGGGGGCTGTTGCAGACGATACTTTCTGTGGTACAATGGCGGGATGACCCTCCTCTTGCCAGGCCTTCATTTTCTTTTGTCGGCGGGAGTAATCTTTGTCAATTACAAAGTCTTGGACTCTTCGCCAGACCCTGTGGATTTTGGAGGATAGCCGCTGAGAGGGCTGTTCCGGGTTTTCCTTTGTAACGTTCTCCACAGGTGAAGGAGACTTTTTCAACAAGCCAGTTGGAGAGTTCTTGCACACCCTCCTGAGCGGCTCAAAGCTGTTCCCAGTTGGAACAGCAACATCAATTTCCACCGTTGGAGCTGGTGGGGTAAGCCCAGAGGGGGAATTGCCCCCAGCTTTCCTCACTCGGCGCCAGTGAAGACATTGAGCATGTCGTGTAACTGAGATCACCTCTGTTGTGGGAGTAACATTGTCATGCCCCCTGCTCTGATGAGAGGCTGTTGTCGGCGTCAGCCTGTCGAAGACTGACGTCCGCTGGGAAGGAATGGTCAACCTGTCGAAGGCCGACTTTTGAGTAGGGGAAGTACTTTGGACGAATTCGCCTGCAGCAGGTGTTATGATAGCCTTTTTCAGTATTGCGAGCCTCTTCGCGGGCCCACTTGAGCTCAGGCTCAGCCTGTCGAAGAATGAGGCGGTAGACTTGGACGCCCCGTTGAGAGGGGCCGCGGTAGTTGCAAGCCGATCGAAGACCAACTTCTTTGGAGCTTTCTGTGACGGCATTGGAGCATTGAAGCTCATTGGTGGGAGCATAGTCCTGAAGAACAACCCAGTGGTGGCCTGTGTCACCTGTTCCACTGGCATTGCGTAAATAGAGGCCGCTTGGGGCCCGTAAGTCACTCCTCCAGACGGGGCGGAGAGGGAGTTGTTGGTGCAGCTGGAAGCCATTGATCTTCTTTTCTCTGCACGGGAGCAAGACACTAAATCTCAGTACCTCGAATCCAGGGACAACCATGTTAAACTGCGATTCGTTCACGAACACGACACACGAAGTGGGGAGTGGAAAGAGGAAAAGGTCCCACCGAGCATGCCAGAATCTGTTTACCGCCGAAAACCGGGAAGACAAACCGCGTAGGTCGTCTTGCCTGAATTTGGGGGCAGATGCTATTTGGTTTTATCCATCCATCTCTCTAAAGATACCAAGTTGATTTATGGCACCGTGTATCGGAGGTTTGGATGGATGCGGCCGTTGTAGCAGACTTCGTCAAATTCCCCCTCGTTTGCGAGTGGTTTTTGATTGTGGGGACGCTTTTCCCTACAGGCGCAAGCCCCTGCAGTTAATTACGTTACCGCATCGCGGTAACAACTTTCTCCTGCTCCATATGTTCACTTCGTGTCGTGTGTGTTTGTTTTATTTTTGGTTGCCCGTGGATTGTATACGGAGAATAATTTATGTTGTCGCCCATAGGGCGTGGATTAGTCCAAATCTGTATTTTTTTTATATTTGGGTTTGATTGATTTAAGGCTTGTTAACTTTGTTTGAGATTAAGATCAACTTAAATGTTTGTTAAGGATACGTTAGTCTAATTTTTAGGCTAAGATCTACTTAACAAGGTTTTTTAAGATCATTTAGATTCAACGAAAGAGCATTTGGGCTCTATCGTTTTAGTTTATGGACATTACGGTCCATTGGGTTTAAGGACATCATAGTCCATGTTTAAGGACATCATAGTCCATAAAGTTTAGTTTAGGGACGTTGCGGTCCATAAGTTTAAGTCCATGGAGTTTAGTTTATGGACGTTGTGGTCCATTGGGTTTAAGGACGTCATAGTCCATATTTAAGGACATCATAGTCCATAGGGTTTAGTTTAGGGACGTTGCGGTCTAGAGTTATTGGTTATTGGGACCCTCCACCTCTCTGAAGACGTTGAAGAATTACGACATGTATCGGAGGTGTGGAGAGATGTACCCTTAAACCAATTTTGGTTGGAAAACCTGTAGTTGGGTTTGGGGTTAAGACCAATTTTGGAAAATTATGAGCGCATGGGCTCGGTTGATCTGAATTAGGGACTTTTGATTAACTTGGACTCAGCCCACACAGTTTTGAATAAAGTGTTGAACACTTGTTTGGGCTCAGCCCCTTTTATTCAACAATGCTGAGCATTGATATGGGCTTTGATGCTCACCCTTTCTTTTTATTTTTTATTAAGTGTTAAATACTCTTTATAGTGTTGGGCTCTACTTACAGATCGCTTTATGTTAACCAGCGCCCACGTGAGAAAAACGTGGGGCGCTTGGCGCCAACCAATGAGTGCAGAGCACTCTTTATTTTAGCAGCGCCCACGTGAGGGGCACGTGGAGCGCTTCTTCTTAAATAGCGCCCATGTGAGGAGCACGTGGAGCGCTTGGCGCGGAGCACGTGGAGCGCTTGGCGCTGATTGCCAGAATTTGAGTGCTAAGCGCCTATTCTTAAATAGTGCCCGCGTGAGAAGCACGTGGAGCGCTTGGCGCTGAGCGCCAGACTTTGAGTGCTAAGCACTGAGTTTTAAATAGCGCCCACATGAGGAGCGCTTGGCGCTGAGCGCTAGACATTGAGTGCTAAGCACTGAGTTTTAAATAGCGCCCGTGTGAGGAGCACGTGGAACGCTTGGCGCTGAGCGCCAGACTTTGAGTGCTAAGCATTGAGTTTTAAATAGCGCCCGCGTGAGGAGCACGTGGAGCGCTCGGCGCTGAGCGCCAGACTTTGAGTGCTGAGCACTGAGTTTTAAATAGCGCCCGCGTGAGGAGCACGTGGAGCGCTCGGCGCTAGACTTTGAGTGCTAAGCACCGAGTTTTGTGTTATGCCCCATTCAATTCTCTGGGAATTGGATTCTCACTTATGAAAGAATTTGTCTTATAGATCTGAGATCTGAAAAAAAAAACTAAGTTCTTCTTATGTGATTGTTAAACTCTTAAATATGGAGGAGATGTTATGATCTCACTTATTGTTGTTTACCTTGAGAAGAAATTGCTCTCGTCTTTGAAGTTTGAAGTTTATGGGGGTGGTTCCTCTGTACAAGACTTGAAGTCTTGAGTCCTTTATACAGGGGATGCTGATTTGTTGATTCAGTTAAGGAAATCTCTCATTGAGAGATTTCTTAATTGATGTGGTGAATTTATCCACCGTCGGATCTTTGATCCAAGGACTTCTGTTTTACAGAAGACATTTTTCTTGTTTTTAACAAGATTGGGAAAATATTTTCCCATACAGAACTTATTCTGTATCTTGGTGATTTTTTAATCACTATTGGATCTTTGATCCAATGGTGCTCAGATTTACAGAGCACAATCTTTCTTGTTTAGAAAGATTTGAGGAGTATTTCCTCAATCAGAATTTAATTCTGTATCTTGGTGATTTCTAATCACCATTGGATCTTTGATCCATCGGTGCTCTGATTTACAGAGCACAATATTTCTTGTTTAGAAATATTTGATGAGTATTTCCTCAATCAGAATTTAATTCTGTGTTCTGATGATTTATCATCTCCGTTGGATCTTTGATCCAAGGGTGGATAACATTTAGTTCTGGCGCTGGCGCTCTGGTGCTTTGCACGTGAGGCGCTGCCTCAGAGTTTTTAACTCTGGGTGCTGATGCTCTCGTGCTTTGCACGTGAGTCGCTGCCTCAGTTCAAAGTTTGAACAGAGCCTTGCTCTCTTATTGGGGGGAAACAAGGTTGTCTCTAGGTTTTTTGTGAACCGTCGAGACTTAGAACCAGGGACTTTGCAATGGCTCTGCTTTGTTTCGACCTTGTGGTCGTTTGTTGACATTGCGTCTGCATCCTGCTGGAGTGAGAATGAACGCCGTTGTTGACACTATATCTACTGTAACGAGATGAGGGTCGAGGTGGTCTCTAGGTTATTTATGAACCGTCGAGACTTGGAACTAGGGACTTTGCTATGGCTCCGCTTTGTTTCGACCTTGGGGTCTTTGTTGACGTCGTGTCTGCATCCTGCTGGAGTAAGAAGGAACACCGTTGTTGACACTATGTCTGTTGTAACGAGACGAGTGTCAAGGTGGTCTATAGGTTGTTTGTGAACCGTCGAGACTTAGAACTAGGGACTTTGCTATGGCTCCACTTTGTTTCGACCCTAGGTCTTTGTTGACGTCGCGTCTGCATCCTGCTGGAGTGAGAAGGAATGCCGTTGTTGACACTATGTCTGCTGTAACGAGATGAGTGTCGAGGTAGTCTCTAGGTTGTTTGTGAACCGTCGAGACTTGGAACTAGGGACTTTTCCATGGCCCCGCTTTGTTTCGACCCTGGAGTCTTTGTTGACGTCGCGTCTGCATCCTGCTGGAGTGTGAAGGAACGCCGTTGTTGACACTATCTCTCCTGTAATGAGACGAGTGTCGAGGTGGCCTCTAGGTTTTTTATGAACCGTCGAGACTTGGAACTAGGGACTTTGCCATGGCTCCGCTTTGTTTCGACCCTGGGGTCTTTGTTGACGTCGCGTCTGCATCCTGCTGGAGTGAGAATGAACGCCGTTGTTGACACTATGTCTGCTGTAACGAGATGAGGGCCGAGGTGGTCTCTAGGTTGTTTGTGAACCATCAAGACTTGGAACTAGGGACTTTGCTATGGCTCCTCTTTGTTTCGACCCAGGGGTCTTTGTTGACGTCGTGTCTACATCCTGCTGGAGTGAGAAAGAACGCCGTTGTTGACACTATGTATGCTGTAACAAGATGAGTGTCGAGGTAGTCTCTAGGTTGTTTGTGAACCGTCGAGACTTGGAACTAGGGACTTTTCTATGGCTCTGCTTTGTTTCGACCCTGGGGTCTTTGTTGACGTCGCGTCTGCATCCTGCTGGAGTGAGAAGGAACGTCGTTGTTGACACTATGTCTACTGTAACGAGATGAGTGTCGAGGTGGTCTTGTAACATTTCAAAAAAATAAAATATTACTTTTGGGAATTTTGATAATTTAATATTATTTTAATGAATATTTTAATATTTCGGTATAATTAAATACCGATAAATGGGGAAAATTATGGAAAATTCAAAAATAGGGTATTTAGTGGAATTGTGCCATTTTAAAGTTTTTATGGTTAGTTATATGCTAATTTAGTGCTAATCGCGATTAAAAATCGCTAATTGGATTTTTAGCATTTTTGGTGCAAAACATTCATATTATCATTTTTCCACACTTGTCACATTTTCTTACATGTGTGGGTAGATGGTGGCCTAGGGTAACCATTGTGTGAGAAGAATAAAAGAAAAGAAAAGAAAAGAAAAAGATAAAGTATGATGATGATGAGAGAGAGAGTGAGAGCCAACCCCTCTTTTTGAACCATCCCCCATCATTTCTCACACCATTTTCTCTCCCCTCTCCTCCCCCTTGCTGCTGCTGCTGCTATCCTTCTCTCTCCTTCTTCACAAAAAAAACCCTAGATCCACCATGAAATCCACCCTAAAACCCTATTCCCATTTCACAAAAATTGTTCCCATGCTCACTAGCTACACATTGGACCTAGAAGGAATGGATTTGGAGGACTTTGAGCAACTCAAGAAAATTCTTGAGTTGCCAAGGGAGGTAAATTTCGGCACCCTAGAGTAGTATTTCAATTCATTATGTATCTATACTTGTTTCATGTCGATATTGTGTCGTTTCGAGGACTTAGAAATTTCAAGTTAGGGATTTAGGGTTTGATCTGAAATCAAAGGTGAAATTGAGGCTTGTGGTGACCTTAGAACCCCTGTTGTGATGTTATTTTGGACCCAAACCTGAATTAAAACCTAGAATATGGATTTAGTGAATCGATATCGGGGAAAACTGTAAATTTGTCACTGTTTTTGGAGATCTGCTTTCACCCGAGCCACCTGAAAATAAAATTGATTTGACAGTGAGATGTGCAGGCGACTAGGAACCACCACACAAAGCCCTAGACCCTAACCCCTCTTTCAGGCCGCAAATAAACTCTTTCTGGCTGCAATTTGCGGCCAAAGCAGGTGGGAATTGCTTTGTTTTTGGTCCATAGCCCTATCTCCAGTAAACTTGACCCCTGGCATATACAATTTTGACTGATTCCATTTAGGGTAAAATCTGGGTTAGTTTTCATGTGTTGGCGCATGTTTTACGACTTGTTTTAGCATGGATTTTGGTATTTGGTGATTAGTTTCAGTCGGATGGCGTTTGAACGTCACCGGCAAAGGGTTATTAGTCGTGTTTGCATGCGAGACTACAGGTTTTTACCTATGGGCGTAACGTATGCCGTTTTGGTTTCCGATGTGATTTTCATATGCTTTAGCATTTGTGATATACTTGTTAGTACCCTACATGATGTGGAGGCGAGGAAGATGAAGATGGCGACATCGGCGTCGGCACACAAGAAGCAAGGTGAGTAGATTTATATCTACGGGGATAAGTCGGGTGATGGCGTATAGCACCCCCGCACTTCGTGGTGATTTGTATACGAATACGTATACACACATACATTGATTATTTATGGTTTGAAATTAGTGATGATAGAGATGGATATTTGGTGTGATGGGATTGGTTTAGTGTTGCGAAACCCTAGAGTAGTGGTTGCACCACACATACTCACACACACCTATACTTGCATACATTCTTCTTTCATATGTGCGTATATGGGATTATATAGCTATGTGTTCACTTGGGTATGGGACTATGTGTTCACATACTGGATTTGAGGATAGTACTTGGGATTTGAGATGAGTCGATGAGATTTGAATTGAGACTGTGAGATCGGTGATATGGCAGAATTCGTATTTGAGATACGTCATGATGTTATAGCGAACCTTTGGACGACGATACTATGTGAATAATGATATAAATAAAATGGTCTACATGTGATCGTGATATGAGATAAGATATGTTAAGATAACTATAATGGGTCGCATTGGGCGATGTATACTTCTTTATGATGATATGTGCTTATGATATCGGTTTGTACGAGACTGTCGATCAGTAGTCAGATCATGATTATATTGATGATATTAGTATTGTACTAGATGTAGATCAGTACCCCGAATTATGATCTTTGATAAAGAGGATACTTGATGAATAATATGATGAATGTGATATTGACCCGTACCCGGATTTGGGGTGTCGTACGACGGATTTACGTACGAGCTATATATTGATATTTGATCCGCACTCTTGATTTGGGAATATTTGATTATAGAGATATGGTATCGGATGTGATATTATGGAGGTAGGATCACCGACTAATATATATATATATATATATATATATATATATATATATATATATATATATATATATATGTATGTATCAACTCAGATGTCAGGCGGTTTCCTTACCTTCAGTTAGCCTGTTAGCTCAGCCCTATAGTTTAGTGTAGCTGTTTGACTCATGATATTGAATGCAGATTAGTTATCATTGTGTTTAGTATTCAGCTCCCGCACATTATTGCTGTTCACTCCGCATCGCATACTTATTTTGTGATTCATATACCGTTATTGATATCATGCTGTTAGGACACCAGCACCATTATCGATGATGCGTATGTTCCATGTACACTTACATGCCGGCTCACACACTTCATCATCGATAATTGCCATGTCACTACACATTAGGATTATTGCATCAGGATATGACCTTATATGTGCATACTATTATTCCATGTTGCATGATATATTGTTATACTTGCATTTCATTTATATGTCACATACATCATGCTTTCTGATTATGCATATTGGGATATTCGTTTTCATGATATTTCTGGATTTGGGAACCGTGGGTATTTCAAAGAGATTATATAAATGCTTTAAAAACCCGGTTACCCTTGATATGATATTTCAGCTTCCACCATGAGTTTTATCGGTTCTGATATGTATATATACCCCATGCGAGGAGGCGTATGAGGGTACATGGTGGGGCCCGGAGGTACCCCGGGGCAAGAAGATTGAAGGTCCATGCCGTTGAGCCTGGCAGGGGAACCATACACTCCGGTGATTTTACCCGACGCGTCGGATATCCGGAGGATACCGTCGTGGTCTTGAGATTGATGGTAGGGGCCGGTCTGGACTGACGGCGCCCTAGATAGTGAGATTGAGACATTGAGATTTATGATATATTGAGGTACTGAGATTTGATGATCCAGGCCAGTCCGGATAGCCGGAGCCTGAGATATTGAGATATTGGAATTTATGTTTTGTGTCGATGTTAGACATTGTTTATGCTGATTTCATCTATGTTACCTCATTTTAAAAATACAGAAATCTCACTATTTATGAAAGTAGTTTTCTTCAATACATGCATTCTGTTTCATGCATTCATACATCATCCATATGATACATTGCTACCTGAGGCATTGACACGGGCACACGGGATTATACTTGGGTTAGATATTTACCCTAGCCATGGTTATAGGCTGCTGGTTTTATATTTGAGGATTATATATTGTGATCGTATGACATAGGATTGGGTTATACATGCGATTTCTGTTCGTAGATGTATTCTATTCACGAGTTGGCAACTCACCCCCGTTGTGCCACAGTTTCTTATAGGTTTTGATGTACATGTTTCATTACGGCTTTGCTGGCACTATTTCTTTTGGGTGACTTGCTAGTAGGTAGGTTTATTTGTATCGTACCCATCACTATACCTTGTATATTATTATTCTGTTGTATCTAGAAGTTCCATCAACCAAACATGTATTTATTTCAGAGATAGAGACCAGTGTTGTTTATTCTTTCGACCTTAGAGTCGCACGTTGTATTTCTGTGGATTTCTTGCTGTTTTGAGTTTTCTTTTCTGTTGTGATCCTCGCCTTTCGGCGTTGTATATTATATTGCTTGCGTGGTTGTGACCGTCGATTGACGAAGAGCTAGCTCCCTCTTGGGGATGCATTTTTCATTATATATGCTTTATCAGGTTTTGTACCCGTTTGGGGTCTGTTTTTACAAAGGAAACTCTGCCGAAATTTTTAGAAAAGACTTGTGATTTTAAAATGCACATTTCGGCGTATGTTGCAAACTATTTGATTTACAATGGTTTTCCTACATTCTACTACTTTTCTTGGTTTGGATTTCTGGGCTTTTGGCTTACTTAGATTACGTACGCCTCGAGACGTTTCGTAGTTTAAGTGCCGGTCATGTTCCGTACTTTCGGGTCTTGACAGGTCTCTAGGTTGTTTGTGAACCGTCGAGACTTGGAACTAGGGACTTTTCCATGGCCCCGCTTTGTTTCGACCCTGGAGACTTTACTGACGTCGCGTCTGCATTCTGCTGGAGTGTGAAGAAACGCCGTTGTTGACACTATGTCTGTTGTAACGAGACGAGTGTCGAGGTGGTCTCTAGGTTGTTTGTGAACCGTCGAGACTTGGAACTAGGGACTTTGCCATGGCTCTGCTTTGTTTCGACCATGGGGTCTTTGTTGACGTCGCGTCTGCATCTTGCTGGAGTAAGAATGAATGCCGTTGTTGACAGTATGTCTGCTATAATGAGACGAGTGTCGAGATGGTCTCTAGGTGTTTGTGAACCGTCGAGACTTGGAACTAGGGAATTTGCTATGGCTCCGCTTTGTTTCGACCCTGGGGTCGTTTGTTGACGTCGTGTCTGCATCCTGCTGGAGTGAGAAGGAACACCGTTGTTGACACTATGTCTGCTGTAACGAGACAAGTGTTGAGGTAGTCTCTAGGTTGTTTATGAACCGTCGAGACTTGGAACTAGGGACTTTGCTATGGCTCCGCTTTGTTTCGACCCTGGGGTCTTTGTTGATGTCACGTCTGCATCCTGCTGGAGAGAGAAGAAATGCCGTTGTTGACACTATGTCTGCTGTAATGAGACGAATGTCGAGGTGGTCTCTAGGTTGTTTGTGAACCGTCGAGACTTGAAACTAGGGACTTTGCTATGGCTCTGCTTTGTTTCCAACCTAGGGTCGTTTGTAGACGTCGCGTTTGTATCCTGCTGGAGTGAGAAGAAACGCCGTTGTTGACATTGCATCTGATGTAATGAGATGAATGTCCAGATGGTCTCTAGGTTGTTTGTGAACCGTCGAGGCTTGGAATTTGGGACTTTGCCATGGCTCCGCTTTGTTTCGATCCTGGGGTCGTTTGTTGACATCGCGTTTGCATCCTGCTGGAGTGAGAATGAACGCCGTTGTTGACACTATGTCTGCAGTAACGAGACGAGCGTCGAGGTGGTCTCTAGGTTGTTTGTGAACCGTTGAGACTTGGAACTAGGGACTTTGCCATGGCTCCACTTATTTTCGACCCTGGGGTTGTTTGTTGACGCCGCGTCTGCATCCTTCTGGAGTGAGAAGAAACGTCGTTGTTGGCATTGCGTCTGCTGTAATGAGACAAATGTCCAGGTGGTCTCTTGTTTGTTTGTGAACCGTCAAGGCTTGGAACTAGGGACTTTGCCATGGCTTTGCTTTGTTTCGTCCCTGGGGTCATTTGTTGACATCGCGTCTGCGTCCTGCTGTAGTGAGAATGAACGCCGTTGTTGACACTATGTCTGCTGTAACGAGATAAGTGTCGAGGTGGTCTCTAGGTTGTTTATGAACCGTCGAGACTTGGAACTAAGGACATTGCCATGGCTCCGCTTTGTTTCGACTCTGGGGTCTTTATGACGTCGTGTCTGCATCCTGTTGGAGTGATAAGGAACTCCATTGTTGACACTATGTCTTCTATAACAAGACGAGTGTCGAGGTGGTCTCTAGGTTGTTTGTGAACCGTCGAGACTTGGAACTAGGGAATTTGCCATAGCTCCGCTTTGTTTTGACCCTGGGGTCATTTGTTGACGTCGCATCTGCATCCGTGAGAAGAAACGCTGTTATTGACACTATGTCTGCTGTAATGAGACGAGTGTCGAGGTGGTCTCTAGGTTGTTTGTGAACCGTCGAGACTTGGAACTAAGGACTTTGCCATGGATCCGCTTTGTTTCGACCCTGGGGTCTTTGTTGACGTCGCGTCTACATCCTGCTGGAGTGAGAAAGAACGCCGTTGTTGACACTATGTCTGCTGTAACGAGATGAGGGTCGAGGTGGTCTCTAGGTTGTTTGTGAACTGTCGAGACTTGGAACTAAGGACTTTTCTATGACTCCGCTTTGTTTCAACCCTGGGGTTGTTTGTTGACATCGCGTCTTCATCTTGCTGGAGTGAGAAGAAACGCCGTTGTTGACATTGCGTCTGCAGTAATGAGACAAATGTCCAGGTGCTCTCCAGGTTGTTTGTGAACCGTTGAGGCTTGGAACTCGGGACTTTGCCGTGGCTCCGCTTTGTTTCGACCCTGGGGTCGTTTGTTGACATCGCGTCTGCATCCTGCTGGAGTGAGAATGAACGCCGTTGTTGACACTATGTCTACTGTTACGAGACGAGTGTCGAGGTAGTCTCTAGGTTGTTTGTGAACCGTCGAGACTTGGAACTAGGGACTTTGCCATGACTTCTCTTTGTTTCGACCCTGGGGTCGTTTGTTGATGTCGCGTCTGCATCCTGCTGGAGCGAGAAGAAACGCCGTTGTTGACATTGCATCTGCTGTAATGAGACGATTGTCCTGGTGGTCTCTTGGTTGTTTATGAACCATCGAGGCTTGAAACTAGGGTCTTTGCCATGGCTCCATTTTTTTTCGACCCTGGGGTCGTTTGTTGACATCGCGTCTGCATCCTGCTGGAGTGAGAATGAATGCCGTTGTTGACATTATGTCTGCTGTAACGAGACGAGTGTCGAGGTGGTCTCTAGGTTGTTTGTGAACCGTCGAGACTTGGAACTAGGGACTTTGCCATGGCTCCGCTTTGTTTCGACCCTGGGGTCTTTGTTGACATCACGTCTGCATCCTGCTGGAGTGAGAAGGAACGACGTTGTTGATACTATATCTGCTGTAACGAGATGAGTATCGAGGTGGTCTCTAGGTTGTTTATGAACCGTCGAGACTTGGAACGAGGGACTTTGCCATGGCTCCGCTATGTTTCGACCCTGGGGTCTTTGTTGACATCGCGTCTGGATCCTACTGGAGTGAGAATGAACGCCGTTGTTGACACTATGTCTACTGTAACGAGACGAGTGTCGAGGTGGTCTCTAAGTTGTTTGTGAACCGTCAAGACTTGTATTTCCCTTTGACGGAGACTGGTGGGAAAATATGGTTCCCCTTTCATTTGTGCCCATAGATTGTATACAGGGGTCGTTGTAGACTCACCTGCAGGGCAAAAGTTTCATCATTTTATTTCTTTCCGCGATACTCTATTATTTCATCTTTTTATATCGCGAAAGTCGCGATTGACCAATCATTTCGGCTTTTTATTGTGGTGCCCGATCATTTCGGCTATTATTTTCTTTTTACTCACTGCTTTTTTATTATGAGTTGCCCAAGCATTTCGGGTGTTTCATATTCATATACTTTTTTCTCGCCGATTTTTATTGTGAGTTGCTCCATCATTTCGGCTATTTCATATGCATAAATTTTTGCTGCGAGTCGGGAACTTGGATCCTGACACTAATTCCAGTATCATCATCGCTGCAACTGGAATATTGCTAGGAGCGAATCATCATTTGCCCTTGTTGATCTGAACAAAGGTGGCTTAGTAAACAGGGTTAGGGTCCTGTCGACTAAGGCTTTTGACTTTATGAGCCATAAGGGTCTCATAAATTGTTTTCTCCCTATGAGTCGAGAGGATCTCGTAAGTGTGTTTTCTCCCTAGGAATCGTGGGGATTCCTAAGTGATATTTTCTCTTGTAAGTCGTAAGGATCTTACAAGAGTGCTTTCTCTTTACAAGTCGAGAGGACTTATAAGTGTCGTTCATCATATGGGGAAATTTTTCTCCAGAGGTAAAACTTGGTAAGGGAGTATTTATTCGTGCCCATGGATTGTATACAAGGGTCAATATTGGACCGCTTGTAGGGCAACTTGGGAGATATGACGGCTTAAGAATAGGTTCAGATCCCTGTAGCTTAAGGCTTTTGAATCTTATTAGTCGTGAGGGTCTCATAAGGGGAATTCTCCTTACAAGTCGTGAGGATCCCGTAAGTGTAATTTCTCCTTATGAATCATGAGGATTCGTAAGTGTGTTGCTCATTTTGTGAGTCGTAAGGATCTCACGCAGGTATTTTCTCCTCATAAGGTCGAGAGGACCTTACAAGTGCACATGATTTTTTTTTACGAGTTTGTGCCCTATTCTGGTTTTCACAAACTCGCCGGCAGTCTTGCTGTTTTTACTCACGGTGCCTTTTCGGATTTTCATCCGTGCCCATTTTTCTCATGGATATACCGTTTTTTTGCGAACGATGAAACTCTCAAAAATAGTTTCGCCGCAGGTGACCCATCTGTTTGCCAGTGGTACTTGGGGATGGCTTCATTCTTGGAGTAGCTGTGTAGCCGGTAGGACTTGAGTTGCAATCTTTGCCGTTGGAGCTTTGATTGCAATATAGATCTCAAGAGAGGATATCGCCGTATTTGGGGTGATGCGCCATGTTTGAGGTGACACACTAGTTTAGGGATGTTTCAGTCCATTATCGCCATATTTGAAGCGAATTTCTAGTTTAAGGACTTTTTGGTCCAACATTCTCATTCGGTCGTGAAGTTGCATAACTCACCCCTTCCAACTCTTGTTAGCTGAGAAGCTACTGTTTGTCCTTTGTTTGCATGGACACTTCATGCCTTAGACCATTTTTACCTTCTTGGACTGCTTCATCTATCATCGTGCCAATCGGGTTGTTTTGTAGGAAGTACTGGGCATTTTAAACGGCACCTGCCCCCTGCTTATCAATATCGCTTTCCAATACTGATGGAGCATCTTCTTCATATACAAAGGAACGAGATATCACGCAATGAATTTGACTTGGGTTTTTTTTCTCATCGTCTGATTCGGAGTGGGACATGGGTTTCACATCCCTCCCATGGTTTTTTGGTTCAGGTGGGATATTCCACTTGATTGCAGAACCCGCTTGTAAGTTCCTTGATATCCTTTCTGTTCTTTGAGAAGAAAGAACCATCCCACGTAGAGATTCTTCCGCCAGTGAGAATGATGCCCCATGTGTATATCTCGGGAGGGGAGGAGCGAGTACCCACGTCGTCACTATTTTAGCGACAGGTTTCTTCACAGCTGCTCATTTTTTGTTGAGTGTTGGCGTCAAACGCCACTTTGCCTCCGCTTTTCATTCATCTTCATCAGATGATGAAAGGTCTTGACCCATCTGATCCAATCGAGTCGTTTTATCCATGAGCACTTGGAAGGTTGTCGGCTTGAAGAGGGCCGTAGATGGGAACACCTTTGAATTTGGGTCAAGGGTGGCTATGAACATTCCCACGGCTGCAGCTTCGTCGATGCGTTGCTCGCATTTTGACCAGAGATTTCGCCGTCGGATAACATATTGAACCTAGGTTTCATTCAGTCCAACCATTTTCGTTGACCAAAGCTGCCATGGTAGTGTGTTCATTCACACTAGCAAATCTCTAACAGAAGAGCATATCCCTCTCGTCGAAGGTCTTTATAGAATCATTTGGGAGTTCCGGTTACCATTCGAAGGCAATGCCCGCCAGGATGCTGACGAACTGTTGGAGGAGCAGTATATCATTTCCTCCAATATTGCCGCATATAGATTTAAATCGCGCAAGGTGTTGGTGAGGATTCCCAGTTCTTTTGTACATGTGGAACGTTGGAAGTGTGTATTCTGGTGGGTACTGTATTTGATCGTAGTACGCTGGATACGGTCGACTAATCTTGATTGACCTTTTTGATGCTTCGCTAGCATAGTGAGTTTTGACTTGCTAAGCGATATATGTGTCCAGCTTTTCTTTAGGAATTATTTTCTCCTCAGCCATTGATGAGGTTTGCAGAGGATCTGAAATGTCACCCTTGTCTTTAAGAGCGACTACCAGCGGCTCATCTGCTAGTGGTTCCGAATGGACCATCATTCCAACCATATTCTGGATCAGAAGAGCCATCTGGTTCATTTTAGTGGACATTTCTGCCGCTTCCTCATCTCTATTTTTCAGAGCGCGCTTTAGGAAATCAATATCCAACTCCTTCTCTATTCTTTCTTCGGGTGCGTCCTCGTGATTTTCTTTAGGTGATGGATTAGCGTTTGCTGCCGCCTGAGCGAGCATCTCCTGCAGCTTTTCACATTGCAGTTGAACTTTTGTTAGGGATCGAGTTTGAGGTCGATGACTAGTAGAAGATCGAACTTCATCTTTGGAATTCATCACAGAGACTATGTGAACTACCATGCCCCCAGGCTTGGGGTGTTTGGAGTTTTGGCCTTTGGAGTTTGCCTCGGACACTTGAGCATTATTAGTCTTCTCTTTTTTTTGTGAGAAGCCGCTTTGTTTTTGGGAGGAACCGCTGTATCAGGATCCATCTTGAGATGAGTCATCTTGTATTTGAAAGGGGATTTGTCAGAATTTGGCTGACGTCTAGGGGAAGAGCCGCGGTTGACGACAGAGACCTTCACCTGCTTCCATATATATGAGGAAAGTTGTTTTAGGGAGCGAACTGGTTTCTGCTCTCATGGGATCTCTATGGGCTGCAGAGATTTCTTCAATATTGCGGTGGGAGAATTTTGTCTGACCCTTCGCAATAGTTTGAAGCTCTTCCCTGTTGGAACAACAACATTCACCACTGGGGTTGAAACAGGACCATATGGAGAACTGCCCCAGCTCATTTTGTATGATGCCGACATCGATGCCGACCATTTCTTACGGCCAGGATTTCATTAGCCTCAGGATTTTGCCGAGCCTACCCCCTGTTTCCTTTCAGAACTTGAATATTCTGCCCCCTGCGTCGACCTTGGTCCTTAGCAGGTGCCAGTTGTTTGAGGACTGATTCCATCGGCAAAACTGCTGCTTGGGAAGCCAGCCTGTAGAAGACATACTTCTTCTGGGCTTTCTCTATCGATGTTGAGGCACCGAGGGTGGGAGGTGGGAGTATCGACCCAAAGAGAAGTGTTCAGTTGATAAAACTGTACATTTGTATTACATTTTTCCTACCATTTTCATATTAAAAAAGGACTATATTATAATATATTATACATATGAGGGTTTATGTGTAAAAACATTATTTTCCATGTGTTAATATATGTTAATTATCATTTGGTAGAAAAATGTATGCAAATAATAATATTGATCTAATCCTAGTAGAACAAAGTCTACTAAAATCTTATTTGAGTTGTTGTGCAGAATATTTCCAAGTTGTTATGAAGGATTTAACAAACAAATCAATTTGTTGAAGAAAACTTGCCAAATTAAGAAGCAAAACTTGGAGACCAAGTCTGGAAGCAACCGAGAGAAGATTTCTGAATTCTAAAGATGCCTAGGATTGCCAAATGTCAAAATCAGAGAGCCAAAGAAAATTGATCAAAAGATCTCATCCATTGAGCGCGGATCCGCGGCCAAACCCACCCTTGGGCCGCGGATCCGCCGCACTTTTTTGGAATTGGAAGGCTAGATTTTCCAGGGTGAATCTTTACTATATTTTACCAAGTTTCCAACCTAAATATTCTGGCTTTGCACTATAAAAGAGCACCGAGAGCCTCTTAGAAAAGTTATCAAGCCGACGAGATCAAGAAGTCCAAGACGGCTCACGCATCCAGGCTGATCATCAACGGTTTATCTACCTCCTTAGAAGAGATCGAGAAGCAAACTAGGTTTTTGCAATCATTTTCTAAGGAATCAAAGTGTACTTGAATCTTGTTGATTAATAAAGGTAGTTCTTTTTCTTATTCTATTTCTTTGTAGTTTAATTATGCATTTTCTCACCATCGCTTTTTCTCCCAACATGCGCGAGTAATTCTCCGCTTGTTAGGGTTCGTAAGATTAGGGTAGGCTAATGGACGATGAAAATAATTAAACCCTTTTTAAGTCCTATAAAGTTTAGGAACTTTATCAAAAGAATCATTAACATCCTAATCGGGCGCGCTAGCAATTCTTTGCTAGTTCCTACCGCGATTAGAGATTAGATTAATGATTGTTTTGGTAAAGGCTAGATATGAACGGAGTTCCGTGTCGAGATAAGGGTTAAGAGTGGGATTCCTTTTCCCTCCAGAAACCCTAATCTACACGCATCACCGTCGTTCTAGTTCTAAATCTATTAATGGATAAAAAGGGTAAATTTTAATTAATCGTCCATGACTACTAAATCCTAACGAACCCTACAAGCCCTCTTATTATATTAATTACATCTTTAAAATAATCTAGATCTATATTTTACATTCTTGTTTAACGTAGATCTAGAAATCTTTCTATGAAATTCTTTATCCCTCCTCTCTTTCTCAACACATCTAAAGTAAAAGTAAAAGGTTCCACATTTCCCAGAGGACGACCCGTACTCATCTCGGTCTAGCTACACGCGACACCGTTATTGATTGCGGTTAAACTACAAAACACACTCTTTCGAACCAATCAAATGGCGCCGTTGCCGGGGATACGTGCGTAATTTTTTATTCTTACTATTTGTGTTGAATTCTTAGACGAGTCATATCATTATTAAAACAAAACTGCAAATTGCATATTTAACGATTTGTGCGTGAATTTTTGCGAGAAAATCTGGAGTCACAAACTTGAGGAAACAGGAAACAGAGACATTTTTAGAGATCCAGAGGAGCACAAAAGGCCATACAAAAAATTTCATCAACTGTTCCTTCTGCCACGCGGCGGAACCGCGGCAAAAGCACCCATTCTGCGGCGGAACCGCGACAAGTTGGAGGAATTAGGGAATAAATCTTCTCTGGTATCTTTCTCAACTCCTTCTCTCTCTCCTCAAATCCAATAAAATCTATTTTCTGCAGGATTCTTTGCAAAATCGTGCCGCTAAAAAATCTTTTTGCAAAAGTTTTGTGATTGGTTTTGTTTTGTATATTTTAATACGGATTCTAAGGGGCAAAGACCAAATCAAGATTAGGTGGGGATTTCATCACCCTTCCTAAGCCCCACAAATCACAAACCGAGCATATAGATCAACCTTTCATTAATTTAAAAAATATCTAGACCAGACTCTAAGGACTGTCGCGCTCAATAAGGACAGAGGAAGGTCGTGGGTAATCTATCGTTTATCCGCATTACTTTTGTAGTGCCTAGGCAAGTGTGACAAAGGCTAGTGGTTTTTAATTAGGCCCACGACGTGGTTCCTTCCCACTTACCTGGCACTTATCTGGCTACAAGGGTAGTACGGAGGCGATAGAGGATTTATCCTGCGGCTTGTCCTTTGGAAGTCTAGGAGCGGTCTAGAGACTGACCTAGGTAACCTTAGTTCTAGGGTTGCTTGTGCATATTAGGGAGATTTGTCTTGAGTCCCACTTTTTCAAAATAAGCCAATTTTAAAAATCACACACACGCTGCCACTTGCACTAAACCCGCTTAGTGCATGCTCGGCTGGACACGGGATCCTAGTGCCCGTCTTGTCCGCGTTTCTGCTATCGACGCCGAAGTCGGTACTTCTTCATCTTCTTTTCCCCCACCACACACCACGTCAACCGTGATGGACGGCACTCCATCTAATTATAACACCACGCTGCCACCGCCCGTAGGTGAGCAGAATCCACCGCGCATCTCTCTCCAAGAGAGATGCTATCCTATTCGTGGTCCCCTTCCTACTTGTCTATCTCTTCCACCACCTAACGGGGATAATTTCGAAATTAAACCCCACTACATCAATCTGCTACCCAAATTTCACGGGCTTGAGTCGGAAGACGCGTACGTTTTCATCACCAAATTCGAAAACGTATGCGCAATGATGGGTACTTCATAATTGACCTTAGATGCTATGCGCTTACGTCTTCTCCCGTTTACACTGTGTGACTTGGCGGAAAAATGGATTTATAATACCGCCGCACACTCTATCGCTAATTTGGATGAATTCGTCGTAGCATTTCTTAAGAAGTTTTACCCAAATCATAAGACTGCACATGTTAGGAGCGAGATCAACCAGTTCACCCAGCTTCCTAATGAACCATTTTGGAAGTGCTTTGAACGTTTCAAAGATCTGCTTGTCCAATGCCCCCATCACGGAATACAAAGATGGGATTTATGTCGGATTATATATGAGGGCATTAATCCAGCGACAAAGCAGATGCTTGAAACAATGTGTCAATGCAATTTCATGTCTAAAGATGACGGTGAAGCATGGAAATATCTGGAAGATCTCGCTGAACACACGTTGCAGTGGGAAAGCGTAAGACCACCTACAACTAAGGGAGGTATTCACCAGCTCGACGTTTCCATCGCAGTAAAAGCCGAAATGGCAGCGATGCAAAAGAAACTCGATTCTATTGAGAAAAAACTTTCATCAGTCTCCCTAAATCAGGTCACGCTTCCCAAGACTGTCTGTGGTTGCTGTTCGGATCCTTCACAGTTAACGGAAGAATGTCCTATGAATGCATCGTTTCAAGCTAATGCTGCTTTTCAGCAGTAACCTAGAAACGACCCTTATTCTTCCACGTACAATCAAAGATGGAGGAATCATCCTAACTTTGCTTGGAATCAAAACCAACAAAGCAATTATCAAAGACCCCCTCCACAGCAACCACAACCACAGAATCAGCCCCCCTTTCAGTCACAGAATTTCCAAAATCAGGCCAACATTTCTACACCACAAGTGGCCGGTACTGACAACTCACTTGCACAAACTTTGGATATGTTCATGAAACAATCCATGCAAAATTCGGCTGAGATAAGGTCTTCTATTGATACCCTAACGAAAAACTCCTCCTCCCATGGTGAGAGTATTAAATCAATAGAAAACCAAATCACACAGTTAAACGCCGCAATGAGTGCGAGAGAGAAAGGGAAACTCCCATCTCAACCCCTACCGAATCCTGGCCATTCACAAAGTCATAATGTGAATGCCATTACTACGTTGAGATCGGGGAGAGTGCTGAATAACCAAGTGGGTGAGCAATTTGATGATAGTGACACATTTGATACCCCTTCTTCTTCTTCTTCCCCTAATTCGTCTAGTCCCCCACCTTCATCCGAGCCTATTCTCCGTTTTCCCCAAGGCTCGAACATTTCGCCAAATCTATCTAAGTCGATTCCCACTCCAATTTTGGGATCGAATCCATCCCCACAGTCTTCTCCACAAACGTTGGACCCAAAACTTATTGATCAAGCACCTTATCTAAACAGGTTAAGGGGCAACAGACCAAGTCCACAAATGGAGAAGATTGTGGAAATTTTTAAGCAAGTTAATATAAACATTCCTCTCCTAGATGCTATTCAACAAGTTCCGTCATATGCGAAAATCCTAAAGGACTTGTGCACTAGGAAGAGAAAAGTTCAAGTACCTAAAAAAGTTTTCCTTACGAGTAATGTGAGCACAGCTTTTACACAACAACTTCCCAAGAAACGAAAGGACCCCGGAAGTCCTACAATTTCAATTTCTATTGGGGGTAAAAATATCAATCGTGCTCTACTCGATCTTGGTGCTAGTGTTAACTTGCTTCCGTATTCTGTGTATGAGCAATTAGGGATTGGAGAGTTAAAACCTGCGCATTGCACTCTTCAGATGGCCGATCGATCTATCACCCAACCAAGGGGTGAGCTAGAGGATGTGTTAATCAAAGTCGGGGAATTCATATTCCCTGTGGACTTTATCGTTATAGATACACAACCTGTAGCAAACCCACACAATCAAATTCCGGTGATACTCGGTCGACCCTTTTTGGCCACTTCCAACGCAGTAATTAATTGTAGAAACGGCTCTATGACCCTATCCTTTGGAAAGAAGTCAATTGAGCTTAACATTTACAAGTTGGGAAGTGAACCCTCCGAACCCTATGCTCATGTGTGTTCTGTCGAATTAATGGATGTAGACAGCAGCGAATTTGATCAACCTCATGATACAGACTGTTTTCATATGTTGTTGTTTGACCCAACCATTTACCCTTCCACCGAGTTGTCCGGGTCAACATCTAATGAGGAACTTTATATTGAGTTTGACGATCACCCCATTTTTTCTGATGACATTATTTTTCGGGGTATCGATGAAAGCTTTGAGGAAATTTTCGCTGATGAACTCGCATTTTTACAAGACACGGATGTTGAGATGAATCAACTCCAAGATGAAGAAATTGGACCTCCACCCCCTCTTTTGGACAATCATGACAATGCGAGTAATCCATCATTACTATCACTGTGTCGTCTCTCCAAATTGAGACGCAATCCTTTTCCAATACACCTCTTGTCACCTCCCCACTTCTCCACGTCAATAGGTGACATGTTCTTCCACCAACCTTGGTGCTTCATCGATAAAATTTTTGAATGGTTGGTGTTGACCTTCGGTCTTTGCAAAGCTTGGCATTGACCAATAACCTTGACCCCCTCATGTGATTTTAAAAGATTAAAATTGTTTAACTCAAGTTTGGGGGATGGGTGGTATATTTTGGCTCTTGAAAGAAAATGATTTTTACAAAATTGTGAGCCTAAAATATGTTTGGGGGAGGATTTTCACTTTCATATATTCTTGCCCCCATTAATAATTTCCTCCCAAGTCTACAGGTTTTTTGAGCTTAACGGATGACATCAGTGAGGACACTGCTGTAAACAGGTTTGGGGGAGGTTTGTGCTTATTTACACATCAATTTGCATCATATTTTGCATAAGCACAACATTTTCAAAAATTAAAAAAAAAATTCTTTTATAACAAAAGAGTAGAAAGTGAAAAATTACATCCAAAAGATAGGAATAATTTATGAAAACCAAGAAAATTAGAAGTTTTCTTAAACGAACTGGTAATAAGTAGTTATGAGCTGTTGTCCCAAGGGTTAGTAAAATGAAGGAAGTCACTAATCTGAGGATAAAAATAAGTCTGGAAAATAGTTTCTATTCTGGAAGCCAAACATTTGAATGTTGATACCCTACAATATGCACTTACACACGTCTTGAAACTCGGGATAGTAGATGATACCTTGAAATGCTCTTGTCTAAAAGCCAAAGTATGAAGGAAATAATAAATGAAGAAAATATAAAAATGGTGGAAAAAAAATGAACAATGGTTTTGTTATCGCCAAGGCAGCAATAAAAAATATAGCGAGGGTGCCTCTTCACCTAGTGCCCTAAGGCCAACTGGTTTGGGAGTCACTGCTAAGCCTTAGGTGGTGCAAGACGAGGAAAATATTATCACCTGATCAGCAAACACATGAGTAATCGGTTGGTTAGTACCTCAAGAAGTATTAACGGTCGCATGAAAATGTGTGCGCAAATCTAAGTATTCATCAAGTTAACAAGTACTGAGGTAGATGGACAAGAGTATGATAGCTTGAATTGAATTCTCCGAGTGTAGGGATGTTCTTTACACACACGTAGGGTTATATGATCAATGTTTGGATGAAAGGTAGGAATAAAGAATAAAGACGATGTTTTATTAAGGGATGATGTGATTTCTAACATTTTTTCATGACTATTAAGATAGGGCTCATGGCAACTGAAAAGCTAGTATAGTTGGAAACTCTTCTTTTCAAGGCCTTTCTTTTATGGTTCTTATATTTATATGTAAATTTCACAATCTCTCTTTTGTTATAGGATTTTGTGGGTGTAATCTGCTGAAAACCCTCAGGAGACAACACTCCTCCTACTAGGGACACCTAGAGGTTTAACGGCTTGTTGCACGTGCTCAGTGCAATCGTGTCTGCCTACGAAAGTGTGCTTAGTTTTCTCCTTTCTTTTTCTCCTCTTAAATAAACTAGTTTGCTCGGGACGATCAAAGATAAGTTTGGGGGTATTTGTTCAGTTGATAAAACTGCACATTTGTATTACATTTTTCCTGCCATTTTCATATTAAAAAAGGACTATATTATAATATATTATACATATGAGGGTTTATGTGTAAAAACATTATTTTCCATGTGTTAATATATGTTAATTATCATTTGGTAGGAAAATGTATGCAAATAATATTATTGATCTAATCCTAGTAGAACAAAGTCTACTAAAATCTTATTTGAGTTGTTGTGCAGAATATTTCCAAGCTGTTATGAAGGATTTAACAAACAAATCAATTTGTTGAAGAAAACTTGCCAAATTAAGAAGCAAAACTTGGAGACCAAGTCTGGAAGCAACCGAAAGAAGATTTCTGAATTCTAAAGATGCCTAGGATTGCCAAATGTCAAAATCAGAGAGCCAAAGAAAATTGATCAAAAGATCTCATCCATTGAGCGCGGATCCGCGGCCAAACCCACCCTTGGGCCGCGGATCCGCCGCACTTTTGTGGAATTGGAAGGCTAGATTTTCCAGGGTGAATCTTTACTATATTTTACCAAGTTTCCAACCTAAATATTCTGGCTTTGCACTATAAAAGAGCACCGAGAGCCTCTTAGAAAAGTTATCAAGCCGACGAGATCACGAAGTCCAAGACGGCTCACGCATCCAGGCTGATCATCAACGGTTCATCTACCTCCTTAGAAGAGATCGAAAAGCAAACTAGGTTTTTGTAATCATTTTCTAAGGAATCAAAGTGTACTTGAATCTTGTTGATTAATAAAGGTAGTTCTTTTTCTTATTCTATTTTTTTGTAGTTTAATTATGCATTTTCTCACCATCTCTTTTTCTCCCAACATGCGCGAGTAATTCTCCGCTTGTTAGGGTTCGTAAGATTATGGTAGGCTAATGGACGATGAAAATAATTAAACCCTTTTTAAGTCCTATAAAGTTTAGGAACTTTATCAAAAGAATCATTAACATCCTAATCGGGCGCGCTAGCAATTCTTTGCTAGTTCCGACCGCGATTAGAGATTACATTAATGATTGTTTTGGTAAAGGCTAGATATGAACGGAGTTCCGTGTCGAGATAAGGGTTAAGAGTGGGATTCCTTTTCCTTCCAGAAACCCTAATCTACACGCATCACCGTCGTTCTAGTTCTAAATCTATTAATGGATAAAAAGGGTAAATTTTAATTAATCGTCCATGACTACTAAATCCTAACGAACCCTACAAGCCCTCTTATTATATTAATTACATCTTTAAAATAATCTAGATCTATATTTTACATTCTTGTTTAACGTAGATCTAGAAATCTTTTTATGAAATTCTTTATCCCTCCTCTCTTTCTCAACACATCTAAAGTAAAAGTAAAAGGTTCCACGTTTCCCAGAGGACGACCCGTACTCATCTCGGTCTAGCTACACGCGACACCGTTATTGATTGTGGTTAAACTACAAAACACACTCTTTCGAACCAATCAAGAAGCCAGTTGATTTCTTGAAGATCCGGATTGCAGAGATTTGAGGCTGCAAGTGGCCCATACTTGACTCCACCAGATATGACAGAGCCTGAGTTGCTAGGGTAGAAGCAAATGCCATTCTTCATAGAGACAAAATACCGGCTTCAGTATCCCATCACCCAAGTGCAACCACAATCATATATACCGCAATTATTTGATCGCGGAAAAACACGACACACGAAGTGTGGAGTGGAAAGAGGAAAAGCTCCCATCGGGCGTGCCAGAATCTGTTTACCGCCGAAAACAGAGACGAACCACGTAGGCCGTCTTGCCTGAATTTGGGGGCAGATGCTATTTGAGTTTATTCGTCCACCTCTCCAAAGATGCCAAGTTGATTTATGGCACAGTATATCGGAGGTTTGGATGGATGCGGCCGTTGTAGCAGACTTTGTCAAATTCCCCCTCGTTTGTGAGGTTTTTTTTGTGGGGACGCTTTTCCCTCAGGTGCAACCCCTGCAGTTAATTACGTTATCGCATCGCGATAACCACTTTCTCCTGCTCCAGAAGTTCACTTTGTGTCGTGTGTGTTTGTTTTATTTTTGGTTGCCCGTGAATTGTATACAGAGACTAATTTATGTTATCGCCCATAGGGCATGGATTAGTCCAAATCCGTATATCTTAGATTTGGGTTTGGGTTGATTTAAGGATCGTTGATCTGTTTTGAGATCAAGATCGATTTAAATGTATAAGAGCATTTGGGGGCTCGGTTGGTTTTTGTTAAGGATACGTTAGTCCAATTTGAGACTAAAATCTACTTAACATGGTGTTAGGACCATTCTTGTTTCAGATCCAACAAGAGAGGATTTAGGCTCTGTTGTTTTAGTTTAAGGACGTTTCGATCCCTTATCGCCGTTTTGAAAGCAAAGTTGTAGTTTGAGGACATTTCGGTCTGTAGATCACTATTTTTGAGGTGAGGTTTTAGTTTAAGGATGTTACGGTCCGTTGTCGCCATTTTGGAGACAACGTTTAGTTTAAGGACATTTCGGTCTCGTTTCCCCAATTAGAGCAAAGCTCTATTCAGAATTCAAAATTTGAATTAAAGCCGCGCTTTTATAAAAGCGCCGCGCTACAACTAGCGCACCCCGTGCAAAGCGCATAAGTGCTAGCGCTAGATGCGCCGCGCTCCAAGTAGCGCACCACGAGCAAAGCACGTATGCGCTAGCGCTAAGAGCACTGCGCTCCAAGTAGCGCACCATGGGCAGAGCGCATAGGCGCTAGCACTGGAACTAAATGTTCCTCACCGTTGGATCAAATATCCAACGGATATGATTAAATCATCAATTAACAAAAATGAAATTCCGTTGAATCTTTCCAAACAGAAAAGATTATGCCCTGAATTTGGAACACCGTTGGATCAATGATCCAATGGTGACTAAAAATCACTAAAATACAGAACAAATTCTATAAAGGGGAAAGATTTCTCAATCTTGTTAAAACAAGAAGATTATCTTCTGTAAACCAGAAGCCCTTGGATCAAAGATTCGACGGTGGGGAAATTCCCAAATCAATTAGAGAATAAATCTCTTTAACCAATTGAACAAATCAGCTTGCCCTATATAAAGGACCCAAGACTTCAAGTCTTGGACAAAGGAATCCCCTATAAACTTTGAGAAAATCTTAAGAAGAAGAAAAAGCTCTCGGCAAAAGAAGAAAATTCTTTTCAAGGTAAATTTTTTTTTTTTGGTGGAGATGTTTGTGGAATGGGCAAGGCATGGGTTTTATTATTTGTATATTACTCTTGACTCACTATTCAAGCATGGTTGCAATTTCTTATTGCATTTTTATTCCATGCTTGAATAAGTGAGGTGAGAGGGAGCCATTTGAGTTTACTCTCTCATTCATTTTCTTTGCTTCGAGCCTTAGCCATTTCTTGAGCACTTGCTCTCTCTGCTCTCTACCATTTTCTTAACCTCACCTCTAAGTTCAAACCCTCACATGTAATGTGAATCATTGAACTTGTGAGAACCCTAGTGAGCAATTCCAACCCCTACTTCACCATCCTACACTTGACTAGTACTCAAGTGTAATGTGTTTCCTTCACCAAATAGTTTAGTGAAGAGATAGCTTGAACTAGTGAGATTCGGGTGGATCATCTTCGGCATGAAGATCATCAGAGCAAGCTCGATCCAAGTTGAAGTGGAGCCTAGTGGAGTCGCATGGACTACAACACGGAGCTAAAGAAGAGAATGACTCGATCTATAGGGTATAACATCTTTTCCTTCCTCTAGTTTAGTTATTATCAAATTAAAACCCTAATCATCCAGTTAAAGATCTTGTTAAGTCTAGCTTAACACCTATAAAAATTTGAATTTGGCATGCTTAATGTCATTAGAACCTCATGGTGGTGCTAGGGTAGACTTCACGGTATCAGAGCCAAAACTAGAATATTAGACGATGTTAATAGAAACACGAAATCGAAACAACTCCGAAATTGTAACTTGAAACCCCAAGTTTCTGTCGATTTTGAAATGATCTCAGAAATTTTTTTAAACAACTGCAGAATGTTGTATGTGATACAACTAGAACACTGGAAAAATTTGAGGCCAAACCACCACAATTGACCCGGCGAGAAACCCAAAATTCCCGATCTCACCGGCCCCATCTTCGTATTTTTGGCTCGAAATTTTTTGGTGTTCTGGTCTGTAGTTTTTTGGGTGTCAGATATTGTTTGATTAGCCCAGTTTTGATGTGATGGTAACAGTTCAATTAGGGCTAATACGGAGTGCATCATAGTCGTGTTTTTATAACATTGTTTCGGGTTTTAGTTTGATATGGATGCAGTAGTTGGAATCCACATTTAATTAGTTTTGTGAAAACTAGTTAGTGTTTATAAATCTAGCGTTTTAGTCTCGGTAGATCGATTGCCACGAAGTTTCGATTCGGATCAAAATTCCGTCGCAATCGCGTATCGTATGCGAATACTCGCCGAATAACATTACTATATAGCCTCGCCCCATTGCCCCAACCAAGTGACCGTAGGAGAACCCCGTTGCCAATAGCACCCATTCGGGTGTTCACGGCCACGGTGTTCCGCCTAAGTGCACTTGCCACGCCCCGCTTCCCAGAGTGCGCTATGATCGGCACACAACAGAGCCAACCATACTACCCGTGGCTAGGAAACATCCCTCCATAGTCACATTACGGCTGTCTATAAGATATCAAGAACAGTAGAAATAAAATAAACTATCTAGTACATGTCCATATGCCAGAATAAACGAGTCAAGAAATAATATGCGGAAGCAATAAATCCAAGTAACAATAACAATCTGGAAGGTACGTTCTAAATACGGGCTCACATCAGGAATGAAAATGCTGAAAGAAACTAAACTAAAATACTAACAGGTCCTCACTGCTCGGCCTGTTCACTGAAATACTCCTGATCGGCCTGCAGCAAACGTAGAGGATCTGGGCCATGCAAAACCCAGACGTCAGTGCATCATAATATCAACAATAATATAATCAGGGGGTAACAAGTCATGCATGTATGAGTATAAACAGTAATAAAAGTATAACAATAACACGAATAAGAAACAGTGAAGGGTATAAGCACATGTGACGTGCGGTGAGTAATCTGAACTAAACTACTGGGTTAACTACTCTCAAGTCTTTGAAATCAATTTAATGAATCGTCGATGTAACTCAATAGTATACCGTGCGTGCCCGGGACCACGGTCCAGATTCTCGGGCTGAAACCGAGACATGCCGCTAGGCACTAAACAGGAAACATGTACAGATGAATGATGTCAGCAATATCATCCCAGGGCTGGCCTTGCCCATAAAACCGATCAGTATAAGCATCGAATTGTCGAGTTACAAGTCAGGTTTCATCATTGATTTCCCCATATCCCCAAGTTATGTGTTCAAGTCAGGTATTGATAAATCTGAAACTAATGCCAACACAGGATCAAGCAGGAACATGTTTTTCTATACAGATAACATGATATGTCCATCGGGACAACATGTCAGGATTGTTGGCATTAGAAACAGGATCAGGTAACATGTCAAGTAGTGATATATCAGGTCATGTCAGGTAGTATACATGTATCACGTGGGTGCCCAACAGTAAAATGTAGCAGTATTGAATCAGGGTAGAATACAGATGTACGATAAAAGCATGGGTGCATAAATATCTACCAGGGGTTACACCATGACTAAGCAGGATGCACAATATCAAGCATGGGGTACTAATGTATTAATAATATGAGTTAATGTAATATGGAGTGCAACTAGGTATGCAGAATTAATGGTATGGATACACAAATAGACATGGATGCATAAATAACTATCAGGGGTTACAACTACAGTTCCATGGCTAAGTGGGATGCACATTATTAAGCATGGGGTGTCACTACATGAATTAATATGATCTGTAGATGCAGCTATATATATTTTAAATGATATGGATGCATACGGGTATTCGAAAATAGTAAAACTTTAATATAGATGTATAATGCAATCAACAGGTAATATTTGTACTCATATGGATGCAAGATAAGTATTATAGCATGTAGCAAGATAAACTTGCCTGAGCAGAACACACGATGGGTGCGTACGGCATGTCCGACGTCGGGTAATTGTCGCAACGCATACACGGCACATGGGACGGGTCCAGGCAAGACAAGAGGGTAACCACGTAGGTAGGGGACATTCACTGGATCATTCGAATCGTCAGCATCGAGCACGGCTCCGACGACGGCCAAGAATCAAGAAATCAAGAAAGGAAAGAAAGAAAGAGAAGAAAGAGATGGGGGGATTCGGGTTGTTGTTGTTCTGGGTTTCTGGGGAAAGGGGAGAGGAGGTGTAGGTGGTTGAGGTCGGGGTGGGTGATGTTGATGACGAGTTTTCGGCGAGGGTTACGGTGAGGCAAGTGAGGTTTGGTTTCTTGTATGCAGGGTTCTAGTCAGGGTTCTTGGGTCGCAGTGTGTTGGTCGGCCTCACGTCGGAGATGAAGGAAGTGGTGAGATGGAAGAGGAGGTGGTGATGAGGCCGATGAGATGATCGGCGGTGAGGGTTGCTCGGGTTAAGGTGGTTGAGGTTGTTGCCGAAGGGTACAGTGTTGGGTTCGGGGTTGGAGAAAAGGGAAGAGGAAGAGGGAAGGAGGAGGAGGAGGAGGAGGTGATGATGACGAGGGGTTGAGGAGCGAGGTCGAGGGAAAAATGAGAGGAAGCGGCTAGGGGGTTAGGGTTTCGTTCGCATGGGTTTTCTCATGGAGGGCTCGGGTATTTAAATAGAGAAGAGAGAAAAGAAGAGAAGGGAGGTGAGCAGAACGAGGAGGGGGGTGAGCAGAATCAAGAAGCGAATAGTGTTCGTGAGGGGAAAGAGAAAGGGATTGAGAGGAGAGAGAAAGAGAGAGAGAGAGAGAGAGCGCTGGATAGAGAGAGATAGAGAGGCAGAGAGAAGAGAGAGATGGAAAGGAAGAGAGAGAGTGTCAGCGAGAGGGGGAGAGAGAGAGGTTGTTAGTTTAACTGTTAAGACTTAAATTTAAAAAAATCATTTATTTGTTAACTAAATTTTAATTTGTATCAGTTTATAAAAATAATATTATATTAATAAAATTTGATATTCTGGTAAATACAAATATAGTCCAAAACACGCCCAGGTCAGGTCTAAAATTCCAGTTTTAAAATATGAAAAATATACATGTCGACCAAAACTAAATTTGGATATCCGGGTAACGAAAATGCATACTCCCATGAACGAATGCACGCACGTGCGCGTAGCCATCCAAACAAGTCTGTTTCACTGAACGGGACGAGAACAAGATGCGCGGATGCTACGACAGGGTTAGGGGTATCATGCAGGCCATGCAATGTATTTTTAAAAACTTTTTTGTGACTTTAAAAGTTATATTAAAAAAATGCAGATGCCAGATAAAATGCCAGTATGCAGTATAAATAATGAAAGTGCATGGATCCACATAACAAGCCAGGATAAATCATAAACATGAACCAAGACTGGTTTCAAGCATGGGGGTCGGGTCGGATGCAAATACAGATGTCAAATACACTATTCGCATCCAAAACACGGTAAATCAAGAAAATACCATAAATAAAGAAATACTTGAACTGGAACTAGTATAAATGAACTAGGGTGTTACATTATACCCAAC
The DNA here is from genome assembly GCA_030015575.1 of Agapanthus africanus. NCBI lineage: Eukaryota > Viridiplantae > Streptophyta > Magnoliopsida > Asparagales > Amaryllidaceae > Agapanthus > Agapanthus africanus. Next base: position 401,442,587 of record JASDDO010000008.1, read on the forward strand.
TACAAAAAGAATTTCGTCCTCGAAATTCCCTAAATAAGAAAAGATAAACAAACATGAAACTACAGGAAAAGATCTGGAAACTTCTGTTGAATCTCATCTTCTCGTTTCCAAGTTGATTCTCCGTGCAAGCGATTTCCCCAAGAAATAAGTACGAGAGGGATAATTTTGTTCTTAAGGACCTTTTCTCTTCGATCAACAATCGACATCGGTCGTTCCTCAAAGGTCAAATCCTATCTTACAGTCAGCTCCGAATGATCTAGCACGTGTGTTTCATCTCGAACATACTTACGGAGTTGAGATACATGAAACACGTCATGAACATTCGCCAAAGATGGTGGTAACGCCAATCGATAAGCTACTTCTCCAACACGCTCCATAATCTCGAAAGGCCCTACGAATTGAGGACTAAGCTTGCCTTGACTCCCAAAACGAATCACTCCTCTAGTCGGTGATATCTTCAAGAATACCAGATCACCAACAGCGAACTCTGGAGGTCTTCTCGATGTGTTGGCTCAACACTTCTGCCGATCTTGTGCTACCTTCATATGATTCCGGATAGTGTTAACCTTCTCTACGGTTTACACAATCAAAACCGGTCCTAACAATTTTCGTTCTCCAACATCGTCCCAACAAAAAGGTGAACGACACTTGCGACCATACAACGCTTCGAATGGAGCCATCTGAATAGTCTCATGAAAGCTGTTATTGAAAGAAAACTCCACCAAGTGTAGATGATCCTCCCATGAACTCTTGAAGTCTAACATGCAAGCTCTCAACATGTCTTCAAGAGTTTGGATCGTTCTCTCCGACTGACTATCTGTCTGAGGATGATAAGCTGTGCTAAACTTCAATCGCGTCCCCAAACTTTCTTGTAAACTCCTCCAGAAGTGCGATAAGAATCGGGTGTCACGGTCAGAAACGATGCTCACAGGTACTCCATGCAATCTCACAATCTCCTGCATATACCGTTCTGCTAACATTTCCATCGACTGACCAACTCGAAATGATATGAAATAAGCTGCCTTGGTCAATCGATCAACAATCACCCAAACTGCATTATTGCCCTTTGGACTCTGCGGTAAAGCTGTCACGAAATCCATGGTTATATGTACCCACTTCCATTGAGGAATCAGAAGTGGTTGCAATAAACTAGAAACCCTTTGATGTTCAGACTTAACTTGCTGACACACCAAGCACTTCGCTACAAAGCGAGCAATCTCCCTTTTCATGCCTTCCCACCAGAAATGTTGTCTTAGATCGCGGTACATCTTCGGGCCACCTGGATGTACGGAATATGCGGAACTGTGCGCCTCCTTCATAACTTCTTCGCGGATATCTCCTTTCGGCATACATAAACGGCTACCATATCGTAATGAACCATCTTCATGAATCAACAAGTCCGTTCGAAGTCCCGCTTCAACCTGTTCTCGAAACTTCTGCAATCTTGGGTCCTGTGACTGCGCTGCTTTAATATTATCGATCAACGACGACTGTACTTGCAGCTACATCAACTGTCCCGAAGAATGCGGTAGTACGATCTCCAGCTCGAATCTTCGAAAGTCTTCGATAAGCTCCTTCTGTGCAGTCAACATCCGAATTGCTGGCAACCGACTAAGCGCATCCGGCACTACATTAAATTTCTCCGGATGGTACTTAAGATCAAGATTGTAGTCAGCCATCAGCTCCAACCATCTACGTTGCCTCATGTTAAGCTCTTTCTGTGTGAACACATACTTTAGGATTTTGTGATCGGTGAATACTTCGACCCTTTCATCCAATAAGTAGTGTCTCTAAATCTTCAAAGCGAAAATCACAGCTGCTAGCTCCAAATCATGAGTTGGGTAATTCTTCTCATGGATCTTCAACTGTCTCGATGCGTAAGCTATAAATTTCCCATGCTGCATCAAAACACACCCCAAACCTTTCCCAGATGCGTCTCTGTGAATCACCAATCCTCCGGAACCGTCTGGTACGGTCAAAATAGGAGCGGTTATCAATCTCTGCTTCAACGCCTCAAAAGCTGACGCACATTTATCCGTCCATACGAACGGTACTTCCTTCCGCGTAAGCTTGGTCAAAGGTTTAGCCAAACGAGAAAAATTCTCCACAAATCTTCTGTAATATCCGGAAAGTCCAAGAAAACTTCTGATCACTGCTACGTTCTTCGGAATCAGCCAATCTTGAACTGCTGCAATCTTTTCAGGGTCAATAGCGATTCCATCTCCGGATACAACATGCCACAAAAACTTCACTTCTTCAAGCTAAAACTCGCACTTGCTCATCTTTTCATACAATCTTTCTTGCCTCAATGTCTGCAGTGCGATCTTCAAGTGTTCTGCATGCTCTTCAATGCTCATTAAGTAGACCAGAATATCATCGATGAACACCACTATAAACTGGTCCAAGAACGGTGAAAAGATTCGGTTCATCAAGTCCATAAATATCGTCGGTGCATTCGTGACTCCGAATGGCATTAATAAATACTCATAATGTCCATACCGAGTTCGGAACGCAGTCTTGCAAATATCTTTTGATTTAACTCGGACCTGATGATATCCAGATCGCAAATCCAGCTTCGAGAATACCCTCGCGCCGCTGAGTTGCTCGAATAATTCTCCAATGCGATGGATCAGGTACTTGTTCTTAATAGTCACCCAGTTTAATTCTCGATAGTCGATGCACATCCTCCTTGTGCCATCTTTCTTCTTGATTAGAAGAACTGGAGCTCCCCAAGGTGAACTGCTGCTGCGAATCCAACCCTTCTCTAGCAATTCGGTAACCTGCTTCTTTATTTCTTCCAACTCCACTGGTGCCATCGGATAGAACGCCTTTGAGATTGGCGCTGCACCAGGAATAAGATCAATCGTGAACTCCATATCTCGTTTTGGTGGTAAACCCGAGATGTCCTCGAACACATCCATAAACTCTCGGACTACAGCTGGCGCTTCCTCCTTATCAACTTCCATCGACGAAAGAACATTGCTTGTCGGCCTAGCTCTAAACTCGACTGGCCCGACAGAACTGCTTCCTCCAGCAAAAGCAAACTCCGGATATCCGGGAATCTGGAAAGTCACTTTCTTTGCCCTACAATCACTGTGAGCATGGAAAGTGCCGAGAAAATCCATTCCCAAGACAACTTCATAACTGCCGGTATCGATCACCAAGAAATATGTAGATAACTCCCGTCCGAAAATAACAACCGAACAATCCTTACACTCACTACTAGCTATGATCTTCTCATTCCCAGTGTGTATGTCCCAACAACTAGATAGGGTTGTGCAAGAAATCGAGTGTGTAGCAATAAACTTGGATGACATAAAACAATGGGATGCACCAGAATCGAAGAATGCTAATGCAGGAAAATCATGAACAAGTAGGATACCCGAAATGACTTCATCAGAAGCCAAGACATTGAAGAATATTAGCATGGTAAACATGATTCAAGCTTGCGATAAAACATGAACTGATAAGCAATGAAATCGAAAGAAGCAAGGTAATATCACGACCATAAATCAAGGAAATGAATCAAGATTGGAACTCCAAGTTACTTAAATAGAGTACCGCATTGTAACCATGCTGCAGTTCATAGTTACAATCACATAACTCCGTTCATGTCGCCCAAATCCTAGTATCAGAATCAAAGGAACAGGGAGAAACAATAGGGAACCAAAAGGTTTCAAGCCGAGATGCAAAGTTGTTTGCATATCGTCAAGACAAAGGATCAAGAGAAAGATAAGATTCAAGAATCACGAGAACAAGGTGGCAGGACATGTTCCTAATTACGAGTTTTCTGATTCGCGTATTGGGTCCAATACCCAACTACAAAAAGAATCAAACCCGATTAACCTAAATCCTATAGCTCTAATACCAAACAAACCCTATCACGCCCCGCTTCCTAGAGTCCGCTAAGATCGGCACGTGACAGAGCCAACCATGCTATCTGTGGCTAGGAAACATCCCTCCACAGTCACATTACGGCTTTCTATAAGATATCAAGAATAGTAGAAATAAAATAAACAATCTAGTACATGTCCATATGCCAGAATAAACGAGTCAAGAAATAATATGCGGAAGCAATAAATCCAAGTAACAATAACAATCTGGAAGGTACGTTGTTGGGGTCGAAATTTACACCCCGGTTGACCAAGTCAAAATCAAAGTCAACCCCATGCCAAGTGGGCCCAAGCTCAGGTCAAGCGGGCCAATGTCCGGGTCGAGCCCGAACATAGAGCGGCCGGCCTGCCAAGATAAAAATTTTGTAATAAATAATTTTGTTGTATTTCTTTTATTTTATGAATAAATGTAAGAAAAATGGGCATAAAGCCAAATTTTTGTAAAGCCCATGGCTTATATGCAAAAAGAAATGGCACATGAGCCATGGGATGGGCAAATGCCATTTTTGTAAAGCCCAAAGGGCTATATGTAAAGTGTATAGCCTATACAGGCAAAGAGAATAAAAATATCTCAACAACTTTTTCTCTCTCCCAAAAAGAATAAAAAATCTATGATCTTCCTCCTTCCTCAAGATTCTAAAACCTTCTTCTCTTTTTTTTTGAACTAAATCAAGAGTTTTACTCTTCACTTTCCAAAACTAAATAGTTTTTCACCACAAAACCCACAAAGGGGATATCGGATCTCCAATCAGATCTTGAAAAAGGGGGACCTTTAAGTCTCACCCCCTTTTTTCTCCAAGATCCCGCCGATCAAGAGAAGGAAGAAGGAGACCCATCTCCAAAAATCTAACTTCGGACAGATCTAAGGCTTAAAAGAAGAGCAATAAATCCCCAGGAGTTTAACTCCTTTCTAGATCTGTTGGAGTTTAATTCCATAAATTAGTTTCTGTTAGGAGTTCAACTCCAAATACTTCTTGGGAGTTCAACTCCCCAGCCTAAGGGCTAGGCCCCTTCCCGCGGGTGTTTCCCATGATCACGTGTGCGCCACGTGACCCCGGGTGCTAAGGCGTCCATGGTCACGTGTGCGCCACGTGACCCCGGGCGCTGAGGCGCCCAGCGGCCGCGTGTGCGCCACGTGACCCCGGGCGTTGAGGCGCCCAATGGTCGCGTGTGCGCCGCGTGACCCCGGGCACCATGCTCCCACATGCTACACACGCGTCTTTAAGACCCTTTTTCCCTTCTTTTTTTTTGCACTCCACACTAAATGTGTCTCCCCCGTTAGAAAAAATTTCTAACGGGGTGCTGTCCCGCACCCCGCAAGGGGGCTGCTCGCCCCCTTGACCCCCCGCCCGCTATCCGGGTAGCGGGACCCCCATAAAAATCTGCGGGGCCCCCGATACATCCAAAACCCCCCTTCAAAACACAACATTGCACATTGAGTTCGCATGAACAGTTTAACCCGTTAATCGGAGGTTCCCTCGCTCCAAAGGCGGGGGGTAATTAACGACAGCTTAGTCCACGGCTGCCGGAGATTCGGATCCCCACAATCAATAAACCCCAGCCTACCCTAGGCAAGGGAGAATCTGTAATGCGCCCGACAAGCGCGTGCGTATTCCCATCTCAATGGGGTGTCGAAAAACACCCTACAGACTCTGGCACGCCCGGTGGGGCCTTTCTCTCCTCCCATATTTCGGGTTAAATGTTCATGTGAACTCAATCAATATACATATCGATTGCCTATACTGAAATGATGTTTTCTTTTCGTGCAGCAATCAACTTTCAACGACAATGTCTTCCAAGACGAATTCAGCTTCCAACGCGACCCCGATCTCATACACGGTCAAGATCAATGCTCGTGTGGTTCTCCCCGCAAGCCTCAGTCGACAGTAGGAGGAACTGCCCCGCTAGTTCGGTTCCGTCATCATCTACCCTGCCGGAAGTGCTCATCTGGCAGAAGTCCCAGCAAAGTAGATGGCCAAGCCGGTCTCAAGGGGCAAGAGGCTGAATGTTGTGATCGCTAAAGCACCTCAACCGAAACTTAAGACGGTGTCTGAATAACTCTCTGGTGCTCTAGCTGGGGGCAAGACTTCCGGTACAAAGGGCAACATCAAACGTTGCGGACGAGCTTAGGCGATGACTCTAACAAATGAACGATCGGGCGTCTCTTCTGGCCTCTCTATCAATCGGTCTACGACGTCTTCCCGAAGGGCCGAAATCTGCCAAGTGTTTAAAACAGAGAAGTTAAGGCAGAATCGGCTCAGGTATCGAGCCAACAAGAGGGCCAGAACTTCGTCCAAGTGGAATCTTGTGAAATTCTAAGTGCAGAGTCATCCTGCGACGATGGCTGAGTCGGGCATAAAAATCAGCAATTCCTTCGAACCTCTGAAGTGGGTTCAGAAAAATGCTATGACCGCCAGAATCAAGAAGACAGCGGTCTGAACGTTGCTGCAAAGAGACGTGTCCTGGCCCCAACAGAAAAAGTATGACACTGTCTCTTCAAGAGTCTACCGGGCGCTCTGTGCTGTGCAAAAACAGCGGGGCAAAACCAAAAAGGGAGCGTCAGCACCATTCAAGAATCCGGCCAGGCCAGCCGCCTTCAGTCGACTACCCGTTACCGAAACAGGAGGGTCAAGAAAGCGATCCGTGAAATCAGCCGCTGATAATAAAATGACGGCTGGATATGTTATCCATACGGTCTATATGGGGGGTGGGCGTCCCAGCGACAACTTGCGCAGCAAAAGTAAGGATGGGGCCACCACATCTCAAGCCCAATCTGGCTTGAATGTGGTTGCCCCTTCCCAAGATCAGCCGCCTCCACTGGATGAGGAAAACCCTCTCGATGAGGCCGATAGGCAAATTGTCCCCTTAGTCCATGCAGAGTCAAGCTCGGACAGCGAGGAAGAGCCGACTTTCCGCCCCAGGACCGCAGAGCAAGAGCTGCTTTAAGAGCTTCGAAAACAGCACAGGAGCAAAGATAAAGAGATGGCCAAGCTCTATTCGAAAATTGACGACCTAACTAACGTTGTGATGTAGCTTACGGCTCAAATTGCTCGAGCGCCTCCCAATCAAGCACAAGTCGCTACTCATGAGCCGGATCAGGACAACCTGAAGCAGCCAATGCCTTCCCCTTTGGGTCCAAGATTGGTCGAGCCGCACGAAAGACGGCCACATTCCGCTTCTGGGGATGCCTTGGCCCCAGATAACACTATCCCGCTAACACAAGGTCGGATAATGGATTTGGTCGCCAGCAAGGTTAAAACATTGGTGGCCGAAGCTGAAGCTTAGAAAGAAATGTGCAGTAGTGGGCGGCCATACCCTGCATAGTACGATCTGATCGAGTTCCCGAGCGGCTACGTCATTCCTAAGTTCGGAAGATTTGACGGAACGGGAAATGCAAATCAGCATGTCGCCCACTTCAAAGCGTCGTGCGGAAATACAGGGGGCAATGGTGCGCTCCTTCTTCGTTAATTTGTCAATAGCCTGACCGGGGTCGCTTTTGACTGGACGGGTCCGTCATTACCTTTGCCCAAATGGAGTCTCTGTTTCGGCAAAGGTTCATGAGTGTCAGTGATAAAATCTCCATTGCTGACCTTGTGAGGACCAAGCCGGGGAAGAATGAAAGCAACACCGACTTTATCGCCCGATGGCGTAATCTCATGGTCAAGTGCGAACCGCCGCTGGAGCAGGACCAGTCCGTCAGCCTTCTCATTGGGAACCTCAGCAATTGGATGGTCCCATTCTTGTGTACAGCAGGTCTCAAGACGTTTCAAGAGCTAACTAAGAAAGTCTAAATGCTGGAACGCTCGAAGCAAGAGTCTACCCCGGACTCTCAGAGAGACAAGACTTGGAAAAGCAAGCGAGACGACAACCGTAGAAGCGGGAGTTCCAGCAGTACCAATGTCTTCAATGCATCCGACAATGGAGAAAAGCGAAGGGAGGGCGAATCCAAAACCAACCGGTCTCGAAAGCCAGTGCTGGGAGGAGAAGGGCCTTCCCTAGAGGAGAAAAAGAACAAGGTTTACTCTTTCAGGAGGGACAATGTCCGCAAGATATTTAAAAATGCCTTGAACAACGATCTACAATTGCCAGAGTCGAAGAGACCTCAAGAAGCAAAAATGACCGACAATCCCCTGTATTGCCCGTACCACCGAGTAGTGAGCCATGCGATCGAGGATTGCTATATCTTCAAGTACTGGGTCGAGAAGCAGTACAAGGCTGGAGAGATCAAGCTGTCCAAAAGTGTGTTAGTGAACAATCAAGTTGCTACCACCAACTTTATACAGACAGAAGCTGAAGCTTTTTGGGAGCAGACAGCCGAACCCGCTACCCTGATAAATGAAACGGACTCACCGCAGCTTCCGTGGAGTACGCACATATCTAATAAGATGAAGAAGATGATAAAGCTACTTCGGACAGAGCCCAGGACGGAATGGGAATGGCAGAAGAAGCCTACCATGCCAGCTGCCAATGCGTCTCCATCGGGCTCAAAATCCAAAAAGCTCAAGAAGAAGAAAAGTGCAGCTCGGCACGAAAAGGAGTCTGCAGGGAGATCGACCATTCAAAAATATATCGATTCCCTCGAAGAATATGAACAGAAGGAAAGAACTCTGATTCAATTGAAGGAGTTCCTCCCTGTACGAGCGGCTGAAATTCTGGAGGAGTTAGAAGAAGACTCTAATGAAGAGATCCTAGTAGTGACCTACTACGCCATCCATCTTGGCAGCGACTCTGAGGAGGAGCTCTATTTTCCCGAAGAGGACGAGGAGCTCGCCACAAAGGCCAACCAAATCCAGCTCAGAAGCGTCAGGGCTCTAACGCCAAATCAGGGCTACGCCCCAAAACGGAAGGAAAAACAAGTCGCTAATGAAGAAGATGCCAGATAACTTGCTCATGAAGATTCGAGTCCTTCCCTAGTAGACTACAATGTCTTGGCTCACCTCCGAAAGCTTCCGTCTTTCCTGAGCATATACGATGCCTTGGTCCTATCTAAAGAGCTTAGAGATGTTCTCATTCACTCTCTACAAAACCCTGAGCGGTATCAGGCTCGCTTTGCGGAAATTAATATGAAAGAAGCCCAGTACGCTCTGCATGCCGCCGAAGTCATGTTTAAGGACGAAGACTTGCTACTGGGAACGGCTGAGCATAATCGGCCGCTTTACGTGACTGGGTAGAGCGACGGAGATCGGATTAATCACATATTAATTGATCCGGGATCCTCAGTGAACATCATGAACTTGCAGACTCTGAAGAGTTTGTCAATGGACGTCCGATACCTGTCAAGGGAAAGGATTGTCATTCAAGACTTCAATCAAAATTGCCAGCAAGTTCTAGGGTCTATAACTTTGCCAATCAAATTTGGGGACCCCCGTAAAAACTCTGCGGGGCCCCCGATACATCCAACCCCCCTTCAAAACACAACACTGCACATTGAGTTCGCATGACCAGTTTAACCCATTAATCGGAGGTTCCCTCGCTCCAAAGGCGGGGGGTAATTAATGGCAGCTTAGCCCGCGGCTGCCGGAGATTCGGATCTCCACAATCAATAAACCCCAGCCTATCCTAGGCAGGGGGAATCTGTAATGCGCCCGACAAGCGCGTATGTATTCCCATCTCAATGGGATGACGAAAAACACCCTACATACGTCCCAAATATGGGCTCACATCAGGAATGAAAATGATGAAAGAAACTAAACTAAAATACTAACAGGTCCTCACTGCTCGCCCTGTTCACTGAAATACTCCTGATCGGCCTGCGGCAAAGGTATAGGATCTAGGCCATGCAAAACCCGGACGTCAGTGCGTCATAATATCAACAATAATATAATCAGGGGGTAACAAGTCATGCAGGCATGAGTATAAACAGTAATAAATGTATAACAGTAACACGAATAAGAAACAGTGAAGGGTATAAGCACATATGACGTGCGGTGAGTAATCTGAACTAAACTATTGGGTTAACTACTCTCAAGTCTTTGAAATCAATTTAATGAATCGTCGATGTAACTCAATAGTATCCCGTACGTGCCCGGGACCACGGTCCAGATTCTCGGGCTGAAACCGAGACATGCCGCTAGTCACTAAACAGGAAACATGTACAGATGAATGATGTCAGCAGCATCATCCCAGGGCTGGCCTAGCCCATAAAACTGATCAGTATAGGCATCGAACTATCGAGTTACAAGTCAGGTTTCATCATTGATTTCCCCATACTCCCAAGTTATGTGTTAAAGTCAGGTATTGATAAATCTGAAGCTAATGCCAACACAGAATCAAGCAGGAACATGTTTTTCTATACAGACAACAGGATATGTCCATCGGGATAACATGTCAGGATTGTTGGTATTAGAAACAGGATCAGGTAACATGTCAAGTAATGATATATCAGGTCATGTCAGGTAGTGTACATGTATCACGTGGGTGCCCAACAGTAAAATGTAGCAGTATTGAATTAGGGTAGAATACGGATGTACGATAAAAGCATGGGTGCACAAATATCTACCAAGGGTTATACTATGACTAAGCAGGATGCACAATATCAAGTATGGGGTACTAATATATTAATAATATGAGTTAATGTAATATGGGGTGCAACTAGGTATGCAGAATTAATGGTATGGATACACAAATAGACATGGATGCATAAATAACCATCAGGGGTTACAACTACAGTTCCATGGCTAAGTGGGATGCACATTATTAAGCATGGGGTGTCACTACATGAATTAATATGATCTGTAGATGCAGCTATATATATTTTAAATGATATGGATGCATAAGGGTATCCGAAAACAGTAAAACTTTAATATAGATGTATAATGCAATCAACAGGTAATATTTGTACCCATATGGATGCAAGATAAGTATTATAGCATGTAGCAAGATAAACTTGCCTGAGAAGAACACACGACGGGTGCGTACGGCACGTCCGACGTCGGGTAATTGTCGCAACGCACACACGGCACGCGGGACGGGTCCAGACAAGACAAGAGGGTAACCACGCAGGTAGGGGACGTTCACTGGATCACTCGGATCGTCGGCGTCGAGCACGGCTCCGGCGACGGCCAAGAATCAAGAAATCAAGAAGGAAAGAAAGAAAGAGAAGAAAGAGATGGGGGATTGGGGTGGTTGTTGCTCTGGGTTTCTGGGGACAGAGGAGAGGAGGTGTAGGTTGTTGAGGTCGGGGTCGGGTGATGTTGACGATGGGTTTCCGGCAAGGGTTACGGTGAGGCAAGTGGGGTTTGGTTTCTTGTGTGCAGGGTTCTAGTCAGGGTTCTTGGGTCGCAGTGGGTTGGTCGGTCTCACGTCGGAGATGAAGGAAGTGGTGAGATGGAAGAGGAGGTGGTGACGAGGCCGATGAGATGATCGGCGGCGAGGGGTTGCTCGGGTGAAGGTGGTTGAGGTTGCTGCCGAGGGGTGCAGTGTTGGGTTCGGGGTTGGAGAAAAGGGAAGAGGAAGAGGGAAGGAGGAGGAGGAGGTGATGATGACGAGGGGCTGAGGAGCGAGGTCAAGGGAAAAATGAGAGGAAGCGGCTAGGGGGTTAGGGTTTCGTTCGCATGGGTTTTCTCGTGGAGGGCTCGGGCATTTAAATAGAGAAGAGAGAAAAGAAGAGAAGGGAGGTGAGCAGAACGCGGAGGGGGGTGAGCAGAATCGAGAAGCGAGTAGTGTTCACGAGGGGAGAGAGAAAGGGATCGAGAGGAAAGAAAGAGAGAGAGAGTGTGTGTGTGCGCTGGATAGAGAGATAGAGAGGCAGAGAGAAGAGAGAGAGAAAGAAAGAAAGAGAGAGAGTGTCAGCGAGAGGGGAGAGAGAGAGAGAGGGGTTGTTTGTTTAACAGTTAAGATTTAAATTTAAAAAACTCTTTTATTTGTTAACTAAGTTTTAATTATTATCAGTTTATAAAAATAATATTATATTAATAAAATTTGATATTCTGGTAAATACAAACATAGTCCAAAACACGCCCAGGTCGGGTCTAAAATTCCAATTTTAAAATATGAAAAATATACATGTCGACTAAAACTAAATTTGGATATCTGGATAACGAAAATGCATACCCCTAAGAACGGATGCACGCAGGTGCGCGTAGCTATCCAAATAAGCCTGTTTCACTGAACGAGACGAGAACATGATGCGCGGATGCTACAACAGGGTTAGGGGTATCATGCAGGCCATGCAATGTATTTTTAAAATATTTTATGTGACTTTAAATGTTATATTAAAAAAATGCAGATGCCAGATAAAATGCCAGTATGCAGTATATATAATGAAAGTGCACGGATCCACATAACAAGCCAGGATAAATCATAAACATGAATCAAGACCGGTTTCATGCATGGGGGTCGGGTCGGATGCAAATACAGATGTCAAATACTCTATTCGCATCCAAAACACGGTAAATCAAGAAAATACCATAAATAAAGAAATACTTGAACTAGAACTGGTATAAATGAACTAGGGTGTTACAGCACTTGGTCGGCGACATTGGGGGTGCAGCCATCTACTATAGTTTTTGACCCGTATTCGATCAGGTAGTCGGGAATCTTGTTGAATTACCTTGCTAAATTATTGAAAAGAGTTTTTGATATGAGACTAAAATGCGGGGTTTATACGGTTAGACATGAAATTCGGAATATGAGATATTCCGGGTTTATGATGTCTAAGTAAATGCAGATTCTAATTATTGCAGTTTTACATTTCTTTTTTGCGACCGTAAGTGTAATACGTGCGGTATCCCAAATCTCGTTGCTATATGTCAACGGAATTTAGGATACGCGTATTTACTTACATTGATGATATGTGATATTATGTGTCGCTGATATGTTTTATTAGATCGTCGTGATTGAATAGCCGAGTTTTTTTTATGTGAGATGAGAGTTTTTCAATTTTCATTCATGTAAAATTTGTATGTAATATTCTTTTATTGGGGCACATCCGAGTTGAGGATGATGTCACCACTGATGTATATTATTTACTTTTCTACATTAGGATAGACCCAAGTTGGGGAGCACAAGTAACCGGGTTCTAGGGTCCAGTGGGAGACCATCTCAAGGAGTTGAGACCGGGTCTTCTAACTCTAGAATTAGTAGGGTTACTTGCCATTCTCATAGGGGTCTAGGGATGTGGGTTTGGCTATTCTTCACGACCGTAGAATCAATGTTTTACATTACTGGCTAAATTTAAAACACGGAAATCCTAGTATATCCAATATTTCATATGTTGCTTCTGCTGCTTGGTTCTGTGATGTGATCATATAACTGCGTGAGACGAATGTTATATTATATATATGATATATAATAAACGTTGTTTATGTTTTGCACCCGCGCTAGTACAGCCCCCGCTCTGCCGGTAGCTAAGTAACCTAACGGTGCATGAAGGGGTCCCGTGGCGAATGCGGATGGCATAAGTGTTCGTTCTATTTTCGTTTCATTTTTCTGTAATGTTTAGGAAACATTAAATGATGGGACTTCATTAATGAGATTAATGAAAAGAAAGAAACCTAAAATGTTGTAGAATTAAATTTTCAAAAAGGGTAGCTATAGTTTTTGCTTTGAATAGTGGTATTCCTTGATGAATATCCATCACCTCATTCGATGAGGAAAGAACCGATATCTTTTCACTGGGAGTGACCTCTTTAGCGAAACTAGCAAATGCTACAACTCACTCGGTTTTGTTTTTGATAAGCTTCTCTAGTTCTTGCTTTGCATAGTGGTATTCCTTGATGAATATCCAGCACCTAATTCGATGAGGAAAGAGCCGAGATCCCTTCACCGGGAGTGACCTCTTTAGCGAAGCTAGAAAAGCCTAAAAAACACTCCTTTTCAAAATCACTAGATTCTACAACGATATCAAGTTCATTACGCTCATGGTTTTCTTAAAAACCTGCGTAACCCTCCGTCATTTCAGATAGGTACTATTTAGTATTCGTGCTGTGTTTGTTGACCTTGTCAAGGCGTAGTGTGCGGTAGCTGATTAGTGCTTATCTGCCCGCATGTGATGCGATTGGATTAGGGTAGTCATGCGGCCTTGTTGACCTTGTCAAGGGTCGTGCGGGTGAGTTTAATTCAATCAAGAAATGACGGGTAGAACTTGACTAGTGCTTATGATTTGTTGACCTTGTCAAGGTCATAAGTGGTTAGGGGTAAAAACCATTATCGGGAATTTCAAGTGTAGAAATTTGAAATGAGATTGCATACCTTCTATATGATAGTTGAATTCCGATACCCACTGCGAGTAAGAGTTAATCCTGGGAGCGTTTTGCACTTTACAATTAGCCAATCCAGTAGGTGTCTAGAAAGGTGTCAGCGGGGTTATGCCTCTAGGGAATCGAGGTTTATTTTAATTAGGTCCATGCGAATGCATGAGGAACCTCCCTCGTAGTACTGATACCTGCCTGGCCGAACGATTAGCGAACCTGTAGGGTGTAATTAATCCCGACTAATCTTACCTTTTATGGTTTGAAGGAAGATTTGATAAAAACAGTGGGAGCCATCCTGATTAGATAAGATAATAACCAATCTAATTGTAACGTTTTAAAAATAATTAAATAAATAATTAAATGAATAAAATTGTTTAAGTGAATTTTTTGAATTTCGGTAAAGTAAAATGTATTTTTCGTAAAATTAAACCGTGATTGTTTTTCATTATAATTTCAAAAATACATATTTTAATTATGAAATTACTAGTAAATGGTGTTTATTTAGCCACTTATAAATTTTTAGTTTAATAAAATATTTTTCCTAAATTAATTATTTTAAATATTAACATAAGCTTTATTTTTACACTAAATTAGTGTAAATTACAAATTTAAATGGTTTTAATTTGTAAAAATGAACCATGGCATGTTAGAATTTAGTATGTATCATGCAAAAATTATTTGCAAATTTTTCCTATTTTCTAGAGCTTTCTTGAGTTGCTATAGTAAATAAATAAATAAATAATTAAATAAAGCATGAAAAGACCTTTATGTGATATCTCTTCTCTTGAAACTTCTACACTTTTCCTCACTCATTTCTTTCTCTCCCTCACTCCCTCTCATGGCCGGCCACAACCCCCCATGGCTGCCCCCCCCATTTCCCACACCATTTTTATTCAAAAAGTCATCAAAAACACATCAAAAATTCAATTAAAATTCCACAAAATCCTATTTACTTCATACTCTTTATTCCTTGCTCATTTTTATATGAAATTTGGAGATGGAAGGCATGCATTTTGGAGGCTCATTTCTTGTTTGGATTTCATATTTTGGGAGGTATAATTTCTTTCTTTTGATTTATTGTTTTAGATGTTCATTTAAGCTTAATTAGGTTTAATGAATTAATTCTATGTTTTTTTTAAATTCAAGTTATGGTTTGTAAATTCAAGTTATGATTTTTGTTAATTATTTAGGGTTATAATAGTTAGTTTAACACTTTTAGAATTGGAAAATATTGCATGGTTGTTGAATTGTAAAATTTTCATTTAAAATTGTTTTAAATTAGGAAATTAGCTAACTAGGTTTTTGCAAAATGTGTTTGTGGTTAATATAAAATTCTAATTTGGGTTGTTATCATTGGATTATAGTTTTAGTGGAAATGTTAGCATGTTAATGGAAAGAAAAACTTAGTTTGATTGCTAGTTTCTATGGTTAATTGATAAATTGTGATAAAATTGCTAATTTTGTAAACTAGATTTTAGAAATTCCTATATAAATGAGATTAAAAATATAATTATGGTTTCATTATATCATTATCATCATAAATTGTGGTTTAAGTCATTAATTTATGCAAAATCATGTTTTGAGGTGGAATTGTGGTATTTTGCTTGGAAAGTGTTGAAAATTGCTAATGGTTGCAAACTTGAAATTTCAAACTAATGCAAAATTGTGTAATAAAAATATAGTAAGGGGTTGTATAGTCTAGTTATGCTATTTGATGAGTTTTATGACCATTGGTTTCATTTAAATGTCAAGTTTTGATGAAAAACGGTAAATTGGCATTTTCGGGTTTTTCGAAAACGGACGATTTGATCGATTTTAGTGTTTCGATGAATTTGATCATGTTTTACAATATAAGTAATGTGTTTTAAAACTACGAGTTATCTGTTGATATTTATCTCGATCTATAGGAGTTTGTACGCCGATATCGAGCGATATTTGGTTCTTTTGCATGGACGGGACATAGGTTTTAACCTATGCTTGTTCCTTGTATCGTTTGACTTTTGTATGTGATTCGGTTTACGATGCTATTTATATGTTTGTGTTTAGGTACCCCTCACGTGGACTGCGGGCGATGAGGAGGAGGATGGCGACACCGTCGTCGGCAGATATGGACCAGGTGAGTAGATGCATATCTACGGGGGGAAGTCGGGTGGATGGCGTTTAGCACCCCCGCAACGTAGAATAGGAATAGTACTTATTGACATTAGGAAACCCGATGTGACACTAGATTCTTACTGAGCAGGACCCTAGTAATGACCCTAGGCGGGACTAGACTGATTTAGGAAAACCATACCTGAGGATGAATACTTTGGGAGAGGTTCGTAGGTTTCTGATAGAAACACACACGCACATACTAAAACTTGTCATGGCATATACGTATATGTGTGTATATATATAAAACTAGGTATAGGTGTATATATATACACAACACGTATATGGGATTCAATGATGTGAGATGATATCTGAGGTATGATGAGGCAGTATAACTGGGCGTGATGCCGTGATTCTTGACTATACAGTCGTATTAAAGTATTAGCGGATCATTAGAGAATGAGATAATGAACATGAATATATAAATTATAAAGGGTGGTGGTGATATGGAGGTACATGGGACGCTAAAATAGTACCTGGGCTGTAGCTTGTGACTGATCCCGATATGATATATATATGACTTAATCACAATATGATACATGTGACATGATATTTCTGAGGATAACTAATGATTATTCCATGATGGCAATGATATATGATTGATGTATGCGATTATAGTTTAGCACCTTGACCATGAGATGTGTTGATGATGACATTATACGAATGAGGAGACACCTAGGAGATACTTGACCGTACCCCGATATTGGGATGCCGTACGATGGATTTTACCATACGAGGCTTAGATTTGATGATTGATCCGCACTCTTGATTCGAGGAAGCCGTACTACGTACGTGACGCTATTGAGGTGGGATCGCCGACTATTAGAGATATTGATTCAGACCTTAGGTAGACTCTAGTTTCTTACTGACTACTCTATTAGGTTTAGTTCCTTTGGATGTTAGGTAGACACTGGTTTAGGTTCGACTCATATAGTGGTAGTTGTACTCGTATATCGCAGAGGAGTGGATAATGCACATCTGTCTTGCATTCATAATGTAATCATCATGGTGCATGTTCTTTTATATGTTTCTATAATCAGTATAAACTTTACCTGTTAGGACACCAGCACTATTACCGATGATGCGCATATTCCACGCACACTTATTTGCCGGCTCACACACATCATCATCGGTAATTGTTATGTCACATACACTTTAGATCATATGGTCTTTTATGGATAGAATCAGTTAACAACTAGACCGATATAACATTGTGATTATTCTCTGACATTAGTACAGACATGATATTTATTGTTTAGACATTCATGCATTCATATTTTCATGTTATCCTGCAGTATTATGGGCATATGCCGATACTTATCATATACTTACTCATGATTTTAAGATTTGGATTTCTATGAGATTTCTGGATTTTTGGGGAAAACCGCAAGAAATTATAAAACCTTCTCTCTCTCTCCTCCTCTTTTTATAAAATAAGATGCGGTTTTCTCGTGATGTATTTGTCGTCCACCATGAGATTTCATGTTTTCTGTTGGATTTCGAGACCCGATTTGAGGAGTGGATGAACCGTCTCGGGTACATGGTGGGCCCGGTATGGTATCCCGGGGCAAGAAGATCGAGTTGTAGACGATGAGCCTGGCAGGGGAAGACTACCTACCGGTGATGTCTGGCGCGGCGGATATCCGGAGGATACCGACCGTTGTCATGAGATTTGATGATATGGGCCGATCCGGACTGATGGAGCCCGACATATTGAGACTTGAGATTACATGTGTTGTGTCGATGCTTGACACGGATTTCCATGGATTTCATTGTTGAGATTTCAGATGCTTATACACACTTTACTATGATAACAGCTAAAGAGTTCTTATACATGTATATCTGGATTTCAGGATTTGTTACTTTACATTCATGGTGCATGCATTTCATTTCATATGAAATAGTAGTGTATTATTATGACCTAGGATAGCGTCGTGCATTCGATTTCTTTTTGTAGATGTCTTCTACTCACGAGTTGGCAACTCACCCCCGTTGTGCCAAATTTTATTACAGGTTCGATGTACAGGTTTCCCTGGCAGCTTGCTGGCACATCTATTCTTTCAGGGTGATTTGCACGGTAGGTTGGTTCACTTGTATCTGAACCACCATTGTATTTTATTCATTCATTTGTATCTAGTAAGCTCCATCAACCATACTTGTATTACTTGATAAGTTTATTGGACCAGACTTTTATTTCGACCTTAGAGTCGCGCTTGTATTATTTTGATCTGGTGGTTTTGTTTTCTTTTGAGTTTTGAGCCTCGCCCTTTGGCGTTGTATATTATTGTGCTTGTTGTGGTTGTTTCCGCCTGTTGGCGTTGATGCTAGCTCCCGTTTGGGGATGCTTTTTTATTGTTTATTTATATTATACTTGTTGTACCCGTTTGGGGGCCAGTTTTTACAGAGGAGACTCTGCCGAAATTTTTGAGAAAATTTGCTGATGCTTTTAAACTTGTTTTCTTTTTCTTCTTCTTCTTTTATGGTTTAGATTTCCGGGCTTCGGCTTACTTAGGTTACGTGGCGTCTCTAGACGCTTCGTAATCTAAGTGCCGGTCACGTTCCGTACTTTCGGGTCGTGACACTAATCTTGTAAAGAGCGCACGCTAATGTGTTTCCTTCTCTCTCTCTCTCCAGGCAGCAACCAATGTCACGCCTTAATCAAGATAATAATATGGATGTATTGACCGAACCCGCTTATTATACTAAGCTGGAGAACGTTGGTTCCTTAGGAATAGGGGAATATCAGAATTCCCGCGCCACCCGTACGAAGAAACGGCATGTTGATGCATCTTCTTCGGGTGTGTTCGTTACCGAGAACTGTTTCTCAGTTTGTTCTACGTCCTGGGTATTGGATACCGGATCAGGATCCCACGTATGTAATTTGTTACATGGGCTAAAGAAAAGTGGAGAACTGGGAAAATGTGATAAATCCCTAACAGTAGGGAATGGTGCAATTGTTGCATCCAAGGCAGTTGGCGAATATCACATTGTATTACCAACTGGTAATACATTGATTCTGAACGACTGTTACTGCATACCAAAGACGATGTGTAACATTATATCGGTTTCTTTGCTAACTAAAGAATGATATAATCTCATATTATAAGATAATGTTATGAACATTTTCCAAAATCAAGTGTTTATTGGATTTGGTACGTTATGTAACGGTATATATGTTCTTAATCAAAGTACAGTTCTTAACGTACAGAACACAAACAAGATGAAAAGTTCAGAAATGAACGAAGCCTTCTCGTGGCACTATAGACTAGGTCATATTAATGCGACAAGACTGGCTAAGTTGCATAAAGATGGATATTTGAATTCGTTCGAGTTTTCATCTTATGAAACTTGCCAGTCATGTCCCAAAGGCAAGATGACCAAAACTCCGTTTACTGGACACGGAGAAAGAGCTACTGAACTCTTGGGACTGATGCATAGTGATGTATGCGGTTCTATGTCTACACATGCCAGGAATGGTTTTTCGTACTTTATTACATTCACCGATGATCTCTCAAGGTTCGGACATGTGTTCTTGTTGAAACACAAGTCTGAAGATTTTGAGAAATTCAAAGAATATAAGTACGAATTTGAAAACCAGACGGGCAAAAGTATTAAAATCCTACAATCTGATCGGGGAGGTGAATACTTGAGCGGGGAATTCCGAGACTATTTAAAAAAGAATGGGATTCTCTCTCAGCTTACTCCTCCGTATACACCACAGTACAACGGTGTATCGGAATGGAGAAATCGAACCCTATTAGATATGGTACGCTCTATGATGAGTACTGCTGGGTTGCCTATTTCTTTTTGGGGTTATGCGCTTGAGACATCCACATACTTATTGAATCAAGTTCTATCAAAATCTGTGCCTAAAACACTATATGAGATATGGAGTGGAAAGAGACCATATCTTAAACGAGTTAAGATATGGGGTTGTCCGGCCTATGTCAAAAGGCAAAATCCGGACAAACTCGAGGCGGGGTTAGTTCTGTGTAAGTTTGTAGGGTATCCAAAGAATTCGCATGGATATCTTTTCTACACTGAGGAACAAAAAGTGTTTGTTGCTCAACATGCCACCTTTTTAGAAAAGGAATTTCTTGTAAGAGAAATTAGTGGCAATGGGGTAGAACTGGAAGAAAATCCAGCATCACAGACTACAACTGACGATTTGGTGGAACCGGAGGATCCAATAGTACCCAACGAACCCCAACCACTCCGTAGATCTAGTAGGGTTCCTTATCCACCTGAGAGATACTACGGTTTTCTCGTAGATGATGGGAGCGAAGATTGCATCATGGAAGATGATGACCCGACTAGTTTCGAGCAGGCTATCACAAGTGGAGACTCTGTGAAATGGCTGGATGCTATGCGGTCCGGGATGGAATCAATGTACACCAACAAAGTATGGACTTTGGAAGTTGCTCATGAAGGGGTAAAACCCATTGGGAGCAAGTGAATCTTCAAAAAGAAGATTGGTGTAGATGGAAAAGTTGAGACTTTCAAAGCAAGACTTGTAATAAAAGGTTTTGGCATTGATTATGATGAGACCTTTTCTACTGTAGCTATGCTTAAGTCCATCAGGATTCTACTTGCCATTGCTGCATACCATGACTATGAAATCTGGCAGATGAAAGTCAAGACCGCTTTTCTAAATGGTGATTTAGAAGAGAGCGTGTACATGACACAGCTAGAGGGCTTCGTAGACAGTGGGAGCAGCGGAAAGGTGTGCAAGCAGCTTAAATCCATCTACAGATTGAAGCAGGCGTCGTGGAGTTGGAATATCTGTTTTGATGAAGTTATCAAAGAGTTTGACTTCATCAAAAATGTATATGAACCTTGTATATATAAGAAGGCTGTAGAGAGTAAGGTGGTCTTCCTCGTATTGTACGTGGATGGCATACTCTTGATAGGAAACGATGTTCGTATGCTACACTCGGTCAAGCTCTTCTTATCACATAAGTTCTCCATGAAAGATCTAGGTGATGCCTCCTATATCCTAGGGATAAAGATGTATAGAGATAGATCAAAATGGATGCTGGGATTGTCCCAATCCAGGTACATTGACACCATACTAAAGAGGTTTAGTATGGAAGATTCTAAGCGTGGTAATTTACCCGCTTGTTTAGGAATCACTCTCTCCAAAGAGATGTCTCCTAAGACTGATTTGGAGAGGGCTCGCATGCAAGGGATACCCTATGCTTCGGCAGCAGGCTCTGTCATGCATGCGATGTTATGTACCAGACCAGATGTAGCTTACTCACTAGGTGTAGTGAGTAGGTATCAATCAGATCCTGGGAAAAACCGCCGGACAGTTGTGAAGAATATTCTTAAGTACTTGAGAAGGACTAAAGAAATGCTCTTGGTGTATGGTAACGGTGAACTCCAGGTGGAGTCCTTTACCGATTCGAGCTTCCAGAGTGATAAGTATGACAGTAAGTTGGTCTCGGGTTTTGTCTTTACCCTCAACGGGAGGGGGGCGGTGTGTTGGAAGAGTTCCTAGCAAGATACCGTAGCAGACTCGACGATGGAGGCTGAATACATCGCTGCCAACGATGCTGCCAAAGAAGCTGTCTGGATGAAGAAGTTCATTGCTGAGCTTGGTGTGGTTCTATCCATTGAGCATCCAATACCTGTGTATTGTGATAACAATGGAGCTGTGGCTTTGGACAAGGAACCCAGGTCCCATCAAAGATCCAGACATATTCTTAGGCGGTATCACCTGATCAGGAAGATAGTAGATCGCTGGGAGATCGAGGTCAGAAAAGTTGACACGAAGGACAACATAGCGGATCCACTCACGAAGGCCCTCCCCCAGATGCAGTTTGAGAGAATTTTTGGGATGTTGGGTATGAGATACTATAACACATGGCCTTAGTGCAAGTGGGAGATTGTTAGGAATATGTATGCCCTAGAGGCTATTATTGTACATGTCATGTATATTATAATGGATGCTTGGACATATATATAGAGGACTTTCTTGCTCGATATGATAGTATTCTATCTGGTTACTCTTTATCTTAACATGTTGATTGGTATTCTTTACTGTCTTGCTTTCACATATTGATAAAGCTCTTAGGATATGTACTTGACTATCAGGATTATGATGAGATCATAGTAGCGGGGTCAGGGTGGTCCAAAAGTATATCCTTTAATCAGTTCCTACTCGAGAGAATATCGAGACTAGGGCATTGATATTCCAGAGTAGACTAGTGTGTACGTTTCTTGTCCCTTAGAGGGCGATGGTTGATCCCACAACCATTGGTGTGTGACATCAAAGATTGTACACTGGTGCTCATTGGAGAATGGGTGCACCGAACAAGACTCGCCGAGGACTCTTAGTTGGTAATATACCTATCGTCAGATAGCAGTCCTCTGGTGACAGGTACAGGTTAGTCTATAGACCCGAGATCGTCATAGAGTCTTGTGTGGCTCCCACTTTGCTTTGATTTCCTCCCTACCACGCTCAAAGGAGACGTGCAAACAGGTGGATTTTGGGTACAGTCCTGAGTTACATGGAGGCAATGAGCGATAGGAGGGGTTTCGTCTCTCCCGGTATTGGGGGCTGATGTTGCGCTATGCTCGATTGGCTATACTGGAAGTCCCTGGCCAGGGCTGCTGCTGAGATTTACTGATAAGAGTTATTAGTAGTTTCTCGAACCGTTATAGACCAGATATCGGCATGACTTATCACGTTACTGGGGTATGACGTTTACCACCCCTAGACATGATATGCGACATATCAGACGAAGAGACCAGACTGTACGGTAGTGTTACTGATAGGCTTCATGGAGAGTATGGACGAGCTTGCTTGTTGATCTTCATATCGCTCAATACCCGGGTAGCTGTTACGTCCAGCTAGTACCGCTGACGGCTTGTAGGTGACTGATATGATCATCACCTACTGCTGGCGTATTAACGAGTCTTTAGAGTCCCACACAGAAGTTTCCTGGTTCAAGTGAAACGAAGTAGGGCACACATGTTGATATGTGCGTGGGCCTGATTAAATACGAGTATGTGATACCGTATTGTAATCGAGCAGTTATCTGTTATCGGTTAGGTTATATGTGATATAACCAGATTATCGAATCAAGTGTTGATTTGATAATGTGATAAATGGATAAATGATATTAGTCGGTCATATGTGATATAACCGGATTATTAAATCAAGTGTTGATTTAATAATTTGATATAAATTATATTTGATATAATTATGTATTAACTAATATCATTAGCTCACTAATTGCTTTATTAATATATATATATATATATATATATGTTAATGTATATTTGATATATATATATATATATTATTATATGAAGCATGGCATGTTTTTCTATTTTTAGAAAATAGAAAATGATGTGTAAATTACGGAGATGTTTGTAGAATAGGCAAGACATAAGTTTTATTATTTGTATATTACTCTTGACTCACTATTCAAGCATGGTTGCAATTTCATATTGCATTTTTATTCTATGCTTGAATAAGTGAGGAGAGAGGGAGCCATTTGAGTTTACTCTCTCATTCATTTTCTTTGCTTTGAGCCTTAGCCATTTCTTGAGCACTTTCTCTCTCTTTCTCTTTACCATTTTCTTTACCTCACCTCCAAGTTCAAACCCTCACATGTGATGTGAATCATTGAACTTGTGAGAACCCTAGTGAGCAATTCCAACCCCTACTTCACCATCCTATACTTCACTAGCACTCAAGTGTAGTGTGTTTCTTTCACCAAATAGTTTAGTGAAGAGATAGCTTGAACTAGTGAGCTTCGGGTGGATCATCTTCGCCACGAAGGTCATCGGAGCAAGCTCGATCCAACTTGAAGTGGAGCCTAGTAGAGTCACGTGGACTACAATACGGAGCTAAAAAAGAGAAGGACTCGATCTATAGGGTATAACATCTTTTCCTTCTCTCTAGTTTAGTTATTATCAAACTAAAACCCTAATCATCCAGTTAAAGATCTTGTTAAGTCTAGCTTAGCATCTATAAAAATTTGAATTTGGCATGCTTGATATCATTAGAACCTCATGGTGGTGCTAGGGCAGACTTTCAGTATCATCTCTTATTCATATGGGAGTGGTAGAGAAAGTATTTCTCTTTTTCCCTACATGGGACTAAAAATGTATCCCCTATGTAGCAGAGCATTACTTAGATTACACGTGCATAGTACATTTGCTCATAAATTTTGATTCCGGACGAATTATGAGGCCCATAATATATCAAATCGAAGGATTTTTCGAGAAGTTTTCAATACCATCAGAATTTAGCCGATTCTCATTCGGGAGTTTGTCAAAATATATCCCGGAAAATACTGGTTTGTATTTTCTTAAGCGTATTACTGTCATTTGATACCTTGGGCTCTTTTGCGCAGAAATTTTTGGCGGGAACAGAGCCCTATCTTAATGGTCATGAAAAGATATTAGAAATCACATCATCTCTCAATAAAACATCGTCTTTATTTTTCCTCCCTATTTTTCTTCTAAATATCGATCATATACCCCTACGTGTATGTAAAAAACATTCCTACACTTAGAGAATTCAATTCAAGCTATCATATTCTTGTCCATTTTTCTTAGTACTTTATAATCTGTGAATATTTTAGATAGAATTGCTCACACATTTTTCATGCGACCGTTAATACTTCTTGAGATACTAACCAACCGATTACCAAATGTGCTCGCTCATTTAGGCATAATATTCTCGTCTAGCAACACCTAAGATTTAGCAGTGACTCCCAAACCAGTTGATCTAAGGTATTGGGTGATAAAGCACCCCAGCTATATTTTTTATGCTGCCTTAAGTAATTACAAAACTAGTGTTCATTTTTTTCTTCACCACTTATACTTTTTTCTTTTTATTTTTCATACTAAGGCTTTTAGATAAGAGTATTTCAAGGTATCCTCTACTATCCCAAGTTTGAAGATGTGTGTAAGTGCGTATAGTAGGGTATTAACGTTCAAAAGTTTGGACTCAAGAATAAGGACTATTTTTCAGACTTACTTTTATCCTCAGATTAGTAATTTCCTTCATCTTACTAACCCTTGGGACAACGGCTCGTAACTATTTATTACTAGTTTCGTTTAAGAAAATATCTAACTTTCTTGCTTTTCTCAAACTATTCCTATCTTGTCGTATGTAATTTTTCACTTTCAAACTTTCATTATCAAAAAATTTTTTGTGCTTATATTTATGATAATGCAAAATAATGCGTGAATAAGCACAAACCTCCCCCAAACCTGTTTACAGCAGTGTCCTCAGTGATGTCATCTGTTAAGCTTAGAAAAAACCTGTAGACTTGGGAGGAAATGTTAGTAACGGGGGCATGAATATATGACAGTGAAATTCTCCCCCAAACTTTCTTTTTTTGGCTCACAATGTTGTAAAAATTTATTTTCTTTCAAGAGCCAAAATATATTTTTCTCCCCCCCCCAAACTTGAGTAAAATAGTATTAAGCATTTAAAATTATGAGGGGGTTAAAGTTATTGGTCTATGCAAAGCTTTACAAAGACCAAAAGTCAACACCAACCATTCAAATATTTTATCAATATAGCACCAAGATTGGTAGAACAACATGTTATATGTAGACAAGAAGAAGTGGGGAGGAGATAAGAGGTGGTATGGTTTACGTCTCAGTTGATAGAGATGAAACATTGATGGTGAACGAAAATGAGAAGGTGAATGATTAGGAATGGGAAGAAAAGTCACAATCTCGTATGGGATAAGAAGAAATGGTGGTGGTTCAACTTCTTCGGGTGAAAGTTGATTAATCACAAAATCCATGACGTTTAAGAATGCGAGTTCGTCGGCGAAAATATCTTCGAAACTTTTATCGATGGTCCGATTGAACGTTTCAATGTCAATCAGTGTTGTGCCTGAATTCAATACACTTGATTTGTCAAAAATTATGGAGGTAGGAGCCTTGAAAAACTCATCTACCTTATTCTCAAAGGGGTTTAAATCAAGTTGTCTTTCTAAAATTATCGAACTCGAAATATCGGAGTGTGATTTATCAAAACTCGATAGAATTAAAGGAAGATTAGAAGAATAACCAAAGAAAATGGGTGATGAAATGGGTAAACGAATTTGTGTGTCGAGTATTGCTAAACCAGATATGGGAAATGAAGGCTGAATTTCGTTTTGCTTTTCGTTCATGCATTTATCATCAATTTCCAGACGCATATTGAGTTCGGAAAAAACAGTTAAAGGTTCGAGATGATGTCCACACGGAAGTGAAAGGGCCTGATGAATTGGTGAGAAAAATTCATCCAAAACCGTGGGTTCATCATCCAATATATCCCTAGAGTCAATATCCTCAATCAAGTGAAGGTTAAAATTCTCAAACACCTCATCAAAAGCATGGTTTCCAATCAATTTCGGTTCTAGAGTGGAGGTGTAGAGATCATAAGGATTGGGTGTAGTTTCACTTGAAATGGACCCTTCACAATCGGGTAAATCAAACACTATAAAGACACATAACTCATCAAATCTTCTATCTTCAATTGGTGAATCATTTGGTGTACTCGATAGATTTGTGAAACTGGAGTTGTGGATTTCAATTTGGGATGGGGAGGTTTGATTTGGAAGGGTGTACCGCTCTCTCTCACTACCCAAATTCTCAATTTGTCCTATTGCCGTATCATACATTGAAATTTTTTGAGCTAGTTGGAAACTAGTTGCTCGTTCGTTGGGTTGTATGAGGGCGGTCATGGACGCATTCAATTCCTCTATGTGGCGGTGCGACGCTACCCGAAATTCTTCCACTGTCCGTTCAAGACTAGACATTGATCGGTAAGGGGTCTCAGCAGAAGATTGAAATTCTTCTGGATAGATAAAACTCCCAAATGACTGTTCAGAAGAAATGTCTAGAGAAGGTGTAAAAGTCGGGTAGGATTGATAGGAATCGAATGGTTGTGAAAATTGGATAGGAATACGATCAACATTGTGATAAGAAGAATATTGATATTGGTTGGTTGGTTGGCGATTGGCAACAGATGTCATATACGCCGCAAAACGAGTAGCAATATCTTCCATGGAAAGTGATGGTGTTTGTTGTCCTAACGGTTTGACCGGATTGAAACTTTGGCTTTTAGCCCTCGCCATGTACTCAGCGATAGACATGCGTTTAGGAGTTCCCTCACACACTTTAAATAGAGTATCAACATAAGAAGATGTAGAATTTTGATGCAGTTGATAGGACCTAGAGTGAGGTATCCAACTGTTTCTTTTCGCTTGCTCTATTTGATCTCTTAAAGACATGGTAGAGTCGGAATTTTGACCAAAGCAATTACAAAAACAAGAAATATCTGGTTCTGGATAGCAAAGCTCGGCAAGAGTTCGTCTATTTGGGTTACCCATTATAAGAAGGAAAGAGGAAAGAGGAAGGGGAAAGATTTAAGCTCTAGTTGGATTGTTTTGCTTTGAAAGTGGGACTTGAGGGTTGACTCAACAAATCACAAAATGCACAAGCAACCCTAGAACTAAGGTCACCTAGGTCAAGCACCAGACCACTCCTAAACTTCCAAAGGACAAGCCGCAGTATCAATCCTCTACTACCTCTTTATTACCCTTATGGCCAGGTAAGTGCCAGGTGAGTGGGAGGTATCCGCTATATAAATCCCCGAAAATGGCGGGCCTAAATAATTAATCACTTTCCTAGTCACGCTTGCCTAGACACCATAAAAGTAATGCGGATAAGCGATAGATTACCCACAACCTTCCTCTGTCCTAATTGAGCACAACGATCCTTAGGGTTTTGATCTAGATATTTTTTAATTAATGTATGGTTTTGCGCATGCACGTTTGCGATTTGTGGGGCTTAGGAAGGGTTATGAAATCCCCACCTAATCTGAATTTTGGTCTTTCCCTTTAAAGTCCGTATTAAAAATATGCAAAAAACAAATCAATTACAAAACACGCAAAAAGATTTTTGAGCGGCGAAATTTTGCAAAGAATCCTGCAGAAAATCAAATTATTGGATTTCCATAGGAGAGAGAAAGAGTTGAGGAATATACTAGAGGATTTTGGCTATGCAAGACCACCAAGTGACCGTGGTTCCGCGGCTAAATGTGCAATATTGTGGCGATTCCGCCACAGAAAAGAGGGTTCACTTGACAATGTTTTCACTGTGGCCTCCTTTGCTCCCCTGGTCCTCTTTGAAGGTCTCTGAATTTCGATTTCCTCGTTCAACTGACTCCAGATTCCCTTGCAAAAATCGCACACTAATCGTTCAATACACAATTTGCTGTTTTGTTTTGTTTTTATGATATGGATTGAATAAGAATTCAACACGAATAGTAAGAAAAAAAAATTATGCACGTATCCCCGGTAACGACGCGATTTGATTGATTCTATGAAAGAGTGTAGTAGTTAACCGCAATCAATAACGGTGTCGCATGTAGCTAGCCGGGATGAGTACGGATCGTCCGCAGGGATGCGTGGAATTTCTAATCTTGCTTTAGATGAGTTGATTAGAATAAAATAAGAAAGGAGAATAGATTCAAGATCTATATTAAACACGGATTTAGAATATATATAGTTTTAAGATTTAGTTTTAATACGGATGTAGAATCTATAATGAAGAGCCTTGTAGGGTTCGTTAGGATTTAGTAGTCATGGATAACTAATAAAGATGACTCCTTTTATCTTTTGATGGATTTAAAAATAGATAGATAGTGATGAATGAGAATTAGGGTTCTTCGAAGAAACTAGGGTTCCCCCACTATTGACCCTTGTCCCTTCATTGACCTATATTCATGTATAGCCCTTAACAAAACAATTGTTAATCTAATCTCAAATCACGGTCGAGACTATCAATAAATTGGTAGCGCGCCCGATTAGGATGTTAACGATTCTTTTGCTAAAGTTTATAAACTGCATAAGACGTAAAAAAAAGTTAAAATATTTTCTCATCTTTTGTTCTACCCTAATCCTACGAACCCTATCAAGCGGAGAATTACTCGCGCATGATGGAGATAGAAGAAGAACGGATAGAGATCATAATGCAGATTAAATACTAAATAATTAAACTAATGATCTACCTTTACTAGTCAACTTCTCAATTACAAAACCTTCGAGTTTAGATTACAAGAGAAAGAAGAAGTTGCTCTCGATCTCTGCCTCGTAGGAAGTAGATGTTCCATTGAATCTCACGTTGCCTTATCATGTCGAATCACGGACCTGTCGTGGATCATTTATTCTTTGACGGTGATTTGCTTCGTGTAAAAGGTGATGATTTCTAAGTTTTAGCCATTGGTCCTTTATATAGTCCCAAAACCAGAAACCCAAGTTCCCAAGTATTAGGGTTTGTTGAGAAGATCCTACCCACAAAATCCCATACACTAACTCTTTAGAACAGCAGCGGATCCGCCGCAATATTCATGTTTTGGCCACGGAACCGCGTTGGGATAGAGGAGTTAGGGCTTCAATTTTCTGGGGCTTATACATGTTGATACGTGGAGATCTTCTAGATATCTGGAATTTGAAAATATTTTCTGAGTCTCTGCCAGTATTGATTCTTCGATTTTAATTAAACTTCATAGGCAGATTTTTGATTCCCGACATCTCGATATTCCAATCTCCTGACCTGAGCTAAATCTTGCACAATATCTCCATTAATAATGTTAGTAATATTTGTTATAGAGATATAATCTTAATCATGGTAACATATCTTTACATAATTTGATTAAGATTATTTGATATGATATGGATAATAAAAATATTATATAAATATATTTTCCATTATAATGTTAATTATAATATATAAACATATGGTGAATAATATTTTGCAGATAAACCCAAATATGCTCTATATTTATAATAAACACCTTTAAAAATTTAAGAAAAGTAAGGAAAATGTTATATTAAACGTGCGATATTTTCGACTGAACAGTAATGTATGACAAGTAAATAAACATGAAAGCATGAGTATGGCAAACAAAAGTAAAATGGCCGTGTAGTGTAAGTATAGTGAATCTGCAGTGAACGTAAGTGACTTATCAGGTCTTTACTTGGGTATACTAATTAATTGTAAGTTCAAGGGTGAATGTCAACCAATCTCAAGAGTGTTCTCGAATCCAACAGGCTGTAATTCAGGGGTAAGGAACCACGGGCCCGAATCAAGTGTTAGTAACGGGACATCAATCTAGTGTTGAAATATTCCAAACTCAACAGGCTGTAATTCAGGAGCAAGGAAACACGGGCTTTCATGATAGCTTACTTGTGTTAGTAGACATAGATTCATGATCTAGTGGGACTCCTGAGATTTCGTTGGATTCACGCATGAACTATCCCAGCATCCCGTATATGTTAAATTACAGTTAAATTTACAGGCCTTGCTCGAATTCATGAATACATCAAGTGGCCAGATAGAGTTCATGTCGATATCGAGTATTCATATCAAGTATTCTTGTATTCATGTCAGGTTGTATTCATGGTTCGATTTAAGTCGAGTCATGTTTGTATGTTGATATTGTTCTGGTATTCAGGTTCAGTTTCAAGTATGCATGCTAGACTTTGGGTTCATGTTTGATTTGGATTCTGACTTGAGTTTGGATTCAAGTTCATGTTTGGTTTTAGATTCAGGTTGAGTTTGGATTTAGACAGGAGTTAGACTCAGACTAGAGTCAGACATTTTAAAATGATTTAGATCTTGAATTAGGTTCAGGAGTTATCGGTAACTGCTGCATATGGACGACAGGATTTGTGTCTTTTTCCAAAATAATTACCATTGATAACACCGTTAAGTTTTTCTACCTTAAATAGACAAGCACTCACTTTCTCCGGCTCCCTGAGGCTCAAGAGAATTGATCCCGCTTAAACCCATATTTACTAAAGTTCTTAAATGTAATTTTATATAACTCGATGGGGTTTTATGAAAAATATTTTATATACTTTCAAGATAAATCTCGAGTAGCTATTTATATTATTTAGGGTTTCCATGATTATGAATTTTAAGAATGTTAAGTATTTTAGTGACAATAGTTTAGCTTGGATAGTTGTTCATATCAGATTTTTGCATTTTCATACCGCCCAATTTTTGTCACATTGCATATCGGTAGATACTCTTGAGCCGTGTTTGCTAGTCAATTGCAGGATACAGGTTCTCGGTTCCAAAACGGTGAAATTCATGGAAAACACGACAAAATCCGGGTTTCTGCCAACCACAGATAAAACACGGTCTCCGCTCTTCATCCGTATGTTGCTAGATACCAGTTTAGGAAGACAAAATGTCAAATCAATGTCATTCTCATGCACAAGGCTCAATGGTAGCACAAAATCCAAGATATCTACGCGGAGCTCGAGGCAATCATGACAAAATCTTGACAAAAAGTCCACCTTTCCCTCAACAGAAATTCTGGAAGAAATGTGGAACTATTTTCAGAAAATATATGAACCAGAGAACAGAGGACAGCAAACCAGGGGACCACAAGAAAACCCAAACCCTAACTCTACAGTAGGGCCGCGGATCCGCGGCCATAGGGGGGTCTAGGCCGCGGATCCGCGGCCGTACTGGCGCCGCATGCGCAGGGTTTTGGGGGGTATTTTGGTCATTGTACAGGTGTTCTGGTGGTTGCCCTAGGTTTTCATTTTTTGGCCTATAAATAGCCCAGAACTTTGTGAAGGAAAGGGTCCATTCTTGTATTTTCATTTTGCCTAGTTTTAGTGTTTTTCTTCTTCCTCTTCTCACCTCTTTTCCATTAAACTTGTAGTGAGCTTTTGAGTGAAGAGTGATGAATAAAGAAGACCATTTTATTATCATGCTGTCTCCTTGCTCTTTCTTTACTTGTTGTAATTTTAATTGTTAAGTAGTTGTTGTTATTTTCTTGTTGTTTCTTTCTTCTCTCTTTTTCTTTATCATTCATACGACAATGATACTTACGCTCGATCCTCGCCAAGGTGAGGTCGCAAATAGTTAGTCGTATTCTTCTAATCTCCTTCTTTCTATCTTCCTCTTTTGTTTTGTTTTGTTTTTCCTTATCATGAAGTGTGAGTAGTTTTATACTTGTTAGGGTAGGATAAGGGAAGTTTGAGAGAAGGAAATCTCTCTCACTCTTTCCTTGCCCAACAACTTAAATCGACTCCCGTTAATTGAACCACAATCCGCTCCTTACGGCACCCTATCCTACATGATAGCGGTGATTCCGTAGTGAGACCGGTTGTGGTTGAATTAACCGGAGGTTATGGATAAGAGCCAAGAACGGACGGACAAGCACCAAAAGGAAGGACTATGCGTTGGAAAGCCTAGCTTATACTCGCAAGTTCCTTCCTAATCGTGCTAATCCCCGTTGTTGCCGATTACCGTAACACCGATATTAAGAGGGGCAACGAAAGATGTGGAGACTCCTAACTCAAACTAACCTAATCCTAACCCTAACAAGCTCGCTTTAAATATCGACTTAACACTTAGATAACCACAACAAAATCTGAAAAACCGGACTTAACTCGTTAAAACATATTGAAAAAGACTCCCATCTCCCTGCGGACGACCCGTACTCAACCGGCTAGCTACAAGCGAAACCGTCTTGATTGCGGTATTTAAAACTAAACTTGAACACGCACGTACTCTTTCAATCAAATGGCGCCGTTGCCGGGGAGACTGTAGTTTATTTCTTTGTGTAATTTCGGGTTAATTTGTAAGTATAAAAAAAAATATATACACTTTGTAAAAGAAACCATCTTGTTATTCTTGATTAGTTTTTGTGCAAGTGTGCAGGAAAATACGAAGTTCAAGATCGACGCCAAGGACGTTGAACATACGGAGTTCAAGTACAGTGCCAAAGACGACCCACAGTTCGCGGCTACACCGCGACGGACAAAAACGAAGCATCCGGTCTACTGTAAAAATCTGGAGCATATACAGTGAGCATATCAGAATTCCACACATCCATACAGGCTGAAGACACCAACAGGAGGTCACCACAGAAAAACGAAGCCCCAACTCCTCATTCCTGCCGCGGATCCGCGGCAATAGAGGGCTTAGGCCGCGGATCCGCGGCCATTTGGTGGCCTTGGGCTACCATCTTTTCTCTGTAAGTCCTTCTGTCTCTCTCCACTCCTCTGAACTCCACTGAACTGTGTTTTCTGCAGCCTTCTTTGCGCAAACTCTTCTCCCCCTTCCAATAAACTGTTCTTGTGCAGGATTCTTTGCGCCGCAAATAAAAATTGTTTGCAGTTGATTTGTTACTGCTTTGCATTTCTTTAATACGGACTTAAGGGGCTTGAAACCAATCCAGATTGGGTGGGGATTTCATCACCCTTCCCAGGACCCCAAAAATCACTAAAGCATATGCATTGTCCATTTTAAATTAAAAAATACTAGACTTCAGCCCTAAGGACTTCGCGCTCATTAGGAGAAGATAAACCGTGTTTAGAACCTCGCTTAACCGTATATTGTTTACGGGGTGTCTAGGAAAGTGTTAAAGGCGCAACCGCCGAAAGAGAAAGGGTTATTTAATTAAGGAACTTCGCGAAAGCGTTGGACAACCTTCCCTTATCTCTGCACTTACCTGGCCTCGTGATCGGTGTATTTTTAAGCCTGTTTCTCGACACTGTTTAACTTCGACAATCAAGTTCAGGAGCAGGTCTAGTAGACCTAGGTTACCCTAGATCTAGGTGTGATTGTGCATATCTTGTTTGTGATTGCTTAAGCCGTATTTCCGTACATATTTCTGTAAATCTCTTTCTAAAAACAAAAAAAAAGGAAAAAAATCAAAAACTTTTATAAAAACTTGCCCTTTTGTCGCCAAATCCATTTTCACCCACCACCCATCGCCTTTCTCCATTGACGTTTTCTTACCCTCACCTTCTTCGCTTTGACTATACTAAACTCGTTTAGTGTATGTCCGCTTGGACTCGGGACACTAGCGCCCGTCTAGTCCGCGTTACGTTAGTCGCGACCGACTACGCGATTGACTCCGAAGTCGATACTCCGTCCACTCCTCTTTCACCCCTTCCTTTGCCGGCCAACTCCGACGTTGACCGGAATTCTGTTCATACATCTTCACCTTCACCTTCACCTTCACCAACCTCTTCTTCCGATTTGTCGGGATTTAATCCGAACATCTCTTTGACCACCGCTGGATTGGCTCCACCTCCTACGGAGACCAATATCCCACCACCTCCGCCTGTTGTAGCGCCACAACGAATTGCGCTCTAGGATCGTTTCTACCCCACCCGTTCTGCACTTCCCACCTGCCTTTCTCTTCCTCCGGCCAATGGGGACAACTTTGAAATTAAGCCCCATTTCATCAACATGCTTCCACGTTTTCATGGGCTTGAATCTGAAGATGCCTATATCTTCATCAATAAATTTCAAAATGTCTGTGCCATGATGAAAACAACCCAGCTGTCGGACGATGCTATACGTCTACGGGTCATTCCGTTCACTTTATGCGATCTCGCTGAAAAATGGCTGTATAGCACCGCTTCCCACTCAATCACCAGCTGGGACGAGTTTGTTAAAGCGTTTCTGAAAAAATTCTATCCAAATCATAAGACCGCAAGAATTCGAAATGAAATCAACCAATTTTCCCAGTTTCCTTCTGAACCCTTCTGGAAGTGCTTTGACCGATACGAAGACCTTCTTGTTCAGTGTCCTCACCACGGTATAGAGAAATGGCAACTCTGCCAAACGTTATATGAGGGACTGAACCCAGCAACGAAGCTGTTGCTGGAAACCATCTGTCAGGGCCACTTCCTATCGAAATCTGACGAGGAAGCGTGGCAGTTCTTTGACGATCTTGCGGAGCAAACGCTACAGTGGGATAGCACCAGACCGACTTCTTCTTCTTCTACCTCCACTTCTACCGGTCAGTCTAGGGTAGGAATCCACCAACTCGATGTCTCTATTGCGATGAAAGCTGAAATGGCTGCAATAACACGAAAGCTTGAAGCAATAGAGAGCAAATTTTCTGCTCCTGCTCCTGCCCCTGTTCTCCCCTTTCGTACCATCTGTGCTTGTTGTTCCGATACTTCCCACTTGACCGAAGAGTGTCCTTACAATCCACCCTCGCAAGGACAGGATCAGGTTAATGCTGCCTTCCAGCAAAGACCGAGGAATGATCCATACTCTTCCACCTACAATCCCGGTTGGAGGAACCACCCCAATTTCGCCTGGAATCAGAATCAGAATCAATTCCAAGGCAACAATTTCCAAAGGGCCCCTCCGCCGCAACAACAAGCGCAACAACAAACTCAGTATCAGCAGCCCTTCCAACCCCAACCTTTCCAAAACCAGACGAACAACTTTGCACCTAACAACTCTTTTCCACCAAACAACTTTGTTCCGTCAAACAACGATAAGGTTTCCTCGCTCGAGCGAAGTCTGGAGGCGTTTGTTAAAAAATCGACTCAATCCACCGCCAACATCCAGTCTTCGATTCAATCTTTAGTGCAACACACTGCCGCACACGGGCAAAGCATCAAGACCATCGAGGCCCAGATTGCACAGCTGAACGCGGCCTTAAGCGAGCGAGAGAAGGGGAAGCTCCCGTCCCAGCCACTTCCAAATCCCGGTCACCCACATAATGCACATGTTGCTCTTGAACAACAAAACCATAATGTGAGTGCCGTGACTACACTGAGATCGGAGAGGATGCTGCAAAACAACATTGGCAAACGGATCAACGATGACACCCCGGCCGCCGCTACTTCTTCTTCTTCTCCTTCTTCTTCTTCTTCGTCTTCTGAGCCTATTCTCCGTTCTTCACAAGGCTCCCCTTCCTCTTCTTCTGCTCTGAACGGACCCACTAATCACTCCACGAAAACACCTATTCTGGGATCCGTTCCAACTCCACAATCTCCTCCTCCAGCATTAGACTCAACCAATTTTCAAAATGTTCCATTTCCAAACCGGTTGAGGTCTAATAAACAAAATCCTCAAATGGAGAAGATTCTGGAGTTATTCAAGCAAGTTAACATTAACATTCCTCTTTTAGATGCTGTCCAACAAGTCCCGTCCTACGCGAAAATCTTAAAGGACTTGTGCACGAAAAAGAGGAAGTCTCAGGTACCCAAGAAAGTTTTCTTGTCTAGTGCTGTGAGTGATGCCCTTACCCAATCTTTACCACAAAAACGGAAGGACCCTGGCTGTCCTACGATTTCAATTACCATTGGGGATAAGAACATCAACCGCGCACTATTAGATCTTGGTGCCAGTGTTAACCTGCTTCCGTATTCAGTATACGAGCAATTAGGCGTAGGAGAGCTGAAACCCACGCACTGCACTCTTCAAATGGCCGACCGATCGATCACCCACCCCAGGGGTGAGCTAGAGGATGTGTTAATAAAAGTCGGGGACTTCATATTCCCCGTTGACTTCATTGTCTTAGATACACAGCCTGTAGCTAACCCCCGGAATCAAATTCCGGTGATACTCGGTCGCCCATTTCTCGCAACCTCAAATGCTGTGATCAATTGTCGCAATGGTTCAATGAACCTCTCTTTTGGAAATATGACGATTGAACTCAACATTTTTAGGTTGGGGAATCAGCCCGCCGAACCTAATGCTCATATACTGGACGTCTGCTCGATCCAGGAGATCACCCCCGAAGAGTGTGAATTCGAGGAGTTTCTGTTTGAACACGATAATCTTGACGCCACTAGTGCGTGTCTCTTCGAACCTGCTGCTGTTTCTGCGCCTGACAACGACTACGAGTGTTTCACGTTCTCGAACGATCTTAGCCGCGCACAACCCGAGTTTGAATCTTTCGACTTTTCGGATGAGTTACCTGAACCATCCAACTCGGTTGCTTACACTCGCTTTGAACCTTTGCTGGAGTCCTTTGAGTTCGAGACCTTTGCACCAGTCTTGCCTTCCATCATTTCACCTCCAACGCTCGAACTCAAGCCTTTGCCGTCTCACCTTAAGTACGCTTACTTAGGTGAGAACGAGACCCTCCCTGTCATCATCTCGGCTTCTCTAGCTCCCGAGCAAGAGAAAGCCCTTCTCGCGGTCTTGCACAGCAACAGGCAAGCTTTTGGCTGGTCCATGGCGGACATCAAGGGGATTAGTCCCCTCATCGTTGAGCATCACATTCATCTGATGGATGATGCCAAACCAGCCCGGGATCCACAAAGACGTCTTAATCCAGTCAAGAAGGAGGCTGTGAAGAAGGAGATCGTCAAATGTCTAGATAGTGGTATCATTTACCCTATCTCTGATAGCCAGTGGGTTAGCCCCATTCACGTTGTCCCCAAGAAGTCGGGCATCACGGTCATCACTAACGAGGCGAACGAGTTAATCCCTACTCGCACCCAAACTGGGTGGCGAGTTTGCATTGATTACAGAAAACTCAACGCCGCAACGCGGAAAGACCACTTTCCGCTACCTTTCATTGACCAGATGCTTGAACGATTGGCCGGACACGAGTACTACTGCTTTCTTGATGGCTACTCAGGCTATAATCAAATTCCCATCGCCGAAAAAGACCAGGACAAGACCACTTTCACTTGTCCTTTCGGCACGTTTGCATATCGACGCATGCCCTTTGGGTTATGCAATGCGCCCGCTACCTTCCAGCGGTGTATGATGGGAATTTTCTCTGACATGGTGGAAAAATTTCTGGAGATTTTCATGGATGACTTCTCCATCTTCGGCGACTCCTTTGACGAGTGTTTGCTGCATCTTGACGCTGTCCTTACCCGATGTAAGGACAAGAATCACACTTTGAACTGGGAGAAATGCCACTTCATGGTGCGCGAAGGTATTGTCTTAGGACATATCATCTCGCAAAATGGAATAGAGGTTGACAAAGCAAAGATTGAGGTCATTTCCAATCTGCCTCCTCCCCGATGCGTCAGAGATATCCGAGCCTTCCTTGGCCATGCCGGTTTCTATAGATGGTTTATCAAGGATTTTAGCAAGATTGCTAGGCCCTTGACTCTTTTGCTGGCCAAGGATACACCATTCGACTTCAACTCGAGCTGTGTGACTGCATTCGAGTCACTGAAACGCTCACTCACTTCTGCTCCCGTTCTTTCCTCACCTGACTGGACACACGCATTCGAGATTATGTGCGATGCATCCGACTTTGCCATCGGTGCTGTCCTTGGACAGCACATCAACAAGATGCCGCACGTAATCTATTACGCGAGCCGAACCCTGAACGACGCCCAACTCAATTATACAACAACTGAGAAGGAATTCTTGGCTGTTGTATTTGCTTTAGAAAAGTTCAGGCCCTACCTCATCGGCTCTCCAGTCATTGTCTACACTGACCATTCTGCTCTGCGCCATCTTTTTGCGAAGAAAGATGCCAAATCTCGGTTAATACGTTGGATTCTCTTGATTCAAGAGTTTGACCTTGTCATTAAGGACAAACGAGGATGTGAAAACGTAGTTGCCGACCATCTCTCATGACTTCCTTCTTCGCCTTCGCTTCCAATTCCGATCAACGACGTTTTCCCGGATGAACAACTCTTGACAGTATCGTGCGAACCCTGGTTCGCAGATATTGTGAACTATTTGGCCACGGGATTACTACCGACCGAATGGTCAAGTCAGGACAGACTTCGCTTCTTATCCCAAGTAAAACACTTTTACTGGGACGAACCCTACTTGTTCAAGTACTGTCCCGACCAGATTATTCGTCGGTGTGTCCCTGATGAGGAATTCAAGAGTGTGCTGTCCTTTTGCCACGATCAAGCGTGTGGCGGGCATTTTGGGCCCAGAAAGACAGCTGAGAAGATCTTGCAATGTGGTTTCTACTGGCCACAACTTTTCAAAGACGCTCACGACTATTACAAGACTTCTCCCGGTGCCAACACATGGGCCGGATATCCCGGAGGAACGAGATGCCGCTCCAACCGATCTTGGTTGTGGAGATTTTCGATGTTTGGGGGATAGATTTCATGGGGCCGTTTCCCAGCTCTTTTGGGAACTTGTACATCCTTCTAGCTGTTGATTACGTCTCTAAATGGGTCGAGGCTGTGCCCAGCCAAACTAAGGACAACAAGGTTGTCGTTAGGTTCCTTAAAGAAAACATTTTCTCACGGTTTGGGCACCCCCGAGCGATCATTAGCGACAATGGAAGTCATTTCTGCAATAAAACTTTAGAAGCCTTGATGCGGAAATACGCCATTAATCATAAGCTCTCTACGCCCTACCACCCCCAAACCTGCGGGCAGGCCGAAGTTTCCAATCGGCAGATCAAGCAGATACTGGAGAAGACGGTTTCCAAGAACCGTAAGGATTGGTCTCTGAAACTCACTGATGCCCTTTGGGCATTTAGAACCGCTTATAAGACCGACCTTGGCATGTCTCCCTATCGGCTTGTGTACGGAAAAGCCTGCCACCTTCCTGTCGAAATAGAGCATCGCGCATTTTGGGCGATAAAGGAGCTGAATCTGTCTCTCGAGGATGCGGGCAGCCATCGGAAGCTGCAGTTGAACGAACTATGCGAGCTTAGGGATGAGGCTTACGACAACACGGTTGTCGTTAAGAATCGAATG
This sequence comes from Agapanthus africanus, assembly GCA_030015575.1. Lineage (NCBI taxonomy): Eukaryota > Viridiplantae > Streptophyta > Magnoliopsida > Asparagales > Amaryllidaceae > Agapanthus > Agapanthus africanus. The sequence continues at coordinate 401,482,271 of JASDDO010000008.1, forward strand.
AAGGTGTTTCACGATAAACACCTTTTGCGCAAAACCTTCATACCTGGTCAGCAGGTACTGCTTTACGACACCCGACTTCATTTCCATCCTGGAAAGCTCAGATCTCGCTGGAAAGGGCCGTATTTTGTGCGGAATGTGTATCCGCAGGGCGCTGTGGATTTGGAAAATCTAAAGGACGGTTCACTCTTCAAGGTAAATGGACACCGATGCATACCGTACCTTAGCGCCGAACCAACAGAGGAGCTCCTGTTCTTACAGGAGCCGGTTTACCCTGAATGATCTTCCTCTGCCTACCTCCAAACTTCGGTTATCCAGCCAAGAACAGTGGACACTGTTCCAAATAAGTTTGGGGGTATGTACAAACCATTTTGCATATATGTGTGTATATTCTTTTTCTTTCCTTTATAAACAAAAACAAATAAAAATTTGTGTCTCGCTAACCGACGATTTTGACCCTTCAAATAATCTCTTCATGCAATGACAGTGAGGACACTGTCCAGTTAAGTTTGGGGGTACGCTCGATACGCATTTCTTCCCTTCGCATTCATATGTATATTTTTGCATCTGCATATTAAAATCCATAAAATCCATAAAAAATTTGAAAATTTTCTAAAAATATAAAAACTTTTTTGTCAAGTTAGCTTGTGGAAGAACTCTGATTCAACATTCGACGGTTTTTGTTTGAAAAAATAGGAATAACTAAATCTTATGTTTGGATTTTGAAAACCTGAAAGATAACTCTCCTTTGAAGTTAACTATAGCTGATATACGTCTTTACATCACACTACACGTGTAGTAAGATTTTGGGAATTAGATAACAAGTCTTTCATGTTTAAACTTTTAAACAGATAAATGATTTTCTAAGGATCAAATAGGTTTGTTCTGAAATAAGTAATGTCAAGAATAGTTTATGAAGTAAAGCGAATATGAAGGAATATTATTGATGCCGTAATTGGAGCTAAGTTTGAAAAATAACCCATCGGAAACTTGATTGGAATGATTACACACCAAACCCACTAAACACGTCTTTTATCCAAAAAATAATTGAACTGCCGGTTATATCTCCGTTCGTATTAAATCATCTGATTTTCATGCCAAACTGTCTTTTGTTTTTGGACCTAGGTAACTTGAGTAATTAAGTCCGCTGGGGTGTTTCTACACCTAATGCCCTAAAACCAACTGGTTTGGGTGCATTGGCCCAAAGCTCGCTAAGAAGCCTAGAAAGTCCAATTTAAAACAAAGTCAAGCAAGTGTTCTCTCCGAGTTAAAATTCCTAACGGTTCTTTGTGTGAGAATAATCTTGATAAAAGACAGGCTTTTATAAAAATTTTAGCGGAGATATGAAGGTTTTATTCTATGATAAAGACTATTGCACGTTCACAGAGGTGTGTATGAAATGAAAACAAGAAAAAGGTGGAGTGAAAAACACGACTTAGTTTCCTGTTATGGAAGATAGAAATTCTGAAGTTGAAACCTTACTGGAAAACGAAACTTGAAAAATGCTTAACTCTTTATAAAACTTATGTGATCCTTTTTAAATTGTTATCTGGGCTTTATTGTGCGACATGATGACTTTATTCGACCTTTCGGGAACTTAACGACACTATACGCACTGCACGTAAAGACATATAAAATCTGTAGTTAAATAAGAAGCGAGGTGTGAAAAATAAAGGTTCGATGGTCTAGACTTAGGATTATAGAATTGTTATTTTCTAAAACAAAACTTTAGGGTTTGAAGCTTAGTTATTTTACAAAACCAAACTTGACCGGATTTTGTGGGTAGTATCCGCTGAAAACCCTCAGGAGACAACACTCCTCCTACTAGGGACACCTAGAGGTTTAACGGCTTGTTGCACATGCTCAGTGCAATCGCGTTCCCTGCGAAAGTGAGGTTAGGAAATTTTTTGTGAATAAATGGGCTTTGCTCGGGACGAGCAAATGATAAGTTTGGGGGTATTTGTTCATATCAGATTTTTGCATTTTCATACCGCCCAATTTTTGTCACATTGCATATCGGTAGATACTCTTGAGCCGTGTTTGCTAGTCAATTGCAGGATACAGGTTCTCGGTTCCAAAACGGTGAAATTCATGGAAAACACGACAAAATCCGGGTTTCTGCCAACCACAGATAAAACACGGTCTCCGCTCTTCATCCGTATGTTGCCAGATACCAGTTTAGGAAGACAAAATGTCAAATCAATGTCATTCTCATGCACAAGGCTCAATGGTAGCACAAAATCCAAGATATCTACGCGGAGCTCGAGGCAATCATGACAAAATCTTGACAAAAAGTCCACCTTTCCCTCAACAGAAATTCTGGAAGAAATGTGGAACTATTTTCAGAAAATATATGAACCAGAGAACAGAGGACAGCAAACCAGGGGACCACAAGAAAACCCAAACCTTAACTCTACAGTAGGGCCGCGGATCCGCGGCCATAGGGGGGTCTAGGCCGCGGATCCGCGGCCGTACTGGCGCCGCATGCGCAGGGTTTTGGGGGGTATTTTGGTCATTGTACAGGTGTTCTGGTGGTTGCCCTAGGTTTTCATTTTTTGGCCTATAAATAGCCCAGAACTTTGTGAAGGAAAGGGTCCATTCTTGTATTTTCATTTTGCCTAGTTTTAGTGTTTTTCTTCTTCCTCTTCTCACCTCTTCTCCATTAAACTTGTAGTGAGCTTTTGAGTGAAGAGTGATGAATAAAGAAGACCATTTTATTATCATGCTTGTCTCCTTGCTCTTTCTTTACTTGTTGTAATTTTAATTGTTAAGTAGTTGTTATTATTTTCTTGTTGTTTCTTTCTTCTCTCTTTTTCTTTATCATTCATACGACAATGATACTTACGCTCGATCCTCGCCAAGGTGAGGTCGCAAATAGTTAGTCGTATTCTTCTAATCTCCTTCTTTCTATCTTCCTCTTTTGTTTTGTTTTGTTTTTCCTTATCATGAAGTGTGAGTAGTTTTATACTTGTTAGGGTAGGATAAGGGAAGTTTGAGAGAAGGAAATCTCTCTCACTCTTTCCTTGCCCAACAACTTAAATCGACTCCCATTAATTGAACCACAATCCGCTCCTTACGGCACCCTATCCTACATGATAGCGGTGATTCCGTAGTGAGACCGGTTGTGGTTGAATTAACCGGAGGTTATGGATAAGAGCCAAGAACGTACGGACAAGCACCAAAAGGAAGGACTATGCGTTGGAAAGCCTAGCTTATACTCGCAAGTTCCTTCCTAGTCGTGCTAATCCCCGTTGTTGCCGATTACCGTAACACCGATATTAAGAGAGGCAACGAAAGATGTGGAGACTCCTAACTCAAACTAACCTAATCCTAACCCTAACAAGCTCGCTTTAAATATCGACTTAACACTTAGATAACCACAACAAAATCTGAAAAAACGGACTTAACTCGTTAAAACATATTGAAAAAGATTCCCATCTCCCTGCGGACGACCCGTACTCAACCGGCTAGCTACAAGCGAAACCGTCTTGATTGCGGTATTTAAAACTAAACTTGAACACGCACGTACTCTTTCAATCAATAGTTTAAGGCATTTTAGTGTAAAACTTGTCTTTTGGATAATTTGAGGGTATTTTGATGAAACTTGTCAGTCTTTTATTTTTTAGAAAACAAGAGATTTTATTATATCTTGAAAATATGTGGTTTGATAATATTTATATATTTATAAAAATTAATTTTTATTATTAAATATGTAACAACTCCAATTCTTGTGTACATAAAATTGATTTAAATTTAATGTATACTTGAGGTATTTAATTTTCCTGTGAGTACTATAAGTATTTAATTCAATTTTGAACAGCAAGAAAGAGTTTGTAGCTCATTGGTAAGGCTTTGCACTGCTGAACCAAAGCACTAGAGTTTAAATCCCATCAGCCACATTATCTTTTTATTTTGATTTCTTTTAATCTTTTTAGAAGACTAATAGTCTACACGTGCACAACTCATAAAACCAAGAGTCACACATAAAACAAACGAGTCCACTGCAGAAGACCAGGCGACGGGGACACGTGGCGAGAAGACGCGGCCCGACTCGGCCGACTCGGGCCGGCGACTCGGTCGAATCGGCCGGCGGCGCCGGTCCGACTCAGTTGAAACTCGGTTTTTCTCGACTCTTTTGCAACCTTTGGCCTACCCCATAACTCCTGTACTATTTAATTTCCCTGCACATTTACAGAGCAAATAAAACCCCCATTTAATCTATTTTTTAATACAAAATTTTAATATACCCTTTCATTACCATAAACCCTAATTTTTCCTATAAACACCACTCCTAAAATCACCCCTCCTCACTTCCAAATCCCTGCCCAAACTCTCAAGAAAATTCCCTAGATTTTTTGTGTGCAAGTAGAGTTAGCAAAGGGAGAAGCTCTGGCGAACTTCCGACGACGATCAGAGGAGTTTCCGGCGACGAAACGACACACCGGTGCTTCCCCAATCTTCCTCTTCCTCCTCTCTTGACCCTAATCCAGTAAGTCCCCCTTCTCTCTCTCTCTCTCTTGCTATTCTCAAATTCTTAATCTTTAAAACGTGTCGGAAGCGGAGTTATCCGGCTTCCGATTCTCTTTTCTTTCAAAAATACAACATTTTCTAAATAAAAAACCTACAACTTTTGATATATATTGTTTAATACTCATTAACTAAGACAATAGAACAAGTTTGACATTAAAATGATAATCGTAGCAAGTTTTATTCTACTTTTACAGTAAAATAGCTTTATATTTCATATCGACATGTTTATACCTTTTAACCATGCTAGCTATAGAAAACTCAAGAGGTAATGATCTACCTCCTCACAACACTCATATGTAACATAGCACGATTGAATTTGGGAACATGGATTTGGGAAAAATACGATTTTACACATAACTACCTCCGACTTATAAAAACCTTTTTCTTCAAGATGTGTATTTTTAACAAATCTTTGCAATGTGCCGCTACAACCCATTTCGGGGAACCCGTTCGGGATGGTGCGGATTATCGCACATCCTTGGGCTTAGTAGTGCGAGATGCAGACCTCCGTAAGAAGCATACGGTCTCGAAAGATTTAAAATACATTTTTCTTTAGAAAATATGATTTCTATCATAAATAAAACTTATATTTTTAATAAATAAATATATATGTAATTAATATCAAAATATCTATTTTTAATATTTATAATATTCCACATTTTCTAAATTCAAGAAAAACACTCCATTTACGAAAAAATACCATACAATTCCAATATTACAAATAAATACCATATATTATGAAATTAGGTTTATTTCACTAGAAATGTCATATTGATAAAATATACATCAATGAAAACTCTAAAGACAATAATAAAATAATTGAGGTGTATTTTTAAAACTATAAAAAATTATTTTTACATAAAACCCTTTCAAGTTATACTAAATTGCAATAAGGACCCTAGTAAACATAGGTTTAAGTGGGACCGGTCTCTTGAGCCTCAGAGAGCCGAAGATATGCGTGCTTGCCTATTTAAGCTAGACAACTTAATAAATGGTGTTATCAACACGGTAATCGTCTTTGAAAAAGACACAAATCCTGCCGTCCATGTGCAGCGGTTACCGATAACACCACAGGACTTCAATTTCTTTTCTAATTGTCTGACTCAGACTGAGTCTCATTATAATCAATCTGACTTGAATATGATTCAAGTACAAACTACAAATTCAACATGAATCCATGAATCCATATATCCAATCTATACAACTTGACCGAACCGAACCATTGATATACTCCATTTACAAGCTCATTCATTATGTCCGTTCCATTATTGATATCATGGTTTCGGTAAGTCATCCATCTATATACAATATACAATTCAAACAATACAATAATACAATCAAGACACCGCAGGGTTTATAAGGGGTAGATTGGTACGGAAGGTGTTAGAAGTGGCACGAGACAGCAACCATAAAGACACCTAACCTGAATTCAATTGTCGTTGTACCGTGGTTGAACGGCTCCTTGTACTCCGTATACCGTAGTCTCTGGTCTAGTGAGACTCCTCTCGTATACACTGGCCTCTTCTGTACCAAGCTACAAACAACAGCGTTAACATTAAATACAACATTATAACAATATACTCTCTATTCCATTCTCGTCTATTTATGGGACTTACCGAGCAATTTGTTCGCTGACAACATTCTCTTTCTAGTTCTTTGGAATGTCGTCAGGTGGTTCGGACTCACTGGAGATCGAGCCCACCAGCGAGGATTTGGACCAGCTAGCTTTCGACCCGGAGTTATAGTTCCTTGTACATTTCATTTCAGTACTTTCCATTTCTGTTATTCCACTGTTTAGGCAATGTTTTCCATTCCATGTATTTACTTTTCAGATGTATTGTAAAAAGGAATGTGAATAAATAAAGTTGCTATTCAATTATATTTATTGTCTCTGTCTCTTATGCATTTATTTATATTGCTTAGATACGCTCAACGTGTTTACTTCAGAGTAAATACGTAGCAGCCAGTCGCGTCCCCTTCGCCGTACACTGGGAAGCGGGGCGTGGCAGGTTTTGTTGGTGGCCTATTCAGGTCTGAGTTGTATGGAACTTTACCATGCAGTTCAACACTGTATGGACAACCTAAGCAATATAACACAAGAACCAGCAACTGAAAACATTCTTTACAATTCACATTTCTTGAATCTTATCATTTCACATACTTTGAATCTGTCCTAACCCAAATATTTCTTTCAAGGTTTTGGATTCCCTAAACAATACCAGCACCAAATTCAACAACGCTCCACCTCCCCTACCGATTACACCTGCCGTAGATGCTCCGATCACGAGCAGACGGTTCTACTTAAGGCAATCCGCAGCCTCCTGGAAGGACAGCAGCAGCAGACTGCTATCCCGATGAACCTACCAGAGGCAGAAGCACCTGGGGTGAAGCAATTCCGAGCCTTGCACCCCAAACAGTTTGCAGGAAAAGAGAGCCCTCTAGAAGCTGAGGAATTGGCTTAAAGCATTGAAGATGATCTAGCAGCGGCACAAGTGCCAGAGATAGCTTGGGTTCGTGTTGCGAAACTGTAGCTCACGGACAATGCACGGGTTTGGTGGAAGGAGGAAGAAAGCCGTCTTGATCAACCCATCGAATGGAAGACTTTCCGCTACATGTTCGACGCAAAATACTTTCCTGAGACTCCCAGGTTCGACATGGAACAGCAGTTCATCCATCTGCAATAAGGTTCAATGTGGACCAAATCAGTAGATGAATATAACGCTGAATTTACCATACTCAGTAGGTAAGATATGTCTCAATAATTCAATTTTTTGGTAAAACACATACTACACAGCTAACACAATATTTTAACAGATTTGCGGCACACCTGATACCGACGGATGAGATCAGAGCCTTTCGATTTCAACAAGGGTTAGATTCGGAGATCCAGGCTGCACTAGCTACAGTTCCGACTCATGAATCGGCTCTGAAAGCTGCCCATCGTTATGAGGCAGTGGTAAAGATGAGGGGCAGATCTCAATCTGCTGGAGTTAAGCGCCCTGCCATCCAGATGGTAGGAGGAGCCTCATCAAGGCCACCATTTGTGCCTAGGAGACTGGGAGTACCAATCAACCGGCCCAGCCCAGCATTTTGCATATACTGCAGGAGAGATGGACATCTGATGAAAGACCGCCGGCGTGCAAATCGTCTTTGTTTATTCTGCGGCTCAGCTACTCACGATATTGGGTCTTGTCCTCTTAGACAAAACTCATATGCTACATCCAGGCCAGCAATCACATACCAGCAGCGACCAACTCTTCACGAACCTGCTCCAAGAATCGCTCTCCCTGATCCACCACCTAGAGGACTACCGACTGCACTTCCTCCTCGTCAGTTCCATCAAGCTCAATGGAACGTTCCGAGCAATACTCTTCCAGCCAGGAGGAATGTACCACGGCGACAGGCTTTCACGGTGACTGTGGATGAAGCTGAGGCCACTGGCCAAGTCATCACTGGTAACCCTTTCTTTTCAAGCTTTTCTTTCAGTCTTAACACCTACTTGCATATTTTTTCCTATACCTAAAACATATCCCGCATACTTTAGGTACAATCTTAGTAGCCTCACTTCCTGCACTAGCACTCTTCGATACTGGAGCATCTCATTACTTTATGTCGGAACGGTTCGTCCGAACTCATGCAATTCCAGTCACACCGCTTGTATCCAGCTGGAATGTCAGTTCGGGGAACGACGTTCTGAAGTCAACAATGGGATACATCATGTGTACAGTGGTTATCTACAGCAGAGAATTCTATGCTGACTTCAAGGTACTAGACATACCGAACTTTGATGTGTTTCTAGGAATGGATTGGCTAGGAACCTTCTACGCTACCATAGAATGTCGTCAAAGGAGGGTAGTGTTCGAGATTCCAGATCATCCGGTCTTTTATTTCAAAAGTGGAGACCGTACTCTGGAGCCAAGTACTTACAAGGCGAAGCCGAAGAAGACAGTAATTGTAGCAACTCAAGTGGAGGAAGGATCAAAGCCAGAAGTGGTTCAACAGTTCGACGATGTATTTCCTGACGATATATCAGGTTTGCCTCCCGATCGAGCTCTTGAATATAGCATCGATTTAATACCAGGAGCACAACTGGTAATCAAAGCACCGCATCGATTAAGTCTGAAAGGTTTGAAGGTAGTCCGAACTCAGTTGGATGAATTATTGGCGAAAGGATGGATTCGTCTCAGCACTTCAAGTTGGGGATCTCCAGTTCTACTTATGAAGAAGAAGGAAGGTTCATACAGAATGTGCATTGATTATAGAGCCTTGAACGAAGTAATGATAAAGAACAAGTATCCGCTACCGCGCATCGACGATTTATTCGATCAGCTAAGTGGATCTTGTGTTTTCTCCAGATCTTCGTTCGGGTTATCTTCAGGTGAAGGTCAAGGAATTTGATATCCATAAAACGGCTTTCAGAACTTTCTATGGACATTATGAATTTCTTGTGATGCCATTTGGAGTGACCAACACACCAGCAATATTCATGAACCTGATAAATCAAGTTTTCCGGGAGTACTTAGACAGGTTTGTTGTCATCTTTATCGACGACATCCTGGTGTATTCAAAGAGTCGGAAAGAACATGCCGAACACTTGAGAATTGTCCTGGAAACTCTACGATAATATCAGCTCTATGCCAAATATAGCAAGTGTGAGTTTTGGCTAGATCAAGTCGGTTTTCTCGGACATATTGTATCGGGCGAAGGAATCTCTGTGGATCCAGCGAAAGTAGCAGCAGTAAGCGAATGGCCGACACCGAAGTCAATGAAGGACATTCGAAGTTTCTTGGGTCTAGCTGGATATTACAGAAGATTCATTGAAGGATTCTCGAAGATCGCGACACCCCTGACCAAGCTTACACGTAAAGATGAAGAATTGGTGTGGTCAGAAGCATGCGAACAAGTTTTAGTAGAACTCAAGTCAAAGTTGACATCAGCACCTATTCTCATGATACCAGATCAAACTGGAGGTTTCGAAGAATACTGCGATGCATCCGGTATGAGATTAGGATGTGTTCTACATCAGCACGGAAGAGTTGTGGCTTATGCTTCAAGACAACTGAAGATTCATGAGCGCAATTATCCGACGCATGATTTGGAGTTGGCGGCCATTATCTTTGCTCTTAATATTTGACACCATTATCTTCTTGGTGAACGAGTGAACATATACACAGATCACAAGAGTCTGAAATATGTGTTTACTCAGAAGGAACTTAATATGCGGCAGAGACGATGGTTAGAACTCATGGCGGACTTTGATATCAACCTGCAATATCACTCAGGGAAGGTGAATGTAGTTCCAGATGCTCTTAGTCGCCAACCATTAGCAATGCATCTTACCGCTCAGTGGAAGCTTTAACAAAACTTGTATCAGATGGAGATTGAAGTAGTCATGCTAGGTAATGCTTCCAGTTTGATGAATATACAAGTTCAATCAACCATTGTCAATCAGATCAAAGCAGCTCAAACAAGTGATGCTAAGTTGCAAAAGATCAGAGAACAAGTGGAGAATGGACTCAGAACATATTTCATCATCCATGAAGACGGATCTTTGAGATACGACAGCAGATTATGTGTACCAAAAGGTTCTGTTCGGGAAGAGTTAATGAAAGAAGCTCACAGCTCTCCCTACTCAGTACACCCTGGAGGTATAAAGATGTACAAATATCTACGTCAAAATTACTAGTAGCATGGAATGAAGCGTGAAGTAGCCAGAAGCGTCACAAAATACTTGGTGTGTCAGCAAGTAAAGGCTAAACATCACAGGACTGCTGGATTACTTCAATCGTTACCAATCCCAGAATGGAAGTGGCAACACATCACAATGGATTTCGTGACTGCTCTTCCTCGCAGCACGAAAGGTAACGATGCGGTATGGGTTATTGTGGATCTGTCACGCCCCGCTTTCCGGTGTACGGCGAAGGGGACGCGACTGACCGCTATGAATTTACTCTGAAGTAAATACGCCAAGCGTATCTAAGCAATATAAATAAAAATGCATAAGAGACAAAGACAAAAGGTATAATTGAACAACAACTTTATTTATTAACATTGTTTTACAGTACATGGAAAAGTAAATACATCTGAATGAAAGCAATGCCTAAACTGTGGCATAACAGAAAAGTAAAGTACTGAAATGAAATGTGTACAATGAATCTAAAGCTCTGAGTCGTAGACTAACTGATCCAGGTCCTCACTGGTGGGCTCGATCTTCTTAAGATCCGAATCACTTGACAATATTCCAAAGAAGAAAGAGAAGGAATGTCGTCAGCGAACAATCGCTCGGTAAGTCCCAAAGATAAGGGATAAGTAGAATATACAGAGAGAATGTAGGTTTTAAAGTTATATTATATTGTTAACGCCATTGTTTGTAGTTTGGTACAGAAGGATGCCAGTGCATACGAGAGGAGTCTCACTTGCCCCGGAGACTAAGGTATCAGGAACTCAAGGAACCGTTCATGGCATGGTACAACATCAATGGAATACAGGATATGTGTCTTATGGTTGCAGTCTCGTGCCACTTCTAACACCTTCCGTACCAATCTACCCCTTAAAACCCCGCGATGTCTTGATTGTATTGTTTGTATTATATTGCAACTTGTATTGTTTTGTAATATAGATTGTATAATTGGATGACTTGCCGAAATCATGATATCAGTAATTGGATGTAACTGGAGAATCATGGAAATGGAAGTATATCCATGGTTCGGTTCGGTCAATATAGATTTAATAGATTGAACAGATTGAATATATGGATTCATATTGAATTGTTATAGTGTAGATTGTACTTGAATCATATTCAAGTCAGATTGATTATATTGAGACTCAGTCTGAGTAAGACAATTAGAAAAGAAATTGAATCCTGAATTAAGTTTTGATGTTATCGGTAAATGCTGCACATGGAAGACATAATTTGTGTCTTTTTCAAAGATGATTACTGTGTTGATAATACCGTTTGTTATGTTGTCTACCTTAAATAGGCACCCACTTCTCCGGCTCCCTGAGGCTCAAGAGATTGGTCTTATCCTAATTTATAAAACTTGAGGGGGGTTTTGTAACGCCCCACGCCCCAGTACAGATTGTATTGTCTGCTCTGACCCAAACCACACGTTTTTTTCCCTTTAGAGCAAGCCGGACCCGACCAGGGGCCACTTCCCAGGATGTCACCCATCCCAAGAATTCCCTAGCCCGAGCACACTTAACTACGGAGTTCTCAAGCTTCTGTAGTTCCAGTTCACTTAAAAGGCGTCTCTGTAATTGAGGGCGGTATCATTATATTTATAATGCAGTCCGGTCCTCTTTCGGAATGTGTTCCGAAAATTCTCCATTGTTCTACAGTGGGTCCCACAGACTCTAGAGGTGGCCCCTATAGATTCAAGAGGTGGCCCCGCCCTCTTGGTATGATAATTGGCATGGCACTTTGTTCTGTGTGGCACTTTGCTCCGTGAACAAGAACCGGGTCCCGACATTCTCCCCACCTTTAAACAATGGTTCGTCCTCGAACCACAGATCTACTACTGAGGGACCTACCATGGGCCACCATAAATATAATGCCCCACGCCCTAGTACAGATGGTATTGTCCGCTTTGGCCGAAACCGCACGGTTTTTCCCTTTAGAGCGAACCGGATCCGACCAGGGGACACTTCCCAGGAGGTCACCCATCCCAAGACTTCCCTGGCCCGAACACGCTTAACTACGGAGTTCTCAAGCTCCTGTAGTTCCGGTTCACTTAAAAGGCGTCTCTGTAATTGAGCGCGGTATCATTATATTTATATTGCAGTCCGGTCCTCTTTCGGAATGTGTTCCGAAAATTCCCCATTGTTCTACAGTGGGTCCCATGGACTCTAGAGGTGACCCCCACAGATTCAAGAGGTGGCCCCCCGCCCTCTTGGTATGAAAATTGGCGTGGCACTTTGTTCTGTGGGCACTTTGTTCCGTGAACAAGAGAACTGGATCCCGACATTCTCCCCACCTTTGAACAATGGTTCGTCCTCGAACCACAGACCTACTACTGAGAGACCTGCATGAGCCACCATAAATGTAACGCCACACGCCCCAGTACAGATGGTAGTGTCCGCTCTGGCCGAAACCGCACGATTTTTCCCTTTAGAGCGAACCGGAGCCAACCAGGGGCCACTTCCCAGGAGGTCACCCATCCCAAGACTTCCCTGGCACTCTTGACTACGGAGTTCTCAAGCTCCTATAGTTCCGGTTCACTTAAAAGGCGCCTCTGTAATTGAGGGTGGTATCATTATATTTATAATGCAGTCCGGTCCTCTTTCGAAATGTGTTCCGAAAATTCCCCATTGTTCTACAGTGGGTTCCATGGACTCAAGAGGTGGCCCCCACAGATTCAAGAGGTGGCCCCGCCCCTCTTGGTATGACAATTGGCGTGGCACTTTGTTCTTTGTGGCACTTTGCTCCGTGAACAAGAACCGGGTCCCGACATTTTTATGTAAAAATAATTTTTGTATAATTTTCAAAATACACCTTAAGTAATTAATTATTGTTTTTAGAATTTTCATAGATTAGATTTATATATATGTGACATTTCTAGTGAGATAAACCTAATTTCATAATATTTGGTATTTAATTGTAAGTATTGAACTTGTATGGAATTGCATGGTATTTTCATGTAAAGTGATTCTTTTTATTTAGAAAAGTTGGAATATTTATTATATCAAAATTAGATATTTTGATGACACACACACACACACATATAAAATAATTTTAATTTATTATATTTCTAGAAATCTCATTTTCTTAAGATATTTGTATTTTTAAATCTCTCGAGACCGAATGCTCCTTGCGGAGGTCTGCATCTCGCACCACTAAGCCTAAGGATGTGCGATAATCCATAACATACCGAACGGGTTCCCCAAATGGGTTGTAGCGGGGCTTTCCATAGACTTGTTTAAAATACATAATCTTGTAAAAATGGTTTTTATAACTTAAATGTAGTTTTGTGTAAAACGGTATTTTCCCGAATCTATATTTTCCAAAAGGTATCGTGCTATGTTGCATATGAGTGTTGTGAGGAGGTAGGTCATTACTTCGTGATTTATTTAAAGGTATAGCAAGAAATATGATGTTTTAATGTCGAACTAAACTACATGGTATTTTACTGAAAAAAGTACGATAAAAATTACAATATGAAATATTTTGTTATGAAACTTGTTCATGATATTTTGTTAATATTTAATAGTCAAGATGTGAGGGTTTGGTATGTTTGTATATAAGAAAATTGGAACTTTTTAAAGAAAACCGAATCGGAAGTCGGATTAACTCCGCTTCCGTCGGGTTTTAGAAATACGAGTTTTTAGAATAGCAAAGTGAAGAGGGAGGAGGGACTTACTGGCTTTTGGTTTAGAGGAGAGGAAGAGGGAGTGGAAGTAGGTTCCGGTGCGTCGTTTCGTCGTCGGGAGCTCTTAGGGTCGTCGTCAGAAGTTCGTCGATGCCTCGCCCTTCGCTAACTCCACTTGTACACAAAAATTCTAGAGAGTTTGGACAGAATTTATGAGTGAGGGGTCACTACTACAAATAAGGGTTGCCCCTACGGATTTATCCATAGGGGCAACCCACTGCCCCTACGGATATATGCGTAGGGGCAAAAAAATACCCCGTAGGTGCAAAGGCCGCAGGTGCAAGTTGAGGCCCTGAACTTGCCCCTACGGGAAAATTCTTGCCCCTACGGATATATCTGTAGGTGTTGTTGCCCCTACGGATTACTCCGTAGGGGCAATCAAATCATATATTTTTTTATGTTTTTTTGAATATATTGTATGTACCAAAGGATATAACCGTAGGTCCTTATTATACCCCTATGGATATATCCGTAGGTAATATGTCGTAGGGGCAAAATATCAGGAAACCTGATATTTGGCCCCTACGGATAACACCGTAGGGGATAGACAGTGGCCCCTACGGATATGTCCGTAGGGGCACTCCCAACACCCTGCACTGAGATCACAGGGGGGAAAATATCAGGTTTTCTGATAGTTTGCCCCTACGGATATGTCCGTAGGGGCAACATATATACCTACGGCTTAATCCGTAGGTACATATTGTCTGTATTTTTTTTTAAAAAATGGGCTGCTAGATTTTTTCCCGCCCTGTGCACAATACTATATACATCAATCAAATCATATATTGAAGTATTCATAATCACATCTCATGCATATATATAATATACAAAAGAAACCCAAAAACTGAATATGATATAAATACAAACCAATATCAATATCGTTTCAAAATGTAGTACAATGTGATATAAATAAATACATGTTTCAAAAAATAAGAACCAAAAAGCTACCCTAGTTCGGTCCAGCTCCACCTCTGAATAACGTTAGAATAACGCGCGCCTGCTCCTCGGTCAATAAACTCTGCAATGCGTCGCGAGCGGGAGTCTGAGCGGCATGTGGAGCTGGCGATGTGGTCTGCGCAGCCGCCGTCGAGGTAGTCGCTTGCGGAGCCGCGGCTGCGGGAGTCTGAGTGGGCGGTGGAGCTACAGGAGCTGTCTGCGGAACCGCAACCGATGTAGTGGCTTGCGGAGCCGCAGCCGAAGGAGATGCATGTGGAGGCTCGGCCGATCTACTCTGTCGCGTCTGGACATAATGTGTGTAAGAAGCGTGTAAGAACTGTGTATTATTCGAATTCGTATCATTATTAAGTTATTTCGAAACCCTGTTTGGATATCTAGTTTGGAAAAGCATTGTTTATTTTAATTACATATTTATGTATGATTAATCAAACTTAAGTCTAAAACCAAATAAGCTCAAGCTACGTACTAATTATGGATATGTTGATATGTATATAATATGAAATGATATTTTACTATAAAGTAGTATACATACCAGCATCTCCTTCAACTCCTGAACGGTGGCCCTCAAGCTATCCAGTTCCTGATGGACATGCCGGTCACTGGAGACGGAGGAAGTAACCGCCGGAGTGGAGTCCAACCTCATATGGTCCCTGCTAGGGCCCAATCCCCGGCCTCTCTCCCAACCTCCGTGGTGCCCTCCGTGTGCGGCGTCCAGAACTGGGGTCAGCAGCCTCGGATCGTTCTGTTCGGTAAAATCGATCCCCGAGGCCTGGGCCTGCTCAACCACCCGCTCCTACACCCACATTAAGCAGTAAAGTATAAGTATAAAATTTAAACTTGAACCTTCCAAAACTAAAATTTCAAATTTGGGTAGAAAAAATATTAACACTTACGCAGTACTCCTGGGTAGCGACGTCGGGATATCGAAGCTCGCCCGTGGCGAGATCTGTCGAGGTGCCGTGGACGGCAAGATATGCGGACAGCACGCTCGGTGTACCACCTGACGCCACGGTCCGAGATGTCTGCAATATTAGAAAGTAACTCTTAATATTAGAAATATTAGAGAATAACTCTTAATATTGCAGAATATTAGAGAATAACTCTTAATTTACCGATAACTCCATGGCTCAAGTAATGTTCCTCGAGCCACCTGTGTAAGTGGGGCGACCCCTCTTCGCCGACTTCCTGTTCTCCGTATTCTGAGCGGCCTGTTTCTGCACAACGCATTAACATTTAGTTTTCTAATTAAGAAACACAAAGAAATAAATTATATCATAAATAATGAATTAAATTTAAAATACATACCTGTTTGCGTTCGGAGTCGAAATAAACGCACAATAGAGGCCATGCCTCTACGTCGACTCTCGCAAACGCCGGAGTAGATAGGAGGGCCGCTCTCTCTGCCTCGGGGGTCGCTATCCACAGGGAGTAGCAGTCGGCCTTCAGCTCATTCCTGTTGTATCAGACCTTGGCCTGCATGTTCTTCATCAGGCCATTGTACAGAGCATGAAGGTCGAGCACCCTCCCCGGGTGATCAGGATCGGCTACAGGCTGAAAATCGTAATCCAACTGAAAATACAAAAAAAAATATTGTTATTAGATTGCAAGTGTTAATAATAAATATATTGGATAGATCAAATGAAAATATATATTAATACATACCCGAGCCTGATCAAAGAAGAGGGCGAATGAGTGCTGGTGCTGCTCGCCCCACTCAACGTGAAGTGGATAGTTCTTCACGATCTGGCTCTCGTCCCCCAAATACCGGCCGAACCTCTCGGCATGAGGACCGGTATAGCGATAGTCAAGGGTAAAAAATAGGGGGAATGCTGCCTCCCCCTAGCTCTATCAGGTCTCAGCTTATGGGACTGATTCGGGCCTCGAGTCCCCCTCTGGGGATGGAGAGGCCCTGCGTCTGCACGAAATATCAAGACAATCAATAATAAGACAAAGTTGTATTAAGAAATCAAGGTTAAACAAAAATTCAAGTGTGATATATACCTCCGGTGACTAGCGCACGAGCCTGGGCCCGAGCAGCAGCACGAGCGGGACGATAGTTCTTCCGGTGAGGAACAACCGGGGTCCCGGACCCGGACGCATCCCCTCCAACTATAAAATAAACATCGACGCTAAATTTCCATGAAGTTCATATTTATTCTATAGAGCATATGTAAAATGAATAAATATTTTAAATTTATTCATACTAACCTGCAGACGATGCGGAGGGTATGGAAGCGGCAGGAGTGACCCCTGTGGAAGGTGTGGACGCACCACCTATAATTAGACAATTAAAAATAGATTATATAAGTAATTGCAAAAAGAATGTGTAGATCAATAATATAACGTTCTAAATCATTATGCATGCACTATAGGATATATAAACATACCCGCAGGTGCGGTGGTGTCACCACCTACAGCTAGACAATAATAAAAATTGCTAAGTAAGAGCAAAAGGAATGTGTGTATTTATGATATAGCATTCTAAATCAATATACATACACTATATGATATATAAACATACCTGGAGGAGCGGGGGTGGCCTCTGTCCCAGATGTGGACGCATCACCAACAACTAGACAATCAAACATTGACAATATAAGTAATTTTGACATAAACATGCATGAATATCTGTAATATTACATTCAAAATGGATATGCGTGCAGTATACCTGGAGGTGTGGCCAAATCAACACGGAAGGAGGCATCCGAAGGGGTCTCCGATCTGGGTGCAAGACCGGCCCTCTGAAGCTCCCTACGGAGCTCTCCGGGCGGCAGAACCGCTCTGCCTCTGCCTCTGCCGCGGCTGGAGCTCCTGCCGCCCCTCGATGCTCCCGACATCGTCATCAAATCTAGATAAACGGTTCGTGGACGCATTGGACGAATAGATTCACCTAGGGCAGCCTCTACCATATCCTCCATTTCTTCTGATGGAAATAAATTTCCGTCTCCTGCCGTATTACCGAATTCTTCTTCTTCTCCTGCCACATTATCGTGTTCTCCTTCTTCTTCTACCGCAGTACTGCATTCTTCTCCTTCCCCATGATATTTCCAAGTTGAATAAAGTCTAGTAAACCCATGTTTTACAATATGAAGCTCTGCCAATTCTACCTTCTGCCAGTACTTATTGCCACATCTATCGCACGGACAGAGAATCTTCTCTATTATGATCTTATTATGTGCGCGTGCAAATTCAAGGAAAGCAGCAACTCCTGCGACAAACTTAGGTTGCATACGTTGTTTCCAATCCACATACATCCAGTCCTTAACTCTGACGTACTCATGGGCCATGTTAGACTGAATAACATATAAATTGTAAGTTATGCTGACTATATTGAGAAATATAAGAACGGGATAGTTACTGACAAAGGAGAAAATTCGTGTATATGCTTTGTGTGTGCATTTGTCGTTGAAAAGAATAAATTATCGCACGTATGTTAACCGATAGACGGGGACTAAGTGGCGCTTTTAGTTTCATATATGAGTATCGATGGGAATATGAAGGTTTCATATTATCATATATTAGTTTTAACCCGAACATCTCGAATCGCTCTCTAGTTATGCGTTTGTATGTGTGTGTTCCGGCTGTTGGGGGTAGGCTTCTATCCCATTAATAATGTATAGAGCGAACGCCCATCACTTGTGCTTTCAACCGTTTCGAGTAAATTTCGGCAGCACCTCCCCGCTGTTCTCCGAGTACACTGTAATAGAATAGATAATCATTTCAAAGCTGTGAAACAACGTTGAAATGAACATCTAATCTATCTTTGTACACGGAGAACCAGCGGAAAGGTACCGACGAAATATCTCAAAACGGATGAAAACACAAGTGAATGAAGGCGTTTGCTTTATACATTCTTAACTTGTCCACACGGGACAAATCTATGGGTTACCATACGATTAAATTTTCTCGTCGCGTAGACTATACGACGGTTGTTAGTATCGAGCTATACTGTCCGATATTTAACAACTTTCGTATAGTTCTAGGTCACGACGAGCATCGCACGTATGTTAACCGATAGACGGGAACTAAGTGGCGCTTTTAGTTTCATATATGAGTTTCGATAGGGATATGAAGGTTTCATATTATCATCGAGTATCATATATTGGTTTTAACCCGAACATCTCGAATCGCTCTCTAATTATGCGTTTGTTGTGTATTCTTGTTGTATGTGTGTGTTCCGGCTGTGGGGGGCAGGCTTCTATCCCATTAAGAATGTATAGAGCGAACGCCCATGCCCCTTTTACCAATCAAGAGAATACTACTAATAACTTATTGATAACATAAACAATATAATAATATTTTAGTATGTCAGGTTAAAATAATTGTATTAGCAAATACATTTTAGATAGTTATATAGACTACAAATTTCCAGAGAGAAAAAGTGGATGGGCAAGGAGAACAGAAGTTCCACTGTATTCACTTTTTAGATGGAACGATTTTAGTAGGCGGAAATCTATCATATACCAAAAAAGTTCTAACTGAAACCATCAACTTCCAATATTAGATTCATTCATAACTAACAATAAAAGGTTCTACTTCTCATTTTATTTGACTGACACCAAATAAACCTATCCCATTAAAGATATACTTCAAAGTTCCAAACACCAATTCCAATTGACTAACCCCCTTACTTAATTTGGGTCAACAACATAAGCTTATTGAATATTATCAATCACTAAAGTAATATTAAGGAGTATGATAAAGTTCAATGTCAAGACCATGCATAAATTCTCGGAAGAAATATTCAAAAAAAATGATATCATGATCACTCAAGTAATATCTAATTTTCCCACAATAATTGAAAGGCATAGAGTTGAAGGGGATTATGAAGAAAGAATGGACCCAGTCACCACCCATCAAGCAGCTTTCTCCCTACACCAATTTACTTTCTGTTTTATGAAAGATATCCTAGTGTTGTCAAATATCATACGACATGCAAATCAATCTTACGATTCAATACAAGATACAGGAAAATTAATAAGTATCTTATGAATGTATTTGTTGGATGATTGGATCAAGTAGTTTTAGGATACAATTTCTGCATCTTACAATATAATATAATGGAATCACAAATATTCAACCCAACTAATAAATGTGTTTCAAATATATTTAGAAAGAAATTTTTAGTCACATTTTGGTTGCTAGTTTTAAGATGAGAAAACGGAGTATACGTTTGAATTTCTTATGTTGGCGGGACACATAACATCACTAAATTCATCGATCCATCCATGCATTTTGTTGTCATCAATCCACCTAACCCTAACCCCAACCTAACCCTAGCCCCAGCCCCACCCAGCCCCAGCCCCCAGCCCCTAGCCCCAGCCCAGCCCAGCCCCAGCCCCCGCCCCCAGCCCCTAGCCCCAGCCCAGCCCAGCCCCAACCTAACCCTAATCCTAACCCCAGAGCGGCCAGCTAAACCCCAACACCAACCCTAAGGCAAACCCTAACCCCAGCCCCAGCCCCAGCAGCAGCGAACCCCAACCCTATCCCCAACCCCGACCCCGACCCCGACCGCGACCCCTGCCGAACCTCAATTCACGCGCGCGCAACCCCCCGACCCCAGACCCAGCACGTATGTTAATCAAAAAATTCTTTAATTTACCTCAAGATTTACTCACCTGACCGGCGGTGGCGACGACCCGAACGGCGCTGGCGACGACCTGAACGGCGGTGGCGACGAGAACGCCGGTGGCGACGAGGAGGACGACGGTGGCGACGAGGAGTTGTTTTCGCGCGCGATCGAGATCGAGAGAGAAAGAAATTGTGAGCGTAGGCGATCGATCTGTGCTTTAGTAATTTGATATTTAGTTGCCCCTACGGATATACCCGTAGGTCCTTTGTTTGCGGCTCCGTAGGGGCAAACACCAAATTAAGAATTAATATTTTTATTCTTGGACGTCTGGGCCCGTAGGGGCAACCTTTTAGCCCTACGGATTAATCCGTAGGGCCAAGTTAAATCTGCCCCTACGGATTCCAATATCCGTAGGGGCAACCCCCTATTTTACTAGTGGGTGTGTGTTTAGGGGTGGTATTTATAGGAAAAACTAGGGTTAGGGTAGGTGAAAGGGTGTGAAAGAAAATGTATTAAATTTTTTATTAAAAAAATGGTTTAATGAAGTTTTAAAAAGCTCTGTTAATGTGCAGAATATTTAAAGTGTACAGGGGTTTAGAGAATACCAAAAGACACCAACTCGAATTCGACCGAGTTCGGCCGGCGGCGGCGGCCGATTCGGCCGATCCGCCGGCCGAGTTAGGCTGAGTCGGGCCAGGGCTCATCCTAAAATGTCCGTCGTCGTTTGGTTTACCCCCTGGGCCAGTTTGTTTTATATGTGACTTTTGGTTTTACGGGTTTAGCACGTGTAGACTCTTGGGATTCTAAAAATATTAAAAGAAATCAACATAAAAAATAATGTGGGTGATGGGATTTGAACTCTGGTGTCATGGTTCAGCAGTGCAAGGTCTTACCAGTGAGCTACAAGCTCTTTCTTGCTATTAAAAAGAAAAACAAATTTATAACCTGTGCTCAGACAAAAGTACCCCTTTATGTATTTTTGAAAAAAATGTATAGAAAGTTGTACAGAAAATTTAGGGTTGTTACAGGATCAACTCACAAGTCGGCCCACTTCATCCTATTTCGAGTTGGCCAATCTACTGAGACATTAGCAAATAAGTACATAGAGGTAAGAATCTACTTAAGATTTAAAATCTTCATAGTGTACTATCTCTGATACCCATGAACTTGTACAGGAAATTGTGAGACTTCATGGAGTACCGGTCTGCATTGTCTTCGATCGTGACACAAGATTTCGATCACAATTTTGGCAAAGTCTGTAAACGAGCTTGGGAACAAATCTAAACTTCAGAACAGCTTATCATCCACAAACAGATGGTCTGTCTAAGCAAACTATTCATATCTTGGATGATATGCTCAGAGCGTGTATGTTAGACTTCCGAGGATCATGGGAAGATCACGTACATCTTGTGGAGTTTTCATACAACAACAACTACCAAGAAAGTATCGGAATGGCACTTTATGGAAGGAAGTGTCGATCGCCATTAAGTTGGGACAACATTGGTGATAGAGAACTTCTTGGACCTGAGATGATAGTAACAACTGTTGATGTGGTTCGTACTATCAGAGAAAGAATGCGCATAGCCCAAGATCGATAGAAACACTGGGCTGATGTAAAGCGCCATTACTTGGAGTTCTAGCCAGAAGATCGTGTATTTATGAAAATATCTCCAAACCGTGGAGTGATTCAATTTGGAAGACGGGGTAAGCTAAGTCCGAGATACATTGGACCGTTCGACATACTCGAACGAGTCGGTGAAGTGGCATATCGCTTGGCACTTCAACCTTCATTGGAAGAAGTGCATAATGTGTTCCACGTATCCCAACTCAGAAGGTATGTAACTGACCCCAGCCATATTCTCGATCATTCCGAGCTCACTGTACAGCCCGACTTATCTTGTGAGCAACAACCTATTGAGATCCTGGATAGGAAAGTGAAGTCACTTCGGAACAAGAAAGTCAACTTGGTTCGAGTGATGTGGAGAAAAGACACTCCAGGAGAATCGACATGGGAAAGGGAAGATGGGATGCGTACAAGATATCCTCACCTATTTTGTAAACAAGTGCTTAAAATAAATTGTAAATTTCGATGACGAAATTTTTGGAAGGAGGGTAGACTGTAACAACTCCAATTCTTGTGTACATAAAATTGATTTAAAATTAATGTATACTTGGGGTGTTTACTTTTCCTGTGAGTACTATAAGTATTTAATTCAACTTTGAACAGCAAGAAGGAGCTTGTAACTCATTGGTAAGACCATGCACTGCTGAACCAAAGCACCAGAGTTCAAATCCCATCAGCCACATTATCCTTTTATTTTGATTTCTTTTAATCTTTTTAGATGCCCAAGAGTCTACACGTGCACAACCCGTAAAACCAAGAGTCACACATAAAACAAACGAGTCCACTGCAGAAGACCAAGCGACGGGGACACGTGGCGAGGAGACGCGGCCCGACTAGGGCCGGCGACTCGGTCGAATCGGCCGGCGCCGCCGGTCTGACTCAGTTGAAACCCGATTTATCTTGACTCTTTTGCAACCTTTGTCCTACCCCATAACCCCTGTATTATTTAATTTCCCCGCACATTTACAGAGCAAATTAAAACCCCATTTAATCCATTTTTAATACAAAATTTTAATACACCCTTTCATTAGCCTAAACCCTAATTTTTCCTATAAATACCACTCCTAAAATCACCCCTCCTCACTTCCAAATCCCTGCCCAAACTCTCAATAAAATTCCATAGACTTTTTGTGTGTAAGTGGAGTTAGCAAAGGGTGAAGCTCCGGCGAACTTCCGACGACGATCCGAGGAGTTTCTGGCGACAAAACGACACACCGGTGCTTCCCCAATCTTCCTATTCCTCCTCTCTTGACTCTAATCCAGTATGTTCCCCTTCTCTCTCTCTTTTGCTATTCTCAAATTCTTAATCCTTAAAACGTGCCGGAAGCAGAGTTATCCGGCTTTCAATTATCTTTTCTTTCAAAAATACAACATTTTCTTAATAAAAAACCTACAACTTTTGATATATATTATTTAATACTCATTAACTAAGACAATAGAACAAATTTGACATTAAAATGATAATCGTAGCAAGTTTTATTCCACTTTTACAGTAAAATGCCTTTATATTTCATATCGACATGTTTATACCTTTTAACCATGCTAGCTTTAGAAAACTCATGAGGTAATGACCTACCTCCTCACAACACTCATATGTAACATTGCACGATGGAATTTGGGAACATAGATTTGGGGAAAATACGATTTTACACATAACTATCTCCGACTTATAAAAAACCTTTTTCTTCAAGATGTGTATTTTTAACAAATCTTCGCAATGTGCCGCTACAACACATTTTGGGGAACCCGTTCGGGATGGTGCGGATTATCACACATCTTCGGGCTTAATAGTGCGAGATGCAGACCTCCGTAAGGAGCATACGGTCTCAAAAGATTTAAAATACAATTTTCTTTAGAAAATGTGATTTCTATCATAAATAAAACTTATATTTTTAATAAATAAATATATATGTAATTAATATCAAAATATCTATTTTTAATATTTATAATATTCCACATTTTCAAAATTCAAGAAAAACACCTCATTTACAAGAAAATACCATACAATTCCAATATTACAAATAAATACCATATATTATGAAATTAGGTTTATTTCACTAGAAATGTCACATTGATAAAATATACATCAATGAAAACTTTATAGACGATAATAAAATACTTGAGCTGTATTTTGAAAACTATACAAAATTATTTTTACATAAAACCCCCTCAAGTTATACTAAATTACAATATGGACCCTAGTAAACATGGGTTTAAGCGGGACCAGTCTCTTGAGCCTCAGGGAGCCGGAGATATGGGTGCTTGCCTATTTAAGGTAGACAACTTAACAAATGGTGTTATAAACACGGTAATCGTCTTTGAAAAATACACAAATCCTGCCATCCATGTGCAGCGGTTACCGATAACACCAAAACCTAATTCAGGACTTCAATTTCTTTTCTAATTGTCTGACTCAGACTGAGTCTCATTATAATCAATCTGACTTGAACATGATTCAAGTACAAACTACAAATTGAACATGAATCCATGAATCCATATATCCAATCTATACAACTTGACCGAACCGAACCATGGATATACTCCATTTACAAGCTCATCCATTATATCTGTTCCATTCCTGATATTATGGTTTCGGCAAGTCATCCATCTATATACAATATACAATTCAAAAAATACAATAATACAATCAAGACATCGCGGGGTTTATAAGGGGTAGATTGGTACGGAAGGTGTTAGAAGTGGCACGAGACAGCAACCATAAAGATACCTAACCTGAATTCAATTGCCGTTGTACCGTAGCTGAACGGTTCCTTGTACTCCATATACCGTAGTCACTGGTCTAGTGAGACTCCTCTCGTATACGCTGGCCTCTTTTGTACCAAGTTACAAACAACAGCGTTAACATTAAATACAATATTATAACAATATACTCTCTATTCTGTCTATTCCATTCTCGTCTATTTACGGGACTTACCGAGCGATTTGTTCGCTGACGACATTCTCTTTCTAGTTCTTTGGAATGTCGTCAGGTGATTCGGACTCACTGAAGATCGAGCCCACCAGTGAGGATTTGGACCAGCTAGCTTTCGACCCAGAGCTCTAGTTACTTATACATTTCATTTCAGTATTTTCCATTTCTGTTATACCACTGATTAGGCAATGCTTTCCATTCCATGTATTTACTTTTCAGATGTATTGTAAAAAGGAATGTGAATAAATAAAGTTGTTGTTCAATTATATCTATTGTTTCTATCTCTTGTGCATTTATTTATATTGCTTAGATATGCTCAGCGTGTTCACTTCAGAGTAAATACGCAGCGGCAAGTCGCGTCCCCTTCGCCGTACACTGGGAAGCGGGGCGTGACAAATTAGAAAATCTCGTTTTTCTTTAAAAAATCGTATTAAAAATCTTTCGAGACCGAATGCTCCGTGAGAAGGTTTGCATCTCGCTCTACTAGCCTAAGGATGTGCGATAATCCGCACCATCCAATAGTGGGTTCCCCAAAATGGGTTGTAGAGGCATAATCACGAAGAGTTTTAATAATACAATTCAAAGAAAACCGGGTTTTTATAGTTCATAGTATTTTAATGAAATGGTGTATTTGCCACAAACATATGTTCGAAAGAGTATCATG
Organism: Agapanthus africanus; assembly: GCA_030015575.1. Classification (NCBI taxonomy): domain Eukaryota; kingdom Viridiplantae; phylum Streptophyta; class Magnoliopsida; order Asparagales; family Amaryllidaceae; genus Agapanthus; species Agapanthus africanus. The sequence goes on from JASDDO010000008.1 coordinate 401,507,912, forward strand.
CTATGTAAACATGTGTGTATGTGAGGGGTAAGTCATTACCCAGTGAAGTTTTCTAAAGGTAATAGTAAGCAAAACAATTAAATATGATAGATACAAAGTTCATGGTATTTAAATATAAAACTCAATTTAAAGTTATTTAATATGATGATTTAGGGTGAAAGTTATTTCTAATTATTAGTTTTATGGTTATAAACATATGTTAAGAATATGGATGAGCAATGATTAAGAAAAAAATGTAATTTCAAGATTTTAGAATCAAAAGTCGATGTTAACTTCACTTACCGACATATTTTGAAAAAGAGAACTTTTTAGGTAGAAAGAGAAGAATGAGGTGGGACTTACCGTTGGATTTTGTTAAGAAGAGAGAGGAAGAGGTTGAGGTCATCGTGGTGTCGCGGGATCACCGGAATTCGCTTCGATCCATGCCGGAAGTTGGTAGCTTGCTAACTACACTTCTACCCCACCTGTACTTGAGAAAAATTTGATAATTTTGGCTAGAGATTTCAGAATGAGAAAAGGATAGGGTATGGGGTTGTATTTATAGTGTGGAATTAAGGTTTTGGAATTGAAAGATTGAATTAAAATACATTAAAAATTGGATTTAAAGATGAAATTGAAGTCTCTATTTAAATTCAGAGAAATCAAACAGAGCAAGGGTAATGAGGGTAGGCCAAGGGTTTTGTGTGCAGAACACGAGCATATTTTTCCAACGGGGGCCCGTCGGCACCGGCCGTAAAGAGGATCTCGCTGGCCCAATTTTGAGGAGGTGCCGGTGGATTCTCGCCACGTGTCCTACTCTGTATAAATATCATTTTACACATGTTTGTTTTTCCTGACTGTTCATTTTTTTGTGCAGTACGCGTGTAAACTTTTGGGCTTCCAAAAAGTGTAAAATAAAAATCATGAAAAATACTATGTGGCTGATGGGATTCGAACACAGGAGCTACGTCACAGCAGTGCAAGACTTAACCAATGAGCTACAAGTTATTTCTTGTTGTTCTTAAATAAATATAACTTATAAAATGTACTCAGACTTGCAAACTCTTTTCTGTACATTGAAAAGAAAAATTTTATACAGAAAATTTAGTGTCGTTACATTCTACCTTCCTTATAAAAATTATTAGTGATATATGCCCTAGAGACCATTATTGTCTATTAGTGGTTTGTATATTGCATTTTGGAAGCTTGGGATATACACGGATATAATAACAGTCTTGCTCAATATGGTAGTATGCTATTTGGTTTGATTCTACCTCAATATGTGCATATGTTTCTTTTAGCATATCACTTATACATATTGGTAGAGCCCTTAGAATTTTTGCTTGACTACCAGCGTTGTGATGGCAGTCACACTAGTGGGGGCCGGGTAGTCTATAAGCACATCCTTATACAAGTCCCTAGTCATAGGATTATCGAGACGGGGCATCGATACTCCAGAGTAGACTAGTGTATACGCTTCTCATCTTAGCAGGGAAGATGGTCTGTCCTACAACCATTAGTACGTTGTACTGGAGATAGTATGCAGGTGCTCATTAGGTTATGAGTACTGTAATACCCAGCCCCTCTTTATACCCAAAATCAGTATTCTAAACTCTAGAATTCTATTTATCCTTATTTACAATTTTATTCATTTTACTTATAATTTATTTATTTTATTTATAAATTTATTTATTTCTAGACCCTATTTTCTTCATCAACAAAACCCAAAACCAATCCCTCAGCCCACACCTTTCCTTTTCCTATTTAATTTTCTGCGGCCCATTTCTCTTTTTCCCAATTTCTTTTCTTTTCCCTCTGGCCCAGAATCCCTGAGCCCAGCAAATATTTTCTCAGCCATTTCACTTATTTTTCCCCACCTTTCTTTTTGGCCCGAGCTCAGCCTCCTAATTCTCCTTTTAAATCTTCCCCCAGCCCACTCAATTTTAGATTCCTATTAAACCCTATACACTAATTTTGGCTCAGCCCATCTCCATCTCTTTCAATTACTCTGTGATTTATTGCAAGCCCGGCCCTTTTCTAATTTCCTTATTCTTTATTCTATTTCTTGCCGGCCCAGCCCACCAAGCCCGCGTCCCCATTTCCCCATTCGGCCGCACCCGCTTCGACCCGACCCGCTAACCCTTTCTTCTCCCTCAACGGCTCCCTTTTTCCCACTCCCCTTCAATTCGCGACATCCACCCCACGCCCGCGCCCACGTCGCCGCTCATCACGCCCGACGAGCGTTACAACCGCGTTGCTCACCCCTCGTCTCCCCATCCTTTTCCCTCACTTCCCACGTCCCCTTCTCCCTCCTTCGCTCTCAAACCACTCCCGCTGCAACCATCTTCGACGACGACGACAGCCATCTCACCCACTGCATCCCTCGCGACCCACGACAACAACACCGTCGACCTCGCTCACTCCTCCTCCCCTCTTCCTCCACTGCCCCGAGCGCCCTCACCTGCACTCACTCCCCTGCACCCACGCACCCGTACACCGAGCCCCCTGCTACGACGCCGGCGAGCTCCTCGTCTCGTCGTCGACGCCCCGCATCATCGTCGCCATCAAACACTCCCTCCCCCTCTCAAATTTTTCTCACTCTGTCTCCCTATCTCTCTCACTCTGTCTCTCTCTCTCTCTCACTCTGTCTCCCTCTCTCTCCCCCTGAATTCTCTCTCTCCCTCTCTGCCTAATCTCTCTCTCTCCCAGTTCTCTCTCTCTCCCTCGTTCTCTCTGTCCCTCACTCTCTCACTCTATCTCTCTCCCTCTGTCTTCCCCTCCCTCTCACTGTCTCTCTCACTCTCTATTTCTCTCTCTCTCTGTCACACTCTCTCTTTATCCAAATCCTTCTTCCTCTGCAACCTCTAGCCATCAGACGCACAGCACCGTCACCTCCCCTGCTCCGGCCAACCAACGCCGCAGTTCCAGTCGCCGTCGTTGCCGTCAAGCGAAGCTCGAGCCAAGGCCAAGCTTTGTCGTGATCGCGTCTGGCCATTACAATAGACCGCATCGCTCCCGTGCATCGCGTAGACGCCTCCAGGCAAGTTTTTACTTGCTACATGCTATTTATTATTAGTTTACAAATCAAAATCGTGTATATATTTCATGTTTTGCCATATGCTAAAAAATTACAACAAAACTGTTCGATGCTTGTCCCCTTAGAAAATCATTATCACATTTGACAGAATTGGATATCATTGCTTGGCCCGTATTGCTGTGGACCTAATGTGTAAATTTCACCGGAAAATTTGATCGTTTATGACTAAAACAACTGCCCCCAAGTTTAACCGTAAAACTGTAATTCTGTTGCACCTGAAAACCGTTAAATTCACCATAAATCATATACATAGTAGAATGGTGCGTTCGAGGGCTCAAATCGAAGCCGACTCGATGAACTTTGACCCTATACCAGTTTCCAGACATTTCTGTATTTAAACCGAGATGATAATTGTATCGGAGTGCGATTCTGGACTGCAGTCCAGAGCTACTCCAATTGTTGGTTGCTGTACCGTATTGGATACCACAGGATTTCCTTAACTCGTAGGTTGTGGAACTCCACTGTTTATTATAGAGAAATCTGTTATCTAGACAACACAATTGGTTTCGTTCTGTTTCGTTACCGTTTGATATTTAATCTGTAATTTAATAGATCGGGACACATAACAGTCCCAGCAGATTTAGAATTGACATGTTAATATTAAACAGATTATAACTCCTAACGTACAGACGCGATTGAAGATCCGTTTGTTGCGTTGAAAACCTTACTGAAAATCCTATAATTCATCCAACTGTAGTATCGCTAAAATCTGATCCCAACTGGGATTAAAATGCGTTACGAAACGGACATCTGATTCTGAAACCGGATTTCCAGCCGCGAGCGCTTAAAATGAAATGGTTATAACTTATGATGCTGGAACCCGATTGGCTTGAAACAAAATTCTATGGATGGATAACTGAACATACTAATCACTACCTTTTTATCGTGTCGCTAAATTATATACGTACGTTTCATGATAAATCGTGCAACTGATAGACTATTGTTTTTATGACACCTTAATTGTGCTTCTTATACAGTTCATGCATCACATCTTACCCATATCATAGTAGTGATAACATAGTGATATCGTGCATTTACCCAGTGTTAGTTTCTAGCAATGATTGTGGCAAGTACGTCGGTGTTCGTGTATTCGTGATTAAGTGAAAGTGATACGTACTTGTGCACAATCAGCGTCCCTATTATTCTTTTGCATTGTCGACGTCTGTGGGATGCGTGTACGTGTGACTATAAGTGGTATGAGACACTTATGGAAGCGCTTGCACGGGTGTCACAGATAAGGCATCCGACACTGCCATTTATCTTAGGTATTAGTTGGGACGTGCTTGATGGAGGTCCTGCCTCCAGTTCTCACGCAGACTTGTCACGGACCGATTAGTATTTAGGGTTGTGGTTAGTGCTTGATGTAGACCACGGGGTGTGGGGTAGTTTAAGTGTGAGTTCAACAGAATCTCGGGAGTCCCATGCCGGCTTATATATTTAGGGAGTTATATGGAGATTTACAGGGTACGTGATATATACACCGTGATACTCTTGTTACATGTTGGGCCCGTGGTCCCTTGCCCTTGGGTTCTACCCTTGGGTGGAGGACACTCACGAGTGGTTGACTCTCACACTTGGACTGACGATAGGCTTAGTGACCTGTACAGTGAGACTTAGAGACTGATAGGGATACTGGCATTTATATTCCTTATATACTGTGTTGGCATACGTGACATATCGTTATACTGTTTTACTGTTCCGCTGCATTGACTACTGTATATTCATATTCATGCTGTCGTTGATTTACTGTTATTCATATTCATTACCACTGTTAGAACTGTCACTTGATTTCATATATATTATATTGCTATTGTGTCGCTCTGACGACCTGAGTATGCATGCTCAGTGTGAGGAGAAGATTTAGCCTGGATCAGAACTAGACGTGCATCACAGACTTCTTGACTTACTATTCCGAGATTCATTCGTTTGTTCCATTTCAGGTCAGTTTATATTATTGTACCTTTCAGTTACTGCATTTCTCATTACCTGTGCATCATTTACTGTTTACCATGATAAACTAGAAGCCGAAGTGTGACTACGGCGGGACTTTTCCTTGACCGTAGGAGCATGGCTGGCCTTGTATACCCCTCGTATTCCGTATTTTGGGAAGCGGGGCGTGACAAGTACACTGGACATGACTCATGGGAAACTTCTGGTTGGTATTATACCTATCTTCAGGTAGCAGTTCCCAGGTGACATGAGTACAACTTAGTCCGTTGACTTGATATCGCTACTTCGCCTCGAGTGTGTTCCTACTATTCTTAGATTACCACCCTACTACGGCTCAAATGAGTCGTGCAAATAGGTAGTGGTTGGGTGCAGTCCCGAAGCACTGGGAGGCAGTAGCGGTTAGATAAGATCCGTCTCTCCCAGTATTGGGGGTTGATATCGCGCTGTGTTCGAAAAGCCATTACACAAAGTCCCTGGCCAGGGTAAGCGAGATTTACTGGTAGGTACTCCAGTAGTTTCTCAGGGTGTTTTAGGCTCTACTCCGGCACGACTTATTGTACTATTAGGGGTCTGACGGTTACCGCCCCTTTGGCCCGATATGCGATACTCTTAGACGAATAGACCGGACTGTACGGAGATTGTCACAGATAGGATCAGTAGGAGTTCGGATGAGTTTGCTCATCGGCCTTTTTATCGACAGATACCTGGGTAGCCGTTACGTGCAGCTAGTACTGCTGACGTTCTTGTGGTTAAACCCACTGCCAGCGTACTGTCGAGTTTTTAGAGTCCCACACAGAGGGTTTCCCTGCTTCGGGCGAAGCGATGTCGATGCCGTATGATTTTACGGCAGGGTTCGATCATATACGTGTACTTGTGCACGGATCATGATTCGGACGGATAATACTAGTAGGCTTTGGTTTAAGCCAGATCCTAGTATTATATTCTTGGATTATTTTCGTCTCTTTGTATTCATATTTTTCGAAATACGGATATGGGTATGTATATACGGTGATGGGTATTCTTGTAATTTGTACAAGAGTGCTTCTAGAAGAAAACACCTCATTTCTAGTATAACCATTTATGTTAAATGGTTAATGAAGTGGAGGTATAAGGTGTTATGTTGAATAAATGAAGCATGGCTACTTGGTGACTCATGGATGACTATTGAGGCAAGATGGAACTTAGATATTTTGGGAGAATTATTGGTATGCTTCATAGTCATCACAATTAGCCATATTCATTTGATTATGATCTTCAACACTCTCTCTCCTCCAAGCTCTCTTCTTCTTCCTCAACCCTAAAAGTCTCATGTGTTAGAAACCTATAGTATTTTGAGACAAATCAATCCATCATCACTCTCTACATCCTTTAGGCTATCTAGTTTAGCAAACTAGGTACCCTAGTTACCTCGGTGTTGAGGTTGGAGCTCGAACTATAGACTCTCGGATGGATTTTTTTGACTTGAGGAGGCCGACGATCAAGCATGATCCGTACACTACAAGGAGCTTAAGATGAGGAGGAGGAGAACAAGAAGACCCGAAGGACTTGATACTAGGAGGTATAACTTTCTTCATTGTAGTTAAACATCATAGTAGTTAGCTAGTTAAGATTCAAGTTAAGATCCTGGAGTTTAGTCAGTGTTGCGAAGCTTGTAAAAATCATTTTTTGCATATTCTGCCTCCCCACGAACCCGCGGGGTATGCGACATCGACTTACAAAAATTTTGTCCTAGAAATTTATAGAAGGAAGTTGTAAAGTTCTAAGAAAAATTTGATTACAATGGTGGTGAAAGAACTACTGATATGGTACTGGAAGTGCCAGAAAAATGTTTGAAAGAACGAAAGGATGCAAGAGTAGTTTTCAAGAAAGCTGTGAGCATGCAATCAAATAGAAAAAAACATAAATTACAATTGGATTGTCAAGAACGGTACAAAGATATTTAAAATCAGGGAAGGATATGAGTTATCAAAGGAGATATGATTCGATAATTGTGGATATATGGTAGAACATAGCTGAATCAAGAGGAAAGAGAATCAAAGGCAGAACTCTAAGCCACTCAAGTAGAGTACTGCGTTGTAACTATGCTGCAGTTCATGGTTACAATCACATAACTCCATTTAAATCATCTAAATTCTACTATAAGAGTCAAGGTGATAAGATTTAAGAAACAATCAAGAAAAATCAAAAGAAGATCAAGAGCTTGTAGTTTCGTATTACGTCGAGGCAAGATTATTAGGGAAAACAAGAAAAGATTCAAAGGGATGCAATCATGTTACAGGCGTTACAGTCTACCCTCCTTAAAAATAATTTCGTCCGCGAAATTCTCTCAAGGAGTACGATGCAGCAAGGCACGAGAAAGTAAGGATAAAATTAGGGTAAGTCTTCTTCGAGCTCTGTCGATCGATGCTCTAACCAACTGAGGTAATAGGCCTACGAGATAAAAGTAGAAGGATGAACCAGAGATAAAGATTCAAAAGTCGATGGATTATATTCAAGGAATTCGAAAGTGAAGTTCAAGATAGATTCAAGGAATTTGAAATATAAAGAATGTATAGTTGCCGATTCTTATTATTCTTGTGATATATTGCTTAGGATTCCATGAAGAACTGATCTGCATGGGCCGCCAACAAAACCTGTCACGTCCCACTTCCCAGTAGACGGAAGCAGGTACGTGACGAGGCCCACGACAAATTTATTTCAAGGTCATTTCCCGGAATAAATACACTAAGCGTAAAATAAGCAATATAAAATGACAAGATAATAAACATGAGATTAAAACTTCAACAACTTTATTTACATTCAACTTGATTGATTTACAATACATGATTTTAAACTGAAAGAAAATATAAGGATTGAAACGCCTAAACAGGTGGCGTACATAAACAGAGAAAATGTAACTAGTCTAGGCCTGGGTCTCGTTCTGATGGTGCTCTTCCTCTGAGATGGCTACCTCTTCAATCTCCACAGTATCTGACGAACATTCCAAGAAAACAGAGAAGGGGGGAATTCCCATCAGCGAACTTTCGCTCGGTAAGTCCCAAGGAAAAGAAGTGAAGTATAAGGTGAAATGATAAGGTAAAAGTATATTATGAATAATTGAGTATGAAGTATGTTGTGTCAGTATGTATGTCGTTTAATGTCAACTTGGTAAGTTTGTTTAGCATCCAGTTTTATTGTAATAGATGTGAACAAGTATGGTAATGTATGACAAGAAGATAAGCATGATAGCATGAGCATGGCAAACAAAAGTAATACGGCCTTGTAGTGTAAGTGAACCTGCAGTGAACGTACGTGACTTATCAGGTCTTTACCTGGGTATACTAATTTAATGTAAGTTCAAGAGTGAATGTCAACCAATCTCAAGAGTGTTCTTGAACCCAACAGACTGTAATCCAGGGGTAAAGAACTACGGGCCCGAATCAAGTGTTAGTAACGGGACTTCAACCTAGTGTTGAAGTATTCCAAACTCAACAGGCTGCAATTCAGGAGTAAGGAAATACAGGCCCTCATGATAGCTTGCTTGTGTTAGTAGACATGAATTCATGATCTAGTGGGACTCCTGAGATTTCGTTGTATTCACGTATGAACTACCCCAGCACCCCGTATATGTTAAGTTACAGTTAAATTTACAGGCATTGCTTGAATGCATGAATACATCAAGTGGCCAGATAGAGTTCATGTCAAATTGTATTGATGGTTCGAGTCAAATCGAGTCATGTTTGCATGTTGATATTATTCTGGTATTCAGGTTCAGTTTCAAGTATGCATGCTAGACTTTAGGTTCATGTTTGATTTGGATTCTGATTTGAGTTTGGATTCAATTTCATGTTTGGTTTTAGATTCAGGTTGATTTTGGATTTAGACATGAGTTAGACTCAGACTCGAGTCGGACACTTTAAACAGATTTAGATTTTGAATTAGGTTCAAGAGTTATCGGTAACTGCTGCACATGGATGCAGGATTTGTGTCTTTTTCCAAGACAATTACCATTAATAACACCGTTAAGTTTTTCTACCTTAAATAGGCAAGAACTCACTTTCTCCGACTCCCTGAGGCTCAAGAGAATTGATCCCGCTTAAACCCATATTTACTAAAGTCCTTAAATGTAATTTAATATAACTCGAGGGGGTTTTATGAAAAATATTTTATATATTTTCAAAATAAAGCTCGAGTAGTTATTTATATTATTTAGGGTTTCCATGATTATGAATTTTAAGAATGTGAAGTATTTTAGTTATAATAGTTTAGCTTGAATAGTTTAAGGTATTTTAGTGTAAAACCTGTCTTTTGGATAACTTGAGGGTATTTTGATGAAACTTGTCATTCTTTTATTTTTTAGAAAACATGGGATTTTATTATATCTTGAAAATATATGGTTTGATAATATTTATATATTTATAAAAATTAATTTTTATTATTAAATAGAAATCTCATTTTTCTTTAAAAATCGTATTAAAAATATTTCGAGACTGAATGCTCCGTGAGGAGGTATGCATCTCGCTCTACTAGCCCAAGGATGTGCGATAATACGCACCATCCAATAGTGGGTTCTCCAAAATGGGTTGTAAAGGCATAATCGCAAAGAGTTTTGATAATACAATTCAAAGAAAACCGGGTTTTTATAGTTCATGGTATTTTAATGAAATGTTGTATTTTCCACAAACATATGTTCGAAAGAGTATCGTGCTATATAAACATGTGTGTATGTAAGGGGTAGGTCATTACCCCGTGAAGTTTTCTAAATGTAATAGTAAGCAAAACAATTAATTATGATAGATACAAAGTTCATGGTATTTAAATGTAAAACTCAATTTAAAGTTATTTAACATGATGATTTAGGGTGAAAGTTGTTTCTAATTATTAGTTTTTTGGTTATAGATATATGTTAAGAATATGGATGAGCAATGATTAAGAAAAAGTGTGATTTCAAGATTTTAAAATAAAAAATCGGTGTTAACTCCACTTACCAAAATGTTTTGAAAAAGAGAACTTTTTATGTAGAAAGAGAAGAATGAGGTGGGAATTACCGTTGGATTTTGTTAAGAAGAGAAAGAGGAAGAGGTTGAAGTCGTCGTGGTGTCGTGGGATTGCCGGAATTCTCTTCGATTCTCGCCGGAAGTTGGTAGCTTGCTAACTCCACTTCTACCGCACTTGTACTTAATTTTGGCTAGAAATTTCAGAATGAGGAAAGGCTAGGGTACGTGGTTGTATTTATAGTGTGGAATTAGAGTTTTGGAATTGAAAGATTGAATTAAAATGCATTAAAAATTGGATTTAAATATGAAATTGAAGTCTCTGTTTAAATTCAGAGAAATCAAACAGCGCAGGGGTAATGGGTGTAGGCCAATGGTTTTGTGTGCAGAACATTGGCACACTTTTCCAATGAATGCCTGTCGGCACCGGCCGTAAAGAGGATCTTGCTAGTCCAATTTTGAGGAGGTGCCGGTGGATTCTCGCCACGTGTCCTACTCTGTATAAATATCATTTTACACATGTTTATTTTTCCCGACTGTTCATTTTTTGTGTGCAGTGCACGTGTAAATTTTTGGGCTTCCAAAAAGTTTAAAAGAAAAATTATGAAAAATAATATATGGCTGATGGTATTCGAACACAAAGGCTACGTCACAACAATGCAAGACTTAACTAATGAGTTACAAGTTATTTCTTGCTGTTCTTAAACAAAAATAACTCATAAAGTGTACTCATGCTTGCAAACTCCTTTCTGTACATCGAAAAGAAAATTTTGTACAGAAAATTTAGAGTCGTTACAACTCGGTCATTTTTTCCCGAAATTTGAAAGGGGGCACATGCCCCCTCTCGCCTCCATGTATGTTCACCTTGTTAGGTAATGGATCCATGAACAAAGAAAATTTTACCTAAAATATTGACATAATTTGTTATGAGATTAATGGGACTGTGCATGGGAGCCCACAGGAGGCTGGGGATGCGTTCGCCGCTACTGTGAACGTTCACAACCTCATTTACCCATTTTTTATTTGCATTAATTTATAACCATAGTGCTACAAGATTTACGTTTGTAATTTTTGAATTCTAAACAAAAAAAAAACACCAAAACATTTTATTTATATAGCTAAGATGATTGTTTTTTGTATATATATGCAAGACAAGGTATATGGTATTTATGTTGAAAGAAATACCAAAACCTTTTATACAATCGTGAAATTTCAAACTAAGATTTAAGTTGTCATATGACATTTTTTATAAAGAAGATAGTTATGTGCTTCTTTTTATCCTGCGGTGTTTACATATTACAACTGTATGTAATTTACGGATTTGTCTATTAAAAACAATATTTGTATCTAATAACAAAAATTAACTAACAATATCATCTATCTTTTCTCAAACGTAATGAAACATATCCATAGAAAATAATATTTGTATCATTTTTTAAAACATAGCAAAAAATAATCTTCATCCATAAAAATATTTGAACATTTTTTATCCTAAATGTTAGACATGGTGTCAAAGTCTATGTCACGATCCAAAATATTAGCTCGCGACCAGCACTTAAATCACACGACGTCTACAGGCGTAACGTAATTCAAGTAAGCTGAAACCCAGAAATCTAAACCTTTTTAAGAAATAAAGAGGTGAAGCTTTGAAATAAAAGTATAGCAAATCATGTTTTGTCTTTTGAAAATTTGGGCAGCACCTCCCTCGTAAAAACTAACCCCGAAAACGGGTACAACACAGAATATAATAAAGCATCCCCAAACGGGAGCAAATCACGCCCAACGGCGGAAACAACCACCACAAGTATAAAAACAAGTATACGACGCCCAACGGCGAAGATCCACATAAGGAAATAAAGTAAAGCAAGACATCAACCCCAAAAGCGAATATAAAACCCATTGCTCAAGTCTCGCAACTACAAGTCTTCTAAGTTTGAAACATATAAAATTTCTAGTTTCTGAATTGATGGATTGACTAGATACAATATGAATAATGAATACAAGAGGGGCACGATCCAACATGTACCACCTACCACAAGCAAGTCACCCGAAAACAGCTGTGTGCCAGCAATGCCCCAACTGATCCATGAAGTCAACCTGCAAGAACTGTGGCACAACGGGGATGAGTTGCCAACTCGTGAATAGAAAAACATCATCAGGTAGAAATCGAAATAAACAACGATTCCTAGGTCAACTATATTATAAAGGTAATACTATGATATCTAGGGTGACCGTATCTGCATGTGCGCCAATAACATAAAGAATGCCTATCAACAAGTGGATAACATCCAACGATATAATCAATGCATGTATGCAGGTGGATCTCGTCCAACAATAAAATCAATGCATGTATGCAGTAGATCTCGTCCACGTGTCAACCACTGACACAATAACTCCTGCATGTAAATATCATGAAAACATATGCAGGTAAATATGAGGATATAAAACAACGTGTGACCCTCGCGACACAACAAAATCATGGAAACCTAAGTGTCTAACCTCGACACTCGAAACATCATGAAACCCGTGCCTAACATCGACACGTAAATCCTCATAACTCAGGCGCCGTCCCCACGACTGGCCCTGATGTCATGTTTGTACATCACTCCGGTCGGTATCCCCACGATAACCGCCGAGTCCAAATACTATCACCGGTAGGTACTTTCCCACCTTCCAGGCTCATCGCCTATCATCTGCGATCATCTTGCCGAGGGGAACCGTACCGGGCTCCACCATATACCCGCACACGGCCCACTCACTCCTCGCATCGGGTAAATATCATAAATCTCAGAAGCAAGAAATCTCATGGTGGACGCACTGAAATATCATATCAAGAGAAACCGGGTTTTCAAACAATAAATAGTTTCTTGAAACACCCCCACGGTTCTCAAATCCATAAATCACATGAAATCCATATTGCAATGCGTAAATCCATGAAAACTGATATATGCAACATAAAACAACAATATGAGCATATTAAGGGAAAACCGCTCTTTAAAATAAACCCAGCTTTTAAAATACATCATGCGGTTCCCAAATCCTCCGAAATCAAGTGCGGCATCATATGAGGTGTACATGTAACTATAGCAAGGTAAGTGTATCTACATGTAAGCAGGTATGTATGATGCATCTCATAAGTACAATAGCACAATAAGCAACGTCTCAATATCACATGTCAAAACAATACCACTTAGGGGTATATGCAGCTATAGCAAGATATGTGGGTGTATATGTCAGTATGTATGCAATATATAACAGGATGTAAGCATGTCCGTATATCTCATGCAACGTGGAACAGTGATATGAACATAGCAAATATATCATAGCATGATGTAGCAATTCTACTGTGTAGTGACATGGCAATTATCGATGATGAAGTGTGTGAGCCGGCAATCTGTGTATGTGCAATATACGCATCATCGATAATAGTGTAGGTGTACTAGCACAGATATATGTAATGTAATGAGAATAACATGAACGTAGCATAAAGTACATCATCAACTAAATGCTATAAGGTATATGTGTCTACAATATGTATCTGAGTCGGTGTATCTATCAATTGGCCTCAGCCTCACAATATCACGTATGGTAGAATCCATCGTACGACATCCTCTAAAAAAAGGTATGGATAAATCAACAGGTAAAACTCATTGCGTACGGTAATCCACATACTGTGGCATTAAACAAATAAGGGTTCTATCAACCTATACATCATCGGGGGTACGGATCTAAGTCTCGTACGGCATATCACTCAATATGCAAAACATTATCCATATAAAAGTACCTATTGTTTCCCCTAATCAGAGCAAAGCTCTGTTCAAAATTCAAATTTTGAAATGCAGTAACGCTTCAGAAGCAGCGCCATGTGCGCTGCGCCCTAAGCAGCGCACCACGTGTGCGCTAGCGCCAAGTGCGCTGCGCCCTAAAAAGCGCACCACATGCAAAGCACGTGTGCGCTGCCATAAGTAGCACACCACATGTGCGCTAGCGCTAGGTGCGCTACGCCCTAAGCAGCGCACCACGTGTAAAGCACGGGGTGCACTAGCGCTAGGTGCGCTGCTCTCTAAGCAGCACACCACGTGCAAAGCACGGGTGCGCTAGCGCTGGAACTAAAATCTCCCCACTGTCAGATCAAAGATCCAATAATAATGGTAAATCATTAATTAATCAGAATTAAATTTTGTTAAGGAAAGATTCCTCAAAATCTTTCCAAACAACAAAATTGTGCTCTATAAATCAGAGCACCGTTGGATCAATGATCCATTGGTGATTAAAAATCACTAAAATACAGAATAAATTTTGTATGAAAAGATTTTCAAATCTTTTTAAAAACAAGAAGATTGCCTTCTGTAAATCAGAAGCTCTTGGATCAAAGATCCAACGATGGGAAATTCCCCAAATCAATTGGAGAAAAGATCTCCTTAACTGATTGAACAAATCAACTCATCCTATATAAAGGCCCCTAGACTTCAAGTCTCAGAGATACAGAATATACAGAAATAGAGAGAAAAAGAGAGGAACCCCCCATAAGCTTTGAGAGATCTGAGGGAGAAGAGTCAAGCTCTCAGAGAAAGTAGATTTTCTTCAAGGTAAAAAAGGATGATGAACAGAGATATGAAATCATCTCATAATTAAAAAAATAAGAATTCACTTCTTTAAAGATCAAGACTAAGGTCTTTTACAAAGAGATCAAAATATCTCATCATAAAATAAGAAGAACATAATTCTTCTCACAGATCATAGATCTAAAAAGACCAAGGTCTTTCACAAAGAGATCAAAGAATCTCATCACAAAATAAAAAGAAGAACACAACTCTTCTCACAGATCATAGATCTATAAGACTAAGGTCTTTTACAAAAAGAGATCATAGTATTTCATTATAAAGGGGGGAGAATAATTCAATTCTCTTAGGATCAAAGATCCATAAAGGCAAAGCCTTTCATAAAATAAGAGATTGAAACATCTCTTATAAAATAAGAACTTTGTTCTTAGAACTTTGAGACAAAGTCTCTTATAAAAAGAGAATTTAATTCTCAGGGTGCAAACTGATCTAAGTTGCATAAAAGAAGCACTTTAGCGCTCCACATCTAGCGCAAAGCACTGCAGAGCCTTGGCCCTCTTAATTTTAAAGAGCCTCAGTGCTCCAAACATAGCGCACTGCACTCATTGACTGGAGCTCAGTGCCAAGCGCGACACGTGTCCCTCACGTAGGCGCCACTTAACAGTTAGCGCTTTGCTCTCTTGAAATAGCACTTTGCGCTCATGGACTGGCGCTCAGCGCCAAGCGCACCACGTGCTCCTCACGTGTGCACCACTGAACTCATAGCGCTTTGCGCTCATAAATCAGCGCAATGCGCTCATAGACTGGCGCTCAGCGCCAAGCGCACCACGTGTCCCTCACGTGTAAGCTACTCGGCAGAAGCGCACTGCGCTCTTTGACTGGCGCAAAGCGCCAAGCGCACCACATGCTCCTCACGTGTACGCTGATAGAACATAAACCGTTCTTTAATAAGCCCAGGGCTATGAGGAATGCTCAACATTCAGTAAAAGACAAAAACACTGTCAGGGCCAAGCCCAAATAAAGGCTCAACAGCCCAAAATTAATGTTAAACATTTTAACCTGATTGGACTTAGCCCAAGATCGGCCATAAGTCCTCAACTCAGATTAATTGAGCCCATATGCTCATAAATCTTTTAACAGATCTTACCCCAAATTGGACTACAGATCTCAACCAAAATTGGTTCAAGGGTACATCTCTGAACTCCTCTGATATTTGTCGTTGTAATCCTTCAACGTCTTCAGAGAGGTGACGGGTCCCGACAATCATACATTCCATAAACTATGACGTCTTTAAACTGGACTGTGGGGTCCTTAAACCCACGGACTATGATGTCCTTAACCTTGGACTGTGGGGTCCTTAAGCCCAGAGACTATGATGTCTTTAACCTTGGACTGTGGAGTCCTTAAGCCCATGGACTATGATGTCCTTAACCTTGGACCACCATGTCCTTAAACTGGTAATCGACCACAATATCCCTGAACTAAACAATAGAGCCCAAATGCTCTTTTGTTGGATCTAAACGATCTCGTTATGTTGATCTTAGTCTGAAATTAGACTAACGTATCCTTAACATATGTTTAAGTTGATCTTAGTCTCAAATGAGACTAACGTATCCTTAAACCCAACCCCTGAACCCAAATCTAAAAAAATACGGATTTTGACTAATCCACGTCCTACGGGCGATAACATAAATTAGTCTCCGTATACAATCGACGGGCAACCAAAACAAACATCCACGACACGAAGTGATCATCTGGAGAAGGAGAAAGTGGTTACCGTGATGCGGTAGCGTAATTAACTGCAGGGGCTTGCGCCTACAGGGAAGAGCGTCCCCACAATCAAAAACCCCTCAAATGAGGGGGAATCTGACGAAGTCTGCTACATCGGCCGCATCCATCTAAACCTTCGATACACGGTGTCATAAATCAACTTAGCATCTTCGCAGATGTGGACAAATAGAACCAATTAGCATCTGCCCCGAAATTCAGGCCCGACGTCCCAACGTCCCGGGCGCGTCTTTCGGCGGAGAATAGATTCTGGCACGCTTGGTGTGACCTCTTCCTCTTTCCACTCCACACTTCGTGTTTCCTGTTCGTGAACGAATCGTGTTTTAATATGGTTTCCCTTGGGTTCGAGGTACTAAGATTTGGTTTTACTCTCGTGCAGAAAAAATAACATCAATGGCCTTTAACTGCTCCAGCTGCAACTGCAACTCCCGTTCCGCCTCATCTGGAGGTGTAACCTACGGGCCCGAAGCGGCCTCCCTTTTCACAATGCCAGTGGAGCAGGTAATTCAAGCCACCACTGGGCTATTTTTTGGGACCATGCTCCCACCGATGAGCTTCAACACCCTGTACCATTGCAAGAAGCTCCGAAGAGCTCGGTCTTTAATCGGCTCACAACTACTGCGGCCCCTCTCAACGGGTCGTCCAGCTCTAACGCCTCAGTCTTTGACAGACTGGGCCAAAGCTCATTTGGGCCCATGAAAAAGCCCACAATACCAGAAAGGGTTATCCCTGAGCGGATAGCCATTCCTGCTCATGAAGTCGTTAAGGCGGCTTCTCCTGCCAAAGGGTCGGTCTTCATAAGATCGACTGTTTCAGCCCCTGTTCCAGGCGAAATCGTCAAGGCTGCTTCCCCTGCTCAGAAGTCTGCCTTCGATAGGTTGGTTATCGCCACTCAGCAGACATCAGTCTTCAATAGGCTGACAATGACAACTTCTGACTAACACAGGGGGCATGAGGGAGTCACCCCTACAGCTGAGAAAATCCCAATGGCTCGACACGCTTGACGTCGCCACTGGCGCCGAGTAAGGAAGGTTGGGGGCAACTCTCCTTCTGGACTGACTCCGCCGACTCCAACGGTGGAAATCGATGCTGCTGTTCCAACTGGGAAAAGCTTTGAACCGCTAAGGAGGGTGCGCAAAAAATCTCTGACTGCCGTGCTGAAGAGATCTCCTCCACCCATAGAGAATGCTACAAAAGTGAAGCTAGAGCAGCCCCCTCAGCGGCTATCCTCTAAAATTTATAAAGTTTGGCGACAGGTTCAGGACTTGGTGGTTGATCAAAATTACTCTCGTCGACAGAAAAAGGTGAAAGTTCAGCGAGAAGAGGACCATCTTGTCAAGCCACAAAAGGCGACAGCTACTTGGGTGCACACTGCAACGGTCCTCTCAACTTCGACCGCTCACAAGAGGAGAAAGCTGGAGAAAATCCTGGTGTCTGCGATGAATTGCAAGAATGGTGAATCTAAACGCCCCAAGTCTTGGGGCATGGTGGTGCACACTATTTATATGGCATCCAGAAAAGAGGATAGCCGTATCTCCACAGGTCATCGATCGCTTACGCGATCAGTGACTAAGGCTCAGGAGAAACAACAAAAAAAGCTCCAAGAAATGCTATCAGCCATGGCCGCACTTACGGGACTAAAAGAAAGCCTGGAGACATCCTCGGAGCAGCGCCGTGAGCAAGAAACTGATGCCGAATTCCTTCGGAGAATGCTTGAGAAGAAGGGCAAAGAGACCGCGGAACAAGCGGCCAATATAAAACAAATGACCCTTCTATTTCAAGATATGGTGGGCATGATGATCCAGCATGACCCTCCAGCCGAAGATCCTCCAGTAATAATTGAAGATGATAGAGGAGATACATCAAATCCTTTGCCGGCTCTGTCAACAACCAAGGAGGAGAAAATCTCCAAAGCTGCCCTAGATGATTACATCGCTCAGCAGATACGAGTTCACCAAGCGAATGAAGCGGCTGGGCAAATTGTTAAAACTGGATGACCCTATCCCGGTTGGTACGACCAAATAAAGTACCCGCCGGGATACACGATCCCCAAATTCCACGTATATAAGGGAACGGGAAATCCACATCAGCACGTCGCTCAATTCAGAGCCTTGTGCGGCAATTCTGGAGGTGATAATAAACTTCTGCTCCGCCAGTTTGTTGGCAGCTTGTCGGAGACGGCGTTCGAGTGGTATTCGGAACTCCCGAATGACTCTATCAAGACATTTGCAGAGATGGAGTTGCTATTCACCCAGCATTTCGTGAGTGCTAGTGAACGCACCCCAATCACGGCATTGATCAATGCCAGGGTGAAGCCTGGAGAAACTTAGGTCCAGTACGCGATACGGTGGCTGAATTTATGGTCGAAGTGCGAGCAGTGCATCGAAGAATCGCCTGCGGTGGGCATGTTCGTGGGCACTCTTGACCCTCAAGCGACCATCTCCCAATTCATGATGTTTTTCAAGCCGACCACCTTCCAGTCGTTGATTGATAAGCTGGCCCAAATGAACCAGATGGGCCGCAGGCCTTCCTTTTCGAAGCCGGAGCCGCGGAATGAAAAAGGGAAAAGGAAAGCGACCTTTGTCGCCAATGCTCAACAGCAGCCCAGTGTTCCAAAATTAACCGATCGCCTAGACGAGAGACGACGATTCTATAATGAGAAAATAAAGCGCTCTTATTCGTTTCCCCGGGACAAAACGAGGAGATTGTTCGAGCTGGCGGTGCGCAACAGGCTCATTAATTTACCGAATCCAAAACGCCCACTGCAACCCGGTGAGGCTAATAATCCCAATTATTTCCCCTATCACCAAACGACATGCCATCCAATTAAAGATTGCTTCGCCTTTAAAGGCTGGATCGAAGACCAATACCAACAGGGCAAGTTCGCACTGTCCGAGAATTGGAAAGTAAGCCCGCCACAGACGCACGCTCTTAAAAGGGGGGACACACCAGGGGCATCATGCTCTTTTATAGAAGAAACTCCATGGGAGGTCGTTCTTTCAGCCAAGACGAAAAGAATGCTGAAGGATCTCCAAACATACCCGGCAATCAGGTGGAAAAATCCACTGGAACCCGAGATCATCGAGGGAATACTGAAACCGCGCCCAACTCCAAAAATTGGTAGTGATAGTCAAAGCGCTCACACCCAGCCGTCAAAGTCTTCGAAGAAGAAGAAGAAGACCAAAAAGCACGTGAAGCTTAATGACGAGCGCACGGGCCTGCAAAAATATATCGACGCGCTGGAAGAATATAACCAGAAGGCGCGGACCCCAGCCACACTCTAAGAATTTCTTAGCCACGTCCTTGAGGACGGAGATGATGACAATGGAGAAGACTCGTCGGATGAGCCTGAAGATTATGTGGCAAGCTGCCATGTGATCTCTCACTTGTCGATAAACGATGAAGAAGCTCCTTATGCAGAAAAACTGGAGGCATATCCTGAGCCGGAACTTCTAGGACCATCAGACGGAATGATTGATGCATTCCTAAACGAAGCTCTTTTGAAAAGCAAAGCTGATCGGGAGCGCGAGATGGCCATATTTGGAAAGGCCAAATGCCGGCGACTGGACGAAAGGGTCGAAACACTCCCACCAGATCAAAGTACATCCGCCGCTGTTGGGGTAAAAATTTACACCCCAGTTGACCGAGTCAAAATCAAGGTCAACCCAAAGCTAGGTGGGCCCAAGCCCAGGTCAAGTAGGCCAATGCCCGGAAGCGAGCCCGAACATGAAGCGGCCGGCCTTCCCCCATGCCAAAATAAAATTTTTGTAATAAATAATTTTGTTGTATTTCTTTTATTTTATTTTATGGATAAATGTAAGAAAATGGGCATAAAGCCAATTTTTTTGTAAAGCCCATGGCTTATGTGCAAAAAGAAATGGCACATGAGCCATGGGATAGGCAAAATGCCATTCTGAAAAGCCCAAGGGGCTATATGTAAAGTGTATAGCATATAAAGGCTAAGATAATGAAAATATCCCAACAACTTTTTCTCTCTCCAAGAAAATCCAGATCTGTGATCTTCTTCTTCCTCAAGGTTCTAAAACCTTCCTTTTTTCTTTTGAATTAAATCAAGAGTTTTACTCTTCCTTTTATAAAACAAAATAGTTTTTCACCACAAAACCCACAAAGGGGAACTCAGATCTGCCATCAGAACTCATAAAAGAGAGATTTTTAAAATCTCATACTTCTAGATTTTCAAGATCCGGCCAACAAAGGAAGAAGAAGGAGACCCGTCTCCAGAAACCCCACTTTGGGGAAGAACTAGGGCTCAAGGGGAGAAGCCCTTCATCTGCTTCAAAACATCTTAAGAGTTTAACTCCACTCTAATTTCTCTTTCGGAAGCTTCTGGGGCTAAAAGCCCATGTTTCGCCCAATCAGAGCAAAGCTCTGTTTGAATTCAAAATTTAAATTTTCGAAGCAACGCTTCAGATCCTTTGCGCTAGCGCTCTGCGCCACGTGTCCAACGCAGATACATTAGCGCAGCGCACCCAATCAGAGCAAAGCTCTGTTTAAAGGAAGCAACGCTTCAGCTGCATTGCGCTCTGCGCTGCGCGACACGTGTCAGCGCAGATGCGCTAGCACAGTTGCGCTGCGCTCTGCGCTGCGCGACACGTGTCAGCGCAGATGCGCTAGCGCAGTTGCGCCGCGCTCTGCGCTGTGCGACACGTGTCAGCGCAGATGCGCTAGCGCACTTGCGCTGCGCTCTGCGCTGCGCGACACGTGTCATGCGCTGGGGTATCCGCGCCCAACTGAATTAAGATTTCATGAAATCTTTTCTGTTCTTTCCAGAACTAGAAGACTTTCTTCGGCCTTTGGATCAAAGATCCAATGGTGGGAAAACTCCCAAAAATCACTCAAGAAAGATCCCGTTAACAAATTCAACAAATTTATGGGGCACTATAAATAGGACCCCAGACCTCATTCAAAAGGCATCAGAAATTTTCTCGAAAAATCAAGAACCCTAAAACAGAGAAAACTCCGAGAAGAAAAAGGTAAAGAACCTTCATGAGGTAGAAAAAAGGGGGGGCCTTCTAATAGATCATCGATCTAAAAATAAGATCAATGATCTTTATAAAAAAAAGTGTTTTGCACTTCTTGTGAACCTTCGGTTCTGTAAAAACAACAAAAATAAAAAAAATAATAATAATAATAAATGAATAGTGCTTTGCACTTTTAAGAACCTCTGGTTCTTCGAATAAAGAAAAATTTATTTTTCTTTGATCCAATTTAGACGAAGAAATTAAACAGTGCTTTGCACTTCCCTTCTTGAATCTAAAAGATTCTTAGTGCCTTGCACTTCCAATTTGCGCCGTTGCGCTCTTGAGAGAGCGCCACGTGTCAGCTATAAAACCATTTGCGCTAAGCGCTCTTAAGATAGAGCTTTGCTCTCTGGAACTAGCGCAACTCGCTGAGAGAGCGACACGTGTCAGCTATAAAACCATTTGCGCTAAGCGCTTTTAAGATAGAGCTTTGCTCTCTGGAACTAGCGCAACTCGCTGAGAGCGCGCCACGTGTCAGCAACGCAATTGCTCAGCGCAACAGCGCAACGCGCTGCGCTAGTGTGCTTGCGCTCATCAGAGCACGACACGTGTCATCATCATATGGACTTGCGCTCACTACTTAGCGCAAAGCGCAGATGCATAAAAAAAGGCCAAGCCCAACTAAGAGAAGGCCTAACAGGCTCAATAAAATGTAAATGCATTATTTTAGGGGGCAGAGCCCAAATCAAACAAATGCAGTGCATTACTTAACAAAAATGTTGAACATTCAACTGGACTTAGCCCAATTTTGGCCATAAGTCCTTAAATTAAATTGACTGAGCAAAATTGCTCTTCTAAATTAATTTACATCCGGTTCGAGGGTACATCTCCGAACTCCTTTGACATCCGTCGTTGTAATCCCTCAACGACGTCAAAGAGGTGACGGGTCCCAACGACCACCCATCAATAATGGACCACTACGTCCCTAAACTAATATCGGACCGAAACGTCCCTAAACTAATATTGGACCACTACGTCCTTAAACTGGCGACGGACCGAGACGTCCCTAAACTAATATCGGACCGAGACGTCCCTAAACTAAACATAGACCACCACGTCCCTAAACTGGCAACGGACCTCCACGTCCTTAAACTGGCGATAAACCACCACGTCCCTAAACTGGCAAAATAGAGCCCAAATGCTCTTTTCTCGGACCTAAACGGTCCCGTTAAGTTGATCTTAGTCTCAAACTGGACTAACGTATCCTTAACAAACGTTTGAGTCGATCTTAGCCTCAAAAATGGCTAACGTATCCTCCAAACAGACTTTAGTCCCAAATTGGACTATGAATCTCCCGAACTGGAACAATAGAGCCCAAATGCTCTTTTGTCGGACCTAAATGGTCCCGTTAAGTTGATCTTAGTCTCAAACAGGACTAACGTATCCTTAACGAACGTTTAAGTTGATCTTAGCCGCAACGCGACTAACGTATCCTTAAACTAAAAACACCAAACCCAAATCTAAGTAAATACGGATTTGGACTAATCCACGTCCTACGGGCGACGGCATTACTCAGTCTCCGTATACAATCCACGGGCAACCACAAATAAAACAAACACACACGACACGAAGTGAAATTCTGGAGAAGGAGAAAGTTGTTACCGCGATGCGGTAGCGTAATTAACTGCAGGGGCTTGCGCCTGCAGGGAAGAGCGTCCCCACAATCAAAAAAACCCCTCACCCTGAGGGGGAATCTGACGAAGTCTGCTACATCGGCCGCATCCGCCTAAACCTCCGATACACGGTGCCATAAATCAACTTGGCATCTTCGGAGAGGTAGACGGATAAAACCAAATAGCATCTGCCCCGAACCCCAGGCACAGGACGTCCTAACGTCTCGGCCGCCGTTCGGAGGGGAACAGATTCTGGCACGCCCGGTGGGACCTCTTCCTCTTTCCACTCCACACTTCGTGTGTCGTTTTCGCGAACCAATCGCGGTTTGTTAAATGATTGCCTTCGGATTTCAGGTTGCTAAGATTTGGTCTTTTGTTTGGTGCAGAACTCAAGCATTCAATGGCCACCAGCTGCACCAACTGCTCGAAGTGCAACTGCAACGGACGCTCCACCTCACCTAGAGGTGTAGCATATGGGCCCCAGGCGGCTTCCTTCCTGACTCTGCCGGTAGGCCAAGTAACTCAGGCCACCACCGGCTTGTTCTTCGGGACTATGGTCCCACCTACAAGCTTCTCTGCGCCGACATCCGCACCAGAAGCGAAAAAGAAGTCGGTATTCGACCGGCTCACTGTTACCACGACCCCTGTCAACGGGTCGCCTGCTACTGAACCAACAGCCTCCGTTTTCACCAGGCTGGGTCAGAACTGTAAGGTGGCTGTCCCAAAGAGGGCAACGGCCGCTACTTTGGAAGTCGTTAAGGCGACTTCTCCCATTAGAGAGTCAGTCTTCACAAGATTGGCGGTTCCTACTCCTCCTCCAGCTGATCAGAAGGCATCAGTCTTCAACAGGCTGACATCAACAGTTACCCCACGCTCAAACAGGGGGCAACGAGAAACCACCTCAATCTCCGAGCCAATCCCGGCGGCTCGTCGCGCGCGACGTCGCCATTGGCAGAGAATAAGGAAAGCAGGGGGCAACTCCCCCTCAGGGCTAACCCCACCGGCTCCAGTGGTGGAAGTCGATGCTGCTGTTCCAACTGGAAACAGCTTTGAAATGTTGAGGAAAGTGAGAAAGAACTCCCCGGTGGCCACGTTAAAAAGGTCTCCTCCACCCAAGGAAAAAGCTCCGGAGATGAAACAGGAACAGCCCCCTCAACGGCTGTCAGCGAAAGTTTATAAAGTTTGGCGGAGGGTTCAAGACTCCGTGATTGACTCAAACCACCTCCGTCACCGGAACAGGGCAAGAGTGGAAAAAGACAAAAATCGCCCCGCCAAACAACAGGGGGCAACAAATGCTAGGATGCCCAATTCAGCGGCTCCTTCAACCTCGAAGGCCCATAAAAGAAAGAGGCCAGAAAAAGCTCCCATGGCGCTGACAAAGTCTAAGAACGGTGAACTTAAACGCCCTAAGTCAGGGGGCATCACAGTTCATACAGTCTATATGGCTTCGGGGAAAGAAGAAAGTCGTACTTCTATGGGTCACCGACCGCTTACCCGGTCAGTGACCAAGTCTCAGGAGCAGCAACAAAAACTCCAGGAGATGATGACTACCATGGCTGCACTCACTGGGCCAAAAGAGAATCCTGAGACATCCTTAGATGAACGTCAAGAGGAGGAGACTGATGCCGAGTTCCTTCGCCGAATGCTCGAAAAGAGAGACCAGGAGGCTGCTGAACAAGCAGCCAATATACAGCGCATGGGCCTTCTCTTCCAGGATATGATAGGGATGATGATACAACCAGAATCCCCGACTGAAGAACCCCCGATCGTCCTTGGGGATGAGAGGGGAGAAACATCAAACCCTCAGCCCGTTCTATCGACGGCTAAAGAAGACACAATCTCTAAAACAGATCTGGACGAATATATAGCCCAGCAGATAAAAGTTCATCACGCGGCCGAAGCAGCCGGCCACGTTGTAAAGACGGGGCGGCCATATCCGGGCTGGTATGACCAAATCAAGTACCCGCCAGGTTACACAATTCCAAAGTTTCATGTCTACAAGGGGACCGGCAATCCCCATCAACATGTTGCCCAATTCAGGGCGCTTTGTGGTAACACTGGAGGCGACGACAAGCTCTTGCTGCGCCAGTTTGTGGGAAGTTTATCAGATACGGCTTTCGAGTGGTATTCCGAGCTCCCCAACGACTCCATTAAAACCTTCGCAGAGATGGAGCTGCTCTTCACCCAACGCTTTGCAAGTGCCAGCGAACGTACTCCAATGACGGCGCTGATTAACGCCAGGGTGAAGCCCGGCGAGACGTGGGTACAGTACGCTATACGGTGGCGTAATTTATGGTCTAAATGTGAACAACGCATAGAAGAAGCCCCTGCGGTGGGAATGTTTGTCGGAACCCTTGATCCACAAGCAACCATCTCGCAGTTTATGATGTTCTTCAAGCCGACTTCTTTCCAGGCTTTGATCGACAAATTGGCGCAGATGGACCAGATGGGCCATAAACCCCCTCTCCCGAAGCCCGATTCTCGAAACGACAAAGGAAAGGGAAAAGCTATCATCGTCGCTAATGCCCAACAACAACCGAACGACTCGAAGCCGGTTGCTCGTCCAAATAACACGCGCCCGTACGTACCCCTTGAGGACAGGATGGGACGTGCTTACTCCTTCCCCCGTGATAAAACGAGGAGGTTATTTGAGCTGGCATTGCGCAATAGGCTTATAAATCTGCCAGATCCAAAACGGCCGTCACAACCAAACGACGTTAACGAGCCTAATTATTGCCCTTACCATCGAGTGCTAGGACATCCAATCGAAGATTGTTACGTGTTCAAAAATTGGCTCGAAAACCAGTACCGTCAGGGCAAGTTTGCGCTATCTGACAAATGGAAGGTGAACCCACCGCAGCCCCACACCTACAAGGGAACGAATACGCCGGGGGCAACATGCTCCGTCATTGAAGAAGCTCCCTGGGAGGTTGTATTATCAGCCAAAACGAGGAGAATGCTAAATGATCTTCAGACCTGCCCAGCGGTCAAGTGGAATAATCCCTTGGAACCGCAGGTTATAGAGGGGATGTTGAAACCACGTCCGACTCTGAAGACCGATGGTGGTAATTCAGGCGTTCATAACCAGCCGTCAAAATCTTCGAAAAAGAAGAAGAAGAAATCTAAGAAGCCCGTGAAGCCTGGCGACAAGCGCACGGACCTACAGAAGCAGATCGACGCACTGGATGAGTACAACCAAAGGGCGCGGACTCCCATTACGCTCCAAGATTTCCTTGATCACGTCTTTCAAAAAGAGGATGAGGAGGAAAGTTCATCGAATGAATCCGAGGAGTATGTGGCGAGCTGTCATATGATCTCTCACTCGACTTCGAACGATGAAGGGACTTCTGGCACCAAAACGCTGGGGGCAAATGCCGAATCAAGAGCCCCAGGGTTATCAGTTGAAATGATTAGCGCGTTTCTTAATGAAGCTCAATTGAAAAGCAAAGCTGATCGGGAACGCGAGACGGCTATATTCGAAAGGGCCCAGCGCCAGCGACTTGAGGAAAGAGCCGAGATGATCCCATTAGAGCAAAGTGCCTCCACCGCTGACAAAAACCAATTTAAGATAAGAAAGAAGTTCGCCAAGGCCATATCGATGGGCATGAAGCTACCACCCTCAGAAGAAAGAGTTACTAGCATGGTAGAAACGCATCCCTCTTATTGCTTATATCATCAGAAGGTCTCACATTCTACCCAAGAGTGCAAAGCGTTCGGTAAATGGTGGCAAGGATACGTCGCTAATCAACAACGCTTTAAACGGGAAAAGCGCAAGGTTCGTCGGGAGCAAAGAAACACGACCAAAGTGCTTGAAAGAACTGCCGGCAGCTGTCACATGGTTAATACTACCAGGTCACAAGTGCCCACATTTGGGAGCGACTCTGATGAGGAACTAGAGATTGCCCCTCTCTTTAAAGAGTCAACTTCGGGAAAAGAAGAAGAACCGAAGTCTTGCGAAAATATACAGCTGCGGAATCGGACACTGCCTGAAAAGAATCTCGGACCCTCGAATAGAAAAGATAAAGGGAAAGAGAAGGTCTCTGAAGACATCACTTTGGATGACCAAGTCGCGGAAGAGTTAACCGCCAAAAATCCGCCAAAGAGGAGTAAGGTGGATTACAATGTCTTAGCGCATCTGAGGAAGCTACCCTCACAACTCAGCATCCTTGATGCCTTGCTACTATCAAAGGAGGCGAGAGACTCCTTGATTAAGGCGCTACAAGATCCGGACCCGTTCCAAGCCTTCTTGGCCGAAGAAAAGATGAAAGACGAGTTGGAAGAAGTGCACACAGCCGACGTTGCTTTTGGTGATGAAGACCTTCTTCTCGGGACGTGTGAACACAACCGCCCTCTTTATGTCTCAGGTTACTGCCATGACATAAAGATAGGTAAAATCTTGGTCGATAACGGATCGTCCGTCAATTTACTCAACGTACGAGTGTTAAAGGAGATTTGCATGAGTGTCCAACACCTTGCCCGAGACAAGATCACTATCTCCGGTTTCGACTCTCAATCTTCAAAGACTCTTGGATCTGTGATATTGACGCTACGCTTCGGGTTGCTCGTCACAGATATCAAATTCCATGTTATAGATGCCAAGACGTGCTATAATGCTCTGCTCGGCCGACCGTGGCTACACGAGTACAATATCATCCCTTCTACACAGCATCAGTGCATGAAATATTCCAGGGATGGCCTCGAGTACACTGTGGCCGGAGAGTTGAATCCGTTTTCCGTGAACGAAGTTCGCAAGTATGAAGATGCCAAATACTTCTTGCCGAGCTTCGAAGACACGGAAAGGTGTCACAAACCGGAGAATAAAACTAATGCCACCATCCCTGTCTTCGGCAGTGATACCGAGGAGGAGGATATAATTTATTCAGGTCCATCCCAATCTACCAGGCCAGGACCATCCGTTCCTTCGTTGATCTTCGGTAGTGATTCAGAGGATGAAGTTCATGCTATATTCCCTGCTCGGCCTTCGATACGGATTTCCGATGATGAAGAGCGAAGTCTACAGATAACCATGGTGCCACTTGAACATTACAGAGAACTGGATGCACTCGACACCAACAGCGTAGAAGAATTGCAGACATTCTATATCCCTCCCGGACGAAGAGGCGAGAAGGCAATCTTATTCTACCGTTCAGAAGAAAACAAAGTAGAAAAAGAAGTTTGGCATGGCGCGGATCCCACGCTCGACAGGCTTCAGCCTATCCGTCTTCCCCGGTACTATACCGAAGGTTTGAAGAAACTGTTAAAACGCCAGGGGATGTCCTTTACACAGACCGTTAGAAAAGCCAAATTCTATGACAAGGTCTGGAACATTCCCGGGACCCAATGCAAACTGCCTAACGGGAAAGTAGAAACCAAAGGGCTTGGGTACATCCGGCCAAAGAAGCGGGAGCTGGTAAACAGCTGTTATGCCATATATGACTTCGATGAAGAGGCGGACGCTCAATGGGAGGACGCTAATCCCGAGCCAGCAAAAGTTCCTGATGCAAAACCACCCAGTCCATCGTCCGAAGACCAGATGAGCAAACTTATAAGGGATGCGAGTCAAAAAGCCCGAGATGACCACGATCGTGAAATGGCAATCTATGAGAAAGCTAAGACACGGCGCCTCCTCCAACAGGCAGTAAAGAGCGAAGATGCCGCTCTTTGTCAACCTGCTACAAAAAGGGTTCGACGCGAGAACAAAAACAAGTCAAAAGGCAAGAGAGGCGCTCGACAACTACAAAGCAGAGCTAAGAAGCCGCGCATCCGAGAATCGAGCGTCATTGACTTAGCCCTCGGGAAGAAAATGGGTCGAGCATACTCTTTTCCTCGGAACAAAACAAAGAAAATATTCGATCTCGCTCTAAAACATCAAATGCTTACGTTGCCAGAGTCTAAACACCCTGAACAAACAGGCGAAGTCTCCAATCCAAAGTATTGCTTTTACCATCGAATAGTAGGGCATCCGCTTGAAGATTGCTTCACCTTTAAGAATTGGGTTGAGGACCAATATCAGCTTGGCAAATTCGCGTTGTCTAACAGTTGGAGGGTAGCGCCGCCGCAAAAGCACGAACCCGAAAACACAAAAATAAAACCAACTCCGCATTGGGATTGGCAGAAAATTTGCACCTGCCATGTGATAACAGTATTAAAAGAAGGGTCCGAGGACATTAACAACCTCCCTTGGTGTTTTGAAAGCGGCAGCGATGAGGTAATCTCAGAATTTCCCCCAGCTCCGAAAGAACTGGAAGATGGAATCCATACCACTGCAGATAATCTCAAGAAAATTGAGTTGGGGACGGAAAATGACCCGCGACCGACATTCATCAGCGAGCTGCTATCTGAAGAAAGGGTGGCTGCATTAAAGGATGTGCTTCTGCAGCACAAAGATTGCTTTGCGTGGAACTATTCCGAAATGCCGGGACTAGATCCAGAAATTGCTGTACACAAGTTGGCGATATCCCCGGACATCAAGCCAGTCAAACAAGCGCCGAGGAGAATGCGACTCGAGCTTGAGATGAGCATCAACGCCGAAGTCAAGAAGCTGATAGACTCTGGCTTCATCCAGGAAGTCCAATACCCTGAATGGATCGCCAACATCGTCCCGGTAATGAAGAAAAATGGGACAGTGCGCATATGCGTAGACTTCCGGGATCTCAATAAAGCCTGTCCAAAAGATGACTTCCCAGTGCCAGTCACCGAGCTGATGATAG
This sequence comes from Agapanthus africanus, assembly GCA_030015575.1. Taxonomy (NCBI): domain Eukaryota; kingdom Viridiplantae; phylum Streptophyta; class Magnoliopsida; order Asparagales; family Amaryllidaceae; genus Agapanthus; species Agapanthus africanus. The sequence continues at coordinate 401,537,626 of JASDDO010000008.1, forward strand.
ACAATACATCCACTCATGAGGTTTTCTCCTTCATGGACGGATCATCAGGGTATAATCAAATAAAAATGCACCCGGAAGATCAGAAACACACAGCCTTCTGGACTCCTCTTGGTATATTTTGTTATAAAGTGATGCCCTTCGGTTTGAAGAACGCCGGCGCTACTTATCAGAGGGCCATGACGAAGATCTTCGACGACCTTATACACGAAATCGTCGAATGCTATATCGACGATCTCGTGGTCAAAAGCAAATCATACGAGGAACATCTCGAGCATCTGAAGACTGTATTTCAACGACTTCGGCAATACAACTTGAAGATGAATCCTCTTAAATGTGCGTTCGGGGTTTCCTCAGGCAAATTCCTGGGATTCGTCGTTCGACACCGAGGTATTGAAATAGATCCGTCAAAGATCAAAGCGATCACGGAAATGCCCCCGCCGAGGACTCTCAAACAGCTGCGGTCTCTCCAAGGGAAACTAGCGTATATACGGCGATTCATAGCCAACCTTTCAGGGAAGTGCCGTCCTTACAGCCACCTGATGAAGAAGGGGACCCCGTTCGTTTGGGACCAAAAATGCCAAGGCGCACTGGACGAGATCAAGCAATATCTGCAGAACCCGCCGGTGTTGGCTGCTCCGGTTAAGGGGAAGCCTCTCATTCTTTATACAACCGCCCTCGAAGGTTCCTTAGGCGCATTATGGGCACAAGAGAACGATCAGGGGAAAGAAAGAGCGCTCTACTACTTAAGTCGAGTCCTGCTGGGGGCAGAAAGCAATTACTCTCCCATTGAAAAACACTGCCTGGCGTTGATCTTCGCTATAACAAAGCTTAGGCACTATGCGTTGGCGCACGAGGTCCGTCTGATTTCAAAAGTGGACCCTCTTAAATACCTAATGTCAAAAGCCATATTGACGGGAAGACTAGCCAAATGGGCCCTGCTCCTGATGGAATTCTCGATAACGTATCAACCTCTCAAGGCAATGAAAGGCCAGGCCATCGCCGACTTCCTCGCTGAGCATCCGATACCCGCCGATTCTCCTCTGAATTGCGATCTTCCAGACGAACATGCGTTCGATGCGATCGACGGTGATAATATCCGATGGGAGCTTTATTTCGATGGAGCATCTTCCGTGAAGAAACGTAAACAAAGTATCCCTATAATTAAATCAGGGGTAGGACTCATCTTTGTAACTCCACAAGGAGGGATAATGCGCTACGCCTTCTCCCTAACGGAGCCGAGAACAAACAATGAAGCCGAATACGAAGCTCTGATAGCAGGCCTCGAGATCGCTATTGACATGGGAATTGAAAATCTCCTCATATACGGTGATTCCCAACTGGTCGTTAGTCAAATAAACGGCGACTACCAAACATGCAAACCGGAATTGGTAAAATACGGTGAAAAAGTGCAGCAACTGCTAACCCAAATTCCCTCTTACACTTTGGAAAGTATACCGCGCGCGGAAAACAGCAAAGCAGACGCACTAGCCAAACTTGCTAAAGAACTGGCGGACGAGAACCTCGACGACGTTAGAATCATGGTACAAAGCCGTCGAGTCCTTGCCCCAACAGAAATATCTCCAGGATCATATAAAGAAAATGGAGCAACTGAGGAGACAACCCTACAAATAAAAGACAGGGAAAATATCGAGGACTGGAGAGAAGTATTCATAGATTACTTCAAGTTCCACCGAATACCTGAAGAGGCGTCCACAAGACATCAGCTCACGAAACGAGCTCTGTCTTTCGCCTTCGTCAATGATACTCTATACAAGAGGTCATTCGACTCTCTGTGGTTAAGATGCTTAGGACCTGACGAAGCGAGAAGGGTCGTCCAAGAAGTTCATGACGGACTCTGCGGTTCCCACCAAGCAGGCCCTAAGATGAAGTTGAAGATAAAGCGGATGGGCTACTACTGGCCCACGATGATGCAGGATTGCCTCGAATATGCGAAACAATGTCATTCATGCCAAATTCATGGGGACTTCATCCATCAGCATCCCAATCCACTGCATCCGACAATGGCTAGTTGGCCATTCGAAATGTGGGGAACTGACATAGTCGGTCCCATCGAACCAGCATCGTCAAAGGGACATCGTTTCATCTTGGCGACGACTGATTACTTCTCCAAATGGGCGGAGGCGGTACCGTTAAGGGAAGTGAAGACGGAGAATATCCTCCATTTCTTCAAAACGCATGTCATATACCGGTTTGGAACCCCGAGAAGAATCATCTCTGATAATGGACCAGCCTATCGAAGTCATAAAATTAGCCGTTTCGCACAGCAGCACAATATAGACTGGAGATATTCCTCAGTTTATAACCCGCGAGCTAACGGTCTAGCTGAAGCCTTCAACAAGACCTTGACGAAGATCATAAAGAAAACAGTGTCACGAAATAAGAAAGATTGGCACGAAAGATTGCAAGAAGCTCTTTGGGCGTATCGGACTACGTTTAAAACGGCCACAAACACAACGCCATACGCGTTGGTATTTGGGACGGAAGCAGTACTCCCCCTCGAGATAGAGCTACCCTCTCTACGAGTGGCGGTCCACTACGAGCTGACAGACGAAGAAAATGCTCACCTTCGGTTTGAAGAGCTTGACGCCCTTGATGAAATCCGGCTTCTGGCACAACAAAATCTGGAAGCCTATAAAGCAAAGATGACGCGCTCATATGAAAGACTGAGCCGCCCGAGGACATTCCACCAAGGCGAACTCGTGTTAGTGGTCAAAAGGCCCATGATCCCCAATCGCGCCAAGCGGGGAAAGTTTGAGCCGAACTATGAAGGACCGTATATCGTTGATAAGGTCTACAAAGGTGGGGCCTATTTACTCATGGACATGCACGGTGAAAGGCCTTTCAGGCCAATAAACGGACGCTTCCTAAAGAAATACTACGCTTAATGAGCCACAGCCTAGGTCAATGGTAGATGACGACGACTATGTCCGCTCGCTATCTTCCTAAGCTCAAGCTTTATAAGCAGTAGCCAACCTTCTCAATGGCAGACCGAGACGTCCTTAAACTAATGTTGGACCGAAATGTCCTTAAACTAATATCAGACCGAAACGTCTTTAAACTAATACTGCGGCGGGCACGGATGAAAACCTGAAAGGACTCCGTGAGTAAAAACAGCAGGACTACCGGCGGATGTTGTGAAAACCCGAAAGGGCGCAACTTCGTTAAAGAACCCTTATGGAGTCCTCTCGACCCCGTAAGGAGAAACCACCCGCGTGAGATCCTTACGACTCACAAGGGAACAACGCACTTAGGAATCCTCACGATTCCTAAGGAGAAAATACGCTTGCGAGATCCTCACGACTCGTAAGGAGAACTCTCTTATGGGACCCTCACGGCTCATAGGATTTGAAAGTCTTAAGTCACAGAGACCTAAACCTGTGCTTAAGCAAACCCCCACAAACTTCCAATATTGCCCTACAAGTGGCTCAGTATTGACCCTTGTATACAATCCACGGGCGCAAATAAACATTTCCCTTAACTAAGTCCCATCTGAGACTAGGGATACGTTTGCATGGTAAACAACCCTTGTAAATCCTTTCGACTTACAAGGAGAAAACCCTCCTGTAGGATCCTTACGACTTACAGAGGAACAAAACACTTAGGAACCCTCACAATTCCTAAGGAGAAAATACACCTACAAGATCCCCACGACTTGTAGGGAGAAATACCTTCACGAGACCCTTACGGCTCATGAAATCAAAAGCCTTAGTCGACAGGACCCTAACCCTGGTCGCTAAGCCTCCTTTGTTCGACAACGACAGAGGCAAATGATGATTCGCTCCTGGTAATATCCCAGTTGCAGCGGTGCTGATGCCGAAATCGGTGTCCAATTTCAGGTTTAAGGCGAAAGCCAGTAGGCCGCTCATGCACACGAAATAGCCGAAATGATAGGGCAACTTGCAATAAAAAGCAGCAAGTAAAATGTATGCATGCAAAATAGCCGAAATGATCGGGCAACTCGTAATAAAGAGCAACGAGTAAAAACAAAATAATGAAAAGCCGAAATGATTGGGCACCGCGAAAAATAGCCGAAATGTTTGGGCAATCGCGACCTTCGCGATGTAAAAGCTGAAATGATAGAGCATCGCGGAAATAAAATAAAACAAAAAAAATAAGAGATGATAAAACTTCGGCCCTACAGTTAAGATCATATCGATCCCTGTATACAATCCAAGGGCGTAAACAAAGAAGAAACCATACCTCCCCAGCGGATTCCGTCAAACGACGAAACCAAGCCTCGACGGTTCATTTCAACCGAAGAAGCCAATGACTTCAACGCAAATTCCTCAACTCACGGATACAAACACTCCTTGACGAGAGCCTTCTGATCCGCGTCGACCCGCAGAGCCACCAGTGTCTCTGTAGGAACCCTCGACTCGTTTCAAACCCCAAGGACACAAATAATCCTTGGCGCTCGGGAAACAAATAATCCCGGCAAATTCCTCGACTCACGGATACAAACACTCCTTGACGAGAGCCTTCTGATCCGCGTCGACCCGCAGAGCCACCAGTGTCTCCGTAGGAACCCTCGACTCGTTTCAAACCCCAAGGACACAAATAATCCTTGGCGCTCGGGAAACAAATAATCCCGGCAAATTCCTCGACTCACGGATACAAACACTCCTTGACGAGAGCCTTCTGATCCGCGTCGACCCGCAGAGCCATCAGTGTCTCCGTAGGAACCCTCGACTCGTTTCAAACCCCAAGGACACAAATAATCCTTGGCGCTCGGGAAACAAATAATCCCGGCAAATTCCTCAACTCACGGATACAAACACTCCTTGACGAGAGCCTTCTGATCCGCGTCGACCCGCAGAGCCATCAGTGTCTCCGTAGGAACCCTCGACTCGTTTCAAACCCCAAGGACACAAATAATCCTTGGCGCTCGGGAAACAAATAATCCCGGCAAATTCCTCAACTCACGGATACAAACACTCCTTGACGAGAGCCTTCTGATTCGCGTCGACCCGCAGAGCCACCAGTGCCTCCGTAGGAACCCTCGACTCGTTTCAAACCCCAAGGACACAAATAATCCTTGGCGCTCGGGAAACAAATAATCCCGGCAAACTTCTCAACTCACGGATACAAACACTCCATGACGAGAGCTTCTTTGACTTACATCTTGGGCAGTGAGGATTCAAAACTTACTTCCTGGACAATGGGACCCTGCAAGTCAATCCTGAATGGTCTCTTGCATACTATCCACGGGCCTCACTCTCTGAAGTCGATTCTCGACAAAGAGGGAAACAACCGCTTACGAGCCCTCTCGACTCGTAAGAGGGAGAAATTCTCTTATAGGATCCTTCCGATTTATGAGAGGAAACCACACTTGGGAATCCTCACGATTCCTAAGGAGAAAATTCACCTGCGAGATCCTCTCGATCCGTGGGGAGAAAAGTCTCTATGAGACCTTCACGGCTTATAGAGTTGAAAAGCCTTAGGCAGCAGATCTGAACCTGCGGCCTAAGCCGTCGTTATTTCTTAATAAGGTCGGGATACTCGTCCCAATCGTTCGTCAATTGTGGTTGCTAAGGTGGCGTACTGATTATAAAAGAAAAGAAAGACAGAGAAATGACACAAGGCATTACAAAATGTGTATCTTTTATTCATAAAAATTGGTTGAGTACAGGATACATTGTGCTAAAAGAAAAAAAAAAAAACATATACATATAATTTACAAAGACAAATGATACAAGGGGAATTATGGGGAAGGAAGCGTCTTGCACAGATGTAGCAACCGCTCGCATATCTCCTTCCACGCCTTCTCTTGCTCGGCTGCCGCCGTCAGCTCTGACTCCACTTGGGCTTGTTGCCGCAAGACCAAGGCGAGCTGCTCCCTTACGCCTTGATAAGCGGCCTCCCGACTTGGGATATGGCGCTCAACCACGTCAAGCTTCCTCTTTAAGTCTAGCCCATGAGAGATGCGTTCCAGGAGACCCTCAAAGATAGTCTTCACTTCGGCAGCGTTTGTCTCGACCTCAGCGCGCAAATGGGCCGTTTCGTTTGAGGTCTTCTGGCATTCCCTTAGTCTTTGAGCTGCTTCTTGCTCCAAGTGGTGGGAGTGCGAAGTGCTTTGCTCGAGCCAAGTTGTGCGTTGGGCGCTCAGAGCTGAAACTTCGGGAGCAGGGCGCGTCAACTCCAGCTGGTATAAGCAGGCCTCGATCTCCCTGCAGTGATTAACCCAAGATTCAACGACGCCCGCGTTGTGAAAAGTTACGAGCGCCGCTAACATAGGGTTAACATCCTCAGCAAAATCTGCAGCGGAAGGGAGAGCGTCCATGCTAAGTTCTTCGATGTACCCGCTCAGCATGCCTAGACTCATCATGGCACCCTTTGAAGACGGACGTCTCAGAAAGGGACCTGCCGGTGAAGAGACGTGAGCCTCGAAGGGAATTGGAGCCGGAACAACAGCTGCGAAACAAAACAGGTTAAACGATGGTTCAAAAGATGTTAAAGGGTTACCAAAAAGGGAATTTACTATACCAGCAGCAACGGACGGCGGAGCCGGAAGGGCCGGTAAAGCGGCAGGTCTTGCATCCCCTCCTTCGATTTGTAGCACTGCAATAAAGAAAAGGAAAGATCAGAAATTATCCCACTGCCAAAAAAGGGGGGGTAAGTAAAGACATTATGGTGAAAGTATACTCACTGGCGCCACTAGAGGGAGAAGTGAGGTCGGATGGGAAAGAGAAGTGCGGGAGCAACACTTGATATAAGTGGTCAAAAAGCACTCCTACAAAGGCACAATAGTGTAATATTAGTACAAAAGCCGTAATTTTGAAAGATTAATGCATGAGTCACGAATCCATACCTTCCAACATCCATGACGGTACAAGGGAAGACGGGGAGGTAACTACGGCCAAAGCAGTAGTTGATGGTGCCCCCTCGAGCAATGGAGCCTCGGTACTGGCCACACCTGCAAGAACAAGCTTGTTAGAAGAGATCACAAGAGATATACGAAAAAAAATGGAAACACTGGTGACTCGAAAATTTACCTGACGAGCTGCCAGCAGAAACTGAGGTAGTCCCTTCCTCCACTGATGGAAGACCACCGCCTATAGCTTCGTCACCCGGCTCAAGGGGAACCGTTGTTACGCTCTCAAGCTCTGCAGGCGGCGGGGAACCATAGGCAGGGAGGGCCAAGATAGGAACATTGTCCGATTCCTGGGAAGGAGCGCCTAGCTCGTCTTCAGGAATCATGGCCGCCTCACCTGCTGTTCCCTCAAGATCAGCGATTACAGTTGTCCCGTCCATCGGCACCACGAGGTCCCCAGCCTTAAGTACCTCGCCCTCTACCGCCTTCGGTTCGGTTGAGACAATCATCTCATCTGCCGCCACTTCGGGTACGGCATCAATGACCTGCTCCGCGGTAGGTTCCTCAACCTCGGCTCCAGGCCCCATGATCTCGACAAAGTCGTCCACTGTCGGTTCGGGTTCGACGAGTAACGCGTCTTCCGCTCCCTTGGGTTCGACGGTCGTTTCCCCTTCCCCCTCAGTCGGACTTGACCCTACGAGATGAGATATGTATAAGCCAATAGTTTTACAAGTCATACAACAAAAAACTCTGAGAGAAATATTACCTAAAGCGGATTTGCCGTTTGCGCTCCGAACTGCTCGCGCCACCTCTCTGCGGGCAGTGGATAGGGCGATGGGGGCCTCTTCGGAGGGAGTATCGGCTCGAGGGGCGGTGCTGGGGCCCGCTCCCATGGCCAAGGCAGCCCTGCGCGCCTTCGCCTCACGCCTCAACCGCTTCCTCTCCTCCCGAGCGGTCATGAGGGACCTCTGTGACGCCTCCTTCAAGGCGTCATCATCTTCATTTAGGGATGCCTCCAGAGCCTTTAAGGCATCTCTCATCGGCGCTTCAGGACGAACCTCCTGCGGTGGCCCGGAAGAAGCAGGAACATCGGCAGCTAGTAGAACGGCTGCGTCGCTAGGAGGGAACGGCATTGAGGTTCCTGTAATTAAAAAGGGAAAGGTTAGATCGACCATAACACAAGGAAAATAAAAAAACTTGATGAGTCGAAACTTACTAAGGCCCATAGATGCTCTGAGACGTTCCTCCTCCTCAAAAGTCTTCAGAGAAGCAGCAATGGCTTCTTCATCAGTGATGCCTGTTGAAAGAAAGGAAAGAAAAGCGTTAGTCAAAAGTAATGAAATAAGGAAGAAAATACGTTACAGTGAAGAAAAAGTGACTAGCAGTTACCTGATTGCGCAAGCTTGACCAACCACGCATCACGCTTCACCAGCCATGCCGAAGCTCTGAGAGCAGCTTCCAAATCTGTATCGTCTGGCGGCGGCATTACTAATCCCGCATTAGTCCCATATTCGAGTAAACCCTCGGAATAAGGAGCGTGGGGTTCCTGGCCGAACGCAACGTCCGCGGCGAAGAGCGATTTCTTTTTCTTTTTCCCTCCAGCCTTAGGCTCACGGGGAAGCGACTTACGCTTGGCGGCCGCTTTGGGACGACGGGTCCCGATGTCCGCACCCGCGCCAGACTCCGGCGAGGGTACAGCCACTGTTGCCGCCTGAGCGCGGGGTACAGGAGATGCATCCGCGATGTCGGGGAGCGGTAGTTCATGTGGAGGGCTTCGTGCGCGTGACGGTCTATTCCCGGCATCTTTTAAGGGAGCGACTATTGGAATCCTCGGCACCAGAGGAGCGCTGCGATCGCTACCTGGAGGCACACCCTTACGGTCGATCAGCAACCGTCTTTCCTCTTTTATAACCGCTCCCGTCGAATGACTATACCATTCGGTGTATACCCTAAGGAGACGAGGAGCACAAGACGGCTCACTGATAAAGAAGTGAGAGCCCGTGTTTAGACGCATGAAGTGATGCAGCGCCCTCTCTATCCCTTCTTCGTTCGCGGTAGGCTCCGATAAAAAGGCCTCTAGCGGTACCCCTTGGTTATAACTCAGCTGCTGAGCGAAACGATGCGGGTTGTATCTCATGAAAATCGCTCCCCCGTCCTGCCTAAACACCAAAAAGCCGGGTCTAATAGAGTATAAGTGAAGGGTCTCCCGGGCCGTTAAAATCGAAGCGCCGTCCTTGAAAGTGTCTTGCAATGGCCGCACTGCAGTAGCAGACGTTTTTCCAATGGTAAGCACCTTGTCAATAAAAGACACACCGGCTCCAACGGTGTGGGAACGAAGGAGTAAACTCCTGGCATCTCGCGGTGATGGATTCACGATTGATGCGCCAATCAGTTGTAAAAGGCGAGGGAAAATGCACCTTTCGTAGAATGAGGGCCTTTTGTGCATGCCGAAAACACCTGCTGTATGTAATTCAAGCCACGACATGAAGTAGTGCATTGCGAAAACTACATGCAACGCCCCAGGCTCATTGGCATCTGCCGCTCGGCTAAGGCCATGATATAAATGGGCCAAGCCGGCGATCCCGACGGCCACCTTTACCCCGATAACCATCCGGTGAGCCGGGTAAAAAACAGAGGGCCGCATGCGGTGAGAATGCGTTGGAAGTGCAAACCAACTTAACCAAAGCCCAAGAAATCCCAAAAAGAAGGCCTCCTCGTCCATCTCGGGGGCTGCAACTTCCGCAAAAGACATTGTTGAAAAGTTGGGAAGGAAAAAGTCCTTCTGATCTATATCTCTAGCCGGCAGGTTATCCAAACCCAAGCCGAAAGGATCCTCAAGGTAAGCAAACTTGGCAGTCTTCGCCGAAAGGACGTTTGGATGAAGGAACCGAGCAATAAAATCCTCAAAATTAACTCCACGGCTCCCATGCTCAACGAAAAGATTCTCATAGATGTTCAACACCTTAATCAGACTTGGAAACTGATGTTGAACAGCGTTCTCTGGCGTGAGCTCCCTTACCCTCGGCTTAGCCCCATAGATGTACTCGTCCGGCGGGAGCAATTCCTCATAATGTTCCCCCATAGCCGGTAGGCCAGACACCTCCGTAAATTCTTCCAGCGAAATGGACACTTCCCGATCCATGGCGAGGAAAGTATGAGTAGGAATGTTCCACTGCTCCAAGAAGGCCTTGAACCACCAAGTAGGAAGCGTAGGATACTGGAAGAGAGAGACGTAGATTGCGGTGTACAGTCCTAGCCTTATCAACTGCGACTTCCTCGTCGACAGGATATACCGGGCCCATGGCAGATAGCCGACCGGGTGGCGGGGGATCAGACCAAGGTTATATGATTGCCCCCAAGGTCTCGCCTCGCCCTGACAGATACGGCGTCCTAGGATGTCCAAAACCATCGGACGCTGGACCGGGATGGCGTCTATGGCCGGATGAAGAAAACCCTTCGAAGTCCAATCTGTCATCTCCGCGGCATACTGCACCGGGGGTGGGCTGGCATAGTTAATCGCCGTTATGGGCTCTGACGGCACTGCACATGTAAAGCTGCGCCGACCCATAATAATTTGATTGTACCACGACCCCCAAAGGTGGAGACTCTTATACTCCGGGTCGTGCGCTTTGATCATAGCCAGAACCTCGCGATCCAAAGGCGCCTCTGGAAACCCCTCCTCTGAGCGGACAAACGGAAATGAAGTATCTTCAGACATAATCGCTGCAAAAAGAGCAATGTAGCTGTCAGTGTTGTAATCCTAACGCTTGACACTGAAAAAAAGGGAAATGCATTAATTAATCTAAAAATCAAAATTAATTAAATTCACCGCACCACAGTGCAGTGAGTAGGGGACCAAAGGGACCCACAAAATCGGGATGACAATACGTCAGTTAATAAAACAACCTCATCATTGGATGAGATTGTCAGTTAGTCCCCAAGGGAACATTCCCATAATAAAAAAGGGGAAAGAATCACTAGAGACAAGGAAGGAATCTCCTCTTTCAGAGCAAAGCTCTGTCACAGAATGACACTTGTCAAATTCTGATCTCAAAAGAGTAAAATTCTTTAAAAAAGGAGCTTAGCCCTGTAACATTCAAAAAGTGTGTGTGGTGAAAATAATTTTAAAATTAAAATTTCTAGAATCCTGAAAGATCCATAAAAACTTACAAAAAAAAAAAAAAAAAAAAAGGGGGTTCTATGCCTTTCAGATCTAAAAGATCTGCATTTGATCCAAGAGCAAAGCACTGTTCATGGGTTAAAACCCATGAAAGATCTCTGTGGATCTGTAAGTTCTTGTAGAGCAGAGCTCTGTTTAAAAAAAAAAAAAAAAAACCAAGGGGGATCTCTTTGGATCAGAAGACCTATAAAAGCCAGGCTCGATTAATTAATTAAAATATTTAATCTGAGGTTAAGTTTACCTAAAAATTTTCTAACTTAGAAAATAAGAGCAAAGCTCTAAAATTCTGGAAACGAGAGCAAAGCTCTGAAGTCTCAAGCAAGAGCAAAGCTCTGGGAAATCAAAAACTAATGGTGAAATTTTCTAAGGGTCAAACGCCCTATTTATAAGGCGCTTGCGCCTCTTGAGATTCCCCTTTGATCCAACGGTCAGGAGGGTTGCCACCGTTGCACTCACGTGTGCGCCACGTGAGCGCAACGGTGGGGGGGCATTTGTTTCGCCCAATCAGAGCAAAGCTCTGTTTGAATTCAAAATTTAAATTTTCGAAGCAACGCTTCAGATCCTTTGCGCTAGCGCTCTGCGCCACGTGTCCAACGCAGATACATTAGCGCAGCGCACCCAATCAGAGCAAAGCTCTGTTTAAAGGAAGCAACGCTTCAGCTGCATTGCGCTCTGCGCTGCGCGACACGTGTCAGCGCAGATGCGCTAGCACAGTTGCGCTGCGCTCTGCGCTGCGCGACACGTGTCAGCGCAGATGCGCTAGCGCAGTTGCGCCGCGCTCTGCGCTGTGCGACACGTGTCAGCGCAGATGCGCTAGCGCACTTGCGCTGCGCTCTGCGCTGCGCGACACGTGTCATGCGCTGGGGTATCCGCGCCCAACTGAATTAAGATTTCATGAAATCTTTTCTGTTCTTTCCAGAACTAGAAGACTTTCTTCGGCCTTTGGATCAAAGATCCAATGGTGGGAAAACTCCCAAAAATCACTCAAGAAAGATCCCGTTAACAAATTCAACAAATTTATGGGGCACTATAAATAGGACCCCAGACCTCATTCAAAAGGCATCAGAAATTTTCTCGAAAAATCAAGAACCCTAAAACAGAGAAAACTCCGAGAAGAAAAAGGTAAAGAACCTTCATGAGGTAGAAAAAAGGGGGGGCCTTCTAATAGATCATCGATCTAAAAATAAGATCAATGATCTTTATAAAAAAAAGTGCTTTGCACTTCTTGTGAACCTTCGGTTCTGTAAAAACAACAAAAATAAAAAAAATAATAATAATAATAAATGAATAGTGCTTTGCACTTTTAAGAACCTCTGGTTCTTCGAATAAAGAAAAATTTATTTTTCTTTGATCCAATTTAGACGAAGAAATTAAACAGTGCTTTGCACTTCCCTTCTTGAATCTAAAAGATTCTTAGTGCCTTGCACTTCCAATTTGCGCCGTTGCGCTCTTGAGAGAGCGCCACGTGTCAGCTATAAAACCATTTGCGCTAAGCGCTCTTAAGATAGAGCTTTGCTCTCTGGAACTAGCGCAACTCGCTGAGAGAGCGACACGTGTCAGCTATAAAACCATTTGCGCTAAGCGCTTTTAAGATAGAGCTTTGCTCTCTGGAACTAGCGCAACTCGCTGAGAGCGCGCCACGTGTCAGCAACGCAATTGCTCAGCGCAACAGCGCAACGCGCTGCGCTAGTGTGCTTGCGCTCATCAGAGCACGACACGTGTCATCATCATATGGACTTGCGCTCACTACTTAGCGCAAAGCGCAGATGCATAAAAAAAGGCCAAGCCCAACTAAGAGAAGGCCTAACAGGCTCAATAAAATGTAAATGCATTATTTTAGGGGGCAGAGCCCAAATCAAACAAATGCAGTGCATTACTTAACAAAAATGTTGAACATTCAACTGGACTTAGCCCAATTTTGGCCATAAGTCCTTAAATTAAATTGACTGAGCAAAATTGCTCTTCTAAATTAATTTACATCCGGTTCGAGGGTACATCTCCGAACTCCTTTGACATCCGTCGTTGTAATCCCTCAACGACGTCAAAGAGGTGACGGGTCCCAACGACCACCCATCAATAATGGACCACTACGTCCCTAAACTAATATCGGACCGAAACGTCCCTAAACTAATATTGGACCACTACGTCCTTAAACTGGCGACGGACCGAGACGTCCCTAAACTAATATCGGACCGAGACGTCCCTAAACTAAACATAGACCACCACGTCCCTAAACTGGCAACGGACCTCCACGTCCTTAAACTGGCGATAGACCACCACGTCCCTAAACTGGCAAAATAGAGCCCAAATGCTCTTTTCTCGGACCTAAACGGTCCCGTTAAGTTGATCTTAGTCTCAAACTGGACTAACGTATCCTTAACAAACGTTTGAGTCGATCTTAGCCTCAAAAATGGCTAACGTATCCTCCAAACAGACTTTAGTCCCAAATTGGACTATGAATCTCCCGAACTGGAACAATAGAGCCCAAATGCTCTTTTGTCGGACCTAAATGGTCCCGTTAAGTTGATCTTAGTCTCAAACAGGACTAACGTATCCTTAACGAACGTTTAAGTTGATCTTAGCCGCAACGCGACTAACGTATCCTTAAACTAAAAACACCAAACCCAAATCTAAGTAAATACGGATTTGGACTAATCCACGTCCTACGGGCGACGGCATTACTCAGTCTCCGTATACAATCCACGGGCAACCACAAATAAAACAAACACACACGACACGAAGTGAAATTCTGGAGAAGGAGAAAGTTGTTACCGCGATGCGGTAGCGTAATTAACTGCAGGGGCTTGCGCCTGCAGGGAAGAGCGTCCCCACAATCAAAAAAACCCCTCACCCTGAGGGGGAATCTGACGAAGTCTGCTACATCGGCCGCATCCGCCTAAACCTCCGATACACGGTGCCATAAATCAACTTGGCATCTTCGGAGAGGTAGACGGATAAAACCAAATAGCATCTGCCCCGAACCCCAGGCACAGGACGTCCTAACGTCTCGGCCGCCGTTCGGAGGGGAACAGCCCATTTTTGTCACCGGCGCCCGAGCGCCTTGCGCTCAAGCGCCCAGCGCCTACGTATCGACACGTGGCGCGCTAGCGCTCGAGTGCCCAGCGCCCACATGACGACACGTGGCGCACTAGCGAGCCCACATGCCGATACGTGGCACGCTCGCGCTCGAGCGCCTAGCGCCCACGTGCCGACACGTGGCGCTCGAGCGCCCAGCGCCCACGTGCCGACACGTGGCGCGCTAGCGCTCGAGCGCCCAGTGTCGGCATGTGGGCGCTGGGCGCTCGAGCGCGACACGTGGCGCGCTAGCGCTCGAGCGCCCAGTGCCCACGTGCCGACACGTGGCACGCTGGCACTCGAGCGCCCAGCGCTTGAGCGCCCAGCGCCCACGTGCCGACACACGGCGTGCTGGCACTCGAGCGCCCAGCGCTTGAGCGCCCAGCACCCACGTGCCGACACGCGGTGTGCTGGCGCTCGAGCGTCCAGCGCCCACGTGCCGACACGCGGCGCGCTAGCGCTCGAGCGCACAGCGCCCACGTATCGGATACGTGGTGCGCTAGCGCCTAAGCGCACAGCGCTCAACGTGCTGGCCCCACGCGTCCTTTGGGTGCTTTTTCCCTATATATACATATATATATATATATACATACATATATATATATATATATACATACATATATATATATACATACATATATATATATATATACATACATATATATATATATATATATATATATATATATATACTCACACACTCCATAACACTGTCCCTCTAAAAAAAATTTGGGCCGGGGCGCTGCCCCGCACCCCGCAAGGGGGCTGCTAGCCCTCTTGACCCCTAGCCCGCTATCCGGGTAGCGGGACCCCCGTAAAAACTCTGCGTGGCTTCCGATATATCCAAAACCCCCCTTTTAAAACACAACACACGCACACTGCACATTGAGTTCGCATGACCAGTTTAAGTCGTTAATCAGAGGTTCCTTCGCTCCAAAGGCGAGGGGTAGTTAACGGCAGCTTAGTCCGCGGCTGCCTGAAATTCGGATCTCCACAATCAATAAACCCCGGTCTACCTTAGGCAGGGGGAATCTGTAATGCGCCTGACAAGCGCACGCGTATTCCCATCTACATAGGGTGACGAAAAACACCCTACAAATTCTGGCACGCCCGGTGGGACCTTTCTCTCCTCCCATATCTCGGGTTAAACGTTCATGCGAACTCAATCAATATATATATCGATTGCCTATACAAAAATAATGTTTTTTCCCGTGCAGCAATCAACTTTCAACGACGATATCTTCTAAGACGAATTCAGCTTTCGACGCGACCCCGATCCCGTACGTGGTTAAGGTCAATGCTCGTGTGGTTCTCCCCGCAAGCCTCAGTCGACAGTGGGAGGAACCGCCCCGCCAGTTCGGTTCTGTCATCATCTACCCTGCCTGAAGCGCTCATCTGGCAGAAATCCCGGCAAAGCAGGCGGCCATGCCGGTCTCAAAGGGCAAGAGGCCGAATGTTGTGATCACTAAGGCGCCACAACCGAAACTTAAGACGATGTCTGAACGACTCTCTTGTGCTCCAGCTGGGGGTAAGACTTCTGGTACAAAGGGAAACATCAAACGTTGCGGACGAGCCCAGGCGATGACCCCAATGAATGCACAATCGGGCGTATCTCCAAAGCCCTCCATCGTCCGGTCTACGGCGGCTTCCCGAAGAGCCGGAGCCTGCCAAGCGCTCAAATCAGAGAAGTTAAGGCAAAAGCGGCTCAGATATAGAGCCAACAAAAGGGACAGGACTCCGGCTAAGCGGAATCTTGTGAGGTTCCAAGAGCAGGTTCGCCCCGCGACGATGGCTGAGTCGGCCCTAAAAATCAGCAATTCCTTTGAACCTTTGAAGTGGGTTCAGAAAAATGCCATGACCGCCAGAATCAAGAAGACAGCGGTCCGAACGTCGCTACAAAGAGATATGTCCCTGCCCCAACAGAAAAAGTATGACACTGTCTCTTCAAGAGTCTATCAGGCGCTCTGTGCCGCGTGAAAGCAACGGGGCAAGCCCAAAAAGGGAGCGTCAGCACCATTCAAGAATCCGGCCAGGCCAGCCTCCTTCAATCGACTGCCCGTTACCGAAATAGGGGGGGTCAAGACAGCGATTTATGAAATCAGCCGCCAATAATAAAAAGACGGCTGGATATATTATCCATATGGTCTATATGGCGGGCGGGCGCCCCAGCGACAACCTTCGCAGCAAAAACAAGGATGAGGCCACCACATCCCAAGCCCAATCTGGCTTGAATATGGTTGCCGCTTCCCAAGAACATCCGCCTCCGCTGGATGATGAAAACCCTCTCGATGAGGACGATAGGCTGAAGGACCCTTCAGTCCAAGCAGAGTCAAGCTCGGAGAGAGAGGAAGAGCTGACTTTCTGCCCCAGGACCGCGGAGCAAGAGGGGGCAATGATGCGCTCCTTCTTCGTGTGGAAATACAGGGGGCAATGATGCTCTCCTTCTTCGTCAGTTTGTCAACAGCCTGACCGGTTGTAACATTTTCAAAAATATAAAATATTAATTTTGGGAATTTTTATTATTTAATATTATTTTATTGATTATTTTAATATTAAATGCAAATAAATAGGAAAAATGTTAG
The DNA here is from genome assembly GCA_030015575.1 of Agapanthus africanus. NCBI lineage: Eukaryota > Viridiplantae > Streptophyta > Magnoliopsida > Asparagales > Amaryllidaceae > Agapanthus > Agapanthus africanus. The sequence goes on from JASDDO010000008.1 coordinate 401,554,295, forward strand.
AAAAATTATGAAAAATTATGGAAAATTCTAAAATAGGGTAAATTAGTGAATTATGACATTTTTAAGTTTTTGTGATTAATTTGACACTAATTTAGTGCTAATCGCGATTAAAATCGCTAATCGGGTTTTTGGAAATTTTGTGCAAAACTTGCACATATCACATTTTCTACACTTGTGCATTTTTCTTGCCATGGTTTTCATTTGGGTTTACTATTCTTGTAAGAAGGTTAGGGATTTAAAAGAAAAAGGAAAAGAAAAGAAAAAGAAAAGGAATTAAGAATGGAGTTGGTGAGAGAGGGTATGGGCATCTTTGACAAACCCTTAGCCATTGTTCTCCTCCTCATTTCTCTCCCCCTCCTTTGGCTCTTGCTGCTGCTGCCACTTCCTCATCTCCCTCCCCTCTTCAACTCCTCTTTTCATCTCAAAAACAACCCCAAAACCTCATGTCCGTTTCATTAAAAATGTGCACGAGCTCGAGATCTACAAGATGGACCAAGAAAGCGTGGATTTGGCCACTAGAGGGCAACTCAAGAAAGTTCTTGAGTTGCCAAGTGAGGTAATTTCTGAACCATTAGCTCAATTATAGCCTTTCCTATAACCCCATGTTAAGATTATATCGATATTGTGTGATATTATGGACTTGATGAAAACCTAGTTAGGGTTTGAGAGAAACTTGAGTTGTAATGTTAAATTGAGCTCAGTAGAGGACTTGTAAACACCCTAGTGCATGAATTGGAACCCAAAACCTGAAGCTAGAACCAGAAATACGGATTTTAGAAACCGATATCGGGGAAATTGTGTAATCTGTGCAGGTTAACTTGAATCTGCTATCACCCCGAGGACCCTAAAATAATATTGAGTGGACAGTGAGATGTGCAGGCATAATAGAGGCAACACCCAAAACCCTAGCCCCCAACTCCATTTCCCGGCCGCCAATTTTCCCATTTTGGCCTCCAATTGCGGCCTGGGTCCCACCTTCTTGGCTCGTATTGGTTCTGTAGCTCCTACATTGTTAGTTTAGGCCCCTGGTATATATAGATTTGTATAAAGTGACCTGGGGTAAAATCTGGGACATATTTCATGAGTTGCTGTTTTGGACTTTAGTTTCCGTATTTTCATTTCTGCATTGGTGTGTTTCGTTTTGCCTCGACTATTTGGCGTTTATACGACGATATAGAGGATTTATTAATGTTTTGAAGGCGTGCCATAGGTTCTCACCTATAGGCCCCCTTATCGTATCGTTTGGATTTCATGCGCCGTTTTAGCTTGGATTTGGTTTTAATGCGCATATACGATATGTTGATGTGTAGGTACCCGTGAAGACTTCGAGACGACAAACAAATGCGTGGCGACGTCCGCAAATGAGAAGCAAGGTGAGTAGATTATATCTACAGGGGGAAGTCGGGTGGATGGCGTATAGCACCCCCGCAGTTCGTAGTTAGTATACTATATATAGTAGATGTGTGATAGTTTTAGTGTGTTGTAGCTTTGTGTTAGAAGTATTATGGGTAGTTAGGGTTAGAAGTGATTAGTGTAGTTCCTAGTTGCGAGCCCTAGGATAGAATTGCACCTACACGCCTACACTTGTATATCTCTTATGCCTACCCTTGATGGATGATATTTGATGACGTTGGTAATGAGTCGATGATGTGGGCTTGATGGCGTGAGATCGGTGATTGGATACGATTCATTGTGGGATATGACTTGTGATTTCTTGCGGGCTTGGGATATGTGTTTACCCCGCATGCATACTTCACTGATGGTATCGTTTGGTGCTAGAAATAGAGTAGTACCCCAGACTAGGTGATCTGATGATAGTGATACCTGTTATGTGATGAGATAGTGAGATGTTGACCCGTACCCAGCTATTGGGATGCCGTACGATGATTACCGTACGAGCCGATATTGATGATAGATCCGCACTCATAACTCGAGGATATCTTACGATATGACATTGAGGCGAGATCACCGACTACATACCTTTATATATGTATCGACTCAGATTTAGGCGGTTTCCATACCCCTACAGAATTGCATGATACTTAGATCAGTAGTTGCATAGTAGGTGTTAGATTAGACCAGAGTCATATCTATTTCAAACTAACGAATCGGGAATATTGCAAGATAGGGAAAAAGGGGATTCTACGGATATTTTCAAATGTGTAGCGTCTATTTTCTAAACACCGTAGCCCTTTTTTTACCAAAGACCCCGATTCGTCTTATTTCAAAAGGCAAGGCTGCATGATATAGCTTTTGAGTTAGATTCTTCACTGTTGCGTTGCTTATTTCGATTGCACCTGTTTATACTATTTGCATGGCATTACTTGTGCTTATTGTTATATTACCATCATGCTGTTAGGACACCAGCACCATTATCGATGATGCGTATGTTCCACGTACACTGATTGCCGGCTCACACACTTCATCATCGATAATTGCTATGCCACTACACTGTTGTACTACTGCATTCATGGTATGATTCCCGTATAGCATATTGTACACATATACCTGTACACAAATATATACGATTTTGACTTGATATTCATACCTGATACATATGTCACACCTGATCATTATATTATAGCTCATTTATATGTGACATGACTTGATATTCATACCTGATACATATGTCACACCTGATCATTATATTATAGCTCATTTATATGTGACATGACTTGATATTCATACCTGATACATATGTCACACCTGATCATTATATTATAGCTCATTTATATGTGACATGACTTGATATTCATACCTGATACATATGTCACACCTGATCATTATATTATAGCTCATTTATATGTGACATGACTTGATATTCATACCTGATACATATGTCACACCTGATCATTATATTATAGATCATTTATATGTGACATGACTTGATACTCACATTTGATGCTTATATCACACCTGATCATTATATCGTAGCTCATCTATATGTGACTTGACATGATGTTTATGTTTGACGCACATATCATATCAGATTAGTGACTTACATTTTGGTTTGGATTATATGTGATTTCTGGATTTGGGAACCGTGGCTATTTCAAATATGTAATCATTTAAAAACCCGGTTCCCTTGATATGATATTTCGGTGCGTCCACCATGTGTTTTCTCGGTGCTAGAGTGATTTATAAAAACCCGAATCGAGGAGGCGGTTGAGGCCGATTACGGGTACATGGTGGACCCGGTATGGTACCCCGGGGCGAGAACGGTTTCGCTGTGTGATAGACGGTGAGCCCGGCAGAGGGACTACTACCTACCGGTGATTGTATTTGAGCTCGGCGGATATCTGGAGGATTCCGACCGGAGCCCAGAGATGGATATGGGCTGACCCGTACTGCCGGGGCCGAAGGCCGATACCGCAGACGGAGCCCAGAGATGGACATGGGTTGACCCGTACTGCCGGGGCCGAGGGCCGATACCGCAGACGGAGCCCAGAGATGGACATGGGTTGACCCGTACTGCCGGGGCCGAGGGCCGATACCGCAGACGGAGCCCCATATGGATGAGGATTTACGTGTCGATGCTTGGCACGGGTTTCATGATGTTTTACCATGATTTGTTTACATCCTCATATTGCATACACGATGCTTATTGTCATTGGGTGACGGGTGGACGGGTTCCACGTATATACAGACATGGATCATATACAGACATGGATCATATACAGACTGGATTTACACTTATCATACTTCATTTGTATATATAACAGGGTATGAGGGCGCTGTTATATATACCCTTACACCAATATTAGTGGTATGGGACGCTAATATATGTGTATTGATATCACTTGATACTTCATCATATTTACTTCATACAGCATACCTTACATTCATGACATGTTATTACCTGAGTACTTGGCACCACATACATATTTAGATGTTACCTTGCCACCTTATCACACTCAGATGTACTCTTGTGGATTATATTACTGATTGTTGACTTAGGTTTATGTCTTGCTTTCGGTTTCTGCTTGTAGATGTTTCTATTCACGAGTTGGCAACTCACCCCCGTTGTGCCACAGTTCTTGCAGGTTCTGCCGTACAGGTTTCATTGCGGCATTTCTGGCACACTACTTTCTTGCGGGTGGCTTGCTTTTGTTAGGTGGATTCTTTCGCATCAAGAACTACCATTGTATTCATTTTACTCATTGTATCTAGAATTTCCATCAACCAAAACTTGTATATTGTTTCAGACCTAGACTTTAGTGATGTATTATTCGACCCTAGAGTCGCGCTTAGTAGTATTGCGGTTTCTTGTTGCTTGAGCTTTCTTTTGGGTTTGATCCTCGCCACTTGGCGTTGTATATTATTGTTGCATTTGTGGTTGTGACCGTCTATTGACGAAGAGCTAGCTCCCGCTTGGGGATGCCTTTATCATTGCATATATATTGTCATTCTTGTTGTACCCCATTCGGGGCCAGTTTTACAAAGGAAACTCTGCCGAAATTTTTAGAAAAGACTGTACTGTTTTAAATTGCATATTCGGCTTAGTTATTTAAAAACCTTGATTGTTAAACATGTAGTTCTTTACTTCTTTAAACCTGTTTCTTTACTTATTCTTAAAAAGGGTTTTAGATTTCTGGGTTTTCGGCTTACTTAGTCGCGTTACGCCTGTAGACGTTACGTGGTTAAGTGCCGGTCACGGGCCAAACTTTGGGTCGTGACAAAGTTGGTATCAGAGCGCTAGGTTGACCTTGGTTCGAGTCTAAGTTTGACTATGTGGAGCCTAGGGCGTTTATATATATATGAAACTTAGGCTTGACCTTACGGAACTTAGACTTGGTCGAGGGGGTAGTAGACCCGAACTTTCGTCGTATTAGGATTACCCTTGGTTGATGGAATAGGTGACTAAAGTAGAGTGACGTACCGTTGGTATGTTCCGCGGCATACTTACGACACGCCACTCCGCTTAAGGAACCTTAGGATGTGCATATTCTTCGAGATCAGTGATTCTCTTTATATCCAGGATTATACATCCATTTGAGATCCCCGATTCTATTAGTTCATGATCATATCTCCATTGATGCTGTTCCTTCCTATGATCATGTATCCACTCTGGGTCTGTTGTTTCCTTCTTGTCACTGATGTGCCCTTTTGATACTCGATTGAGATTCCTGTCACCATGTTTGAGCGCAGTTTGGGCTGCTGCTAGGATTACGGCCGGTGTGAGCTCGTTTGGTACGAGGGCCGACCTTTGTGTTTTCTGGTGACATGGGAATGTCTCGAGTTAGTATTGGTGATTGTGACCTCTAGTGGAGGCGAGTGCTTGGATTTGCACCGGATGATCGGGCCATTGTTAGAACTGCCAGTTGAAAGAGGACTGTTGATGTACAGCATACCTCAGAGATTGTGATGTCGCCTACCGTGCAGACAGATGGACCAGCTGTTGCTGAGATCGACAGGATGTTGCTTTCGGAGCTTACGAGCTGAGATTGCCGGAGCTTTCAGGCAGATATGCGACAGATGATAGCTAGTCTACCCGATTTGAGAGACGAAGGTGATTCGTCCGATTTTGCGCCAGAGCGGGCCCAGTTGAGTTGAAGATTTCCAGTGTGGAGAGTCTTACTCAGATTTAGAGCAGACCGATTCAGAGATGACCGCCTATGTGTTGCCTTTCCTGGAGGATCGAGGCGCTGTTCGGCGTACAGGCGTATGAACCAGTTGTTGCTGCAAATGATGAGATATCGCCCAGATGATTGGAGCTGTTGCAGCGTGAGCATATACTCAGAGAGATGATAGCGAGTCGCTAGTCACCTGAGGATGAATGACTAGGACATGTGGTTCGTTCGTTACCGATGCGAGGTCATCAGATAGATCGTTTCCAGCTAGAGACGATTTCACGCAGGTTCGTTGAGAGTCGATTGAGACGATCGAATGTCAGGAGCCCATTTTCCAAGTTTAAAGTATACGGAAAGACATGCAGGTGATTCTATGGACCCTCTAGAAGAATGAAACCCTAACTCGACTTAATGACCGTGTGACAACCTTTGAACCTTAGGGTTTACGGCGGTTCCGCGGTGCCATTAGTGAGGCTTGGGTTTGCCCTTCTACGGCTGGACCACCGACGCTGTGGCATGTACTCGATACTATTAAACTGTACCCGAGATGTGAGCTCTTGGGGGATTATGAGGATCTGACGAGTCGATCGGATGGTTCGACATCTTTAGGATATCGTGATGGGATACTGCTTGGGAGACTCCAGATGCGAGCATAGCCGTCGGAGCGCAGTTCGTGTAGCCACGATGAGTTATGTCCGAATCAGTCGACATTTGAGCAGAGTGAAGAAAAGGGTTCGTACGAGATTTCGACGAGATGACGTCCCACTCCGCCGACATCAGAGATGTGTTATGCACCCAGAGGCGTGGTATATAGATATATCTTCCAGTAAGAAGCGCGATGAGTATGCAGCCATTCCGGAATAAGAATTAGCTTCAGCATTGGATGATGACTTCCGGGCAATTCGGCAGGTATGAGATTTGAGAAAGGAACCTCGACAGGACCTTTCTGGAGTACGATACGAGAAGACCTAGACCAGGAGTGGTCGTATTGCGCGCACCCAGCAGGCCAAAGTTCGGCATTGTCGACGAGGTAGTTGACCAGGTTCGGATAAAGGAACTTACCCAGATGCGTTGCGAAGTGATCAAGGGCGGACGAGTGACGAGTATTCCTCCGAGGGTTGAGACGTGTTCCGAGGATCTGTTCGGCCTGACATCTTCTACAAAATGGTGAAGCTACAGAGTACGCGATTTCGAGTCCGTGCGAGAGACTTCAGATTGGCCGTGGCCGAGAACAGTGCAGTGCAAGGTGGCTTGGCGTGACGTCATAGTGGACGACGATAGAGACAGGTGGAACCAGAGGTTCGGGCGAGACGCTGACGAGCTGTCATTGCTTACCGTCGAGACCAGAGGTCAGATATGCTTACGGTCAGATATGCTTACAGAGGCATTGGGATGCGACCAGTTTCTGAGAAAACGTTGTGCTGAGGACACAGATGTCTCTCGAGTGTGAAGAGGTTGTGCAGGAAAGCCAGCCTCTGTGCAGATCAGCATAGGCATGATTGGAAGAGACCTTGAGCAGAAATCCTTCCAGGACATTGCTGCAATGATGTTTGCACCCAGGATCAGATGTGTGACGTGCATTCAGAGAGCCAGAGGCCGACGCCAGTGATATGCTGCCTTACGAGTGGTCATGAGGATTGACTGAGAGGTGACCAGAGAAGTGCCAGAACGGAATCGTCCCCGTTAGCACACCTGACAGGGCCGATGAGCCGATTGACTGCGAGATAGGAAATCCACAGAGAAGATAAGGACCCAGAGTCAGAGGACGCCAGACCGTGAGCAAGAAGCAAGTAGATATCCTGCGCTGCTAGCAGTGGATGCACTGACTCCTTCTCGACCTCGAAGGAGGAACTACCGACGACGGTATTTATGAGTTGTGATTTTGTGATTCGATTATCACGTATCCGTCATTTTGGATTTCGGTATTTTGGGCGTTCTGTTTGCATGATTTAGTTTTGATGATTGAGATTTCATGCCTATCGTATTCAGTGATTTGATTTGCACTTCCAGCGTAGTTTTCATGCACCTTTAGTGTTTTGATATACGATTTTGGTGCACGCCAGATGCACTAAATCGGAATTCTTCGTGCATTTCATATGCACCTGATTTTTTCTGTCAGGCACACCCGTTGCCTACGACAGATGTTTCGTGCACACCCGTTGCACCTAGATGTTGTTTTATACACCTGTTTGACACATATATGGATTTTGATTCCTTGCGCACCAGACGCATAGGATATTCTTATATATGCATTTTGGGGATTGATTCTAGTAGAGTAGTACTTTTTTTTTATGATATTCTCTATGTGTTGATGTTTTCGGAACCCCGACAAATGGATTATTACTGAAATTGTTTTAGTAGTGGGGATTTAAATTTAAATTCGGGGACCGAATTTCTTTAAGGGGGGTAGATTGTAACATTTTCAAAAATATAAAATATTAATTTTGGGAATTTTTATTATTTAATATTATTTTATTGATTATTTTAATATTAAATGCAAATAAATAGGAAAAATGTTAGAAAAATTATGAAAAATTATGGAAAATTCTAAAATAGGGTAAATTAGTGAATTATGACATTTTTAAGTTTTTGTGATTAATTTGACACTAATTTAGTGCTAATCGCGATTAAAATCGCTAATCGGGTTTTTGGAAATTTTGTGCAAAACTTGCACATATCACATTTTCTACACTTGTGCATTTTTCTTGCCATGGTTTTCATTTGGGTTTACTATTCTTGTAAGAAGGTTAGGGATTTAAAAGAAAAAGGAAAAGAAAAGAAAAAGAAAAGGAATTAAGAATGGAGTTGGTGAGAGAGGGTATGGGCATCTTTGACAAACCCTTAGCCATTGTTCTCCTCCTCATTTCTCTCCCTCTCCTTTGGCTCTTGCTGCTGCTGCCACTTCCTCATCTCCCTCCCCTCTTCAACTCCTCTTTTCATCTCAAAAACAACCCCAAAACATAATGTCCGTTTCATTAAAAATGTGCACGAGCTCGAGATCTACAAGATGGACCAAGAAAGCGTGGATTTGGCCACTAGAGGGCAACTCAAGAAAGTTCTTGAGTTGCCAAGTAAGGTAATTTCTGAACCATTAGCTCAATTATAGCCTTTCCTATAACCCCATGTTAAGATTATATCGATATTGTGTGATATTATGGACTTGATGAAAACCTAGTTAGGGTTTGAGAGAAACTTGAGTTGTAATGTGAAATTGAGCTCAGTAGAGGACTTGTAAACACCCTAGTGCATGAATTGGAACCCAAAACCTGAAGCTAGAACTAGAAATACGGATTTTAGAAACCGATATCGGGGAAATTGTGTAATCTGTGCAGGTTAACTTGAATCTGCTATCACCCCGAGGACCCTAAAATAATATTGAGTGGACAGTGAGATGTGCAGGCACAATAGAGGCAACACCCAAAACCCTAGCCCCCAACTCCATTTCCCGGCCGCCAATTTTCCCATTTTGGCCTCCAATTGCGGCGTGGGTCCCACCTTCTTGGCTCGTATTGGTTCTGTAGCTCCTACATTGTTAGTTTAGGCCCCTGGTATATATAGATTTGTATAAAGTGACCTGGGGTAAAATCTGGGACATATTTCATGAGTTGCTGTTTTGGACTTTAGTTTCCGTATTTTCATTTCTGCATTGGTGTGTTTCGTTTTGCCTCGACTATTTGGCGTTTATACGACGATATAGAGGATTTATTAATGGTTTTGAAGGCGTGCCATAGGTTCTCACCTATAGGCCCCCTTATCGTATCGTTTGGATTTCATGCGCCGTTTTAGCTTGGATTTGGTTTTAATGCGCATATACGATATGTTGATGTGTAGGTACCCGTGAAGACTTCGAGACGACAAACAAATGCGTGGCGACGTCCGCAAATGAGAAGCAAGGTGAGTAGATTATATCTACAGGGGGAAGTCGGGTGGATGGCGTATAGCACCCCCGCAGTTCGTAGTTAGTATACTATATATAGTAGATGTGTGATAGTTTTAGTGTGTTGTAGCTTTGTGTTAGAAGTATTATGGGTAGTTAGGGTTAGAAGTGATTAGTGTAGTTCCTAGTTGCGAGCCCTAGGATAGAATTGCACCTACACGCCTACACTTGTATATCTCTTATGCCTACCCTTGATGGATGATATTTGATGACGTTGGTAATGAGTCGATGATGTGGGCTTGATGGCGTGAGATCGGTGATTGGATACGATTCATTGTGGGATATGACTTGTGATTTCTTGCGGGCTTGGGATATGTGTTTACCCCGCATGCATACTTCACTGATGGTATCGTTTGGTGCTAGAAATAGAGTAGTACCCCAGACTAGGTGATCTGATGATAGTGATACCTGTTATGTGATGAGATAGTGAGATGTTGACCCGTACCCAGCTATTGGGATGCCGTACGATGATTACCGTACGAGCCGATATTGATGATAGATCCGCACTCATAACTCGAGGATATCTTACGATATGACATTGAGGCGAGATCACCGACTACATACCTTTATATATGTATCGACTCAGATTTAGGCGGTTTCCATACCCCTACAGAATTGCATGATACTTAGATCAGTAGTTGCATAGTAGGTGTTAGATTAGACCAGAGTCATATCTATTTCAAACTAACGAATCGGGAATATTGCAAGATAGGGAAAAAGGGGATTCTACGGATATTTTCAAATGTGTAGCGTCTATTTTCTAAACACCGTAGCCCTTTTTTTACCAAAGACCCCGATTCGTCTTATTTCAAAAGGCAAGGCTGCATGATATAGCTTTTGAGTTAGATTCTTCACTGTTGCGTTGCTTATTTCGATTGCACCTGTTTATACTATTTGCATGGCATTACTTGTGCTTATTGTTATATTACCATCATGCTGTTAGGACACCAGCACCATTATCGATGATGCGTATGTTCCACGTACACTGATTGCCGGCTCACACACTTCATCATCGATAATTGCTATGCCACTACACTGTTGTACTACTGCATTCATGGTATGATTCCCGTATAGCATATTGTACACATATACCTGTACACAAATATATACGATTTTGACTTGATATTCATACCTGATACATATGTCACACCTGATCATTATATTATAGCTCATTTATATGTGACATGACTTGATATTCATACCTGATACATATGTCACACCTGATCATTATATTATAGCTCATTTATATGTGACATGACTTGATATTCATACCTGATACATATGTCACACCTGATCATTATATTATAGCTCATTTATATGTGACATGACTTGATATTCATACCTGATACATATGTCACACCTGATCATTATATTATAGCTCATTTATATGTGACATGACTTGATATTCATACCTGATACATATGTCACACCTGATCATTATATTATAGATCATTTATATGTGACATGACTTGATACTCACATTTGATGCTTATATCACACCTGATCATTATATCGTAGCTCATCTATATGTGACTTGACATGATGTTTATGTTTGACGCACATATCATATCAGATTAGTGACTTACATTTTGGTTTGGATTATATGTGATTTCTGGATTTGGGAACCGTGGCTATTTCAAATATGTAATCATTTAAAAACCCGGTTCCCTTGATATGATATTTCGGTGCGTCCACCATGTGTTTTCTCGGTGCTAGAGTGATTTATAAAAACCCGAATCGAGGAGGCGGTTGAGGCCGATTACGGGTACATGGTGGACCCGGTATGGTACCCCGGGGCGAGAACGGTTTCGCTGTGTGATAGACGGTGAGCCCGGCAGAGGGACTACTACCTACCGGTGATTGTATTTGAGCTCGGCGGATATCTGGAGGATTCCGACCGGAGCCCAGAGATGGATATGGGCTGACCCGTACTGCCGGGGCCGAGAGCCGATACCGCAGACGGAGCCCAGAGATGGACATGGGTTGACCCGTACTGCCGGGGCCGAGGGCCGATACCGTAGACGGAGCCCAGAGATGGACATGGGTTGACCCGTACTGCCGGGGCCGAGGGCCGATACCGCAGACGGAGCCCCATATGGATGAGGATTTACGTGTCGATGCTTGGCACGGGTTTCATGATGTTTTACCATGATTTGTTTACATCCTCATATTGCATACACGATGCTTATTGTCATTGGGTGACGGGTGGACGGGTTCCACGTATATACAGACATGGATCATATACAGACATGGATCATATACAGACTGGATTTACACTTATCATACTTCATTTGTATATATAACAGGGTATGAGGGCGCTGTTATATATACCCTTACACCAATATTAGTGGTATGGGACGCTAATATATGTGTATTGATATCACTTGATACTTCATCATATTTACTTCATACAGCATACCTTACATTCATGACATGTTATTACCTGAGTACTTGGCACCACATACATATTTAGATGTTACCTTGCCACCTTATCACACTCAGATGTACTCTTGTGGATTATATTACTGATTGTTGACTTAGGTTTATGTCTTGCTTTCGGTTTCTGCTTGTAGATGTTTCTATTCACGAGTTGGCAACTCACCCCCGTTGTGCCACAGTTCTTGCAGGTTCTGCCGTACAGGTTTCATTGCGGCATTTCTGGCACACTACTTTCTTGCGGGTGGCTTGCTTTTGTTAGGTGGATTCTTTCGCATCAAGAACCACCATTGTATTCATTTTACTCATTGTATCTAGAATTTCCATCAACCAAAACTTGTATATTGTTTCAGACCTAGACTTTAGTGATGTATTATTCGACCCTAGAGTCGCGCTTAGTAGTATTGCGGTTTCTTGTTGCTTGAGCTTTCTTTTGGGTTTGATCCTCGCCACTTGGCGTTGTATATTATTGTTGCATTTGTGGTTGTGACCGTCTATTGACGAAGAGCTAGCTCCCGCTTAGGGATGCCTTTATCATTGCATATATATTGTCATTCTTGTTGTACCCCATTCGGGGCCAGTTTTACAAAGGAAACTCTGCCGAAATTTTTAGAAAAGACTGTACTGTTTTAAATTGCATATTCGGCTTAGTTATTTAAAAACCTTGATTGTTAAACATGTAGTTCTTTACTTCTTTAAACCTGTTTCTTTACTTATTCTTAAAAAGGGTTTTAGATTTCTGGGTTTTCGGCTTACTTAGTCGCGTTACGCCTGTAGACGTTACGTGGTTAAGTGCCGGTCACGGGCCAAACTTTGGGTCGTGACAAAGTTGGTATCAGAGCGCTAGGTTGACCTTGGTTCGAGTCTAAGTTTGACTATGTGGAGCCTAGGGCGTTTATATATATATGAAACTTAGGCTTGACCTTACGGAACTTAGACTTGGTCGAGGGGGTAGTAGACCCGAACTTTCGTCGTATTAGGATTACCCTTGGTTGATGGAATAGGTGACTAAAGTAGAGTGACGTACCGTTGGTATGTTCCGCGGCATACTTACGACACGCCACTCCGCTTAAGGAACCTTAGGATGTGCATATTCTTCGAGATCAGTGATTCTCTTTATATCCAGGATTATACATCCATTTGAGATCCCCGATTCTATTAGTTCATGATCATATCTCCATTGATGCTGTTCCTTCCTATGATCATGTATCCACTCTGGGTTTGTTGTTTCCTTCTTGTCACTGATGTGCCCTTTTGATACTCGATTGAGATTCCTGTCACCATGTTTGAGCGCAGTTTGGGCTGCTGCTAGGATTACGGCCGGTGTGAGCTCGTTTGGTACGAGGGCCGACCTTTGTGTTTTCTGGTGACATGGGAATGTCTCGAGTTAGTATTGGTGATTGTGACCTCTAGTGGAGGCGAGTGCTTGGATTTGCACCGGATGATCGGGCCATTGTTAGAACTGCCAGTTGAAAGAGGACTGTTGATGTACAGCATACCTCAGAGATTGTGATGTCGCCTACCGTGCAGACAGATGGACCAGCTGTTGCTGAGATCGACAGGATGTTGCTTTCGGAGCTTACGAGCTGAGATTGCCGGAGCTTTCAGGCAGATATGCGACAGATGATAGCTAGTCTACCCGATTTGAGAGACGAAGGTGATTCGTCCGATTTTGCGCCAGAGCGGGCCCAGTTGAGTTGAAGATTTCCAGTGTGGAGAGTCTTACTCAGATTTAGAGCAGACCGATTCAGAGATGACCGCCTATGTGTTGCCTTTCCTGGAGGATCGAGGCGCTGTTCGGCGTACAGGCGTATGAACCAGTTGTTGCTGCAAATGATGAGATATCGCCCAGATGATTGGAGCTGTTGCAGCGTGAGCATATACTCAGAGAGATGATAGCGAGTCGCTAGTCACCTGAGGATGAATGACTAGGACATGTGGTTCGTTCGTTACCGATGCGAGGTCATCAGATAGATCGTTTCCAGCTAGAGACGATTTCACGCAGGTTCGTTGAGAGTCGATTGAGACGATCGAATGTCAGGAGCCCATTTTCCAAGTTTAAAGTATACGGAAAGACATGCAGGTGATTCTATGGACCCTCTAGAAGAATGAAACCCTAACTCGACTTAATGACCGTGTGACAACCTTTGAACCTTAGGGTTTACGGCGGTTCCGCGGTGCCATTAGTGAGGCTTGGGTTTGCCCTTCTACGGCTGGACCACCGACGCTGTGGCATGTACTCGATACTATTAAACTGTACCCGAGATGTGAGCTCTTGGGGGATTATGAGGATCTGACGAGTCGATCGGATGGTTCGACATCTTTCGGATATCGTGATGGGATACTGCTTGGGAGACTCCAGATGCGAGCGTAGCCGTCGGAGCGCAGTTCGTGTAGCCACGATGAGTTATGTCCGAATCAGTCGACATTTGAGCAGAGTGAAGAAAAGGGTTCGTACGAGATTTCGACGAGATGACGTCCCACTCCGCCGACATCAGAGATGTGTTATGCACCCAGAGGCGTGGTATATAGATATATCTTCCAGTAAGAAGCGCGATGAGTATGCAGCCAGTCCGGAATAAGAATTAGCTTCAGCATTGGATGATGACTTCCGGGCAATTCGACAGGTATGAGATTTGAGAAAGGAACCTCGACAGGACCTTTCTGGAGTACGATACGAGAAGACCTAGACCAGGAGTGGTCGTATTGCGCGCACCCAGCAGGCCAAAGTTCGGCATTGTCGACGAGGTAGTTGACCAGGTTCGGATAAAGGAACTTACCCAGATGCGTTGCGAAGTGATCAAGGGCGGACGAGTGACGAGTATTCCTCCGAGGGTTGAGACGTGTTCCCGAGGATCTGTTCGGCCTGACATCTTCTACAAAATGGTGAAGCTACAGAGTACGCGATTTCGAGTCCGTGCGAGAGACTTCAGATTGGCCGTGGCCGAGAACAGTGCAGTGCAAGGTGGCTTGGCGTGACGTCATAGTGGACGACGATAGAGACAGGTGGAACCAGAGGTTCGGGCGAGACGCTGACAAGCTGTCATTGCTTACCGTCGAGACCAGAGGTCAGATATGCTTACGGTCAGATATGCTTACAGAGGCATTGGGATGCGACCAGTTTCTGAGAAAACGTTGTGCTGAGGACACAGATGTCTCTCGAGTGTGAAGAGGTTGTGCAGGAAAGCCAGCCTCTGTGCAGATCAGCATAGGCATGATTGGAAGAGACCTTGAGCAGAAATCCTTCCAGGACATTGCTGCAATGATGTTTGCACCCAGGATCAGATGTGTGACGTGCATTCAGAGAGCCAGAGGCCGACGCCAGTGATATGCTGCCTTACGAGTGGTCATGAGGATTGACTGAGAGGTGACCAGAGAAGTGCCAGAACGGAATCGTCCCCGTTAGCACACCTGACAGGGCCGATGAGCCGATTGACTGCGAGATAGGAAATCCGCAGAGAAGATAAGGACCCAGAGTCAGAGGACGCCAGACCGTGAGCAAGAAGCAAGTAGATATCCTGCGCTGCTAGCAGTGGATGCACTGACTCCTTCTCGACCTCGAAGGAGGAACTACCGACGACGGTATTTATGAGTTGTGATTTTGTGATTCGATTATCACGTATCCGTCATTTTGGATTTCGGTATTTTGGGCGTTCTGTTTGCATGATTTAGTTTTGATGATTGAGATTTCATGCCTATCGTATTCAGTGATTTGATTTGCACTTCCAGCGTAGTTTTCATGCACCTTTAGTGTTTTGATATACGATTTTGGTGCACGCCAGATGCACTAAATCGGAATTCTTCGTGCATTTCATATGCACCTGATTTTTTCTGTCAGGCACACCCGTTGCCTACGACAGATGTTTCGTGCACACCCGTTGCACCTAGATGTTGTTTTATACACCTGTTTGACACATATATGGATTTTGATTCCTTGCGCACCAGACGCATAGGATATTCTTATATATGCATTTTGGGGATTGATTCTAGTAGAGTAGTACTTTTTTTTTATGATATTCTCTATGTGTTGATGTTTTCGGAACCCCGACAAATGGATTATTACTGAAATTGTTTTAGTAGTGGGGATTTAAATTTAAATTCGGGGACCGAATTTCTTTAAGGGGGGTAGATTGTAACATTTTCAAAAATATAAAATATTAATTTTGGGAATTTTTATTATTTAATATTATTTTATTGATTATTTTAATATTAAATGCAAATAAATAGGAAAAATGTTAGAAAAATTATGAAAAATTATGGAAAATTCTAAAATAGGGTAAATTAGTGAATTATGACATTTTTAAGTTTTTGTGATTAATTTGACACTAATTTAGTGCTAATCGCGATTAAAATCGCTAATCGGGTTTTTGGAAATTTTGTGCAAAACTTGCACATATCACATTTTCTACACTTGTGCATTTTTCTTGCCATGGTTTTCATTTGGGTTTACTATTCTTGTAAGAAGGTTAGGGATTTAAAAGAAAAAGGAAAAGAAAAGAAAAAGAAAAGGAATTAAGAATGGAGTTGGTGAGAGAGGGTATGGGCATCTTTGACAAACCCTTAGCCATTGTTCTCCTCCTCATTTCTCTCCCTCTCCTTTGGCTCTTGCTGCTGCTGCCACTTCCTCATCTCCCTCCCCTCTTCAACTCCTCTTTTCATCTCAAAAACAACCCCAAAACATAATGTCCGTTTCATTAAAAATGTGCACGAGCTCGAGATCTACAAGATGGACCAAGAAAGCGTGGATTTGGCCACTAGAGGGCAACTCAAGAAAGTTCTTGAGTTGCCAAGTAAGGTAATTTCTGAACCATTAGCTCAATTATAGCCTTTCCTATAACCCCATGTTAAGATTATATCGATATTGTGTGATATTATGGACTTGATGAAAACCTAGTTAGGGTTTGAGAGAAACTTGAGTTGTAATGTGAAATTGAGCTCAGTAGAGGACTTGTAAACACCCTAGTGCATGAATTGGAACCCAAAACCTGAAGCTAGAACTAGAAATACGGATTTTAGAAACCGATATCGGGGAAATTGTGTAATCTGTGCAGGTTAACTTGAATCTGCTATCACCCCGAGGACCCTAAAATAATATTGAGTGGACAGTGAGATGTGCAGGCACAATAGAGGCAACACCCAAAACCCTAGCCCCCAACTCCATTTCCCGGCCGCCAATTTTCCCATTTTGGCCTCCAATTGCGGCGTGGGTCCCACCTTCTTGGCTCGTATTGGTTCTGTAGCTCCTACATTGTTAGTTTAGGCCCCTGGTATATATAGATTTGTATAAAGTGACCTGGGGTAAAATCTGGGACATATTTCATGAGTTGCTGTTTTGGACTTTAGTTTCCGTATTTTCATTTCTGCATTGGTGTGTTTCGTTTTGCCTCGACTATTTGGCGTTTATACGACGATATAGAGGATTTATTAATGGTTTTGAAGGCGTGCCATAGGTTCTCACCTATAGGCCCCCTTATCGTATCGTTTGGATTTCATGCGCCGTTTTAGCTTGGATTTGGTTTTAATGCGCATATACGATATGTTGATGTGTAGGTACCCGTGAAGACTTCGAGACGACAAACAAATG
This sequence comes from Agapanthus africanus, assembly GCA_030015575.1. NCBI lineage: Eukaryota > Viridiplantae > Streptophyta > Magnoliopsida > Asparagales > Amaryllidaceae > Agapanthus > Agapanthus africanus. The sequence continues at coordinate 401,571,822 of JASDDO010000008.1, forward strand.
CGTGGCGACGTCCGCAAATGAGAAGCAAGGTGAGTAGATTATATCTACAGGGGGAAGTCGGGTGGATGGCGTATAGCACCCCCGCAGTTCGTAGTTAGTATACTATATATAGTAGATGTGTGATAGTTTTAGTGTGTTGTAGCTTTGTGTTAGAAGTATTATGGGTAGTTAGGGTTAGAAGTGATTAGTGTAGTTCCTAGTTGCGAGCCCTAGGATAGAATTGCACCTACACGCCTACACTTGTATATCTCTTATGCCTACCCTTGATGGATGATATTTGATGACGTTGGTAATGAGTCGATGATGTGGGCTTGATGGCGTGAGATCGGTGATTGGATACGATTCATTGTGGGATATGACTTGTGATTTCTTGCGGGCTTGGGATATGTGTTTACCCCGCATGCATACTTCACTGATGGTATCGTTTGGTGCTAGAAATAGAGTAGTACCCCAGACTAGGTGATCTGATGATAGTGATACCTGTTATGTGATGAGATAGTGAGATGTTGACCCGTACCCAGCTATTGGGATGCCGTACGATGATTACCGTACGAGCCGATATTGATGATAGATCCGCACTCATAACTCGAGGATATCTTACGATATGACATTGAGGCGAGATCACCGACTACATACCTTTATATATGTATCGACTCAGATTTAGGCGGTTTCCATACCCCTACAGAATTGCATGATACTTAGATCAGTAGTTGCATAGTAGGTGTTAGATTAGACCAGAGTCATATCTATTTCAAACTAACGAATCGGGAATATTGCAAGATAGGGAAAAAGGGGATTCTACGGATATTTTCAAATGTGTAGCGTCTATTTTCTAAACACCGTAGCCCTTTTTTTACCAAAGACCCCGATTCGTCTTATTTCAAAAGGCAAGGCTGCATGATATAGCTTTTGAGTTAGATTCTTCACTGTTGCGTTGCTTATTTCGATTGCACCTGTTTATACTATTTGCATGGCATTACTTGTGCTTATTGTTATATTACCATCATGCTGTTAGGACACCAGCACCATTATCGATGATGCGTATGTTCCACGTACACTGATTGCCGGCTCACACACTTCATCATCGATAATTGCTATGCCACTACACTGTTGTACTACTGCATTCATGGTATGATTCCCGTATAGCATATTGTACACATATACCTGTACACAAATATATACGATTTTGACTTGATATTCATACCTGATACATATGTCACACCTGATCATTATATTATAGCTCATTTATATGTGACATGACTTGATATTCATACCTGATACATATGTCACACCTGATCATTATATTATAGCTCATTTATATGTGACATGACTTGATATTCATACCTGATACATATGTCACACCTGATCATTATATTATAGCTCATTTATATGTGACATGACTTGATATTCATACCTGATACATATGTCACACCTGATCATTATATTATAGCTCATTTATATGTGACATGACTTGATATTCATACCTGATACATATGTCACACCTGATCATTATATTATAGATCATTTATATGTGACATGACTTGATACTCACATTTGATGCTTATATCACACCTGATCATTATATCGTAGCTCATCTATATGTGACTTGACATGATGTTTATGTTTGACGCACATATCATATCAGATTAGTGACTTACATTTTGGTTTGGATTATATGTGATTTCTGGATTTGGGAACCGTGGCTATTTCAAATATGTAATCATTTAAAAACCCGGTTCCCTTGATATGATATTTCGGTGCGTCCACCATGTGTTTTCTCGGTGCTAGAGTGATTTATAAAAACCCGAATCGAGGAGGCGGTTGAGGCCGATTACGGGTACATGGTGGACCCGGTATGGTACCCCGGGGCGAGAACGGTTTCGCTGTGTGATAGACGGTGAGCCCGGCAGAGGGACTACTACCTACCGGTGATTGTATTTGAGCTCGGCGGATATCTGGAGGATTCCGACCGGAGCCCAGAGATGGATATGGGCTGACCCGTACTGCCGGGGCCGAGAGCCGATACCGCAGACGGAGCCCAGAGATGGACATGGGTTGACCCGTACTGCCGGGGCCGAGGGCCGATACCGCAGACGGAGCCCAGAGATGGACATGGGTTGACCCGTACTGCCGGGGCCGAGGGCCGATACCGCAGACGGAGCCCCATATGGATGAGGATTTACGTGTCGATGCTTGGCACGGGTTTCATGATGTTTTACCATGATTTGTTTACATCCTCATATTGCATACACGATGCTTATTGTCATTGGGTGACGGGTGGACGGGTTCCACGTATATACAGACATGGATCATATACAGACATGGATCATATACAGACTGGATTTACACTTATCATACTTCATTTGTATATATAACAGGGTATGAGGGCGCTGTTATATATACCCTTACACCAATATTAGTGGTATGGGACGCTAATATATGTGTATTGATATCACTTGATACTTCATCATATTTACTTCATACAGCATACCTTACATTCATGACATGTTATTACCTGAGTACTTGGCACCACATACATATTTAGATGTTACCTTGCCACCTTATCACACTCAGATGTACTCTTGTGGATTATATTACTGATTGTTGACTTAGGTTTATGTCTTGCTTTCGGTTTCTGCTTGTAGATGTTTCTATTCACGAGTTGGCAACTCACCCCCGTTGTGCCACAGTTCTTGCAGGTTCTGCCGTACAGGTTTCATTGCGGCATTTCTGGCACACTACTTTCTTGCGGGTGGCTTGCTTTTGTTAGGTGGATTCTTTCGCATCAAGAACCACCATTGTATTCATTTTACTCATTGTATCTAGAATTTCCATCAACCAAAACTTGTATATTGTTTCAGACCTAGACTTTAGTGATGTATTATTCGACCCTAGAGTCGCGCTTAGTAGTATTGCGGTTTCTTGTTGCTTGAGCTTTCTTTTGGGTTTGATCCTCGCCACTTGGCGTTGTATATTATTGTTGCATTTGTGGTTGTGACCGTCTATTGACGAAGAGCTAGCTCCCGCTTAGGGATGCCTTTATCATTGCATATATATTGTCATTCTTGTTGTACCCCATTCGGGGCCAGTTTTACAAAGGAAACTCTGCCGAAATTTTTAGAAAAGACTGTACTGTTTTAAATTGCATATTCGGCTTAGTTATTTAAAAACCTTGATTGTTAAACATGTAGTTCTTTACTTCTTTAAACCTGTTTCTTTACTTATTCTTAAAAAGGGTTTTAGATTTCTGGGTTTTCGGCTTACTTAGTCGCGTTACGCCTGTAGACGTTACGTGGTTAAGTGCCGGTCACGGGCCAAACTTTGGGTCGTGACACCGGTGTCGCTTTCGAATGGTACGCGAGTATACCAGAAGGGTCCGTTATTACCTTTGCCCAAATGGAGTCTCTGTTTCGGCAAAGGTTCTTGAGTGTCAGTGATAAAATATCCATTGCTGACCTTGTCAGGACCAGGCCGGGGAAGAATGAAAGCAACACCGACTTTATCGCCCGATGGCGTAATCTCACGGTCAAGTGCGAACCGCCGCTGGAGCAGGACCAGTCTGTCAGCCTTCTCATTGGGAACCTCAGCAATTGGATGGTCCCATTCTTGTGTACAGCAGGCCTCAAGATGTTTCAAGAGCTAACCAAGAAAGTCTAAATGCTGGAACGCTCGAAGCAAAAGTCTACCCCGGACTCTCAGAGAGACAAGACTTGGAAAAGCAAGCGGGACGACAACCGTAGAAGCGGGAGTTCCAGCAGTACTAATGTCTTCAATGCGTCTAACAATGAAGAAAAGCGAAGGGCGGGCGAGTCCAAAACCAACCGGTCTCGAAAACCAGTGTTGGGAGGAGAAGGGCCTTCCCTAGAGGAGAAAAAGAACAAGGTTTACTCATTCAGAAGGGACAAGGTCCGAAAGATATTTAAAGATGCCTTGAACAACGATCTACAATTGCCGGAGTCGAAAAGACCTCAAGAAGCAAAAATGACCGAAAATCCCCTGTTTTGCCCGTACTACCGAGTAGTAAGCCATGCGATCGAGGATTGCTATATCTTCAAAGGCTGGGTCGAGAAGCAGTACAAGGCTGGAGAGATCGAGCTGTCCAAAAGTATGTTGGTAAATAATCAAGTTGCAACCGCCAACTTTATACAGACAGAAGTTGAAGCCTTCTGGGAGCTGACAGCCGAACCCGCTGCCCTGAGAAATGAAACTGACTCATCGCAACCTCCTTGGAGTAGGCACGTATCTAACAAGACGAAGAAGATGCTAAAGCTACTTCGGAAAGAGCCCAGAACGGAATGGGAAGGGGGAAGAAGCCTGCCGTACCAGCTGCCAATGCGGCTCCATCAGGATCAAAATCCAAAAAGCTCAAAAAGAAGAAAAGTGTAGCTCGGCACGAAAAAGAGTCTGCAGGGAGATCGACCATTCAAAAATATGTCGATTCCCTCGAAGACTACGAACAAAAGGAAAGAACTCTAATTCAACTGAAAGAGTTCTTCCCTGTTGAAGCAGCGGAGATTTTGGAGGAGTTAGATGAAGACTCCAATGAAGAGATCCCAGTAGTGACCTGCTACGCCGTCCATCTCGACAGCGACTCTGAGGAGGAGCTCTGTTTTCCCGAAGAAGACGAGGAGCTCACCACAAAGGCCAACCAAATCCAGCTTAGAAGCGGTAGGGCTCTACCGCCAAATCAGGGCAACGTCCCAAAAGGGAAGGAAAAACAAGTCGCTAACGAAGAAGATGGCAGAGAACTTGCTCATGAAGATTCGAACCCTTCCCTAGTAGACTATAATGTCTTGGCTCACCTTCAAAAGCTTCCGTCTCTCCTTAGCATCTACGATGCATTGGTTCTATCTCAAGAGCTTAGAGATGTTCTCATTCATGCTCTACAAAACCCTGAGCGGTATCAGGCTCGCTTTGCGGAAATTAATATGAAAGAAGCTCAATACACTTTGCAAGCCGCCGCAGTGACGTTTATGAAGACTTGCTACTGGGAACGGTTGAGCATAATCGGCCGCTTTACGTAACTGGGTACAGCGACGGAGATCGGGTTAATCGCATGTTGATTGATTCGGGGTCTTCAGTGAACATCATGAACTTGCGGACTCTGAAGAGTTTGTCAATGGACGTCCGATACCTGTCAAGGGAAAGGATTGTCATTCAAGGCTTCAATCAAAACTGCCAGCAAGTTCTGGGGTCTATAGCTTTGCCAATCAAATTTGAGGATCTGCAAACTGAAGCTAAGATATACGTGATCGACGCTTACACGTCTTATAAAATTCTCTTAGGACGACCGTGGCTCCACCATTACGGCATCGTTCTGTCAACTCTCCATCAATGCATGAAGTATACAAAAAATGGCGAAGAAAGATGCATTGACGGAGACATCCAGCCGTTCGGTGTGCATGAAGTCCGATATGAAGATTCTCGGTACTTTGTGAACCTCCAAAGTGCTGAGCCACAGCTGACCAAAGACGGAACAGCTCCGAAACTCAAAAGCAAGCCTGAGCCGGCTGTCACTTTCAAAAGCAGAAACCCCAAAGTGCGTCCGCGTTTCGGTAGTGACACTGATGAGTCCGACGCTGGAAGTCCGTCCTTCTGTAAAACTCGCCCTCGTTTCGGTGGCGATACGGACGAATCCGATACTAAAGGCCCATCTAGCAGCAAAGTCCGCCCTCATCTTGGCAGCGACACTGAAAGGTCGGAGGAAGAGGACCTGCCTTGCAACAGCTGTGCAGATTAGACCCCCATGCAACAAGCGAAATTATGAGAGACCTTCGAAATTGCAGAACGGTCCCTAGCAGTCACAAGGGTACCGGAGCAGATGTGCAAAGAGCTCGATGCATTGTCAGTCTCCACCGTGGACCAGCTGAAAACTTTCTACGTTCCCGGGAGGAAAAGTGAACAGAAGGGCATCCTGTTTTATGGGTCAAACCCTGTTGTGCACCCGGACGATTTGTCTGTCGCGTGCCTTCCCTATGAGAGAGGCATAAGAGCCGTCCTCAATCCTAGATACTATGCACCCGAGATGCGGGAATATTCAAAAAGTGCAGATGCCGGTTATATCAAACGGAGTTCGAAGCAAAGTTTTATGAAGGGCTATGGCATCCGCCCCAGGTCCGAGCACTCATCGATGGACGAATTCCAGACAGACGGGGCATAGGCTTCATTCAGCCTGATTCCAAAGAGTGATACATGATCCATATTGGTGAAGCCAGCGAAAGATCAAATGATGATGACGAGATAGCCAAGCCAGAAGAAGCTCCTCAAGCGCTCGAAGATGGCGGACAAGCAACCTTTGACGATCTAGACGAGATTGACGTAGGAACGCCCGATAATCCAAGGCAGACCTACATCAGCTCACTCTTGTCAGAGGAAATGAAAGCGCAGATAATCGCCCTGCTGCGCGAGTTCATCGACTGCTTTGCGTGGACATATAAAGAAATGCCTGGCCTTTCCCCTGAAGTGGCCGTGCATAAGCTGGCTATATCTCCTGATGCTAAGCCTGTCAAACAAGCTCCTCGAAGAATGAGAAGGGAACTGGAAGAAAAGGTCATCGAGGAGACCAAGAAACTCATCGATGCCGGCTTCATCAGGGAAGAGAAATATGCGGACTGGATCGTATGCATAGTCCCAGTGAAGGAGAAAAATGGGCAGATCCTAGTTTGTGTCGATTTCAGGGACCTCAACAAGGCATGTCCTAAAGACGACTTTCCGCTACCGGTCATGGAAATGATGGTCGATGACACCTCAAATTACAAATTGTTCACCTTTATGGATGGCTCGTCTGGATATAATCAGATCAAGATGTCGCCTGAGGATGAGAAGCACACAGCATTTCGAACCCTGATCGGAATATACTGCTACAAAGTGATGCCGTTCGGACTGAAGGACGCAGGTGCTACATATCAAAGGGCAATGACCAATATCTTTGATGACCTAATTCATAATGTCGTCGAATGTTATGTTGATGATCTGGTCGTCAATACTAAAGCCAAGGCCGATCACATCCAAGATCTTGGGACCGTTCTCACCAGACTGAGAGAGTACGATCTGAAAATGAATCCTCTAAAGTGCGCTTTTGGCGTGTCGTCGTGAAAATACCTGGGCTTCATAGTCCGACATCGAGGGATTGAAGTTGACCCATCCAAGATAAAGGCCATCATGGAGATGCCCCCTCCAAAGAGTCTGATGCAGCTAAGATCTTTTCAAGGCAAGCTTGCTTATATACGGAGGTTTATCTCAAATTTATCGGGGAGATGTAGGCCCTTCTCAAAGCTCATGAAGAAAGGAGCTCCTTTTATTTGGGATGCCGAATGTCAAGCAGCATTCGAAAGCATCAAACAGTACTTGTTGCACCCTCCAGTGCTGGCCTCTCCCATTCTAAATAAACCGCTGATTCTCTACACTGCAGTGCTAGATGAGTCACTCGGTGCGCTCCTTGGTCAGAACAACGAGGAGGGAAAAGAGAATGCCCTCTACTACCTCAGTCGAACTTTAGTCGGGACGGAACACAACTATTCCCCGATCGAAAAGCAATTACTGGCTCTGATATTCGCTGTGAAGAAGCTGAGGCACTATCTGCTCGCTCATCAGGTTATGCTGATCTCTAGGGTCGACCCGCTCAAACACTTAATGACCAAAGCAAGCCTAGCCGGTAGAATGTCAAGATGGGCCGTCATGCTACTTGAGTTTGACATAGTTTATACTCTTCAGAAAGCAGTAAAAGGGCAAGCTCTTGCAGACTTCCTCGCCGCTCATCCTATTCCAGAAGGGTCGCCACTAAATTGTGAGTTACCCGACGAACAAGTGCTGCACCTCGAGGAAGATGAGCCATGTTGGGAGCTCTACTTCGACGGAGCCTCATCAATAAGGACCTCCAGCAAATCAAGCGTCCCAGAGATAAAAGCAGGGATAGGATTGGTGTTCATCACGCCATCAATGGGAACCCTATGGCGTTCTTTCGCTCTCACCGAGCCTCGAACAAACAATGAAGCTTAGTATGAAGCTCTGATAGCTGGTCTGGAGCTCGCCATAGAAATGGAAATCCTTCGGCTACGGGTTTACGGTGATTCCCATCTTGTCGTCAACCAAGTAAGCAGCGACTATAAGATATACAAACCTGAGTTAGCTCGGTACAGAAGCCGAGTGGTGGAACTCATGAAACGATTCACTCACATTGAACTGATGAGAGTCCCTAGAGCGTTAAATGGAAAGGCTGACGTACTCGCTCGCTTAGCCAAGGAGCTGGCTGATCCTGACATGGACGAAATTCTGATCACAGTCAGGAGCCGACAAATTCTACCCCCAGTCTCTCTACGAGAAAAGGAAAGCACGGAACAGAAGAGCAGTCCTGCCGAAGAAGCTTCGATCATCCAAGACGAGCCCGATTGGAGAGAACCCTTTATAGAGTACTTCCAATACGACAAGCTGCCCGAAGAAAAATCTGCGAGGATTCAGCTAAAGAAAAGAGCTCTCCGATATGTGTTTGTAAATGACACGTTATACCGCAGGTCATATGACCAACTTTGGCTCAGGTGTCTGTCATTGGCCGAAGCCTAAAAGGTCATGAAAGAAGTTCACTCGGGCGTTTGCGGTGCTCACCAATTTGGCCCCAAGATGCGACTTCAAATCAAACGGCTTGGGTATTACTGGACCACCATGATACGGGATTACGGAGAGCATGCAAAGAAATTTCATATCTGCCAAATCCATGGTGATTTCATTCATAAGCACTCCAATTCGTTGCATCCTACGGTGCGTCGTAGCCCTTCGAAGTCTGGGGAACCGATATAGTTGGCCCAATTGATCCTCCGTCATCTAGAGGCCACCGGTTCATACTGGCCGCAACAGACTACTTCTCCAGATGGGCTGAAGCTGTCCCACTAAAAGAAGTCAAGACAAAAGATATTCTGACATTCTTCCAGCATGATATTCTATACCGTTTCGGTACACCAAGAAGAATCATTTCTGACAACGGGCTTTCTTTCAAGAGCTTCAAAGTCTCAAGGTTCGCTACTCAACATAAGATAGACTGGAGATATTCCTCCATCTATAATCCAAGAGCTAACGGGCTAGCTGAAGCCTTCAATAAGACTCTATGTAAGCTCCTGAGGAAAAATGCTTCAGTCAACAAGAGAGACTGGAATCTCAAACTTCACGAGACGTTGTGGGCATATCATACCACGCACCGTACTCCAACTCAGTCCACTCCATACTCATTGCTCTTCGGAGTGGAGGCAGTCCTCCACCTCGAAGTCGAAGTTCTAAGCTTGAGAATGGTCGTTCAGCATGGGTTGATGGAGGAGGAAAACGTGCTCCTTCGGCTTGAAGAGCTCGATGCGCTCGAAGAAAAGAGGCTCACAGTGTAGCAAAATCTGGAGTTATACCGAGCCCAAATGTCACAGGCCTATAACAAGATGATCCGTCTCCGCGCTTTCAAGAAAGGAGAATTGGTGTTGGTCCTCAAAAGACCGATTATCCCCAATCGACATGCCAAGGGAAAAATTTGAGCCAAACTGTGAAGGACCGTACATTATCGAGAAAGTGTTCGACGGAGGATCCTACCAACTAATAAGTGCCGAGGGGGAAAGGCCCATTCCACCCATCAATGGCCGATATCTCAAGAAATACTACGCGTGAATACTCCAAGTCGCAGGCGAATTGAGCACACCAGCCCTACGGTATGGATCATACATCCTGCAAAACTGTATACAATCCACGGGCGCAAATGACCCCTATCTCCCCCAACTCCTGCCAGTGAGACTACTTTTAAAATCCCACCAGCGCAAAAAAAAGGGGTATGTCCACAAGCAAAACGGGCACGGATGAAAACTCGAAAGGGCTCCGTGAGTAAAAACAGCAGGACTGCCGGCGAGTTTGTGAAAACCCGAAAGGGCGCAAACTCGTAAAAAAGAGATGAAATGCACTCGCAAAGTCCTCTCGACTTTGTGAGGAGAAAATTCCCGCATGAGATCCTTACGACTCACAAAGGAGCAACACATTTAGGAGTCCCCATGACTCCCAAGGAGAAAATACACCCACGAGATCCTTTCGACTCGTAGGGAGAAAATGCTTTTATGAGACCCATACGGCTCATAAAATTGAAAAGCCTTAGGTGATAGGGACCTAAACCTGTCTCCTAAGCCATCATTCCCCAACGGGAAACACCAAATGATCAGTCGCTCCTGGCATTTCGCTTCAGTGTTAGCGGTGCTGATGCCGACCAAAAACCGAAATCCAAAGTCCTCCCGAAGCAAATGATGAGTTGCTCCTGGCATTATTCTAGTGCAGCAATGCTGATGCCAAACAAGATCCAAATTCCAAGTCCCCAAACGGTGAATGACGAGTCACTCCTGTTACCATATTCCAGTGCAGCGATGCAGACGCCAACCAAAATCCAATTTCTCGAAATTCTCCCAGCCCTACGGTTATTCCCCAAATTGACTACCATATACAATCCATGGGCTCAAATAATTCTCATCATACCCATACCCCACCGCAATCACCAGTCCAGCGGCCAGTCTCCGCCCTTGGACTTATGCTCCATTTTGGAAGACCCACTCATGTGTCCTCACGATACATGAGGAGAACCAACTTACGGGATCCTCACGACTCGTAAGAAAACACCTTCGTGGGATCCTTACGACTCACAAAGGAAAAACACACTTGGGAGTCCCCACGACTCCTAAGGAGAAAGTGCACCTACGAGATCCTTTCGACTCGTAGGGAGAAAATGCTTTTATAGGACCCTTACGGCTCATAAAAATAGAAAAGTCTTAGGTGATAGGGACCTAAACCTGTCTCCTAAGCCATCGCTTCCCAACAGGAAACGGCAAATGATGAATTGCTCCTGGCACATGCGCTTCAGTGTTAGCAACGCTGATGCCTACCCTGACCCCAAAATTCCAAACTCTGATCCATAAGACCCCTAAGTCTATAAACTGGGAACAGATGACCTCTAAGTCGTTAAACTGGGAACAGATGACCCCTAAGTCGTTAAACTGGGAATGAGCGAAATTTCCTCATGGCAAATGATGATTCGCTTCTGGTACCATATTCCAGCGTAACGATGCTGATGCCAAACCAAAACCAAAATCCCCAAATCCACTCATGGCAGATGATGATTCGCTCCCGGTACCATAGTCTAGTGTAGCGATGATGATGTCAACCCAAATCACATCAAATCAGAAAACAACCAATGACCTCCCTGGCAGAATCAAACCACGCCTCGGAAACAAGTCAACTTCATCCCTGACACCGCAAGGAGCGGAGAAAGTCCAAATCCAGCACCGACTGTCCCAGTCGCTAAAAGGGCAGATGCGACCGTCCAAGTCGCTAAAAGGGCAGCACCGACCATCTAAGTCACAAAAAGGGCAGCACCGACCATCCAAGTCGCTAAAAGGTCAGCACCGACCGTCCAAGTCGCAAAAAGGTCAGCACCGACCATCCACGTCGCAAAAAGGGCAGAATCGACCGTCCACGTCGCAAAAAGGGTAGAACCGACCGTCCAAGTTGCTAAAAGGGCAGCACCGACCGTCCACGTCGTTAAAATGGCAGAACCGACCGTCCAAGTCGCAAAAAGGGCAGAACCGACCGTCCAAGTCGCAAAAAGGGCAGCACCGACCGTCCAAGTCGTTAAAAGGGCAACACCGACCGTCCAAGTCACTAAAAGGGCAGCACCGACCGTCCACGTTGCTAAAAGGGCAGCACCGACCGTCCAAGTCGCAAAAAGGGCAGCACCAACCGTCCATGTCGTAAAAAGGGCAGAACCGACCGTCCACGTCGCAAAAAGGGCAGAACCGACCGTCCAAGTCGCTAAAAGGGCAGAACCGATTGTCCACGTCATTAAAAGGGCAGCACCGACCGTCCAAGTCGCAAAAAGGGCAGCACCGACCGTCCAAGTTGCAAAAAGGGAAGCACCGACCGTCCAAGTCGCTAAAAGGGCAGCACCGACCGTCCAAGTCGCAAAAAGGGCAGCACCGACCGTCCACGTCGCAAAAAGGGCAGAACCGACCGTCCACGTCGCAAAAAGGGCAGAACCGACCGTCCAAGTCGCTAAAAGGGCAGCACCGACCGTCCACGTCGCTAAAATGGTAGAACCGACCGTCCACGTCGCTAAAATGGCAGAACCGACTGTCCAAGTCGAAAAAAGGGAAGAACCGACCGTCCAAGTCGAAAAAGGGCAGAACCGACCGTCCAAGTCGCTAAAAGGGCAGCATCGACCGTCCAAGTCGCAAAAAGGGCAGCATCGACCGTCCAAGTCGCAAAAAGGGCAGCACTGACCGTACACGTCGCTTAAATATCAGAACCGATCGTCCAAGTCGCAACAAGGGCAGAATCGACCGTCCATGTCGTAAAAAGGGCAGTGTCAGCTTCCCAAAAAGCAGGAACCAAATCAAGTCGCCTCCAAGTAAAAGAAGATCCATCAACTTCATGCACACGACCCACATATGTGGTGTGCATTTATTAATGGGGGGCAATTTGTTGGGGTAAAAATTTACACCCCGGTTGACTGAGTCAAAATCAAGGTCAACCCAAAGCCAGGTGGGCCCAAGCCCAGGTCAAGTGGGCCAATGCCTGGAAGCGAGCCCGAACATGAAGCGACCGGCCTTCCCCCATGCCAAAATAAAATTTTTGTAATAAATAATTTTTTTGTATGCATTTTATTTTATTTTATGGATAAATGTAAGAAAATGGGCATAAAGCCAATTTTTTTGTAAAGCCCATGGCTTATGTGCAAAAAGAAATGGCAAATGAGCCATGGGATAGGCAAAATGCCATTCTGAAAAGCCCAAGGGGCTATATGTAAAGTGTAAAGCCTATAAAGGCCAAGATAATGAAAATATCCCAACAACTTTCTCTCTCTCCAAGAAAATCCAGATCTGTGATCTTCTTCTTCCTCAAGGTTCTAAAACCTTCCTTTTTTCTTTTGAATTAAATCAAGAGTTTTACTCTTCCTTTTATAAAACAAAATAGTTTTTCACCACAAAACCCACAAAAGGGAACTCAGATCTTCCATCAGATCTCATAAATGAGAGATTTTTAAAATCTCATACTTCTTGATCTTCAAGATCCGGCCAACAAAGGAAGAAGAAGGAGACCCGTCTTCAGAAACCCCACTTTGGGGAAGAACTAGGGCTCAAGGGGAGAAGCCCTTCATCAGCTTCAAAACATCTTAGGAGTTTAACTCCACTCTAATTTCTCTTTCGGAAGCTTCTGGGGCTAAAAGCCCCTTTATCTCACTGGCGCCCAAGCGCCTTGCGCTCGAGCGCCCAGCGCCCACGTGCCGACACGTGGCGTTCTGGCGCTCGAGCGCCCAGCGCCCACATGCCGACACGTGGCGCTCTAGCGCCCAGCGCTTAAGCGCCAAGCGTCCAGCGCTCAAGCGCCCACGTGCCAAGCGCCCACGTGCCAACATGTGGCGCACTAGCACTCGAGCGCCCAGCGCTGAAGCGCCCAGCGCCCACGTGCCGACACGCGGCGCTCGAGCGCCCAGCGCCCACATGCCGACACACGGCGCGCTGGCGCTCGAGCGCCCAGCGCCCACGTGTCGGATACGTGGTGCGCTAGCGCCTAAGCGCACAGCGCTCAAGGCGCTGGCCCCACGCGTCCTTTGGGCGCTTTTTCCCTTATATATATATATATATATATATATATATATAGATACTCACACACTCAACACCATCCCTCTAAAAAAATTTTGGGCCGGGGCGCTTCCCCGCACCTCGCAAGGGGGCTGCTAGCCCCCTTGACCCCGAGCCCGCTATTCGGGTAGCGGAACCCCCGTAAAAACTCTGCGTGGCTCCCGATATATCCAAAACCCCTTTTCAAAACACAACACATGCACACTGCACATTGAGTTCGCATGACCAGTTTAACCCATTAATCGGAGGTTCCCTCGCTCCAAAGGCGAGGGTTAATTAACGGCAGCTTAGTCCGCGGCTGCCGGAGATTCGGATCCCCACAATCAATAAACCCCGGCCTACCCTAGGCAAGGGAATCTGTAATGTACCTGACAAGCACGCGCGTATTCCGATCTCAATGGGGTGACGAAAAACACCCTACAGCCGCAAATAAAAGCATGCTCAAGACGAGGAAAATTTTTGCCAAAGCCATATCGATGGGAATGAAGCTGCCACCCTCCGAAGGAAACACTCCTGATGAAGCGGATATACATCCTAGCTACTGCTTATATCATCGAAAGATTACACACCCTACTGAAGAGTGCAACGCTTTTAAAAGATGGTGGCAGGGATATGTTTCTCACCGACAACATTTCAAGCGGATGAAACGCAAAACTCGTCGGGAGCAAAGGAGCACGACTGATGAGAATAAAAGAACAGCCGGAAACTGTCACATGGTTGATAGCAGGGGATCGCAAGTTCTCACCTTCGGGAGCGACTCTGACGAAGAAATAACTCTCGGCCCCCTCTTCAAAGAATCCACCTCAGGAAAAGAGGAAGAACCGAAGAGCTGTGAGAACATTCAGCTGCGCAATCGCACATTACCAGAAAAGAACCTCGGACCCATGAACAAGGGATCGAACAAAAAGGATAAGGGAAAAGAAAAGGTTCCTGAGGATATCATCCTCGATGACCAAGCCGTCGAAGAGCTGACAGCCAAAGACCCGCCCAAGAAAATTAAGGTGGATTACAACGTTCTGGCACACCTGAGGAAGATACCCTCACAGCTAAGCATTCTCGACGCCATTCTGCTATCTAAAGAGGCGAGAGATTCTTTGATCAAGGCACTGCAAGAGCCCGAGCAATTCCAAACTTTCCTCGCCGAAGAAAAGATGAAGGACGAGCTGGAAGAAGTGCACACGCCCGATATCACCTTCGGTGATGAAGATCTCCTCCTCGGGACGTGCGAGCATAATCGTCCCCTCTATGTCTCTGGATACTGTCATGATATCAAGATAGGCAAAATCCTGGTTGACAATGGGTCCTCCGTTAACCTCCTCAATGCAAGAGTGTTGAAGGAAATCTGCATGAGCGTTCAACACCTCGCTCAGGATAAGATCACTATCTCCGGGTTTGACTCCCAATCATCACGGACGCTCGGGTCTGTGATACTGACGCTGCGCTTTGGGCTGCTAGTCACTGATATCAAGTTTCACGTCAATGACGCTAAGACCTGCTATAACGCTTTGCTCGGCCGGCCTCGGTTACACTAGTACAACATTATCCCTTCTACACAACATCAGTGTATGAAGTACTTCAAAGATGGTCTCGAGTACACTGTGACAGGGGAACTAAACCCATTCTCCGTGAATGAAGTCCGCAAATATGAGGATGCCAAATACTTCTTACCAGATTTCGAAGGCACGGAAAGATGTCACAAACCGAAGAAAAAGGCTATTACCACTATTCCGGTTTTTTAGAGCGATACCGAAGAGGAAGAAGAGATAGTTTATTCAGGGCCGCCCCAATGCAACAAGCCGGGACCGTCCACCCCTATTCTGGTCTTCGGTAGCTACTCGGAAGATGAGGTCAATGCCGTATTCTCTGCTCGGCCATCGATACAAGCATTCGCTGATGAAGATCAAAGATTGCAAGTTGCCATGGTTCCGCAAGAGCATTACAAAGAGCTCGATGCACTTGAAACTTATAGTGTGCAAGAACTGCAGACATTCTATGTACCTCCCAGGCAAAAAGATGAAAAGCCGATTCTCTTTTATCGATCCATGGAAACTAAAGTGGAGAAAGAAATTTGGCACGGCGCCGATTCTATGCTTGACAGGCTCTAGCCCATCCGTTTGCCCAGATACTACACAGACGGATTAAAAAGAATGTTAAGGCGCCAAGGCGTACCCTTCAAGCAGACTGCTCGACAAGCCCAGTTCTATAACAGGATCTGGAACGTCCCCGGAACTCAACGAAAGTTTCCCAATGGGAGAATGGAAACGATCGGGCTTGGATATGTTCAATCCAAGAAACGAGAGCGATTCCTCGGCTGCTACGTCATACATGACTTTGATGAAGAAGGAGATGCTTTATGGGAAGATGCAAACCCTGAACCAAAACGAGCTCCCGTCGTGAAAATGCAAATCCCGTTGTTCGAAAAACAAATGGACAAGCTTATAAGGGAAGCGGGTCAAAAGGTTCGAGACGACCATAATCGCGAAATGGCCATCTACGAGAAAGCCAGAATGCAACGCCTCTTTCAGCAGGCTGCAGAAAGTGAAGATACCCTTCGTCGCCAGCCCGTCATACAAAAGACCCAACGCAGAGGCAGAAATAAATCCAAGAATGGAAAAAGTGTTCAACAGCGACAAAGCGGGACCAGTAAGCCACACGATCGAGAATCGAGCAACAAGGATTTTTCTCTTATAAAGAAGATGGGTCGAGCGTATTCTTTTTCCCAAGACAAAACAAGGAAGATACTTGATCTTATTATAAAACATCAGATGATTACCCTCCCGGAGTCCAAGTACCCCGAGCAAGCAGGCGGGGTCTCTCACCTAGATTATTGCTCCTATCACCGAGCGATAGGGCATCCTCTCGAAGACTGCTTCACATTCAAAGACTGGATAGAAGACCATTGTCAGTAAGGCAGGTTCGCTCTATCCAGCAGTTGGAAGGTAACCCCACCGCAGAAGCATGAACCGAAAGCCACGATAGTAGAGCAGTATCAACATCAGTCTTGGAAGCAATCTCTCACTTGTCACGTGATAAGGATGTCAGGAGAAGGAACATGCGAAGATATGGCTGATCTCCCCTGGTGCTTCGAAAACAATGATGACGAGGTGATCTCAGAGTTTCCACCGGCGCCAAAAGAGCTGGAAGATGGGATACATACTATTGCAGATAACCTCAAGAAAATTGACTTGGGGATGGAAAGTGACCCGCGGCCGACATTCGTCAGTGAACTGTTTTCTGAAGAAAGGGTGACTACGCTAAAAGACGTGCTCATGCAGTATAAAGACTGCTTCGCATGGAACTATTCCGAGATGCCAGGACTTGATCTAGAGATTGTTGTACACAAATTGGCAATATCTCCGGACATCAAGCCAATCAAACAAGCACCGAGAAGAATGCGGCTCGAGCTTGAGATGAGCATCGATGCTGAGGTCAAGAAGCTAATCGACTCCGGCTTCATCCAAGAAGTTCAGTATCCTGAATGGATCGCCAACATCGTCTCAGTGATGAAGAAAAATGGGACGGTGCGTATATGCGTAGACTTCTGGGATCTCAACAAAGCTTGCCCGAAGGATGACTTTTCAGTACCGGTCACCGAGCTGATGATAGATAACACGTCCACTCACGAAGTCTTATCCTTCATGGACGGCTCGTCAGGATACAATCAGATAAAGATGCATCCCGAAGATCAAAAGCATACCGCTTTCCGGACTCCTCTGGGCATATTCTGCTAGAAAGTGATACCCTTCGGTCTTAAGAACGCCGGTGCCACCTATCAGAGGGCCATGACAAAGATTTTCGATGACCTCATACATGAAATCGTCGAATGTTATATCGACGACCTCGTAGTTAAAAGAAAATCATATGAGGAATATTTAGAGCATCTGAAGATCGTGTTTCAGCGCCTTCGGAAATACAACTTGAAGATGAACCCTCTCAAGTGCGCGTTCGGAGTTTCCTCGAGCAAGTTCCTAGTATTCGTCGTCCGACACCGAGGCATCGAGAAAGACCCGTCGAAGATCAAGGCGATCATGGAAATGCCTCCGCCAAGGACTCTCAAGCAACTGCGGTCTCTCCAAGGAAAGCTCGCGTATATCAGGCGGTTCATAGCTAACCTCTCCGGAAAATGCCGCCTGATTTAATGAGAATTCTTGATGTGTAGTATGAAAATTGTAAAGAAATCACAACCAAAAATTATTTGACCGCAATCAACTACGGTGTCGGATGTAGATTGTAAGTGAGTGAGGATCGTCCATAGGGATTGCACGATTCGTTTTTATATTTGCTTCGTTTGAATTGAAAAGTTAATTGACAAGAAAAGAAAACATGATTCAAGAATTTATCAATTGATTCAGGTGTCACGATGTTTAATCAAGAATCAAGAAACTGATAAACAATCAAGAATGGGATTCGATAATATTTCCAACCAAATGTCAAGAATCTAAATGAGGCTCATAGGAATCGATCGGATCGATAGACGTGATGTAATCTAAAGATTTCGTGTTCTTGTCCTTCGAAGGATTGATACTAGATCGATGATGATCGACGAGAGTTAGGGCTTTCTCGTGAAACTAGGGTTTCATCTTATCCCTTGTTCTTTTGTCGATATCATTCACATTCTAGCCTCTAGCAATTTCAAGAAACGATCGTAACTCCCCAATTTCGAGCGATATCATTCAAGAAAGCATCGTAACGAAATGGGTTGTCGGTTCTTGAACTTGCTAGGGTTTACAAAACTTGTAGGAATCAAGAATCGTTTTCAGATATATTACGTCATCATTCTATTGATCGTCTCGACTCCTTGACGAGCGGAGTTTTACTCAAACATCACAACAAGAACAACAATTACAAATTGAGATCTAATCATGATGCAAGAATTAAAAGAAAACAAGATAAAAGAAAATCACCTTTTATTTATATCAACAATTTGATTACAGTCGCTCA
The DNA here is from genome assembly GCA_030015575.1 of Agapanthus africanus. Lineage (NCBI taxonomy): Eukaryota > Viridiplantae > Streptophyta > Magnoliopsida > Asparagales > Amaryllidaceae > Agapanthus > Agapanthus africanus. The sequence goes on from JASDDO010000008.1 coordinate 401,590,406, forward strand.
AGAACTACAAGAGGAAGAATCTCAATTGTTGAATTGGCGTCGCTCGGCTCCGTGAGTCGCGGATCGTTTGGACCACTTGCTCTGTTGAAGATCGGCTCGGCTCATAAAAGGTTGCAAGGCTTCTTGCTTGATGGGTACTCGGGATCTTGGCTTTTGGAGTTGGAATTAGGGTTAGGGTTTCACACAAGTTCTCTCACTAAACTTGTGGAAGAAGAAGAAGAAAGAGAATGGTTCTAGTTTGATACTAGATTGGAGATTGATGATCCTCTTGATGAATAATTGGATTCCTTTACAAGTGAGTCTAGGGTCTTATTTATAGAACCCCCAAATCCTAGGTCTAGGTTTGAATTTACAATTCCCTCCAAAAGTTTGTTGAGGAGTTTCTAGAAAGAGTTTGTTAGGAGCTAGCTTAGGGTTTAAGCTAAGATTATTTAAGCATTAGAAAACCCTAGTTTGCTGATCTGGCAGAAACCTCTGGAGTCTTCTAGAACTTGGAGTGTCTTTTTGAAGTCTTTAAGCTTGCACAGGAGTTATGGTACAAAATTGGAGTGATGATCTCTCAAGGCCGCCGCGAAACCGCGGCACAAGCTGGCTTAGGCCGCGGTTCCGCGGTCAAGTAGGTTCCTTGTGGCTTGGTTCTTCTGGTGTTGTCTTGGCATGCTATTTGGAGCTTAATTTGATATGTTGAATTTTACTTTGCCTTTTGGATTGGTACCAGAACTGTAATCATTGAGTTGGCGTAATATTTGATCGGTACCGTATACTTTGGCCTTTCTTCTGGATTTTCCTGCACAGATCTCAAAACAAGTGTTGCGCAATATACGGATGATGCGATGCCATGAATTGTGGTCAATTTCCTTTATAGTGTCGATTTTAGAGTCTAATACATGTAATCTGATATTTTGCGATAGTTTTGCTAATATGTAGAATATGAATGCCGAACACTTCTATATGAATGCAAATGATAAGGAAATTGCCGGCTAAAATATACAATATTTTCGACTAATCACCGCCCCTACAGTCACTTGATGAAGAAGGGAACCCCGTTCGTCTGGGATCGCAAATGCCAAAGCGCACTGGACAAAATTAAGCAATACCTACAGAATCTGCCAGTACTAACCGCTCCCGTCAAGGGAAAACCCCTCATTCTGTATACAACTGCCCTCGAAGGTTCTTTAGGCGCGCTGTGGGCACAAGAAAATGACCAAGGGAAAGAGAAAGCCCTCTACTACTTGAGTCGAGTTCTACTCGGGGTAGAAAGCAACTACTCCCCCATCGAAAAACACTGCGTGGAGTTGATCTTCACGATAACGAAGCTCAGACACTACGCGTTGCCACATGAGGTCCATCTCATATCGAAGGTGGATCCTCTCAAATATTTGATGTCAAAGGCTATATTAACGGGCCGGCTCGCTAAATATGCCCTGCTCTTAATGGAATTCTCGGTGACATTCATACCCCTCAAGGCAGTGAAAGGCCAGGCCATCGCCGACTTCCTCGCTGAGCATCCGATACCTGCCGATTATCCTTTGAACTGCGAATTGCCCGACGAGCATGCGTTTGACACGATCGACGGTGAGAGAAAAGAGAGTGACACCCGATGGGAACTCTACTTCGATGGGGCATCTTCCATGAAGAAGCGCAAACAAAACACCCTCATAATCAAATCCGGGGTAGGCCTCATCTTCGTGACTCCACAAGGAGGGATAATGCGCTTTGCCTTATTCTTAACAGAGCCGAGGAAGAATAATGAAGCCGAATATGAAGCCTTGATAGCAGGTCTTGAAATCGCTGTCGACATAGGAATCGAAAACATCCTCATATACGGAGACTCACAACTGGTCGTTAGTCAAGTAAACGGCGACTATCAAACGTACAAGCCAGAGTTGGTGAAGTACGGCGAAAGAGTGCAGCAACTGCTGACTCAAATCCCTTCTTACGCCCTGGAAAGCATACCGCGCGTGGAAAATAGCAAGGCGGATGCATTCGCTAAGCTCGCTAAAGAATTGGCCGATGAGAACCTCGATGACGTGATGATCGTTGTGCAAAGCCGTCGGGTTCTCACACCGGCAGAAATGTCTCCAGAGTCGTCCGAAGAAAAAGGAGCGACCGAGCAAGCAACCCTACAAATAAAAGACCAGGAAAATGCTAAGGATTGGAGAGAAGTCTTTATAGACTACTTTAAATCCCGTCGAATGCCTGAAGATGCGTCCTCAAGACATCAGCTCATAAAACGAGCTCTGTCTTTTGCCTTCGTCAATGATACTCTGTACAAGAGATCGTTCGACTCTCTATGGCTAAGATGCCTGGGGCCGAAAGAGGCAAGGAGAGTCATCTAAGAAACTCACGATGGGCTATGCGGTTCTCACTAAGCTGGGCCGAAGATGAAACTAAAGATCAAAAGGATGGGCTACTATTAGCCCACGATGATCCAAGACTTCCTCAAATATGCGAAGCAGTGCCACTCGTGCCAGATTCACGGGGATTTTATCCACCAGCATCCGAATCCACTACATCCGACGGTGGCTAGCTGGCCATTCGAAATGTGGGGAACTGACATAATCGGACCCATTGAGACAGCATCGTCCAGAGCACATCGGTTCATACTGGAAAAAACTAATTACTTTTCTAAGTGGGCAGAAGCCATACCGCTAAGAGAAGTGAAGACGGAGAATATCCTCCATTTCTTCAAGACACGTGTCATTTATCGGTTCGGCATTCCGCGATGGATTATCTCCGATAACGGGCCAGCCTATAGAAGCCACAAGATCAGCCGCTTTGCGCAGCAACATAATATAGACTGGAGATACTCTTCGGTCTATAATCCCCAAGCTAATGGTCTAGCTGAGGCGTTCAACAAGACCTTGACGTAGATCGTGAAGAAAACGGTGTCTCGAAATAAGAAGGACTGGCACGAGAGGCTGCATGAAGCTCTCTGGGCGTATCGAACTACGTTCAAAATAGCCACGAACACAACGCCGTATGCATTGGTATTCGGCACAGAAGTGGTATTCCCCCTCGAGATAGAGTTACCCTCTTTACAAGTGGTCGTTCACTACGAGCTAACAGACGAAGAAAATGCTCACCTTCGGCTTGAGGAGCTCGACGCCCTTGATGAAACCCGTCTCATAGCGCAATAAAATCTGGAGGCTTATAAAGTAAAGATGACGCGCTCATATGAGAGATTGACTAGGCCGAGGGCATTCCGCCAAGGCGAACTTGTACTAGTGGTCAAAAGACCTATGATCCCCAATCGTGCCAAGCGGGGGAAATTTGAGCCGAACTATGAAGGCCCGTACATCATAGACAAAGTTTACCAGGGTGGAGCCTATCTACTCATGGACATGCATGGCGAAAGACCTTTCAGGCCAATAAACGGTCGCTTCTTAAAAAAATACTACGCCCGACGAGTCACGGCCTAGGTCAACGACAGATGACGACGCCTATGTCCTCTCGCTATCTTCCTAAGCCGAAACTCTATAAGTAGTAGCCGTCTTTCGGACCGAAACATCTTTAAACTAACAAAGGACCACTATGTCCTAAAACTGGCTATTGACCGAGACGTCGATAAAATACTACGGACCGCAGCATCCTAAGGCCGACACAAAAATATATAAAAAAAAACAAAAAAAAAGAAGAAGAAAACAGTATGTCCATAAGCAAAATGAGTACGGATGAAAACCCGAAAGGGCTCCGTGAGTAAAAACAGCAGGGCTACCGGCGAGTTTTATGAAAACCCGAAAGGGCGCAATCTCGTTCAAAGACATTTGCAAGGCCCTCTCGACCTTGTGAGGAGAAACCACCCGCGTGAGATCCTTATGACTCACAAGGGAGCAACACACTTAGGGATCCCCACGATTCCTAAGGAGAAATTACACTTACGAGATCCTCACGACTCGTAAGGAGAATTCTCCTTTGAGACCCTCACGGCTCATAGGATTCGAAAGCCTTAAGCTATAGGGATCTGAACCTATTCTTAAGCCATCACAACCTCCAGCATTGCCCTACAAGCGGTTCAATGCCGACCCTTGTATACAATCCATGGACGTGAATAAACATTTCCCTAAAAAAGTCCCACCAGTGACTAGGAATATGCTCGCACAATGAACAAACTTTGTAAGTCCTCTCGACTTATAAGGAGAAAACACTCTTGTAAGATCCTTACGACTTATAAGAGACCACATGCTTAAGAGTCCTTACGATTCTTAAAGAGAAGAAGCACCTACAAGATCCTTACGACTCGTAGGGAGAAGTACCTTCATGAGACCCTTACAGCTCATGAAATCAAAAGCCTTAGTCGACAGGATCTTAACCCTATTCGCTAAGCCACCTTTGTTCGACATCGACAGAGGCAAATGATGATTCGCTTCTAGAAATATCCCAGTTGTAGCGGTGTTGATGCTGAAATCGGTGTCCAATCCCAAACTCACAGCAAAAAACCAGCGAGCCACAAATGCATATGAAATAGCCGAAATGATGGGGCAACTTGCAACAAAATCAGCAAGTAAAAATGTATGCATACAAAATAGCCGAAATGGTTGGGCAACTCGCAATAAAAAGTAACGAGTAAATAAAACAAATAGCCGAAATGATTGGACACCGCGAAAAATAGCCGAAATGATGGGGCAATCGCGACTTTCGCGATATAAAAGCTGAAATGATAGAGCATCGCGGAAAGAAAAATATATAAAATGAAACTTTTTGTCCTACATATGAGATCACATCGATCCCCGTATACAATCCAGGGGCACAAACAAAGAGCGAACCATACCTTCCCATCAAGCTCCATCCGAAAGAGAGCCAAGTCTCGACAGTTCATAGACAGCCTAGAGATCATCTCAACATTCTTCTCATTACAACAGACGCAAGCAAAGCGGAACTACGGCAATTCTCAGTTCCATGACTCGGCGGTGCACAGACAACCAAGTGTCAACCCCCGACTCCGTGAAATGCGAATAAAGTCAACCCTTCCTGGTCTAGTGGAACATGGCTAATGTCAATCCTGACCCTGTGGGAAGCATCCAGAGCGGATCCTGGTCCTTGTGGAACACGGCTAATGTCAATCCTGACCCCGTGGGAAGCGTCCAGAGCGGAACCTGGTCCTTATGGAATACGGCAATGTCAATCCTGACCCCGTGGGAAGCATCCAGAGCGGATCTTGGTCCTTGCGGAACACGACAATGTCAATCCTGACCCCGTGGGAAGCATCCAGAGCAGATTATGGTCCTTACGGAACACGGCTAATGTCCATCCCGACCCCGTGAGAAGCATGCAGAGCGGAACCTGGTCCTTGCGGAACACGGTTAATGTCAATCCCGACCTCGTAGGAAGTGTCCAGAGCGGAACCTGGTCCTTGTGGAACACGGCTAATGTCAATCCTGACCCCGTGAGAAGCATCCAGAGCAAATCCTGGTCTCGTGGAACACGGCTAATGTCAATCCTGACCCAGTAGGAAGCATCCAGAGCAAATCCTGGTCTAGTGGAACACGGCGAATGTCAATCCTGACCCCGTGGGAAGCGTCCAGAGCGGAACCTGGTCCTTGCGGAACACGGCTAATGTCAATCCTGACCCCGTGGGAAGCATCCAGAGCAAATCCTGGTCTAGTGGAACACGGCTAATGTCAATCCTGACCCCGTGGGAAGCGTCCAAAGCGGAACCTGGTCCTTATGGAACACGGCTAATGTCAATCCTGACCCCGTGGGAAGCGTCCAGAGTGGAACCTGGTCCTTGTGGAACATGGCTAATGTCAGACCCCATGGGAAGTATCCAGAGCAAATCCTGGTCTAGTGGAACACGGCTAATGTCAATCCCGACCCCGTGGGGAGCGTCCAGAGTAGAACCCGGTCCTTGCGGAACACGGTTAATGTCAATCCTGACCCCGTAGGAAGCGTCCAGAGCGAAACCTGGTCCTTGTGGAACATGACTAATGTCAATCTTGACCCCATGGGAAGCGTCCAGAGCAAATCCTGGTTCCGTAGAACACGGTTGAAGTCAATCTTGACCCCATGGGAAATGTCAAGAGCAACTTCTGACTCCGTGAAATGCGGATAATGTCAACCCCATCAATCACTTATGGGTCCTCTCTACTCATAAGGAAGAAAACTCTCTTGTGAGATCCTTACGACTCCCAAGAGAAAAAACACTTAGGAATCCTCACGATTCCTGAGGAGAAAATACACTTACGAGATCCTTTCCTCTCGTAAGGAGAAAAGTCTTTATGAGACCCTCACGGCTCATAAAGTTGAAAAGCCTTAGGCAGCAGATCTGAACCTGCTTCCTAAGCCATCACTATCTCTCGAAGAGTTCAAGACGGAATGCTCTCTATCATTTACAGACTACGCTTACTAAGGTAACATGCCGGCAACAAAGAAAAGAGAAGAAAGCAAGAGATAATAGAAGATTGTACGAAAGAAATGTATATTTTATTTATAAGTTCAATTGAGTACAAGTTACATCATATGAAAGGATAAAAAAATGGATACATTTTATTCAAAATTTACAAATGTTAATTGATACAAAAACAACTATTGGGAAGGAGGCGTTTTCAATAAACCAGTCAGTTGCTCGTGTACTCCCTTCAGCCCCTTTTCACGGTCAGCTGTCACGGCCAACTCCGCTTCAACCTGAGCCCGTTGCTGCAAATAAGATGAAAGTTGCTCATCAATGACCCGCTGAGCTGCCCCATGACTTTGAGCATCTCGCTTGATGAAGTCGAGGTTCTGCCTCAGTATTAGCCCGTCAGAAATACCTTGTAGAAGGCCCTCAAAGATAGCTTTCAACTGTACAGCATTTGCATTAACCTGAGCATGCAGTCGAGCAGATACGCTTGAAGTTTCTTCACATTCCTTACGCTTTAAGGCCGCTTCTTGTTCAAGATGGCGGAAGTAGGGAGTGCTCTGCTTGACCCACACAGCCCGCTGGGAGTTCACCGCCAGGACCTCAGAAGCAGGACGTCCAAACTCGAGCTCATATAAACAGGCCTCAATTTTCCTGCAGTGATTAACCCAGGACTTAACGACACCCTCGCTATGGAAGTTTACAAGCATCGCCAGTATTGGATTAAGCTCGGCAGCAAAATCTGCGGTAAATGTAGGAGCCTCCGCGTCAAGCTCCTCGATGTAATCGCTCAGCATGCGCAGATTATTCACATCGCTTTTTGAAGATGGACGTCGGGAAAAGGGGCCTGCTGGCATTATGATTCGAGATTCGAAGGGAGCTGGAACCGGCGCGACTGCTACAAAATGAATTACGGTTAAAAGCTAATTCGCAATATAAATAAATCACATGAGTAAGGAAGTATACTATACCGGCTGCGGCAGGTAGAAAGGCCGGGAGTACCGGTGGCGCAACTATTCTTTCATCTCCTCCTTCAATCTGTAGTGCTGTAGTCGAAACAAAGAAGAATTAGCAACGACCTGGCTACCCATAAAAGGAAAGAGAAGATATTAGCTAGAGGCTGTACTTACCAACGCCACTAAATGAAGCAATCTCCGACTAAAAGGAGAAATGTGGGTGCAGCACCTGATACAGATGATCAAAAAGAACTCCTGCAAGAGTGTAATAATGCAATGTCAGTACACAAAGTATATCGCTTACAATGAAACCGATAAGTCACAAACCCGTACCTTCTAGCATTTGGGAGGATACGAGAGAAGGCAAAGGGGCGGCCACCGTAAAAGCAGCAACTGGTGATGCTTCCTCGGGTGGCACAACCTCAACGCTCGCCACACCTGCATTAGAAACGAGAGAAATACTGTCAGGAGAGATTGAAAGGGATTGCAAAATAAAAAGGAATGCAATGACCCAAAATCTACCAGTAGAGTCGCCGGTCGGAACCGCGACAAGGGCGTCACTGGATGCAGCGACTACTTCGCCCTCCTCCATTGGAATAGTTTCGCCACCCGTAGCTTCATCCCCCGACTCCATGAGAATTGTCGTGATACTCGCAGCGCCCGGCAACAGCAAGGAACTGCAAAGGGAAAGAGTGGCGATTGGGGCAGTTCTAGACTCTTGAGAAAGAGTAGCTACTTCAGGCTCGGCGGTTGCCGCCATCTCACCTACCACTTCCTCATCAAGACTCAGCCCTGCAGGATAGGATATATGAGAATCTGAAGATTAAGACTTTGACAAAAGAACTCAGTGTTATATTATCTTGGGTCGGTCTTTCAATTGCTTCCCGAGCCGCACGTGCTTCCTGTCGGTGAGCGGTAGACAAGGAGGCCGAAGCACCCTCTGAAAGAGCAAGGACAGGGGCAGCAGCGTTCGGGCCTGCACCCGCGGCCAAGGCAGCGTTACGTTCCCTTGCTGCACGCATTCTGCGCTTCCTTTCTGCCTGGACTGTGAGAGCTGATCTTCTCAAGACCTCCGTCAACGGGACGTCATCGTCCATGCCAGGAGCTACCTCTGGAGCCGTTATGGCGTCCGTCATCGGTTGTTTAAGTAAAGCCTCTTTTAGCAATACTGAGGAGGCCGGGACATCGATGGCTGGCTCTAGAAGCATCTCCGCATCACCCTGCGGGATTGGCACTGTACTGGGCATGACCTGAGTCGAGGTAGTCCCTGCGATAAGATGAAAAAGGGGTCAGATTATCCATAAGAAAGGCGAATGAAGGCACAATGAGCCGAAATATACCAACGCCCAGCGAAGCACTGTTCCCCTCCGAACGGAGGCCGAGACGTGAAGGTTCGTCTTGCCAGATTCGGGGCAGATGCTATTTGGTTGTATCCGTCCACCTCTCCGAAGATGCCAAGTTGATTTATGGCACCGTTTATAGGAGGTTTAGACGGATGCGGCCGATGTAGCAGACTTCGTCAGATTCCCCCTCGCTTGAGGGATTTTTGATTGTGGGGACACTCTTCCCTGCAGGCACAAGCCCCTGCAATTAATTACGCTACCGCATCGCGGCAGCCACTTTCTCCTTCTCTAGAATTTCACTTCGTGTCGTGTGTGTTTGTTTTGTTTATGGTTTCCCGTGGATTGTATACGGAGACTAAGTAATGCCATCGCCCGTAGGACGTGGATTAGTCCAAATCTGTATTTACTTAGATTTGGGTTTGATGTTTTAGTTTAAGGATACATTAGCCGTGTTGAGGCTAAGATCAACTTAAACGTGGTGATCCATTTAATATATGGCCGTCGGGACTCATCACCTCTCTGACGTCGTTGAAGGATTACACTGATAGTTGTCAGAGGAGTTAAGAGATGTACCCTTGAACTAAAGTTGATTTGGAGTTTTATAGTCCATTTGAATGTTTAAGGATACGTTAGCCATGTTTGGGGCTAAGATCAACTTAAATAAGACCGTTTAGAACCGGCAAAAGAGCATTTGGAGTCTCTGTTGTTCCAGTTTAGGGACGTAGTGGTCCATAGGTAGTTTAAGGACGTTGCGGTCCATGTTCCAGTTTAGGGACATGGTGGTCCATGTTCCAGTTTAGGGACGTGGTGGTCCATTATTAGTTTAAGGACGTTTCAGTCCAACATTAGTTTAAGGACGTTTCGGTCCACGAGTTTAAGGACCCCGCAGTCCATGTTGATGTGTGGTCGTCGGGACCCGTCACCTCTCTGACGTCGTTGAAGGATTACAACGATGGGTGTCAGATGAGTTCGGAGATGTACCCTCGAACCAGATATAAATTGATTTAGGGAGAAGCCGTACTCAGTCAATTTAATTTGAGGACTTACAGCCATGATTGGGCTAAGTCCAGTTGGAAAATACTTATCATTTTTATTTGTTTTTGCATTACATTTCTTTTTATTTTTATTTGGGCTCTACCCATAAAGGATGCAGAGCATCAATTTGTTTTGGGCTCTTCCCATTTATAAATGATGCAGAGCATCAATTTTATTTGGGCTCTGCCCATTTATAAATGATGCAGAGCATCAATTTTATTTGGGCTCTCCCCTTTTTATTGCTTTGCAATTTATTTTGGCCTGCTAGGTCTTTTTGACTTGGGCCTGGCCCTTTAACAAAAGAAATGCATTGCATTTTTCGGGTGCTTTGCGCCAATCAAAGAGCGCAAGCGCTTGTGGTGATGACACATGTCATGCAGGCGCAGTGCGCTGCGCTAATGCGCTACGCTTACGCTGCTGACACGTGGCGCGCTCTGGTGAGTTGCGCCAATTTCAGAGAGCAAAGCTCTATTTCAAAAGCGCATAGCGCAAATGGTTCGGACGCTGACACGTGGCGCTCTCGGGTGGCTTGCGCCAGCCCAAGAGCGCAACAGTGCAGATTTATAAGTGCAAAGCACTATTAATTTGAGAATCTTTTAGATTCAAGAACCAATGGTTCATAAAAGAAGTGCAAAGCACTATTTGATTTCTTGATCTAATTTAGATCAAAGAAAAACAAGTTTTTTTCTTTTTATTTCAAGAACCAAAGGTTCATAAAAGTGCAAAACACTATTTATTATGTGAAGATCATTGATCTGGTTTTTAGATCAGTGATTTATTAAAAAAAGTTTCTTCTCTCTCGTGAAGGTTTTTTACCTTTTTCTTGAAATTTTTCTCAGAGTTCTCTTTATTTGAAGCTCTTGATTTTTCAAGAATGTTGATGCTTTTGAATTGAGGTCTAGGGTCCATTTTATAGTGCCCATAAATTAGTTAAAGAGATCTTTCTCTGAGTGATTTGGAAAATTTTCCCCACCGTTGGATCTTTTGATCCAAAGGCTTCTATTCTACAGAAGAAAATCTTCTTGTTTTAACAAGAACAGAAAGATTTCTTTGAAATCTTAATTCTGTTTGGCGCAGATACCCCAGCGCGTGACCCGTGTCGCGCAGCGCAACTGCGCTGACACGTGTCGTGCAGCGCATCCGCGCTAGCGCATCTGCGCTGACACGTGTCGCGCAGCGCAAAGCGCAGAGCAACTGCGCTAGCGCATCTGCGCTGACACGTGTCGCGCAGCGCAGTGCTTGCGCAACTGAAGCGTTGCTTCCTTTAATTTTACTTAAAATAGAGCTTTGCTCTGATTGGGTGCGCTGCCTTGGGCGCTGCGCTGATGTGTCTGCGCTTGACACGTGGCGCGTTGCGCCCGGGATTTGAAGCGTTGCTTCAAAATTTGAATTTTGAATTTCCAGCAGAGCTTTGCTCTGATTGGGGGAAACAAATGCCTCCCCACCGTTGCGCTCACATGGCGCGCGCGTGAGTGCAGCGGTGGCAAGCTCTTGACCGTTGGATCAAGAGGCGAGCTGAAGGGGCGCAAGCGCCTTATAAATAGGACCTATGGCCTTTTAGAAAACTTCACCATTTTCTAGATTTCGATTCCAGAGCTTTGCTCTTGCTTAGAACTTCAGAGCTTTGCTCTCGTCTCCAGAACTTTAGAGCTTTGCTCTCATTTTCCAAGTTAGAAAACTTTAGGTAAAATTAATCTTGAGTTAAATTAATTTTAATTAACCAATAGAGCTTTGCTCTCATAGATCTTTTGATCTAAAGGGATCCCCATTGGGGTTTCACCAACAGAGCTTTGCTCTCATGAATCCATAGATCTAAAGAGATCTTGTTCATGGGTTTTAACCCATGAACAGAGCTTTGCTCTTGGATCAAGTGTGGATCTTTTAGATCTGCAAAATGAAGAACTCATTATAAGTTTTCATGGATTTTTCAAACTCCCAAAAATTTTAAAATTTTTAAGTGTTAAAATTTTCTGATGGATCTTTTCTATTATTATCACAGAGCTATGCTCTTTTAAGAAATTTTATTCTTTTGAGACCAGAATTTGACAAGTGTCATTCTGTGACAAAGTTTTGCTCTGAAAGAGAAGATTTTCTCCTTGTCTCTAGGGATTTTTTTTATTATTATTATTAGTGGGAATGTTTTCCTGGGGACCAACTGACAATCTCATTCAATGATGAGGTTGTCTTATTAACTGACATATTGTCATCCAGATTTTATGGGTCCCCCTTCGGTCTTCTACCCGCCGCACTGCTGTGTGGTGTAATTAATTAAATTTAATTTAATTTTTAATTTAATTAATTGATTAACGCATTTTCTTTTTTAAACGCCAAGCGTTGGAATTACAACACTAACGGCTAGATTGTTCTTTTGCAGCGATCATGTCTCTTGACACCTCGTTTCCGTTCGTCCGCTCGGAGGAAGGGTTTCCCGAAGCGCCCTTGGACCGTGAAGTCTTGGCCATGATCAAGGAATACGACCCGGAATACAAGAGTCTCCACCTTTGGGGGTCGTGGTATAATGAGATCATCATGGGCCGCCGGAGCTTCACATGCGCGGTGCCGTCAGAACCCATCACAACGATTCACTATGCTACCCTACCTTCGGTGCATTATGCCGTGGAGATGGTGGATTGGACATCGAAGGGTTTTCTTCATCCGGCTATAGATGCCATCCCGGTCCAGCGTCCTATGGTTTTGGATATCCTAGGACGCCGTATCTGTCAGGGTGAGGCGCGACCTTGGGGGAAATCATATAACATTGGTCTGATCCCCCGCCACCCGATCGGTTATCTGCCCTGGGCCTGGTACATCCTGTCGACGAAGAAGTCGCAGTTGATAAAGTTAGGATTGTACACCACACTGTACATCTCTCTGTTCCAATATCCCACGCTCCCGACCTGGTGGTTCAAGGCTTTCCTGGAGCAGTGGAGCATTCCTACCCACACTTTCCTCGCCATGGATCGGGAAGTGTCAATCTCTTTGGAAGAGTTTACAGAGGTATCTGGTTTACCGGTTATAGGGGAACACTATGAGGAGTTGCTCCCGACAGACGAGTACGTCTTTGGCGCTAGGACGGTGGTAAGGGGGCTCACACCGGAGAATGCTGTTCAACACCAATTCCCAAGCTTGATTAAAGTGTTGAACATCTATGAGTCTCTTTTTATCGAACATGGGAGTCGGGGAGTTAACTTTGAGGATTTCATCGCTCGGTTCCTTCGCCCAAGCGTCCTCTCATTAGAGGCTACCAAGTTTGCCACTTTGGATGACCCTTTCGGTTTAGGTGCGGATAACCTACCGGAGAAGGAGATAGATCAAAAGGGTTTTTTCCTTCCGGACTTCCCGACCATGTCTTTTGAAGAGATTGCAGCCCTTGGGATGGACGAGGAGGCTTTTTTCTTAGGATTTCTCGGGTTGTGGCTGAGTTGGTTCGTGATCCCAATGCACTCTCATCGTATGCGGCCCTCTGTCTTTTACCCAGCCCACCGGATGGCCATCGGGGTAAAGGTGGCTGTAGGGATCGCTGGCTTGGCGCACTTATATCATGGTCTTAGCCGAGCAGCGGATGCTAATGAGCCTGGGGTACTGCACGTGGTCTTCCCGATGCATTATTTTGTATCGTGGCTCGAGCTACACACGGCGGGTGTCTTCAGTATGCATAAAAGGCTCTCGTTCTTCGACAAGTGCGGTTTCCCTTGCATTATACAGCTGATCGGCGCATCAATTGTGACCCCATCACCACGGAACGCCAGGGGTTTACTCATTCGCTCTCATACCGTTGGAGCCGGGATGTCCTTTATTGACAAGGTGCTGACTATTGGAAAAGCATCCACCACCGCGGTGCGACCATTACAAGACTCCTTTAAGGATGGAGCATCAGTTTTGATGGCCCGGGAGACCCTTCACTTATATTCTATTAGACCGGGCTTCCTAGTCTTCAGGCAGAATGGTGCGGCGATTTTCATGAGATATAACCCGCATCGTTTTGCCCAACAACTGGGCTACGATCAAGGGGTCCCCTTGGAAGCTTTCTTGCTGGAACCCGCTGCCACTGAAGAAGGGATGGAGAACGCGCTGCATCATTTCATGCGCCTGAATATAGGCTCTCATTTTTTTATCAGTGCGCCGGCTTGCGCTCTACGAATCCTCAATGTGTACAAAGACTGGTATAATCATGCAACAGGAGCCGTTATAAAGGAGGAAAGGCGACTGCCGGTCGACCGTAAGGGTGCACCTCCAGGCAGTGACCGCAACACTCCTTTGGTTCCGAGGACTCCAGTGGTTGCCCCGCTAAAAGAGGTTAGAACCGGGCCATCGCGTGCGCAAAGTCCTCCGCACGGATTGCCGCTTCCCGATATTATAGATGCAGCCCCAGCGCCCTGTACTCCAGTGGAGACAGTGGTTGTAGTTTCGCTGGAGTCTGGCGTGGATGCAGACATCGGGACCCACCGTCCCAAGGTGGCTGCTAAACAGAAGTCGATCCCACGTGCACCTAGGGTCGGAGGGCAGAAGAAAAAGAAGTCTCTCTTCGCTGCGGACATCGCGTTCAGTCAGGAACCCCACGCTCCCTATGCCGAGGGCCTGAGTAAATACGGGACTAACGAGGGATTAGTCATGCCACCCCCGGATGATACGGACTTGGAGGCCGCTCTTGAAACTTCAGCGTGGTTGGCAAGGCGTGACGCATGGCTAGCTAAGCTTGCAGATTCAGGTAATCACTAGTCGCATTTTCTATTGCATCATATCTTTGCCTTTGACTAATATTTTTCCTTCTTTTCTTCCAACAGGCATCACCACTGAAGAAGCCATTGCCGCTTCACCCAAGACCTTCCAAGAGGAAGAACGCCTTAGAGCGTCTTTAGGCCTCAGTAAGTTTCGATTCATCAAGTTTTTATTCTCCTTGTGTTATGGTCAATCTAATCTCTCCCTTTTTATTGCAGAAACCTCAATGCCGTTCCCGCCAAGCGACGCAAATATTCTGCCAGCTGTCGATGTTCCCGCTTCCTCTGGGCTACCGTGGGAGGTTCGTCTTGAAGAGCCGATGAGAGATGCCTTAAAGGCACTGGAGGCATCTTTAAATGAGGACGACGACGCTTTGATGAAGGAAGCATCAAGGAGGTCCGTCGTGACAGCCCGGGAGGAACGGAAGCGGTCGAGGCGCGAAGCAAAGGCACGCAGGGCTGCTTTGGCTACGGGAGAGGGCCTAAGCACCATCTCTCGTGCCGACACTCCGTCAGAAGAGTCCCCGGTCGCTCTGTCTACCGCTCATAGATAGGCGATCCGCGCCAATAGAGAGGCTAACGACAAGTCTACCTCAGGTAGCACTTCTTTCAAAATTTCATTATAAGACTCATAAAGCTGTCGGTTCTTATATACTTTATCTTGCAGGGCCAAGTCCGACCGAGGGGGAGGCGGAGACCTTTGAACCCAAGGAAACAGAGGAGGCGGCGCCTGCCGAACCTGAGCCGACGGTGGGCAACGTCGTTGAGGCTTCGGAGCCTGAGATGGAGGTTGGGGGGTCTGTAGCCGAGAAGGTCATTGATGCCGAGCCTGAAGTGGCGGCAGATGAAATGATCATTACAACCGAGCCCAGGGTGGTGGCGGACAAGGCGCTTGAGGTCGGCGACCTTGTGGTGGCGGGGGATAAGCCGATGGAGATCGCGGAGCCCGAGGAAGTAGCGGGTGAGATGGGCACGACTCTTGGGGAAGAGTCAGCCGCTCTCTCTCAAGAGTTAGGCAATACTCCGATCATTGCCCTCCCCGTTTACGATCTTCCGCCGTCTCCTGGCCGTGCGAACACGACAACGGTCCCCATCGAGTCGGGTGATGAGGTCACGGGCGATGGCCTCATGTCAATAGAGGAGGGAGTCGCCTCCGTTTCAGCCGGTAGCTCATCAGGTAAATCCCAGGTTGCTGTCTTTCTTTACCTCACAATCCTTTCTGACAAGTTCATCTTTTTTCGTAACGCAGGTCCAGCCAGCGCCGATTCCCCACCGCTCGAGGGAGCGCCTTCGACGACTACTTTGGCGGTGGTCACCTCTCAACCCTCTCTCATACCGTCGAAGATGTTGGAAGGTATGGGTTTGCAACTTATTAATCTCACTTTTCAGACGTATAATTTATGTACTAAAGTCATACTGTTGTGTCTTTCAGGAGTGCTTTTTGACCATCTTTATCAGATGTTGCTTCCACACTTCTCGTTCCCATCCGAACTTGCTTCTTCCTCTGGTGGCGTTGGTGAGTATGATTTCCATTGATATCCTCCTTTTTGATTGATGGAATTACTTCTAAACCCCTTTTTCTCATCTCGACTGCAGTGCTACAGATTGAAGGAGGGGATAAAAGATCGGCTGCGCCACCGATCCTTCCGGCCTTGCCACCTGTCTCATCTGGTATGGCGAATATCACATTGATAACTACCCCCCTTTTATTTTCTGTACTGTTATCTGATCACATCCTGTTTCTTTTCAGCTGTCGTTCCGGTCTCGACGCCCTTCGAGCCTCGCATTACAATACCGGCGGGTCCTTATCTGAGATGTCCGTCTTCGAAAGGCATCGCGAATAGTCTACTCATGTTGAGTGACTACGTCGAGGAACTCGACGTTGAAACTCCTACATCTTCCGCAGACTTCGCTACGGAGGTTAACCCGATGCTGGTAATACTCGTGAACTTTCATGATGAGGGTATCATCGCATCTTGGGTTAACCACTGCAGGGAGATCGAGGCCCGCCTGCATCAGTTGGAGTCGCTGCGTCCCGCTCCCGAGACCTTGGCCGCCAGCAATCAAAGAGCAGCGTGGATTGAGCAGAGCGCTTCTTATTTCCGCCATCTCGAACAAGAAGTCATTTCAAGGCATAAGGAGCGCGGTGAGACCTCGAGCAAGTCTGCCCAACTGCATGCTCGGGTGGAGGCCAATGCTACAAGGCTGAAGGTTGTCTTTGAGGGCCTTCTGCAATGTCTTTCCGAAGGGTTATCATTGAGGCAACAGCTTGACGTTGTCGAGCGAGATGTACCCAGCCAGGAAGCAGCCCAGAAGGCGGCGGAGGAGCAACTTTCATCCTTCTTGCAGCAGCGAGCCCAGGTGGAAGCAGAGGTGGTCGCGGCAGCCACTCAGGAGGAAGCGCTGAAGGAAGTGCGAGAGCGGCATGCAGATTTGTTAAAGACACTTCCTCCTCAGTAGTTATCCTTCTTTGTATCGTTTGTACTTGTAAATAAAAAAAGTATATATATATTTTTTATTCTTTAGCACAATGTATCCTGTACTCAATCAAGTTTATGAATAAAAGATACACATTTTTTTGTAATGTCTTATGCTATTTCTCCACCTTTTCTTTCTTTTATTCTCAACATACCACCTTAGTAAACATGGTTGATGGATGATTAGAGCAAGCATCTTTATTTCCTCAAGAAATAGCGATGGCTTAGGCCGCAGGTTCAGATCTGCTGCCTAAGACTTTTCAACTCTATGAGCCGTGAGGGTCTCGTAGAGACTTTTCTCCCTACGGATCGAGAGGATCTCGTAGGTGGGTTTTTCTCCTTAGGAGTCGTGAGGATTCCTAAGTGTGTTTTCTCTCATAGGTCGTAAGGATCTTGTAAGAGAATTTTTCCCTCTTATGAGTCGAGAGGACTCATAAGCGGTTGTTTCCCTCCTTGTCGAGATTCGACTTTGGAGAGTGAGACCCGTGAATAGTATGCAAGAGATCTTTTTGGATCGACTTGCAGGGTCCTATTGTTCAGGAAGCAAGTTTTTTAGTCCCTGCTGCTTGAGGCTTCATCTTGCAAGTCGAGACGAATCGGGAATTTTCCCGCGGAGACACTGGTTTCTCTGCGAGCCGACGCGAATCAGGAGGCTCTAGTCAAGGATTGTTTGTTTCCGTGAATTGAGGTGTTTGCTAGGGATTATTTGCTTCCCTAGCTCCAAGGATTATGTGTTTCCTTGGGGTTGAAACGAGTCGAGAATTTCCCACGGAGGCACTGGTTGCTCTGCGAGTCGACGCAGATCAGGAGGCTCTTGTCAAGGAGTATTTGTATCCGTGAGTCAAGGTGTTTGCTAAGGATTGTTTGTTTCCCTAGCGCCAAGGATTATTTGTTTCCTTGGGGTTTGAAACGAGTCGAGAATTTCCTACGGAGGCACTGGTTTCTCTGCGAGTCGACGCGGATCAGGAGGCTCTCGTCAAGGAGTGTTTGTATCCGTGAGTCGAGGAATTTGCTAAGGATTATTTGTTTACCTAGCACCAAGGATTATTTGTTTCCTTGGGGTTTGAAACGAGTCGAGAATTTCCCACGGAGGCACTGGTTGCTCTGTGGGTCGACGCGGATCAGGAAGCTCTCGTCAAGGAGTGTTTGTATCCGTGAGTCGAGGTGTTTGCTATGGATTATTTATTTCCCTAGCGCTAAGGATTGTTTGTTTCCTTGGGGTTGAAACGAGTCGAGAATTTTCCACGGAGGCACTGGTTGCTCTGCGAGTCGACACGAATCGGGAGGCTCTCGTCAAGGATTGTTTGTTTTCCTGAGTTGAGGTATCTGCTGAAGACACTGGTTTCTTCGGAGTTGGGCTGAACCGTCGAGATTTGGCTTCGTCTTCTGGCAGAGCCTGTTGGGAAAGTATGGTTCCCTCTTTGCTTACGACCTTGGATTGTATACAGGGATCGATGTGATCTTAACTGTAGGGCCAAAGTTTTATCATCATTTTTTTTGTTTTATCTCCGCGATGCTCTATCATTTCATCTTTTATATCGCGAAGGTTGCGATTGCCCAATCATTTCGGCTATTTTTTGCGGTGCCCAATCATTTCGGCTATTTATTTTATTTTTACTCGCTGCTTTTTATTGCGAGTTGCCTAATCATTTCGGCTATTTTTTTATTCTTACTCGCTGCTTTTTATTACGAGTTTCCTAATCATTTCGGCTATTTTGCATGCATACATTTTTACTTGCTGCTTTTTATTGCAAGTTGCCCTATCATTTCGGCTATTTCGTATGCATGTGCGGCCTATTGGCTTTTCGCCGTAAACCTGAAATTAGACGTCGATTTCGGCATCAGCACCGCTACAACTGGGATATTGCAGGAGCGAATCATCATTTGCCTCCGTCAGTGTCGAACAAAGATGGCTTAGCGAACAGGGTTAAGGTCCCGCCGACTAAGGCTTTTGACTTCATGAGCCGTAAGGGTCTCACAAAGGTATTTCTTCCTACAAGTCGTGAGGATCTTGTAGGTGTATTTTCTCCTTAGGAATCGTGAGGATTCCTAAGTGTTCGTTTCCTCTGTAAGTCGTAAGGATCCTACAGGAGGGTTTTCTCCTCATAAATCGAGAGGATTTACAAGGGTTGTTCACCATGCGAACATATCCCCAGTCACGGATGAGACTTGGTTAGGGAAATGCTTATTCGCGCCCGTGGATTGTATACAAGGGTCAGTATTGAACCACTTGTAAGGCAATATCGGAAGTTGTGGGGGTTGCTTAAGCACAGGTTTAGGTCTCTGTAACTTAAGACTTTCAACTCTTATGAGCCGTGAGGGTCCCATAAGAGAGTTCTCCTTACGAGTCGTGAGGATCTCGCAAGTGTATTTTCTCCTTAGGAATCATGGGGATCCCTAAGTGTGTTGCTCCCTTGTGAGTCGTAAGGATCTCACGCGGGTGGTTTCTCCTTACAAGGTCGAGAGGACCCTATAAGTGTCCTTTAACGAGATTGCGCCCTTTCAGGTTTTCATAAACACTCGCCGGTAGCCCTGCTGTTTTTACTCACGGAGCCCTTTCGGGTTTCCATCCGTGCCCATTTTGCTTATGGACATACCTTTTTTTATTCTTTTTATTTTTATATATTTTTTACGAGGTCGCGCCCTTTCGGGTTTTCACGAACACTCGCCGGTAGCCCTGCTGTTTTTACTCACGGAGCCCTTTCCGGTTTTCATCCGTGCCCTTTTTGCTTATGGACATACCGTTTTTTTTATTTTATTTTTATATGTTTTTTTTATATCTTGTCAGCCTAAAAGATGTTGCGGTAGTAGTTTAAGAACGTTTTGGTCCGCTATTAGTTTAAGGACATTTCGGTCCGACTTTGAGAAGGCTGGTTACTGCTGATAGAGTTTGAGCTTAGGAAGATAGCGAGCGGATATAGTCGTCGTCATCTACCATTGACCTAGGCTGTGGCTCATTAAGCATAGTATTTCTTTAGGAAGCGACCGTTTATTGGCCTGAAAGGCCTTTCACCGTGCATGTCCATGAGTAGATAGGACCCACCCTGGTAGACCTTATCTATGATATATGGGCCTTCATAGTTTGGCTCGAATTTTCCTCGCTTGGCGCGATTGGGAATCATAGGCCTTTTGACCAGTAGCACAAGTTCGTCTTGGCGGAATGTCCTCGGTCGGATCAATCTTTCATATGAGCGCGTCATCTTTGCTTTATAAGCTTCCAGATTTTGTTGTGCTATGAGCCGGGTTTCATCAAGGGTGTCAAGCTCCTCAAGCCGAAGGTGAGCATTTTCTTCGTCCGTCAGCTCGTAGTGGACTGCCACTCGTAGAGAGGGTAATTCTATCTCGAAAGGGAGTACTGCTTCTGTACCGAATACCAACGCATACGGCGTTCCATTCGTGGCCGTTTTAAACGTAGTTCGATACGCCCAGAGAGCTTCTTGCAGTCTTTCGTGCTAGTCTTTCTTATTCCGTGACACCGTTTTCTTCATGATCTTCGTCAAGGTCTTGTTGAAGGCCTCAGCTAGACCGTTAGCTCGCGGATTATAAACTGAGGAATATCTCCAGTCTATATTATGCTGTTGCGCGAAGCGACTGATTTTGTGGCTTCTGTAGGCTGGCCCGTTATCGGAGATGATTCGTCTTGGCGTTCCAAACCGATATATGACATTCGTCTTGAAGAAATGGAGGATATTCTCCGTCTTTACTTCCCTCAGCGGTACCGCTTCTACCCACTTAGAGAAGTAGTCAGTCGTCGCTAGGATGAAACGATGTCCTCTAGACGATGCTGGTTCGATGGGGCCGACTATATCAGTCCCCCATATTTCGAATGGCCAGCTAGCCACCGTTGGATGTAGTGGATTCGGATGCTGATGGATGAAGTCCCCATGAATTTGGCATGAGTGGCATTGCTTCGCATATTCGAGGCAGTCCTGGATCATCGTGGGCCAATAGTAGCCCATCCGTTTGATCTTCAACTTCATCTTTGGGCCTGCTTGGTGAGAACCGCAGTGTCCGTCATGAACTTCCTGGACGACCCTTTTCTCTTCGTCAGGTCCTAAGCATCTCAACCATGGAGAATCAAACGACCTCTTGTATAGAGTATTGTTGACGAAGGCAAAAAACAGAGCTCGTTTTATGAGCTGATGTCTTGTGAACGCTTCTTCAGGCATTCGGTGGGATTTAAAGTAATCTATGAAGACTTCTCTCCAATCCTCGGTACTTTCCCAATCTTTTACTCGTAGGGTTGTCTGCTCGTTCGCTCCTTTTTCTTCGGATGATTCCGGAGATATTTCTGCTGGGGCAAGCACCCGACGGCTTTGTACCATGATTCTAACGTCATCGAGGTTCTCGTCAGCCAGTTCTTTAGCAAGTTTGGCCAGTGCGTCCGCTTTGCTGTTTTCCGCACGCGGTATGTTCTCCAAAGTATAGGAGGGAATTTGGGTCAACAGTTGCACCTTTTCACCGTACTTCGCCAACTCCGGTTTGCACGTTTGGTAGTCGCCATTTACTTGACTAACAACCAGTTGAGAATCCCCGTATATGAGGAGGTTTTCAATTCCCATATCAACGGCGATCTCGAGGCCTGCTATCAGAGCTTCGTATTTGGCTTCGTTGTTTGTCCTCGGCTCTGTCAGGGAGAACGCGTAGCGCATTATCCCTCCTTGTGGAGTTACAAAGATGAGTCCTACCCCTGATTTGATTATAGGGGTACTGTGTTTGTGCTTCTTCATGGAAGATGCTCCGTCGAAATAAAGCTCCCATCGGATATTATCACCATCGATCGCATCAAACGCATGTTCGTCTGGAAGATCGCAGTTTAAAGGAGAGTCGGTTGGTATCGGATGCTCAGCGAGGAAGTGGCCTGGCCTTTCACTGTCTTGAGAGTTTGATATGTTATCGAGAACTCCATCAAGAGCAAGGCCCATTTAGCGAGTCTTCCTGTCAACATGGACTTCGAAATCAAGTATTTAAGGGGGTCCACCTTTGAAATGAGACGAACTTCGTGCGCCAACGCATAGTGCCTGAGCTTTATTATCGCGAAGATCAACGCCAGGCAGTGTTTTTCAATGGGTGAGTGGTAGCTTTCTGCCCCCAGCAGAACTCGACTTAAGTAGTAGAGTGCTCTTTCTTTCCCTTGATCGTTCTCTTGTTCCCATAATGCGCCTAAGGAACCTTCGAGGGCGGTTGTATAAAGAATGAGGGGTTTTCCCTTGACCGGAGCAGCCAGCACCGGCGGGTTCTGCAGGTATTGCTTGATCTCGTCTAGCGCGCTTTGGCATTTTTGATCCCAGACGGACGGGGTCCCCTTCTTCATCAGGTGACTGTAAGGACGACACTTTCCTGAAAGGTTGGCTATAAATCGCCCTAAATACGCGAGCTTCCCTTGGAGAGACTGAAGCTGTTTGAGAGTCCTTGGCGGAGGCATTTCCCTGATCGCTTTGATCTTTGACGGATCTATCTCAATACCTCGGTGTCGGACGATGAATCCCAGGAATTTTCCAGAGGAAACTCCGAATGCACACTTGAGCGGGTTCATCTTCAAGTTGTACTGTCGAAGGTGTTGAAACACGATCTTCAAATGCTCGAGATGTTCTTCGTATGATTTGCTTTTAACCACAAGATCGTCGATATAGCATTCGACGATTTCGTGTATAAGGTCATCAAAGATTTTCGTCATGGCCCTTTGGTAGGTGGCACCGGCGTTCTTTAGACCAAAGGGCATCACCTTGTAACAGAATATTCCTAGAGGAGTCCTGAAGGCGGTGTGCTTCTGGTCTTCGGGATCCATCTTTATCTGATTATACCCTGACGAGCCGTCCATAAAGGAGAAAACCTCATGAGTGGACGTGTTGTCTATCATTAGTTCGGTGACTGGCACTGGGAAATCATCTTTCGGGCAGGCTTTATTGAGATCCCGGAAGTCCACGCATATGCGCACTTTCCCATTTTTCTTCATCACCGGGATGATGTTGGCGATCCATTCAGGGTATTGAACTTCCTGGATGAAGCCAGAGTCGATTAACTTTTTGACCTCGGCGTTGATGCTCATCTCAAGCTCGAGCCGCATTCTCCTCGGAGCCTGTTTGACTGGCTTGATGTCCGGGGATATCGTCAATCTATGCACAACAATTTCTGGATCTAGTCCCGGCATTTCGGAATAGTTCCACGCGAAGCAATCTCTATGCTGTAGAAACACGTCCTTTAACGCAGCCACCCTTTATTCAGATAGCAGCTCGCTGATGAATGTCGGTCGCGGGTCATTTGCCATTCCCAACTCAATTTTCTTAAGGTTATCTGCAGTGGTATGGATTCCATCTTCCAGCTCTTTTGGCGCCGGTGGAAATTCTGAGATTATCTCGTCGTTATTGTTTTTGAAGCACCAAGGAAGGTTATCCATGTTTTCGGGCTCTTCTTTTAATATTGTTATCATGTGACAAGTGCGAATCCGCTTCCAGTCCCAATGTGGAGTTGGTTCTGTTCTCGTGGCCTTGGGCTCGTGCTTCTGTGGCGGCGCTACCCTCCAGCTGTCAGACAGAGTGAATTTGCCAAGCTGATACTGATCTTCAACCCAGTTTTTGAAAGTGAAGCAATCTTCAAGAGGATGCCCTATTACTCGATGGTAAGAGCAATAGTTCGGGTGTGAGACTTTGCCCGCTTGTTCGGGGTGTTTAGACTCCGGCAGTGTAAGCATTTGATGTTTTAGAGCAAGATCAAATATCCTCTTCGTCTTATCCCGAGGAAAAGAGTACGCTCGACCCATCTTCTTTATGAGTGATAGATTAATAATGCTCGACTCCCATTTGCGTGGCTTCTTAGTCCTGCTTTGTTGCTGTTGAGCGCCTTTTTGGCTTTTCGACTTATTTCTGCTTTTGCGTTGAGCCTTCTTTATAACAGGTTGACAAGGAGCAGCATTTTCATCTTTCACGGCCTGTTGGAGGAGGTGTTGCGTTTTGGCTTTGTCGTAGATGACCATTTCG
This sequence comes from Agapanthus africanus, assembly GCA_030015575.1. Taxonomy (NCBI): domain Eukaryota; kingdom Viridiplantae; phylum Streptophyta; class Magnoliopsida; order Asparagales; family Amaryllidaceae; genus Agapanthus; species Agapanthus africanus. The sequence continues at coordinate 401,614,249 of JASDDO010000008.1, forward strand.
CGGTTATGGCCGTCTCGGACTTTTTAACCCGCTTTCCTTATAAGCTTGTCCATTTGCTCTTCGAACGACGGACTGGGCACTTTTGCATCTGGAACTTTTACTGTCTCAGGATCAGCGTTGTTCCATTGAGCATCTGCTTCTTCATCGAAGTCGTATACGACGTAGCAGCCGTTTAGTAGCTCTCGTTTCTTTGACCGGATGTATCCAAGTCCTTTTGTCTCCATTCTCCCATTAGGCAGTTTGCGTTGAGTCCCGGGAACGTTCCAGATCTTGTCATAGAACTTGACTTTTCGAACGGTCTGCTTGAAGGATATCCCCTGCCGTTTCAGCAGCTTTTTCAAACCCTCTGTATAATATCTGGGAAAACGGATAGGCTGAAGCCTATCGAGCGTAGGATCCGCGCCATGCCAGATTTCTTTTTCCACCTTAGTTTCTTCAGAGCGGTAGAACAGAATTGCTTTCTTGCTCTCTCTCCTGGGAGGGATATAGAACGTTTGCAGCTCTTCTACATTGTAAATATTAAGTGCATCCAGTTCTTTATGGTGTTTAAGCGGTACCATGGCGACTTGTAGACTTTGTTCTTCGTCGGCGAACTTTCGTATTGAAGGTCGAGCAAAGAATACAGCATGGATCTCATCTTCCGAGTCGCTACCAAAGATCAACGTAGGAGCGGATGGCCTTGGCTTGTTGTGTTGGGGCGGACCCGAATACACTATCTCCTTTTCCCCCTCGGTATCACTGCCGAAGACAGGGATGGTGGCATTAGCTTTATTCTTCGGCTTGTGACACTTCTCCGTATCTTCGAAATCCGGTAAGAAGTATTTGGCATCTTCGTATTTGCGGACCTCGTTCACAGAGAACGGGTTCAGTTCTCCCGTCACGGTATACTCGAAGCCATCCTTAAAATACTTCATACACCGATGTTGTGTAGAAGGGATGATGTTGTACTCGTGTAACCATGGTCCGCCGAGCAAAGCGTTGTAGCATGTCTTGGCGTCTATGACGTGGAACTTAATGTCCGTGATAAGTAGCCTGAAACGTAGCGTCAGTATCATAGACCCAATAGTTCTTGATGACTGGGAGTCGAACCCGGAGATGGTGATCTTGTCACGAGCAAGGTGCTGGACGCTCATGCAGATTTCTTTTAAGACCCGTACATTGAGGAGATTAATGGAGGATCCATTGTCGATCAGGATTTTGCCTATCTTTATATCGTGACAGTATCCTGAGACATAGAGGGGGCGATTATGCTCGCACGTCCCAAGGAGAAGGTCCTCAACGCCGAAAGTGACATCGGCCGTGTGCACTTCCTCCAATTCATCCTTCATCTTTTCCTCGGCCAGGAAAGCCTGGAATTGCTCCGGATCCTGTAGTGCCTTGATTAACGAATCTTTCGCCTCCTTTGATAGCAAAAGGGCATCAAGAATGCTGAGCTGTGAGGGTAGCTTCCTCAGATGCGCTAAGACGTTGTAATCCACCTTATTCTTCTTTGGCGGGTCCTTGGCGGCTAGCTCTTCCACCGGTTGGTCATCTAAGACGATATCTTCAGAGACCTTTTCTTTCCATTTATCTTTTCTGTTTAAGGGTCCAAGGTTCTTTTCAGGCAGCGTCCGATTCCGCAGCCGGATATTTTCGCAGACCTTCGGCTCTTCTTCTTTTCCCGAAGTGAATTCTTTAAAGAGAGGGGCAAGTTCCAGCTCCTCATCAGAATCGCTCCCGAATGTAGGCACTTGTGACCCGGCAGTGTTAACCACGCGACAATCGCCGGTAGTTGTTTTAAGCTCTCCGGTCGTATTTCTTTGCTCTCGACGAGTTTTACGCTTTTCCCGCTTAAAGCGTTGCCGGTGAGCAACGTATCCTTGCCACCATCCATCGAAAGCTTTGCACTCTTGAGTGGGGTGCGAAATCCTTTGATGATATAAGCAATAGGAGGGGTGCGTTTCCACTTCACCGGTGGTGTTTTCTTCAGAGGATGGTAGCTTCATGTCCATTGATACGGCCTTAGCAAACTTTTTCCTCATCTTGAACTGGCTTTTGTCGGTAGCGGAGGTGTTTTGCTCCAGCGGGATCATCTCAGCTCTTTCATCAAGTCGCTGGCACTTGGCCCTTTCAAATATGGCCGTCTCGCGTTCTCGATCAGCTTTACTTTTCAACCGAGCTTCATTAAGGAATGCGTCAATTACTTCATCTGATGGCCCCAGAATTTTTGATTCAGGATCTGCCCCCAGCGTTCCAGTACAAAGAGTTTCTTCATCGTCCATGAACGAGTGGGAAATTACATGACAGCTCGCCACACATTCTTCAGATCCATCGGATGAACTTTCTCCCTCATCTTCCTTTTGAAAGACATGATCGAGGAACTCTTGGAGTGTAATGGGAGTCCGTGCCTTCTAGTTGTATTCCTCCAGCGCGTCAATTTGTTTTTGCAAGTCCGTGCGCTTGTCGCCAAGCTTCACGGGATTCTTTGACTTGTTTTTCTTCTTCTTCGAGGATTTTGACGGCTGGTTGCGAGTGCTTGAGCCACCACCATCGGTCTTTGGATTTGAACGTGGCCTCAACATCCCTTCAATGACCTGCGGTTCCAACAGGTACTTCCACTTGATCGCTGGACATGTCTGAAGATCGTTTAGAATCCTTTTTGTCTTGGCTGATAATACAACCTCCCAAGGAGCTTCTTCAACGACGGAGCATGTTGCCCCTGGCGTATTCGTCCCCTTAGAGGTGTGGGGCTGCGGGGGATTTACCTTCCATTTGTCAGATAACGCGAACTTGCCCTGTCGGTACTGGTTTTCAAGCTAATTTTTGAAAACGTAGCAGTCTTCGATCGGATGGCCTAATACTCGATGATAAGGACAGTAGTTGGGCTCATTAACGTCACTTGGTTGCAACGGATGTTTTGGATCCGGCAGATTTATGAGTCTGTTGCGCAATGCCAGCTCGAATAACCTTCTCGTTTTATCGCGGGGAAAAGAATAAGGATTCCCTAGCCTCTCCTCAAGGTCTAAATATGGGCGCATATTATTTTGACGCACAACCGGCTTCGAGTTGCTCGGTTGTTGTCGAGCATTAACGACGACGATCGCTTTTCCCTTCCCTTTGTTATTTCGGGAGTCCGGCTTTGGAAGAGGAGGTTTATGGCCCATCTGATCCATCTGCGCTAGCTTGTCAATCAAAGCCTGGAAGGTAGTCGGTTTGAAAAATATCATAAATTGCGAGATGGTTTCTTATGGATCAAGGGTTCCTACAAACATACCCACCGCAGGAGCTTCTTCAATGCGCTGCTCGCACTTCGACCATAAGTTCCGCCATCGTATAGCGTACTGAACCCACGTCTCGCCTGGTTTTACCCTGGCGTTAATCAATGCTGTCATCGGGGTACGTTCACTGGCGCTTGCAAAACGCTGAGTAAACAACAGCTCCATTTCCGCGAAGGTTTTGATAGAGTCGTTCGGGAGCTCAGAGTACCACTCGAACGCCGTATCCGATAAACTTCCAACAAACTGGCGAAGTAAAAGCTTGTCATCACCACCGGTGTTGCCGCAGAGTGCCCTGAACTGGGCAACATGCTGGTAAGGATTGCCCGTCCCCTTGTAGACATGGAACTTGGGAATTGTGTAACCGGGTGGGTACTTGATTTGATCGTACAAACTTGGATATGGCCGCCCCGTTTTTACGACCTGGCCGGCTGCGTCGGTCGCATGATGAACCCGTATTTGTTGGGCGATGTACTCATCCAAATCAGCTTTGGAGATTGTATCCTCTTTAGCCGTCGACAAAGCTGGTGGAGGATTTGATGTCTCTCCCCTATCGTCTCCAAGGATGATCGGGGGCTCTTCGGTCGAAGGATCTTGTTGTATCATCATCCCTATCATGTCTTGGAAGAGGAGGCCCATACGCTGTATGTTGGCTGCTTGTTCAGCAGCCTCTTTGTCCTTCTTCTCCAATATCCGACGAAGGAATTCGGCGTCGGTTTCTTCCTCTTGGCGTTCATCCGAGGACGCTTCAGGGTTTTCTTTTGGCCCTGTAAGTGCGGCCATAGAATTCATCATTTCTTGGAGCTTTTGCTGCTGCTCCTGTGCCTTGGTCACTGATCGGGTGAGCAGTCGATGACCTGTAAATATGCGGCTATCTTCTTTACCAGATGCCACATAGACGGTATGAACTACAATGCCCCCTAATTTAGGGCGTTTGGGTGCACCACCTCTGATATTTGTCGTCGGCGCAGGGGTTTTCTCCGGCCTTCTTCTTTTATGGGCCGTTGAATTTGAAGGGGCCGTTGTAGTGGGCACCCTAGCGATTGTTGTCCCCTGCTATTTAATAGGACGGTCTTTTTCTTTTTGCACTTTCGTCTTCTTTTGTTGAAGAGAGTGATCTGGGTCGATTACGGAGTCTTGAACCCTTCGCCAAACCTTGTATATTTTTGAGGACAGACGTTGAGGGGGATGTTCTTACTTCGTTTCTGGAGCTCTCTCCGCAGGTGGAGGAGATCTCTTCAGTATAGCGGTTGGAGAGTTTTTCTGTACCCTTCTCGGCAGTTCAAAGCTGTTTCCGGTTGGAACAGCAGCGTTGACTTCCACCACTGGAGCCGGTGGAGTTAGCCCTGAGGGGGAGTTTCCCCCTGCCTTCCCCACTCGTTGCCAATGGCGACGTCGAGCATGACGAGCCGTTGGGACTGGCTCGGAGGTAGAGATAGCTTCTTTTTGCCCCCTGTCTGAATGGGGCACCGCCGGTGTTAACCTCTTAAAGACTGAGGTTGTCTTTTGAGGGGTGATATTCAACCTGTCGAAGACGGATCCTCGAGCAAGGGCAGGAGCAGGGAAGCCGCCTTGACGACTTCTGGAGCAGCAGTAATTGCCTTCCTTGGAACAACCAATTTAGAGTTCTGATCCAGCCTGGCGAAAATAGAGGTTGTTGGTTTGGTAGTGGGCGACCCGTTGACAGGGGTCGTCGTAGCAGTGAGCCGGTCGAAGACCGACTTCTTGTTCACTTTCGGTGCAGGTATTGGCATAGAGAAGCTTGTAGGTGGGATCATAGTCCCGAAGAACAGGCTAGTGGTAGCTTGGGTCACCTGGTCTACCGGCAGAGCGAGGAAGGAAGCCGCTTGGGGCCCATATGCTACACCTCCCGGTGAGGTGGAGCATCCGTTGCAGTGGCACTTCGAGCAGTTGGTGCAGTTAGAGGCCATTGATGCTTGAGTTCTGCGCCAGGGAAAAGACTAAATCTTAGTAACTTGAAATCCAAAGGCAACCATTTAACAAACCACGATTGGTTCGTGAGGATGACACACGAAGTGTGGAGTGGAAAGAGGAAAAGGTCCCACCGGGCGTGCCAGAATCTGTTCCCCTCCGAACGGCGGCCGAGACGTGAAGGTTCGTCTTGCCAGATTCGGGGCAGATGCTATTTGGTTTTATCCGTCCACCTCTCCGAAGATGCCAAGTTGATTTATTGCACCGTTTATCGGGAGGTTTAGATGGATGCGACCGATGTAGCAGACTTCGTCAGATTCCCCCTCGCTTGAGGTGTTTTTGATTGTGGGGACACTCTTCCCTGCAGGCGCAAGCCCCTGCAGTTAATTACGCTACCGCACCGCGGCAGCCAATTTCTCCTTCTCCAGAATTTCACTTCGTGTCGTGTGTGTTTGTTTTGTTTATGGTTTCCCGTGGATTGTATACGGAGACTAAGTAATGGTGTCGCCCGTTGGACGTGGATTAGTCCAAATCCGTATTTACTTAGATTTAAGTTTGGTGTTTTAGTTTAAGGATACGTTAGCCGTGTTGAGGCTAAGATCAACTTAAACGTGGTGATCCATTTAATATATGGCCGTCGGGACTCATCACCGCTCTGACGTCGTTGAAGGATTACAACGATAGTTGTCAGAAGAGTTAAGAGATGTATCCTTGAACCAAAGTTGATTTGGAGTTTTATAGTCCATTTGAATGTTTAAGGATACGTTAGCCGTGTTTGGGGGTATGATCAACTTAAACGAGACCGTTTAGATCCGGCAAAAGAGCATTTGGAGGCTCTGTTGTTCCAGTTTAGGGACGTAGTGGTCCATAGGTAGTTTAAGGACGTTGCGGTCCATGTTCCAGTTTAGGGACATGGTGGTCCATGTTCCAGTTTAGGGACGTGGTGGTCCATTATTAGTTTAAGGACGTTTCGGTCCAACATTAGTTTAAGGACGTTTCGGTCCACGAGTTTAAGGACCCCGCAGTCCATGTTGATGTGTGGTCGTTGGGACCCGTCACCTCTCTGACGTCGTTGAAGGATTATAACGATGGGTGTCAGAGGAGTTCGGAGATGTACCCTCGAACCAGATATAAATAGATTTAGGGAGCAGCCATGCTCAGTCAATTTAATTTGAGGACTTACAGCCATGATTGGGCTAAGTCCAGTTGGAAAATACTTATCATTTTTATTTGTTTTTGCATTACATTTATTTTTATTTTTATTTGGGCTCTACCCATAAAGGATGCAGAGCATCAATTTGTTTTGGGCTCTGCCCATTTATAAATGATGCAGAGCATCAATTTTATTTGGGCTCTGCCCATTTATAAATGATGCAGAGCATCAATTTTATTTGGGCTCTCCCCTTTTTATTGCTTTGCAATTTATTTTGGCCTGCTAGGTCTTTTTAACTTGGGCCTGGCCCTTTAACAAAAGAAATGCATTGCATTTTTCAGGCGCTTTGCGCTAATCAAAGAGCGCAAGCGCTTGTGGTGATGACACGTGTCATGCAGGCGCAGTGCGCTGCGCTAGTGTGCTACGCTTGCGCTGCTAACACGTGGCGCGCTCTGGTGAGTTGTGCCAATTTCAGAGAGCAAAGCTCTATTTCAAAAGCGCATAGCGCAAATGGTTCGGACGCTGCCACGTGGCGCTCTCGGGTGGCTTGCGCCAGCCTAAGAGCGCAACAGTGCAGATTTATAAGTGCAAAGCACTATTAATTTGAGAATCTTTTAGATTCAAGAACCAATGGTTCATAAAAGAAGTGCAAACCACTATTTGATTTCTTGATCTAATTTAGATCAAAGAAAAACAAGTATTTTTCTTTTTATTTCAAGAACCAAAGGTTCATAAAAGTGCAAAACACTATTTATTATGTGAAGATCTTTGATCCAAAGGCTTCTGTTCTACAGAAGAAAATCTTCTTGTTTTAACAAGAACAGAAAGATTTCTTTGAAATCTTAATTCTGTTTGGCGCAGATGCCCCAACGCGTGACACGTGTCGCGCAGCGCAAAGCGCAGCGCAACTGCGCTAGCGCATCTACGCTGACACGTGTCGCGCAGCGCAACTGCGCTAGCGCATCTGCGCTGACACGTGTCGCATAGCGCAAAGCGCAGCGCAACTGCGCTAGCGCATCTGCGCTGACACGTGTCGCGCAGCGCAGTGCTTGCGCAACTGAAGCGTTGCTTCCTTTAATTTTACTTAAAATAGAGCTTTGCTCTGATTGGGTGCGCTGCTTTGGGCGCTGCGCTGATGTGTCTGCGCTTGACACGTGGCGCGTTGCGCCCGGGATTTGAAGCGTTGCTTCAAAATTTGAATTTTGAATTTCCAGCAGAGCTTTGCTCTGATTGGGGGAAACAAGCACGAATCCTCCCCTCCTCCTCAAAAGTCTTGCGGGAAGCCGTGAGAGTCTCCTCAGTGGAAATGCCTGTTAAAGAAGGAGTGTCAGTTAAAAACATAATAACAAAAACATAGCAGCAAAAGATGCGACTGAAGATTATCTGACTCAGCAAGAATGATCGTTCCTGCTTTATGACTAGCTAAACGCTCGGAAGCTGCGATGGCAGCCTCCAGATCAGTATCGTCTGGAGCTATGAATAAGCCTTCGTTGGTCCCATATTCGCTTAGGCCCTCGCTGTAAGGAGCATGAGGCTCCTGGCCAAGTACAACGTCGGCAGAAAGAATCGACTTCTTCTTCTTCTTCTGCGATCGGGTACCGGTCGCCGCTAGCATAAGCTTACGCTTGGTAGGCACTTTGGAACGACGAGTCCCGATATCTGAACCTACGCCAGACTCGGGAGATGCCACAGTTACCATTTCCACGGGAGCACGGGGTATCGGTATCTCAGGCCTATCATGCGGGGCCACAGTCGCAGCAACTTCCCTCAAGGGAGGACGAATAATGGTCCGTCGCTTCAGGGGAACATTTGGGTTACCAGCCGGAGCGGTGCCCTTGCGATCAAGCAGCAATCGCTTCGCCTCCCTAATGACGATGCCCATTGAATGTTGATACCACGCCACATACACATTCAGGGCCTTTGGAACACAGCTCGGTTCACTAATGAAGAAGTTGGATCCCGTGTTCAGACGCATAAATTGATGCAGCGCGGTTCGCATTCCCTCTTCGGTAGCAGCAGGTTCTGCCAAGAAAGCCTCAAGCGGGGCGCCCTGATTATAGCTCAGCTGCTCGGCGAAACGATGCGGGTTGTATCTCATGAATAACGCCGCATCATTTTGTCTAAATACGAGAAAGCCCGACCTGATGGAGTACAGATGAAGAATCTCCCGAGCTTTCAACACAGAAGCCCCGTCTTTAAATATGTCCTGCAATGGCAGCACCATTTTCGCAGATTCCTGGCCGACGGTCAAAATTTATCAGTGAAGGATATACTATCTCCAACCGTGCGTGGACGAAGGAGCAAACCCCTAGCTTCCCGCTATGTCGGACTTACGATGGAGGCATCGACCAGCCGCATTATCCGAGGGAACTTGCATCTGTCGTAAAAAAAAGGTCTTTTATGGATACCGAAGACCCCAAGCACGTGCAACTCGAGCCATGAGGTGAAATAATGCATTGAGAAGTTGGCAGGCTGCACCCCTGGCTCAGTAGTATCCGCTGCCAAGCTGAGGCCATAATACAGGTGGGATAACGGAGCAATCCCGATGGCCACTTGTATCCCGACAACCATTCGATGCACGGGGTAGAAGACAGATGGCCTCATGTAGCGAGGGCGCATGGGAAGCATGAACCAGCTTAACCATAAACCCAGGAACCGTAGAAAGAACGCTTCCTCATCGATGCCCGGAGCGGCAATTTCTGAAAAGGGGACGATCGCGACGTTTGGAAGAAAGAAATCCTTTTGATCGGCTTCCAATATTGGCCGTCGATCCAAGCGAAAGCCGAAAGGATCATTAAGTTTGGCAAACTTTTCACCTTGTCGCGATAAAACTTCCGCACGGAGAAAACGAGCGATAAAATCCGTAAAAGTAACCCCGCGGCCTCCGGATTTGAGAAAGAGGCTCTCATACATATTCAACACCTTTATCAAACTTAGGAACTGGTGTTGAATGGCGTTCTCTGGGGTAAGACCCATTACCACTGATTTGGTGGCAAAAATATACTCATCCGGACGAAGCAGCTCCTCGTAATGCTCTCCCATAACGGGTAAACCAGAGACCTCGGCAAATTCCTTTAGGGAAATGGAGACCTCTCGATCCAATAAGAGGAAGGTGTGAGTCGGAATGTTCTATTGCTCTAGAAATGCCTTGATCCACCATGTCGGAGGTGCAGAATACTGGAACAAGGAAGCGTAGATCGCAGGGTACAATCTGAGCTTCAGCAGTTGTGACTTCTGCGCCGATAAGATATATCGGGCTTACAACAGGTATCCGACCGGGTGACGGGGAGTTAGTCCTATCTTGTAGGGCTGTCCCCAAGAACGCGATTCACCCTGACATATGCGCCGTCCTAAAGTATCCAAAGCTACCGGCGGCTGCACGGGTATTGCGGCCATAGAAGGCCCAAGAAGACCTTCTGAAGTCCAATTTACCTCCTCCACAGTATAGCTTATCGGGGGTGCATCTGCATAAGGGATTGCAGAGATAGGCTCTGAGGGTGTCACACAAGAAAATCTTCGGCGGCCTCTGATAATCTGATCGTACCATCTACCCTATAGATGAAGATTCTTTTGCTCCGGGTCATGGTCTTTGATCAGCGCAAGAACCTCTCGGTCTACGGGCGCTTCGGGGAACCCGCCTTCCGAGCGGACGAACGGGAAAGAAGTGTCGAAAGACACATTACCTGCGCGGGAAAGGAACAAATTGTCAGCCACCAATGCTACAGTTTAAGTGCTGTCACTAGGTACTTTAAATTTGTACCACACTGCAATGCAGTAAAAAGGGGACCAAAGGAGGACCTACAAAATCTAGATGACAGTTCATCATTAATAAAACAGCCTCATCATTTGATGAGACTGTTAATTAAATGAGGAAATCCTCAATTGATTCTCATTTAATAAGAATTCCTCGGGCCAGGGAGTAAATCTCCCCTTGAGAGCAGTGCTCTGTGACAGAGTGACATCTGTCAAACTCTAATGATGAAGGAATAAAATTCCTCAAGAAAATTCTGAAGAGTCTTGCTTTGTGAAAATAATGGAATAATCATCAGAAAAATTTGAAATAAAATTTTAATGGAATAAAATTCCATGATCTTCAAGATCCATGAACAAACTCTTAAGAGTTCTTTATGAAAGATTAATAAATCTATATGATTTGAAAAGAGCAAAGCTCTGTTAATGGGTTAAGAAACCCTGAAAAGGATCTCTTAAGATCTAAGATCTATAAAGAGCAGAGCTCTGGTAATGGGTTAAGAAACCCCAAGAAAGAGAGCAAAGTTCTGTTAATGAAACCCTAAAAGGGGTTTTCTTTAGATCAAAAATCTATGAAGAGCAAAGCTCTGTTAATGGGTGAAACCCTAGATTATTAAATGATCTACTGAAAGATTTAATCTTTACCTAAGATTTTGACAAAGTTTTGTCCTTAAGAAAGTTCTTAAGCCAAAGAGCTATGCTCTGCAAGAGAATAAAAAATTCTCAGAAGGAAGAAGATGAATAGAAATCATCTCAAGGGCCAAGGGTCCTATTTATAAGCACTAAGATACCGTTTCAACTTCTGAGTTGATCCAAGGGCTCAGATGTTGCCACCGCTGCACTCACATGTGGGCCACGTGAGCGCAACGGTGGGGGGCATTTGTTTCCCTCAATCAGAGCAAAGTCATTTCAAAATTCAAATTTTGAAATGAAGCAACGCTTCAGAAGCAGCGCCATATGCGCTGCGCCCTAAGAAGCGCACCACGTGTACGCTAGCGCCAGGTGCGCTGTGCCTTAAGCAGCGCACCACGTGCAAAGCACGTGTACGCTAGCGCTAGGTGCGATGCGCCCTAAGGAGCGCACCATGTGCAAAACACGGGTGCGCTAGCGCTGGAACTAAAAGCTCCCCACCATCATATCAAAGATCCAATAATAATGATAAATCATTAATTAATCAGAATTAATTTATGTTAAGGAAAGATTCCTCAAAATCTTTCCAAACAACAAAATTGTGCTCTATAAATCAGAGCACCGTTGGATCAATGATCCAATGGTGATTAAAAATCACTAAAATAAAGAATAAATTCTGTATGAAAAGATTTTCCAATCTTGTTAAAAACAAGAAGATTTCCTTCTGTAAATCAGAAGCCCTTGGATCAAAGATCCACCGATAGGAAATCCCCAAATCAATTGGAGAAAAGATCTCCTTAATTGATTGAACAAATCAACTCGCTCTATATAAAGGCCCCTAGACTTCAAGTCTCAGAGATACATAATATACAGAAATAGAGAGAAAAAGAGAGGAACCCCCCTCCCCCACCCATAATCTTTAAGAGATATGAGGAAGAAGATCCAAGCTCTCAGAGAAAGAAGATTTTCTTCAAGGTAAAAAAGGATGGTGAACAGAGAGATGTAATCATCTCATAATTAAAAAAGAAGAATTCACTTCTTTAAAGATCAAGACCAAGGTCTTTTACAAAGAGATCAAAATATCTCATCATAAAATAAGAAAAACATAATTCTTCTCACAGATCATAAATCTAAAAAGACCGAGGTCTTTCACAAAGAGATCAAAGAATCTCATCACAAAATAAGAAGAAGAACATAACTCTTCTCACTGATTATAAATCTATAAGACTAAGTTCTTTTATAAAAAGAGATCATAGTATCACATTATAAAGGGGGGGGGAATAATTCAATTCTCTTAGGATCAAAGATCCATAAAGGCAAAGCCTTTCACTAAAATAAGAGATTGAAACATCTCCTATAAAATAAGAACTTTGTTCTTAGAACTTTGAGACAAAATCTCTTATAAAAAGAGAATTTAATCCTCAGGACCCAAACTGATCTAAGTTGCATAAAAGAAGCACTTCAGCACTCCTCATCTAGCGCAAAGCACTGCAGAGCCTTGGCGCTCTTAAATTTAAAGAGCCTCAGCGCTCCAAACATAGCGCACTGCGCTCATTGACTGGCGCTCAGTGCCAAGCACTACACGTGTCCCTCATGTAGGCGCCACTTAACAGTTAGCGCTTTGCGCTCATGGACTGGCGCTCAGCGCCAGGCGCACCACGTGCTCCTCACATGTGTGCTATTGAATTCATAGCGCTTTGCGCTCATAAATCAGCGCAATGCGCTCATAGACTGGCGCTCAGCGCCAAGCGCACCATGTGTCCCTCACGTGTGCGCTACTCGGCAGAAGTGCACTGCGCTCTTTGAATAGCGCCAAGCGCGCCACGTGCTCCTCACGTGTGCGCTGATAGAACATAAACCGTTCTTTAATAAGCCCAGGGCTATGAGGAATGCTCGGCATTCAGTAAAAGACAAAAACACTGTCAGGGCCAAGCCCAAATAAAGTCTCAACAGCCCAAAATTAATGTTAAACATTTTAACCTGATTGGACTTAGCCCAAGATCGGCCATAAGTCCTCAACTCAGATTAATTGAGCCTATATTCTCATAAATATTTTAACAGATCTTAGCCCCAAATTGGGCTACAGATCTGAACCAAAATTGGTTCAAGGGTACATCTCTGAACTCCTCTGATATTTGTCGTTGTAATCCTTCAACGTCTTCAGAGAGGTGACAGGTCCCGACAACCATACATTCCATAGACTATGACGTCTTTAAACTGGACTGTGGGGTCCTTAAACCCACGAACTATGATGTCCTTAACCTTGGACTGTGGGGTCCTTAAGCCCACGGACTATGATGTCCTTAATCTCGGACTGTGGGGTCCTTAAGCCCATAGACTATGATGTCCTTAACCTTGGACCACCATGTCCTTAAACTAGTAATCGACCGCAATGTCTCTAAACTAAACAATAGAGCCCAAATGCTCTTTTATTGGATCTAAACGATCTCGTTAAGTTGATCTTAGTCTGAAATTAGACTAACGTATCCTTAACATATGTTTAAGTTGATCTTAGTCTCAAATGACACTAACGTATCCTTAAACCCAACCCCCGAACCCAAATCTAAGAAAATATGGATTTGGACTAATCCACGTCCTATGGGCGACAACATAAATTAGTCTCCGTATACAATCCACGGGCAACCAAAAACAAAAAAAACATCCACGACACGAAGTGATCATCTGGAGAAGGAGAAAGTGGTTACCGCGATGCGGCAGCGTAATTAACTGCAGGGGCTTGCGCCTGCAGGGATGAGCGTCCCCACAATCAAAAACCCCTCAAATGAGGGGAATCTGACGAAGTCTGCTATATCGGCCGCATCCATCTAAACCTCCGATACACGGTGTCATAAATCAACTTGGCATCTTCGGAAAGGTCGACGGATAGCACCAATTAGCATCTGCCCTGAAATTCAGGCCTGACGTCCCAACGTCCCGGTCGCGTCTTTCGGCGGAGAACACCTATCTCTTAGGTCACATCCATGTCAAACTCGTATCAGGAGACCTACAAAGGTATCAAAGAATGCATATCGAATCGAATCCATAAAATGACATATCACACTAAGTCATCATATCATATCGTATACTCGTTCATCACATTAATATCTCGCATCACAATAATGTAAACATCACACTTGTTCTCTTTTAATTCGTACCTATCATGATTTACTTATCATTTCAGATTCTCATATATCAATATGTTCATTAGCATCAACTTCTATCATATTATCATTTGTAAATCCTACAATCATGTCCGTCGCATATCATTTATCAGGATAACATAAACAAACGATATTCCAAATCAATGCTTGCGGGGGTGCTATACGCCATCCACCCAACTTCCCCCGTAGATATAAATCTACTCACGTGCTAAACTTCTCGCTTAGCCGTAGTCGTTGCGCTTCACCGTCTCGAATTCACGCGAAGGTACCTACAATCAATATGAAATCGCAATGCTATTAACATCAAATTCTGAAATCCAATTACAGCACGCGGTGCGCTCATAGGTTAGAACCTATAGCCTACGCATGCAAAACAACCAAACAACCCTCATCGTTGACGTACAAACGTCCAACGAACAAATACCATATCCAGCCGCAAAACCAAGAAATCCAAATACCGGAAAACATAGCCAAAACCCTTACTAGGGTCGCTAAACATGAAAACTGCCACGCCAAAAATCCAATCGCACCAATACTCATTCACAACACATATAATTAGCGTAGATAATAATATATACATCATCACCATGTCCATTAAAACCCACGTCTAATTTTTACCAAAAATTTAGTAAGCAGTTTATATCATTTTAGCTCATTTTAACACAAAGCTAGAAATTTAACAATTCTAGCAATTTCCAACAACACAAAATAACTTAACTTAGTGATCCAAACCGTTTTTCATAATTTAATCTCACCCAAAATATGTTTTAGTAAAACCTAGTTTGCTAATTATCTCAATTAGTCAAATTAGGAATAATAACAAATATCATTCTCACAATTTGCTTTACTTTTCCAAGTCCACACATCTTGCTTAACCACTTAAACACATCAAAACCCTAACTTGATTTCTTAAATGATTATCATGAATTAACTAAAACATGAATTTTAAAGTTATATTAAACACTTAAATAAGCAAGCTTTAAGATTTAAACAACAAATAAGAATTAGGGTTTGAAATTATACCTTCTCAAGAACAAAATCTAGCCACTAGATCTATCATCATTTTCCTCCAAAAATGATGTTTTTAGTGAAGATCCAAACTTGTTTAGGCTTAAGGAAAAATGAGTATGAATTTAATTTGGAGTTTGTGGAATTATTTGAGAATTTTTAAAGATTTTTGGAGCTTGAATCTTGATGAAAATGAGCAAGGAAAGAGATGGGGCAGACTTAGGGGAGGGCTCGGCCATGAAGGAAACATGGAGGGGTTTTTGTGAAATGAAGGAAAAAATCTAGCTAAAATTGCAATAAATGCACATTAATGCAAAATGCCACCTTTTCTTTTCTTTTTTAAAAAAACAACTTAATTACACACAAATATCTAGATATTTATGGATGGTTGGATTAACAAAAATCTAGTGATTAGATTAGCATCGATTCACATTAGAAGTAATTAACCCAAGCCAAAATTGTAATTACCACTAATTAAGTGTTTAATTAATAATTTAAAATAATATTTTAATTAGGGAAAATATCAAAGTGAACCAAAACTTCCAAGTGACCCACAAAACCCGCAAACTAGCTTCATTCTAGCAAAACTAGTTGCAAACAAATCTATACAGAAGTTTGATCACAATCGGGTTAAAACGGAAAATACCGACTATTTTATCCTAAAACGGAAAAATTCGCATAACGATTTCAGAAACGTTACAGTCTATCTATCTATTATGTTACAGTTAAGATGGGTCATCCAAAAGAAATCTTTTACTAATGAATAGCTAAAACACTGTAGTAGAACAATTGAGCAGAAAAGTAGTGGAGTAGAGTAATTTGGTACGAGCTTCGAAAACTTAGAAGTTAAGAGTAATAACTTGAGAGAGTTTTTTTTTTAATTTGAGAGAGAAATAGATTTGGTGTGAGATGAAATGGGTGTGCGGTTCCATTTATAGGGATTTCAAAATTTTCAGCCGTTACGAGACGAGGCGAGGCGAATCGTCGCAAAATCCAACGAATCCGACCGTTGGATTTGGATTTCGAGACGAGACCATGCAAATTTTGACTATGGACTTGGAAATATGGAAAGTTTAATATTTCTTACTGAAATGATTATGTGGCAAAAAAAATTAGGGGATGTGATATTTTATGCAAAATTTTATTTTTCTCAAGATTCTCTTATTATTTTTGCCGTTTCCCCCCTTCTAATGATCATTAACATTTCATAACTAATACTTTCAAAGGTATTAGTAAAGTGATAGTGCCACACGTGATAAGTCATTTGATATTTTGTGCAAAATTTAGCCCCTTCTAATTTAGCCTATGTGAGATATTTTAAAAATTTATCCCCTTCTAATTTAAACATTTAGCCGATCTGAGATATTTTCTGCAAAATTTTATTTTTTCAAGATTTCCTTCTAATTTTTTCATTTCCCCCCTTCTAATGATCATTAACATTTCATAATTAATACTTTCAAAGGTATTAGTTAAGTGCACGTGCACAGGTGATGAGTCATTTGATTCATTATCATTTTGTATGAAAGGTAAAGTGTATTTAGTAGTAAAAGGAATACTCATAATTTTTTGGTCATTAATTTTTCTAATAGATTGTTCGCAACATGTGGCAATTCAATTATTACAGGTAAAATAAAAACCAAAAGTCTTTGAATTCGAATTGATTTAAATGGACGCTTAAGGGCATATAATAATAAAGTCGCTTCGATTAAGAGTAACATGCTCTCTAGATTTATACTTTGAAAGAGCTGATTGCTGATAGAAATTTTTCATCCGTTATTATTCTTAAAAACAATAAAAATATATCATGTTAAAAATTGTTTAAATACCCCACTAATTATAGCAGAAAGTCAATATGTTCATAGACCAGTAACTTTCCTGACATGTTGTCACGATCCAAAATGGCACGTGTACGCTAAGCCAATTGAGAAATAATGTAATCTAAGTAAGCCTGAGTCAGAATCAAAACCTATAAATGGAAAGTATTAAATTCGCTTTTAAATAGAAAAACAATATAAACTTGACAATAATTTAGGATTTTTAAAACATTAATGATCATAAGTAAAGTACTAAGCTACTACTCAAAGAATAAGCATGATCAACATATATCCAAATGTGCATATCTCAAAACCAAAATACAAGCCAACTCCACAACGAGTTATGCATCTAAAATATACAACATTTAGGTCCATCTCATATCTCTAAGTCATACGAATATACAAGTGATAGAAAGAGTTACAACTAGATACAAAAACAAGTACAAAAGAAAACGGTGACGATGCAACTTCATAACCTACCTAGAGAAAGCGATAACGCCCCAAAAATGAAAGAAATGTGCCAACGAAACCGTTACCGATCCAAGTGGTTGGTCCTGCAAGAAGTTATGGCACAACAGGGGTGAGTTGCCAACTCGTAAGCAGAAATACATCACAAGGTAGAAATTGTATGCATAGACGAACTACCTACTAGTCATAAAGTATAAGACTAACTTGATGTGTGATAATATGTATATAGCTATCACGCTCTGCTTCCCAAAAGAACGATAACGGTCACGTGACAAGCCCGCGATATATTTATTTCAAGAAAGTTATTTTCTGAAGCAAATACGCTAAACGTATATAAGCAATATAAAATAGGATAAAAACTGACATGATAATAAAAATTCAACTTTATATATATTTACATTCTAAACTTTATTGAGTTTTGATGTCTGAAATAAGAAACATGAACATAAGGTGCCTAAATAGGTGGCATACAGAAAAGAAAAGCCGAAGTAAGGAACTAGTAGTCGGTCTGATCCGCAAGCTGAGAGTGATCCTCCTGACTCGGCTCGATCTCATCAGTCTCTAGATCATTTGACGAATATTTTGTTGGATATAGTGCCCTCAATGCAATTATTGTAAGTGCAGGTAGGCAATTATGGTAATTGAGGGAGGATCTATTTGGGTAGAACGGTCTTGCTTGAGATGATAGTATACTATCTGGTTTGTCTTTATCATTATGTGTATACGTTTTATTACGTATCGCTAATACATAATAATAAAGCCCATAGGATTCTTGATTTACTACCAGCATTATGATGGAGATCATATAAGTGGGAGCTGGGTAGTCCATAAACACATCCTCGTGGGAGTATAGAGACTGGGTATCGATATTCCAGATTGGACTAGTGTATACTTTTTTAGACTCTAATGAGGGGTGGTGACCGTTTTCATAAGCCATTAGTGTTTTGGCACCTAAGATTGTATACAAGTGCTCACTGGAGGTGAGTAAACAGGACGGACTCGCCGAGAACTTCTAGATGGTATTATACCTATCGTTAGATAGCGGTTCTCTGGTGACATGAGTACATGTTAGTCTTTAGACCTAAGATCGTCTATTGTCTCATGTGAGTTCCCACTGTACTTAGATTACTATCCTACCATGGCTTAAAAGAGTCGTGCAAACAGGTTTTTTGTTGGGTACAGTCCCGAGCTACATGGAGGCAATGAGTGATCAGAAGGGATTCGTCTCTCCTGGTATAGGGAGTCAATGTCGTGTTGTGTTCGGTTGGCTATCACTATAAATCCCCTGCCATCGTGGATGAGATTTACTGATGTAAGTGTAACATTTCAAAAAAAAAAATATATTATTTTGGAGAATTTTTATAATTTAATAATCAAATATTGAATATTTTGATAAGGTGGTATAATTAAATACCGATAAATAGGGAAAAA
Source organism: Agapanthus africanus (assembly GCA_030015575.1). Lineage (NCBI taxonomy): Eukaryota > Viridiplantae > Streptophyta > Magnoliopsida > Asparagales > Amaryllidaceae > Agapanthus > Agapanthus africanus. Next base: position 401,632,850 of record JASDDO010000008.1, read on the forward strand.
TTTGGAAAATTATGGAAATTATTTAAAAGAGGGTGTTTCATGTGAATTACGCAAATTTTAAGTTTTTATGATTATTTATATGCTAATTTAGTGCTAATCGCGATTAAAAATCGCTAATCGTGCTTTAAGCGTATTTTGTGCAAAAAGTGCACCATATCTTTTTCTACACTTGTTGCATTTTCCTACATGTTTTGGATGCATGGCTTGGTATTTTGGGGTTACTATTGATGTGAGAATGAAATTAGAAAAGAAAAGAAAAGAAAAGAGTATTATATGGAGGTATGATTAGAGAGAGAGAGAGAGTGGGTGAGGGTCAACCTTGTCATGATGCCATCCCCTTATCATTTCATCCTATCATTTCTCTCTCCTCTCCTCCCTTTGCTGCTGCTGCTGCACACCCCCTCCTCCTCCTCCATCTTCAACCCCCCAATACACCATGAAAATCAACTCAAAACCCAAACCCCATTTCACAAAAAGGATGAATAAGCTCACTAGCTATCCCGTGGACCAAGAAAGAGAAGATTTTGAGGATTTTGAGCAACTCAAGAATTTTCTTGAGTTGCCAAAGGAGGTAATTTCTGTACTATTAGAGTAGTGTTTTAATTCCTTATGCATCCATACTTGTTTCATGTCGGTATCGAGTGGTTTTGTGGACTTAGGAAAATCCTAGTTAGGGTTTAGGGAAACTTTGGGTTGTAGTGTGTAATTAAGCTCAGTAGAGACCACACAAACCCCCTAGTGCTAGAATTCAGACCTAAAACAGAGACTAGAACACCGGAATACGGATTTAGAAAAGCCGATATCGGAAAATTCTGAATTTTGTGGATGTAAAATGGAATCTGCTCTGAATTTTGTGGATGTAAAATGGAATCTGCTATCACCTCGAGACTCTGAAAATTATTTTGCAAGGACAGTGATACATGCAGGCACCTAGGAAGCTACGACCAAAGCCCTGGCCCTTAACCCTCAACCATGGCCACAAATTTAATCTTTCTGGCCGCAAATTGTGGCCATACCAAGGTGGAATTGGTTCGTGTTGGTTCTGTGGTCCCCTCACCAGTAAAATAGATCCTTGGTATATGCAAAATTGTCTGATTTGACCTAGGGTAGAATCTGAGACCTTTTTCTTAAGTTGTTGTTTTGATTCGGAGTTTCGTTTTGTGTATTTTAAATTCTGGATTTGCGTATTTGTGTTTTACCTCAATCACTTGATGTTTGTACGACGATATCGAGGATTGTTTGATGGTTTTGAAAGTGTAGTCCATAGGTTCTAACCTATAGGCTTTAGCGTGTCGTTTTGGTTTTGCGATGTGATGTTAATGTGCGTTGCGATCGTGCTATCTTGTAGGTACCTTCTCGAGGGCTTCATAAGAGGAAGAAGTCGAAGGCGACATCGACACCGACACGCAGGATGCAAGGTGAGTAGATTATATCTACGGGGGACGTCGGGTGGATGGCGTATAGCACCCCCGCAGTTCGATATCTAGTATACTATATATATACTATGTATGATAGTTATTGTGTGATATGAATATCTTAGATGTGATTAGGTGTATTATGGATAGATTAGGGTTTAGAAGTAAACTAGTATAGATTCCTAGTTGCGAATCCTAGAATAGGTTTACACCCCCCCCACCACATACTTGCTTGTTATACTATTACCTGGATGATGAGGATAGTGAATGATATTTGGAGATGAGTCGATGAGATTGGGCATAGTGTCATGAGATCGGTGATATGATGTGATTCGTATTTGGGATACGACATGAGATTGTAGCGGGCCTTTAGACGTGTGTTTCACACACGCATTTATATTTAAATAGATGGTATCGATTTGTACTAGACTTAAATCAGTACCCCAGATCATGAGATATGATGATAAGGATACCAGATAATTGATGAGATAAATGTGATATTGACCCGTACCCAGCTTTTGGGATGTCGTACGATGATTTACCGTACGAGCTTTATATTGATGATAGATCCGCACTCATGACTCGAGAATGTCATATGATATTGTATCGTACGCGGTACCTTTGAGGCGGGATCACCGACTATTATATATATATATATATATATATATATATATGTCGACTCAAATTTAGATGGTTTCCATACCCCTCCTGATTGAGTTGTTAGTTAGAGCCGTAGTCTTGCTAGTAGATGTTAGGCTAGGCCGATGTCATACCTATTTCAAAAACTAACGAATCGGGAGTATTTTAAAGACAGGCAAGGGATTCTACGGATATTTTGAAAAGACGCATCTTTTCTTAAAAACACCGTAGCCCTTATTTTCCTAAAACCCCCGATTCGTCTACTTTCAAATGGCAAAACTGTATGACATCTTTATATGGATGTAGATTCTTCACTGCTGTGTTTATTAGTCGATTTCTGCATATTCTTGCTATTCGCATCGCATTGCATGTGAAATTGTGTTTATTGTTATATCAAAACCATGCTGTTAGGACACCAGCACCATTATCGATGATGCATATGTTCGACGTACACCTGATTCCCGGCTCACACACTTCATCATCGATAATTGCCATGTCACTACACTGTAGGATTGTTGCATTCAGGATATGATCCCTTGCGTGGCATACTTGTGCACATACTTATTGTACACTTATACTTGTGCACATACCTATTGTACATAGATATTTGCACATGCATAGATGATTCTGGCTTGATTAGAGATTTGGAAACCGCAAGATACTTTTAAAACTGATTCATTTCAAAAGAGCGGTTTCCCTCAATATGTGCATATTATTATTCCATGTTGCATGATATACTGATATGCTTACATTTCCTGTACATGTCGCATACATCATGCTTTATAATTATACGCATTAAGATATGTTGTTTCCATGATATTCCTGGATTTGGGAACCGTGGGTATTTCAAAAGAGAGTATGTAATTGTTTTTAAAAACTCGGTTACCCTTGATATGATATTTCAGTGCGTCCACCATGTGTTTTCTCGGTTCTGAGAGCAACATGTGAAACTCGATTCGAGGAGGCGGATGAGGCCGATTGCGGGTACATGGTGGACCCGGTATAGTACACCGGGGTGTGAACGGATCGTTGTGTTACAGACGGTGATCCTGGCAGATGGACTATTACCTACCGGTGATAGTATTTGGGCTCGGCGGATATCCGGAGTATACCGACCGGAGTCGAGAGATGATATGGGCCGATCCGGACTGACGGAGTCCGTGGGCCGATCCGGACCGACGGGGCCCGATATGTGAGGATTTACGTGCCGATGCTAGGTACAGGTTTCATGATGTTTTCGAGTGTCGATACTTGACACTCAGTTTCCATGATTTTGATATGTCGCGAACGACACATGTTGATTTACATCCTCATACTTCCATGCATACGTTTATGATATTTACATGCATGATGCTTATTGTTATTGGGTGACACGTGGACGATTTCCACATACATATATTGACATTGATGACATTGATCACATAGTTGGATGATATCCACATATTCATAGACTTCATGATATAGTCGACATTGATCATACCTCATACTTATGATATGTTATTACCTGAGGCACTGGCACGAGCACTTGGCACTACACTTATGTATAGATGTTACATTGCCACCTTACCATGCTTCAGACTTATTCATTTGAGGTTTATATATATATCTGATCGTATTGATCTGGGATTGTGTCATACATATGATTTCTGCTCTGTGATGTTTTCTATTCACGAGTTGGCAACTCATCCCCGTTGTGCCACAGTTTCTTACAGGTTTTGCCGTACAGGTTTCATTGCGGCTTTTCCGGCACACTGCTTCCTTTTTGGGTGATTGCATTGGTAGGTGGGTTCACTCGCATCGCGACCACCCTTGTATTATTTTGTTCAGTTGTATCTAGTAATTCCATCAACCAAACTTGTATATTATTTCAGACATAGAAAATCAGTTATGTATTATTTCGACCTTAGAGTCGAGCGTTGTAGTATTATGGTTTTCATGCTGTTTTGAGTTTCCTTTTTGAGTTTTGATCCTCGCCCTTCGGCGTTGTATATTACTGCTTGCGTGGTTGTGACCGTCGATTAACGAAGAACTAGCTCCCGTTTGGGGATGCCTTTTATCATTGTACATATATTATCCTTGTTGTACCCCGTTCGGGGCCAGTATTTACAAAGGAAACTCTGCCGAAATTTTCAGAAAGGGTTGGAGATTTTTAAAATGAATATTCGGCTTACTTATTTAAAAACCTTGCCTTTAAAACATGTTTTCCTTACTTCTTAAAAATTAGTTTTCCTTATTTACTCCTTAAAAATGGTTTTAGATTTCTGGGCTTTTGGCTTACGTGAATTAGATGGGGTCGTATAGACTTTATATGATTCAAGGCCAGTCACGTGCTATTTTGGGTCGTGACAAAGTTGGTATCAGAGCGCTAGGTTAACCTTGGTTCGAGTCTAAGTTTGACTATGTGGAGCCTAGAGCGTTTATATATATACGAAACTTAGACTTGACCTTACGGAACTTAGACTTAGTCGAGGGGGTATTATACCCGAACTTTCGTCGCATAGGATGACCCTTGGTTGATGGAGTAGGTAGCTTGAGTAGAGTGACATACCGTACGTTTGTTCCGCGGCATACTTACAATACGCTACTCCGCTTAAGAAACCTTAGGATGTACATTTCCTTGCACAGTATTATATTCATTCCTATGATCTATCCTCATCGATACTGGTTATGATTTTGCTGCCTCGATTACACGGGCAGAGAGAGCTACGGCTAGAGTTGCGTCAGCACGAGCTCGTCACGGATGAGGACTGACCAGGGCGTGATTCCAGAGACGTATGATTGCATAGAGGCTTCATTTTATTGCGTTTTCGCGCCATAAGCGTTTGACAGATCGCTTTTACGAGATTTCCCGAACGTGCTGATCGGCACCAGAGGATCATGCTACTGCTAGAGGCCAGCCAGAATGTGATGACCACTGATATATCACTTATTCATGATGATTGAGGCGCTGTTCAGCGTGCAGACAAATGAGCCAGTGTTGCTGCAAATGACGAGATATCGCTCAGATGTTGGAGCTACTGCAGCATGAGTATATACATAGAGATCGATGGTAAGTCGCTAGCCACTCGAGGATGAATGACTAGGACATGTGGTTCGTTCGCTTACCCCGATGTGAAGTCATCAGATGGATTGATTCCAGCTAGAGACGACTTCACGCAGATTCGTTGAGAGTCGATAGAGACGATCGAATGTTAGAAACCCTTTTCCAAGTTTAAAGTATTCGGAAGACAATGCAAGTAATGCTATGGACCCTGTAGAAGAATGAAACCCTAACTCGACGTAATGACCATGGAACGCCTCCGAACCTTAGGGTTTGCCGCAGTTTAGCGGTGCTATTTGTGAGGCTTGGGTTTGCCCTTCTACGGTTGGTTCGCAGGTGCTGTGGTATGTACCGGAATACTATTGAACTGTACCCAAGATGTTGATCTCTTGGGGGATTATGAAGTTCTGACAAATCGATCGGATGGTTCGACATCATTCGAATATCATGTGATGGGACACATTACTTGGGAGACTCCAGATACGAGTATAGCCATTGGAGCGCAGTCCATGCAGCCACGAGAAGACGAGTCCGAATCAGTCGACATTAAAACAGAGTGGTGTAAAGAGGTCGCTCGAGAATTCGACGAGATGGCGTTCCACTCTGCTGACATCAGAGCTGCGATACGCATGCAGAGGCGTTGATTATAGATATACCTTCCAGGAGGAGTCGCGATTAGTATGCAGCCGTTCCGGAATAAGAAACAAATATAGTAAAGATGATAACTTCCGGGCAATTCGGCAGAAACGAGATTAGAGAGAGACCTCGACAGGAACTTTCTTGAATACTATACGAGAAGACTTGGACCCAGGAGTGGTCATATTGCGCACACCCAGCAGGCCAGAGTTCGGCATCGTCGACGAGATAGTTAACCAGGTTCGGATAGATGACCATACCCAGATGCGTTGTGAATTGATCAAGAATGGACGAGTATGGAGTATACCTCCGCAGGTTGGGACGAGTTCCGGAGGACGTATTCGGCTAGATATCTTCCACAGAGTGATGAAGATACCGAGTTCGTGATTTCGAGTCCGTGTGAGAGACTTTGGATGGACCGTAGCCGAAGACATTTGCAGTGCGTAGATAGAGACGTGACATCGAAGTGGACGATGATACAGACAAGTGGGACAAGAAGTTCGTGCGAGATGCAGACGAGCTGTTATTACTCCCCGTTAAGATTAAAGGTCGGATATGTCTACAGAGGCGTTGGAACGCGACCAGCTTCCGAGGAAATGTTGTGCTGAGGACGCAGATGTCTAGAAAGCGAGAAAAGATTATGCAAGAGCACCAGCCTCCATACAGTTCGGTATAGGTGAGATCGGAAGAGACCTTGAGCAGGATTCCTTCCAGGACACTGCTGCGATAGGATTTGCACCAGGATCAGATGTGTGATGTGTATTCAGAGGACCAGAGGTCGGCGCCAGTAACGTGTTGCTTTACGAGTGGCTGTGAGGATTGACCGAGAGGTGACCCGAGAAGTGCTAGAGCGGAATCGTTCCCGTTAGCACACCTGACAGGGCCGATGAGCCGGCGGATTGCGAGATTGGCAATCCACAGAAGAGATAAGGGCCCGGAGACAGAGGACGCCAGACTGTGAGCAAGAAGCAAGTAGATATCTTGCGCTGCTAGCATTGGATGCACCGACACCTTCTCGACTTTGAAGGAGGATATACCGACGACGGTATTTATGATTTGTGATTTTGGTGATTCGATTATCACATATCCGTCACCTTGGATTTCGGTATTTTGGGCGATCTATTCGCATGATTTGGTCTTGATGGCTGAGTTCCATGATTTCTGTTTTCGTGCACCATGGTTGCTCCTACTGGGTATTCATATTTGTGCACAGTTATTGCACCTGATATCGTTTTTGTGCCTTGATTGAAAATGCTTATGACTTCATGGATTTCTTACGGTTGGGTTGATTTTGTGCACAGGGTATGCACACGATTTGGATTTTTGCACTCGGTATAGCTTATATGTGCTTATAGTGCATTGATATATGGATTTTGATTTCATGCCTATGTTATGCATGCGATTTGACTTATGCTATCAGCATAGTTTTCATGCACTTTTATGCTTAGATTTGATTTATGCACGCTGATGCACATGGTTGTGAGATTATATGCCGTGGTATACCTGATTTGATTGAGCCGTATTGTATACCGCCGATTTTGATTCTACTATTGATGTTGATTTCTTGCACTCCGTGTATTTGATTTGGATTTTGCGCATGTTCGACGCTTGATATTGGATTTCGTGCATGTTGAATGCGCATGATTTAGATTTTATTCGTGCATGATGGATGCACCTGATTTGGATTTTCGCGCGTGTTGAGCGCATGTTTTGAGATGTGATTTTGGTGAACACCAGATGCACTAAATCAGGATTCTTCGTGCATGTCAGATGCACCTGATTTTGCTGTCAGGCATACACGTTGCCTATGACAGATGTTTCGTCCACACCCGTTGTACCTAGACGTTGTTTCTGTGTATATGTATGGCACATATATGGATTTTGATTTCCGTGCGCACCAGACGCACAGGGTATTCTTATATACATTTTAGGATTGATTTCTTATGGAGCAGTACGTTTTTATGATATTGCTATTTGTTTTCGTACTGAGCAGGTCTAGTCAGAGGTCAGTACCTGGATGTATTTTTCATGCATTGATAGTTATCGAAGGGATTTCCAAAAAGCGAGCTATATTCTCAGTATTTACCTACGTGTCTGATATGACACGAAACGTTTTAAGTAAGGAAACCCTTCTAAATTGTTTTCAAAACGGCGGAACGTACATATTAAACAAAAGATATATACATATATAGTTATTTTCGTACAATAGACATCCGCCACTGTGCCGCGATACGCACATAGCACAGCAACATAAAAAGGTTTGGCATGCATTTCTTTCAGTTATTTACATGCATAGATTGATGTCTACGTGTATAATTCTGATGTATATCATATCGGTTTTGTTTTGGATTTGACCTTTGCGTTTTTACCATAACTCCGATGATTGCGGGATGCTTGACGGAGTTTTGATTTTGAGTTATCTTCTCATTTCTCATGCGCATGCATTGCGCTATGATGCGTTTTATGTATTGATGATTTCGGAGCCCCGACGACTTGGACTTTTACTGAAATGTTTTAGTACTTGAGGGGTTTAAATTTAAATTCGGGGACCGAATTTCTTTAAGGGGGAAGATTGTAACATTTCAAAAAAAATAAAATATTATTTTGAGGAAATTTTATAATTTAATAATAAAATATTGAATATTTTAATAAGGCGGTATAATTAAATACCGATAAATGGGGAAAAATTTGGAAAATTATGGAAATTATTTAAAAGAGGGTGTTTCATGTGAATTATGCAAATTTTAAGTTTTTATGATTAATTATATGCTAATTTAGTGCTAATCGCGATTAAAAATCGCTAATCGCGCTTTAAGCGTATTTTGTGCAAAACATGCACCATATCTTTTACTACACTTGTTGCATTTTCCTACATGTTTTGGGTGCATGGCTTGGTATTTTGGGGTTACTATTGATGTGAGAATGAAATTAGAAAAGAAAAGAAAAGAGTATTATATGGAGGTATGATTAGAGAGAGAAAGAGTGGGTGAGGGTCAACCTTGTCATGATGCCATCCCCTTATCATTTCATCCTCTCATTTCTCTCCCCTCTCCTCCCTTTGCTGCTGCTGCTGCACACCCCCTCCTCCTCCTCCATCTTCAACCCCTCAATACACCATGAAAATCAACTTAAAACCCAAACCCCATTTCACAAAAAGGATGCACAAGCTCACTAGCAACCCCATGGACCAAGAAAGAGAAGATTTTGAGGACTTTGAGCAACTCAAGAATTTTCTTGAGTTGCTAAAGGAGGTAATTTCTGCACCATTAGAGTAGTGTTTTAATTCCTTATGCATCCATACTTGTTTCATGTCGGTATCGAATGGTTTTGTGGACTTAGGAAAATCCTAGTTAGGGTTTAGGGAAACTTTGGGTTGTAGTGTGTAATTAAGCTCAGTAGAGACTACACAAACTCCCTAGTATTAGAATTCAGGCCTAAAACAGAGACTAGATCACCGGAATACAGATTTAGAAAAGCCGATATCGGAAAATTCTGAATTCTGTGGATGTAAAATGGAATCTGCTATCACCCTGAGACTCTGAAAATTATTTTGCAAGGACAGTGATACATGCAGGCACCTAGGGAGCTACCACCAAAGCCTTGGCCCCTAACCCTCAACCATGGTCGCAAATTTAATCTTTCTGGCCGCAAATTGCGGCCAGACCAGGGTGGAATTGGTTCGTGTTGGTTCTGTGGTCCCCTCATCAGTAAAATAGACCCTTGGTATATGCAAAATTATCTGATTTGACCTAGGATAGAATCTGGGAACTTTTTCCTAAGTTGCTGTTTTGATTCGCAGTTTCTTTTTGTGTATTTTAAATTCTGGATTAGCGTATTTGTGTTTTACCTTGATCACTTGACGTTTGTACGACGATATCGAGGATTGTTTGATGGTTTTGAAAGCGTAGTCCATAGGTTCTAACCTATAGGCCTTAGCGTGTCGTTTTGGTTTTACGATGTGATGTTAATGTGCGTTGCGATTGTTCTATCTTGTAGGTACCTTCTCGAGGGCTTCATACGAGGAAGAAGTCGAAGGCGAAATCGACACCAACACGCAGGATGCAAGGTGAGTAGATTATATCTACGGGGGAAGTCGGGTGGATGGCGTATAGCACCCCCGCAGTTCGATATCTAGTATACTATATATATACTATGTATGATAGCTTATTGTATGATATGGATATCCTAGATGTGATTAGGTGTATTATGGATAGATTAGGGTTTAGAAATAAACTAGTATAGTTTCCTAGTTGCGAACCCTAGAATAGGTTTACACCCACACACCCATACATACTTGCTTGTTATACTATTACCTGGATGATGAGGATAGTGAATGATATTTGGGGATGAGTCGATGAGATTGGTCATAGTGCCATAAGATCGGTGATATGATATGATTCGTATTTGGGATATGATATGAGATTGTAGCGGGCCTTTGGACGTGTGTTTCACACATGCATTTATATTTACATAGATGGTATCGATTTGTACTAGACTTAGATCAGTACCCCAGATCATGAGATATGATAATAAGGATACCAGATAATTGATGAGATAAATGTGATATTGACCCGTACCCAGCTTTTGGGATGTCGTACGATGATTTACCGTACGAACTTTATATTGATGATAGATCCGCACTCATGACTCGAGAATGTCATATGATATTGTATCGTACGCGGTACCTTTGAGGCGGGATCACCGACTATAATATATATATATATATATATATATATATATATATATATATGTCGACTCAGATTTAGGTGGTTTCCATATCCCTCCTGATTGAGTTGTTAGTTAGAGTCGTAGTCTTGCTAGTAGATGTTAGGCTAGGCCGATGTCATACCTATTTCAAAAACTAACGAATCGGGATTATTTTAAAGACAGGTAAGGGATTCTACGAATATTTTCAAAAGACGCATCTTTTCTTAAAAACACCGTAGCCCTTATTTTCCTAAAAACCCCGATTCGTCTACTTTCAAATGGCAAAACTGTATGACATCTTTATATGGATGTAGATTCTTCACTGCTGTGTTTATTAGTCGATTTCTGCATATTCTTGCTATTCGCATTGCATTGCATATGAAATTGTGTTTATTATTATATCAAAACCATACTGTTAGGACACCAGCACCATTATCGATAATGCATATGTTCCACGTACACCTGATTGTCGGCTCACACACTTCATCATCGATAATTGCCATGTCACTACACTATAGGACTGTTGCATTAAGGATATGATCCCTTGCATGGAATACTTGTGCACATACTTATTGTACACTCATACTTGTGCACATACCTATTGTACATACATATTTGCACATCCATAGATGATTCTGGCTTGATTAGAGATTTGGAAACCGCAAGATACTTTTAAAACCGATTCATTTCAAAAGAGCGGTTTCCCTCAATATGTGCATATTATTACTCCATGTTGCATGATATACTGATATGCTTACATTTCCTGTACATATCGCATACATCATGCTTTATGATTATACGCATTGAGATATGTTGTTTCCATGATATTTCTGGATTTGGGAACCGTGGGTATTTCAAAAGAGAGTATGTAATTGTTTTTAAAAACCCGGTTACCCTTGATATGATATTTCAGTGCGTCCACCATGTGTTTTCTCGGTTCTGAGAACGACATGTGAAACCTGATTCGAGGAGGCGGATGAGGCCGATTGCGGGTATATGGTGGACCCGGTATGGTACCCCGGGGTGAGAACGAATCGCTGTGTTGCAGACAGTGAGCCTGGCAGAAGGACTATTACCTACTGGTGACAGAATTTGGGCTCAGAGGATATCCGGAGGATACCGACCGGAGTCGAGAGATGATATGGGCCGATCCGGACTGACGGAGTCCGTGGGCCGATCCGGACCGACGGGGCCCGATATATGAGGATTTACGTGCCGATGCTAGGCACAGGTTTCATGATGTTTTCGAGTGTCGATGCTTAACACTCAGGTTCCATGATTTTGATATGTCGCGAGCGGCACATGTTGATTTACATTCTCATACTTCCATGCATACGTTTATGATATTTACATGCATGATGTTTATTGTCATTGGGTGACACGTGGAAGATTTCCACATACATATATTGACATTGATGACATTGATCACATAGTTGGATGATATCCACATATTCATAGACTTCATGATATAGTCGACATTGATCATATCTCATACTTATGATATGTTATTACCTGAGGCACTGGCATGAGCACTTGGCACTACACTCATGTATAGATGTTACATTGCCACCTTACCATGCTTCAGACTTATTCATTTGAGGTTTATATATATATCTGATCGTATTGACCTAGGATTGTGTCATACATACGATTTCTGCTCTGTGATGTTTTCTATTCACGAGTTGGAAACTCATCCCCGTTGTGCCACACTTTCTTGCAGGTTTTGCCGTACAGGTTTCATTGCGGCTTTTCCGGCACACTGCTTCCTTTTTGGGTGATTGCATTGGTAGGTGGGTTCACCCGCATAGTGACCACCCTTGTACTATTTTGTTCAGTTGTATCTAGTAATTCCATTAACCAAACTTGTGTATTGTTTCAGACTTAGAAAACCAGCTATGTATTATTTCGATTTTAGAGTCGCGCGTTGTAGTATTATGGTTTTCATGCTGTTTTGAGTTTCCTTTTTGAGTTTTGATCCTCGTCCTTCGGCGTTGTATATTACTGCTTGCGTGGTCATGACCGTCGATTGACGAAGAGCTAGCTTCCGCTTGGGGATGCCTTTTATCATTTTACATAAATTATCCTTGTTGTACCCCGTTCGGGGACAGTATTTACAAAGGAAACTCTGCTGAAATTTTCAGAAAGGATTGGAGATTTTAAAAATGCACATTCAGCTTACATTTTTAAAAACCTTGCTTTTAAAACATATTTTCCTTACTTCTTAAAAATTAGTTTTCCTTATTTACTCCTTAAAAATGGTTTTAGATTTCTGGGCTTTTGGCTTACTTGAATTAGATGGGGTCCTATAGACTTCATATGATTCAAGGCCAGTCACGTGCTATTTCAGGTCGTGACAGTAAGATTAGTAGTTTCTTAGTGGATGATGAGCTTAACACCGTCACGACTTTTCGGGTTATTAGGGGTCTGGCATTATCCACCCCTTAAACCCAGTATATGACACTCTTAGACAAAGAGACCGGGAGATTTTAACTTCATAACTCGCCACTTTTTTTTATAAAATGAATCCTTTGTAAAAGAAACTATTGGGAGTATGGTAGAACTGGAAATGTTTTCTAAACCACAATCAGTTACTAAAAATTTAGTAGAAACTAAGGATTCAATTGGACTCGACAAACCATATCCACTCCGCAAATTTAGTATGTGACCCCACCCACCCGAGAGATACTACAGTTTCCTCGTAGACGGTGATAGGGAGGTCAGCATTATGGTTATGATGGCCCTACTAGTTATTAGAAGGTTATAAGAAGTGGTAATTTCCAGATGGCCAGATGCAAGATATCCAAGCTGGACTCCACGCACTCCAGCAAATTATGGTTTTTGGACTTTGCCGGTTGCTCCTGAAGGGGTAAAATCCATTAGGAGTAAGTAAATCTTTCGAGATTAGTGTAGGTGGAAAGGTAGTAATCTAATAAGTCTAGACTTGTAGTAAATATTTTCATCAAATACCTAGTAAGGATTATAATGAAACTTTTCTTCAGTGTCTGTGCTGAAGTTTATATGGATATGACTTGCCACTGCTGCTATTGATGACTATGATATCTGGAAGGTGAATAACTATAACGTTTTTCTAAATGTGAATTTAGAAGTGCACATGTATATGACTATACCAGAGGGTTATTGTAGTTAGTGGGAGCAGCGGAAGGTGTGAAAGTTGCTTAAATTTATTTATAGACTAAAGCAAGTATAAGCGAAGACAATTCATCTGTTTTGATATGACAATCATATTGTTTGACTTCATCAAAATAACAGATGAACCTGATAAGAGGGGTGTAGGGAGCACTGTCCTGATATTTGGATGACATACTCCTGATAGGAAGTGATGTTCCTATACTAAAATCGATCAAACTATGGTTGTGACAGATGTTTCTCCACATACGATCTAGATAATATATCAAGAATTCTGGTGACTAGATCTACGATATTAAATCTTGATTTGGGAAGTGTCTCAATCTAGGTATTTGGACACCATTCTAAAGGGCTTTAGAATGGACAACTCCTAGCATGGCGGTGTACCCTCATGTGATGGAGTCGTCCAATCTAAATAAATGTCTTCTAGACTGATGAGGAGAGGGACTCTCGTGAATGACATTTTAATTGTTTTGGCAATTAGGTCAATCTTTCGATGTCATGTATCAGACCAGACATAGCTTATGCACTTACTGTAGTAAGCGGATATTAATCCAATCCTGAAGAAACGAACGGAAGTAGTGAAGATGTTCTTGGTGTATGGTAATGGCAGCTCCCTACAGGAGGCGGTTACCGGTTCCAGCTTCCAAGGTGACTTGGATGACATAATAACTGTCAGAGTTATAAGTTTACCCTCTTCTGAGGGGCAGTATGTTGGAAAGTTTTCCAAGCGGATACTGAGGTAGACATTGACACATGATGCTGATTAGATTCAGCGGAGTATACAACTTAAAAATTTTGTTGGATAAAGGTGTTCATTTATGAACTTGGTCCCTCATCTATCCAGACAAATTCTAAGGCAGATATCGCTCAGTTCGGGGGATAGTTGATCTCCGTGAAGTTGAGGTATAAAGAGATAAAGTAAGGAACATTGTAGCGGATCCACTCACTGAGGCTATTTATCGAACACAGTTGTTTCTCAAACAAGGTTTGCAAAACTGATTAGTAAATAAGTTAGGTATTCGATAGTACATATAGCTGTGAGTATGCGATATCGGAATAATTGGCCTTAAGTGAAAGTGGGAGATTGTTGGATATGGTGCCCTCAAGGCAATTATTGTAATTGCAGGTAGGCAATTATGGTAATTGAGAGAGGACCTATACGGGTAGAACAGTCTTGCTCGAGATGATAGTATGCTATCTGGTTTGTCTTTATCATTACGTGTATACATTTTATTACGTGTCGCTAATACATAATGATAAAGCCCATAGGATTCTTACTTGACTACCAGCATTATGATGACGATCATATACATGGGAGCTGGGTAGTCCATAAGCACATCCTTAAATGTCCTTAGTTATGGGAATATCGAGACTGGGTATCAATATTCCAGAGTAAACTAGTATATACGTTTCTAGACCCCCGACGAGGGGCGGTAGCCGGTCTCACAAGTCATTTGTGTTTTGGCATCTAAGATTATATATAGGTGCTCACTGGAGGTGAGTACACCGGACGAACTCGCTAGAACTTGTAGATAGCATTATACCTATCGTCAGATAGCAGTTCTCTGGCGACATGAGTACATAGTAGTCTTTAGACCTGAGATCATCATTTGTCTCGTATGAGTTCCCACTGTACTTAGATTACTACCCTATCACGGCTCAAAGGAGTTATGCAAACAAGTTTTTGTTGGGTACAGTCTCGAGCCATAAGGAGGTAGTGAGCGATTGAAAAGGATTCGTCTCTCCTGATATATAAAGTCGATGTCACGCTGTGTTTGGTTGGCTATCACCATAAATTCCTGACCATGGTGGATGAGATTTACTGACGGGAGATCAGTAGTTTCTTGGTGGGTGATGAGCTTGTGCTGGCACGATCTATTGGGTTATTAGGGGTCTGACGTTATCCATCCCCTAGACCTGTTATGCGAAATTCTTAGATGAAGAGACCAGACTATATGGAGATTGTCTCATTCTGGTCCGATAAGGTAAGGGCGGACTTGATTGTCGACCTCTCTTTCGGCATATACCTGGATAGCTGTTACGTACAGCTAGTGCCACTGACGTGTTTGTAGTTATGAATTTATCCACTAATCACTGCCCGTGTATTGTCGAATTTTTAGAGTCCCACATAGAGGATTTTCCCGGTTCAGACGATATAATGCAGATGCAGTACGTTGATACATACAGGAGTCTGATTAAATATGTGTACTTGCTACACGAACTTTAATCGGACGGTTGATAATACCAGTCGGTTTTGGATTAAGCCGGATTGTTAAATCAAGTATTGATTTAATAATTTACATATATATATTTCGATATATATATTCTAGTATTATGTTCTCTATTCATTCTCTTTCTCTCTTGGCTATCCGTATTTTTTTTACGAATATACGTATATTTATTTCGATACGTATACGGGTGACGTATTCTGTATTCATACGGGAATACTTTTAGAAGGAGAACACCTCATTTATGAATTTCCTTTTATGGAAATTCAAGGGAATGAGGTGGCATGACCATAGTAGAGAGGGATGGATGAGGGGGATGGCTTGGATTATTATATTGGTGATTCATTTGATTGCGCTATTTGAGCATGGTTGAAAAATATAATGAGACTTATCTCATTGATTTTTCTAAGGAGCCTCTCTCTCATTCTCTCATGGCTAACTCTTTTTCCTTACCTCACTATCCTCCTCCTCTTTCATGCTAGCTCTCTTGAGCTTTAATTTAGAGAGAAAAATGTTAGTGGAAATATTCCTACATCCCTAAGTATCACAACCTAGCGAATTATGATGTTTAGATTGCTTCATTAGAGATTCAAGGTAAAACTGAAGCTTGGATCGGTTTCTCTCGGGTAGATCATTTTTGGTAAGGGCGGTCGCCTCTCAAGAAAGTTCCCGATGACCTACAGAGCTTAGAGGGCCTTCCATGATTGGGTGAACACGCGAAAAATCTCATAATGCTTTCAACCTTACATGTTTTAGCTTACTAGTTTAGTGTTTGAACGGATTCTAGGTTTTGGTTTTCTCTCGTTTGAACGAAAAATTTTGTTCGTAATTTTCACTTTCGCTGTGCTTACTCGCGAGTGCCAGGGAATCATAACACATTTCAAAGAAACAAAGAAATAGAGAGGAATATCGTCAGCGAACTATCGCTTGGTAAGTCCCCAAGATAGGTGTGAGTTATATGATTAAGGTGCAAGGTGATATGCAGTATGGTAAGAATAGAAAATAGTGAACATGTGAATAAATATACTATGGTAATGTACATGGCAGTCTAAATGATATGTAAGCATGTAATAAGTGTATAGTGGTGAACATGAAGTGAATATCAGTGTGTTCTAAAGGTCTCTACAAGATAAACTAACTAACATAAATTTAAAGATGAATGTCAACCAATCTCAAGAGTATTCACAAACTCAAGGGTAGGGCCTCAAAAGTAAGAAAACACGGGCCAAAAAGTAATGGGACTCCAACTGTCGTTGAAGTATTCTAAACCCAAGAGTAGAGACTCAGAGGCTTGGAAACATGGGGCCTCATTCATGAATTCGTGATGCACCGTTTCAGCTCGGTACTACAACAATGTTATTTGTAATGGGGCTCATGAGATTCCGTTGAATTCATACTCAAATTACCCCAACACCCCGTGTATCTAATTTATAATTATGATCATAAGTCTTGTTAGAATCCATGAATAAATAAGATAGAGTATGAGTTCAAGTCCAAGTCGAGTTCAAATATTTATATTGAGTTCAGATATTCATGTCAAGTCATTACGTATTCATGGTTCGGGCCGGGTCAAGTCAAATCAAGCATGCAATAAGTTCGTTCATGTGAATCATATAGATACAATTGAGTTTATGTCAAGATCAAGTAGTCATGTCAAGCGTAAGAATTCTAGTCAAGTTGAACCAAGTTTGTTTGACTAGGGAAATTAGGCAAATGATAGCACTTATTGTCTCCGGCTTGCCGAGACTCAAGAGAGAAGATGTCATTTAAACCCAACTGTTACCTAAATACCTTTAAAAATAGTTGTTTTTATAGATTTTAGGTATTTATGCGAAAAGATATCATTTATAACTTAGTGGTATTTATGTAAAATAAACCTTTAAATCCTCAAGGGTTTTATGTAAAATATTATACGTTGAAATCTCGAGATTATTATGATAAAAAGTATACTTTTGATAAACTAGGGTATTTTAGTGAAAAACTAACCCTTCTAGAGTTAGGGTATTTTCTTGAAAAAAAATCTAATTTGAAATCTTGTTTTCTTTTAATTAATTAGAAATTATAAATAGTGATAACTCAAATTAATAAAACTTTTTATCTTTTCTTTTACATTAATTTTACATTTTGTTTTATATTTGTATTCTTTTTCTTTCGAGACCACGTTCTGTGAAGAGCTCTGCATCTCACTCCACTAAACCTAAGAATATGCTTTAACCAGCACCACTCACAACAGGGTTCTTCTCACGTGGGTTGTTGAGACAAATACGCATTGGAAAAGTTAACTTTTATTTTAAACTTTAGGGTAATTTTGTGCAAAGCTAATCTTTTAAGTAATTTGTTACGAAAACATTAGTGTAGTATGATTCCAAAATGTGTGTGTGGGGTAAGATCGTTACCTCGTGCGTTTTCAACTAAAAATATGTTTAATAATATCAACCATACCATTTCTTAAATATTCATGTTAAAGCATGTAGGGTAAAAGAAGTTAAACGAAACTATATGGTATATATATGTTACTAAAGACCTATCTTGAAAAGAATGTAAAATGTAAGCTACATGCTAACACAATATTTGTTATGAGGAGATTCTTTGAAACCTTAATAGAAGTGGAGGCAAGTTATCACAAGTTCTATTGATAAGTTTTATTTTGTAGATTTAGTATGATGTCATGAAGAGACTATAAAAAAGTGATTATTTAAATATGGGATTTGGCCATATAGTACAAAACATTAGATGATTGGGACATGGACAAAGAGGGATTCAACAAAGAGAGAGAGGAATGAAAATGGAACTTACGGTTTTAATTGCGCGTACTGGTACGTGCAAGAGAATGAAGAGATGAGGTCTCGGTTTAAAGAACCGAGACTGCTAACACGAAGAGGCGGTGAACTTGGTCCACCGACTTCCTTTGACGATTTGTAGAACAACATAGATGGAAGAAGGGGTTTTACGAAGACTAGAGAGACTTGAACTTGATAGGGCTTGGCCTTGAGGGAACTTAGACTTGAGAGATCAAATTAGAGAGAAATTTGCATCGGGAATTTTGGGGAAATTGTTCTTTTGAAAGCTATGAATTTATAGGAAAAGAAGTTGAAGAGATGAGGTATTAAAATGAGAATTAAATTGAGAATTAAACACATTAAAAGGGATTTTTAATGTGAAAAAGGAGGTGAGGCAGTTCTCTAGTTGAGCGATTTGGACGCGCGGGTTATAGAACAACAGTCTAGAGGCTTAACCAATGAGCTATAAGGTCATTCTTGAACATTATTTATCAAGAATTATTTATAACTCGAAACTTGAATAGAAAATTGCCTCTCTTATTAATCAAAACAAAGGGGATTGGTATATGAAATTTAGGGTCATTACAATAGTTCTCATTTCATTCCCATCATAGAAAATCCACATAAGGTGTTGTCTCTCTGAAACTCGAAATCCTGTGTCAATAATCGAAACTCGAAATCTCAACCTCATAAGGTGTTGTCTCTCTGACACTCGAAATCCTGTGTCAATAATCGAAACTCGAAATCTCAACCTCATAAGGTGTTGTCTCTCTGACCAGCTCTCATTTCATTCCCATCATATAACCCAGTCGGTATCCTCCAAATATCCGCCGTGTTCAAAACTATCACTGGTATTAATGAGTTATCTCGCTAGACTCCCCGCCTTTCTTTCAGGACTTCCTGCCCCTCGGTATCGTACCGGGTCCACCATATATCTGTAACCGATTCTGTCCCACCTCGGTATCGGATATCACCAAACCATATATATATATATATATATATATATATATATATATATATATATATATATATATAAAACTCATGGTGGACGTACCATCATCATTTCAAGAGTAAATCATAATTTGCAAACGAAATCAAGTTTTATAAAATAGTACTACGCGGTTTCTCAAATCTCATGGAAAACATAAAGTTCATATGAACAATGCATAATTAACTTTGCAACAACGGAAGCTAAAATATAAGCATGTATTGAGGAATGGTATCAACATAATAAGAACATGATAATCAATATATGATACTAGCATGGATATAATTAAAACACGAAGAATCATGGCAAGATCTATACGTGTCATGGCAGTTACTAATGATGTGTACGCGTAGCATGTGAGTCTGTGATAAAATGATATCTCATGATTTTGTAAAGTGAATAAGGCAAATAAAAATTCTAAAGATATCTAAACAAAATTATCTACAACTTTCAATTTTTATATATTCCAAATTAATTGTCAATAGAAAAATACAGAATATGGCTATAAATTTAGTGAAAAACAGCTACTGAAAACAGTAATTTCAGTTTCGAAACTCTTCAGTTAAAAATTCATAATAATTCCATTTTACAGTGAAACTGAACCAAAATTTTTGAGGTAAAAGATAAGTCGGTTATTTACAACTTTGTAGTTCACCAAATAAGCTAATTCCCAATAGAAAAAAATTTCTAAAAATTTTGAAATCCCAGCCTGTCACTGATTTCTAGAACATAGTTCAATTAGAGAAAACAATAACAAGAACTCAAACTTTTAAAATTAACTAATTAAAATTTAACAAATACTCACATAAAAACCTATCATACTTGAATAGAGAATAATAACATATATATATAACCAAGTAATATTTATAATCTAAGTAGGAGAAAGCAATAGATGCCTTGTTTATGGATCAAGAACCCTTCAAATGCAATGACTTCTTCAATCTCTGGTAAAACTTTAGGGTATCCTCATGCAATAGAGATTTTGGCTAGCCTAGTCTTGGATATTTTGAGTTGGAGAGAGAATTTTTTTTTGAGAAAAAATGAATAAAACTGGAAAATATGAGTATATGAGTGCATGCTCTCTCTCATCTTTCTTCTCTACATGTGTCATGCCACATGTCTAGAAAATTGTATTTAGTTTGTTTACTTAATAGTGAGATGTAACCCTAACCTAATTCTACAAAACTAACACATACACACTAATTTATGAAAACTCAATTAAATAAATTTTATCAATTTAATAAACTCAGTATATCATTATTTAAATTCTAAAATAATTATTAAAATTTTCGAAATGTTACACATGTCAATCATTTGTCGCCGCTTTCACATTGTTCAAATACCTTACAAATAATTTTCAAACCATATAACCTTGCAAACAAAAAAATGAAAATATAAAAAAGACTATCAAAACATGGACTTCATTTCATATTACTTTCATCAACACCACTCCTTTTCGCTAATTCAACTATTACAACCGTAATAAAATATAATATAATTTTTGACGATGTATAATATAATTACTATAGAAGAAGAGACTATAATAATGAGTAGTATTTTACTTTGTTAATCTCTTGGATAGATTGTGATAGGTTTCAAACCTGGTAGGTTAAGCATTTTCCTATAATAATCGGGGTGAACATATGTATACAGTACATTTTATTAAATGCTTCGGAGAACAAATGAATTAAGTATATATATTAAAGTAAATACTCACATGCTATAACCACTCTACTTTCAAATTAAATTCACTTCTATAAGATAAAAAGGATTTTAATAGCATGAAGGAAAAAAATTAAATTAAGAAATATATATATATATATATATATATATATATATCTCAAAAGGAGACTGTTAAAACTTTTTCATTTTCACTTTGTAGAGTACTTCAGATTTTGTAAAGCAAAAAATGAGGCTGTGAATAGCTCATCCAACCTTGGCTACGAACGCATCTCACAGCCCTCTCAGTGGGTCCCATTCCAACTTAAAACCAAGGATACGCCGTCCCTTGTTTCCTCCCACTTTGGGTCGCAGCCTCGTGCGTCCCATTCCAATTTAAACCCAGGGACTAGGTTCCCTATTTCCCCCTTTTTGCACGTTATCCTCTTTTCAAAATAAAGGTTTAACAGTAACAATAAAATTGAGAGTTAACAACATTATCGTTTAACTATAAAGAAAATGGGACCTGCAGGGACCCTGCAAGCCTATCCTGTAGTAGCCTAGGCCAATGAGGTCTAGAATCTTAACTGTAAAATAGTCAGTGGGTCCCATCGACCTATGTGTGAGGCCGCTGCAGTTTGGACAGCCTAGGCCAATGAGGTCAAGAATCTTAACTGTAAAATAGTCAGTGGGTCCCATCGACCTATGTGTGAGGCCGCTGCAGTTTGGACCAGCAGGGTGTCTAATGAGAGAGGTTTTGTGCAATTAACTCACCGCAATCATTGGTAATTTAATGACCTCATCAGTATAATACTCGTGATCCTCTTCTTGCAAGCTCAACAAAACCTCAAGCATGCTCTTCTTCTTCTCATCCCCCGCTCTTCTTCTTCTCTTCCCCGACCAACTCTTTTCTCTCTTTCTCATTTCATCAATCAATCCTTGAAATAAATTGTCCATCTCTTCTCCTAAACTCTCTTCATCCTTTTCTTCACCCCACCAAAATCCACCATCCTCAATACCCCAAAGACGCACCGACCATCTGAAACGGCTCCTCCACCACCTCCCGCAACATTGCCGAAGCCTCTCCATCGACTCGTTTCCCTATTAGCGTTCTCATCATAACATTGAAGCCCAAATTAAACAATCTAGGCTTCAACTCAACTTTCTTCATCGTTTAGATATCATTGGCTACTGCTTAGATATCATTGGGTACTGCTTAGATATCGCAGGAAAGTAGATATAGCATGCAACTACTAGATATCATATATAAGGGGTTTATTGACAACTAAAAACGTTTTTAGGAAGGCTTTGACAAACTATTCAAGTCCGGAGACAATAGAAAAAAGTGCTTGAGTGGTTTGACAATTTACCCTTTAAAGAATGACCAAACTGCTAGAAACTCCCTTGCGTTTCTACCCAAAAATAAAAAATCGTTCGTTTAAGTGCTTCCCTGCTTGGCCTTGGCTTGCTTAAGGGCCTTCTATAAGGTTTGGTCCATTTATTTTATTAATTACTTAAAGGGTCCTATATTTTAGTGGATATGTAGGATATATGATGCAACATTTATAATATCACACTCTATATATTATTTGACATATTAATTGTATCTTATAATGACATTGTATCGAACAAGAAATGATATTGGTGTGCTATTATCTAGCGAAATGATAGACCTAATTAATTTAGTTCTCTACTCTTGCGCTATTCATAGGCAGTCCAACTTGTATTGCTTATTTACTATCTAATCCATATAGATAGTGTAAGTGGTTGTGGCCTTATGGCCCAATAATTTGAGCCCGAATCGGGTTGTTAGAGAGACGAGAAATCTTTCATTCATGACCGTGTCAAGCGCGAGAACATGGTGATTGTCGAAAACGCGTTCGTTGAAAGAATCACGTTAAAATTTTAGGGAGTTCGGGGCAAAGGAAATAAGAGAAATGTCTATTAAAGAGAGAAGAACATGTCTCCCTGATTATTGACAAGAATCAGTTATTCTCGGAACCCAAAAAAAAACCATTTGAAATCCCCTAATCCTTCACTGGTATTAGAGCTAGGTTCTTTATCGCACGCCGCCGGCGATCTGCTCGAGCTTTTTCTTTCCTCGATCCCTTTTGAGTCTCCTGCAGTCGACTGCTACCGTCGTTCCCCATCTTTGACGAACTCGATGAAACCGACTCCATTTCCGATGCGCTATATAATCACAGATTAGATATCCGTATTTTTATTTAGATGAGATAACACAACAGATTATTTGTAAAGGTCACCAGTATTTTTTTCCCTATGTTTTTTTAGTTTTTATTAATTTCATTAATTCCTTTTGATCCAATTATTTTACTTGTTAATAGTTTTTAGAATTTTGCACAGTTGTATATACATATTTTTTTTATCAAACCATTAATTTGATATTTATAAATTGTTATACCTTAACATGGTTTACTTTATCCTACACTTGTTTCTTTATCCGTCATGATTTTTTTTATTACCTGTTTTCATAACAACATATCACAAAATTAAGTAATTTTTGCATAATATTTTGAAACCTTACTAGAATGGCTAGTAAATTAATTGCTTCTGAATTGCCTAAAATAGAACGTCTTAATAATACCCACTATGATATGTGGCATAGGAAAATTAGATATGGACTTATCACAACGTAGATAACGTCATAGAAGGCACTGCTTCTATTTTCGGAGAGATCCAACCATAGAACAAAAGAGAGAATATGAGCTGAGAAAATTAAATGACAAGAAAACTAAAAGTCTTATGTTAATATTCATGAAAGATAACTTAATAAAAGTTTTTGAAATTTATGCAACTGCAAAAGAGTTATGGAAAGCAATTAAGTAAAAGTATAACACTACATCTGAGGTGAACATACAACTTTTATTACGTAGATATAACTCTTCTCGTATGCAAGAAGGTGATAACGTAATTGAACATTGTAATAAAATGATTGTCATAGCTAAGGATCTTGCTACTGCTGGAGTTGAAATTCCAGAGAACATGCAAATAGTAACTATTCTGAATAACTTACCACTATAACTAGATATGGATGCCACAACACTTAGATTAAATGGTATCATAAAATGTGTCACTGACCTACCATCTCAGTTGGCAATAGAACGAGATTTGGTAGCCAGAAAGAAAGGTCTAGAAATGAATTTTGTGCAGGGTGAAGAGCTGAATGTTATGCAGAATAGGTTTTCACGTGATGCACATAAGAGAAAGAACTGGAATATAGAGACATCAAAATCTCAGTTCAAGGAATCTAAACAGCAAAACACTCGAAAGAAAGTACCAAAAGAAGCTTGTTATAATTGTGGAATGTTTGGCCATTTTAAGAATGACTGTCCAGGAAAACAAGCTAATTCGAGTATATCAAAGCATTTTGGAAATAAAGCACCACATAAGCGTAAGTTCGTAGGTGTGATCGCGTGTAATTCTGCAAGTGCTGACATTGATGGCTGGTAGATTGACTGGGGTGCTATTAGGCATATTGTAAAGACCCGGCTAGAATTGCCAGACATGAAGGAACTGAAGAAAGGAAAACAATGCATTTATATGGGAAATAATACATATCTAGATGTTGAAAGTATCGGAACTTATAAGCTAGATCTTGAGAACAATGTTATGGTAAAAATGTATACTATGCGCCAGATATTAGGCGTAATTTGGTTTCAATTCCTGCATTGCTGAAAAATGGACTGGAGGTCCGTTTCTATAATAATCGAGTGTCGATAAGGAAAAATAAGAAAGTTTTTGCCATGGGCAAATTTGTACCTAAGCATGATTTATTTAGTCTCCCTATAGGGGGCGATGATGCCATTAATAAAGTTTCTGATTTGAATTATTCCTTGTATTATTTATCTGATTATGATATTTGGCATATGAGATTAGGACATCAATATACATCTAAGATAAATCAGATAATTGAAATGAACATGCTACCAACCCTTACATGTGTAAGAACATTACCTTGTGAATATTTGCTTGACCGGAAAAATGGCTAGAAAACCATTTTTAAGAGCTCAAAGAGAATGAATGGTTGGGTTTAGTCCATTCAGATATTTTTGGGCCTTTAAGTGTTAAGATTCACGGTAACAAGGAATATTTCATAACATTTATAGATGACTATTCCAAATTTGCTTTTGTATATTTTTTTAACTGAAAATTGGAAGCTTTTAAATGTTTTAAAAAATATAAGACTGAAGTAGAACGTAAATTTGGAAGGAATATTAAAATATTGAGAACTGATAGGGGTGGGGAATTCAATTCAAAAGATTTTGATAACTATTGCATTCAACATGGAATTAATAGGCATACAACAATGCCTTATTTGCCACAACAGAATGGTGTGACTGAATGAAAGAACAGAACATTGTTAAATGTTGTAAGATATATGTTATCTCATTCCGACCTCTCTAAGGAATTTTGGGGAGAAGCAGTGTTGAGTGCAAATTATATTCTCAATCGAATTCCTACTAAATCAGTAGAATCTACACCATATGAACTTTGGAATGTGCACAAACCTGAATTAAGTCATCTTAAGATGTGGGGTTGTGTAGCTAATGTTCTTATTCCATCTCAACTTAGAGATAAGTTGGGTTTAAACAGTTTGAGGTGTAGATTTATAGGGTATCCAGAAAAGTCAAAGGGATATAAGTTCTTCCATAAAGAAAATGGGGTCATCGAAAGTAGAGATGCTACATTTCTAGAAAATCTAGAGGAAAATGAACAAGTTCAAGAGGAAATAGAACCTCTGGTTATAATAGATGATGACTATTTGTAACGTTTTAGAAATCTTTTAGGCGAATTTTCCGATAATAAGTAAAAATAAATTGTGTTTTCCGTAAAAACCCAGAAGTGATCATTTTTCAGAACTTAACTGCATCTAATTTAACTAGGAAATTGCTAGTTTGCGGTTTTTAGTTGTCACTTGAAAATTTTAGTTCATTTTAATATTTTTCCTTAATTAAAATATTATTATAAGATTTTAATTATGCACTTAATTAGTGGTAATTACAATTTTGATTGGATTAATTATGCTAAAATGAATCTATACTAACTTAATCACAAGATTAAGCATTAAACCATCCTTGAAAATATCTAGATATTTGTTGAAATTAAAGGAAATTTTAAATAAAGAATTAAAAGGGATTAAGAGGTGGCATGGATGGGAGGTGCTTTAAATGAGCTTTAATGATGTTTTATACTTGAATTTTCCATACAATTCCACAACCTTCATCATTTTCCCATGTTGGCCGAGCCCTCCCCCTCCCCCCCGGCCGCCTTCTCTTTTCTCTCACCCCATTTTCACTTTTTCAAGCTCAAATAAATCATCAAACAATCCCACAAACTCAAAAACAAATCCATACCCATTATTCTTTAGCTTAATCAAGCTTGGATCTTCATGAAAGTTAGCATTTTGGAGGCTAATTTGGAAGTTTAGTTGCAAGTTTGTGAATCTAAGTGAGGTATAAAATTCTAACCCTAAACTTTAGTGTTGTTTAAGTACCTTAATCTAGTTATTAGATGTTTAATTAAAACTTAAATTAGCATGTTTTATAAATTCTAGAAAGGGTTATGAAGATCAAGTTAGGGTTGATTGTTTAAAATGGTTAATCGAGAAGTTTAGACTTTGAAAACTTAACCTAGTTGTGAGAATATTATTTGTTATTTTATTAATTGTCTAATTAAGCTTAACAGCAAACTAACTTTTACTAAATCTTATATGGATGAAATTAAAATTGTAGTAAAGGTTTGTGTGACTTAGTTAAGCTACATTGCGATGATTTTGATCGCTAGAATTGTTTAAACTTCTAGACTTGAATTAAAATGATTAAAAGTGCTTATTAGGTTTTCGGTAAAATTAGGCGTGGGTTTCAATTGACGTTGTGATAATAAATATATTATCTTCAACGATATATATTGTGTTGTGAATGCGCGATCGGTATGATCGGGATCTAGGCTTGGTGGTTGTGTAGTTTAGCGTTCCTAGATAGGGTTGTGCCGATATCGTGCGCGTTTTGTGCACTTGGTGCACAGTGTGTATATCTTGTGGACGTTATCTTTGCGTTTCGTTGTCTTTGTATCTGCGCAGGATATTTAGCCTTATGTGTTGTGTTTGTGAAATTTTAGGATCGCAAGCGGGGACTTCGGACACTGCGAAGAAAGGGAAGCAGGTGGTCGGATTTTCTTAGCTTGAGATCATCGGTGAATATATTTAACATCTACGGGGAAATCGCCCGTATGACGTTATGCGTCAGGGCTGGATATGATATTAGAGCTGCATGTTTATACGCATATGAGTTGATTTCGCATGAGCATCATTACATATTATTACCTGTTGTGTCTTGACTTGGTACCTTTTGGATACTGCACCATTACTGACGGTTCATATTGCACGAGCACTAAATTGTATGCTACACTCACACCGTTGGTAATTGCCATGATATGCGCAACACATACTCTGCTATAGCTACTTGTACATCATGCATACATATTTACATGTACACTCGCATATCTTACTATAGTTATATATACCCCTATGTGGTATTATATTGACAGTGATATTGAGACGTTGATTATTGTGCTATTGTGCATATGAAATGCATCATACATACATACTTACATGTAGAAACACATATCTTGCTATAGTTACATGTATACCTCATATGATGCTGTACTTGATTTCGGAGGAATTGGGAACCGCATGATATATTTTAAAACTGGATTCGTTTAAAAGAGCGGTTTTCCCTTAATATGCTCATATTGCTGTTTTATGTTGCATATATCAAATTTCATGGATTTATGCATTGAGATATGGATTTCATGTGATTTATGGATTGGAGAACCATGAGCATATTTCAAGAATTTACGTATTATTTTGAAAACCCGGTTTCTCTTGATATGATATTTGGATGTGTCCACCATGAGTTTTCTCGGTTCTGAGACTTGTGTTAGATACTTGATTCGAGGAGCGAGGGGGAACCTTCTGCGGGTACATGGTGGACCCGGTGAGGTACCCCGGGGTAAGAAGACTCGTGTTGTTAGGCGGTGAGCCTGGCAGGGGAGCACTACCTATCGGTGATAGTATAGAAACCGACGGTTATCCGGAGGATACCGTGTGGGAGTTATAACATAAGATATATTGAGGGCCGATCTGGGTATGCGGCACCTGAGAGATGAGTATTTACGTGTCGATTCAGGACACGAGTACTTTATGATGTTTCGAGTTTCGATATTGGACACTCAGGTTCCATGATTTTGTTGTGTCGTTGATGGACACACGAGGTAGATATACTTATATATAGACACACACACACAGAGGCATATGTTTTCGTGATGTTTCAAGTGTCGATGTTGGACATTCAGGTTCCATGAGATTTACAGATTTGAGGGCCGATCAGAGTGACGACGCCTGAGGTATTAGGATTTAGGGTGTCGTTGATAGACACCAGGATTTTCCACGATGATGATTCATTGATGATGTTATGTTTTATCCCATACTCCGTATTTATTTGATATGCACTGCTTCATGTATTTGTAGTACCTGATGGTGTACCTTGATCATGATTGTTGCATATCTATATTGCCATACTTATGCTATCAGATTACATGTGATAGATTTATCGCTGTTCGTGCATACTTATGATTTCAGTATGATGTTATTTACTATTCACAAGTTGGCAACTCACCCCCATTGTGCCACAGTGTTTTGCAGGATTTACCCTCAGAGTAGTTGCGGCAGGGCTTCTTATTATCTTTACTTTTGCAGATACCGCTACGGTTGGCTGTGAGGCCTTTTTCTATAGGTGGGTTTGCGGTCCAATGATGTTCATTGCTTATATTTTGTATCTAGTACTCTCCATCTACCACTTCATGTATTTGACTTAAAGACGAGTTGTGAGGATCGATGTTGTATTATTTTTATGACTCTGGGTGCCGTGCTAGTAGGAGCCAGCCTTGTTATAAGTTTTTACCTTCTTATGCTGTTTTCATTTATATTTCTTCGCTACGGCGTCGTATATATACTTGTAGTGGCTGTTTCCGTCGTTGGGTGTGATTTGCTCTCGTTTGGGGATGCTTTATTATATTCAATGTTGTACCCGTTTTTGGGGCTAGTTGTTACAAAGGAGGTGCTGCCGAAATTTTTAAGAAAGTAAATTTAAGTTTAAAGATTTTTACTTAAGGTTTTCAGATGATTTTTAACTATGTTTTCTCCACTTATCCCTTTTTGGGGTGGTTTAGATTTCTGGGTTTCGGCTTACTTAAATTGCGTACGCCTGTTGACGTCACGTTGTTTAAGTGCCGGTTACGTGCCTAAATTTGGGCCGTGACAAACTTGGTATCAGAGCGCTAGGTTTTGTAGGGTTCCTAGGCACACTAATGAGGTCTCACAAGGCATCAACCATGCCAAATTCAAATTTTTCTTGTGCCTACAAACCCTAATACGGATCGTTAACTAGAATTTAGGCGAAACATGCAACTAGTTAACAACTTAACTAAGTGAACCGAAATACAACCTTTATAGATCCGGTCCTCCACCTCCATAGCTCCGTGATGAAGTCTTCTCGCTGCGATCATCGGATCCCGGGCTCTAGCTTCGGCTTCATCGGAGAAATGGGCGGGCTAGGTCGTCGACTTCGATGCCGAAGATGATCTACGTCGAGGCAAAACAAGATCAAGCTCCAACTTCACCAAGCCATGAAACTTGTGAAGAAAATGTAGGGTTCCTAGGCACTCCCAAGAGGTCTCACAAGGCATCAACCATGCCAATTTCAAATTTTACGGTGCCAAGAAACCCTAGACTACGGATCGTTAACTAGATTTTAGGCGAAACTAGAAACTAGCTAACAACTTAACTAAAGAGAAAACGGAAATACAACCTTTGTAGATCCGGTCCTCCACCTCCATAGCTCCGCAATGAAGTCTCCTCGCTGTCCAAATGGAATCCCGGGCTCTAGCATCGGCTTCATCGGAGAAATGGGCGGGCAAGGTCGTCGGCTTCGTGCCGAAGATGATCTACGTCGAGGCATCACTAGATCAAGCTCCCACTTCACCAAGTCATGAAACTTGTGAAGAAAACACCCTATACTACTTGACAAGAGGTAGAGGATGAAGAAATAGAAAGTGGGTTCACTTTAGAATTGGATTTCTCACTCATTTGCTCAAGTTGCCATTGATGGAGCAAGGTTTTCTTCTTGAAGAAGAAGAAGAAGATGAAAAATGTTATGATAAGTTATTTCAAAAAGAAATTAAAATGAATACTTATCATAATCAAACCATGGTCAAGTGTAGAGAATAAACTAGGGTTAGGTCAATGGTTAGGGTTAAGCATGAAGACAAAAATGGTGACTTAGTCAAAGCTTCATGAAGCTTCAACATGCATCCAAATGAAGCCACCATTTTTCTTTTCTTTTGCCAAAAAGAAAGAAAGAAATAAATGAATAAATAGATATGAAAAACAAAACCCTAACCACTTAAATAACCATGGTTTAATCTTTACACAAACTCAAGTAAGCATGTATCATCAAACATGATACAATCAAGTGCACAAAAGTATATCACATATACAACTTGTGAACTTCAAGTGAGAAAATCCATTTAAAGTGAACCAATACTAGTTAATGCAAAGTAATATATCAAATATATAATTATGCATTAAATCATTAAATCAACACTTGATTCAATGATCCGGTCATGTCGCACACAACCGACTAGTATACAATGTATCGATTTATCGAATCAATCCTTGATTCGATAACTAGGTTATATCGCATACAACCATTCGATACATTCATCGCGAGAATGAAATACGGTATCACATACACACATTATTCTCGGTCCCGCACATATCTCATATACGCTCCTATTTCGTTTCGCTTGAGCCAGGAAACCTCTGTGTAGGACTCTAAAGACTCGTCAATACGCCGGCAGCAGGTGATGATCATATCAAACACCCACAAGCCGCAAGCGGTCTGCTAAACGTAATGGCCACCCGGGTATTGAGCGATGAGAAGATCGACGAGCAAGCCCACTCACACTCCTGTGAATCCAACCAGTAACACTTGCCGTACAGTCCGATCTGATCGTCTGATATGTCGCATATCTCGCCTAGAGGTGGTAAACGTCAGACCCCAATAGCTCGATAAGTCGTGTCGATATGAGGTCTATAACAATTCGAGAAACTACTGGTAACACTTACCAGTAAATCTCAGCAACCCTGGCCAGGGATTCCGGTTATAGCCAATCGAACACAGCGCAACATCAACTCCCTATACCGGGAGAGACGAATCCTCTCCTATCGCTCATTGCCTCCATGTGATTCGGGACTGTACCCAAAAACCACCGTTTTGCACGCCCTCTTAGACGTGGTAAGATGGAAATCAAAGCACAGTGGGAACCACACAAGTCTCTATGACGATCTCGGGTCAACAGACTACTCTGTACCAGTGTCACCAGAGAACTGCCATCTGACGTAAGGTATAATACCATCTGGGAGTTCTCGGCGAGTCCGTCCAGTGTACCCAGTCTCTACTGAGCACCCGTATATCATCTCTGATGTCAAACACCAATGGATATGGGATCATCCATCGCCCATCTGTATGGGTCGAGAAGGTACACGCTAGTCTACTCTGGTATATCGATGCCCCGTCTCGATACACCCACGACTAAGGACTTTGAAGGATGTACTTATGGACTACCATGTCCCCACTAGTATGATCCGCATCATAGTCCAGGTAGTCAAGTACACATCCTAAGGGCTTTACCAACATATAACAGAGAGACAATCAGTATACACGTTAAGGTAATGAGTAACCAGATAGCATACTATCATGTCGAGCAAGAAAGTCCTCCCTATATATGTCCCAGCATCCACTACAATATACATCCAATGTACAGTAATGGCCTCTAGGGCATACATATAACTAACAATCTCCCACTTGCACTAGGGCCATCTGATTGCAGTGGTTGTAGTATCTCATACTCAACCATCCCATAAAAGTCTCTCTCTGGGAATAGGCCTTCGTGAGTGGATCCGCCGTGTTATCCTCTGAGTCTGCTCTCCTTCCCTCAATTACCCTGGAGATCAACTATCTCCATGATCAGGTGATACTGCCTTAGATTATGTCTGGGTCACTGATGGGACCGGGGTTCCCGGGCCAAAGCCACACTTCCATTGTCACACAATGGTAGGAACGTAGTTCATCTCATGAACCAATATACACCCAAACAGCCTCTTTGGTAGCATCTTAAGTAGCGATGTATCTAGCCTTTATCGTCTAGTATGACACGGTATCTAGTTTGGAACTCTTCCAACATACCGTCCCTTTACTGAGGGTAAAGAAAATGCCTGTGACTGACACTCAGTCGTCTTTATCACCCTGGAACCCTTCCAGTGATTTTCCCCAGGATCAACTGATACCATCTCACAACGACTAGTGAGTATCCTAACATCCAATTAAATCTTTCTCATAGTTCCAAAGCTTAGGATTTAGTAGGTATCACTTTGATCCTATGTGGAGAATCTTTGTGATAAGCGGAGATTGATCGAGCGTAGCATAGGAAACTTCTTCCCCATCAAGAGTATGTCATCCACGTACTCTACGAGGATCGTCACAATTCTCCCTACTACCTTTTTGTTTATACAAGGTTCATCTACTATTTTGATGATGTCAAACTCTTTGACTAAGACATCAAAACAGATGTTCCAACTTCGCGATGCCTGCTTTATCCTATAAAGCATCTTGCACACGTTTCCGCTACTCCCACTGTCTACGAGGCGCTCTGGCTGTGTACTTATAGACGCCCTTTTTCTAAAACATCATTTAGAAAAGCAGTCATGACACCCAACCGCCAGATATCGTAGTCATGGTATGTAGCCGTGGCAAGTAGGATCTGGATGGACTTAAGCATAGCCGCTGGAAAAAGGTTTCATCATTATCCATGCCTGGTTGATGACGAAAACCTTTAACAAGTCTAGCTTTGAAAGTCTCAACTTTTCCATGTACACCAAGTAATCTTCTCAAGATATACTTGCTCCTGATGGGGATTTAACCCTTCAGATATAGCAACCAAAGTCCATACTTTGTTGGTGTATAAGGGTTCCATCTCAGATCGCTAAGCATCCAGCCATTCTTACAGAGTTACACTCCTGATGGCCAGCTCGAAACTAGTTGGGTCATCATCTCATGATGCAATCCTCGCTCCCACTGTCATAGAGAAACAGAAGTATCTCTCAGGTGGGTGAGGAACCCTACTAGATCGGCGGAGAGGCTGAGGTTCGTTGGTTTCTACTGTATCCTTTGGTTCTATCAAATCATCAGCTGCAGATTGTATAGCTGGAACATTTTCAGTTCTACATAACAGACTTTGCCTCGAGCTTGTCCGGATTTTGTTTTTAGACATAGGCCGGTCAACCCCAAATCTTAACTAACTTAAGAAATGGGCTCTTCCCTTTCCATATCACATATGAAGTGGTAGGCACTGATTTGATTCGAACCTAATTCAATAGGTATGTAGCTTCTCAAGTGCATAACCCCCAATGGAAAAAGGTAACTCAGTAGTACTCATCATAGAGCACACCATATCAAATAGGGTGTATCTGCTCCGCCCCGACATACCATCGTGCTATGGTGTATACGGAGGAGTAATACTGAGAGAGAATCTCATTCTCCTTTAGAATAGTCCAGGATTTCTGTGCTCAAGTATTCTCCTCCTCGATCTCATCAAGGGACATAATACTTATACCCGTATTTTGGTTCTCTACTTCTAACTTATATTCTGTGAATATCTCAAAAGGTTCGGACTTGTGTTTCAACAAGAACATATGTCTGAATCTAAAGAGATCATCAGAGAACGTAATGAAGTATAAAGAACCAGTCCTGGCATGTGTAGACAGGGGACCTACATACATCAACATGTATCATCCCAAGAGTTCACTAACTCTTTCTCTGTTTCCAATAAACAGGGCTATGGTCATTTTATCTTTGTGACATGACTGGCAAGTTTCATAAGATGTAAATTCAAACCGATTTAAATATGCATCTATATGTAACTTTAGCTAGTCGGGTCGCATTGATATGACCTAGTCTACAATACCTCAAGAAGGATCCATTCATTTCTGAACTCTTCCTCTTATGTGTGTTCCATATACTAAGAACTGTAGTTTGATTTAGAACATCAATGCTTTTAGATAACGTGCCTGAACTGATCAACTTTTGATACAGGAAATGTTCAAAACATTATCCAACAATACAAAATTTTATCATTTCTTTACTAATAAAGAGAGTGATATGATTTTGTATATCAGGTTCGGTATCTAATAACATTCGTTCAGAATCAATGTATTGGTAATACAGGGTGACAGTGACCAACAGACTTGGCTGCAACACTTGCCCCATTTTCTGTCTCATGAA
The DNA here is from genome assembly GCA_030015575.1 of Agapanthus africanus. Taxonomy (NCBI): domain Eukaryota; kingdom Viridiplantae; phylum Streptophyta; class Magnoliopsida; order Asparagales; family Amaryllidaceae; genus Agapanthus; species Agapanthus africanus. Next base: position 401,667,513 of record JASDDO010000008.1, read on the forward strand.
ACTTATCACCCGTTCTCAGTTCTCTACCTTTCTGTAGCCCTATGTATCAGATTACATATCTGGGATCCTGATCTGGTATCACATACCCAGGACGTGGAGGATACAGAGAAACAGTTCTTTGTAATGAACACACCCGAAGATGATGCATCAGCATGCACTCTCTTCGTTTGGGCGGCACGGGAATTCTGGTATTCCCCAATTTCCTGCTCTGTCTTATAACAATTATAAGTTGGAGCGGGACCAACGTTCCCCAGCTCAGTATAATAAGCGGGTTTGGTCAATATTCCGTATTATTATCTTGATTAAGGCGTGATATGGTCGCTACCTGGAGAGAGAGAGAAGAAAACACTCAGCGTGCGCTCTTGCAAGAATAGATTGGTTATTATTTTATCTAATCAGGATGGCTCCCACTGTTTTAATCAAATCTTCCTTCAAACCCTAAAAGGAAAGACTAGCCGGGATTAATTACACACTACAAGTTCGCCAATCTTTCAGCCAGGCCAGTGTCGGTACTTTGAGGGAGGTCCCCCTTGCTTTCGCACGAACCTAATTAATGTAAACTTCATTTTCCCAGAGGCGTAACCTCGTTAACACCTTTCTAGACACCTACTTGATCGGCTAATTGTAATGTGTAAAACTCTCCCAGGAGTAACTCTTACTCGCAGCGGGTATCGGGATCCAACTATCTCATAGAAGGTATGCAATCTCATTGCAAATTTCAACACTTGAAATTCCCGATAATTTTGCCCCTAGCACCCTATGACCTTGACGGAGGTCAACAAACCATAGGCTACTAGTCAAGTTCAACCCTTCATTTCTTGATCGAATTAAACCCACCCGCATGACCCTTGACGGAGGTCAACAAGGCCGCACGACTACCCTAATCCAATCTGCATCATATGCATAAGCAGATAAATACTAGTTAGCTACCGCACACTACGTCTTGACGGAGGTCAACAAACGTAGCACGAATACTAAATAGGACTTATCTGAAATGACGGAGGGCTACGTCAGGTTTTTCTGAAAACCTATTGCGTAATGAACTTGATATCGTTGTAGGATCGAATGAATTTTGAAATGGAGTGTTTTTGAGGCTTTTCTAGTTTTTCTAAAGGAGTCACTCCCGGTGAAGGGATCGTCGGTCCTTTCCTCATGGAATGAGGTGCGGGATATATCACATATATCACTGTGCAAAGCAAAAACTCTTAAATGCAATCAAAAGACAAACCGAGGGTTGTAGCATCTGCCAGTTATTGCTAAAGGAGTCACTCCCGGTGAAGGGATCTCGGTCCTTTCCTTATCGAATAAGGTGCAGGATATATCATATATACCGCTGTGCAAAGCAAGAACTGTAGCTACCTGTTTTATTTTTGAAATTCGATTCTACAACATCTTAGGTTTCTTGTATTTCATTAATCTCATTAATGAAGTCCTATTATTTAAATTACCTAAACATCATAGATAAATACGACGTACACTTATGCCATCCGCATTCGCCTCGATGTCCCCTCGTGCACCGTTAGGTTAGGTAACTAACGACAGAGCGGGGCAGGGCTAGCGCGGGTGTAAAACATAAGTAACGTCTATATAATATATCATATATACTATATACTGTATCTATCACAGAACATCACATGATCACATCAGAGATATCGCAGCAGAAGAAACATATGAAATATTGGATATACTAGGACGTCCGTGTTTTCAATACGAGCCAGTATAAAACACGGATTCCACGGTCGTGATGAATAGCCAAACCCACACCCCTAGACCCCTACGAGAGCGGCAACCAACCCTACCAATTCTAGAGTTAGGAGACCCGGACTCGACTCCTCGAGTTGGTCTCCCACTGGACTCCAGAACCCGGTTACTTGTGCTCCCCTCCTCGGGTCTATCCTAGTGCAGAAAAGTAAATAATATACAAACGGTGACATCTTCCGCAACCTGGAAGTGCCCCAATAAAAGAATATTATATACAAGTTTTTACATGAATGAAAATGAAAAACACTCATCTCACATAAAAACCCCCCGGCTATACAAACAAGACGATCCAATATAACATATCCAGCAACACATAACATCACATGTCATCAACGTAAGTAAATATGAGCATCCCAATTGTCGTTGACATATAGCAACGAAACCGGCGATAACACATATTACACTTACGGTCACAGAAAAGAAAATATAAAACTACAACAGTTGGAATCCGCAACCACCTCAGACATCGCATGCCTGACCAAATGAATTACTTAGACATCGCATGCCTAACAATTATAAACCCCGCATTTCAGTCTCATTATCGAAAACACTTTTCAATATCAAGTCGGAGAATTCAACAGGATTCCCGACATTCTGATCGAATGCTCGTCGCAAACTTTAGTAGACGGCCGCACCCCCGATGCCGTCGACGAAGTGCACCAAGGCGGAACACCGCTGCCGCGAGCACCCGAACGGATGCTTTCGGCGACGGGGTTCTCCTACAGTCACTTGGTCGGGGCTATGGGGTGAGGCTGTCTATTAAGTTTACCCGGCGAGTATCCGCGTACGCTACGTGATTGCGACGGACTTTTGATCACATCAAAATTCCGTGGCAACCGATCAAGTGAGACTAAACTGCTATGTTTATAACATTCATTCAGTTATCTCATAACAATTTGCGAATTCCAAGTATTGTATCACATTCCGGATAAATAGAAAATGTTAAACTTTCCGATCGAACAATCGAACACCCAAGTTTTCCCGATACAGTTTGACACATGAAATAAGTCTAAAAACATTCAGTTCGTGCCTCAGTACCAACGGTCCAGCCGTAGAAGGGTCAAGCCAACGCCTCACATGTGGCACGCCGTACTGCCCCAAACCCGAAGGTTCAAAGGGCAGTTCAAGACGGTCACATAATCGAGTTAAGGTTTGTTGTCTTCTAGAGGGTCCATCGCGTTACTTGCACTACTTAGAACGTCTTTAAACCACGGAAAAATCCAACACTTGGAAATTTCCCGACAGGGGAAAAATTGGGTATTTATATCCGGTCGAACTTTTTAACATATTCAAAATTTATCCGGAATCCACATAGACAAAATTTGATAATCCGATCGAATCATCGAATCCCCAAAACAACCCCAGAAAATTCAACTCTTGAATAAATATTAAAAATTCCCAGAAAATCCAGCACTTAAATATAGAAATTACTGTGCAATCCAGGTGAAATGATTCATCAATATGACCGCGGAACCGCCGCCTAAGGCATGGTTAGGCCGCGGTTCCGCGGCACATTAGACGACTTAGGGGACCCGTTTTGTACAGTAATTCTAAGAAAATCCTGCTGAATTTTTTAGAAATTTTTAATCTACAAAAAACAAAATTTTCAGAAAATTTCCAGAGAGGGTGAAAGTTTAGGGTTTCGGGTTCGTTTGGCTTTCAAACTTCGTCTACGCATCGCCTAAGGCTCTAGCTAGGCTCTGATACCACTGTAGGGTTCCTAGGCACTCCTAAGAGGTCTCATAAGGCATCAACCATGCCAATTTCAAATTTTACGGTGCCAAGAATCCCTAGACTACGGATCGTTAACTAGATTTTAGGCGAAACTAGAAACTAGCTAACAACTTAACTAAAGAGAAAATGGAAATACAACCTTTGTAGATCCGGTCCTCCACCTCCATAGCTCCGCAATGAAGTCTCCTCGCTGTCCAAATGGAATCCCGGACTCTAGCGTCGGCTTCATCGGAGAAATGGGCGGGCAAGGTCATCGGCTTCGTGCCGAAGATGATCTACGTCGAGGCATCACTAGATCAAGCTCCCACTTCACCAAGTCATGAAACTTTTGAAGAAAACACCCTATACTACTTGGCAAGAGGTAGAGGATGAAGAAATAGGAAGTGGGTTCACTTTAGAATTGGATTTCTCACTCATTTGCTCAAGTTGCCATTGATGGAGCAAGGTTTTCTTCTTGAAGAAGAAGAAGAAGAAGATGAAAAATGTTATGATAAGTTATTTCAAAAAGAAATTAAAATGAATACTTATCATAATCAAACCATGGTCAAGTGTAGAGAATAAATTAGGGTTAGGTCAATGGTTAGGGTTAAGCATGAAGACAAAAATGGTGACTTAGTCAAAGCTTCATGAAGCTTCAACATGCATCCAAATGAAGCCACCATTTTTCTTTTCTTTTGCCAAAAAGAAATAAATAAATGAATGAATAAATAGATATGAAAAACAAAACCCTAACCACTTAAATAACCATGGTTTAATCTTTACACAAACTCAAGTAAGCATGTATCATCAAACATGATACAATCAAGTGCACAAAAGTATATCACATATACAACTTGTGAACTTCAAGTGAGAAAATCCATTTAAAGTGAACCAATACTAGTTAATGCAAAGTAATATATCAAATATATAATTATGCATTAAATCATTAAATCAACACTTGATTCAATGATCCGGTCATGTCGCACACAACCGACTAGTATACAATGTATCGATTTATCGAATCAATCCTTGATTCGATAATTAGGTTATATCGCATACAACCATTCGATACATTCATCGCGAGAATGAAATACGGTATCACATACATGCATTATTCTCGGTCCCTCACATATCTCATATGCGCTCCTATTTCGTTTCGCTTGAGCCAGGAAACCTCTGTGTAGGACTCTAAAGACTCGTCAATACGCCGGCAGCAGGTGATGATCATATCAAACACCCACAAGCCGCAAGCGGTCTGCTAAACGTAACGGCCACCCGGGTATTGAGCGATGAGAAGATCGACGAGCAAGCCCGCTCACACTCCTGTGAATCCAACCAGTAACACTTGCCGTACAGTCTGGTCTGATCGTCTGATATGTCACATATCTCGCCTAGGGGTGGTAAACGTCAGACCCCAATAGCTCGATAAGTCGTGTCGATATGAGGTCTATAACAATTCGAGAAACTACTGGTAACACTTACCAGTAAATCTCAGCAACCCTGGCCAGGGATTTCCGGTTATAGCCAATCGAACACAGCGCAATATCAACTCCCTATACCGGGAGAGACGAATCCCCTCCTATCGCTCATTGCCTCCATGTGATTCGGGACTGTACCCAAAAAACACCGTTTTTCACGCCCTCTTTGACGTGGTAAGATAGAAATCAAAGCACAGTGGGAACCACACAAGACTCTATGACGATCTCGGGTCAACAGACTACTCTGTACCAATGTCACCAGAGAACTGCCATCTGACGTAAGGTATAATACCATCTGGGAGTTCTTGGCGAGTCCGTCCGGTGTACCCAGTCTCTACTGAGCATCCGTATATCATCTCTGATGTCAAACACCAATGGATATGGGATCATCCATCGCCTATCTGTATGGGTCGAGAAGGTACACGCTAGTCTACTCTGGTATATCGATGCCCCGTCTCGATACACCCACGACTAGGGACTTTGAAGGATGTACTTATGGACTACCATGTCCCCACTAGTATGATCCGCATCATAGTCCAGGTAGTCAAGTACACATCCTAAGGTCTTTACCAACATGTAACAGAGAGACAATCAGTATACACGTTATGGTAAAGAGTAACCAGATAGCATACTATCATGTCGAGCAAGAAAGTCCTCCCTATATATGTCCCAGCATCCACTACAATATACATCCAATGTACAGTAATGGCCTCTAGGGCATACATATAACTAACAGAAAACACCCTATACTACTTGGCATGTGGTCGAGGATGAAGAAATAGGAAGTGAGTTCACTTTAGAATTGGATTTCTCACTCTTTTCATCAAGTCACCATTGATGGTTGCAAGCTTTCTTCTTCTTCTTTGAAGAAGAAGAAGAAGAAGAGAATATGATAATATGATAAGAATAATCGGAAAAAGAAAATAAAGCGATTCTTATCATTTTAGCAACCATGGTTTAGTGTAGAGAATAAACTATGGTTTAGGTTTAATGGTTAGGTTAGGCATAAAACAAAAATGGCGGACTTATTCAAAGCTTCATGAAGCTTCAACTATAAAACAAAGTAAGCCACCATTTTCCTTTTTGCCAAAAATGAATTAAAGAAAATAAATAAAACATTTAAAGATTACAAAACCCTAACCATTAACCTAAACAAGGTTTAAAGCATACACATACCCAAGTTTGCATGTATCATCAAACATGATACAAACTAGTGCACAAAACTATATCATATATACAATGTGCAATTCAAGTGAGAAAATCCATCTAAAGTGAACATATATTAGTTAATGAAAAGTAGTATATCAAATATATAATTATACATTAAATCATTAAATCAACACTTGATTTAACGATCCAGTCATATCGCATATGACCGACTAATATCCAATGTATCGATTTATCGAATCAATTCTCGATTCGATAACTAGGTTATATCACATACAACCATTCGATACATTCATCGCGAAAATAGAATACGGTATCACATACACGCATTATTCTCGGTCTCGCACATATCTCTTATGCGCTCCTATTTCGTTTCGCTTGAGCCAGGAAAGCTCTGTGTAGGACTCTAAAGACTCGTCAATACGCCGGTAGCAGATAATGATCATATCAAACATCCATAAGCCGCAAGCGGTCTTCTAAACGTAACGGCCACCCAGGTATTGAGCGATCAGAAGATCGACGAGCAAGCCCGCTCACACTCCTGTGAATCCAACCAGTAGCACTTACCGTACAGTCTGGTCTGTTCTTCTGATATATGGCATATCTCGCCTAGGGGTGGTAAACGTCAGACCCCAGTAGCTCGATAAGTCATGTCAATATGAGGTCTATAACAGTTCGAGAAATTACCGATAACTCTTACCAGTAAATCTCAGCAACCCTAGCCCGGGATTTCCGGTTATAGCCAATCGAACACAGCGCAACATCAACTCCATATACCGGGAGAGACGAATCCCCTCCTATCGCTCATTGCCTCCATGTGATTCGGGACTGTACCCAAAACCCACCGTTTTGCACGCCCTCTTGGACGTGATAAGGTGGAAATTAAAGAACAGTGGGAATCACACAAGACTCTATGACGATCTCGGGTCTACAGACTAACCTGTACCAGTGTCACCAGAGAACTGCCATCTGACGTAAGGTATAATACCATCTGGGAGTTCTCGGCGAGTTCGTCCAGTGTACCCAGTCTCCACTAAGCACCCGTATATCATCTCTGATGTCAAACACCAATGGATATGGGATCATCCATCGCCCATCTGTATGGGTCGAGAAGGTACACGCTAGTCTACTCTGGTATATCGATGCCCCGTCTCGATACACCCACGACTAGGGACCTTGAAGGATGTACTTATGGACTACCATGTCCCCACTAGTATGATCCGCATCATAGTCCAGGTAGTCAAGTACACATCCTAAGGGCTTTACCAACATGTAACAGAGAGACAATCAGTGTACACGTTAAGGCAAAGTGCAACCAGATAGCATACTATCATGTCGAGCAAGAAAGTCCTCCCTATATATGTCCAAGCATCCACTACAGTATGCATCCTATGTACAGTAATGGCCTCTAGGGCATACATATAACTAACAATCTCCCACTTGCACTAGGGCCATCTGATAGCAGTGGTTGTAGTATCTCATACTCAACCATCCCATAAAAGTCTCTCTCTGGGAAAAGGTCTTTGTGAGTGGATCCGCCGTGTTGTCCTCTGAGTCAACTCTCCTTATCTCGATCACCCAGGAGATCAACCATCTCCATGATCAGGTGACACTTCCTTAGAATATGTCTGGATCACTGATGGGGCGGACGTTCTTTGGCATAAGCCACAACGCCATTGCCACACAATGGGATGAACAAAGTTCATCTCATGAACAAATATACATCCAGACTGCCTCTTTGGTAGTATCTTAAGTAGCGATGTATCCAGCGTTTATCGTCTAGTTTGCCACGGTATCTAGCTTGGAACTCTTCCAACATACCGTCCCTTTACTGAGGGTAAAGACAATGCCTGTGACTGACTTTCAGTCGTCCCTATCACCCTGGAACCTTTCCAGTGATTTTCCCCAGGATCAATTGATACCGTCTCACTACAACTAGTGAGTATCCTAATATCCAATTAGATCTATCTCATGGATCAGAACCCAGGATTTAGCAGGTATCACTTTGATCCTATGTGGAGAATCCTTATGATAAGCGGAGATTGACTGAGCATAGCATAGGAAACTCCTTCCCTATCAAGAGTATGTCATCCACGTACTCTACGAGGATCACCACCATACTCCCTACTACCCTTTTGTTTATACAAGGTTCATCTACCATTTTGATGATGTCAAACTCTTTGACTACTACATCAAAACAGACGTTCCAACTCCGCGATGCCTGCTTTATCCTATAAAGCAACTTGTACACGTTTCCGCTGCTCCCACTGTCTACGAAGCCCTCTGGCTGTGTACTTATAGACGCCCTCTTCTAAAACATTATTTAGAAAAGCAGTCATGACACCCAACCACCAGATATCGTAGTCATGGTATGTAGCCGTGGCAAGTAGGATCTGGATGGACTTAAGCATAGATCCTTAGAAAAGGTTTCAACATAATCCATACCTGGTCAATGATGCAAACCTTTAACAAGTCTAGCTTTGAAAGTCTCAACTTTTCCATGTAAACCAAGTAATCTTCTCAAGATATACTTGCTCCTGATGGGGACTTAACCCTTCAGATATGGCAACCAAAGTCCATACTTTGTTGGTGTATAAGGATTCCATCTCAGATCGCTAAGCATCCAGCCATTCTTACAGAGTCCCACTCCTGATGGCCAGCTCGAAACTAGTTGGGTCATCATCTCATGATGCAATCCTCGCTCCCACTGTCATAGAGAAACCGTAGTAACTCTCAGGTGGATGAGGAACCCTACTAGATCGGCTGAGAGGCTGAGGTTTGTTGGAAACAATTGAATCCTTTGGTTCTATCAAATCATCAGCTGCAGTTTGTATATCTGGAACCTTTCCAGTTCTACATAACAGACCTTGCCTTGATCTTGTCCGGATTTTTGTTTTTAGACATAGGCCGGGTAACCCCAAATCTTAACTAACTTAAGATATGGGCTCTTCCCTTTCCATATCACATATGAAGTGGTAGGCAACTGATTTGATTTGAACCCTATTCAATAGGTATGCAACTTCATAAGTGCATAACTCCCTAAAAGGAAATAGGTAACTCAATAATACTCATCATAGAGTACACCATATCCAATATGGTGCGATCGCTCCGCCCCGATATACCATCGTGCTATGGTGTATACGGAGGAGTAATGCTGAGAGAGAATCTCATTCTTAGAATAGTCCAGGAATCCCGTGCTTAAGTATTCTCCTCCTCGATCACATCAAAGGATATAATACTTATACCCGTATTTTGGTTCTCTACTTCTTACTTATATTCTGTGAATATCTCAAAAGGTTCAGACTTGTGTTTCAACAGGAACATATGTCTGAATCTTGAGAGATCATCAGAGAATGTAATGAAGTATAAAGAACCAGTCTTGGCATGTGTAGACAGGGGACCTTCATACATCAACATGTATCATCCCAAGAGTTCACTAACTCTTTCTCTGCTTCCAATAAACAGAGCTACGGTCATCTAATCTTTGTGACATGACTGGCAAGTTTCACAAGATGTAAATTCAAACTGATTTAAATATACATCTAAATGTAACTTCAGCCAGTCGGGTCGCATTGATATGACCTAGTCTACAATACCTCAAGAAGGATTCGTTCATATGTGAACTCTTCCTCTTGTGTGTGTTCCGTATACTAAGAACTGTAATTTGATTTAGAACATCAATGCTTTTAGATAACGTGCCTGAACCGATCAACTTTTGATATAGGAAATGTTCAAAACATTATCCAACAATACAAAATTATATCCTTTCTTTACTAATAAAGAGACCGATATGATTTTGTATATCAGGTTCGGTATTTAATAACATTCATTCAGAATCAATGTATTGGTAATATAGGGTGACAGTGACCAACAGACTTGGCTGCAACACTTGCCCCGTTTTCTGTCTCATGAAACTTATCACCCATTCTCAGTTCTCTGCCTAACTGTAGCCCTATGTAACAGATTACATATCTGGGATCCTGATCCGGTATCAAATACCCAGGACGCAGAGGATACTGAGAAACAGTTCTTTGTAACGAACACACCCGAAGATGATGCATCATATGCACTTTCTTCGTTTGGGCGGCACGGGAAATCTGGTATTCCCCAATTTCCTGCTATGTCTTATAACAATTATAAGTTGGAGCTGGACCAACGTTCCCCAGCTCAGTATAACAAGCGGGTTCGGTCAATACTTCTGTATTATTATCTTGATTAAGGCGTGACATGGTCACTACCTGGAGAGAGAGAGAAGAAAACACTCAGCGTATGCTCTTGCAAGATCAGATTGGTTATTATTTTATCTAATCAGGATGGCTCCCACTGTTTTTTATCAAATCTTCCTTCAAACCCTAAAAGGAAAGACTAGCCGGGATTAATTACACGCTACAAGTTCGCCAATTTTTCAGCCAGGCCAGTGTCGGTACTTTGAGGGAGGTTCCCCGTGCTTTCGCACGGACCTAATTACGGTAAACCTCGTTTTCCCAGAGGCGTAACCCCGTTGACACCTTTCTAGACACTTACTTGATCGGCTAATTGTAATGTGTAAAACTCTCCCAGGAGTAACAATTACTCGCAGCGGGTATCGGGATCCAACTATCTCATAGAAGGTATGCAATCTCATTGCAAATTTCAACACTCGAAATTCCCGATAATTTTGCCCCTAGCGTCCTATGACCTTGACGCAGGCCAACAAACCATAGTGCGCTAGTCAAGTTCAACCCGTCATTTCCCGATTGAATTAAACCCACCCGCACGACCCTTGACGCAGGCCAACAAAGTCGCACGACTACCCTAATCCAATCTGCATCATATGCATAAGTTGATAAATACTAATTAGCTACCGCACACTCCTTGACGCAGGCCAACAAACGTAGCACGAATACTAACTACTACTTATCTGGAATGACGGAGGGCTACGACAGGTTTTTCTGAAAACCTATTGCGTAATGAACTTGATATCGTTGTAGGATCGAATGAATTTTGAAATGGAGTGTTTTTGAGGCTTTTCTAGTTTTGCTAAAGGAGTCACTCCCGGTGAAGGGATCGTCGGTCCTTTCCTCGTCGAATGAGGTGCGGGATATATCATATATATCACTGTGCAAAGCAGAAACTATAGAAGCAATCAAAAGACAAACCGAGAGTTGTAGCATCTGCCAGTTATTGCTAAAGGAGTCACTCCCGGTGAAGGGATCTCGGTCCTTTCCTTATCAAATAAGGTGCAGGATGTTCTACAAGGAACACCGCGATGCAAAGCAAGAACTGTAGCTACCTTTTTTATTTTGAAATTCGATTCCACAACATCTTTAGGTTTATTTTATTTCATTAATCATATTAATGAAGTCCCATCATTTAAAACACCTAAACATCACAGTTAAATACGACGTACACTTTTGCCATCCGCATTCGCCTCGATGTCCCTTCGTGCACCGTTAGGTTAGGTGACTAACTGCAGAGCGGGGCAGGGCTAGCGCGGGTGTAAAACATAAGTAACGTCTATATAATATATCATATATACTATATACTGTATCTATCACAGAACATCACAGATATCGCAGCAGAAGAAACATATGAAATATTGGATATACTAGGACGTCCGTGTTTTCAATACGAGCCAGTATAAAACACGGATTCCACGGTCACGTTGAATAGCCAAAACCCACACCCCTAGACCCCTACGAGAGCGGCAAGCAACCCTACCAATTCTAGGGTTAGGAGACCCGGACTCGACTCCTCGAGTTGGTCTCCCACTGGACCCCAGAACCCGGTTACTTGTGCTCCCCTCCTTGGGTTTATCCTAGTGCGGAAAAGTAAATAATATACAACAACGGTGACAGCTTCCGCAACCTGGAAGTGCCCTAATAAAAGAATATTACATATAAGTTTTTACATGAATGAAAATGAAAAACACTCATCTCACATAAAAAAAAAACCCCGGCTATTCAAACACGACGATCCAATATAATATATCCAGCAACACATAACATCACATGTCATCAACGTAAGTAAATATGCGCATCCCAATTGTCGTTGACATATAGCAACGAAACCGGCGATTTCACATATTACACTTACGGTCATAGAAAAGAAAGTGTAAAACTACAACAGTTGGAATCCGGAATCTCTTTAGACATCGCATTCCTAATCAAATGAATTCCTTAGACATCGCATGCCTAACAATTATAAACCCCGCATTTTAGTCTCAATATCGAAAACACTTTTCAATATAAAGTCGGGCAATTCAACAGGATTCCCGGCATCCTGATCGAATGCTCGTCGCAAACTTTAGTAGACGGCCGCACCCCCGATACCGTCGACGAATTGCACCAAGGCGGAACACCGCTGCCGCGAGCACCCGAACGGATGCTTTCGACGACGGGGTTCTCCTACAGTCACTTGGTCGAGGCTATGGGGCGTGGCTGTCTATTAAGTTTACCGGCGAGTATCCGCGTACGCTACGTGATTGCGACGGACTTTTGATCACATCAAAATTCCGTGGCAACCGATCAAGTGAGACTAAACCGCTAGATTTATAACATTCATTCAGTTATCTCATAACAACTTGTGAATTCCAATTATTATATCACATTCCGGATAAATAGAAAATGTCAAACTTTCCGATCGAACAGTCAAACACCCAAGTTTTCCCTAAAGAGATCAACACATGAAATAGGTTTGAAAAAATTCACTTCATGCCTCAGTACCAACGGTCCAGCCGTAGAAGGGTCAAGCCAACGCCTTACATGTGGCACGCCGTACTGTCCCAAACCCTAATGTTCAAAGGGCAGTTCAATACAGTCACATAATCGAGTTAAGGTTTGTTGTCTTCTAGAGGGTCCATCGAGTTACTTGCACTACTTAGAACGTGATTAAACTACGGAAAGATCCAACACTTGGAAATTTCCCGACAGGGGAAAAAGTGGGTATTTATATCCGGTCGAACATTTTAACATATTCAATAATTATCCGAAAAACACATAGACAAAATTAGACAATCCGATCGAATAATCGAATCCCCAAAATAACCCCAGAAAACTCAACTCTTGAGTGCAAATTAAAAATTCCCAGAAAATACAGCACTAATAGATAGGAGTTACTGTGCAAAAGCCAATGAAAGAAACGACCGTATGGCCGCGGAACCGCCGCATTAGCCACGCTATTGCCGTTGTTCCGCGGCTATTTGATCGAATTAGAGGTTCCGTTTTGTACAGTAATTCTTAGAATCTACTGATGAGTTTTCTGCATATTTTTAATTCTCAAAAATCCCCGATATCAAAAAATATACAGAGAGCAATTTGGGATTAGGGTTTCGGTTCGATCGGACTTCTGACTTCGTTTACACATCGCCTAAGGTTCTAGCTAGGCTCTGATACCACTGTAGGGTTCCTAGGCACGCTCAAGAGGTCTCACAAGGCATCAGGTTTTACCTGTCGGAGTGTAGAATGGCCTTGGTATGATGGAGTAGGTGGCTTAAGCAGAGTGGCGTAGCGTGTGTATGTTCCACGGCATACTTACGACACGGTACTCCGCTTAAGTGACCTTAGAACTTATTGCTTGAAATTCCTTTCGTGATTTTATAAATCCTTGCGATTTGATTTCTATGTTCTTATCGAATCTTATTTTCATTTATAGCCATTATGCCGCTGAAGACTACGAGGGCACAGAGAGCGGCCGCGAGGGTCAAGATCAGAGTTGACTCGTCTGATACGAGGACTAACCAGGGCGGTATGCCTATTGTGCAGAAGCAGATTGATCCACTGTCGATGGACCGTATTGCTAGACTTGAGGCCGGTATGCAGGATATGCGCCAGATGATGGGGTCATTGGTTGAGGCCAGTCGGGCACAGAGACAAGATGTTGTTCCACCTGTTGCGTGGACCGCGATTGTGCTTACTGTTTCGGCAGTCATAGCTACAGCTACGGAGGTGATCTCCGTATCATTATCTGAGTTCATGAGGCTGAAGCCTCCGGTCTTCACCAGCACCGAAACAGCTGAGGATCCGCAGTCATTTATCGATCGGATGTCCATGATATGTCGTTCGCTGAGATGGTCCTACACGAGATGGGTAGAGCTCGCAAGTTTTCGTCTGGAGGGTCTTGCTCAAAAGTGGTGCGAGTCGTTAGAGAAAGGCAGAGCCTCAGGTCTTGCTCCTATGACCTGGGCTGAGTTCGTGATGGTGTTTCTTGCCCGTTTTCTTCCACAGAGCGTCAGGGATGCTCGATCGCGCATTTTTGAGTCATTGTGCCAGACTCCGGGTATGACGGTAGCAGAGTATGATATGCGGTTTACCGAATTGTCTGTGTATGCTCCGTATTTGGTAGCTACTGAGGAGATGCGGGTCAAGAGCTTTGTTCGAGGCTTGCTTATCCAGTTGTTCCTCGCTATCTGCTCCCAGCATTTTGACACCTATGCAGTCGCAGTGGACGCAACCCTAGTGGTAGAGGAGCACATTTCTGAGACTTCGGTCATTCCGGAACCGAAGAGGGTTCGCACTGATTTATCAGCACAGAGGCAGTTTGGCAGAGGCCGCGGTGGACTCACTATGGGCCGTGCGGGTAGACGTAGTGTGAGACGTGGCCAAGCGTACAGTTTATACCCACAGGTTCAGCAGTCGTTGCCTGGATGTTTTGGATGTGGCAGTCCCCATCACCTCATCAGAGATTGCCCTGAGATACGCCAGAGGGAGGCAGCGGTTCCACATGTTACCTTACCACCTTCACCTCAGAGAGCATTATCTCTTACGCCTGTTGTTGCTCTGCGTCAGACTCATGCGCAGAGAGGTCGTGGTCGTGGTGGTTTTGTTCAGAGAGGACGGGGTAGCAGAGGCAGAGGAAAGCCAGTTGCCGGTAGAGGGTAGGCTCGAGTGTTTGCCTTGACTTATCAGGACGCGCAGGAGTCCAATGCAGTGGTTTCAGGTGCTCTTTCTGTATGTTCTTTTGATGCACACGTTTTATTTGATCCGGGATTTACGCATTCGTATGTTTCTACACACTTCGTGCCGAGGTTAGGCTGAGAGTCATGTTTGCTAGATCAGCCGCTTGTCGTGACTACTCCTGTTGGTGAGTCATTTGTTGCGCGACACGTGTTTCGGTTGTGTGCCGTTCGTATAGGAATAGAGATTTGTCCGTTAACTTGATCCTTCTTGAGATGTTGGACTTCAACGTTCTCCTGGGCATGGACTGGTTAGTTACTTGCTACGTGCCCATGGACTGCCGCGAGAAGACAGTTAGGTTTTGTTTTCCCGGCGAGTCAGTTCTTGTTGTGCAGGGGGACCGTGGTGCCGCCCCTCACAGTTTGATTTCGACCATTTGCGCTAGTCGGCTTTTGAGGAGGGGATGTCGGGGATTCTTGGCTTTCATTCATGATACTGGAGCCACAGTAGAGTCGTTGGACCGGGTTCCTATCGTGCGGGAGTTTTCCAATGTTTTTCCCGATGAGTTACCTAGTTTGCCGCCAGAGCGCGATATTGAGTTTTGCATTGATCTGATTCCCAGCACGGGACCTATTTCTATACCGCCTTACCGGATGGCCCCGGCTGAGCTTAGAGAGCTTAAAGACCAATTTCAAGAGTTGCTTGATAGGGGACTTGTGCGTCCGAGTGTTTCTCCTTGGGGAGCTCCTGTTCTGTTCGTCAAGAAGAAGTACGGCATTTTGAGGTTGTGTATAGATTACGTCAATTGAACCGAGTTACGGTGCGGAATAGGTATCCTTTACCTTGCATTGACGATCTGTTTGATCAGCTCTAGGGTACGAAATATTTTTCTAAGATTGATTTGCGTTCGGGTTATCATCAGTTGCGGGTTCGGAATGATGACATTCCGAAGACTGCTTTTCGTACGCGCGACGGGCATTATGAGTTTTTGGTGATGTCGTTCGGACTCACCAATACGCCAGCTGCGTTCATGTATCTGATGAACCAGATTTTTAGGTTGTTCCTCGACCAGTTTATTATTGTTTTTATTAATGACATTCTGGTTTATTCCAAGAGTCGAGAGGGGCATAAGCAGCACTTGAGGATTGCTTTGCAGACATTGAGAGAGCACCAGCTGTATGCTAAATTCTCAAAGTGCACATTTTGGCTTGATAGAGTTGACTTCCTGGGTCATGTCGTGACAGGAGACGGTATTCTTATAGACCCGGGGAAGATCGAGGCTTTACAGCTTTGGCCCAGGCCTGTATCTGTGACAGAGGTCCGCAGCTTTTTGGGCTTAGTTGGTTATTACCTCCGTTTCATGTTGGATTTCTCTAGTATCGCTGCACCGCTGACCGGACTGACCAGGAAGGGAGTTCCTTTTCTTTGGACTGAGGTATGCGAGCAGGGTTTTACGCAGTAAAAGACTAGGTTGACGACTACACCAGTTTTATCCTTGCCTTCTGGAATGGGCGGCTATGTTGTTTACTGTGATGCTTCTCGAGTGGGGCTAGGTTGTGTATTGATGCAACATAATAGATTTATCGCTTACGCTTCTCGGCAGCTGAAGAAGCACGAGAAGAATTACCCTACTCACGATCTTGAGATGGCCGCGGTGGTCTTTGCGCTGAAGATTTGGAGACACTACTTATACGGGGAGTCGTGTCAGATTTTCACGGACCATAAGAGCTTGAAGTACATCTTCCAGCAACGGGATCTAAATCCGAGACAGCGCCGCTGGATGGAGCTTATAAGGGATTATGATTGCGAGATCCTTTATCACCCGGGCAAGGCGAATGTGGTAGCTGATGCTTTGAGTCGTAGGCCTGGGGGTAGTTTGTCCCAGTTGAGCGCAGTTCGGCGACAGTATTCTACAGATTGGAAGATCTTATGCGATGGTAGAGTATAGTTTGAGTTCACTTCCACTAGGGGACAACTTGCTCACGTCCGCGCCCGTCCACTTCTACTTGATCATATCCGTAAGGCACAGCCCAGCGATGCCCGTTTGTTTGAGATTCTTTAGCTTGTTCAGCATGGTACGGATTCAGAGTTCATGATTGATGACCAGGGTGTGCTGCGTTATGGGACTCGCTTGTGTGTACCAGATACTAATAGGTTGAGACGCGAGATCCTAGAGTAGGCACATCAGTCAGCCTTTAGCGTTCATCCGGGTTCCACCAAGATGTACCGTGACTTGAGAGACATTTACTGGTGGGCAGGAATGAAGAGTGATGTTTCGGACTTTGTTTCGAGGTGCCTGACTTGTCAATAAGTCAAGGCTGAGCATCAGAGGCCGGCAGGTGAGTTGCAGCCTTTACCCGTTCCGGAGAGGAAATGAGAGCAGATTTTCATGGACTTCGTTGTGGGTCTTCTCAGGGCCAGTCGTGGGTATGACTCCATTTGGGTGATTGTTGACCGGTTGATGAAAGAGGCTCACTTCCTTCCAGTGAAGACCACTTTCGGTTATGCTCAGTATGCTCAGTTATACATAGATGAGATTGTGCGTTTGCACGGCGTTCCCACATGCATCGTATCCGACAGGGGCGCCCAGTTTATTAGCCGTCTTTGGCAGAAGATTCAGGAAGCTTTGGGTACCCGGTTGAGTTTTAGCACCGCTTTCCATTCGCAGACCGATGGTCAGTCCAAGCGGACTATACAGACTCTGGAGGATATGCTTTGGGCGTGTGTGCTTGATTTTGGTGGCAGTTGGGATCGTCACTTGCCGTTGATTGAATTCTCCTACAATAACAGTTATCAGGAGACGATTCAGATAGAGCCTTTTGAGGCTTTGTATGGTAGAAAGTGTCGATCGCCAGTCTGTTGGACTGAACTCAGCGAGAGTAGGGTTTTGGGACCCCGGCTAGTTTAGGAGACTACGGAGAAGATCCGGCTGATTCAGGACAGGATGAGAGCAGCCCAGTGCAGGAAGAAGTCTTATGCCGACCGTCGTCGTCGCAGACTTGAGTTCGCAGTGGGGGATCATGTATTCCTGCGTCTTTCTCCGATGAAGGGTGTTATGAGATTTGGGAAAAAAGGGAAGCTCAGTCCCAGATTTGTAGGTCATTTCGAGATCCTTGAGCGAGTTGGTGCTGTTGCCTATCGTTTGGCACTTCCGCCCAGTTTTCCAGGTGTTCACCCCGTTTTCCATGTATCGATGCTTCGTAGATACCTTCATGATCCTTCCCACATGATTCAGCACCAGACCGTTCAGCTAGAGCGTGATCTTTCGTTCACCGAGCAGCCGGTAGTTATATTGGATCGGCAGGTGAAGAAACTACGGTCAAAGGTCTTGCCATCTGTGAAGGTTCTTTGGCATGGCCCTACTAGTGAAGAGATCACTTGGGAGGCCAAGAGAGAGATGCAGAAGAAATTCTCTCATCTCTTCGAAGGTACGCGTAGTTAAAATTTTAAATTCGGGGACCGAATTTCTTTAAGGGGGGAAGATTGTAACGTTTTAGAAATCGTTTAGGCGAGTTTTCTGATAATAGGTAAAAATAAATTGTTTTTTCCGTAAAAACCCAGAAGTGATCATTTTTCAGTATAGACTTAACTGCACCTAGTTTAACTAGGAAATTGCTAGTTTGCGGTTTTTAGTTGTCACTTGAAATTTTATTTCACTTTAATATTTTTTCTTAATTAAAATATTATTATAAGTTTTTAATTATGCACTTAATTAGTGGTAATTACAATTTTGATTGGGTTAATTATGCTAAAGTGAATCTATACCAACTTAATCACAAGATTAAGCATTAAACCATCTTTGCAAAATATCTTGAAAATATCTAGATATTTGTTGAAATTAAAGGAAATTTTAAATAAAGAATTAAAAGGGATTAAGAGGTGGCTCGGATGGGAGGTTCTTTAAATGAGCTTTAATGATGTTTTATACTAGAATTTTCCATACAATTCCACAACCTTCATCATTTTCCCATGTTGGCCGAGCCCCCCTGCCGCCTTCTCTTTTCTCTCACCCCATTTTCAATTCTTCAAGCTCAAATAAATCATCAAATAATCCCACAAACTCAAATACAAATCCATACCCATTATAGCTTAACCAAGCTTGGATCTTCATGAAAGTTAGCATTTTGGAGGCTAATTTGGAAGTTTAGTTGCAAGTTTGTGAATCTAAGTGAGGTATAAAATTCTAACCCTAAACTTTAGTGTTGTTTAAATACCTTAATCTAGTTATTAGATGTTTAATTAAAACTTAAATTAGCATGTTTTATAAATTCTAGAAAGGGTTATGAAGATCAAGTTAGGGTTGATTGTTTAAAATGGTTAATCGAGAAGTTTAGACTTGGAAAACTTAACCTAGTTGTGAGAATATTATTTGTTATTTTCCTAATTGTCTAATTAAGCTTAATAGCAAACTAACTTTTACTAAATCTTATATGGGTGAGATTAAAATTGTAGTAAAGGTTTGTGTGACTTAGTTAAGCTACATTGCGATGATTTTGATCGCTAGAATTGTTTAAACTTCTAGACTTGAACTAAAATGATTAAAAGTGCTTATTAGGTTTTCGGTAAAATTAGGCGTGGGTTTCAATTGACGTTGTGATAATAAATATATTATCTTCCACGATATATATTGTGTTGTGAATGCGCGATCGGTATGAACGGGATCTAGGCTTGGTGGTTGTGTAGTTTAGCGTTCCTAGATAGGGTTGTGCCGATATCGTGCGTGTTTTGTGCACTTGGTGCACAGTGTGTATATCTTGTGGACGTTATCCTTGCGTTTCGTTGTCTTTGTATCTGCACAGGATATTTAGCCTTATGTGTTGTGTTTGTGAAATTTTAGGATCGCAAGCGGCGACTTTGGATTGCTGCGAAGAAAGGGAAGCAGGTGGTGGATTTTCTTAGCTCGAGATCATCGGTAAGTAGATTTAACATCTACGGGAAAATCTCCCGTATGGCGTTATGCGTCAGGGCTGGATATGATATTAGAGCTGCATGTTTATACGCATATGAGTTGATTGCGCAAGAGCATCATTGTATATTATTACCTGTTATGCCTTGACTTGGTACCTTTTGGACAGCGCACCATTACTGACGGTTCAAGTTGCACGAGCACTAAATTGTATGCTACACTCATACCGTTGGTAATTGCCATGATACGCGCAACACATACTCTGCTATAGCTACTTGTACATCATGCATACATACTTACATGTACACCCACATATCTTGCTATAGTTACATATACCCCTATGTGGTATTGTATTGACATTGATATTGAGACGTTGATTATTGTGCTATTGCGCATATGAAATGCATCATACATACATGCTTACATGTAGATACACATATCTTACTATAGTTACATGTACGCCTCATATGATGCTGCATTTGATTTCGGAGGAATTAGGAACCGCATGATATATTATAAAACTGGATTCGTTTAAAAGAGCGGTTTTCCCTTAATATGCTCATATTGCTGTTTTATGTTACATATATCAGATTTCATGGATTTATGCATTGAGATATGGATTTCATGTGATTTATGGATTGAAGAACCGTGGGGATATTTCAAGAAATTACGTATTGTTTTGAAAACCCAGTTTCTCTTGATATGATATTTCGATACGTCCACCATGAGTTTTCTTGGTTCTGAGACTTGTGTTAGATACCCGATTCGAGGAGCGGGGGGGGGACTGTCTGCGGGTATATGGTTGAACCGGTGAGGTACCCCTGAGCAAGAAGACTCGTATTGTTAGGCGGTGAGCCTGGCAGGGGAGCACTACCTACCGGTGATAGTATAGAAACCGACGGTTATCCGGAGGATACTGGATGGGAGTTATGACATGAGACATATTGAGGGCCGATCTGGGTATGCGGCGCTTGAGAGATGAGTATTTACGTGTCGATGCTGGACACGAGTACTTCATGATGTTTCGAGTGTCGATGTTGGACACTCAGGTTCCATGATTTTGTAATGTCGTTGATGGACACACGAGGTAGATATCCTCATACACACACACACAGGCATATGTTTTCATGATGTTTCGAGTGTCGATGTTGGACACTCAGGTTCCATGAGATTTACATATTTGAGGGCCGATCAGAGTAACGACGCCTGAGGTATTGGGATTTGGGGTGTCGTTGATAGACCCCAGGATTTTCCACGATGATGATTCATTGATGATGTTATGTTTTATCCCATACTCAGCATTTATTTGATATGCACTGCTTCATGTATTTATAGTACTTGATGGTGTACCTTGATCATGATTGTTGCATATCTATATTGCCTTACTTATGCTATCAGATTACATGTGATAGATTTATCGTTGTTCGTGCATACTTGCGATTTCATTATGATGTTATTTACTATTCATGAGTTGGCAACTCACCCTCGTTGTGCCACAGTGTTTTGCAGGATTTACCCTCAGAGTAGTCGCGGTAGGGCTTCTTATTATCTCTACTTTTGCGGATACCGCTACGGTTGGCTGTGAGGCCTTTTTCTATAGGTAGGTTTGTGGTTATCCAAGGATGTTCATTACTTATCTTTTGTATCTAGTACTCTCCATCTACCACTTCATGTATTTGACTTAGAGACGAGTTGTGAGGATCGATGTTGTATTATTTTTGTGACTCTGGGTGCCGTGCTAGTGGGAGCCGGCCTTGTTATAAGTTTTTACTTCCTTATACTATTTTCATTTATATTTCTTCGCTACGGTGTCGTATATATGCTTGTGGTGGTTGTTTCCGCCGTTGGGCATGATTTGCTCCCGTTTGGGGATGTTTTATTATATTCTTGTACCCGTTTTCGGGGCTAGTTTTTACATAGGAGGTGCTGTCGACATATTTAAGAAAGTAAAGTTAAGTTTAAAGATTTTTACTTGAGGTTTTCAGATGATTTTTAACTATGTTTTCTCCGCTTATCCCTTTTTGAGGTGGTTTAGATTTCTGGGTTTCGGCTTGCTTAAATTGCGTACGCCTGTTGACATCACGTAGTTTAAGTGCCGGTCACGTGCCTAAATTTAGGTCGTGACACTATTACAATATTGTTATGCTAAATGAGTCAGTTATCAACGGATATACAACTTGAACTTGTTCAAAATGAACCTGTTCATGAACATGTTCAACCTGCAAAACTAAGTGGCAACAAAAGAGCTAGAACATCACCATCATGGATGGATGACTATTACCTGTACTCATGTGAACCATCATGTTTCTCAGTTGATTTAGAAATTGATGAATATACAGATCCCATGACATTTATTAACGCGATGAAGTCGCATCATTCAGAATTATGGTTAGAGGCCATGAAAGAGGAACTTGATTCCATAGAAAAGAATAAGGTATGGAAACTATGTGACTTACCGGAAAATAGGAAGTCTATAGGATGCAAATGGGTACTAAAGAAAAAATATCGTGTTGATGGATCCGTTGATAAATTCAAGACCCGATTAGTTGTCAAAGGATTTAATCAAAAGGCAGCTATAGATTTTTAGGAGACGTATTCTCCTGTAGCTAAGTTTGCATCCATTGGGATGGTTTTAGCCATCGTTTTATATCTTGACTTGGAACTTTTCCAAATGGATGTCAAGACATCAATATTTCTCAACGGAGAGTTAAAACAAACTATATATATGAAAAAACCTAAAGGATTTCATGTACAAGGACAAGAGGATAAGGCATACAGATTGAAGAAATCTTTATACGGTTTAAAACAATCATCTAGACCGTGGTATCTCAAATTCCATAATACAATTACTCAATTTGATTTCATTGCAAATTAATTAGATAGTTGTGTATATGTCATGAAGAGTGGGAGCAAGTTTTCCATATTATCTTTATATGTAGATGATATTTTGCTTGCTGGAAATGACATGAATATGTTGAATGAAATCAAGTTACAACTTAATAAAGAATTTGAGATGAAAAATATGGGAGAAGTATCTTATGTTCTAGGAATACAGATTCTGAAAGTATGTCTTAGCACCTCTACTAGGTTTATACAAGCATCAATTATGCAATTTAAAAAAATCTAGAATGCTAAGTTATACTAAATAAGAATCGAACTAGAGAATTAGGGTTTTGAGTAAAGCAAACAAGTTCTACAGTAAGTGAAGAGGATTTACAACCTTTGTAGATCGGTCTTTCACTTCTAAAGCTCCAAGTAGTAGTCCCTAGAACTCTTTCTTGACTCCACTTGAAGAAAGGAACGAGCTTTGCTTGTTGTCTTCGAGCCCGAAGATGATCCATCTTGAAGTCTCTCTCACTCAAGCTCACTCTTCACTAATCAAGATATTAGTGAAGCAAACAACCTATACTAAAAGGCTATGATAGTGTAGGTTGATGAAGTAAGAATTTTGCTCACAAATCTTTCTTCTTTTCTTTTTTCTTTTCTCACATCAAGAAAACTCTAGAGAGAGATGAAGAATGAGGGGGATGAACTTAGAAGAGAGAGAGTGAACCATGAGGTGAGTGATGAGTTGAGATGGTAAAAAATATTTGAATAAAACAAAGGATAAATGGTGAGTCATGGCTTCTCAAAGCTTCCACAAGCATTTTGAGATATGACCAATTTTCCTTTTTCTTTTATTCATAAATCAAACCATTATCTACTCATCTCAAACCTCATGTGTGATTCTCATACATTCTAGTTCTATGTATCATCAACTATGATACATAAATAAATACATATATTTATATATCACATATATACAAATATGTATGAAGAGAAGAAAATCTTAAGTGAGCTTGATATTAGTTAATATATATATATATATCAAATATATAAATATATATCAAATTATTAAATCAACACTTGATTTAATAATCCTGTTATATCATGTATAACCGACTAAAATCAATTATATATATGTATATCAAATTATTACATCAACACTTGATTCAATAATCTGGTTATATCACATATAACCGTTTAATATTCAATACTAGTTAATATATATATATATATATATATATATATATATATCAAATTATTAAATCAACACTTGATTCAATAATCCGGTTATATCACATATAATCTGGCTAATATTAAATATAAATAAACAACATATACACATATCATTGAATCAACACTTGATTCAATAATCCGGTTATATCATATATAACCTAACCGATATCAAATATCGTTAGATTAGAATACTGTATCACATACTTGTATTTAATCAAGCTCCCGCACATATCTCCATATGTGACATACTTCATTTCGCTTGAGCTAGGAAACATCTGTGTGGAACTCTAAAAACTCGTCAATACGCCAACAGTAGATAATGATCACATCGGATACTCACAAGCCGTCAGTAGTAATAGCTGGACGTAACGGCTACCCAGGTATTGAACAAATAGAAGATCAACAAGCAAACTTGTCCAAATTCCCGTAGTGCCTATAAGCAACCCTTACCGTACAGTCCGGTCTCTTCGTCTGATATGTCGCATATCGAGTCTGGGGGTAGAATTGTCAAACCTCAGTAACTTGATAAGTCATGCTGATATGTGGCCTATAACCTTTCGAGAAACTATTGATAACACTTACAAGTAAATCTTATCAGTCCTGGCTAGGGATTTGCTGTTATAGCCAATCGAGTATAGCGCAACATCAACTCCCAATACCGGGAGAGACGAAACCCCTCCTATCGCTTACTGCCTCTATGTGACTCGGGACTGTATCCAAAATCCACCTGTTTGCACGACTCCTTTGAGCCAGGGTAGGAAGGAAATCAAAGTATAGTGGGAACCACACAAGACACTATGAAGATCTCGGGTCTACAGACTAACCTATACAAGTGTTACCAGAGAACTGCTATCTGATGATAGGTATGGTACCATCTATGAGTTCTCGGTGAGTCCTGTTCGGTGTACCCATTCTCTAATGAGCACCTGTGCACAGTCTTTGATGTCAAACACCAATGGTTATGGGATCAACCATCGCCTTATACAGAGTCAAGAAACGTACACACTAGTCTACTCTGGAATATCGATGCCCTGTCTTGATACTTTATCGACTAAGAACTGTTAAAGGATGTGCTTTCGGACTACACAAGCCCCACTAGTATGATCTCATCATAGTCCTGGTAGTCAAGTCTACATCCTAAGGGCTTTATCAACATATATCAGAGAGACAATATACTAAAATAAGTGTATATGTTAAGATAAAGAGCAACCAGATAACAGATTATCATGTCGAGTAAGAAAGTCCTATGTATATATGTTCAAGCATTCACTATATCAAACAATAATGGCCTCTAGGGTATACATATTCCTAACAATCTCCCACTTGCACTAAGGCCAGTTGTTGTAGTATCGCATACCCAACATCCCAAAAAGTCTCTCAAACCGCGTCTGGGGAGGGCCTTCGTGTGTTGATCCGCTGTGTTTTCTTTCGTATCTACTCTCCTGACCTCGATCTCCCGGCGATCAACTATCTCCCAGATCAGGTGATACCGCTTCAGAATTTTTTTGGATCGTTGATGGGACTGGGGTTCCTTGGCAAAATCCACAGCTCCATTATTATCACAATACAAGGGTATTGGATTCTCAATGGATGGAATCACACCAAGTTCAGCAATGTACTTGTTCATCTAGATAGCCTCTTTGGCAGCGATGTATTCAGCCTCCATCGTCGAGTCTGCTACGGTATCTTGCTTGGAACTTTTCCAACATACCGTTCTTCCATTGAGGGTGAAGACAAAATCCGAGACCGGCTTGCTGTCGTCCTTATCACTCTGAAAGCTCGAATCGGTAAAGAACTACACTTGGAGTTCACCGTTACCATACACTAAGAACATTTCTTTAGTTATTCTCAAGTACTTAAGAATGTTCTTCACAGCTGTCCAGTGCTTCTCCCCTGGGTCTGATTGATACTTACTTACAACACTAAGTGCGTAAGCTTCATCCGGTCTGGTGCATAACATCGCGTACCTGATAGACCCAACTGCAAAAGTATAGGGTACCACGTGCATGCGAGCCCTCTCCAAATCAGTCTTGGGAGACATCTCTTTGGAGAGAGTGATTCCTGAACAAGAAGGTAAATTACCACGCTTAGAATTTTCCATACTAAACCTCTTTAGTATGGTGTCTATGTATCTGGAT
Source organism: Agapanthus africanus (assembly GCA_030015575.1). Taxonomy (NCBI): domain Eukaryota; kingdom Viridiplantae; phylum Streptophyta; class Magnoliopsida; order Asparagales; family Amaryllidaceae; genus Agapanthus; species Agapanthus africanus. The sequence continues at coordinate 401,693,608 of JASDDO010000008.1, forward strand.
TGGGACAATCCCAATATCCTTTTAGATCTATCTCTATAGATTTTTATCCTAAGGATGTAGGAGGCATCACCCAGATCTTTCATGGAGAACTTTTATGATAGGAAGAGTTTGTCCGAGTGCAGCATAGGAACATCATTTTCTATCAAGAGTATGCCATCCACGTACAATATGAGGAAGACAACCTTACTCTCTACAACCTTTATATATATATAAGGTTCATCTATGTTTTTGATGTGGTCAAACTCTTTAACTACCACATCAAAACAGATGTTCCAGCTCCGCGATACCTGCTTTAATCCATAGATTGATTTAAGTAGCTTGCACACCTTTCTGCTGCTCCCACTGTCTACGAAGCCCTCTGGCTGTGTCATATACACGCTATCTTCTATATCACCATTTAGAAAAGCGGTCTTGACATCCATCTTCCAGATTTCATAGTCATGGTATGCAGCAATGACAAGTAGGATCCTGATGGACTTAAGCATAACCACTGGAGAAAAGGTTTCATCATAATCGACACGTGGTCGTTGAAGAAAACTTTTTGCTACAAGTCCAGCTTTGAAAGTCTCGACCTTTCCATCTACACCAAGTTTCTTCTTAAAGATCCACTTGCTTCCAATGGATTTTACCCCTTCAGGAACAACTTCTAAAATCCATACTTTGTTGGTGTACATGAATTCCATCTCAGAATGCATAGCATCCAGCCATTTCACAGAGTCCCCCTTTATGATGGCCTGCTCGAAACTAGTTGGGTCATCATCTTTCATGATGCAATCCTCGCTCCCACCATCAACAAGACAACCATAGTATCTCTCAGGTGGATGAGAAACCCTACTAGATCTACGGAGTGGCTGAGTTTTATCAGGGAGTATTGAATCCTCCGGTTCTACTAAATCATCAGTTGTAATTTATGTAGCTGGAACTTCTTCCAGTTTTACCTCACTACCACTAATTTCTTTCACAAGAAATTCCTTTTCTGAAAACATGGCATTTTGAGAAACAAACACTCTTTGTTCCTCCGTGTGGTAGAAGATATATCCTCGCAAATATTTAGGATATCCAACAAACTTGCACAGAACAGACCTCGCCCCGAGCTTGTCCGGATTTTTCTTTTTGAAATAAGCCGGACAACCCCATATCTTAATAAAATTAAGACATTGTCTCTTCCCCTCCCATATCTCATATGGAGTGGTAGGCGCGGATTTGGTAGGTACCCTATTCAATAGGTATGCTGCTGTCTTAAGTGCATAACCCCAAAAGGAAATAGGTAACTTAGCAATACTCATCATAGAGCGCACCATATCTAATAGGGTGTGATTCCTCCGCTCTGACAATCCATTGTGCTGTGGTGTATACGGAGGAGTAAGCTGAGAGAGAATCCCATTCTCTTTTAAATAATCTCGAAATTCCGTGCTTAAGTATTCTCCTCCTCGATCAGATTGAAAGATTTTAATACTTTTACCCGTCTGGTTTTCTACTTCACACTTATATTCCTTAAATTTCTCAAAAGCTTCAGATTTGTGTTTCAACAGGAATACATGTCCGGATCTTGAGAGATCATCGGTGAATGTAATAAGTATGAGGAACCATTCCTGACATGTGTAGACATAGGACAACATACATCATTATGTATCAGTCCCAAAAGTTCAATAGCTCTTTTTTCGTGTTCAGTAAATGGAGTTTTGGTCATCTTGCCTTTGAGACATAACTGGAAAGTTTCATAAGATGTAAATTCGAACGGATTCAAATATCCATCTTTATGCAACTCAGTTAGTCTTGTCGCATTGATATGACCAAGTCTACAATACTACAAGTAGGTTTCTTTCATATCTGAACTTTTCCTCTTATGTGTGTTCTGTATATATAGAACTGTATTTTGATTTAGAACGTATATTCCATTACATAACGTACCAAACCCAATCAACACTTGATTTAGAAAAATGTTCATAATATTTTTCTTCAGTGCAAAATTATATCCTTCTTTATCTAATAAAGAAACGGATGCTATATTGCACATCATTAACGGTATGAAATAACATTCGTTCAAAATCAATGTATTGCCATTAGGTAATACAAGGTGATATTCGTCGACAGCTTCGGCAGCAACAATTGCTTCGTTCCCTACTCCGAGGGACATATCACCCTTTCCCAGTTCTCTACTTCTCTTTAACCCTTGTAACATATTACAAATGTGGGATCCTGATCCGGTATCTAATACCCAGGATGTAGAGGAGACTGAGAAATAGTTCTGAATAACTAACACACCCGAAGAAGATGCATCAGCATGCTCTTTCTTCATTCAGGTTGCGTGGAAATCCTTGCATTCTCCTATCTCTTACTCAGACTTATGACAATAATAAGATAGAGCGGAACCAACGTTCTCTAGCCTTGTATAATAAGCGGGTTCGGTCGATACATCCATATTATTATCTTGATTAAGGCGTGTCATGGTCGCTACTTGAAGAGAGAGAAGAAAATACTTTAGCATGCACTCTAACAGGATTCGATTGGTTATTATCTTATCTAATCAGGATGGCTCCCACTGTTTTTATCAAATTTTCCTTCAAACCCTAAAAAACAAGATTAGCCGGGATTAATTACACCCTACAAGTTCACCAATCGGTCAGCCAGGCAGGTATTGGTACTCCGAGGGAGTCTCCCCGTGCTTTTCCATAGAACTAATTAAATAACCTCGTTTCCGCAGGGGCATAATCCCGTTAACACCTTTCTTAGACACCTACTGGATTAGCTAATTGTAATGTAGAAAACTCTCTCAGAAGTAACACTTATTCGCAGTGGGTATCAGGATTCAACTATCATATAGAAGGTATGCAATCTCATTGCAAATTTAAACACTTGAAATTACCAATATATGTTTTTACCCCTAACGACCTATGAAATTGACGGATGCCAACAAATCATAGGCTGCTAGTCAAGTTCAACCCGTCATTTCGTGATTGAATTAAACCCACCCGTATGACCCTTGACGGAGGCCAACAAAGTCATACGACTATCCTAATCCAATCGCATCATATGCGGCAGATAAGCACTAATCGGCTACTGCACACTGTGCCTTGACGGAGGCCAACAAACACAGCACGAATACTAAGTGGTACTTATTTAAAATGACGGAGGGCTATGACTGGTTTTGAAGAAAACCTTTAACGTAATGAACTTGATATCGTTGTTGAATCTAGTGATTTGAAAATGAGTGGTTTAAGCTCTGCTTTTAAATCGAGTAGTTTTCAAAACAAACCGAGTGGATTGTAGCATCTGCCAGTTTTGCTAAAGAGGTCATTCCCGGTGAAGAGATCTAGGCTCTTTCCTCATCGAATGAGGTGCTGGATATTCATAATGGAATACCGCTATGCAAAGCAAGAACTAGAGCTAGCTTTTTGAAAAATTAGATTCTATAACATCTTTAGGTTTCTTTTCTTTTCATTAATCTCATTAATGACATCCCATCATTTATGTTTCCTAAACATCACAGAAGAAACGAAAATAAAACATACATATATGCCATCCGCATTCGCCACAGGGACCCGGGTCTTCACCGTAAGGTTATTTAACTTACGGCAGGACGTGGTCAGAAGTAGAGCGGATGCAAAACATATATAGTGTCTACTAGTATATCATATATATAAGTAGCATTCGTCTCACGCAGTTATATGATCACATCATATCACAGAATCAGTAGAAGCAAGTATATGAAATATAGGATATATTAGGAGGTCCGTGTTTTAGATTAAGCCAGTAATGAAAAACACGGATTTCACGGTCGTGGTGAATAGCCAAGCCCACATTCTTAGACCCCTACGAGAGCGGAAAGCAACCCTCCCAATTTTAGAGTTAGGCGACCAGTCTCGACTCCTTGAGATGGCCTCCTATTGGACTCTAGAACCCGGTTACTTGTGCTCCCCGCCTTGGGTCTATCCTAATGCGGAAAAGTAAATAATATACATCAATGGAGACAACAATCTCAACTCGGAAGTGTCCCAATAAAAGAATATTACATACAAATTTTTACATGAATGAAAATTGAAAAAACTCTCATCTCACGCAAAACCTCCTAGCTATTCAATCATGATGATCCAATATAACATATCAAACAACAACACAATAACATCACATGTCATCAACATAAGTAAATATGCGTATCCCTAATATTGTCGACGTATAGCAATGAGATTGAAGATACTGCCACATATTACACTTACATTCGCAGAAAAGAAATGAAAACTACAATAATTAGAATCCACATTGTCCTTAGACATCATAATCCCAGATTATCACATATTCCGGATTTCATGCCTAACCTTATAAACCTTGCATTTAAGTCTCGAATTGAAAACACTTTCCAAAAACAAGTCGGGTAATTCAACAAGATTCCTGATTAAAAGATCGAATGCTCATCGGTAACTTTAGTAGATGGCCGCACCCCTCTCGAGGCCATCAACGAAGTGCACTTAGGCGGAACACCGTGGCCGCAAGGACCCGAGTGGATGTTTTTGGCCACGGGGTTCTTCTATAGTCACTTGGTCGGGGCTATAGGGCATGGCTGTCTAGTAGTGTCTCCCGACGAGTGTTCGCGTACGATATGAGATTGCGACGGAGTTTTGATCCAAATCGAAATTCCGTGGCAATCCATCAAATGAGACTAAAACGCGAGATTTACGAATCGTTAACTAGTTTTCAAAAAATTAATCAATGTGGATTCCGAAAATTGTATCACATATCCAAACAATCTAGACGATGTTTGTTGGGATCAAAAATTACACCTCGGTTGACCAAGTCAAAATCAAAGTCAACCCCAAGCCAATTGGCCCCAAGCCCAGGCCAAGTGGGTCATTGTTAGTTATATGTATGCCCTAGAGGCCATTACTGTACATTGGATGTATATTGTAGTGGATGCTGAGACATATATAGGGAGGACTTTCTTGCTCGACATGATAGTATGCTATCTGGTTACTCTTTACCTTAACGTGTACATTGATTGTCTCTCTGTTACATGTTGGTAAAGCCCTTAGGATGTGTACTTGACTATCTGGACTATGATGCGGATCATACTAGTGGGGACATGGTAGTCCATAAGTACATCCTTCAAAGTCCCTAGTCGTGGGTATATCGAGACGGGGCATCGATATACCAGAGTAGACTAGCGTATACCTTCTCGACCCATACAGATGGGCGATGGATGATCCCATATCCATTGGTGTTTGACATCAGAGATGATATACGGGTGCTCAGTCGAGACTGGGTACACTGGACGGACTCGCCGAGAACTTCCAGATGGTATTATACCTTACGTCAGATGGCAGTTCTCTGGTGACACTGGTACAGAGTAGTCTGTTGACCCGAGATCGTCATAGAGTCTTGTGTGGTTCCCACTGTGCTTTGATTTCCACCTTACCACGTCCAAGAGGGCATGCAAAATGATGGTTTTTGGGTACAGTCCCGAGTCATATGGAGGCAATGAGCGATAGGAGGGGATTCGTCTCTCCCGGTATAGGGAGTTGATGTTGCGCTGTGTTCGATTGGCTATAACGGGAAATCCCTGGCCAGGGTTACTGAGATTTACTGGTAAGTGTTACCAGTAGTTTCTCGAATTGTTATAGACCTCAAATCGACACAACTTATCGAGCTATTGGGGTCTGACGTTTACCACCCCTAGGCGAGATATGCGACATATCAGACGAACAGACCGGACTGTACGGTAAGTGTTACTGGTTGGATTCACAGGAGTATGAGCGGGCTTGCTCGTCGATCTTCTGATCGCTCAATACCCGGGTGGCCGTTACGTTTAGCAGACCGCTTACGGCTTGTGGGTGTTTGATATGATCAACACCTACTGCCGGCGTATTGACGAGTCTTTAGAGTCCTACATAGAGGTTTCCTGGCTCAAGAGAAACGAAATAGGAGCGCATATGAGATATATGCGGGACCGAGAATAATGCGTGTATGTGATATTGTATTCCATTCTCGCGATGATTGTATCGAAATGTTGTATGTGATATAACCTAGTTATCGATTCAAGGATTGATTCGATAAGACGATACATTGGATATTAGTCGGTCACATGCGATATGACCGGATCGTTAAATCAAGTGTTGATTTAATAATTTAATGCAAAATTATATATTTGATATATTACTTTGCATTAACTAGTATTGGTTCACTTTAAATGTATTTTCTCACTTGAAGTTCACAAGTTGTATATGTGATATACTTTTGTGCACTTGAATGTATCATGTTTGATGATACATGCTTACTTGAGTTTGTGTAAAGATTAAACCATGGTTATTTAAATTGTTAGGGTTTTGTTTTTCATATCTATTTATTCATTTATTTATTTCTTTCTTTTTGGCAAAAGAAAAGAAAAATGGTGGCTTTCTTTGGATGCATGTTGAAGCTTCATGAAGCTTTGACTAAGTCACCATTTTTGTCTTCATGCTTAACCCTAACCATTGACCTAACCCTAGTTTATTCTCTACACTTGACCATGGTTGGATTATGATAAGTATTCATTTTATTTTCTTTTTGAGATATACTTATCATAACATTTTTCATCATCATCTTCTTCTTCTTCAAGAAGAAGCTTGCCTCCATCAATGGCAACTTGAGCAAATGAGTGAGAAATCCAATTCTAAAGTGAACCCACTTCTTATTTCTTCATCCTCTACCTCTTGCCAAGTAGTATAGGGTGTTTCCTTCACAAGTTTTCATGGCTTGGTGAAGTTGGAGCTTGATCTTGTGATGCCTCGACGTAGATCATCTTCGGCATCGTTGTCGATGACCTAGCCCGCCCACTTCTCCGATGAAGCCGACGCAAGAGCCCGGGATTGGATTTGGACAGCAAGGGGACTTCATCATGGAGCTATGGAGGTGGAGAACTGGATCTACAAAGGTTGTATTTCCGTTCACTTAGTTAAATTGTTAACTAGTTGCTTTTGTCGCCTAAATTTCTAGTTAACGATCCGTATTAGGGTTTCTCGGCACCCGTAAAATTTGAAATTGGCATGGTTGATGCCTTGTGAGACCTCTTGAGTGTGCCTAGGAACCATACAGTGGTATCAAAGCCTAGCTAGAGCCTTAGGCGACCCGTAGACGGAGTTAGAAGTCCGATCGAACCGAAACCCTAATCTCAAAATGCTCTCTGTACATTTTCTGAAATCTGGTCTTTTTCGAAATTAAAAATATGCAGAAAAATCAGCAGGGAATTTGAAGAATTACTGTGGAGCACGTGATCATGAATCCTCTAACGTGCGGCGGTTCCGCGGCCAAGTTGTCACATCAGCTTTTTTAATTTACACAGTAATTCCTAATTTTTAGTGCTGTATTTTCTGGAATATTTTAATATTTACTATACAGTTGAGTTTTCTGGGGTTGTTTAGGGAATTCATAGATTCGATCGGATTATCAAATTTTGTCTGTGCGGTTTTCCGGATAATTTTAGAATATATTAAAAAAAGTTCGACCGGATATAAATACCCAACTTTTCCCCTGCCGGAAAATATCCAAGTGTTGGATTTTTCTGTGGTTTAAGGACGTTCTGAGTAGTGCAAGTAATGCGATGGTCCCCCTAGAAGACAACAAACCTTAACTCGATTATGTGACCGTCTTGAACTGCCCTTAGAACCTTAGGGTTTGGGGCAGTACGACGTGCCACATGTGAGGCGTTGGCTTGACCCTTCTACGGCTGGACCGTTGGTACTGAGGCACGAACTGAATGTTTTTAGACTTGTTTCATGTGTTGATCTGTATCGGGAAAACTTGGGTGTTTGAATGTTCGATCGGAAAGTTTAACATTTTCTAATTATCTGGAATGTGATACAATAATTGGAATTCACAAGTAGTTATGAGATAACTGAATGAATGTTATAAATCTAGCGGCTTAGTCTCACTTGATCGGTTGCCACGGAATTTTGATGTGATCAAAAGTCCGTCGCAATCACGTAGCGTACGCGGATACTCGCCGGGTAAACTTAATAGACAGCCTCACTCCATAGCCCCGACCAAGTGACTGTAGGAGAACCCTGTCGCCGAAAGCATCCGTTCGGGTGCTCCCGGTAGCGGTGTTCCTCCTTGGTGCACTTCGTCGATGGTATCGGGGGTGCGACCGTCTACTAAAGTTTGCGACGAGCATTCGATCAAAATGTCGGGAATCCTGTTGAATTGCCCGACTTAGTATTGAAAAGTGTTTTCGATAAAGAGACTAAAATGCGGGGTTTATAATTGTTAGGCATGCGATGTCTAAGTAATTCATTTGATTAGGCATGTGATGTCTAAAGGAGTTGCGGATTCCAACTGTTGTAGTTTTACACTTTCTTTTCTGTGACCGTAAGTGTAATATGTGATATCGCCGGTTCCGTTGCTATATGTCAACGACAATTGCTTACGTTGATGACATGTGATGTTATGTATTGCTGGATATGTTATATTGGATCGTCGTGTTTGAATAGCCGGGGGGTTTTCATGTGAGATGAGTGTTTTTCATTTTCATTCATGTAAAAACTTGTATGTAATATTCTTTTATTGGGGCACTTCCAGGTTGCGGAAGATGTCACCTTTTGTATATTATTTACTTTTCCGCACTAGGATAGACCCAAGGAGGGGAGCACAAGTAACCGGGTTCTGGAGTCCAGTGGGAGACCAACTCGAGGAGTCGAGTCCGGGTCTCCTAACTCCAGAATTGGTAGGGTTGCTTGCCGCTCTCGTAGGGGTCTAGGGGTGTGGGTTTGGCTATTCATCGCGACCGTGGAATCCGTGTTTTATACTGGCTCGTATTGAAAACACGGACGTCCTAGTATATCCAATATTTCATATGTTTCTTCTGCTGCGATATCTGTGATGTGATCATGTGATGTTCTGTGATGGATACTGTATATAGTATATATGATATATTATATAGATGTTACTTATGTTTTACACCCGCGCTAGCCCTGCCCCGCTCTGCCGTTAGTTACCTAACCTAACGGTGCATGATGGGACATCGAGGCGAATGCGGATGGCATAAGTGTACGTCGTATTTATCTGTGATGTTTAGGTATTTAAATGATGGGACTTCATTAATGAGATTAATGAAATAAAAGAAACCTAAGATGTTGTGGAATCGAATTTCAAAATAAAACAGGTAGCTACAGTTCTTGCTTTGCACAGCGGTATATTTGATATATCCTGCACCTTATTCGATAGGGAAAGGACCGAGATCCCTTCACCGGGAGTGACTCCTTTAGCAATAACTGGCCGATGCTACACCCTCGGTTTGTCTTTTGATTGCTTTTAAGTGTTTTTGCTTTGCACAGTGATATATATGATATATCCCGCACCTCATTCGACGAGGAAAGGACCGACGATCCCTTCACCGGGAGTGACTCCTTTAGCAAAACTAGAAAAGCCTCAAAAGCACTCCATTTTAAAATCATTTGATTCTACAACGATATCAAGTTCATTACGAAATAGGTTTTCAGAAAAACCTGTCGTAGCCCTCCGTCATTTCAGATAAGTACTAGTTAGTATTCGTGCTGCGGTTGTTTGGCCTCCGTCATGGCGTAGTGTACGGTAGCTAACTAGTGCTTATCTGCTAGCATATGATGCGATTGGATTAGGGTATTCGTACGGCATTGTATGGCCTCCGTCAAGGATCGTGCGGGTGGGTTTAATTCAATCAGGAAATAACGGGTTGAACTTGACTAGCGGACTATGGGTAGTTTGGCCTCCGTCATGGTCATAGGACGCTAGGGGCAAAATATTATCGGGAATTTCAAGTGTTGAAATTTGCAATGAGATTGCATACCTTCTATGAGATAGTTGGATCCCGATACCCGCTGCGAGTAAGAGTTACTCCTGGGAGAGTTTTACACATTACAATTAGCCGATCAAGTAGGTGTCTAGAAAGGTGTCAACGGGGTTACGCCTATGGAAAAACGAGGTTTACATTAATTAGGTTCGTGCGAAAGCACGGGGGACCTCCTTCAAAGTACCGACACTGGCCTGGCTGAAAGATTGGCGAACTTGTAGTGTGTAATTAATCCCGGCTAGTCTTTCCTTTTAGGGTTTGAAGGAAGATTTGATAAAAAGCAGTGGGAGCCATCCTGATTAGATAAAAACACAACCAATCTATTCTTGCAAGAGCGCACGCTGAGTGTTTTCTTCTCTCTCTCTCTAGGTAGCGACCATATCACGCCTTAATCAAGATAATAATACGGAATATTGACCGAACCCGCTTGTTATACTGAGCTGGGGAATGTTGGTCCCGCTCCACCTTATAATTGTTATAAGACAGAGCAGGAAATTGGGGAATACCAGAATTCCCGTTCCGCCCAAACGAAGAAAGTGCATATGATGCATCTTCTTCGGGTGTGTTCATTACAAAGAACTATTTCTCAGTATCCTCTGCGTCCTGAGTATTTGATACCGGATCAGGATCCCAGATATGTAATTTGTTACATAGGGCTGCAAAAAGGTAGAAAAACTGAGAACGGGTGATAAGTTTCATGAGACAGAAAACGGGGCAAGTGTTGCAGCCAAGTCTGTTGGTCACTGTCACCCTGTATCCCAAATACATTGATTCTGAACGAATGTTATTAGATACCGAACCTGATATACAAAATCATATCACTCTCTTTATTAGTAAAGAAATGATAAAATTTTGTATTGTTGGATAATGTTTTGAACATTTCCTATATCAAAAGTTGATCGGTTCAGGCACGTTATCTAAAAGTATTGACGTTCTAAATCAAACTACAGTTCCTTGTATACAGAACACACACAAGAGGAAGAGTTCAGAAATGAACGAATCCTTCTTGAGGCATTGTAGACTAGGTCATATCAATGCGACCCGACTAGCTGAAATTACATTTATATGCATATTTAAATCAGTTTGAATTTACATCTTGTGAAACTTGCCAGTCATGTTACAAAAATATAATGACACTAGCTCTGTTTATTGGAAACAGAGAAAGAGTTAATGAACTCTTGGGAATGATACATGATGATGTATGTAAGGTCTCCTGTCTACACATGCCAGGACTGGTTCTTTATACTTCATTATATTCTCTGATAATCTCTCAAGATTCAGTCATATGTTCCTGTTGAAACATGAGTCCGAACCTTTTGAGATATTCACAGAATATAAGCGAGAAGTAGAGAACCAAAATACAGGTATAAGTATTATGTCCTATGATGAGATCAAGGAGGAGAATACTTGAGCACGGAATTCCCGGTATATTCTAAAAGAGAATGAGATTCTCTCTCAGCATTACTCCTCCGTATACACCATAGCACGATGGTATATCGGGGCGGAGCAATTGCACCCTATTCGATATGGTGTGCTCTATGATGAGTACTACTGAGTTACCTATTTCCTTTTGGGAGTTATGCACTTGAGAAGCTGCATACCTATTGAATAGGGTTCAAATCAAATCAGTTGCCTACCGCTTCATATGTGATATGGAAAGGGAAGAGCCCATATCTTAAGTTAGTTAAGATTTGGGGTTGTCCGGCCTATGTCTAAAAACAAAATCCGGACAAGCTCAAGGCAAGGTCTGTAATGTAGAACTGGAAAGGTTCCAGCTATACAAACTACAGTAGATGATTTGGTAGAACCAAAGGATTCAATAGTAACCAACGAACCTCAGCCTCTCCACCGATCTAGTAGGGTTCCTCACCCACCTGAGAGATACTTTGGTTTCTCTATGACAGTGGGAGCGAGAATTGCATCATGAGATGATGACCCAACTAGTTTCGAGCTGGCCGTCAGGAGTGGGACTCTGTAAGAATGGCTGGATGCTTAGCGATCTGAGATGGAATCCTTATACACCAACAAAGTATGGACTTTGGTTGCTATATCTGAAGGGTTAAATCCCCATCAGGAGCAAGTATATCTTGAGAAGATTACTTGGTGTACATGGAAAAGTTGAGACTTTCAAAGCTAGACTTGTTAAAGGTTTGCATCATTGACCAGGTATGGATCATGACGAAACCTTTTCTAAGGAGCTATGCTTAAGTCCATCTAGATCCTACTTGCCACGGCTACATATCATGACTACGATATCTGGCGGTTGGGTGCCATGACTGCTTTTCAAAATGATGTTTTGGAATAGAGCATCTATAAGTACACAGTCAGAGGGCTTCGTAGACAGTGGGAGCAGCGGAAACGTGTACAAGATACTTTATAAAATAAAGCAGGCATCGCGGAGTTGGAACGTCTGTTTTGATGAAGTAGTCAAAGAAGTCGACATCATCAAAATGGTAGATGAACCTTGTATAAACAAAAAGGTAGTAGGGAGTATGGAGGTGATCCTCGTAGAGTACGTGGATAACATACTCTTGATAAGGAAGGTGTTTCCTATGCTACGCTCGATCAATCTCCGCTTATCACAAAGATTCTCCATATAGGATCAAAGTGATACCTCCTAAATCCTGGTGTTTGGATATATGAGATAGATCTAATTGGATGTTAGCATACTCACTAGTTGTAGTGAGATGGTATCAATTGATCCTGGGGAGAATCACTGGAAAGGTTCCAGGGTGATAAAGACGACTGAAAGTCAGTCACAGGCATTGTCTTTACCCTCAGTGGAGGGACGGTATGTTGGAAGAGTTCCAAGCTAGATACCGTGGCTAACTAGAAAATAAAGGCAGGATGCATCGCTACTTAAGATGCTACTAAAGAGGATGTTTGGGTGTATACAGGTTCATGAGATGAACTACGTTCCTACCATTGTGAGACAATGGAGTTGTGGCTTATGCCAAGGAACGCCGGTCCCATCAGTGATCCAGACATATTCTAAGGCAGTATCACCTGATCATGGAGATGGTTGATCTCTAAGGGATCGAGGTTAGGAGAGTAGACTCAGAGGATAACACGGCGGATCCACTCACGAAGGCCTATTCCCCGAGAGAGACTTTTATGGGATGGTTGAGTATGAGATACTACAACCACTGCTATCAGATGGCCCTAGTGCAAGTGGGAGATTGTTAGTTATATGTATGCCCTGGAGGCCATTACTGTACATTAGATGTATATTGTAGTGGATGCTGGGACATATATAGGGAGGACTTTCTTTCTCGACATGATAGTATACTATCTGGTTACTCTTTACCTTAACGTGTACATTGATTGTCTCTCTGTTACATGTTGGTAAAGCCCTTAGGATGTGTACTTGACTATCTGGACTATGATGCGGATCATACTAGTGGGGACATGGTAGTCTATAAGTACATCCTTCAAAGTCCCTAGTCGTGGGTATATCGAGACGGGGCATCGATATACCAGAGTAGACTAGCGTATACCTTCTCGACCCATACAGATGGGCGATGGATGATCCCATATCCATTGGTGTTTGACATCAGAGATGATATACGGGTGCTCAGTAGAGACTGGGTACACTGGACGGACTCGCCGAGAACTCCCAGATGGTATTATACCTTATGTCAGATGGCAGTTCTCTGGTGACACTGGTACAGAGTAGTCTGTTGACCTGAGATCGTCATAGAGTCTTGTGTGGTTCCCACTGTGCTTTGATTTCCACCTTACCATGTCCAAGAGGGCATGGAAAACGGTGGTTTTTGGGTACAGTCCCGAGTCACATGGAGGCAATGAGCGATAGGAGGGGATTCATCTCTCCCGGTATAGGGAGTTGATGTTGCGCTGTGTTCGATTGGCTATAACCGGAAATCCCTGGCCAGGGTTGCTGAGATTTACTGGTAAGTGTTACCAGTAGTTTCTCGAATTGTTATAGACCTCATATCGACACAACTTATCGAGCTATTGGGGTCTGACGTTTACCACCCCTAGACGAGATATGCGACATATCAGACGAACAGACCGGACTGTACGGTAAGTGTTACTGGTTGGATTCACAGGAGTATGAGCGGGCTTGCTCGTCGATCTTCTGATCGCTCAATACCCGGGTGGCCGTTATGTTTAGCAGACCGCTTGCGGCTTGTGGGTGTTTGATATGATCAACACCTGCTGCCGGCGTATTGACGAGTCTTTAGAGTCCTACACAGAGATTTCCTGGCTCAAGCGAAACGAAATAGGAGCGCATATGAGATATGTGCGGGACCGAGAATAATGCGTGTATGTGATACCGCATTCCATTCTCGCGATGATTGTATCGAAAGGTTGTATGCGATATAACCTAGTTATCGAATCAAGGATTGATTCGATAAGACGATACATTGAATATTAGTCGGTCACATGCGATATGACCGGATCGTTAAATCAAGTGTTGATTTAATGATTTAATGCATAATTATATATTTGATATATTACTTTGCATTAACTAGTAGTGGTTCACTTTAAATGGATTTTCTCACTTGAAGTTCACAAGTTGTATATGTGATATACTTTTGTGCACTTGAATGTATCATGTTTGATGATACATGCTTACTTGAGTTTGTGTAAAGATTAAACCATGGTTATTTAAATGGTTAGGGTTTTGTTTTTCATATCTATTTATTCATTTATTTATTTATTTCTTTTTGGCAAAAGAAAAAAAAATAGTGGCTTTCTTTGGATGCATGTTGAAGCTTCATGAAGTTTTGACTAAGTCACCATTTTTGTCTTCATGCTTATCCCTAACCATTGACCTAATCCTAGTTTATTCTCTACACTTGACCATGGTTGGATTATGATAAGTATTCATTTTATTTTCTTTTTGAGATATACTTATCATAACATTTTTCATCATCTTCTTCTTCTTCAAGAAGAAGCTTGCCTCCATCAATGGTAACTTGAGCAAATGAGTGAGAAATCCAATTCTAAAGTGAACCCACTTCTATTTCTTCATCCTCTACCTCTTGCTAAGTAGTATAGGGTGTTTCCTTCACAAGTTTTCATGGCTTGGTGAAGTCGGAGCTTGATCTTGTGATGCCTCGATGTAGATCATCTTCGGCATCGTTGTCGATGACCCAGCCCGCCCACTTCTCCGATGAAGCCGACGCAAGAGCCCGGGATTGGATTTGGACAGCAAGGGGACTTCATCATGGAGCTATGGAGGTGGAGAACCGGATCTACAAAGGTTGTATTTCTGTTCACTTAGTTAAATTGTTAACTAGTTGCTTTTGTCGCCTAAATTTCTAGTTAACGATCCGTATTAGGGTTTCTCGGCACTCGTAAAATTTGAAATTGGCATGGTTGATGCCTTGTGAGACCTCTTGAGTGTGCCTAGGAACCCTACAGTCCATGCCCAAGTCAAGCCCGAACATGAAGCGGCCGGTCTCCCCCATGCTAAGAAGAAAATTATGTAATAAATAAATTTGATATAATTTTCATGCATGAATGTAAAATAAATGGACATAAAGCCAAATTTTTGTAAAGCGCATGGCTCATGTGTAAAATAAATAAGCATATAAGGCATGTGATGGGCAAAATGCCATTTTGTAAAGCCCAAGGGGCTATATATAAATTTGTAAGTGTTTACAGTCGGAAACAGGGAAGACACCACGTTGGTCGTCTTGCCTGAATTTTGGGGGCAGATGCTATTTGGATTATCTGTCCACCTCTCCGAAGATGCCAAGCTGATTTATAGCACCGTGTATCGGAGGTTTGGATGCATGGGACCGTTGTAACAGACTTCGTCAGATTCCCCCTCGTTTGCGAGGGGTTTTTGATAGTGGGGACGCTCTTCCCTGTAGACGCAAGCCCCTGCAGTTAATTACGTTATCGCATCTCGGCAACCACTTTCTTCGGCTCCAGAAGTTCACTTCGTGTCGTGTGTGTTTGTTGTATTTTTGGTTTCCCGTGGATTATATACGGAGACTAATTTATGTTGTCGCCCGTAGGGCGTGGATTAGTCCAAATCCGTATATTCTTAGATTTGGGTTTGGGTTGATTTTAAGGATCGTTAATCTCGTTTGAGATTAAGATTAACTTAAATATTTGTTAAGGATACATTAGTCTAATTTGAGACTAAGATCTACTCGACCGGGATTTTGGGATCATCCAGACCCAACAAAAGAGCATTTGGGCTCGATTGCTTTAGTTTAAGGATGTTTCGGTCCGTTGCTAGTTTAAGAATGTTGCGGTCCGTTGCTAGTTTAAGAACGTTGCGGTCCGCAGTGGGATGTGCCCATCAATTTGGGAGTGCACCAAAGAGTTGTTGGTTATCGGGACCCACCACTTCTCTGAAGACGCTGAAGAATTACAATGACATGTATCAGAGGTGTGAGGAGATGTACCCTTGAACCAATGTCCGTTGGGAGATCAGTAGTCGTGTTTGGCACTAAGACCAATTTGGAACATGATGAGCACATAGGCTCGGTTGATCTGAATTAAGGATTTGGTCAATTTGGACTTAGCCCACTCACACTTTGAATAAAGTGTAAACAGTTGCTTGGGCTCAGTCCCTTTTCTGTGCAAACAATGTTGAACATTCATATGGGTTCTGACACTCATACTTTGCTTTATTTTCCTCTTTTTTTTGTTTTTTATGGAGCGCTAAACACTCTTTATGGTGCCCATGTACGGAGCATATGAGGCGCTTGGCGCTGAGCGCCAACCACTGAGTGCTAGGCACTCTTTATTGAGCAGCGCCCATGTGAGGGACACGTGAGGTGCTTGGCGCTGAGCGTCAACCATTGAGTGCTAAGCATTCTTTATTAAGTAGCGCCTATGTGAGGGACACATGAGGCGCTTGGCTCTGAACGCCAACCATTAAGTGCTAAGCACTCTTTATTGAGCAGCGCCCACGTGAGGGGCACGTGAGGTGCTTGGCGTTGAGTTTTCTTCATGTATTCTGTTCTGAAGAGTTCAGTTCTCCGTTCTTTTCTGGATCTTTGATCCCCAAGAAAAAGTTCATCCCCATGAGAATTAAATTCTCATTTGTGGGAGACTTTTCTCATGGATCTCAGATCCAGAGAAAGAACTAAGTTCTTTTATGAGGGTTAAACCCTTGGTTATGCAGATAAGATGCTCTGATCTCTATTATTATTTTTATTTACCTCGGAGAGAGGTATTCTTCTTTATTCCCTCTTAAAACTTTCTTCTTACTTGCTCTAAAGCTTATGGGGGGTTTCTCTCTACAAGACGTGAAGTCTTGGGTCCTTTATATAGTAGAGGAACATCTATTGATTTAGTTAAAGAAATCTCTCGTTGAGAGATCCTGATTGATTTGGGGATTTTATCCATCGTTGGATCTTTGATCCAAGGACTTTTGTTTTACAAAAAATATTTATCTTGTTTTTAATAAGATTAGGGAAATACTTTCCCATACAGATTTTTTATGTATATGGGTGATTTTTAATCACTATTTTTTAATCCAACGGCACTCTGTTTTACAGAGAGTAATCTGTCTTGTTTAGAAAGATTTGAGAAATATTTTCTCAACAAAATTTAATTCTGTAGTTTGATGATTTATCATCTCCGTTGGATTTTTGATCCAATGGCTCTGTTTAACAGAGAGATTTTAGTTCTGGAGCTGGCACCCTCGTGCGAGGCACGTGAGGCGCTGCCTCAGAGTTTTTAACTCTGGGCGCTGCCTTTCAAACTTTGAACAGAGTTTTGCTCTTTTATTGGGGAAACAAATTAGAGTTTTTAACTCTAGTTTTTAACTCTTTGGCGCTGGCGCCTTCGTGCAAGGCACATGAGGCACTGCCTCAGAGTTTTTTAACTCTTGGCGCCGGCGCCCTCGTGCAAGGCACGTGAGGCGCCGCCTCAGAGTTTTTAACTCTTGACGCTGCCTTTCAAATTTTGAACAAAATTTTGCTCTTTTATTGGGGAAACAAATTCCCCCCACCGTTGCGCTCACGTGGCTCACACGTGAGTACAGCGATGGCAGCTTTCACCGTTGAATTTTCTTGGAAGCTGAATCGATTTCCTGTGCCTATAAGTAGGGCCTTCGGCCTTTAAGACGACTATTGTTTATCTTCTCTTGTTATTCTTTTTTTCCTGAGAATTTAATTCTCCTTTCAGAGCTTAGATCTTTGCCCAAAGAAATCTCTTCTAGAGTTAGAACTCTGCCCAAAAATTTGGTAAGGATCATAATCGAACCGCTTAACAGAGCTTTGCTATTCTTAGATCGTAGATCTTAAGATGTATTTTAGGGTTGCTTAACCCATTAATTAGAACACTGTACATCTTCCATGAAGAACTCTTAGAGTTTATTTTGCAGATCTTAGAGATCTTGGGGTTTTACCCTGTTCAAAATATTTGCTTTTGAGGGTTCTGATAGATTATCCCATTGTTTTTTACAGAGCATTGCTCTTAGAAATTTTTGGAGGAATTTTATTCCCCTCTTAATTAAAGTTGATAGATGTGAAATCTGTTTGCAAAGCACAGCTCTCGAGGGAGTTTAACTCCTTAGCCCAATGAGGTTTCTCATTAAATAAGAATTCTCTTAGGATTTCATCCTTAATGAGTGACTACCTCATCAATGATGGGACATCACCTTAATATTGTGGGTCCCCCTTTTGTCCCTTTATTCTGCATTGCAGCGCGGTACAATTTTTAAGTACCAAGTATCAGAGTTCAGAACATAGCGTTGATAACTAACTCTCGTCTCTCTTTGTGTAGGTACTATGGCTTCCGACGCTTCTTTCCCTTTTGTACGTTCAGAGAGCGCCTTTGCCGACACGCCCATGGATCGGGAAGACTTCGTGCTTATTAAAGATCATGACCTGGAGCAGAAATATCTTCACCTATAGGGGTCATGGTACAATTAGATTATCCAGGGTCGGCACAGTTTTTCTTGTGCAGTGCCCTCAGAGCCCATTTCAGCAATTCATTACGCCGATTCGCCTCAAGTGAGTTATGCTGTAGAAGCGGTCAACTGGACTTCGGAGGGTCGCTTTCAGCCTTTTATGGCATCAATACCCGTACAGCCGCTGATGGCTTTGTATATTTTGGGGCGACGCATATGTCAAGGCGAGTCTCACCCTTAGGGACAAGTCTATATGATAAGGTTAACTCCTCACCAATCCGCCGGCTACATGCAGTGGGCCCGGTATTTCTTGTTGGCCAAGAAGTCGATGCTGCTAAAGCTTGGCCCATATCCTGCCATATATGCTTCCCTTTTCCAATATCTCGTGCCTCATGTGTGGTGGGTTATGGCTTTTCTAGAATAGTGGAACATACCAACTCACACATTTCTTCTGTCGGACTGGGAAGTCTCTATTTCCTTGGAGGAGTTTGCGGAAATTTCAGGCCTACCCGTCAGAGGGGAGCATTACGAGGAGATACTTCCCTCTGATGAGTACATCTTTGCCACCAAATCAGTGGTAATGGGCCTCACTCTGAAGAATGCCATTCAACACCGGTTCCCGAGCCTAATCAAAGTGTTGAACATTTATGAGAGTCCGTTTTTAGAGTCTGGAAGGCACGGAGTCGGCTTCGCAGATTTCATCGCCTGCTTTCTTCGCCCTGAAGTCTTGTCAAAATAAGCCACAAAGTTCGCCAAGCTTGACGACCCATTTGGTTTCGGTTTGAATAACCAGCCAACGGTGGAAGAGGACCTAAAAAATTTCTTTATTCCAGACACTCTGGTCGTCCCTTTTGCAGAACTTGCTACTTCAGACGTCGATGAAGAGACGTTCTTTCTGGGGTTTATCGGCTTGTGGTTGAGCTGGTTTTTGCTTCCGATGCACCCTCGCTACATGAGGCCGTCCGTTTTTTATCCGTCCCACCGCATGGTCATAGGGACGCGTGTAACCGTCAGGATTGCAGGGCTAGCTCACCTATATCACGGCCTAAGCTTAGCGGCAGATACTACTCAGCCAGGGGTAAAACCTGTACATCTCCCGTTGCACCATTTCACATCCTGGGTCGAGATGCACGTGCTGGGCGCTTTTGGTATTCACAAACGACCACACTTTTATGACAGCTACAACTTTCCCCGTGTCATGTTTCTAGTTGACGCTTCTGCGTTAGATCCGTCCCAGCGAGAGGCTCGACGTTTGGTCCTTCGCCCGCGTATGGTCAGGGATAGTATGACTTTTTTCGATAGAGTCTTAACTATCGGCAAGGAATCCACCAAGGCAGTGCAACTGCTGCGTGATGCTTTCGAAGACGGGGCTCCTACGTTGAAGGCTCGGGAAATTCTGCACTTGTATTCTGTTAGGCCGGGCTTTTTAGTGTTCAGGCAGAACACCTCAGCACTGTTTATGAGGTATAATCCGCACCGCTTCGCTCAACAGTCGGGATACAATCAGGTGTTTCTCTCGTGGCATTCTTAGTCGATCTGTTCGCTAGAGAAGAGGGAATTCGCAGCGCATTGCATCACTTTATGTGACTAAATACGGGGTCTAACTTTCTCATCAGCGAGCCGAGCTATGTGCCGAAAGCTTCGAACTCTTACGTGGCATGGTACCAGCATGTGACCGGTGCTGTTATCTGGGAAGGAAGGCGCTATTACTTGATCATAAGGATGCTGTCCCAGCTAGTAAACCAGCGGTCCCTTTAAAGCGACGGACCACCGTTCGTCTTTTCTTAAGAGAAGTCACTACGGTTGTGGTCCCGCGCGCCTTCCCTGAGAAGCCTCGGCCCAGTGTTCCCGTAACTGCGGTAGTCATGGCATCCCCAGAACCTGGTGCCGGTACGAAAATCGGGAACCGCCGCCCGAAAATGCCTGTCAAGTGCAAAATCTTGTCATCGGCTGCCGGTGTCCGCTCCCAGAAAAAGAAGAAGTTGTTATTTTCTGCCAATGTCATATTTGGCCAGGAGTCACATGTTCCCTACAGCGAGGGCTTGTGCAAATACGGTACCAACGAGGGTTTGTTTGACACGCCTGCGACCGACACTGATCTTCAGGCTGCCCTCGCAGCTTCTGAGCGACTGGCTCGCGAGGAAGCGGCGTTGATCACTATCGTGAATTCAGGTATACTTTAGTCATATTCTCCGGCATCTATCCCTTTCTTGTTATTATGCTTTTACTAACGCTCTCTTCTTCAACAGGTATTTCTGCCGAATAGGCTCTCGCGGATTCCCTCAGGACGTTCGAGGAGGAAGACAGGCTCCGCGCTTCTTTGGGTCTTAGTATAAGTTGCTCCATTACACCTTTATTCTTTTTATTCGTGCTCTGACCCTCCCTTTTACTTTATTGCAGGGACTATCTCAACTCAGGTTATTCCAAGTGCAGTGCCGATCCTAAGTGGTGATGCAGCAAAACTTTTAGAGCCAGCTACTATGGCCATGGTCATCCCAAAGTCGCCGTAGGAGGCTTTGCTGAAGCAGCCGGTGATGGACACCGGAGCGGCTCCGGAGGCAGAGCTCGGTTCGGACGAGGACGTTCCCCTATCAGAAGTCTTAAGGAGATCAGTTCTCACTGCTCAGAATGACAGGAAGCGTAGGGAGTGCACGGCGAGGGAGCGCAATGTCGTTTTGGCTGCTAGTGCAGGCTCAAGCAGTATCCTTCCTGCTGACACTTCTTCGGTGGATGTTCCCTCTGCCCTGTCTACCGCCCATAGACAGGTTGCACGCGCAGCTCGGGAAGAAACTGAAATGATACTCTAAGGTAACGTAACACCCAGTCTTTTATTAGAACTCGGTCCTCGAATTCAGACATACACATTTTCTTTCACGCAGGGCCGAGTCCTGGTGATGGTATGGCATGTGAAATGTTGACGGCTATAGAGCCCGAAGTGGCTACTCTTTCTCGAGAATCTGGGATTGTCCAGATCGCTACTCTTTCTCCCTGTGGCTCCTTGGTATCGGCGAGCGTTGTAAGTGTTACGACGGCCCTCATCGAGTCAGGGGATGAGGCTATGGGCGCAGAATCTATTTCTCCGAGAGGGAGTGAAGAAGCCATTACACCCGGTGACGTTTCCGTCACGGTTTTGGTCCATTATCCATCAGGTAGTCCTTGGGTCACTGTTTTCGAGTTTTTCAATCCTGTTTAGCCCTTCTGATGATATTTTTTTTTCTTGAGCATAGGCGCGGTGAACCCTGAGGCTGTGCCGTTTGAAGAAGTGTCGCCGGTCGCTGCTCTGACGGCCGCTGTCCCCTCGCCTTCTTCTGTGCCCTCTCAAATATTGGAAGGTATGGATTTGTGACTTTTTTGTTTCACTGTGGGTACCATCCTCCTTGTATCAACAGTATATTGTCTCAACTCTGCAGGAGTCCTTTTCGACCATTTATATCAGGTGTTGAACCCGCATTTTTCCTTTTGGTCGAAAATCGTCCCACCTTCTGGTATTTGTTAGTATATTCTTCAGCTAATGTCTCCTCCCTTTCTTTTATGGATAGACGTATTGCTGCTAAGTCTTATTCATATTGATCATAGAGTCACTGGTTGAAGGAGAAGACGAGAGAATGGCCGTGCCTCCGGTACCCCCCATCCTGCCGCCTGTTACAGCTGGTATAATAGACTCCATCCTTCATGTGTTTTCTTTATCCCCCGAGTCGACATTTGACCATAATTTATGTAACATTTCAGAAAATATAAAATATTATTTTTGGTTTAATATTAAAATAATATATTTCCCAAAAACTGCATGATTTGCGAAATTGGGTTTTTTGAAAAAGGGCATAAATATATACCGATAATTATGAAATAAATGGAAATTAAAATGATTTATTCATTTAATAATATATTTAAAGGATTTGGCATTTTTAAAATTTATTATATGCAGTTTGGATAAAAACTCGATTAGTGCACTGCTAATTGCGATTAAGTCAAATCCGTGTTTCTATGGTTTTCATGGTTACTGCACCATGAAATGTTTCATTTGTGTTGTTTTATGTTATGGTTTTATTTTGGTGAGAAAAGAAAGAGATGAGAGGAATGATTGAGGGGAGAGAGAGGGGGGACATAATGATGAGGGGTAGGCATGCTTGGAGAGAGAGAGTGAGAATAATTGAGAGAGTGGGTGGGGGCTGCCTCATTTGTTTTCCTCCACCATTTTCCTCTCCTTCTTCTTCATCTCCCTCTACCTTCTACCCTCATGACCCATCTCAAAATACTCCCCAAAACCCTATATCCCTTTTACAAAAATTGATCACCTCTTCACCCTCATCACAATGGAACAAGAAAAGTTGGATTTTGATGACATTAAGAAGCCAGGGTTTTCTTGAGTGGCCTAAATGAGGTATAACTTCTTCCCTTTAGATTAGTTTTGTGAGATATCGTTTTTTTAGTGTCGTTTTGTGATATCGATAACCTGCTGTGACCCCGAGTGTTCACTGTAAAAACAAACAGTATAGTAATGTTGTAATTGTAACCATGAGTGTACACTTGTGACCCCGACCCTACCTGATCAGTTTTGGCTAGCGACAAGGGGGCAAATTCCGGCGACCTCGGGTGTGTAGGGGAGTTAGGGCTTGGGTTTTGTAGGCTAGTTGCCTGAAGTTGTTTAGAGGTGTTTGGTTCTACTAAATTTTTCTGTAATGAATATAGGTGAAATCTGGGAACTGTTGTAAGTGTTTACATGACCATGGTGGCACGTTTCCTGACCTGAGACATAGAATTGAACCCGATGCACGAACTTAGGATTTGTTCCGTATCGGTTTTGTTGCATTTGGTGTGCCTACACTGAATCTGGAGCAACCCGGAGAATTTTTGAGGAAACCAAACAATACTAGGGACCAAATTAGGATACTAGGAGACCACCCTAACCATACGAGCCCCAACAGAGACACCTGGGCCGAGGAGGCCGGATTTTTAGGCTAAGTGGCCGGCCACATTGGAAGGGTTTGGGTCTAGGTTGGTCTAATAGGTCATATACACCATGTACAACACCCTATACTTTTTTGTGCAACTCCTTTTCACCTGAGTCAAAATCTGGGAGCACTTTGGTGTGGTTTTTGGTTATGTTTTACGTATTTTGAATTGCTAATTTTTGATATTTGGATTCGTATTTAGTTGTTGAATGTTTGTACATAAACAACAAGGGTTGTTTGGTTGATTTTGTACGCGTAAGCTATAGGTTCTAACTTATGAGCAATGCGCGTGCCGTATTGGATTTCAGAACTTGATTTTAATAGCGTGGCGATATGTGTTGTTATTGTAGGTACCTTCGCGTGGATTCCGAAGCGACGGAGCGTGGCGTCATCGACTTCGGCAAGCAAGAAGCAATGTGAGTAGATCTATATCTACAGAGGAAGTCGGGTGGATGGCGTTTAGCAGCCTCGCAAATTTTTTGTGGAAACCGATTTATAGCATATGGTTAAGAAAACCTAGATTAGGAAACTAGGGTTAGAGTTAAAAGATTGTTAGTGAAAGTATATTATAAACTAAATGATAGTTAGAAGTGTTTTGAAACGACTAATATCTGATGACGGAATTTGAGGACGACGTTTGATGATATTGCCGTTTAGGGTACTATAGGACTAGATGTTCCCCTCTGAAAGACACGCAAGACGGACGTCTTGCCTGAAATTCGGGGCAAATGCTAATTGGTGCTATCTGTCCACCTCTCCGAAGATGCCAAATTGATTTATGGCACCGTGCATCGAAGGTTTAAACGGATCCGGCCGATGTAGCAGACTTCGTCAGATTCCCCCTAGTTTGAGGGGTTTTTTATTGTGGGGATGCTCTTCCTTGCAGGCGCAAGCCCCTGCAGTTAATTACGCCACCGCATCACGGTAACAACTTTCTCCTTCTCCAGATGGTCACTTCGTGTCGTGAGTGTTTGTTTTGTTTTTGGTTGCCCGTGGATTGTATATGGAGACTAAGTTATGCTGTCGCCCGTAGGGCGTGGACTAGTCCAAATCCGTATCTTTCTTAGATTTGGGTTTGGGGGTTTGGGTTTAAGGACACATTAGCCTCATTTGAGACTAAGATAAACTTAAACGTTCGTTAAGGATACGTTAGCCTCATTTTAGACTAAGATCAACTTAACGGGACCGTTTAGATCCGACAAGAGAGCAATTGGGCTCTATTGTTTAGTTTAGTGGCATTACGGTCGATAATTAGTTTAAGGACATTACGGTCCAATGTTAGTTTAAAGACATCGCGGTCGAGGTTAAGGACATCATAGTCCGTGGGTTTAAGGACTCCACGGTCCGTTGTTAGTTTTAAGACATTACGGTCAAGGTTAAGGACATTATAGTCCGTGGGTTTAAAGACTCCACAGTCCGTTGTTAGTTTTAAGACATTACGGTCAAGGCTAAGGACATCATAGTCCATGAATTTAAGGACCTCACAGTCCATCGTTAGTTTTAAGACATCACGGTCGAGGTTAAGGACATCATAGTCCATGAGTTTAAGGACCTCACAGTCCAATGTTAGTTTTAAGACATCACGGTCGAGGTTAAGGACATCATAGTCTGTGAGTTTAAGGACCTCAGAGTCCATCATTAGTTTAAAGACATCACGGTCAAGGTTAAGGACATCATAGTCCATGAGTTTAAGGACCCCACAGTCCATGAAATGTATGGTTGTCGGGACCCGTCACCTCTTTGAAGACGTTGAGGAATTACAACGACGAATATCAAAGGAGTGAAGAGATGTACCCTTGAACCAGGGTGGATTAAGTGATCTGTAGTCCAATTTGGAACTAAGATCAATTAATTATATTATGAGCATATTGGCTCAGTTGAGTCTGAATTGAGGACTTATGGCCTACTTGGGCTAAGTCTAATTAAGTTAGAAGTGTTGGCCCTTTGTTGGACCATTAGACATTTGTCTGAGTTCGAGCCCCTATTATTTAGCAATGCTAAACGAGAGTTTGAGGGCTTTGGCAACATTTTTATCTTTGATTTCCTCAATTTTGAAATTCATTTGGAGGAGGGACTTTTGCCTCTGGAAAATTAGCCAATTTGGCTAAAAGCAGTGTTAAACACTAAAGAAAAACAGTGTTAAACACTGGAAACAAGATTATCAAATTAGTGTTAAACACTAGAAATGTAATTCTCAAATTAGTGTTAAACACTAAAAGATAACAGTGTTAAACACTGGAAACGAAATTGTCAGATTAGTGTTAAACACTAGAGGTGGAAGGAGTCACGTGGGAGCACGTGATGGCATCAAAAAGTGGGGCCAGATCCCCCTTTTTTTGTTCTGCAAACAAGTGTTAAACACTTTTAATTTTCATAGCCATCACGTGTGGGCACGTGATGTATACTCATGCCCTGATTTATTAAAACATTTATTAGGGGTCACGTGGTAACACGTGAGAGCGCCCAAGTCAGATTTTGCCTTTGCTTTTGTTCCATATATAATGAGGGTCACATGGGAGCACGTAAGGCATTGCCTCAAAGCTTTCTTCTTCTCATTTTTGGGGATCTTTTCAGGGGTCACGTGGGGACACGTGACCTTAGTTCTTTGCATGAATGGAGATCTTTTAAGTCTCCTTATTTTATTTTGAGAATTAAATTCTCTGTAGGGTTAAACCCTAATCATGATTTTGGAGGAATTAAATTCCTATTATGAAAGAATTAAATTCTCATATAGGGTTAAACCCTAATTTCTTTTAAGAAGAATCAAATTCCCATATATATGTTCTTGATTTGGGTTAAACCCTAGTTTTGTCTAACTTGAAGGAATTAAATTCCTATAGTTTTTAAGAGAATTAAATTCTCAGATAGGGTTTTAAACCCTGGTTTCATCATGAAGGAATTAAATTCCTGTCAGTTTGGGAGAATTAAATTCTCATGTAGGGTTAAACCCTAATTTTGTTTTGGGAGAATTAAATTCTCAAAACTCAATTCCCCCTCTAAGTTTTGGATCTGCATGGCAGGATCTCAACCCTATGAGAATTAAATTCTCAACTTATGGGGAGATGTGCTCTTTGCAGATCTTCAACTAGGGGATGAACTAAGTTCTTTGTGCAGAAGAGTTAAACTCTTGGATTTGAGAATTAAATTCTCTGTTTGAAGTTTTGATCCCCTTTCTTTTCTCACCTAGGGTTTTTTTTATTGAGAATTAAATTCTCTTTTCTTTTCTCTCTGAAATTTCAGGATTCCAAAACTTTATATCAAAATTTTATCTCCTTTTCCTTCTCCTCTTGGATCCTATTTATAGGAGAAAGAGAAGAATCAATTTGCTTAGTAAATCTTTCATTGAAAGATTTTGTTTGTTTTCATAATTAATATGATCCTTTAGATCACACAGTGAATTTTATTCACCGTTGGATTTTAAATCCAAAGATATTCTGTTTGTTATTTCTGGTGAGATTTTTAGGGGAAATCTTTCCTTGCCTAAGATTTTTTCCATAAATTGGTGATCTTTAATCACCCTTGGATTTTTAATCCGACGGCTCCCCATAATCCCTTTTCATTTGGAAAGATTTAGAAGCTTTTAGAATTTTAATTCTATTAACTGTAAGGCTTTCGAAGCCAGTCACATGCTGACACGTGACCCTTGGTCACGTGCTGCACGTGACTCCCAATTGAGTCCTTTTCTCAGCGTTTACTTACGCTTTAGTTTTAACCATCACGTATTAATACGTGACCATTGGTCACATGTGAGCACGTGACACCTCATTGAGGTATTTCCTTCAGACGTTTGTTATTTTATTTCTATTTTAATTGTCACGTGTGAGCACGTGATACCTCATTGAGGTAATTCCCGATTTTTAGAATTAAATTCTATTAAGCTGCAAGGCTTTCAAAGCCTGTCACGTGCTGGCACGTGACCCTTGGTCACGTGTGAGCACGTGACCCCTAACTGAGTCATCTTTCAGCCGTTTGTTTTCCTTTCTGCTTGATGGGGTTTTATCCATCACGTGTCATCACGTGACCATTGGTCACGTGTGAACATGTGATACCTCATTGTGGTAATTCCTGATTTTTTAATCAGGAAATAAATGCCCTCACAGCGTTGCTCTCACGTGTCTGCACGTGAGTGCAACGCTGTCACTTTTGTGACCATTGGATCCATCTAGGGAATAGGGGAAATGAAGCGTTTCCATCACATTCTATAAATGCGGGGGTCTCTTCAGAAGCGCCTCCACTCTTTCATCTTCCTCCTTTGCTAACTTTTTCCCTTTTGCGAATTTAATTCTCGTTCCCAGAGCTTAGTTCTCTGCCTTGAAAATTTTCCAGAGTTTAACTCTATTGAAAGATTTCCTTTTCTTCAGGTAATGATCTTGAACAAACGAAGAACTTTCACAGAAATCACTACGAGATTTTAAATCCATACCAAGGGTTTTCACTCTTAATAAGAACCCATTTTTAAGTTCTTTAAAATAAAGAGAAAACTATTCAATCTTTCATCAACAGACCCTTCAGGGTTTCTCTGATCTTCAGGGGGCTAATGGTGGCGGTTGTCTTTTTCCATGGAATTTAATTCCATCTAAAAAAAATTTCTGGGAATTTAATTCCCCTTTTTTCAAAAGGAATTTAATTCCTACGAAGAACTTAGTTCTTCCCAAAGAGCTTCTTGGGGTTTTTTTTGCCCTGAGTTGTCTTCTTCACAACCAAGAAGAAGAAGTTTGCAATGTTGCTTTCTAGGAATTTAATTCTCTTGATTCTGTTTGATTTATCACAGAGTCCAAGATGGATTTCTCTTTAGGGGAATGTGTAGGGTCATTTGAAATCCACTGTCTATGTAATGAGAATCTTCCTTTTGTCTCATTATAATTACTTTGCCTCATCATTAGCCAGCCGCCATCTTGAATTTGTAGGACCCATGTGTTTTGTAACCAATAGTTCCATAAGACGAGTCCTCTGTCACTGTCTTTATATATATATATATATATATATATATATATATATATTTATACTTTTGGCTTCGCTTTAATAGTTTCCCCTTATTTTATTTCAGGTACGATGACGTCTGTTCCGTATTTCCCTGTCACCCGCTCGGAAGCCGCTTTTCCTCAATCGCTATCTGACGAGGAGGTGATGGCAATGATCAGGGCTCATGACCCGAATCACACCAATTTGTTTCTGTGGGGGACCTGGTACAGTCACATCATCCGGGGTCGCCGGAGTTTTCTCTGTGAAGTACCGACAGAGCCTACCTTTCCGTTTCTGCCAATGGATCCTCCAGGGATAGTCTTTGCTATAGAGATGCCTAATTGGACTCCGATGGGACGACTTGATCCTTCGACGACGGGCATCCCGAATCATCCTATCCCGGCCATAGATATACTTGGACGCCGTATTTGCCAGGGCGAGGCCCAACCGTGGGGGCAGGTCTACAAAATAGGGTCACCCCTCGACACCCTACGGGCTACCTTCTTTGGGCTCACTACATCCTATCCGCCTACCGTGTGCGACTGCAAAAGGTTGGGCTTTATCAGGCGATCTATGCGTCCCTCTTCCACTACCCGTCTCCTCACGTCTGGTTGGTTAAGGCCTTCCTGAACCAGTGGAATCTCCCCACCAACACTTTCCTCCTAGGGGACCGCGAAGTTTCAATTTCCTTGGAAGAATTCCGTGAGATCTCGGGGCTGCCGATCAGGGGAACACTTTATGAAGAGCTGCTGCCTCCCGACGAGTATGTCTTTGAAGCTGAGCCCGTAATGCTCGACTGCCTGTCTACCGAGAATGCCATCCGCCACAAGCGTCCAAGTTTGATCAAGACCCTGGGCATTTTTTACAAACTGTTTACTGAGTCAGAGGATCAGGGCGTCACTTTCAAGAGTTTCATCGCTTGCTTCCTTCACGAGGATGTCCTGTCGAAGACGGTTCCAAAGTTTGCAAACATTAATGACCCATTTGGGTTTGGTTTGAACAGGCGGCCGACTAAGGAATCGGATTTACCGCAATATTATATTCCTATTATGTTGCCGGCATCTTTCGAATCGATTGCAGCTCCCGACATGGAGGAGGAGACATTCTTTGTGGGTTTTATCAGTGTCTGGCTTAGCTGGTTTGTCATCCCCATCATCGCCGCTTCATGAGAGTTTCGGTTATCTATCCGACTCATCGTATCGCTGAGGGGACACGGTTGACCGTAGGCATCCCAGCACTAGCGCATCTCTATCATGGATTAGGCGCCACGGCCAATACCTCAACTCCCGGTGTGGATGTAGTAAACTTCTCCCTTCATTACTTCACATCTTGGATTGAGATGCACGTGTTGGGGGCTTTTGCTGCACATCAGAGACCCGCATTTTATGATGCCTACACTTTTCCGCGACTCATGCGGCTGGTAGACGCTTCTGCTCCCGATCCGACTCAGTTCGGGGTTATTCGCGTGTTGATTGCTCCCTATGCTAGCGCGGGCGGACTGGTATTTGTTGATCGGGTTCTATCTGCTCCTTCAGGTCCGATTCAACAACTCCACGACCAGTCGAAATGTGAGGTGCCTTCTCTAAAGCCTCGGGAGGCCACGCACTTGTACACGATCAGACCAGGTTATCTGGTATTCTGTCAGAACAGTGCGGCTCTTTTTATGCGGTACAATCCACATCGCTTCACTCGGTATCTTGGATATGATCAGGGCGTCCCCTTTAAGGCTTTCACAGTTGCGCCGGTTCCTTCACCCGAAGCTGTTCGTGATGCTGCTCATCACTTCGTGAGGCTGAATACTGGTTCTTACTTCATGATCCCTGAAGCTGACGATATTCCCTGATGCGTGGGGTCCTTTACGGGCTGGTTCCTTCATCGGGTCAGCCCGATTATTGCTGAGGAGAAGAGGGTGCTCCTTGGATATGGTACTCCTGCTCAGGTTCAGGCCACGGGAGTTCCTCTGCGACCGCGCGCACCGGTCCGCTTTCCCCTGAGGGATACCAGTGTCGCGCTCATTCCGGGGGAGTCGGAGGTAGACCTCACTCCCACAATTGGCATGCCATTGGATACCCGGGCTCGGTCGAGGGGTAAAAGGGCTCCGGTAGCAGTACCACCACCCGTGGCGTTGACAATGGCTGTGTCATCCTCGGTCGCAGTGCTAAGCAAGGGTGATGGGAACGAGGGTGTTAAAGGTGAGGTGGGTCGGCGTCATGCCAAGGCTCCATAGGGGAGGAAACGGTTGTCCTCGGCGGTCGGCTCTGGATCCAAGCGGCGGAGGAAAGTGGCTACCAACTTGCTCGATTCCTTAGTAGAGTCTGAGCCCATTCTTCAGGATGAACCGTTGGCCATGCAAGAGTCGAACGCTGGCTTACTTTATTCGAGCTCAACTGCCGAGGAAGTCGTACAATTGGCTGAGGGTATAAGACGTTCTAAAGACGAGTCTCAGAACGTGAGGGTTCCGAAGAAGCCCTATCCCGCCGTAATCTTTTATGAAGATCCTTCGTGGATCCGGCAGCGTTTCAATGGCCCTTTGGAGGAATGGGGCAAAAGGGCCCTTAAACAGGCTGCTTCGGAGGACGCTGCGGATGCGCTTTCATTGTGGACTGGCGGCCATGAGTCCACCCTTGAACCTCCTCGAGAAGGAGCATTGGCTTGAACAAGCCATATTGAAAGCTTCCTTACGCATCGGTATGTTCCTGTATTTCTTTGTAATACTTCATACTGTCTGCGCTTGTATATATGTATTTTTATTCTTGTATGAACTGTGCAGAGACCTCGGCGATGGGGGAGGTTCCCACAGGTTTGCTGACTGTAGAGCCTGCTGATACCCCTAATGAAACACTACTTAGTGTGGAGGGGGTTGATGAAACGGTCCCTCTTATGATAGAGCCTCCTATAGTGGTTCTTGCTCCCGAAGCACTCTCTCCTTCGGGAGAGGCACCCTTGGTGGTCGCCATCCCAACGGATCTCCTTAGGGGTGGCCCGGAGGCTAGGATGGAGGTAGTCGAGGCTACCCCCCTTTTGTTAGAGCCCGAGATCACGGCGGAGGCCGTTGAAGCTGCTATCCCTCCTATTCAGAATGGGAGAAGCATCGAAGGTAACCTTCCACATTTTGAATTAGTATCCTTTCCATTATCTGAACTTTTTCTGTCTTTTCAGAGTTGCGCGGATTGGCGGCTTCGATTGTTGACTTATCCCCTAGGCAGTCTTTTCAGCGCCTGTTGGAGATGGCTGCTCCACAAGCGATATCTCCTCAACGCATCGTTCTCTCGTCTGGGCAAGGTTAGTGTTGTCTACCATCTTTTCATAGCATTGTTGTTATTTCGCAAAATAACATTGATGTCCTTTACAGTTCTGGAGGCCGACGACGAGGTTGAGGTCCTCGAAGGGCCAGGGGAGCCTTCAGCTCCTTCTTGCATGACTGTGGGTAAGTGAAGCCCCCACGTTTTTTCTTTTGTTCTTGATTTACAAGCTTCATTAACTGTTTATAAATCTAAACAGCTTTGCCAGTCCCTATTGCGTTGGGGTCGCGCGTCATTATGCCACCCGGCCCCTATGCCCTGCGTGCTTCGGAACGGATGACCAAGCTAAGCCTTGCTTCTCTGTCATCTTTGATTGAGGAACTCCGCACTGGAAACACAATTACGGCCGAAGCATTTGCTGCCGAAGCTAACGGTTCTCTTCCTTTTCTTGCCACCTATCATAGAGAAGAGGTGGTGAAAGTTTGGGTTGAGTTCTGCCAGCAGGTGGAAGCTTGCTTGCATGTGCTTGAGCGTACCCGCCTTTCTTCGGAGGCTGTGGCTGCGAAGGCAAGCTTACGGGGCCTGATTGAGCGGTGCACGGCGAATATGATATTTTGTGAGAAGAGGTTCGGCCGCAAGTTTTCGGGGAGGGAGCTGGCTTCGAAGGCGCTGAACGAGCTCCAAGCCAACCTTACAGCCAAGGCCAATAAAGCGTATGAACTCTGGAAAGTACTTCAAGAGGCCATCAAAGAGGTGGTGGCCATCGATAAAGCCGTGGTGTTCACTCGCGAAAGTGTTGAGGCTCACAAGGCTACCGAGAAAGAGCTCGAAGGCCGGCTCGCCTCATATCAGGCCCAGCAAGCTCAGGCGGAGGCCCGTCTCTTGGCGATTTTGAATTACGAAAGCGAGGCCCAGCGAAAGAGGGATGAGCTGACCAAGCTGCTAAATCGCCCGCCGGCCTGAAGACTTGTATATACTTTTTATTTTATTTTTCCTTTGTACATACTCCTGAATAAGAGTACATTATTTTTTGTTCTTCCACGAATTGTACTCTGTATCCATTCTGATTCGTGAATAAAAGACGTATTTTTCTTTACTATGGTGTCTCCCTTTTTATTGAATGTATTCTGTGGATAGTCTATCTCAATTTCTCTGCAGGACAACGATGGCTTAGGATTTAGGGTTAAGGTCTGCCTCCTAAGACTTTTCAATTTTATGAGCCGTGAGGGTCTCATAAAGAACTTTCTCCCTACCGGTCGAGAGGATCCCGTAGGTGTGGCTTCTCCTTAAGAATCGTGAGGATTCCTAAGTGCCTGTTTTCTCTTGAAAGTCGTAAGGATCTCACAAGAGAATTTACTCCCTTACGAGTCGTGAGGACCCGCAAGTGATGGGTGAAGTTGCTTTTATCCGCATTTCACGGCGTTAGGGGTTGCTCTGGATGCTTCCCACGGGTTCACTGCTGCGTTCTGCGAGGACCAGGCTCCGCTCTGGACGTTTTCCAGGATACCTTAGTTTAAAGACATCGCAGTCGAGGTTAAGGACATCATTGTCCATGGATTTAAGGACTCTACAGTCCATTGTTAGTTTTAAGACATCACGGTCGAGGTTAAGGACATCATAGTCCATGAGTTTAAGGATCTCACAGTCCAATGTTTGCTCTGGATGCTTCACACGGGTTCACTGCCGTGTTCTGCGAGGACCAGGCTCCGCTCTGGATGCTTCACACGGGGTCATTGCCGTGTTCTGCGAGGACCAGGATCCACTCTGGACGTTTTCCACGGGGTCAAAAGTGAAATAATCCGCGTTCCACGTAGCTAGGAATTTTGCTCTGGATGTTTCCCATGGGTTCACTGCCGTGTTCGGCGAGGACCAGGCTCCGCTCTGGATGCTTCACATGGGGTCATTACCGTGCTCTGCAAGGACCATGATCCGCTCTGGACGTTTTCCACGGGGTCAGAAGTGACATAATCCGCGTTCCACGTAGCCAGGAATTTTTCTCTAGATGCTTCCCACGGGTTCACTGCCGTGTTCGGCGAGGATTAGGCTTCGCTCTGGATGCTTCACACGGGGTCATTACCGTGCTCTGCGAGGACCAGGATCCGCTCTGGACGTTTTCCACGGAGTCAGAAGTGACATAATCCGCGTTCCACGCAACCAGGAATTTTGCTCTAGATGCTTCCCATGGGTTCACTGCTATGTTCGGCGAGGACTAGGCTCCGCTATGGATGCTTCACACGGGGTCATTACCGTGCTCTGCGAGGACTAGGATCCGCTCTGGACGTTTTCCATGGGGTCAGAAGTGACATAATCCGCGTTCTACGTAGCCAGGAATTTGCTCTAGATGCTTCCCACGAGTTCACTGCCGTGTTCGGCGAGGACTAGGCTCCGCTCTGGATGCTTGACACGGGGTCATTACCGTGCTCTGCGAGGACCAGGATCCGCTCTGGATGTTTTCCACGGGGTCAGAAGTGACATAATCCGCATTCCACGTAACCAGGAATTTTTCTCTAAATGCTTCCCACGGGTTCACTGCCGTGTTCGGTGAGGACTAGGCTCCGCTCTGGATGCTTCATACGGGGTCATTGCCGTGCTCTGCGAGGACCAGGATCCGCTCTGGACGTTTTCCACGGTGTCAGAAGTGACATAATCCGCGTTCCACGTAGCCAGGAATTTGCTCTGGATGCTTCCCACGGGTTCACTGCCGTGTTCGGCGAGGACCAGGCTCTGCTCTGGATGTTTCCCACGGGGTCAGAGTTGACATTATCCGCGTTCCACGTGATCAGGAGTTTTGCTCTAGATGCTTCCCACGGGTTCACTGCCATGTTCGGCGAGGACTAGGCTCCGCTCTGGATGCTTCACACGGGGTCATTGCCGTGCTCTGCGTAACCAGGAAGGGTTGACTTTATTCGCATTTCACGGAGTCGGGATTTGACTCTCGGTCACTGGTGTACTGTTGAGTCATGGAACTGGGAGTTTCCGCCATTCCA
Source organism: Agapanthus africanus (assembly GCA_030015575.1). Classification (NCBI taxonomy): domain Eukaryota; kingdom Viridiplantae; phylum Streptophyta; class Magnoliopsida; order Asparagales; family Amaryllidaceae; genus Agapanthus; species Agapanthus africanus. The sequence goes on from JASDDO010000008.1 coordinate 401,728,395, forward strand.
CTTTGCTTGATGTTGTGTTTGTTGTAATGAGGCTGATGTTGAGATGATCTCGAGGCTATCTGTTAACCGTTGGGATTTGGCTACTTCTTCTGATGAAATCTGGGGAGGAAAGGTGTGATTCCTTCTTTGTTCGCGCCCCTGGATTGTATACAGAGACCAATGTGATATCACCTGTAGGGCCAAAAATTTCATTCATATTTATATATATATATATATATATAAATATATATATATATTTTTATTTTATTCCGCGATGCTCTATCATTTCAGCTTTTTATATCGCGAAGGTTGCGATTACCCAATCATTTCGGCTATTTTTTGCGATGCCCAATCATTTCGGCTATTTATTTTATTTTTACTCCCTGCTTTTTATTGCGAGTTGCCCAATCATTTCGGCTCTTTTGCATGCATACATTTTTTTTACTTGCTACTTCTGTTGCAAGTTGCCCCATTATTTCGGCTATTTCGTATGCATGTGTGGCTTGCTATTTTTTCGCTGCAAACTTGGGATTAGAAACTGATTTCGGCATCAGCACCGCTACAACTGGGATATTTCCAGGAGCGAATCATCATTTGCGTCTGTCGATATCGAACAAAGGTGGCTTAGCGAATAGGGTTAGGATTCTGTCGACTAAGGTTTTTGACTTCATGAGCCATAAGGGTCTCATAAAGGTATTTCTCTATGTGAGTCGTGAGGATCTCGTAGGTGCGTTTTCTCCTTAGGAATCATGGGGACTCCTAAGTGTGTGGTCTCTTATAAGTCGTAAGGATCTTACAAGAGTGCTTTCTCCTTATAAGTCGAGAGGACCTACAAGGGTTGTTCACCGGGTATACATATCCCTAGTCACGGATGGGACTTTGATAGGGAAGTGTTTATTCGTGCCCGTGGATTGTATACAACGGTCATCATTGAGCCGCTTGTAGGGAAGTATTGGAGGTTGTGGAGGCTGCTTATGAACAGGTTCAGATCCTTGTAGTTTAAGACTTTCAAATCTTATGAGCCGTGAGGGTCCCATAAGAGGATTCTCCTTACGAGTCGTGAGGATCTCGCAAGTGTAATTTCTCCTTAGGAATCGTGGGGATCCCTAAGTGTGTTGCTCCCTTGTGAGTCGTAAGGATCTCACACAGGTGGTTTCTCCTTACAAAGTCGAGAGGACCTTGAAAGTGTCTTCTAACGAGATTGCGCCCTTTCGGGTTTTCACAAAACTCGCCGGTAGCCCTGCTGTTTTTACTCACGGAGCCCTTTCAGGTTTTCATCCGTGCCCATTTTGCTTATAGACGTACCGTTTCTTTTTTCTTTTCATCTTCTTTTTTTATTTTTTAACGAGATTGCGCCCTTTCGGGTTTTCACAAGACTCGCCGGTAGCCCTGCTGTTTTTACTCATGGAGCCCTTTCGGGTTTTCATCCGTGCCCATTCTGCTCATGGACATACCGTTTTCTCTTTTTTTTTTTATTGTTTTTCTCTCTTTTTTTTGCTTCGGAATGTTGCAATCCACCGTAGTTTATCGACATCTCGGCCAACAGCTAGCTTAAGGACATTTCGGTCCGTTGTTAGTTTAAGGACATTTCGGTCCGTTGTTAGTTTAAGAACGTTCCGGTCCGTTGTTAGTTTAAGGACGTTTCGGTCCGTTGTAAAGGAAGTCGGTTACTACTTATAGAGTTTGGGCTTAGAAAGATAATGGGTGGACATAGTCGTCGTCATCTATCATTGACCTAGGCCGTGACTCGTTAGGCGTTGTATTTCTTCATGAAGCGACCATTTATTGGCCTGAAGGTCCATTCGCCATGCATGTCCATGAGTAGATAGGCTCCACCTTGGTAGACTTTGTCTATGATATACGGGCCTTCATAGTTTGGCTCGAATTTCTCCTGTTTGGCGCGATTGGGGATCATATGTCTTTTGACCACTAGCGCGAGTTCGCCTTGGCGGAATGTCCTTGGCCTAGTCAACCTTTCATATGAGCGAGTCATGTTTGCTTTATAAGCCTCTAGATTTTGTTGCGCTATGAGCCGGGTTTCATCAAGGGCGTCGAGCTCCTCAAGCCGAAAGTGAGCATTCTCTTCGTCCGTTAGCTCGTAATGAACTGCCACTCGTAGAGAGGGTAACTCTATCTCGAGGGGGAGTATCGCTTCTGTACCGAATACCAATACGTATGGAGTTGTGTTCGTGGCCGTTTTGAACGTAGTTCGATACGCCCAAAGAGCTTCATGCAGTCTTTCATGCCATTCCTTTTTATTTCGAGACACCGTTTTTTTCACGATCTTCGTTAAGGCCTTGTTAAAAGCCTCGGCTAGACCGTTAGCTCGGGGATTATAAACTGAGGAATATCTCTAGTCTATGTTATGTTGTTGTGCGAAGCGACTGATCTTGTGGCTCCTGTAGGCTTTACTTTTCAGAAGAGCTTCGTTTATGAATGCATCGCTCATTTTGTCTGATGGCCCTGGAAGTTCCGGTTCAGGACCTGCCCCCAGTTTCTCTATGTGAGGATCTTCTTCATCGTTCATCGATGAGTGAGAGATCACATGGCAACTTGCTACGTAATCCTCAGATTCGTCCGACGAGTCTTCTCCATCATCTTCGTCCTCAAGGACGTGACCGAGGAACTCTTAGAGTGTTATTGGAGTCCACGCCTTCTGGTTATACTCTTCCAGTGCGTCGATCTGTTTTTGCAGGTCCGTGCACTTGTCGTCAGGCTTCACGGGCTTTTTGGATTTCTTCTTCTTCTTCGAAGATTTCGACGGCTGGGTGTGAACACTTTGGCTATCACCACCAATCTTTGGGATTGGGCGTGGCTTCAGCATCCCTTCGACGATCTGGGGTTCCAGCGGATTCTTCCACCTGATCGCCGGGCATGTTTGGAGATCATTCAACATCCTTTTGGTTTTGGTCGAAAGAACCACCTCCCATGGGGCTTCTTCAACAAAAGAGCACGTTGCCCCCAGTGTATCCATCTTCTTAGGAGTGTGCGGTTGTGGTGGGTTTACTTTCCACTTTTCAGACATCTCAAACTTGCCTTGTAGATACCGATCCTCGATCCATCCCTTAAAGACGAAGCAATCTTCGATTGGATGGCTTACCGTTTGGTGGTAAGGGCAATAATTGGGATTACTCACTTCGCCGGGTTGCGATGGTCGCCTTGGATTCGACAGATTGATAAGCCGGTTGCGTATCGCCAGCTCGAAGAGTCTCTTCGTTTTATCCCGTGGGAACGAGTAAGGATGCTTCATTTTCTCATTATAATACCGCCGTCTCTCTTCCAGTTGATCCGCTAGCTTTAGGGCACTGGGCTGCTGTTGGGTGTTCTCAACGAAGATCGCCTTCCCTTTACCCTTTTCGTTCCGTGGTTCCGGCTTCGGGGGAGATGGTCTATGACCCATCTGGTCCATCTGGGCCAGCTTGTCGATTAGAGCCTGGAATGTGGTCGGTTTGAAGAACATCATGAATTGTGAAATAGTTCCATGAGGGTCTAGGGTGCCTACGAACATGCCCACCGCTGGTGCTTCTTCGATGCGCTGTTCGCACTTCGACCACGGGTTTCGCCATCGGATTGCGTACTGAACGCACGTCTCGCCCGGCTTCACCCTGGCATTGATCAATGCCATTATTGGGGTGCGTTCACTAGCACTCGCGAATCGCTGGGTGAACAACAACTCCATTTCCGCGAAAGTTTTGACGGAGTCGTTTGGAAGTTTGGAGTACTACTCAAATGCCGTCTCCGACAAGTTGCCGACGAATTGGCGGAGAAAAAGCTTATCATCGCCACTGTTGTTGCCACAAAGAGCCCTGAACTGAGCGACATGTTGATGGGGATTGCCTGTCCCCTTGTACACATGGAATTTCGGGATCGTGTAGCCTGGCGGGTACTTTATCTGATCATACCAGCCTGGATACGGTCGCCCAGTTCTAACAATTTGCCCAGCTGCTTCGTTCGCCTGGTGAACTCGTATCTGCTGAGCGATGTAATCATCCAGGGCGGACTTGGAAATAGTTTCCTCCTTGGCTGCTGAAAGAGCCAGAGGTGGATTTGATGTTTCTCCTCTATCATCTTCAATTATTACTGGAGGATCTTCGGCTGGGGGATCCGGCCGAATCATCATCCCGACCATGTCTTGGAAGAGAAGTGTCATTCTCTTTATGTTAGCTGCTTGCTCTGCGGCTTCTTTGTCCTCTTTTCGAGGACTCTGCAAAGGAATTCAGCATCAGTTTCTTGTTCATGACACTGCTCCGCGGATGTTTCCGGGCTTTCTTTTGGTCCGGTGAGTGCGGCCATCGCAGTCAGTATCTCGTGAAGCTTCTGTTGCTATTGTTCTTGAGCTCTGGTGAGGGATCGGGTGAGTGGTCGGTGGCCCGTAGAAGCGTGGCTATCCTCTTTCCCGGATGCCATATAGACGGTATGCACCACCATGCCCCCAGACTTAGGGCGTTTGGGATCAGTGCCTTTGACATTTGCCGCAGGCATGGGGACTTTCTCCAGCCTCCTTCTTTTATGAGCGGTCGAAGTTGAGGGGGCCGTTGCAGTGGGTACCCAAGTGGTTATCGTCCGTTGTGTTTTGACAGGACGGTGCTCTTCCTTCTGAGCCTTCAGCTTCTTCTATCGGCGGAGATAGTCCTGGTCCACCACCGACTCTCGGACTTGTCGCCAGATCTTGTAAACTTTGGAAGACAGCCATTGAGGGGACTAATTCGGCTTTATTTCCGTGACAGTCTCCACCGGTGGCAGAGATCTTTTCAGTACGGCAGTGGGCAAATTCCTGCGTATTCTATTCAGCAGCTCATAACTGTTCCCGGTTGGGACAGCAGCATTAACTTCCACCGTTGGAGCTGGTGGCGTTAACCCAGAGGGGGAGTTGCCCCAGTCCTTCCTTACTCGGCGCCAGTGGCGACGTCGAGCGTGTCGAGCTGATAGAGTTGGTTCGGTGATGGGGATGGCTTTGTTTTTCCTCCTGTCCAGGTGAGGGGCTGTTGTTGGCGTCAGCCTGTTGAAGACTGATGTCCTTTGAGAAGCAATATCCAATCGGTTGAAAACGGTCTTCTGAGCAGGGACAGGAACCGTAGCAGGAGCCGAAACAGTCAATCTTGTAAAGACTTGTCCTTTGGTAGGAGAAGCCGCCTTGACGACTTCAGGAGCAGGGATGGCTATCCTCTTCGGAACAACCTTCTCTGGGATTGCAAGCTTCATTGTGGGCCTACAGGAATTTTGGCCCAGTCTAGCGAAGACCGAGGAGCTGGAGTTGGACGACCCATTGAGAGGGGTCGTAGTAGCTGTAAGCCGATCGAAGACCGACTTCTTAGGAGCTTCCGGTGTTGGCATAGGAGCGGTGAAGCTCATTGGCGGGAGCATGGTCCCAAAAAAAAATCCTATGGTGGCTTGAGTGACCTGTTCCACCGGCATTGTGAACAAGGAAGCCGCCTGAGGTCCATAAGCTATGCCTTCAGATGAGGCAGAACGTGGGTTGCAGTTGCATGTGGAACATTTTGCACAACTGAATGCCATTGATCCTTCGCTTCCTGCACCGAGCAAAACGCCAAATCTTAGTTCCTCGAACCCAAGAGCAACCATCAGCAAACCGCGATTGGTTCGCGAACACGACACATGAAGTGTTGAGTGGAAAGAGGAAAAGGTCCCACCGGGCGTGCCAAAATCTGTTCCCCTCCGAAAGACGCGCAAGAAGGACGTCTTGCCTGAAATTCGGGGCAGATGCTAATTGGTGCTATCCGTCCACCTCTCCGAAGATGCCAAGTTGATTTATGGCATCGTGCATCGAAGGTTTAAACGGATGCGACCGATGTAGCAGACTTTGTCAGATTCCTCCTCGTTTGAGGGGTTTTTGATTGTAGGGACGCTCTTCCCTGCCGGCGCAAGCCCCTACAGTTAATTACGCTACCGCATCGCGGTAACAACTTTCTCCTTCTCCAGATGGTCACTTCGTGTCGTGGGTGTTTGTTTTGTGTTTGGTTTCCCGTGGATTGTATATGGAGACTAAGTTATGTTGTCGCCCGTAGGGCGTGGACTAGTCCAAATCCATATCTTTCTTAGATTTGGGTTTAGGGGTTTGGGTTTAAGGACACATTAGCCTCATTTGAAACTAAGATCAACTTAAACATTCGTTAAGGATACGTTAACCTCATTTTAGACTAAGATCAACTTAACGGGACCGTTTAGATCCGACAAGAGAGCAATTGGGCTCTATTGTTTAGTTTAGTGACATTACAGTCGATAATTATTTTAAGGACATTACGGTCCAATGTTAGTTTAAAGACATCGCGGTCGAGGTTAAGGACATCATAGTCCGTGGGTTTAAGGACTCCACAGTCCGTTGTTAGTTTTAAGACATTACGGTCAAGGTTAAGGACTTCATAGTCCGTAAGTTTAAGGACCTCACAGTCCATCGTTAGTTTAAAGACATCACGGTCGAGGTTAAGGACATCATAGTCCATGGGTTTAAAGACTCCACAGTCCGTTGCTAGTTTTAAGACATTACGGTCAAGGTTAAGGACATCATAGTCCGTGAGTTTAAGGACCTCACAGTCCATCGTTAGTTTAAAGACATCACGGTCGAGGTTAAGGACATCATAGTCCATGGGTTTAAAGACTCCACAGTCCGTTGTTAGTTTTAAGACATTACGGTCAAGGTTAAGGATATCATAGTCCGTGAGTTTAAGGACCTCACAGTTCATCATTAGTTTTAAGACATCACGGTCGAGGTTAAGGACGCCATAGTCTATGTGTTTAAGGACCTCACAGTCCAATGTTAGTTTTAGGACATCACGGTCGAGGTTAAGGACATCATAGTCCGTGAGTTTAAGGACCTCACAGTCCATCGTTAGTTTAAAGACATCACGGTCGAGGTTAAGGACATCATAGTCCATGAGTTTAAGGACCCCACAGTCCGTGAAATGTATGGTCGTCGGGACTCGTCATCTCTTTGAAGACGTTGAGGAATTACAACGACGAATATCAAAGGAGTGAAGAGATGTACCCTTGAACCAGGGTGGATTAAGTGATCTGTAGTCCAATTTGGAACTAAGATCAATTAATTATATTATGAGCACATTGGCTCAGTTGAGTCTGAATTGAGGACTTATAGCCTACTTGGGCAAAGTCCTATTAAGTTTGAAGTGTTGGCCCTTTGTTGGACCATTAGACATTTGTCTGAGTTCGAGCCCCTATTTTTTAGCAATGCTAAACGAGAGTTTGAGGGCTTTGGCAACATTTTTATCTTTGATTTCCTCAATTTTGAGATTCATTTGGAGGAGGGACTTTTGCCTCTGGAAAATTAGCCAATTTGGCTAAAAGCAGTGTTAAACACTAAAGAAAAACAGTGTTAAACATTGGAAACAAGATTATCAAATTAGTGTTAAACACTAGAAATGTAATTCTCAAATTAGTGTTAAACACTAAAAGATAACAGTGTTAAACACTGGAAACGAAATTGTCAGATTAGTGTTAAACACTAGAAGAAGAAGGAGTCACGTGGGAGCACGTGATGGCATCAAAAAGTGGGGCCAGATCCCTTTTATTTTGTTCTGCAAACAAGTGTTAAACACTTTTAATCTTCATAGCCATCACCTGTGGGCACGTGATGTATACTCATGCCCTGATTTATTAAAACATTTATTAGGGGTCACGTGGTAACACGTGAGAGCGCCCAAGTCAGATTTTGCCTTTGCTTTTGTTCCATATATAATGAGGATCACATGGGAGCACGTGAGGCATTGCCTCAAAGCTTTCTTCTTCTCATTTTTGGGGATCTTTTCAGGGGTCACGTGGGGACACGTGACCTTAGTTCTTTGCATGCATGGAGATCTTTTAAGTCTCCTTATTTTATTTTGAGAATTAAATTCTCTGTAGGGTTAAACCCTAATCATGATTTTGGAGGAATTAAATTCCTATTATGAAAGAATTAAATTCTCATATAGGGTTAAACCCTAATTTCTTTTAAGAAGAATCAAATTCCCATATATATGTTCTTTATTAGGGTTAAACCCTAGTTTTTTCTATCTTGAAGGAATTAAATTCCTATAGTTTTTAAGAGAATTAAATTCTCAGATAGGGTTTTAAACCCTGGTTTCATCACGAAGGAATTAAATTCCTGTGAGTTTGGGAGAATTAAATTCTTATGTAGGGTTAAACCCTAATTTTGTTTTGGGAGAATTAAATTCTCAAAACTCAATTCCCCCTCTAAGTTTTGGATCTGCATGGCAGGATCTCAATCCGATGAGAATTAAATTCTCAACTTATGGGGAGATGTGCTCTTTGCAGATCTTCAACCAGGGGAAGAACTAAGTTCTTTGTGCAGAAGAGTTAAACTCTTGGATTTGAGAATTAAATTCTATGTTTGAAGTTTTGATCCCCTTTCTTTTCTCATCTAGGGTTTTCTTTGTTGAGAATTAAATTCTCCTTTCTTTTCTCTCTGAAATTTCAAGATTCCAAAACTCTATATCAAAATTCTATCTCCTTTTCCTTCTCCTCTTGGCTCCTATTTATAGAAGAAGAATAAATTTGCTTAGTAAATCTTTCATTGAAAGATTTTGTTTGTTTTCATAATTAATATGATCTTTTAGATCACACAGTGAATTTTATTCACCGTTGGATTTTAAATCCAAAGATATTCTGTTGTTTATTTCTGGTGAGATTTTTAGGGGAAATCTTTCCTTGCCTAAGATTTTTTTCCATAAATTGGTGATCTTCAATCACCTTTGGATTTTTAATCCGACGGCTCCCCATAATCCTTTTTCATTTGGAAAGATTTAGAAGCTTTTAGAATTTTAATTCTATTAACTGTAAGGCTTTCGAAGCCAGTCACGTGCTGACACGTGACCTTTGGTCACGTGTGAGCACTTGACACCAAATTGAGTCATTTTCTTAGCGTTTACTTACGCTTTAGTTTTAACCATCGCGTGTCAATACGTGACCATTGGTCACATGTGAGCATGTGACACTTCATTGAGGTATTTCCTTCAGACGTTTGTTATTTTATTTCTGTTTTAATTGTCATGTGTCAACACGTGACCCTTGGTCACGTGTGAGCACGTGATATTTCATTGAGGTAATTTCTGATTTTTAGAATTAAATTCTATTAAGCTGCAAGGCTTTCTAAGCCTGTCACATGCTGGCACGTGACCCTTGGTCACGTGTGAGCACGTGACCCCCAATTGAGTCAACTTTCAGCCGTTTGTTTTTCTTTCTGCTTGATGGGGTTTTATCCATCACGTGTCATCACGTGACCATTGGTCACGTGTGAACACGTGATACCTCATTAAGGCAATTCCTGATTTTTTAATCAGGAAACACTAGATAGCCGACGTAATTGTGTCATCCGATCCATACCTATTTCCAAACTAAGAATCGTATGCATCTTTTAAACAGATATCATGAGAGACGTTACGGATTTTCAAATAATATCTTTTCTTTAAAAACACCGTAGCCCCTACTTTCAAAACTACGATTCGCATCTTTCAAAAACTGTTTGTATGGTTCGGGTGTGTATGTTAGATTAGATATGTATGCTTATAGTAATGGTAGAATGTATATGTAAAATTGACTTGATGTGGGATATAAATGCGATGAAAAGAATATATGACGTGATGTGATGATTTGATGATATGTTGGTATACGGATGCGAGTCGATTGAGATGATTTATACCCTGCCGGGTCCCTGATATGAGATTGTTGCGGATGTGACCTGGGACATAGGTATATAGAGATATTTATATATGTTGTGAATCGTGAGTGATAGCCGTACGAGACGTTAGGTCCGTACCCTTCTCGTCTTATAGGTTGATAGGATCCCTGATAGCTTAATGCCGCCGTACGATGATTTTCCGTACCTGATGAGTTTGACTTGATGTTTGAACCATACCCTTGACTAGAGGATGTCATACGATGGATTATACCATACGGGATGTTGTGAGGCTGGATGTCGACTGCTAGATTCACCGACTCGGTCATGTTGGATACGTATACCCATCGGCATTTGCAGATGATTTACCTTATGCTGCAATCATGTTATTCTCATTGCATCGCATATACCTGTGCTAGTACACTTACACCATTATCGATGATGCGTATGTTACACGTACACAGATTTGCCGGCTCACACACTTCATCATCGATAATTGCCATGTCACTACACAGTAGAACTGCTGCATCAGGATATGACTCCTTGCATAACATACTTGTGTACATACATATTGTACACCATACTTGCGTACATACATATTGTACACACACACTTGCGTACATGCATACTGTACACACACACTTGCGTACATACATATTGTACACACATACTGCATGCATACATATTGTACACCATGCTTGCGTACATACATATTGTACACCATATTTGCGTACATACACTGATGCACCATTATACGATGTTGTATTTGAAAGTCGATGTACAACACCCCACAACTTGTGGGGAGGCGGAAATTTGAAAACCGATCTTATTTAAATGCTAAACATCGACTAACCGCATGAATCGAAGCTAAACGATAACTAACAAGAAACATAGAAGTTCTATACTACTATGTTTAGGGATTATACCTAACGAACCGTGTCCTTCGTCTTTGCGAACTCCACCTCTTCCTCGGCCTTCTCGAAGTAGTAGACGATCCACCCGAGAGCTTTACTCCAAGCTTAGCCTCTAAACTTGAGGCAACTAACTTTCTTTAAGTGCTAATCAAAGAAGCTAGGTGATATAGAGTGAGGGTTATGGTTTAATTAGTCTAACTAATCCTTGTACTCAACACATGAGAGGGGAGGATTAGGGTTTGAAGAGGGAGAGCTTGAGGAGAGAGAAGATGAACATAATAATGAAGTGAGAATAATGAGTTATCATAATATATATCAAGCATTTATTTTAATCAAGAAAAGAAAGGATAATGTTTTACAACCATGCTTGATAAATATCTAATGGTGATTCACATTCATGAGTCATGAAGAAATAATGACATGGATGAATCATCCATATGACTCACTAATCACATTCATTGTATATGCCACCTAAACCCCCTTAGTCACCACCTTCTAGAAGCTTCTCGCGCAATTACGAGAATGCCCCTCCTTTCCGCAAAAATACGGAAAAACTTTAGACTGTATAAATCCAATAACCGGATACCAGTAACTGGCTTAAACCAAAGCCGACTGGTAAAAACTGTCCGAAAGTCGTACGTGCGTAAACACACGTATGCGTCCGAACCCTTGTCGTAAAACCATATGACCTCTATATCGTTTCGCCTGGAGTAGGGAAACTCTCTGTGTGGGACTCTAGAGACTCGACTACTACGCTGGCAGTGGGTTTAACCACAGACCGCAAGCGGCACTAGCTGTACGTAACGGTCCCCAGGTAGATGTCGATAAGAAGGCCGATGAGGAAACCCATCCGAACTCCTACTGAGTCTGATGTGACAATCTCCATACAGTCCGGTCCGTTCGTCTAAGACTATCGCATATCGGGCCTAGGGGGCGGCAAGCGTCAGTCCCCTAATAATGGTATAAGTCGTGTCGGAGTGAAGCCCATTACACCCTGAGAAACTACTGGAACCTACCAGCAAATCTCGCTTGCCCTGGCCAGGGACTTTGCATAATGGCTCTCTGACACAACGCGATATCAACCCCCAATACCGGGAGAGACGAATCCTGTCTAACCGCCACTGCCTCCAAGTGCTCGGGGCTGCACCCAACTGCTACCTGTTTGCACGACTCCTTTGAGCCGTGGTAGGGTAGCAATCTAAGAACAGTGGGACACACTCGAGGCGAAGTAGCAGTGTCAAGTCTGCGGACTATGCTGTACTCATGTCACCTGGGAACTGTTCACTGACAACTGGTATAAAACCAACCAACAGTTCCTTGTGAGTCCTGTCCGGTGTACCCATAACCTAACGAGCACCTGCATACTATCTCCAGTACGACGTACTGACGGCTGTGGGACAGACCATCTCCCCAACTGGGATGAGAAGCGTACAAACTAGTCTACTCCGGAGTATCGATGCTCTGTCTCGATAATCCAACGACTAGGGACCTAAATAAGGATGTGCTTGTAGACTACCCAGCCCCCACTAGTGTGACTGCCATCACAACGTTGGTAGTCAAGCAAGATCCTAAGAGCTCTATCAATACGTATACTCACATATTAAGATAGAAAAACCAAGTAGTATACTACAATGTTTAGCAAGACTGTTATATACATGTGAATATCCCTTCCATTAAGTAATATACAAACTAGTATGATACAATAATGGCCCCTAGGGCATATACACTAACAATCTCCCACTTACACTAGGGCCATGTACTGGCATATCGAAGACCGATGATCTCGAGTAGCCTCTCGAACTGAATCTGAGGTAGGGCCTTCGTGAATGGATCAGCAATGTTCTCTTCAGAAGCAACTCTCCAAACCTCGATCTCCTGACGATCAATAATCTCCCTGATCAGGTGATACCGCCTTAAGATGTGTCTGGACTTCTGATGGGACCTTGGTTCCTTCGCTAAAGCTATAGTTCCGTTGTTGTCGCAATACAGAGGTATTGGATCAACTATGGTAGGAACCACCTGAAGTTCTGTTAAGAACTTCTTCATCCAGACTGCTTCTTTTGCGGCATCGCAAGCAGCTATATACTCCGCTTCCATCGTCGAGTCAGCAACGGTGTCCTGCTTGGAGCTCTTCCAGCACACCGCCTCTCCATTGAGGGTAAAGACATAACCCGACATGGACTTGGAATCGTCCTTATCACTCTGGAAGCCGGAATCAGCAAAGGCCTCCAACCTGAGGTCTTTTCCGCCGTAAACCAAGAACATCTCCTTAGTCCTTCTCAGGTACTTGAGAATGTTCTTTACTGCTATCCAGTGCTTCTCCCCTGGGTTTGACTGATACCGGCTTACCACGCTCAGTGCGTAAGCTACATCTGGTCTGGTACACAATATCGCATACATTATAGAGCCTACCGCAGAAGCGTAGGGTATAATAGACATGCGTTCCCTTTCCAAATCAGTCTTTGGAGACATCTCTTTGGAGAAGGTGATTCCGTGACAAGCCGGTAGATTACCGCGCTTAGAATCTTCCATACCGAATCTTTTCAGTACAGTGTCGATATACCTGGACTGCGAAAGTCCCAACATCCTCTTGGATCTATCACGATAGATCCGGATCCCCAGAATGTAAGAGGCATCACCCAGTTCTTTCATGGAGAACCTGTGTGACAAGAATCCTTTGACAGATTGTAGCATAGGAATGTCATTTCCTATTAATAGAATGTCATCCACGTACAATACGAGGAATACGACACTTCTGGCTACAACTTTACTATATATGCACGGTTCATCTGGATTTTTGATAAAGTCATATTCTTTGACTGTCTCATCAAAACAGATGTTACAACTCCGCGATGCCTGCTTTAGTCCATAAATGGACTTAAGCAGCTTGCATACTTTCCCGCTGCTCCCACTCTGATTGAAACCCTCCGGCTGATCCATATAGACGCACTCTTCTAAATTTCCATTCAGAAAAGCCGTCTTTACGTCCATCTGCCAGATTTCATAATCATGGAAGGCAGCAATAGCAAGAAGGACCCGAATGGATTTGAGCATAGCCACTGGAGAAAAAGTTTAGTCATAGTCCAAACCAGGTCTTTGACGAAAACCCTTTGCAACAAGTCTAGCCTTATAGGTTTCCACCTGTCCATCTACACCAATCTTTTTCTTGAAGATCCATTTGCATCCTATGGGTTTTACCCCATCTGGAGCAAAGTCCAAAGTCCATACTTTGTTGGTGTACATGGACTCCATTTCGGTCCGCATTGCATCTAGCCATCGTACCGAGTCGCCGCTCTGGATGGCTTGCTGGAAGTCAGTAGGTTCATCATCATCTATGATGCAATCCTCTCTATCCCCATCTATGAGAAAACCGTAGTATCTCTCAGGCGGATGAGACGGCCTACTACTCCTGCGGAGGGGTGCGGGGATGTCCTGTTCTTCTTGAACTTCTGGTTCTACCAAACTTTCAGTAGCAGCTTGTGGTTCTGGAATTTCTTCCAGTTCTATTTCACTCCCACTTATTTCCTTTTCTAAAAACTGATGTTCTAGAAAATGGGCATTATGAGAAACAAAAACCTTTTGTTCCTCTGCGTAATAGAAATAATACCCCTTGGAGTTCTTTGGATATCCCACAAACATACATTTTACTGATCGTGCCTCGAGCTTGTCCACATGCTGCTTTTTAACAAATGCTGGACATCCCCAAATCTTCATATGCTGAAGATGGGGTTTCTTCCCAGTCCACATCTGATATGGAGTGGTAGGCACAGTCTTGGTAGGAGCCCTGTTCAGAAGATATGCTGCTGATTCTAGCGCATAACCCCAAAAAGATCGCGGTAACTCAGCATTACTCATCATGGATCGTACCATATCCAATAGGGTTCGATTCCGTCTCTCCAATACACCGTTATGCTGTGGAGTGTATGGAGGAGTAAGCTGAGAGAGAATTCCTTTCTCTTTTAGGTAACCTAGGAACTCGGCACTCAAGTATTCACCACCTCGATCAGATCTAAGTGTCTTGATACTTTTGCCGGTTTGGTTTTCTACTTCATTCTTATACTCTTGGAATTTCTCAAAAGCCTCGGATTTATATTTCATCAGATAAATGAATCCGTATCTTGAGTAATCATCCGTGAAAGTAATGAAATAGGAAAAACCACCTCTTGCATGTATAGACATTGGACCACATACATCGCTGTGTATGAGTCCTAAGAGCTCGCTCGCTCTTACTCCTTGTCCAGTAAATGGAGTCTTTGTCATCTTTCCTTTGAGACAAGATTGATAAGTGTCATAAGTTTGATATTCGAACGAGTCCAAATATCCTTCTCTATGCAACTTAGTCAACCTTCTCTCATTGATGTGACCTAGTCTATAATGCCATAAGAAAGCTTTATTTAAATCTGGAGACTTTCTTTTTAGTGTGTTCTGGACATTGAAAATTTGGAGTTGGTTTAAAACATATATACCATTATTTAGTGTACCGGACCCAATCAAACCATGATTAAGGTGGATGTTAACAACATCTCTTACAAACGTGAAATCATAACCTTTATTTGATAACAAGGAAACTGATATGATATTACACGTTAAGCTTGGTACAAAAAAACAGTTATGTAAAACCAAAATGTGTCCACTCGTCAATCCTAGGTGATAATCCCCGACGAACGCAGCTCCCACGCTAGCTCCGTTAGCAACCTTTAGGGTCATATCACTTTCCTTCAGCACTCTACGGTTTCTTAGTGCCTGCAATGAATTGCAAATATGAGATCCTGATCCGGTATCTAATACCCAGGAAGTAGAGTTGATCGACAGACAATTCTCAATTACAAACACACCTGAAGTCGAAGCCACAGCTTGCTTCGGTTCCTGGTTCTTGGCGTTCCACGCCTTGCAATCCTTCTTCTAGTGCCCTTTCCTGTGACAATGGAAGCACTCATCCTGGCCAACTACCGGTACCGCAAACTTTTTCTTTCCCTTCCCTCCCACCTTACTTACACCTCCTCTAGGTCTGGGGGCGGGCTTCTTCTTCCTTCATTAAAGAACCTCTTTTCTCTGGGGGCGTAACCCCGCTGACACCTTTCTGGACACCTACTTGGTTTATAGCATTGATCGTTAAGTGACGAATATCCTGATAAGTAGCATATACTCACAGTAGCATCGGGATCCAAATATCATCGTATGATAATGTTGAAGGAATGCTACCAATATTCATCAAACTCCAAATGGTATGCATCTCTTTGCAAATTTCAGTTTCTTTAGAAATTCCCGATATTAGTTTTTTCCCCATGCTCTTATGACCTTGGCTTTGGTCAAAATGTCATAAGTCACATGTCAAGTTCTACCCGTCATTATCTTGTCAATTTGAACCCATCCGTATATACCCCTGACTTTGGTCAAATGATAATACGACTGTCCCAAACTAACTCATCTATCTTATGCAACAAATGAAAACCCAGCAGCTACTAAACACTATGCCTTGACTTTGGCCAAAATGCATAGCTTGAATACTACTGAATACCCAAATGAAATGACGGAGGGCTACGAATGGTTTTGGTGAAACCGTGAACGTAGTGAACTTGATATAACCGAAGGAATCTGATAGCTTTTAAAAGGAGTGGTTAAAGCTCCGCATTTAAAAATATCTGTTTTTAAAATTAACCGAGTGGTTTCTTTTAAATTTTTCCAACGATTAAACTTTTGGTTTATTTTCTTTGCATTACAAATAATGCGTCCCATCATTAACCTATCATTGCAGAAAACAACAAAAATACAACGTCCTCTTATGCCATCCGCATTCGCCACGGGGTCCCGTCATTACCCGTTAGGTTACTTAACTAACGACAGAGCGGGGGCGGGGCTAGCATGGGTGTAAAACATAAGTGACGTCTAAATAACTATCATATATATAGATATTTTACATTCGTCTGACGTAATGATATTCATTCCAGATCACAGATGAACTTAATTGGATTTGCAAGCAATCCGTGTTTGTTTTGAGCCTGCAACAAAAGACGGATTACACAGTTGTGATGAATAGCCATTATCCTACCCAAGACCCCAACGGGTATGGCAAACTACCCACCCGGCAGTTTGTGCACCCCACCTTGGGTCTGTCTTAGGAGCAAAAAACAGTAAAATGAAATAATACAACGGTGGCTACAACCGCAACCTGGATGTGCCCCGCAAAATAATATTACAACAAATTACATTTACATCAAATGAATTAAATAATAACCCATCACATAACCCCGGCTATACATCACAACAGTCCAACACAGTTCATATCAACAAACAGATAAAATCCATTACAGAAATGTGCAACCCCCTGCCAACCGACATACTAGCAGTTAGGGGAGGTTTACGAACACATTATACAAACACAGATATAATCCAACAAGCAAATACTGTATAATTTCGATCGATTAAACACTTTTAATTTTGCTCCAATACTTCTCTGTAAATTTGAAACCTGAGCAAAAATAAAAAATTCCAGAAAATACCAAATATCCCATAGAACCAACACAGGAAAATTGGGTTCCTGAATCGCCAACTCGGCGGCGGAATCGCGGGGGATCGGTGGGATCCGCCGCGGTTCCGCGGCGCTTTAGGCGATTCAGGGGCCCAATTTTCTTAGGTGTTCTTCTACTGTCTTTTCAAGCTTTCTGAACATTCCTGAAAAATTTTTGGACTTCATTTAAAAAACGACAGAAACTGATGATTTCGGGCTTTTCCGGTTCCCTTTTTTTCGTTCGAAATTCATACAAATTTGCAAGTAAGTTATTTATTGTTTAGCGAGGCTCTGATACCACTGTAAGTCGATGTACAACACCCCACAACTTGCGGGGAGGCGGAAATTTGAAAAACGATCTTGTTTAAATGCTAAAAATCGACTAACCGCATGAATCGAAGCTAAACGATAACTAACAAGAAATATAGAAGTTCTATACTACTATGTTTAGGGATTATACCTAACGAACCGTGTCCTTCGTCTTTACGAACTCCACCTCCTACTCGGTCTTCTCGAAGTAGTAGACGATCCACCCGAGAGCTTTACTCCAAGCTTAGCCTCTAAACTTGAGGCAACTAACTTTCTTTAAGTGCTAATCAAAGAAGCTAGGTGATATAGAGTGAGGGTTATGGTTTAATTAGTCTAACTAATCCTTGTACTCAACACATGAGAGGGGAGGATTAGGGTTTGAAGAGGGAGAGCTTGAGGAGAGAGAAGATGAACATAATAATGAAGTGAGAATAATGAGTTATCATAATATATATCAAGCATTTCTTTTAATCAAGAAAAGAAAGGATAATGTTTTACAACCATGCTTGATAAATATCTAATGGTGATTCATATTCATGAGTCATGAAGAAATAATGACATGGATGAATCATCCATATGACTCACTAATCAAATTCATTGTATATGCCACCTAAACCCCCTAAGTCACCACCTTCTAGAAGCTTCTCGCGCAATTACGAGAACGCCCCTCCTTTCCGCAAAAATACGGAAAAACTTTAGACTGTATAAATCCAATAACCGGATACCAGTAACTGGCTTAAACCAAAGCGGACTGGTAAAAACTGTCCGAAAGTCGTACGTGCGTAAACACACGTATGCGTCCGAACCCTTGTCGTAAAACCATACGACCTCTATATCGTTTCTCCTGGAGTAGGGAAACTCTCTGTGTGAGACTCTAGGGACTCGACTACTACGCTGGCAGTGGGTTTAACCACAGACCGCAAGCGGCACTAGCTGTACGTAACGGTCCCCAGGTAGATGTCGATAAGAAGGCCGATGAGGAAACCCATCCGAACTCCTACTGAGTCTGATGTGACAATCTCCATACAATCCAGTCCGTTCGTCTAAGACTATCTCATATCGGGCCTAGGGGGGCGGCAAGCGTCAGTCCCCTAATAGCGGTATAAGTCGTGTCGGAGCGAAGCCCATTACACCCTGAGAAACTACTGGAACCTACCAGCAAATCTCGCTTTCCCTGGCCAGGGACTTTGCGTAATGGCTTTCTGACACAGCGCGATATCAACCCCCAATACCGGGAGAGACGAATCCTGTCTAACCGCCACTTCTCCAAGTGCTCGGGACTGCACCCAACTGCTACCTGTTTGCACGACTCCTTTGAGCCGTGGTAGGGTAGCAATCTAAGAACAGTGGGACACACTCAAGGCGAAGTAGCAGTGTCAAGTCTGCGGACTATGCTGTACTCATGTCATCTAGGAACTGTTCACTGACGACAGTTCCCTGTGAGTCCTGTCCGGTGTACCCGTAACCTAACAAGCACCTGCATACTATCTCCAGTACGACGTACTGACGGCTGTGGGACAGACCATCTCCCCAACTAGGATGAGAAGCGTACACACTAGTCTACTCCGGAGTATCGATGCCCTGTCTCGATAATCCAACGACTAGGGACCTGAATAAGGATGTGCTTGTAGACTACCCAGCCCCCACTAGTGTGACTGCTATCACAACGCTGGTAGTCAAGCAAGATCCTAAGAGCTCTATCAATACGTATACTCACATATTAAGATAGAAAAACCAAGTAGCATACTACCATGTTTAGCAAGACTGTTATATACATGTGAATATCCCAAGCTTCCATTAAGTAATATACAAACTAGTATGATACAATAATGGCCCCTAGGGCATATACACTAACAGTATTTTATTTTGGAGATTTGGGAACCGCATGATTTATTTTTAAAACTGGATTCATTTAAAAGAGCGGTTTTCCCTCGATATGTGCATATTACTGTTCCATGTTGCATGATATACGGATATGCTTACATTTTTATTATATGTCGCATACATCATGCTTTATGATTATACGCATTGAGATATGTTGTTTTCATGAGATTTCTGGATTTGAGAACCACGGTCATTTTAAAAAGAAAGTATTTATTGTTTTTAAAAAAAATCCGGTTTCTCTTGATATGATATTTCAGTGCGTCCACCATGTGTTTTCTCGGTTTTGCGAGTGGCATGTGAAACCCGATTCGAGGAGCGGTAGGCACCGTCTGCGGGTATATGGTGGACCCGGTGAGGCCCCGGGGCAAGAAGACTCGTATTGTTAGACGGTGAGTCTGGCAGGGGAGCAGTACCTACCGGTGATAGTATTTGGACCCGTCGGTTATCCGGAGGATACCGATCGGAGCCATGAGATGGATATGAGGGCTGACCAGAGTAGGCAGCGCCTGAGATGAGATATTTGAGGGCTTATCTAAGGATGCGGTGCCTGAGATATGAGGATTTACGTGTCGATGCTGGACACGGGGTTTCATGATGTTTTTGGGTATCGATGTTGGACACCCAGGTTTTATGATTTTGATGTGTCACGAGTGACACCCGTTGATTTATATCCTCATACTTTCATGCACATGCTTTTATGATATCCACATGCATACATATATTGATTATATGGTTGGACGAGATCCACATGCATACATACATTGATTATATTGTTGGATGATATCCACATGCTGATTGACATTGATATTAGTGTTGGCCCATATACAGATACAGTCACCCTAGATATCATAGTATTACCTTTATGATATAGTTGACTTAGGAGTCGTTGTTTATTCGATTTTTACTTGTTGATGTCTTTCTACTCATGAGTTGGCAACCTACCCCCGTTGTGCCACAGTTCTTGCAGGTTGACCGCATGGATCAGTAGCGGCATCGCTGGCACACAGTTGCATTCGGGTGTTTTGCTTTGGTAGGTGGGACATTTGTATCGTGCCCCCTCTTATATTTAAATTTCATTTTGTATCTAGTCAACTCCATCAATCAAACCAGTAATTGTATAAGTAATGAGACTTAGTGAGACTTGTAGTTGCGAGACTTGAGCGATGGGTTTTATGTTCGCGTTTTGGGTTGATTTCTTGCTTTATTCTTCTTATTTATGGTGATCTTCACCGTTGGGCGTCATATAATTATATTTATGCTTTGCGTGGTTGTGATCCGCCGGTTGGTGAAGAGCTAACTCCCGCTTGGGGATGCCATTATTCTTGTTATTTATTTGTGGTTTTGGATCAAAATATACAAAGGAGGTGCTGCCCAAACTTTTAAAAAGACGAAACACGTTTTCAAAGTAGCAAATTTCATTTGCATTTTCATGTTCCTTTTCTATGCATTAAGAAAAATTGATTTTATTATACCTTTATTTCAAAATTTCACCTCCTTTATTTTCTTAAAAAGGTTTAGATTTCTGGGTTTCAGCTTACTTGAATTACGTTACGCCTTTAGACGTTGCGTGATTTAAGTGCTGGTCATGAGCTAATATTTCATATTTCTGGTCGTGACAATTTATTTTGCAGCAATTGCACCGACTCCAGCTCCTTTTGAGTCTTGCATTCCAATGCCCACAGAGCCCTTCGCTAAACGCATATCTCCCAGGGGAGCCGCGAATAGCCGGCGAATGTTAAGCGAATTTATTGAAGATCTCAATGCTGAGGCCCTCAGTTCTGCTACGGATTTTGCCGTTGAATTCAATCCAATGCCGGCGACACTCGTGAACTTCCATGATGAAGATCTCGTCGGCTCTTGGGTTGATTACTGCAGAAAGATCGAGGCTTGCTTGCACGAGATCGAGCTCAAATGTCTCGCTCCTGAGGTGTTGGCTTCGAACTCCTAGCGGGCTGCGTGGGTCGAGCACAGTGTTCCTTTCATTTGCCATTTCTAACAAGAGGCGACCCTGAGACGAAAGGAACATGAGGTGGCTTCCAGCGAATCTTTCCGATTGAGCGCCCAGGTTGAAACAAATGCTGCACAGTGCAAAGCTGTTTTCGACAACCTCCAGTGATGTATTTCGGATGGGTTGACACTGAGGCGGACGCTTGACTTCACCAAGCAGGTCATGCAGGACTGCGAAGCTGCCCTGCTAGAAACCGATGAAAAGTTTTCGTCCTGTTTGCGGCAACGGACTCAAGTTGAAGCGGAGTTGGCCGCGGTAGATGACCACGAGAAAGGATTGAGAGGAGCGCGCGAGCGGCTTGCTGATTTGCTGAAGACGCCTCCTCCTTAATAACCGTCTTTGTATCTTTTTTGTACCGACTGTAAACTTGTGATTTATGAATAACATGTATTAATTTTGATTCCTTTATGAAATGTATCTTGTATTCACTTGAATTCATGAATAAAAGACATATTTTGTTTCATATTGGCATGTAATTCTGGCAAATGTGGCCCATCGATAGTCCATCTTGACCTCCTGGTGGGCAGTAATGGCTCAGGAAACAGGTTCAGATCTGCCACCTAAGACTTTTCAATTTTATGAACCGTGAGGGTCTCATAAATACTTTTCTCCCTACGAGTCGAGAGGATCCCGTAGATGTATTTTCTCCTTAGGAGTCGTGAGGACTCCTAGGCATTTTCTCTTGAGAGTCGTAAGGATCTCACAAGATAATTTTCCCCCTTTACAAGTCGAGAAGACTCGTAAGTGGTTTTTTCCCTCCTTGTCGATATTCAACTTTGGAGAGTGTGGCCCGTGGATAGTATACAATAGTCCATCTTGCACCTACTTGCAGGGCCCCAGTGTTTAGGAAACAGGTTGATATCCCCGTTGCCCAAGGCTTTTCACCTTCATGAAGGTTTCGTGAAGATGTTTTTCCCTACGAGTCGAGACGAATCGAGAAGCTCTCGCAGGAACATTGTTTTCCCAACGAGTCGAGACGAATCGAGAAGTTCTTGCAAGAATGTCCTAACGTCACAGTTAACCTCTGCTGATGGAAGTCCGTTAGGGTCATGGTACTAAGGTTTTTGTCCGTCGTACCATCATGTTGGCGGATGCATTCCTCGATACGCAATCTTGCTGTTCGAGTAGCCCCATGACTGTCATGTCTCTGATCCCTTCAGGGGTTGGACAAGACGTCTTCAAGTAATCTCCCAGGTCATATTACCGTCAGAAGATCAAGCGTTAGGGATTTTCTATGCCGCTTTTTATTTGAGATTAGGCTCAATTTGGGAGCCCCGATGAGTCATAACCACTCTGCGCTGGTGTGGGATGATCTCCGATAGTCTTTCAGGTTTTATTTGAGTTGCTGTCAAGACTATGAAGCTAGGGATCTTCCTTTTATTCGTTTGTTGACATTGTGTCTGCTATATTGCGACGAATGTCGAGATTGTCTCTGGGTTGTCTGTGAACCGTCGAGGCTCGGAACTAGGGACTTTGCTATAGCTCCGTTGTTTTGACCCTAGGGTCGGTTGTTGACGTTGCATATGCATCCTGCTGGAGTGAGGAGGAACGCCGTTGTTGATCTTTAGGCTGTCTGTGAACCGTCGATATTCGGAACTAAGGACTTTGCCATGGCTCCGATTTGTTGACGTTGCGTCTGCATTCTGCTGGAGTGAGAAGAAACGCCGTTGTTGATCTCTAGGCTATCTGTGAACCGTTGAGATTTAGAACTAGGGACTTTGCCATGGCTCCTATATAGTCTCTAGGTTGTCGGTGAACCGTCGAGATTTGGAACTAGGGACTTTCCTATGGATCCATTTTGTTGACGTTGCGTCTGCATCCTGTTGGAGTGAGAAGAAACGTCGTTGTTGATCTCTAGGCTATCTGTGAACCGTCGAGACTTGGAACTAGGGACTCCGCCATGGCTCCGCTTTATTGATGTTGCTTCTGCATTCGGTTAGAGTGAGAAGAAATGCTGTTGTTGATATCTAGGCTATCATGAACCGTCGAGACTTGGAAGTAGGGACTCTGCCATGGCTCTGCTTTGTTGATGTTGAGTCTGCATCCAGTTGGAGTGAGAAGAAACGCCGTTGTTGATCTCTAGGCTGTCGATGAACCATAGAGACTTGGAACTAGGGACTCTGTCATGGCTCTGCTTTGTTAACATTGCGTCCGCATCCGATTAGAGTGAGAAGAAACGCCGTTGTTGATCTCTAGGCTGTCGATAAACCGTCGAGACTTGGAACTAAGGACTCTGCTATGGCTCCGCTTTGTTGACGTTATGTCTGCATCCAGTTGGAGTGAGAAGAAACACCGTTGTTGATCTCTAGGCTGTCGATGAACCATCGAGACTTGGAACTAGGGACTCTGCCATAGCTCCGCTTTGTTGATGTTGCGTCTGCATCCTACTGGAATGAGAAAGTACACCGGGCAATCTTTAGGTTGCATGTGAACCGTAAAGACTTAGAACTAGGAATCTGCCATGGCATCACTTTGTTTCGACCCTGGGGTCTCCTGTTGACGTTGAGTCTTCAACCTGCTGGACTGAGAAGGAGCGCCAGGTTGGAGCTAGGGTTTTTCCATAACTCTTTGGAGCTTTGTTGACGTAACTCTGCACTCTGTTGGAATGAGAAGAAATGTCGTTGTGGATCTCTAGGCTATAGATGCTGCCGTCGAGACCTGGCTCTCCTTCTGATGGAGCTTGATGGGACAACGTGGTTCCCTTTTCGTTTATGCCCATGGATTGTATACAGGGGTCGATGTGGACTCACTTGCAAGGTAGAAGTTTCATTTTTTTTCTTTTTTTCCATGATGCTCTGTCATTTCAGCTTTTTATATCATGAAAGTCACGAATGCCCAATCATTTCGGCTGTTTTATCACGGTGCCAATTCGTTTTGGCTGTTTTTTCTTTTTACTCCCTGCTTTTTATTACGAGTTGCCCAAATATTTCGGCTGTTTTTATATCTATATATTTTGCTCACTGATTTTTATTGCGAGTTGCCCCATCATTTCGGCTATTTCATATGCATTTTTTGCTCGCTGATTTTTGTTGTAAGTATGAGACTTGAGATCTGACACCAATCTCGGCATCAACACCGCTGCAACTGGAATATTGCCAGGAGCGAATAATCATTTGCCATGAAAGGAGATGGAATTTGATACCGATTTAGGCATCAGTATCGCTACAATTGGGATATTGCCAGGAGCGAATCATCATTTGCCTTTGTCGATTTGAACAAAGGTGCTTAACAAACAAGGTTAGGATCTTGTGGACTAAGGATTTTCGACTTTACGAGCCGTATAGGTCTCATAAAGGTGTTTCTCCCTACGAGTCGTGAGGATCTCGTATGTGTATTTTGTCCCTAGAAGTCGTGGGGACTCCTAAGTGATATTTTCTCTTGCAAGTCGTAAGGATCTTACAAGAGTGTTATCTCCTTACAAGTCGGAAGGACTTATAAGTGTCGTTCACCACATGAGGACATTCCTCGTCATTGGTAGGATTTGGTGAGGGAACGTTTGTTTGTGCTCATGGATTGTATATAAAGGTCAATATTGGACCGCTTGTAGGGCAACTTGGGCGGTGTGATGGCTTAAGAACATGTTTAGGTCCATGTATCTTAAGGCTTTTGAATCCTATGAGCTGTGAGGGTCTCGTAGGGGGAATTCTCCTTACGAGTCGTGAGGATCTCGTAAGTGTAATTTCTCCTTAGGAATCATGGGGATCCCTAAGTGTGTTGCTCCCTTGTAAGTCGTAAGGCTCTCACACGGGTATTTTTCCCTCACAAGGTCGATAGGACCTTGCAAGTGCACATAATTTTAATTTTTTTACGAGTCTGTACCCTTTTAGGTTTTCACAAACTCGCCGGTAACCCTGCTGTTTTTACTCACAGAGCCCTCTCGGGTTTTCATCCATTCCCATTTCGCTTGTGGACATACCTTTTTTTTAGCGATGAAACTCTCGAAAATAGTTTTTCCGTAGGTGACCCATCTGTTTGCCGGTAGGATTTGAGTTGCAGTCCTTGCCGTTGGGACTTATGGACTTGAATTCCATTATCGCCGCGCTTGAGGCGACATATTAGTTTACGGACATCATGGTCCATTGTTAGTTTAGGGACATCTCGGTCCATTGTTAGTTTAGGGACATGATTGATCGTTTTTTTGTGTGTCGGTTTAGAAAATAGAATTCACAATCAAAGAATTATTTTGACCGCAATCAATAATGGTGTCGGATGTAGCGCGTTAGTAAGTGCGGATCGTCCATAGGGATTGCGCGATTCGTTCGTATTTTGATTTGTTTGAATCGAAACTTTAATAGAAAGAAAACAAACAATTCATGATTTATAGTTGAAGTTCAAGAATTAGAAAATCTAGATCTAATAACAAGAAAACGATAAAATCAAGAATTGAGAGTTTGATGATTTTTCCAACCAAATATCAAGAATCTAAATGAGACTCATAGGAATCGATCGGATCTATAGATGTGATGTAATCTCACGATGACGTATTCTTATCCATCGATGAATTGATACTAGATCGATGATGATCGACGAGAATTAGGGATTTCTAGTGAAACTAGGGTTTCATCATTTATCCCTTGTTCCTTCGTCGACATCATTCACATTCTAGCCTCTACTAAATTCAAGAAACGATCGTAGATCCCTAATTTCGAGCGATAACAATCAAGAAAGCATCGCAACGAAACTAGGTCATCGATTCTTCAACTTGCTAGGGTTTACAAAACTCGTAGGACTTAAGAATCGTTTTAAGATTTGTTACATCATCATTCTATTGATCGTCTCGACTCCTTTACGAGCGGAGTTTTACTCAAACATCACAACAAGAACCACAATCACAAATTGAGATCGAATCATGATGCAAGAATTTAAAGAAAGCAAGATTAAAGAATTTCACCTTTTATTTATATCAACAATTCCGTTACAATCACTCAAGAACTACAAGTGGAAGAACTCGATCGTCGATTTGGCTTCGCTCAGCTCCTTGAGTCGCGGATCGGCTTGGATCACTTTCTCGATTGAAGATCGGCTCCGCTCCTAAAAGGTTGAAGGCTTCTCACTTGATATGGTACTCGGGATCTTGAATTTGGATTGGAATTAGGGTTAGGGTTTCGTACAAGTCGTGTCACTCAACTTGTGGAAGAAGATGGAGATTAATGATTGAGAAAGATAGATTTTGGAAGCTCCTTTAACTCTAGATCTAGGCTCTCTTTTATAGACCATCCAAACCCTAGATCTAGGATTTGAATTTTGAATTTCCCTCCTAAAGTTAGTTAGAGGGAGAGGTTTCTAGATGAAATTTGTTAAGCCGAGCCTTCTAGATGTGCCACGTGGAGAATCTACAATGTTCTGGAAGCTTGGGCCGTTAGGTGAGACACGTGTAGGAAATCTGGGCGTTTGAAGCCATCATAGCGCCGCGGAACCGCAGCGCAAGCGCGCTCCCGCCGCAGAACCGCGGCGGCTCTGAAGCTTTGGAGCTTGAGTTTTTAACTGGGGACTTGGGCTGACATTTGGGCCTGCTTCTGATATGTTGAATTTTGTTTGGCCTTCTGTATCATTACCAGATCTTACATCTTGGAGTTGGCGTATCTTTTATAAGCTCTTTTCCCAATTTTGGGCTTTTCTTCTGGAATTTCCTGCATAATTTCTCGAGACAAGTGTTGCGCAATATAGGGATGATGCGATGCCATGAAACACAGTCAATTTCCCTTAAAGTGCCGGTTTTAAAGTCTAACACGCAATCTGGTATTTCAGAGATGTTTTGCTAATATGTGCAATATAAATACCGAACACTTCTAGATGCGTACAAATTATAGGGAAATTGCCATGTTAAAATTGCAGTATTTTCGAATGATTAGGACATCTTGGTCCATTGCTTAGTTTAGGGACATCTCGGTCCATTGTTTGTATTGAGGCGAAGTTTTACCGGATACTACTTATAGAGTGTTGACTCAGGGAGACAGCGAGCGGACACGGGTGTTGTCATCTATCATTAACCTGACCCGTGACTTGTCAAGTGTAGTATTTCTTAAGGAACCGGCCGTTTATTGGCCGAAAAGGTCTTTCACCATGCATATCCATGTACAAGTAAGCCCTACCTTGGTAGACCTTTTCTATGATATATGGGCCTTCATAGTTTGGCTCGAATTTCCCACGCTTTGCACGGTTGGGAATCATAGGTCTTTTTATGACTAGTATGAGTTCGCCTTGGTGGAATGTTCTTGGCCTAGTTAGTCTTTCGTATAAGCACGTCATCCTTGCTTTGTAAGCTTCCAGGTTTTGCTGCGTCATGAGACGAGTTTCATCGAGGGAATCGAGCTCCTCAAGCCGAAGATGGGCATTTTCATCATCTGTCAGCTCGTATCGAACTGCCACTCATAGAGAGGGTAGTTCTATCTCCAAGGGAAGTACCGCCTCCGTGCCGAATACCAACGCGAATGGCGTTGTATTCGTGGCCGTTTTTAATGTAGTTCGATAAGCCCAGAGTGCTTCATGTAGCCTCTAATGCTAGTCCTTTTTATTTCTGGACACCGTTTTCTTTATGATCTTCGTCAGGGTCTTATTGAAAGCCTGAGCTAGACCGTTTGCTTACGGATTACAGACTGAAGAGTATCTTCAATCTATATTATGTTGTTGTGTGAAGCGACTGATTTTATGGCTCCTGTAGGCCAGTCTATTATCCGAGATGATTCATCGCGGAGTGCCGAACCGGTAGATGACATGTGTCCTGAAGAAATGGATGATATTCTCCGTCTTCACCTCCTTTAGCGATATTGCCTCTGCCCAATTAGAGAAGCAATCGGTTGTCGCTAGTATGAACCGATGTCCGTTGGATGATACTGGCTCGATAGGCCCGATTATATCGGTTCCCTACATTTCGAATGACCAGCTAGCCAATATTGGGTGTAGCGGATTTGGATACTGGTGGATAAAGTCCCCATGAATTTGGCACGGGTGACACTGCTTCACATATTCAAGGCAGTCCTGAATCATTGTGGGCCAATAGTAACTCATTCTCTTGATCTTCAGCTTCATCTTTGGCCCAGCCTGATTAGAACCGCAGAGTCCGTCGTGAATTTCTTGGATGACCCTCTGCTTCCTCTGGTCCTAAGCATCTTAGCCACAAACTGTCGAACGATCTCTTATATAGAGTATCATTGACGAAGACGAAGGATACAGCTCATTTCATGAGCTGATGTCTTGACGACGCGTTTTCAGGCGTTCGATAGGACTTGAAGTAGTCTATATAGACTTCCCTCCAATCCTTGATTTTTTCTTCATCTTCTATTCGGAGGACCACTTGTTTGGGCACTTCCTTTCTTTCAGAAGACTCCGAAGATATTTCTGCTGGTGCGAGAATCCGGCGGCTTTACACAATGATCCTTACATCATCAAGGTTTTCGTCGGCCAGTTTTTTAGCAAGCTTGGCTAACGCATCCGCCTTGCTATTTTCTGCCCGCGGTATGCTTTCCAGAATGCAGGAGGGAATTTAGGTTAGCAGTTGCTGCACTCTTTCGCCATACCTGATCAGTTCTGGCTTGCATGCCTGATAGTCACCATTTACTTGGATAATGACGAGCTGGGAGTCTCCATATATGAGGATGTTTTCGATTCCCATGTCGACAGCAATCTCAAGACCTTCTATTAAAGCTTCATACTCAGCCTCTTTGTTTGTTCTTTGTTCTGTCAATAAAAGGGCGAAACTCATTATCTCTCCTTACGGAGTCATAAAGATAAGGCCCATACCGGCTTTAATCATGGGGGTGTTTTGCTTTCGCTTCTTCATAGAAGATGCTCCATCGAAGTAGAGTTCCCATCGGGCATTATTTCCTTCCTCCTCTCTGTTGATTGCATCGAACGCGTGTTCATATAGCAATTCGCAATTTAAGGAAGAGTCGGCTGGTATCGGATGCTCGTCGAGAAAGTCAGCAATGGCTTGGCCTTTCACTACCTTAAGGGGTCGATATGTTATCGAGAATTCCATCAAAAGGAAAGCCCATTTGGCGAGCCTTCCTGTTAGTATGGTTCTTGACATCAAATATTTGAGAGGATCCACATTTGATATGAGATGGACCTCATGCGCCAAGGCATAATGCCGAAGCTTTGTTATCGCGAAGATTAATGCCAGGAAATGCTTTTCGACAGGGGAGTAATTGTTTTCTACCCCGAGGAGAACTCGACTCAAATAGTAGAGAGTGTTCCCTTATAGGAATTGAATAAAATACGAATAAAGCAGCAAGGAAAACCCCCAAGTGGAGCATCACGTGCCCATATATAATCGGGCCTCACGTGAGGACACGTGACCTTTTATGGGCAAAGTCTATAGGCGCTGAAATAAAAAATTGGAGATGCTTAATCAGTGGGGTCACGTGCCAACACGTGATGGGTTCCTGAGCCCTCTGAACTAATAGAATTAAATTCTAATTAGATACTTAATCAGTGGGGTCACGTGCCAACATGTGATGGGTTCCCGAACCCTCTGAACCAATAGAATTAAATTCTAATTAAAAGGAGTCAAAAGCCCTATTAGAAAAATATTTCCCTAGATCTTTCCAAACAAAAAAGATTGCACTCTGTAAAGTGGAGCGGCATTGGATTAAAAATCCAATGGTGATTAAAAATCATCAATTTATAGAAAGATTCTGTACAAGGAAATATTTTCCTAAAATTTGCCAGGAACAACAAATAAAATATCTTATGGATTAAAAATCCAATGGTGAATAAAATTCACCGAATGATCTAAAAGATCTTGTTGGTTATAAAATCAATCAAAATCTCTCAATGAGAGATCGGCGGAACAAACCGATTATTTTCTTTATCCTATAAATAGGAGCCAAGAAGAAAAGAGAAAAAAAAAGGAGATAAAAAAAAGAAGAAAAGAGATAAGAGAGAATACAACAGAGAGAAATAGAGAAGAAGATCTCTTCTGGGAAGAAAGAAACTCTACGTAAGAGAAGGAAGGAGATCATTCTATAAGCTCCCACAAAACAAAAGAGAATTCAATTCTCAAACTAAGAGTTTAACTCTTCTAAATAAGAACTCAGTTCTTCCTCTGGTTGAAGATCTGCAGAAGCAGATCTCCCCATAAGTTGAGAATTTAATTCTCATCGGGGTGATTCTTCCATGCAGATCCAAAACTTAGAGAGAGAATTGGGTTTAAAGAGTTTAATTCTTTCAAACACAGAGGAATTTAATTCCTCTAAATAAAATTAGGGTTTAACCCTATAAAAGAATTTAATTCTTAAACAAGAGATTTAACTCTCCATGCACGTAAAATAGATCAGAACCTAACATGATCACGTGTGTCCATGTGAGCCCCCTCAATGATCAAAAGAGAACGAATAAGTTTAGGTCACGTGCTCCCACGTGACCCTTGAATAAGCTTCCCAAAATAAAAATGGAGTAAAGACGAGACATTTAACTTTCTGGCGTTTTACGTGTTCCCACGTGACCCTTGAACAAGCTTCTCAAAATAAAAAGGGAGTAAAGCCAAGGCAGTTTCACTTTTTAGGCGTCTCACGTGTTCCCACGTGACCCCTACCAATTATCAAACACTCATAAAAAAGAGGATTCTTCCCAAATGCAATGCTCGCCTAAAGGATGCCTCACGTACTCCCACGTGACCCTTGACAAATGTTCTCCGCCGAAAGACGTGACCGGGACGTCGGTCCTGAAATTCGAGGGCATATGCTAATTGGTGCTATCAGTCCACCTCTTCGATGATGCCAAGTTGATTTATGACACCATGTATCGAAGGTTTAAACGGATGCGACCGATGTAGCAGACTTCGTCAGATTCCCCCTCGTTGAGGGGTTTTTGATTGTGGGGGATCTTCCCTGCAGGCGCAAGCCCCTGCAGTTAATTATGCTACCGCATCACGGTAACCACTTTCTCCTTCACCAGATGATCACTTCGTGTCGTGTGTGTTTGTTTTGTTTTTGGTTTCCTGTGGATTGTATACGGACACTAATTTATGTTGTCTCCCGTAGGGAGTGGATTAGTCCAAATCCGTATTTTCTTAGATTTGGGTTTTGGTTTGGGTTTAAGGATACGTTAGTCTCATTTGAGACTAAGATCAACTTAAACGTTTGTTAAGGATACGTTAGTCTAATTTTTAGACTAAGATCAACTTAACGTTTGTTAAGGACTCGTTAGTCTAATTTCAGACTAAGATCAACTTAACGGGATCATTTAGATCCAACAAAAGAGCATTTGAACTCTATTATTTTAGTTTAGGGACTTTGTGGTCGATTAGTTTAGGGACATTACGGTCCAATGTTAGTTTAAAGACATCTCGATCCAATGTTAGTTTAAGGACATCTCGGTCCATGGGCTTAAGGACCCTACAGTCCAAGGTTAAAGACATCATAGTCCATGGGTTTAAGGACCCCACAGTCCAAGGTTAAGGACATCATAGTCCATGGGTTTAAGGACCTCACAGTCCAAGGTTAAGGACATCATAGTATCCATGGAATGTTTGGTTGTCGAGACCCGTCACCTCTCTAAAGTCGTTGAAGAATTACAACGACAAATATTAGAGGAGTAAAGAGATGTATCCTCAAACCAATTTTGGTTGAGAGATTTATAGTCCAATTTGAGACTAAGATCAAAAGATTTATGAGCATATGGGCTCAATTAATCTGAATGAGGGGTTTATGGCTAACTTGGGATCGACCCACTCTGTTAAATGTTAAACATTTGACAGTACTGAGCATTGATTTGAGTTCTGACAATATTTTTGTCTTTGAGTGCTGAGCATTCATCATAGCTTTGGGTTTTACTTATAGAAAAATTTATGTTCTTTTTAGCGTACACGTGAGGAGAACGTGGCGCGCTTAGCGCTTTGCGCTAGTCAAAGAGCGCGGAGCGCTTCTGCTAGGTAGCGTACACGTGAGGAGCACGCGTGTCACGTCCCGAAAGTATGGAATATGACCGGCACTTAAACTACGAACGTCTCGAGGCTTACGTAATCTAAGTAAACCGAAAACCCAGAAATCCAAACCAAGAAAAGATGTAGAGTGCAGGAAAAACCAACTTAAAGCAAGTAGTTTCAATAGCATAAGCCGAATTATGCGGTTTTTTTAAAAACATCAAAAATTTCCTGAAAATTTCGGCAGAGTCTCCTTTGTAAAAGCTGGCCCCCAAACGGGATACAACATGAATAGTATACGAAATCAATAAAAGGCATCCCCAAGCGGAAGCTAGCTCTTCGTCAATCGACGGTCACAACCACACAAGCAATATAATATACAACGCCAAGGGCGAGAATCAAAAACTCAAATGGAAACTCAAATCCACAAGAAATCCACAGAAATATAACGCGCGACTCTAAGGTCGAAAGAATAACATCACTGGTCTCTATCTCAAAATAAATACAAGTTTGGTTGATGGAACTTCTAGATACAACAGAATAATAATATACAAGATATATAATGGGGGTACGATACAAGTAAACCCACCTACTAGCAAATCACCCGAAGGAAACTATGCCCGCAAGCCGTAATGAAACCTGTACGGCAAACCTGCAAGAAACTGGGGCACAACGGGGGTGAGTTGCCAACTCGTGAATAGAAAAACATCTACGGAAAGAAATCGCATAAATAACGCAACCTAGGTCAAAGATCATAATATATCCTCAATTATATATATAACATGCAACCTATAACAAGGCTAGGGTAAATATCTAACCCGAGTGTAATCTCATGTGCCCGTGTCAGTGCCTTAGGTAGCAATATATCATATGAATGAGGTATGAATGCATGGAAATGGAATACATGTAAATGAAGAACTGTTTTCATAATTTAGTGAGATTTCTTTTGTATTTTTAAAATGAGGTATCATAATGAAATCAGCATAAAACAGTGCCTAGCATCGGCACAAAACGTAATCCCAATATCTCGATATCTCTGTATCACAGTCTCTGTATCTCAATATCTCGAAATCTCAATGTCTCAATCACAATATCTAGGGCGCCGTCTGTCCAGACCGGCCCCTACCATCCATCTCAAGACCACGACGGTATCCTCCGGATATCCGACGCGTCGGGTAAAATCACCGGTAGGTAGTGCTCCCCTGCCAGGCTCACATTGTCATCATCACGCGCTTCTTGCCCCGGGGTACCTTACCGGGTCCACCATGTACCCGAAACGGTTCATCTGTCTCCTCGAATCGGGTCTCGAAATCCATCAGCAAACTCATGGTGGACGACTCATACATCATGGGAAAAACCGCACTTTTTATTTAAAAAGAGAGAAATTAGTTTATATAAGTTTTGCGGTTTTCCCCCCAAATCCAGAAAATTTCATGGAAATCCAAATCCAAATCATCAATATCATGTAAAACTATGAATATAGGCATAACAATGAATAACAGTATGCATGAAGTGACAAGTAATAACTACAATGTTAAGCTGGCATATAAGGCAGGTACACTAATATCATGTCAAATTACTAACTAACAAGCTAAGTCAAGCAATAATATTTTCTAAGGTGTACGTGACATGGCAATTACCGATGAAGATGTGTGTGAGCCGGCAAGTAAGTGTACGTGGTACATACGCATCATCGGTAATGGTGCTGGTGTCCTAACAATATGATATCAACATTGCAATAAGAAATTATAACATAAGTATGCAATGCGAAGCGAACCACAATAATAAGCGGGAGCTGAATACTAGACGCAACTGTAACTAACCTGCATTAATCTAATATAAGTCCTACAAATGGTGCCTTTTGAAATAACACGAATCATGGGGTTTTGAAAATAGGGGCTACGGTGATTTTATGAAAAGATACGTCCTTTGAAATATCCGTAGGATCCCTTGGGCTGTCTTTTAAAATACCCACGATTCGTTAGTTTTTGAAATAGGTAAGAATCGAATCTAATCTAACAACTAAACTAAACTAAAGGGCTAAGTTAACAAGCTGGACTACAGGTAAGGAAACCGCCTAACATCTGGGTCGATCCATATACATACCTGTATATATATTAGTCGGTGATCCCGCCTCAATAATATCATATCCGATACCATATCTACAATCAGACATCCCAAGTCAAGAGTGCGGATCAATCATCAAGATATAGCTCGTACGTAAATCCGTCGTACGGCATCCCCAAATCTGGGTACGGGTCAATATCATATTCCTCACACCATTCCTCTGGTATCCTCTTTATTCAAGATCATAGTCAAGGGTACTGACCTATGTCTAGTAAAATACTAATATCCTCAATATACTCATGATCTGACTACAGATCGACAATCTCGTACAAACCGATACCGTCAGCACATAGCATCATCAAAGGTATACATTGCCCGATACGGCCTAATATCAATATCCTAGCATATCATGCCTCATATCACGATCACATGTCGACCATTTTATTTATAACACTATTCACCCGTATCGCCTCCCCAAGATCCGCTATAACAGTAAGACGTACCTCAAGTACGAATCCTGCCATATCACCGATATCACAACCACAAAACAAATCTCATCGACTCAGCTCAATCCCAAGTATCATCCTCAAATCTGTATGTGAACACATAGTCCCATACCCATGTGATCACATAACTATAAAGAATCCCATGAGCACATATAAATAGGAATGTATGCAAGTATGTAGGTGTGTATGTGTAGTGCAACACTACCCTAGGGTTCGCAACACTAAAATAATCCAACACACCAATATCCATCCTAAACATCGTTATAAATCCCAAATAACATAATAATTGTTGGTGTGTATACGCATCCGTATACACCACCACGGACTGCGGGGGTGCTATACGCCATCCACCCGATTTCTCCCCGTAGATATAAATCTACTCACCTGGTCCTCGCTCGCCGGTGCCGACGTCGCCACGCGCTTGCTTGTCGTCTCGAAGTCCACATGGGGTACCTACATATCATAACGCACCATATCGCATTAAAATCCGACTCATGACCAAAACGACTCACGAATCCCACATAAGTCAAAACCTATGGTTGCTTCCACAATTCAACCCAAAAACCCTCGACGTCGGGGTACAAACGCCAGACCATCGAGAAAAACCCAAATACACTCATTTGCACATTCACGAACACTAATTTTAATATAAAATAGGTTAAAACTCATAAAAACCCCAAACTCACTTTAAAAAGCCATTTTTCCTAAAATCTAGCAAGCAATATTACCCGTTTTAGTACAAAACTCGACGTTTAAACAAATCTAGTGGCCATAATACATATTAAATATCTTAAATAAGTCATAAAAATAATTTCCATAATTTAATCCCAATAATTTCGTTAACCCCAAAATTCTAGTTTACAATATACCCAAATTTTAACAATTTTATAGCAAAAATGCACAAACAACAATTTAGCTTGGATTTTCATAAACTAAAAGCATTAAACCACTCAATATAATATTTATAATGATATGAAAACTTAATTATATTTTAATCTAAGCATTTGATAATTTTTCAAAAACTCTAGTTAGCAAACTAGCTTAATTAGGGCATTTATAAGAAATGGTTGAAATAAACAACTAGATTAGCTTTCAACAAGGCTTAAGATGTCAATCCACACCACATATCCATGCACATTTGATCACAATCCAATTCCACAACAAAACCTTTACTCAATCAAAATCCTCACTAGAAATTTCCAACCTCTCAAATAACCCACAATTAAGCACCTAACAATTTTAATTAAGCAACTAATCCACAATCAAACCATGAGACAAAGAGTTATACCTCAAAGATCATGAGATCCCACATGCAACATGTCTCCAAAATGCCAACTTATCACCAAGATCCTTAATAGTATAGCCAAGGAATAATGGGTAATGAGTAGATTTTGATTTTGCTTTGAATTTGTAGGGATTTGAAGCATTTTGATGAATTTTTTATGATGAAATGAGAGGAGAAAAAATGGGGGCAGCAAGAGGGAGGGGTTTCGGCCAGAATTTTTGAGGGAGGAGTAGAGAGAGTGAGGTGGGGGTGTTGGTAAGGTCAAAGGAGCCATATCTCAAGTCAACACTTAAACATCTTTCCTTTATTTTTATTTTTTTCCTTTTCTTTTCTTGTTTTCCCTTGACTTTTAAGTGAGGAGATGAGAGGGGGGCTTTTGAATTCAGCCCTTAAAGGGGAGAGGGTGAGGGTGTGTGTGTGTATATGAGGAATATTAAGCTACATGCAACCATACCCCAATTCTATTTAGCTATTTTTCACCAATTAAGCCTTTTTTCTTCGATATTTTCTAAACCGTTTTGGCAAACCATTTCATTTCAAAAACCACATGATAAAATTTTGTTTAATGTATTGTGATGTACAAAATTTGTTTCAACTCATTCCAATTTGTAATTTTCCCTAATTAAATATATTAGTGACGGCTTAAAATAATATTAAAATAATTATTTTCGTAAAAATTTTCAGAAAATTTGAAATTTCACCAGAGGCTCAATAAACACCAAATACTAGCAATTTCATAGCTAGAATATGTATATTTAATTTTATAATAAAGATATTCTTATTTTTACTTTTTACAGAAAACCCCTTTATTTTACCGTTTTTTCGAAATTTCACCGAAACGATTTTCAAAACGTTACAATCTTCCCCCCTTAAAGAAATTCGGTCCCCGAATTTAAATTAAAACTCCCCCCCAAATACTAAAATATTTCAGCCAAAACCATCAAATCGCCGGGGCTCCGAAATCATAAATACATAAACACATCATAGCGCAATGCATGCGCATGAGTAATGAGTAGATAACTCAATTCAGAACTCCGCCAAGCATCCCGCAATCATCGGAGTCATGGGGAAGACATCAATACCAAATCCAAAGCAAAACCAATAAGATATAACTCAAAACTATATATGTAAAATATATTCAAGTACCGTTCTCTGACTAGTCATGCTCAGTACGAAAACACATAGCAATATCATAAAAACGTACAGCTTTATAAGAAAAATCAATCCCAAAATACGCGTATGAATACTACGTGCGTCTTGTGCGCACGGAAATCAAAATCCAAATATGTGCCATACGTATGCACAGAAACAACATCTAAGTGCATCGGGTGTGCACGAAACATCTGTCGTAGGCAACATGTGTGCCTGACAGCAAAATCAGGTGCATCTGACATGCACGAAAAATCTCGATTTAGTGCATCTGGTGTGCACCAAAATCACACTTCAAAACATGTGCCCAACATGCGCGAAAATCCAAATCAGATGCATCCATCGTGCACGAAATCATGAAATCCAATATCAAGTGCCGAACATGCGCAAAATCAAATCAGGTGCACAAGGTGCACAAAACAAATATCGAACATCACCATCGAAATCAAAGTCCAATGCATCTAAGTGAACAAAGGCGTATCACTGCACTGCAAGCATATATAAACTATACAGAGTGCAGGAACCAAATCGTGTGCGTGCATACGCACAAAATCAACTCAAATGTCTAAAACCGTAAAATCACAAACATGTGAAACCAAGGCATGAAAACGATATCAAGTGCAACACTGTGCAAAGATCGTAAATCCTCAATCATCAAAATCAAATCATGCGAATAAATCACCAAAAACATCGAAATCAATAATGGCGAAATAGTACCGCTCAAACGCATCCTCTAAGAATCTTGGGCCAATTGTCGTGGTCAGTAGTGGGACGTCTCGTCGATGATCATGAACTCTGGCCTGCTGGTGTGCGTAACAATGACCATTCCTGGGTCAAGGTCTTCACTGTGAATTACCAATCTCTCGGTCCATCGGCTCATCGGCCCTGTCAGGTGTGCTAACGGGGATGATCCCGTTCTGGCACATCTCTTGTCATTTCTCGGTCAATCATCACGACCACTCGTAAGACAGCATATCACTGGCGTCGGCCTCTGGCTCTCTGAATGTACATGACACATCTGATCCTGGGTGCAAGTATCATTACAGCAGTGTCCTGGAAGGAATCCTGCTCACGGTCTCTTCCATGTCTCGTCTCTGCCAACTGTCCGGAAGTCATCGTCCTTTCCTATATCTACATCTTGCTCTGGAACGGCTGCATACCAATCGTGACTCCTTGTGGAAGGTATATCCAGTACTCTGCCTCGGCATGCGCATCGCATCTCTGATGTTGGTGGAGTGGAACGTCATCTCATCTAGATCTGGTACGAACCTCTTACTTCAATTTCTCTAATGTCGACTGCTTCGGACTCGTTTCATCGTGGCTACATGGACTGAGCTCCAACGGCTATCCTCGTATCGGGAGTGTCCCAAGAAATGCATCTCACCATCTAGCATCCGAATTAAGTCGAGTCATCCGCTCGAGTCGTCAAAACCTCATAATCCCCCAAGAGCTCAACCTCTTGGGCACAGTTTAATAGTATCGAGTACATACCACAGCATCGGTGGTCCAGCCGTAGAAGGGCAAATCCAAGCCTCACTAATGGCGCCGTAGAACTGCCGCAAACCCGAAGGTTCAAAGGCTTTCACACGGTCATTAAGTCGAGTTAGGGTTTCATTCTTCTAGAGGGACCATAGAATTGCCTGCATGTCTTTCCGACTACTTTAAACTTGGAATAATAGGTTTCTAACATTCGATCGTTTCTGTCGACACCCAACGTCTCCGCGTGAAGTCGTCTCTAGCTGGAATCAATCTATCTGATGACCTCGCATCGGGGTAGGCGAACGATCCACATGTCCTAGTCATTCATCTTCGATGACTAGCGACCTTCTATCATCTCTTAGTACAACTCGTTCTGCATTAATTCCAGCATCTGGGGCAATATCTCGTCGTTCGCAGCAATAACTGGCTCGCTCGTCTGCACGCTGAACGGTGCCTCGATCATCATGAATATGCAATACACCAACGGTCATCAAAATCTGGCTGGCCTCTATCATTGGCTCAATCCTCTAGTGTCGATCAGCACATCCGAGTAACCTCATAAAGACGATCCGCCAAACACTCGTGGCGCGGAAACACAGTAAAAAGACATATCTCTGCAATGTGTTGCCGGAATTTCGCCCTGGTCAGTCCTTGTTCGTGCTGACCGCAACTCTAGCTGTAGCTCTCCCTGCCCGTAATCGTGGTAGCAAAACCATAACTGGTACTGATGAGGCTCGATCGGAATGAATATAATACTGAGAAAAGAAATGTACATCCTAAGGCTTCTTAAG
Organism: Agapanthus africanus; assembly: GCA_030015575.1. Lineage (NCBI taxonomy): Eukaryota > Viridiplantae > Streptophyta > Magnoliopsida > Asparagales > Amaryllidaceae > Agapanthus > Agapanthus africanus. The sequence goes on from JASDDO010000008.1 coordinate 401,767,784, forward strand.
TGGAGTAGCGTATCGTAAATATGCCGCGGAACATACCTATGGTACGTCACTCTAGTTTAGTCACCTATTCCATCAACCAAGGGTCATCCTACACTCCGAAGGTAAAACCTAACGCTTTGATACCAACTTTGCCACGTCCCGAAAGTACGGAATATGACCGGCACTTAAACTATGAACGTCTCGAGGTGTACGTAATCTAAGTAAACCGAAAACCCAGAAATCCAAACCAAGAAAAGATGTAGAGTGCAGGAAAAACCAACTTAAAGCAAGTAGTTTCAATAGCATAAGCCAAATTATGCGGTTTTTTTAAAAACATCAAAAATTTCCTGAAAATTTCGGCAGAGTCGCTTTTGTAAAAACTGGCCCCCAAACGGGATACAACATGAATAGTATACGAAATCAATAAAAGGCATCCCCAAGCGGGAGCTAGCTCTTCGTCAATCGACGGTCACAACCACACAAGCAATATAATATACAACGCCAAGGGTGAGGATCAAAAACTCAAAAGGAAACTCAAAACCACAAGAAATCCACAGAAATATAATGCGCGACTCTAAGGTCGAAAGAATAACATCACTGGTCTTTATCTCAAAATAAATACATGTTTGGTTGATGGAACTTCTAGATACAACAGAATAATAATATACAAGATATATAATGGGGTACGATACAAGTAAACCCACCTACTAGCAAATCACCCGAAGGAAACTATGCCCGCAAGACGTAATGAAACCTGTACGGCAAACCTGCAAGAAACTGGAGCACAACGGGGGTGAGTTGCCAACTCGTGAATAAAAAAACATCTACGGAAAGAAATCGCATAAATAACGCAACCTAGGTCAAAGATCATAATATATCCTCAATTATATATATAACATGCAACCTATAACAAGGCTAGGGTAAATATCTAACCCGAGTGTAATCTCATGTGCCTGTGTCAGTGCCTAGGTAGCAATATATCATATGAATGAGGTATGAATGCATGGAAACGGAATACATATAAATGAAGAACTGTTTTCATAATTTAGTGAGATTTCTTTTGTATTTTTAAAATTAGGTATCATAATGAAATCAGCATAAAACAGTGCCTAGCATCGGCACAAAACGTAATCCCAATATCTCGATATCTCTGTATCACAGTCTCTGTACCTCAATATCTTGAAATCTCAATGTCTCAATCACAATATCTAGGGCGCCGTCAGTCCAGACCGGCCCCTACCATCCATCTCAAGACCACGACGGTATCCTCCGGATATCCGACGCGTCGGGTAAAATCACCGGTAGGTAGTGCTCCCCTGCCAGGCTCACATCGTCATCATCACGCGCTTCTTGCCCCGGGGTACCTTACCGGGTCCACCATGTACCCGAAACGGTTCATCCGTCTCCTCGAATCGGGTCTCGAAATCCATCAGCAAACTCATGGTGGACGACTCATACATCATGGGAAAAACCGCACTTTTTATTTAAAAAGAGAGAAATCAGTTTATATAAGTTTTGCGGTTTTCCCCCCAAATCCAGAAAATTTCATGGAAATCCAAATCCAAATCATCAATATCATGTAAAACTATGAACATAGGCATAACAATGAATAACAGTATGCATGAAGTGACAAGTAATAACTACAATGTTAAGCTGGCATATAAGGCAGGTACACTAATATCATGTCAAATTACTAACTAACAAGCTAAGTCAAGCAATAATATTTTCTAAGGTGTACGTGACATGGCAATTACCGATGAAGATGTGTGTGAGCCGGCAAGTAAGTGTATGTGGTACATACGCATCATCGGTAATGGTGCTGGTGTCCTAACAATATGATATCAACATTGCAATAAGAAATTATAACATAAGTATGCAATGCGAAGCGAACCACAATAATAAGCGGGAGCTGAATACTAGACGCAACTGTAACTAACTGTAACACCTTAGGATAAGGGTTAGTGTATAATTATAATTAAATAATGATTTTTAATAAAAAGTTTACCAAATTGTGTTTTAAATATTTTTCTTAATTTAATAAATATTTTTCCAAAATTTTCCTAAACTTGCACACACATGTGCATGTAAACTAGGGTTTTTAAATCAAGCAAATACTATAATTATTAACCATGGTGGGTTAATTGGGGGATTAATTCTTTTGGGTTATAAGCAAGTTTAATTAATTAGCTAATTAAAAGGGTTGCTTTAATTTGAATTATGGGTTTAGTGTTGACTTGTGTGAGAGAGAGAGAATGCATCATGGCTTTAGGCCATGCTTGCATTAATTGAGGTGAGAGAGAGAGGGGTGACTTTTGTTGGAATGATTGTGGTGGCTCTCATTTCTCTTTGGTTTTCTCTCAAGTCTCACACCAACACACACACACACACACACACTTACCTCATCCCAGCACCAGCAGCAGAAGCAAGCAACTGAAGAAAAATCCCAGCAGCAGCAGCAGCAAACACAGCACCAGCAGCAGAAGCAGGAGGCAGCATCAGCAGCAGTGAGCTGCAGCAGCCCCCTCACCCAGTGCAGCCCCTTCCCTTCAATTCTTCTCCTTCCTCCAGCTCCCTAGGGTTAAGTATGAGGTATATTTCCTATCTTGCTTCCCTAGTTTGCCTAGTTAGTGTAGTTTTGCATCGGTTATAGGATTTTTGTGTGTTTTAGTGCGATATGGGGTGTTTAGTGTGAACTTTGTGCTAATGAGGTTTAGATTAGTTCCACCAAGATGCTTGAGGTTTGTTGTGATCATGTAAACCTAGTCCAACCCCTATTACACTAAAATACCACCAGATTTCATATTTGATGCAAATGTCGTATTTGGGCAAAATGTGAGTTTTCTGGAACTGCTATTGACCCGGTGAGTGCAGAGTGAAATTGTGGATACTGTAGCATGGTGGAGAGGAGCTGATACCATAGGTGCAACCCGACCCCCTGACTCCCCACTTTGGCCGCCAAAACCGCCATTCTGGCCGCAAATTGCGGCCAGATAGGATGGGTTTTGGGTGTTTTTGGGTTCTGTAGGTGTATTCCAGTGTGTAGGGTCCTTTGATATATATATTTTTGTAAGATCAATTCTGTAGGAAAATCTGGGACCAGTTACCCGTTTTGCCGTTTTTCTAAACCTTCGCGACACGCGCGATACGTGAGTAGGTTTGGGTTCTGCGTATCGCGGCGCGTCGGGGTGGTGTTGTGGCGCGTGAGTACACGTTTTAGCGTATCGCGCACACGCGCGATTGGTTTGCGACACAGGTTTCTCGTTGGATTATAATGTCGTGTTTTGTGACTTAAGCTTATGTGTGATATGTGTATGTGATTCTAGGTTCGCAGGCCAGTGAGACGGACGCTGCGAAGAAGGGCAAGCAAGTGGTTGGATACACTTAGCGCGAGACACGGTGAGTAGATTTCACATCTACGGGGATATCGCCCGCATGGCGTTATGCGTCAGGGCTGATAGGATCTTAGTATTACATATTGCATTTACCTATGGACTGTCATCTCATATTGCATTTCCCTGCTATGTGTTATTGATATATGCTAGAACTGATAGAACACCACACTATTACTAACGGTTTATGTTGCACGAGCACTATTTACATGCTACACACACACCGTTAGTAATTGCCATGCCACACTCACTGTAGAACTGCCATGATTATACTGTTGTATTATTGCTGTAGTTCATCTTACATGTGATTGATATGATTTTCATGTATATTGGGAGCCGCATGACATCTTTTAAAACCGGAAATGAAACTACTTTAAAAAGCGGTTTTCCCCTTATACCCATACCATGGATTGATGTATATTGTACCTCACATTGGATTTTGCTATTGGTATTGGATTTTCATGTGATTTCTGTTTTGAGGACCGTGGAATTATTTAAGGAAAGATATGCTATTTTGAAAACCCGGTACCTCGTGATATGATATTTTGGTGTGTCCACCACGCGTTTTCTCGGTGCTGAGACGTGTGCTTGAAACCCGATTCGAGGAGTGGATGTTCCGTTTGCGGGTTCGTGGTGGGCCCGGTATGGTTCCCCTCGGCGAGACGATCGATGGGATTTGCCGATTGAGCCTGGAGGCGGGCGAGTACCTACCGGTGATTGGTTGGACCTGGCAGTTGTCCGGAGGATACTGACCAGAGTCGAGTGATGGATGCGGGATGACCGTGCTGCCGGGGCCGAGGGCCGATACCGCAGACGGACCCCGTGGGGCCGGTCCGGACTGACGGCGCCTGATATTCGAGGATTTACGTGTCGATGCTGGACACGGGTATTTTATGATGTTTTGGGTGCCGATGTTGGGCACTCGTGATTCCTCCGAGATATACAGGATTTGAGGGCCGATGGGTGTGCCGGCGTCTGAGTATATGTGGGATTTGGGTGCAGTTTGAGGCACCGATCATTGCTTTCCATGTTGACATAGTCCATGTAGATATTATTTATCCCATACTCAGTATTGATTACTATACATCTCATCCTGTGGCATTTACCTGTTAGAGTACATGCATTACTACTGTATCCACTGTTGACATGCATCGATATCATCTGCTGGCATTAGTAGAGCCACGCTATATGTGCATGCCTGCGATCACCTTTATATGTTATCTCTATTCACGAGTTGGCAACTCACCCCCGTTGTGCCACAGTGTTTGCAGGTTGCCCTTGGGAGTAGTCACGGCTGGCTGTTACCTCATCTTTTGGCACAGATACCCCTTTTGAGCAGAGATAGCCCTTTTGCTGTTTAGGTGGGTTTTGTACGGTATCTGTTATCTTTCAGTTGTATATTGATGTATCTAGTACTCTCCATCTACCTTATGTATTGACTTAGAGACAGTTGTGAGGACGATATGTATGATTTTATATTCTGGTGTCGAGCTCGCATGTGAGCCGACGTTACTTTATGCAGTCTCATCTTTTATGATATTGTCCTTGTTTTACTGTGTATTCTTCGCTACGGCGTCGTATATCATATTGTGATGTTTTATTCATGTCACTTGTTGTTTCCGCTACACCTTACTTTTTCCCGACTTTCGGGGCTAATGTTTTAAAAAGGAAATGTTACCAAAATTATAAAACTCATAACTTGTGAACTTAAAAAGGGATTTCTACTAAATAAATGGAAGTTTTTCAGACCTTTACTATTGCTTTTACAAAACGTTTTAAATCACTCTATTTATTGGTTTTGATTTCTGGGTTCGGCTTACTTAGCCGTGTTACGCCTGTAGACGTTGCGTGGTTAAGTGCCGGTCACGAGTCGAATTCTCGGGTCGTGACAAAGTTGGTATCAGAGCGTAGGTTTTACCTTCGGAGTGTAGGATGACCCTGGTATGATGGAGTAGGTAGCTGCAGCAGGGTAGCGTAGCGTGCGTATGTTCCGCGGCATACTCACGACACGGTACTCCGCTTACGCGACCTTAGGATTTGTTGATTTGATTCCTCCCTATATTCTTGTGATTCGATTTCCGTGTTCTTATCGAATCCAAATTTCCTTTCAGCCAATATGCCGCCTAAGACTACGAGGGCACAGAGAGCGGCCGCGAGGGCCGAGATTCGTGTTGACTCGTCCGAGACGAGGACTGATCCGGGCAGTACGCCGGTTGTACCCGAGCAGGCTGTTCCTGCCGTGACAGAGCAGATCGCCTCGTTGGGGGCTGGTATGCAGGAGATGCGCCAGATGATAGGATCGCTAGTTGAGACGCTTCGAGCGCAGCGACCAGAGGTAGCTCCACCAGTTCCAGAGACCGCGATGGTGCCTACCGCACAGCCAGTTGCCCCTACAGCCACGGAGGTGATTACAGTATCGCTATCAGAGTTCATGAGGCTGAAGCCTCCAGTTTTCACAGGCACCGATACAGCCGAGGACCCACAGTCTTTCATAGACAGGATGGCCAGGATATGCCGTTCCCTCAGATGTGCAGATGCGAGATGGGTCGAGTTCGCGAGCTTTCGCCTGGAAGGTCTTGCGCAGAAATGGTGTGATTCCGTGGAGAAGGGCAGAGCAGCAGGTCTTCCTCCTATGACCTGGACGGAGTTCGTGACTACATTTCTAGCCCGTTTCCTTCCCCGGAGTGTTAGAGATGCCCGAGCACGCAGGTTTGAGTCTTTGCGCCAGACGCCAGGGATGACAGTGGCAGAGTATGACGTACTGTTTACAGAGCTAGCAGTCTACGCCCCACATTTAGTGGCCACCGAGGAGTTGCGAGTCCGGAGATTTGTTCGAGGCTTGATTTCACCAGTGTTCCTTGCGATCAGCGCGCAGCACTACGAGACTTATGCAGCAGCCGTAGACGCAGCCCTAGTGGTCGAGGAGCACCTTGTTGAGACTTCGGTATTTCCAGAGCCGAAGAGAGTTCGTACCAGTATTTCCGCACGGAGGCAGTCATTCAGACGCCGCGACAGGTATCATTCCGGTACGAGGGGTAGCAGAGATTCGGGACGGGGTCGGATGTTTAGTTCGTATCCCCAGGACGGTCAGCAGTCGCCGCGGGGTTGCTACAGGTGTGGCAGCCTACTTCACCTCGTTCGAGATTGTCCAGAGACACACCGGAGGGAGGCGGCAGCACCGCATGTTACCTTACCACCTTCACCACCCCAGAGAGCGTTGCCCGTTGTGCCTACCGTTGCTCCGCGCCAGACTTATGCTCAGAGAGGTCGCGGGCATGGAGGAGTTGCTCAGAGAGGACGAGATGACCGAGGCAGAGGTCAGTCAGTTACAGGTGGTGGACAGGCGAGGGTCTTTGCTTTGACACATCAGGACGCGCAGGCGTCCAATGCAGTGGTTTCAGGTATCCTCCCTGTATGTTCAGTTGATGCACATGTATTGTTCGATCCCGGATCCACACACTCGTACGTATCCACACACTTCGTGCCGAGTTTGGGTAGAGAGTCTGGCTTACTTGATCAGCCGCTTGTGGTGACTACTCCTGTGGGAGAGTCGTTTGTTGCTAGGCACGTGTTCCGATCCTGTATCGTCTGTATTGGCGAGAGAGAGTTGCCTGTCGACTTGATCCTTCTGGAGATGTTGGACTTCGACGTTCTTTTGGGCATGGATTGGTTAGCCACGTGCTATGCTTCTGTGGACTGCCGCGAGAAGACAGTTAGATTCTGTTTCCCCGGCGAGTCGGTTTTTGTTGTGTTGGGGGACCGTAGTGCCGCCCCTCACAGTGTGATTTCTTCTTTCCGCGCTGGACAGCTTTTGAGGAAGGGATGTCAGGGATTTCTCGCTTATGTTCGCGATGCTCGCGCTACGGAGGTTCCATTAGATCAGGTTCCGGTTGTTAGCGAGTTTCCTGATGTGTTCCCTGACGAGCTTCCTGGGTTGCCGCCCGAGCGCGACATTTCTTTCTGTATTGATTTGGTTCCTGGTTCGGGGCCTATTTCTATACCGCCCTATCGGATGGCCCCGGCGGAACTTCGTGAGCTGAAGGGTCAGTTACAGGATTTGCTGGACAAGGGACTTATTCGACCCAGTGTTTCTCCTTGGGGTGCTCCAGTCCTGTTCGTCAGGAAGAAGGATGGCAGTTTGCGTCTTTGTATCGATTACCGCCAGCTGAACAGGGTGACAGTGCGGAACAGGTATCCTTTGCCGCGTATCGGCGATTTGTTCGACCAGCTTCAGGGGGCAGGGTACTTTTCGAGGATCGATTTACGATCGGGCTATCATCAGCTGCGGGTTCGACAGGAGGACATTCCCCGGACGGCTTTCCGTACGCGCTATGGCCATTACGAGTTTTTGGTGATGTCGTTCGGACTCACCAATGCGCCAGCAGCCTTCATGGATTTGATGAACCGTATTTTCCGGCCTTATTTGGATCTGTTCATCATAGTCTTCATCGACGATATCTTGGTGTATTCCCGGAGTAGTGAGGAGCACGAGCAGCACCTGCGGGTTACATTGCAGACATTGAGGGAGCACCAGCTTTATGCGAAATTCTCCAAGTGTGCTTTTTGGCTAGACAGCGTGGACTTCTTGGGTCACGTGATTTCACGAGACGGTATATGTGTAGACCCGAGGAAGATCGAGGCCGTTCAACGTTGGCCCAGACCCACATCGGTGACGGAGATTCGCAGCTTTTTGGGATTGGCCGGTTATTACAGGCGTTTTGTGCAGGACTTCTCACGTATTGCTACACCGTTGACCGGGTTGACCCGGAAGGGAGTTCCCTTCGATTGGACGGAGGAGTGCGAGCACAGTTTTCAGCAGTTACGGACTCGGCTGACGACGGCACCGGTGTTATCTTTACCTTCCGGATCGGGTGGATTTGTGGTCTTTTGCGATGCTTCTCGAGTGGGGTTGGGATGCGTTCTGATGCAGCATGATAGGGTGATCGCGTATGCCTCGCGACAATTGAAGAAGCACGAGCAGAACTACCCCACTCATGATTTGGAGATGGCAGCAGTGGTCTTCGCACTTAAGATCTGGCGACATTACTTATACGGTGAGTCGTGCCAGATATTTACGGATCACAAGAGTCTGAAATACATATTCCAGCAGCGGGACCTGAACCTTCGACAGCGTCGATGGATGGAGTTAGTGAAGGATTACGACTGCGAGATCTTATTTCACCCGGGCAAGGCAAATGTGGTAGCGGATGCTTTGAGCAGGAGGCCCGGGAGTAGTTTATCATGTTTGCGCGCAGTGCAGGAGCAGTCATCGGCGGATTGGCAGATATTATGCGACAGTCGAGTACAGTTCGAGTTCACACCGATTGGAGGACAGATAGCGCACGTCCGTGCATGCCCACAGTTGATTGATCGTATACGTGAGGCACAGCTCAGTGATGACCGGTGTTCAGAGATCATGGCACAGATGGGACAGGACCGATTTTCCGAGTTCGTGATCGATGATCAGGGGATACTACGGTTTGGAGTCAGACTGTGCGTACCTGATGCTGAGGGACTGAGGCGCGAGATTCTTGAGGAGGCACATCGATCGGTGTATAGCGTACATCCCGGTTCCACCAAGATGTATCATGATATGAGAGATGTTTACTGGTGGGACGGAATGAAGAGGGACATTGCAGATTTTGTATCGAGATGCCTGACTTGTCAGCAAGTCAAGGCTGAGCACCAGAGGCCCGCGGGGGAGCTCCAGCCGTTACCCATTCCGGAGTGGAAATGGGAACAGATTTCGATGGATTTCGTGGTGGGTCTACCCAGGACTAGTAGGGGGTATGACTCCATCTGGGTGATCGTGGATCGTTTGACGAAAGCGGCTCACTTCCTACCGGTGAAGACGACTTTCGGATTTACGCAGTATGCCCAGATCTATATTGACGAGATAGTGCGACTACACGGAGTTCCGACGTGCATTGTGTCCGACAGAGGCACCCAGTTTACCAGTAGACTATGGCAGAGGCTTCAGGAGGCTTTGGGCACTCGCTTGAGTTTCAGCACGGCATTTCATCCGCAGACCGACGGACAGTCAGAGCGGACCATCCAGACTCTCGAGGACATGCTCAGAGCTTGTGTGCTAGATTTCGGAGGTAGCTGGGATCATCATTTGCCCTTGGTAGAGTTTTCCTACAATAACAGCTACCAGGAGACTATTCAGATGGCACCGTTTGAGGCTCTTTACGGGAAGAGATGCAGGTCACCTACTTGTTGGACAGAGCTCAGTGAGAGCAGTATCTTAGGGCCACAGATCGTTGAGGAGACGACCGCGAAGATCCAGTTGATTCGCGATAGGATGAGAGCAGCGCAGAGTAGGCAGAGGGCTTATGCAGACCGTCGACGACGCAGACTTGAGTTTTCTGTTGGTGATCATGTTTTCTTGAGGGTCTCCCCAATGAAAGGTGTGATGAGGTTTGGGAAGAAGGGAAAGCTTAGCCCCCGGTATGTGGGCCCCTTCGAGATCCTCGAGCGTGTCGGTGCAGTAGCTTACCGGTTAGCCCTTCCGCCCAGCTTTCCAGACGTGCACCCCGTATTCCATGTTTCGATGCTCCGCAGATATCTACATGATCCTTCGCACGCGATTCAGCATCCGACGATCCAGCTTGAGCGTGATCTTTCCTATGCAGAGCAGCCGGTGATGATCTTGGATCGACAAGTGAAGAAATTGAGATCGAAGGAGATTCCATCAGTTAAAGTACTTTGGCGTGGTCAGAACCGTGAAGAGATCACTTGGGAGACCGAAAGCGAGATGATGAAGACGTACCCCCCATCTTTTTGAAGGTAACCTTAGATAGATTTTTGAAATTCGGGGACGAATTTCTTTAAGGGGGAGAGATTGTAACACCTTAGGATAAGGGTTAGTGTATAATTATAATTAAATAATGATTTTTAATAAAAAGTTTACCAAATTGTGTTTTAAATATTTTTCTTAATTTAATAAATATTTTTCCAAAATTTTCCTAAACTTGCACACACATGTGCATGTAAACTAGGGTTTTTAAATCAAGCAAATACTATAATTATTAACCATGGTGGGTTAATTGGGGGATTAATTCTTTTGGGTTATAAGCAAGTTTAATTAATTAGCTAATTAAAAGGGTTGCTTTAATTTGAATTATGGGTTTAGTGTTGACTTGTGTGAGAGAGAGAGAATGCATCATGGCTTTAGGCCATGCTTGCATTAATTGAGGTGAGAGAGAGAGGGGTGACTTTTGTTGGAATGATTGTGGTGGCTCTCATTTCTCTTTGGTTTTCTCTCAAGTCTCACACCAACACACACACACACACACACACACTTACCTCATCCCAGCACCAGCAGCAGAAGCAAGCAACTGAAGAAAAATCCCAGCAGCAGCAGCAGCAAACACAGCACCAGCAGCAGAAGCAGGAGGCAGCATCAGCAGCAGTGAGCTGCAGCAGCCCCCTCACCCAGTGCAGCCCCTTCCCTTCAATTCTTCTCCTTCCTCCAGCTCCCTAGGGTTAAGTATGAGGTATATTTCCTATCTTGCTTCCCTAGTTTGCCTAGTTAGTGTAGTTTTGCATCGGTTATAGGATTTTTGTGTGTTTTAGTGCGATATGGGGTGTTTAGTGTGAACTTTGTGCTAATGAGGTTTAGATTAGTTCCACCAAGATGCTTGAGGTTTGTTGTGATCATGTAAACCTAGTCCAACCCCTATTACACTAAAATACCACCAGATTTCATATTTGATGCAAATGTCGTATTTGGGCAAAATGTGAGTTTTCTGGAACTGCTATTGACCCGGTGAGTGCAGAGTGAAATTGTGGATACTGTAGCATGGTGGAGAGGAGCTGATACCATAGGTGCAACCCGACCCCCTGACTCCCCACTTTGGCCGCCAAAACCGCCATTCTGGCCGCAAATTGCGGCCAGATAGGATGGGTTTTGGGTGTTTTTGGGTTCTGTAGGTGTATTCCAGTGTGTAGGGTCCTTTGATATATATATTTTTGTAAGATCAATTCTGTAGGAAAATCTGGGACCAGTTACCCGTTTTGCCGTTTTTCTAAACCTTCGCGACACGCGCGATACGTGAGTAGGTTTGGGTTCTGCGTATCGCGGCGCGTCGGGGTGGTGTTGTGGCGCGTGAGTACACGTTTTAGCGTATCGCGCACACGCGCGATTGGTTTGCGACACAGGTTTCTCGTTGGATTATAATGTCGCGTTTTGTGACTTAAGCTTATGTATGATATGTGTATGTGATTCTAGGTTCGCAGGCCAGTGAGACGGACGCTGCGAAGAAGGGCAAGCAAGTGGTTGGATACACTTAGCGCGAGACACGGTGAGTAGATTTCACATCTACGGGGATATCGCCCGCATGGCGTTATGCGTCAGGGCTGATAGGATCTTAGTATTACATATTGCATTTACCTATGGACTGTCATCTCATATTGCATTTCCCTGCTATGTGTTATTGATATATGCTAGAACTGATAGAACACCACACTATTACTAACGGTTTATGTTGCACGAGCACTATTTACATGCTACACACACACCGTTAGTAATTGCCATGCCACACTCACTGTAGAACTGCCATGATTATACTGTTGTATTATTGCTGTAGTTCATCTTACATGTGATTGATATGATTTTCATGTATATTGGGAGCCGCATGACATCTTTTAAAACCGGAAATGAAACTACTTTAAAAAGCGGTTTTCCCCTTATACCCATACCATGGATTGATGTATATTGTACCTCACATTGGATTTTGCTATTGGTATTGGATTTTCATGTGATTTCTGTTTTGAGGACCGTGGAATTATTTAAGGAAAGATATGCTATTTTGAAAACCCGGTACCTCATGATATGATATTTTGGTGTGTCCACCACGCGTTTTCTCGGTGCTGAGACGTGTGCTTGAAACCCGATTCGAGGAGTGGATGTTCCGTTTGCGGGTTCGTGGTAGGCCCGGTATGGTTCCCCTCGGCGAGACGATCGATGGGATTTGCCGATTGAGCCTGGAGGCGGGCGAGTACCTACCGGTGATTGGTTGGACCTGGCAGTTGTCCGGAGGATACTGACCAGAGTCGAGTGATGGATGCGGGATGACCGTGCTGCCGGGGCCGAGGGCCGATACCGCAGACGGACCCCGTGGGGCCGGTCCGGACTGACGGCGCCCGATATTCGAGGATTTACGTGTCGATGCTGGACACGGGTATTTTATGATGTTTTGGGTGCCGATGTTGGGCACTCGTGATTCCTCCGAGATATACAGGATTTGAGGGCCGATGGGTGTGCCGGCGTCTGAGTATATGTGGGATTTGGGTGCAGTTTGAGGCACCGATCATTGCTTTCCATGTTGACATAGTCCATGTAGATATTATTTATCCCATACTCAGTATTGATTACTATACATCTCATCCTGTGGCATTTACCTGTTAGAGTACATGCATTACTACTGTATCCACTGTTGACATGCATCGATATCATCTGCTGGCATTAGTAGAGCCACGCTATATGTGCATGCCTGCGATCACCTTTATATGTTATCTCTATTCACGAGTTGGCAACTCACCCCCGTTGTGCCACAGTGTTTGCAGGTTGCCCTTGGGAGTAGTCACGGCTGGCTGTTACCTCATCTTTTGGCACAGATACCCCTTTTGAGCAGAGATAGCCCTTTTGCTGTTTAGATGGGTTTTGTACGGTATCTGTTATCTTTCAGTTGTATATTGATGTATCTAGTACTCTCCATCTACCTTATGTATTGACTTAGAGACAGTTGTGAGGACGATATGTATGATTTTATATTCTGGTGTCGAGCTCGCATGTGAGCCGACGTTACTTTATGCAGTCTCATCTTTTATGATATTGTCCTTGTTTTACTGTGTATTCTTCGCTACGGCGTCGTATATCATATTGTGATGTTTTATTCATGTCACTTGTTGTTTCCGCTACACCTTACTTTTTCCCGACTTTCGGGGCTAATGTTTTAAAAAGGAAATGTTACCAAAATTATAAAACTCATAACTTGTGAACTTAAAAAGGGATTTCTACTAAATAAATGGAAGTTTTTCAGACCTTTACTATTGCTTTTACAAAACGTTTTAAATCACTCTATTTATTGGTTTTGATTTCTGGGTTCGGCTTACTTAGCCGTGTTACGCCTGTAGACGTTGCGTGGTTAAGTGCCGGTCACGAGTCGAATTCTCGGGTCGTGACACTAACCTGCATTAATCTAATATAAGTCCTACAAATGGTGCCTTTTGAAATAACACGAATCATGGGGTTTTGAAAATAGGGGCTACGGTGATTTTATGAAAAGATACGTCCTTTGAAATATCCGTAGGATCCCTTGGGCTGTCTTTTAAAATACCCACGATTCGTTAGTTTTTGAAATAGGTAAGAATCGAATCTAATCTAACAACTAAACTAAACTAAAGGGCTAAGTTAACAAGCTGGACTACAGGTAAGGAAACCGCCTAACATCTGGGTCGATCCATATACATACCTGTATATATATTAGTCGGTGATCCCGCCTCAATAATATCATATCCGATACCATATCTACAATCAGACATCCCAAGTCAAGAGTGCGGATCAATCATCAAGATATAGCTCGTACGTAAATCCGTCGTACGGCATCCCCAAATCTGGGTACGGGTCAATATCATATTCCTTACACCATTCCTCTGGTATCCTCTTTATTCAAGATCATAGTCTAGGGTACTGACCTATGTCTAGTAAAATACTAATATCCTCAATATACTCATGATCTGACTACAGATCGACAATCTCGTACAAACCGATACCGTCAGCACATAGCATCATCAAAGGTATACATTGCCTGATACGGCCTAATATCAATATCCTAGCATATCATGCCTCATATCACGATCACATGTCGACCATTTTATTTATAACACTATTCACCCGTATCGCCTCCCCAAGATCCGCTATAACAGCAGGACGTACCTCAAGTACGAATCCTGCCATATCACCGATATCACAACCACAAAACAAATCTCATCGACTCAGCTCAATCCCAAGTATCATCCTCAAATCCGTATGTGAACACATAGTCCCATACCCATGTGATCACATAACTATAAAGAATCCCATGAGCACATATAAATAGGAATGTATGCAAGTATGTAGGTGTGTATGTGTAGTGCAACACTACCCTAGGGTTCGCAACACTAAAATAATCCAACACACCAATATCCATCCTAAACATCGTTATAAATCCCAAATAACATAATAATTGTTGGTGTGTATACGCATCCGTATACACCACCACGGACTGCGGGGGTGCTATACGCCATCCACCCGATTTCTCCCCGTAGATATAAATCTACTCACCTGGTCCTCGCTCGCCGGTGCCGACGTCGCCACGCGCTTGCTTGTCGTCTCGAAGTCCACATGGGGTACCTACATATTATAACGCACCATATCACATTAAAATCCGACTCATGACCAAAACGACTCACGAATCCCACATAAGTCAAAACCTATGGTTGCTTCCACAATTCAACCCAAAAACCCTCGACGTCGGCGTACAAATGCCAGACCATCGAGAAAAATCCAAATACACTCATTTGCACATTCACGAACACTAATTTTAATATAAAATAGGTTAAAACTCATAAAAACCCCAAACTCACTTTAAAAAGCCATTTTTCCTAAAATCTAGCAAGCAATATTACCTGTTTTAGTACAAAACTCGACGTTTCAACAAATCTAGTGGCCATAATACATATTAAATATCTTAAATAAGTCATAAAAATAATTTCCATAATTTAATCCCAATAATTTCATTAACCCCAAAATTCTAGTTTACAATATACCCAAATTTTAACAATTTTATAGCAAAAATGCACAAACAACAATTTAGCTAGGATTTTCATAAACTAAAACCATTAAACCACTCAATATAATATTTATAATGATATGAAAACTTAATTATATTTTAATCTAAGCATTTGATAATTTTTCAAAAACTCTAGTTAGCAAACTAGCTAATTAGGGCATTTATAAGAAATGGTTGAAATAAACAACTAGATTAGCTTTCAACAAGGCTTAAGATGTCAATCCACACCACATATCCATGCACAATTGATCACAATCCAATTCTACAACAAAACCTTAACTCAATCAAAATCCTCACTAGAAATTTCCAACATCTCAAATAACTCACAATTAAACACCTAACAACTTTAATTAAGCAACTAATCCACAATCAAACCATGAGACAAAGAGTTATACCTCAAAGATCATGAGATCCCACATGCAACATGTCTCCAAAATGCCAACTTATCACCAAGATCCTTAATAGTAAGCCAAGGAATAATGGGTAGTGAGTAGATTTTGATTTTGCTTTGAATTTGTAGGGATTTGAAACATTTTGATGAATTTTTTGTGATGAAATGAGAGAAGAAAAAATGGGGGCAGCAAGAGGGAGGGGTTTCGGCCAGAATTTTTGAGGGAGGAGAAGAGAGAGTGAGGTGGCGGTGTTGGTAAGGTCAAAGGAGCCATATCTCAAGTCAACTCCTAAATATCTTTCCTTTATTTTTATTTTTTTCCTTTTCTTTTCTTGTTTTCCCTTGACTTTTAAGTGAGGAGATGAGTGGGGGGCTGCTGAATTCAGCCCTTAAAGGGGAGAGGGTGAGGGTGTGTGTGTGTGTATGAGGAATATTAAGCTACATGCAACCATACCCCCAATTCTATTTAGCTATTTTTTCACCATTTAAGCCCTTTTTCTTCGATATTTTCGAAACCGTTTTGGCAAACCATTTCATTTCAAAAACCACATGATAAAATTTTGTTTAATGTATTATGATGCACAAAATTTGTTTCAACTCATTCCAATTTGTAATTTTCCCTAATTAAATATATTAGTGACGGCTTAAAATAATATTAAAATAATTATTTTCGGAAAATTTTTCAGAAAATTTGAAATTTCACCAGCGGCTCAATAAACACCAAATACTAGCAATTTCATAGCTAGAATATGTATATATATTTAATTTTATAAAAAGGTATTCTTATTTTGACTTTTTACAGAAAACCCCCTTATTTTACCGTTTTTTCGAAATTTCACCGAAACGATTTTCAAAACGTTACAACGTGGCGCGCTTGGCGCTGTGCGCCAGTCCAAAGAGCACAAAGCGCTTCTATTCAAGTAGCGCACACGTGGGAAGCACGTGGTGTGCTTGGCGTTGAGTGCCAGTCCATGAGTGAAAAGCGCTAGTTTATGAGCGTAAAGCGATATTTGTTCAGTGGCGCACACATGAGGAACATGTGGTGCGCTTGGCGCTGAGCGCCATCCCAAAAGCGCAAAGCGCTATTTGATCAGTGGCACACACGTGAAGAACACATAGTGCGCTTAGCGCTGAGCACCAGCCCAAGAGCGCAAAGCGTTATTTGATCAGCGTTATGATCTGAGAAATAAATTCTCATTTATAAGAGACTTTGTCTCAAGATTCTAAGAACAAAAGTTCTTATTTTATAGGAGATGTTTCAATTTCTTATTTTGATGAAAGGATTTGCCTTTATGGATCTGTGATCCTAAGAGAATTGAATTATTCTCCCCCCTTCTTTTTATAATGAAATGTTCATGATCTCTTTTTATAAAAGAGCTTAGTCTTATAGATCTATGGTCTGTGAGAAGAATTATGTTCTTCTTCTTATGATGAGATCCTTTGATCTCTTTATGAAATACCTTGGTCTTATAGATCTATGATCTTAAAAAAAGAAGCGAATTCTTATTTTTTATATGAGACGATTTTGTCTTTCTGTTCTTTTTTACCTTGAAGAAAATTTTCTTATTCTGAGAGCTTGCTCTTCTTTCTGAGATTTCTCAAAGTTTATAGGGGGGTTCCTCCATCTGAGACTTGAAGTCTTGGGGCCTTTATATAGTGCAAGCTGATTTGTTCAATCGGTTAAGGAGATCTTTTCTCCAATTGATTTGGGGATTTCTCTACCGTTGGATCTTTGATCCAAGAGCTTCTGATTTACAGAAGGCAATTTTCTTATTTTTAACAAGATTGGGAAATCTTTTCCATACAGAATTTATTCTGTAATTTTAGTGATTTTTAATCACCTTTGGATCATTGATCCAACGGTGCTCTGATTTACAGAGTACAACCTTCTTGTTTGGAAATATTTTGAGGAATCTTTCCTTAACAGAATTTTATTCTGGTTAATTGATAATTTATCATCTTTATTGGATCTTTGATCTGACGGTGGGGAGCTTTTAGTTCCAGCACTAGCATGCTCATGCTTTGCACGTGGTGCGCTGCTTAGAGTGCAGTGCTTTTAGCGCTAGCGCGTACGTGCTTTGCACATGGTGCGCTGCTTAGAGTGCAGCGCTGTTAGTGCTAGCGTGCACGTGCTTTGCGCATGGTGCGCTACTTGGGGTGCAGCGCATCTGGCGCTGCTATGAAGCGCTGCTTCATTTCAAAATTTGAAATTTGAACAAAGTTTTGCTCTGATTGGGGGAAACAAATTCCCCCCTACCGTTGCGCTTACGTACCCCACACGTGAGTGCAGCGGTGGCAGCATCTGCGCCCTTGAATCAACTCAGAAGTTGAAACGGCATCTCGGTGCCTATAAATAGGACCCTTGGCCCTTGAGATGATTTCTGTTCATCTTCTCACTTTTTCTTCTTAGAATTATTTCTCTTTCAGAGAATAGCTCTTCCCTTTAAGAAATTTCTTAAGAGTCAAAACTCCGCCCAATTTAGGTAAAAATTGAATTTTTTAACAGGGCTTTACTCTCCTTAGATCGTAGATCTAAAAATATATTTTTAGGGTTTTACCCATTAACAGAGCGATGCTCATTTCCAAGATGTAACCTCTTTAGGGTGATTTTAACCCATGAACTGGAATATAGTTAATGAAGAACTTAAGGGTTTATTCACAGATCTTGAAGATCTTAGAGATTTTACTCTGTAGAAGCTTTACTTCTTAGGGTTTTTTTGATGGATTGTTTCATCTTCCTTACAGAGCATTACTCTTTAGAAATTGGGGGGGGGGATTTATTCCCCTCATGATTAATTATGACAGCTGTCTGTCTGTTGCAGAGCATTGCTCTTAATGGGAGATTTACTCCTTGGCCCGAGGAGTTCTCATTAAATGAGAATCATTTGAGGATTTCCCCCTTAATTGCACAAATTTAAATCTGTTGGGTGTTTTAGTCAGCACTTGTTTTCTTCATGCGGATATCAAGAGTTGTCTAAATCTCCGTGTCTTGATCAGTCTTTCTGCTAAACTCTCACTGATTTTCGTTTTCAGGTGCTATGGCCGCTCATCTGTACTGCCTTAACGAAATCATTTCCTATGAGGACATTCGCGTATAGGGCCGTTGTCAAAACCAGGAGTTCACAAACGCCCAATGTACCGAAATTATGAATCGTTTCCATGCACACATAGGCCGACTACTCCTTCGTCGCTCCGCCTTCTTGAAGATTATAGTGGGAGAAATTTGGGAAGCGCTTCCTGGACTTTATGAAGCCATGTCGCTTAATGCACTGGATGATACTGAAGATAAGGTGCACTCAGTGTATCTGACGGGCCTGATCTCGAAGAAACGGCGAGATAACCTCATTGAAATTCTGCATCAAGTTTTCCAGCAGACGACGATAATCGCTGCTTATCAGAGGGTAGAGGATATCGGCGAAGATCCGGACGCTTGTGATCGTGAAAGGATGCACACTAGAATGGTCAGAAAGGCCAGAAACACTTTAGACGGACTTACTTTTGAATTTCTTAATCCGTGTCCCGGATTCAATGTTTTGCCCTTGTAAACATTTTATTGATGCTTTTATTCACTATTTGTTGGATATAGTGCCCTCAGAGTCAATTATTGGATCACAGGCACGTGATTGCAATGATTGAGGGAGGACCTATACCGGTAGGACAGTCTTACTCAAGATGACAGTATGCTATCTGGTTTATCTTTATCATCGTGTACATGCTTTAGGTGACATTACTGGTCGCTATTACACGTTGATAGAGCCCTTAGGATTCTTGCTTGACTGCCAGCAGTATGATGGCGATCATATATGTAGGAGCTGGGGTCTATAAGCACATCCTTAAAGTGGTCCCTAGGTGTGGGAGTTTCGAGACTGGGCATCGATACTCCATTAGTAGACTAGTGTATACAGTCGAGACCCCGACGAGGGGCGGTGGCCGGTCTCACAAGCCATTGGTGTCAGTTGGTTCACCTAAGATGTATACAGGTGCTCATTAGGTTATGAGTACACCGGATAGGACTCGCCGGGAACATGCTAGTTGGTATTATACCTGACGTCAGATAGCAGTTCCCTGGTGACATGTGTACAGGTTAGTTCATCGACCTGATTTCGTCATTTGTCTCGTGTGAGTTCCCACTGTGCATTGATTACTACCCTACCACGACTCAAAGGAGTCGTGCAAACAGGTTTTAGTTGGGTACAGTCCCGAGCCACATGGAGGCAGTAAGCGGATCGACAGGGGTTTCGTCTCTCCCGGTATTGGGGGTGAGATCGCGCTGTGTCTAGGAGAGCCATTACACGAGTCCTTGGCCAAGGAAGGAGATTTACTGGTAGGTATTCCAGTAGTATCTCAAGGTGTTCTGGGCTACACTCCGACACGACTTGTACCGCTTTTGGGGGTATGACTTTTATCAACCCCCTAGGCTCGACATGCGATACTCATAGACGAACGGACCGGACTGTACGGATATTGTCACTTACAGGCTCGGTAGGGTGTCAGGATGAGTTCGCTCATCGACCTCCCTTTTGGTCAATACCTGGTAGCCCGTTATGTACAACTAGTACCACTGACGTGCTAGTGGTTAAATCCACAGCCAAAGTATTGACGAGTCTTTAGAGTCCCCCACAGACAGTTTCTCAAGTTTCGGGCGAAACGCTGTAGAGGCCGTATGATATATGGCAGGGTTCGATCATATACGTGCAGTAGTGCATGGATCATGATCGGACAGATCATACTAGTGGGCTTTGGTTTAAGCCGGATCCTAGTATTAGATTTGTTGGATTACTTTAGTCTCATCGCATTCGCATTCAGTCGGAATGCGGATGTAAGTATGTATATACAGGTGAGGGGTATCCTTGTGATCCGTCATGAGTTTACTTTAGATGTTGCCGTATCTTTTTGTTGTTGTAAACATTTGGGTTAATGTTTACAAATGGAAATAATGATCTAGAAATCATGATTAGGAGCATTAATTGTGACACATGCACAAGTGGTGACTCATGGTCTCTTTCTTTGTGCATGTGTCACATTATGTGATTGATTTGTGAGTTGAAATGAGAGGAAGAGAGAGAAGGGCCGCCATAGATGTAAGTCGATGTAGTACACCCCAGTACTTATGGGGAGGCGGAATTTTCAAGAAACTATCAAGTTTAGAACAACGAACATCGACTAACCGCTTGAATCGAAGCTAAACTCTAAAAAACCGTATTCTATGAGTTTCTTTTCATAAGTGATTAGGGATTATACCTAATGAAACCGGTCCTTCTTCTTTACGTCCTCCTTTGCTCTCCTCGGCCTTCTCTAGGTAGTAGACGATCCACCCGAGAGCGAAACTCCAAGCTAAACCTCTAACTTGAGGTAACTAATCAACTTTGATTGCTAATCAAAGATGAGAGGATGATATAGAGTGAAGGTTATGGATTGTTTAGTCTAACTAATCCTTTGATCTCAACACATGAGGATTAAGGATTAGGGTTTGAAGATGAGAGCTTGAGGAGAGAGAATGTGTGATAAGATAATGAGAGAAGAGAGAGAGTGTATCATAATATTATGAAGCATTCTTATTTTCAACAAATGAATAAAAGAAATGAATAAGCATGCTTCATAAAATATCTTGTGATGATTCATTAGCATGAGTCATTAAGCAATAAATGTGCATTAATGAAGTGAATGAATCACCACTATGACTCACTCTCTTATCCAAAAGAAACCTCCTTAGTCACATCTTCTAGAAGCTTCTCGAGTAATTACGAGAACGCCCCTCCGATCCGTAAAAATACGGAAAAACTTTAGACTGAAAAAATCCAATAACCGGATACCAGTAACTGGCTTAAACCAAAGCCGACTGGTAAAATCTGTCCGAAAGTCGTACGCGCGTAAACGCACGTATGCGTCCGAACCCTTTGTCGCAAAACCATGCAACCTCTATATCGTTTCGCCTGGAGTAGGAAACTCTCTGTGTGGGACTCTAGAGACTCGACTACTACGCTGGCAGTGGGTTTAACCACAGACCGCAAGCGGCACTAGCTGTACGTAACGGTCCCCAGGTAGTTGTCGATAAGAAGGCCGATGAGTAAACCCATCCGAACTCCTACTGAGTCTGATGTGACAATCTCCATACAGTCCGGTCCGTTCGTCCATGACTATCGCATATCGGGCCTAGGGGGGCGGCAAGCGTCAGTCCCCTAATAGCGGTATAAGTCGTGTCGGAGTGAAGCCCATTACACCCTGAGAAACTGCTGGAACCTACCAGCAAATCTCGCTTGCCCTGGCCAGGGACTTTGCGTAATGGCTCTCTGACACAGCACGATATCTACTCCCAATACCGGGAGGGACGAATCCTGTCTAACCGCCACTGCCTCCAAGTGCTCGGGACTGCACCCAACTGCTACCTGTTTGCACGACTCCATAGAGCCGTGGTAGGGTAGCAATCTAAGAACAGTGGGACACACTCGAGGCGAAGTAGCAGTGTCAAGTCTGCGGACTACGCTGTACTCATGTCACCTAGGAACTGTTTACTGACGACTGGTATCAAACCAACCAACAGTTCCCTGTGAGTCCTGTCCGGTGTACCCGTAACCTAACGAGCACCTGTATACTATCTCCAGTACGATGTACTGATGGCTGTGGGACAGACCATCTCCCCAACTGGGATGAGAAGCGTACACACTAGTCTACTCCGGAGTATCGATGCTCTGTCTCGATAATCCAACGACCAGGGACCTGAATAAGGATGTGCTTGTAGACTACCCAGCCCCCACTAGTGTGACTGCCATCACAACGCTGGTAGACAAGCAAGATCCTAAGAGCTCTATCAATACGTATACTCACATATTAAGATAGAAAAACCAAGTAGCATACTACCATGTTTAGCAAGACTGTTATATACATGTGAATATCCCAAGCTTCCATTAAGTAATATACAAGCTAGTATGATACAGTAATGGCCTTCTAGGGCATAAACACTAACAATCTCCCACTTGCACTAGGGCCATGTACTGGCATATCGTAGACCAATGATCTCGAGTAGCCTCTCGAACTGAATCTGAGGAAGGGCCTTCGTGAATGGATCAGCAATGTTCTCTTCTGAAGCAACTCTCCGAACCTCGATCTCCTGACGATCAATGATCTCCCTGATCAGGTGATACCGCCTCAAGATGTGTCTGGACTTCTGATGGGACCTTGGTTCCTTCGCTAAAGCTATAGCTCCGTTGTTGTCGCAATACAGAGGTATTGGATCAACTATGGTAGGAACCACCTGAAGTTCTGTTAGGAACTTCTTCATCCAGATTGCTTCTTTTGCGGCATCGCAAGCAGCTATATACTCCGCTTCCATCGTCGAGTCAGCAACGGTGTCCTGCTTGGAGCTCTTCCAGCACACCGCCCCTCCATTGAGGGTAAAGACATAACCCGACATGGACTTGGAATCGTCCTTATCACTCTGGAAGCCGGAATCAGCAAAGGCCTCCAACCTGAGGTCTTTTTCGCCGTAAACCAAGAACATCTCCTTAGTCCTCCTCAGGTACTTGAGAATGTTCTTTACTGCTATCCAGTGTTTCTCCCCTGGGTCTGACTGATACCGGCTTACCACGCTTAGTGCGTAAGCTACATCTGGTCTGGTACACAACATCGCATACATTATAGAGCCTACCGCAGAAGCGTAGGGTATAATAGACACGCGTTCCCTTTCCAAATCAGTCTTGGGAGACATCTCTTTGGAGAGGGTGATTCCGTGACAAGCCGATAGATTACCGCGCTTAGAATCTTCCATACTGAATCTTTTCAGTACAGTGTCGATATACCTGGACTGCGAAAGTCCCAACATCCTTTTGGATCTATCACGATAGATCCGGATCCCCAGAATGTAAGAGGCATCACCCAGGTCTTTCATGGAGAACCTGTGTGACAAGAATCCTTTGACAGATTGTAGCATAGGAATGTCATTTCCTATCAATAGAATGTCATCCACGTACAAGACGAGGAATACGACACTTCTGGCCACAACTTTACTATATATGCACGGTTCATCTGGATTTTTGATAAAGTCATATTCTTTGACTGTCTCATCAAAACAGATGTTCCAACTCCGCGATGCCTGCTTTAGTCCATAAATGGACTTAAGCAGCTTGCACACTTTCCCGCTGCTCCCACTCTGATTGAAACCCTCTGGCTGATCCATATAGACGCTCTCTTCTAAATTTCCATTCAGAAAAGCCGTCTTTACGTCCATCTGCCAGATTTCATAATCATGGAAGGCAGCAATAGCAAGAAGGACCCGAATGGATTTGAGCATAGCCACTGGAGAAAAAGTTTCGTCATAGTCCAAACCAGGTCTTTGACGAAAACCCTTTGCAACAAGTCTAGCCTTATAGGTTTCCACCTGTCCATCTACACCAATCTTTTTCTTGAAGATCCATTTGCATCCTATGGGTTTTACCCCATCTGGAGCAAAGTCCAAAGTCCATACTTTGTTGGTGTACATGGACTCCATTTCGGTCCGCATTGCATCTAGCCATCGTACCGAGTCGCCGCTCTGGATGGCCTGCTGGAAGTCAGTAGGTTCATCATCATCTATGATGCAATCCTCTCTATCCCCATCTATGAGAAAACCGTAGTATCTCTCAGGCGGACGAGACGGCCTACTACTCCTGCGGAGGGGTGCGGGAATGTTCTGTTCTTCTTGAACCTCTGGTTCTACCAAACTTTCAGTAGCAGTTTGTGGTTCTGGAATTTCTTCCAGTTCTACTTCGCTCCCACTCTTCTGATTTTCTAAAAATTCAGTTTCTAAGAAGTGGGCATGACGAGAAACAAAAACCTTTTGTTCCTCTGCGTAATAGAAATAATATCCCTTGGAGTTCTTTGGATATCCCACAAGCTTACACAGTACTGAGCGTGCCTCGAGCTTGTCCACATGCTGCTTTTTTACAAAAGCTGGACACCCCCATGTCCTAAAATGTTTTAGACAGGGTTTCTTCCCACTCCACATCTGATATGGTGTGGTAGGCACAGTCTTGGTTGGAACCTGGTTCAAAAGATATGCCGCTGATTCTAGCGCATAACCCCAGAAAGATCGCGGTAACTCAGTATTACTCATCATGGATCGTACCATATCCAATAGGGTTCGATTCCGTCTCTCCGATACACCGTTGTGCTGTGGAGTGTATGGAGGAGTAAGCTGAGAGAGAATTCCTTTCTCTTTTAGGTAACCAAGGAACTCGGCACTTAAGTATTCTCCACCTCGATCAGATCTTAGTGTCTTAATACTTTTGCCTGTTTGGTTTTCCGCTTCACTCTTAAATTCCAGGAATTTCTCAAAGGCCTCTGATTTATGCTTCATTAAGAAAACATATCCATACCTAGAGAAATCGTCTGTAAAAGTAATGAAGTAGGAATAACCTCCTCTTGCATGTGTAGACATTGGACCGCATACGTCGCTGTGTATGAGTCCTAAGAGCTCGCTCGCTCTTACTCCTTGTCCAGTGAATGGAGTCTTTGTCATCTTTCCTTTGAGACAGGATTGACAAGTGTCATAAGATTGATATTCGAACGAGTCTAAATATCCTTCTCTATGCAACTTAGTCAACCTTCTCTCATTGATGTGACCCAGTCTACAATGCCATAAGAAAGCTTTATTTAAATCTGGAGACTTTCTTTTTAGTGTGTTCTGGACATTGAAAATTTGGAGTTGGTTTAACACATATATGTCGTTATTTAGAGTACCGGACCCAATCAAACCATGATTAAGGTGGATGTTGACAACATCTCTTACAAACGTGAAATCATAACCTTTATTTGATAACAAGGAAACTGATATGATATTACACGTTAAGCTGGGTACAAAATAACAGTTATGTAAAACCAAAATGTGTCCACTCGTCAATCCTAGGTGATAATCCCCGACGGACGCAGCTCCCACGCTAGCTCCGTTAGCAACCCTGAGGATCATATCACCTTCCTTCAGCACTCTACGGTTTCTCAGTGCCTGCAAAGAATTGCAAATATGAGATCCTGATCCGGTATCCAATACCCAGGAAGTAGAGTTGATTGACAGACAATTCTCAATTACAAACACACCTGAAGTCGAAGCCACAGCTTGCTTCGGTTCCTGGTTCTTGGCGTTCCACGCCTTGCAATCCTTCTTCTAGTGCCCTTTCCTGTGACAATGGAAGCACTCATCCAGGCCAACTACCGGTGCTGTAAACTTTTTCTTTCCCTTCTTTCCCACCTTACTAACACCTCCTCTAGGTCTGGGTGCGGCCTTCTTCTTCCTTCCTTTGGCCCTAGCCTTGGACCCGGAAGAAGATGAACCGCCAACAAACATAGCGGGTGTTTCCCTTGCCTTCTGCAAGGTGCCCTCTGCACTCCTTAACATGTTCAGGAGTTCCGCAAGTTCAACTTCTTTTCCTTGAAGATTGAAGTTGAGGATAAACTGGGCGTAGGTGGGAGGAAGGGACTGGAGAACAAGGTCTGTATAGAGCTCATTATCCAAAGTCGTCCCAAGGTCCGCGAGCTCTTCAATATAGCCGATCATCTGTAGGACATGTTCACCTACCGATGACCCGACAGCCAACCTCGCTCGAAACAGTTTCTTAGAGGTCTCGTATCTTGCTATACGAGATTGCTCTCCATAAAGTTCCTTTGTATGGAGAAATATGCCATCAAGGGACATATCCTCGTGCCTCCTCTGATGTTCATTGTTCATCGAGGCAAGCACGATGCACTTGGCTCTCGCGCAATCTAAATCCCAGGTTTTACGGATTTCCTTATCCGCATTGCTGGATTTGGGACCAAGGACAGCAGGTGCTGTAGCGGTGAGGACGTACCCCAGTTTGTCATAGGTCAAAGCCATCTTGACATTCCGCAGCCAATCTTTATAGTTTGGCCCCGTCAGTATATTTTTCTCTAAAAGTAACTTAAGTCCAGTCATTTTCAGGGTCGCTGCAATTAGGAGAGAGAGAAGAAAACTCTTTAGCATGATGCTCTTGCAAGTTTAGAATGGTTTTTAGTTTATCTAAACTGGATGGCTCCCACTGTTTCTCGAATCCTTCCTCAAACCATAAAAGAAGAATTAGCCAAGACTATTCTCACCGTACAATACTTGCTTAACCGTTCAGCCAGGCCGGTGTCGATACTTCGAGGGAGGTTTTCCAACGCTTTCGCGAAGTTCCTTAATTAAATAACCTCTTTTCTCTGGGGGCGTAACCCCGCTGACACTTTTCTGGACACCTACTAGGTTTATAGCATTGATCGTTAAGCGACGAATATCCTGATAAGTAGCATATACTCACAGTAGGATCGGGATCCAAATATCATCCTATGATAATGTTGAAGGAATCCTACCAACATTCATCAAACTCCAAATGGTATGCATCTCTTTGCAAATTTCAGTTTCTTTAGAAATTCCCGATATTAATTTTTGCCCCATGCTCTTATGATCTTGACTAAGGGCCAACAAATCATAAGTCACATGTCAAGTTCTGCCCATCATTATCCTGTTGATTTGAACCCATCCGTATACTCTTGACTAAGGGCCAAACAAAGTAATACGACTGTCCCAAACCAACTCATCTATCTATGCAACAAATGAATACCC
The DNA here is from genome assembly GCA_030015575.1 of Agapanthus africanus. NCBI lineage: Eukaryota > Viridiplantae > Streptophyta > Magnoliopsida > Asparagales > Amaryllidaceae > Agapanthus > Agapanthus africanus. The sequence continues at coordinate 401,794,967 of JASDDO010000008.1, forward strand.
CAGCAGCTACCAAACACTATGTCTTGACTAAGGGCCAAACAAACATAGCTTGAATACTACTGACCATTCATAAGAAATGACGGAGGGCTACGACTGGTTTTGGCGAAACCGTGAACGTAGTGAACTTGATATAACCGAAGGAACCTGATAGCTTTTAAAAAAGGGAGTGGTTAAATCTCCGCATTTAAAAATAACTGTTTTAAAAATAACCGAGTGGTTTCTTTTAAATTGTTCCAACGATTTAAACTTTGGTTTGTTTTACTTTGCATTATAGATAATGCGTCCCATCATTAACCTATCATTGCAGAAAACAACGAAAATATAACGTCCTCTTATGCCATCCGCATTCGCCACGGGGTCCCGTCATCACCCGTTAGGTTACTTAACTAACGACAGAGCGGGGGCTGGGCTAGCGCGGGTGTAAAACATAAGTGACGTCTAAATAGCTATAATAAATATAGATATTTTACATTCGTCTGACGCAATGATATTCATTCCAGAACACAGATAAACAATATTGGATTTGCAAGCAATCTGTATTTCTTTTGAGCCTGCAAGAAAAGACAGATTACACAGTTGTGATGAATAGCCGTTTACCCCACCCTCGACCCCTACGGGTACGGCAAACTACCCACCCGGCAGTTTGTGTACCCCACCTTGGGTCAGTCCTAGGAGCAAAAACAGTAAAATGAAATAATACAACGGTGGCTACAACCGCAACCTGGAAGTGCCCCGCGAAAATAATATTACAACAAATTACATTTACAACAAATGAATTAGTCAATAACCCATTGCTAACCCCGGCTATACACCACAACAGTCCAATACAGTTTATATGCACAAACAGATATAACCATTTCAGAAATGTGCAACCCCCTGCCAACCGACATACTAGCAGTTGGGGGAGGTTTACGAACACATTAAACAATCACAGATATAATCCAATACGCAAATACTGTACAATTCGATCGAATAAACAACATCAATATTGCTCTAAAATCTGCTCTGTTAAACAGTAACCTGAGCAATAATTAAATATTCTAGAAAACCCCAAATATCACAGGGGACCCACCCAAAAAAATTGAGCCCATGACTCGGCAACTCGGCCGCGGAAGCGCGGCGGATCGGTGGGATCCGCCGCGCTTCCGCGGCGCTTTAGTCGAATCATTGGCTCGAATTTCTTGGGTGTTCTCCTGTGGTCATGTCAAGCTCTCTGAACACACCAGAAAAATTTTAGGACTTCATTTTAAGTTCGACAGAAACTAAACAGAATTAGGGTTTTCCGGCTTCGTTTTTTCGTTCGAAATTCGTACAAATTTGCGATTAAGTTATTTAGTGTTTAGCGAGGCTCTGATACCACTGTAAGTCGATGTAGTACACCCCAGTACTTATGGGGAGGCGGAATTTTCAAGAAACTATCAAGTTTAAAACAACGAACATCGACTAACCGCTTGAATCGAAGCTAAACTCTAAAAAACCGTATTCTATGAGTTTCTTTTCATAAGTGATTAGGGATTATACCTAATGAAACCGGTCCTTCTTCTTTACGTCCTCCTTTGCTCTCCTCGGCCTTCTCTAGGTAGTAGACGATCCACCCGAGAGCGAAACTCCAAGCTAAACCTCTAACTTGAGGTAACTAATCAACTTTGATTGCTAATCAAAGATGAGAGGATGATATAGAGTGAAGGTTATGGATTGTTTAGTCTAACTAATCCTTTGATCTCAACACATGAGGATTAAGGATTAGGGTTTGAAGATGAGAGCTTGAGGAGAGAGAATGTGTGATAAGATAATGAGAGAAGAGAGAGAGTGTATCATAATATTATGAAGCATTCTTATTTTCAACAAATGAATAAAAGAAATGAATAAGCATGCTTCATAAAATATCTTGTGATGATTCATTAGCATGAGTCATTAAGCAATAAATGTGCATTAATGAAGTGAATGAATCACCACTATGACTCACTCTCTTATCCAAAAGAAACCTCCTTAGTCACATCTTCTAGAAGCTTCTCGAGTAATTACGAGAACGCCCCTCCGATCCGTAAAAATACGGAAAAACTTTAGACTGAAAAAATCCAATAACCGGATACCAGTAACTGGCTTAAACCAAAGCCGACTGGTAAAATCTGTCCGAAAGTCGTACGCGCGTAAACGCACGTATGCGTCCGAACCCTTTGTCGCAAAACCATGCAACCTCTATATCGTTTCGCCTGGAGTAGGAAACTCTCTGTGTGGGACTCTAGAGACTCGACTACTACGCTGGCAGTGGGTTTAACCACAGACCGCAAGCGGCACTAGCTGTACGTAACGGTCCCCAGATAGTTGTCGATAAGAAGGCCGATGAGTAAACCCATCCGAACTCCTACTGAGTCTGATGTGACAATCTCCATACAGTCCGGTCCGTTCGTCCATGACTATCGCATATCGGGCCTAGGGGGGCGGCAAGCGTCAGTCCCCTAATAGCGGTATAAGTCGTGTCGGAGTGAAGCCCATTACACCCTGAGAAACTGCTGGAACCTACCAGCAAATCTCGCTTGCCCTGGCCAGGGACTTTGCGTAATGGCTCTCTGACACAGCACGATATCTACTCCCAATACCGGGAGGGACGAATCCTGTCTAACCGCCACTGCCTCCAAGTGCTCGGGACTGCACCCAACTGCTACCTGTTTGCACGACTCCATAGAGCCGTGGTAGGGTAGCAATCTAAGAACAGTGGGACACACTCGAGGCGAAGTAGCAGTGTCAAGTCTGCGGACTACGCTGTACTCATGTCACCTGGGAACTGTTTACTGACGACTGGTATCAAACCAACCAACAGTTCCCTGTGAGTCCTGTCCGGTGTACCCGTAACCTAACGAGCACCTGTATACTATCTCCAGTACGATGTACTGATGGCTGTGGGACAGACCATCTCCCCAACTGGGATGAGAAGCGTACACACTAGTCTACTCCGGAGTATCGATGCTCTGTCTCGATAATCCAACGACCAGGGACCTGAATAAGGATGTGCTTGTAGACTACCCAGCCCCCACTAGTGTGACTGCCATCACAACGCTGGTAGACAAGCAAGATCCTAAGAGCTCTATCAATACGTATACTCACATATTAAGATAGAAAAACCAAGTAGCATACTACCATGTTTAGCAAGACTGTTATATACATGTGAATATCCCAAGCTTCCATTAAGTAATATACAAGCTAGTATGATACAGTAATGGCCTTCTAGGGCATAAACACTAACAATAGATAGGTTGGCTCTTGTATTATTCTTGACTCTCACTCTTTCATTTGATCATACAACACTAGAAAAAGAAAGGCTTCTTCTTCTTCTTCTTCTTCTTCTTCCTCTAGCTTACAACCTCCATTGATGGCTTCATCTTCAACCTCCATCCATACACTCTCATGCGTTGAGAATCAATGGATGCAAGAGACAAAATGATCACACACATCTCTACATCACCTTGGACACGTCGGCTAGCAAACTTCGTGTCCGAGTTGCTTCGGACGAAGTGGGAGCCCGTAAAAGGATTCGAAGATGTGTTGCCCTTTCCGAAGAGGAGACCGGAGATCGGAGATGCCGCGAGGAGCTTGGGTTGGTGGCCAAAGACCGAAGGACACGGATCGACCGGTATAGCTTTTCTAACCTTTCTTTAGTTAGCTAGTTGTAGGTTAATGGTTCGATCCGGAATTAAAGTCTGCGATAGCGCCGGTTTCAAGTTTAGAAAAAGTTTTCGTTTCCGCATTTTGTCTTCGGACAGACGGCCGGGACGCTACCGTAGACTTACACTATTTTCATCGCTGTAAGAATTTTCTGAAGTATAAATGGCAAATTCCTCGTTTCCTTCTGTTTATTTTATGCACTAAATCTTTTGAACATGCATGAGTATGTACGCTTTGAACGCTTAAACGGATGTGAATCAAACGTTCTTTTTACCGTCTTGCATAATATGTGATTGACGTCTGTAGGTTATGCCTTTCTGTTTTGACTTGGCGTAGAGCGATTGACGTACTCTTGAGCAGCATCTCGATTTCAACGACTTGTAATTTTGGCAAGTGTGGCTTGTAGACAGTATGTAGTTGGCCATCTTGTACTCCTTGCAGGGTGGTGATGGCTTAGGAAATAGGGTTAGGATATGTCGCCTAAGACTTTTCAATTTTCTGAGCCATGGGGGTCTCATAAAGATTTTTCTCCCTACGAGTCGAGAGGATCTCGCAGGTGTATTTTCTCCTTAGGAATCGTGAGGATTCCTAAGTGGGTTTTCTCTTGAGACGTAAGGATCTCTCGAGAGAATATTCTTCCTTACAAGTCGAGAGGACATGTAAGTGGTTGTTTCATTTCTTGTTGATGTTTGACTTAGGAGAGTGTGGCCTGTAGAAAATCTACCTTGATCTCTCTGCGAGGCAATAATGGCTTGGGAGACAGGGTTAGGATCTTCCACCTAAGACTTTTCAACTTTATGAGCCGTGGGGGTCTCATAAAGACTTTTCTCCCTACGAGTCAATAGGATCTTGTAGGTGTGGTTTCTCCTTAGGAATCGTGAGGATTCCTAAGTGCGTTTTCTCTTGAGAGTCTTGAGGATCTCCCGAGAGAATTTTCTTCCTTACAATTCGAGAGGACTCGTAAGTGATTGTTGAGTTGACCTGCTCCCGAGTCAAAGCATTGCTTTTAACGGGGAGTTCGAGGGTTTGCTCTGGCTGTTTCCTACGGAGTCAGGATTGACTCTGGCCGTGTTCTACGGGGCCAGGAGGGGTTGACTTTATCCGCATTTCATGGTATCAGGGGTTGACTTCATCCGCATTTCACGGAGTCACGGGTTGACTTCATCCGCATTTCAAGGAGTCAGGGGTTGACTTTATCCGCATTTCACGGAGTCAGGGGTTGACTTTATCCGCATTTCACGGAGTCAGGGGTTGCTCTGGATGTTTCCCGCGGGGTCAGGATTGACATTAGCCGTGTTCTACAAGACCAGGAGATGCTCTGGACGTTTTCTACGGGGTCAAGATTGATATTAGCCGTGTTCTACGGGACCAGGATTTGCTCTGGGCGTTTCCCACGGGGTCAGGATTGATATTAGCCGTGTTCTACGGGACCAGGAGGTGCTCTGTCGGTTGTCTGTGAACCGTCGAGATCTGGAACAGGGAATTTTCCATGGCTCCAAGGTTGATCGCCGCGTCTGAATCCTGCTGGAATGGGGATGAACGCTGTTGTGGGTTTCTAGGCTGTCTATATTGACCATCGAGATTTGGAATAGGGACTTTGCCATGGCTCCAAGGTTGATTGTTGCGTCTGAATCCTGCTGGACCGAGGAGGAACGCTGTTATGGGTCTCTAGGCTGTAGATGTGGTCGTCGAGATTTGGCTCTCTTTCTCATAGAGCGTGGTGGGAAGGTATGGTTCCCTTTTTGTTTGTGCCCGTGAATTGTATATAGGGATCGATGTGATCTCACCTGTAGGAAAAAAAGTTTCATTTTATATATTTTTTCTTTCCGCGATGCTCTATCATTTCAGCTTTTATATTGCGAAAGTCGCGATTGCCCAATCATTTCGGCTATTTTTCGCGGTGCCCAATCATTTCGGCTATTTGTTTTATTTACTCACTGCTTTTTATTGCGAGTTGCCCAACCATTTCGGCTATTTTCCATGCATATATTTTACTTGCTGATTTTTTTGCAAGTTGCCCCATCATTTTGGCTATCTCATATGCACTTTTGCCTCGCTGTTTTTTTATTGCCAGTATGGAACTTGGGATCTGATACCGATTTAGGCATTAGCAACGCTACTACTGGGATATTGCCAGGAGCGAATCATCATTTGCAGTGAAAAGGCTTGGAATTTGATACCGATTTAGGCATCAGCATCGCTACCACTAGGACATTGCTAGGAGCAACTCATCATTTGCCTCTGTCGATGTCGAACAAAGGTGTCTTAGAAAACAGGGTTAGGATCCTGTTGACTAAGGCTTTTGACTTTATGAGCCGTAAGGGTCTCATAAAGGTATTTCTTCCTATGAGTCGTGAGGATCTCATAGGTGCGTTTTCTCCTTATAAATCATGAGGATTCTTAAATATATGTTCTCTTATAAGTCGTAAGGATCTTATAAGAGTATTTTCTCCTTGCAAGTCGAGAGGACCTACAAGTGTTTGTTCACCGTGTGAGCATATCCCTAGTCGCTGGTGGGACTCTGTTAAGGAAATGTTTATTCATGCCCGTGGATTGTATACAAGGGTCAATATTGAACCGCTTGTAGGGCGGCATTGGAGGTTGTGATGGCTTAAGAACAGGTTCAGATCCCTGTAGCTTAAGGCTTTTGAATCCTATGAGCCGTGAGGGTCTCAAAGGGGAATTCTGCTTACGAGTCATGAGGATCTCGTAAGTGTATTTTCTCCTTAGGAATCGTGGGGATCCCTAAGTGTGTTGCTCCCTTGTGAGCCGTAAGGATCACATGCAGGTATTTTCTCCTCATCGGGTCGAGAGGACCTTGCAAGTGCCTTTTAACGAGATTGCGCCCTTTCAGGTTTTCACAAAACTCGCCGGTAGCCCTGCTGTTTACTCACGGAGCCCTTTCGGGTTTTCATCTGTGCCCATCTCGCTTATGGACATACCTTTTTTTTTTATTTTTTTTACGAGTCTGCGCCCCTTCGGGTTTTCACAAACATCGCCGGTAGTCCTGCTGTTTTTACTCATGGAGCCCTTTCGGGTTTTCATCCGTGCCCATCTGGCTCATGGACATACCGTTTTTTTGTCAGCTTTGGGATGCTGCGGTCCGCAGTAGTTTATAGACGTCTCGGTCCGTCGTTAGTTTAGGCACGTTTCGGTCCATTGAAACTTTTAGGACATTGCGGTCCATCGTTAGTTTAGGGACATTTCGGTCCGTTGTTAGTTTAGGGACGTTTCGTTTTGTCGTTAGTTTAGGGACGTTTCGGTTTGTAGCTAGTTTTAGGACATAGCGGTACATTGTTAGTTTAGGGACGTTTCGATCCGTTGTTAGTTTAGGGACGTTTCGGTCCGTCGTTAGTCTAGGGACGTTTCGGTCCGTAGTTAGTTTAGGGACGTTTCGGTCCGTTTACCGGCTACTACTTATAGAGTTTGGGCTTAGGAAGATAGCGAGCAGACATAGGTGTCGTCATCTATCGCTGACCTAGGCCGTGACTCGTCAGGTGTGGTATTTTTTTAGGAATCGGCCGTTTATTGGCCTGAAGGGTCTTTCGCCATGCATGTCTATGAGTAGATAGGCTCCACCCTGGTAAACTTTGTCCATGATATACAGGCTTTCATAGTTTGGCTCGAATTTCCCCCGTTTGGCACGATTAGGGATCATGGGTCTCTTGACCACTAGCACGAGTTCGCCTTGGCGGAATGTTCTCGGCCTAGTCAATCTCTCGTATAAGCGCGTCATCTTTGCTTTGTAAGCCTCCAGGTTTTGTTGCGCCATGAGCCGGGTTTCATCAAGGGCGTCGAGCTCCTCAAGCCGAAGGTGAGCATTTTCTTCATTTATTAGCTCGTAGTGAACCGCCACTCGTAGAGATGGTAACTCTATCTCGAGGGGGAGTACCGCTTCTGTGCCAAATACCAATGCATACGGCGTTGTGTTTGTGGCTGTTTTGAATGTAGTTCGATACGTCCAGAGAGCTTCATGCAGTCTCTCGTGCCAGTCTCTCTTATTTTTGGACACCGTCTTTTTCACGATCTTCGTCAAGGTCTTGTTAAAGGCCTCAGCTAGACCGTTAGCTCGAGGATTAGAGACTGAAGAGTATCTCCAGTCTATATTATGCTGTTGTGCGAAGCGGCTGATTTTATAGCTTCTGTGGGTTGGCCTGTTATCGGAGATAATCTACCGCGGAGTTTCGAACCGATAAATGACGTGTGTCTTGAAAAAATGGAGGATATTCTCCGTCTTCACTTCTCTTAGTGGCACTACTTTTGCCCACTTAGAGAAATAATCAGTTGTCGCCAATATGAACCGATGTCCTCTAGATGATGCCGGTTCGATAGGCCGGATTATATCAGTTCCCCACATTTAGAATGGCCAACTAGCCACCGTTGGATGTAGCGGATTTGGATGTTGGTGGATAAAGTCCCCGTGAATCTGGCACGAGTGGCACTGCTTTGCGTATTCGAGGCAGTCTTAGATCATCGTGGGCCAATAGTAGCCCATCATTTTGATCTTCAGCTTCATCTTTGGCCCGGCTTGATGAGAACCGCAGAGTCCGTCGTGAGTTTCTTGGATGACTCTCCTTGCCTCTTCAGGTCCCAGGCATCTTAGCCACAGAGAATCAAATGACCTTTTATACAGAGTATCAATGACGAAGGCAAAAGATAGAGCTCATTTCATAAGCCGATGTCTTGACGACGCATCTTCAGGTGTTTGATGGGATTTGAAGTAATCTATAAAGACTTCCCTCCAATCCTTAGCTTTTTCTTGGTCTTTTATTTGTAGGGCCGTTTGCTCGTCAGCTCCCTTTCCTTTAGATGATTCCAAGGATATTTCTGCCGGTGCAAGAACCTGACGGCTTTACACAGCGATCCTCACGTCATCGAGATTCTTGTCGGCCAATTCTTTAGCGAGTTTGGCTAATGCATTTGCTTTGTTGTTTTCTGCGCGCGATATGCTTTCCAGTGCGTAGGCAGGGATTTGAGTCAGCAATTGTTGCACTCTCCAGCAGTACTTTACCAACTCTGGTTTGCATGTCTGATAGTCGCCGTTCACTTGGCTAACGACCAATTGGGAGTCTCCGTATATGAGGAGGTTTTCAATTCCCATGTCGACAACGATCTCGAGACCTTCTATCAAAGCTTCATATTCAGCTTCATTGTTTGTCCTTGGCTTTGTTATGGAAAAGGCGAAGCGCATTATCCCTCCTTGTGGAGTTACGAAGATGAGGCCCACCCTAGATTTGATTATGGGGGAGTTGTGCTTTCGCTTCTTCATAGAAGATGCTCCGTCGAAGTAGAGTTTCCATCGGGTATCACTCCCTCTTTTCTCTCCGTCGATCGTGTCAAACGCGTGCTCGTCTGGAAATTCACAGTTCAAGGGAGAATCGGCGGGTATCGGATGCTCAGCGAGGAAATCGGCGATGGCCTGGCCTTTCACTACCTTGAAGGGACGATAAGTTATCGAGAACCCCATCAAGAGCAGGGCCCATTTAGTGAGCCGTCCCGTTAATATGGCATTTGACATCAAATATTTGAGAGGATCCACCTTTGATATGAGTTGGACCTCATGTGCCAACGTGTAGTGTCTGAGCTTCGTTATCGCGAAGATCAACGCCATGCAGTGCTTTTCGATGGGGGAGTAGTTGCTTTCTGCCCCCAGGAAAACTCGACTCAAGTAGTAGAGGGCTCTCTCTTTCCCTTGATCGTTTTCTTGTGCACATAATGCGCCCAGAGAACCCTTGAGGGCAACTGTATACAGAATGAGAGGCTTTCCCTTGACCGGACGGTCAGTACCGGCGGATTCTGCAGGTATTGCTTAATTTCATCCAGTGCGCTTTGGTATTTGCGATCCCAGACGAAAGGAGTCCATTTCTTCATTAGGTGACTGTAAGGACGGCATTTGCCGGAAAGATTGGCTATGAATCTCCGGATATATGCGAGCTTTCCTTGGAGAGACCGCAGTTGCTTAAGAGTTCTTGGCGGCAGCATTTCCATGATCGCATTGATCTTTGACGGGTCTATCTCGATACCTCGATGTCGTACGATGAATGCTAGGAACTTGCCCGAGGAAACTCCGAACACGCATTTGAGAGGGTTCATCTTCAAATTGTATTTCCGAAGACGCTTAAACACGATCTTCAGATGCTCCAAATGTTCCTCGTATGATTTGCTTTTAACTACGAGGTCGTCAATATAGCATTCGACGATTTCATGAATGAGGTCATCGAAAATCTTCGTCATGCCCCTTCTGATAGGTGGCACTGGCATTCTTTAGACCGAAGGGCATCACCTTGTAGCAGAATATGCCCAAAGGGGTCTGGAAAGCGGTATGCTTCTGGTCCTTGGGATGCATCTTTATCGGATTGTATCCTGATGAGCCGTCCATGAAAGAAAAAACTTCATGAGTTGACGTATTATCTATCATCAGCTTGGTGACCGGTACTGGAAAGTCGTCCTTCGGGCAAGCTTTGTTGAGTTCCCGGAAGTCTATGCATATGCGCACCGTCCCATTTTTCTTCATCACTGGGACGATGTTGGCGATCCAGTCAGGATACCGAACCTCTTAGATGAAGCCAAAGTCGATTAGCTTCTTGACTTCGGCGTTGGTGCTCATTTCAAGCTCGAGCCACATTCTTCTCGGTGCTTGTTTGATTGGTTTAACGTCTGGCAAAATCGCCAATTGGTGGACGGCTATTTCTGGATCTAATCCTGGTATCTCGGAATAGTTCCATGCAAAGCAGTCTTTATACTGCATGAGCACGTCTTTGAACGCAGCCACCTTTTCTTCAGACAACAGCTTACTGAAGAATGTCAGTCATGGGTCGTTTGCCGTTCCCAAGTCGATTTTTCTGTGGTCATCTGCAGTTGTATGTATCCCATCTTCCAGCTCTCTTGGTGCTGGTGGAAACTCTGAGATCATTTCATTGTCCTCGTTTTCAAAGCACCAGGAGAGGTCATCCATACCCTCGTGTTCTTCTTCTGACAGCTTTATCGCGTGACAGGTACGAGATCGTTTCCAAGACCGATGTTGATCCGGCTCTACTCTCGTGGCTTTCGGTTCATGCTTCTGTGGCGGGGTTACCCTCTAACTGCTGATAAAGCGAACTTGCCTTACCGATACTGGTCTTCTGCCCAGTCTTTGAATGTAAAGCAGTCTTCGAGAGGATGCCCTATCGCTTGGTGATAAGAGCAATAACCTGGGTGAGAGACCTCATCTACATGTTCTCCTTATAATGTCGAGAGGACCTTGCCAGTGTGCATGAATTTTTTACGAGTCTGCGCCCTTTCGTGTTTTCACAAACTCGCCGGTAGCCCTGCTGATTTTACTCACGGAGCCCTTTCGGGTTTTCATCTGTGCCCATTTTGCATGTGGACATACCCTTTTTTTAGCGTCGGCGACAAATACCACCTTACCTCCGCTTTTCATTCATCTTCATCAGATGATGAAAGGTCTTGACTCAGCTGATCCAATCGAGTCATTTTATCCATGAGCTCTCAGAAGGCGGTCAGCTTGAAGAGGGCCATATATGAGGACGCCTCTGAATTTGGGTTAAGGGTGGCTATGAGCATTCCCATGGCTGCAACTTCATCAATGCGTTGCTTGTATTTGACCAGAGATTTTGCTATCGGGTAACACATTGAACCCAAGTCTCATTCGGTCTAACCCTTTCGTTGACCAGTGCCGTCACGGTAGTGATCTTATTCACACTAGCGAATCTCTGACAGGAGGGCATCTCTATTTCGTCAAAGTTATTCATGGAGTCATTCGAGAGTTCCGCATACCATTCGAAGGCAATGCCCGCCAGAAAGCCGATGAACTATTATAGGAGAAGTATATCAGTATTGCCACACATGGGTTCAAATCACGCAATGTGCTGGCGAGGATTCCCAGTTTCTTTGTACATGTGGTATGTTGGAAGTGTGTACTTTGGCGGGTACTGTATTTGATTGTGCCACGTCGGATACAGTCGACCAATCTTGATTGATCTATTTGAGGCTTCACTGGCATAGTGAGCTTCGATTTGCTGAGCGATATATTCATTCAGCTTTGCTTTTAGGAATCATTTCCTCCTCAGCCATTGATGAGCTTTGTAGAGGATTTGAAATGTCATCCTTATCTTCAAGACCGACTACCAACAATTCATCTGCCAGTGGTTCCGATTGAACCATCATTCCAGCCATATTCTGAATCAGAAGGGTCATCATTTTAGTGGACATTTCTGGCGCTTCTGCATTTCCCTTTTTCAGAGCGCGCTTTAGGAAATCAATATCCGAATCCTTCTCTATTCTTTCTCCAGGTGTGTCTTCGGGATTTATCTTAGACGATGGATTAGCGAGTCGTGCCGCCTGAGCAAGCATCTCCCGCAGCTTTTCACGGTGCCTAGTAGAAACTCGAACTTCGTCTTTGGAATTCACCACATAGACTGTATGAACTACCATGCCCCCAGGATTGGGGTGTTTGGAGTTTGCTTCGGGCACTTGAGCTTTATTGGGCCTCCTTTTTTTATGAAAAGCCGCTTTAGTTTTGGGAGGAAACGTTGAATCAGGATCCGTCTTGGGATGAGTCCCTTGTATTTGAAAGAGGATTTGTTAGAATTTGGCTGACGTCTAGGGGAAGAGCAGCGGTTGACGGCAGAGACCTTCACTTGCTTCCGCACTTTATATATAGATGAGGAAAGTTGCTTTAGGGAGCGAACTGGTTTCTGCTCTCGTGGGATCTCCATAGGCTGCGGAGATTTCTTCAATATTGCGGTAGGAGAATTTTTTCTGACCCTTCCCAACAATTTGAAGTTGTTCCCAGTTGGAACAACAACATTCACCGCTGGGGTTGAAACAGGACCATACGGAGAACTGCCCCCAGCTCATTTTGTATGACGCTGATATCGACGTCGGCCATTTCTTACAGCCGGGATTTGATTAGCTTCAGGATTTTGCCGAGCCTGCCCCCTGTTTCTTTTGAGAGCTTGAATATTCTGCCCCCCTGCGTCGACCTTAGTCCTTGGCATGTGCTAGTTGTTTGAGGATCGATTCTGTCGGCAAAGCTGCTTCTTGGGGAACCAGCCTGTGGAAGACAGACTTCTTCTGGGGTTCCTCCATCGGCATTGTGGCACCAAGGGTGGGAGGTGAGAGTATCGACCCAAAAAGAAGCCCGTTGATTTCTTGAAGAGCCGGATTGCGGAGATTTGAGACTGCAAGTGGATCATACTTGACTCCACCGGACATGACAGAGCCTGAGTTGCTAGGGTGGGAGCAAACACCATTCTTCATAGAGACGAAATGCCGGCTTCAGTATCCACTCCCCTAAGGGCAACCAAAAACACACACACCGTGATTATTTGATCACGGGAAAAACACGACACACGAAATGTGGAGTGGAAAGAGGAATAGGTTCCACCGGGCGTTCCAGAATCTGTTCTCCGCCGAAAGACGTAACCGGGACGTTGGGACGTCAGGCCTGAAATTCGAGGGCAGATGCTAATTGGTGCTATCCGTCCACCTCTCCGAAGATGCCAAGTTGATTTATGACACCATGTATCGAAGGTTTAAACGGATGCGACCGATGTAGCAGACTTCGTCAGATTCCCCTTCGTTGAGGGGTTATTGATTGTGGGGACGCTCATCCCTTCAAGTGCAAGCCCCTGCAGTTAATTACGCTACCACATCGCGGTAACCACTTTCTCCTTCTCTAGATGATCACTTCGTGTCGTTTGTGTTTGTTTTGTTTTTTTTGCCCGTGGATTGTATACGGAGACTAATTTATGTTGTCACCCGTAGGGCGTGGATTAGTCCAAATCCGTATTTTCTTCAATTAGGGTTTTGGTTTTGGTTTAAGAATACGTTAGTCTCATTTGAGACTAGGATCAACTTAAACGTTTGTTAAGGATACGTTAGTCTAATTTTTAGACTAAGATCAACTTAACGTTTGTTAAGGACACGTTAGTCTAATTTCAGACTAAGATCAACTTAACGAGATCATTTAGATCCAACAAAACAACATTTGAACTCTATTGTTTTATTTTAGGGACTTTGCTGTCGATTAGTTTAGGGACATTACGGTCCAATGTTAGTTTAAGGATATCTCGGTTAAATGTTAGTTTAAGGACATCTCGATCCATGGGCTTAAAGATCCCACAGTCCAAGGTTAAGGACATCATAGTCCATGGGTTTAAGGACCAGTCCAAGGTTAAGGACATCATAGTCCATGAGTTTAAGAACCCCACAGTCCATGGAATGTTTGGTTGTCGAGACCCGTCACCTCTCTGAAGACGTTGAAGGATTACAATGACAAATATCAGAGGAGTAAAGAGATGTACCCTTGAACTAATTTTGGTTGAGAGATCTATAGTCCAATTTGAGACTAAGATCAAAAGATTTATGAGCATATGGGCTCAATTAATCTGAATGAGGGGTTTATGGCCAACTTGGGCTCGGCCCACTCAGTTAAATGTTGATCATTTGACAATGCTGAGCATTGATTTGAGTTCTGACAATATTTTTGTGTTTGAGTGTTGAGCATTCATCATAGCTCTGGGCTTTACTTATAGAACAATTTATGTTCTTTTTAGCGCACACGTGAGGAGCATGTGGTGCTTTGCGCCAGTTAAAGAGCGTGGAGCGCTTCTGCTGGGTAGCGCACACGTGAGGAGTACGTGGTGTGCTTGGCGTTGTGCGCCAGTCCGAAGAGCGCAAAGCGCTTCTATTCAAGTAGCGCATACGTGGGAAGCACGTGGTGTGCTTGGCGCTGAGTGCCATTCCATGAGTGAAAAGCGCTAGTTTATGAGCGCAAAGCGATATTTGTTCAGTGGCGCACACGTGAGGAACATGTGGTGCGCTTGGCGCTGAGCGCCATCCCAAAAGCGCAAAGCGCTATTTGATCAGTGGCACACATATGAAGAACACGTAGTGCGCTTAGCGCTAAGCACCAGCCCAAGAGCGCAAAGCGCTATTTGATCAGCGTTATGATCTGAGAAATAAATTCTCGTTTATAAGAGACTTTGTCTTAAGATTCTAAGAACAAAAGTTCTTATTTTATAGGAGATATTTCAATCTCTTATTTTGATGAAAGGATTTGCCTTTATGGATCTGCGATCCTAAGATAATTGAATTATTCTCCCCCCTTCTTTTTATAATGAAATGTTCATGATCTCTTTTTATAAAAGAGCTTAGTCTTATAGATCTATGGTCTGTGAAAAGAATTATGTTCTTCTTATGATGAGATCCTTTGATCTCTTTATGAAAGACCTTGGTCTTATAGATCTATGATCTTAAAAAAAGAAGCGAATTCTTATTTTTTATATGAGACAATTTCGTCTTTCTGTTCTTTTTTACCTTGAAGAAAATTTTCTTATTCTGAGAGCCTGCTCTTCTTTCTGAGATTTCTCAAAGTTTATAGGGGGTTCCTCCATCTGAGAATTGAAGTCTTGGGGCCTTTATATAGGGCAAGCTGATTTATTCAATCGGTTAAGGAGATATTTTCTCCAATTGATTTGGGGATTTCCCTACCGTTGGATCTTTGATCCAAGGGCTTCTGATTTACAGAAGGCAATTTTCTTGTTTTTAACAAGATTGGGAAATCTTTCCCATACAGAATTTATTCTGTAATTTTGGTGATTTTTAATCACCTTTGGATCATTGATCCAATGGTGCTCTGATTTACAGAGTACAATCTTCTTGTTTAGAAAGCTTTTAAGGAATCTTTCCTTAGCAGAATTTTATTCTTGTTAATTGATGATTTATCATCTTTATTGGATCTTTGATATGACAGTGGGGAGATTTTAGTTCCTGCACTACCGCGCACGTGCTGTGCTGCTTAGAGTGCAGCGCTCTTAGCGCTAGCGTGCACGTGCTTTGCACGTGGTGCGCTGCTTAGAGTGCAGTGCTCTTAGCGCTAGCGCACATGTGCTTTTCACATGGTGCGCTACTTGGGGTGCAGCGCACCTGGCGCTGGTATGAAGCACTACTTCATTTCAAAATTTGAAATTTGAACAGAGTTTTACTCTGATTGGTGGAAACAACAAACACCTTTTTAAAGAGAAAATGGGGTAAAACTGAAGGATTAATATCCAACGCATGGGTACCCTCACGTGCCCACACATGATGATCATAAAGATCAAGTTTTTAATGCTTATATGCATATTCTGAGAGTAAAATAGAAGAAGTAAGGCCCAATCTTCAGGTGCCTCACGTGACTCCACGTGAGCGATTAATTCTTAGTGTTTAACACTACTTTAAGCGCCTCACGTGGGAACACGTGAGAGCTGCGTATACTCTAGTGTTTAACACTATATTCAAACCAATCTTAGCCCAAATTAGCTAAGTCGCCCAGAGGCAAAACCCCCTTCAACTGAACCCTAACTATACTCTTGTCTTCCAAAATTGATCATCTCATATGGCATTCAAAGTAATTCCCATCGCCTTTCAACCAACATTGGTTCAAGGGTACATCTCTTCATACCTATGATATATGTCATTGTAATCCTTCAACGTCTTCAGAGAGGTGACGGGTCCCGACAACCAGACATTACACGGACTGTGGGGTCCTTAAAATCATGGACTATGATGTCCTTAAACTTTACAGACTATGATGTCTCTAAACTACCATGGACTGTGGGGTCCTTAAACTCATAGACTATGATGTCTTTAAACTTTACAGACTATGATATCTCTAAACTCCATGGACTATGATGTCCTTAAACCCACTGGACCGTAACGTCCTTAAACTAAAACGATAGAGCCCAAATTCTTTTTCGCTGGATCTAAATGATCCTAAAAACCCTGTTAAGTAGATCTTAGTCTAAAATTAGACTAACGTATCCTTAACAACCATTTAAGTTGATCTAAATCTCAAATGAGATTAACGATCCTTAAATCAATCCAACTACAGATCCTTCAACTGACATTGGTTCTAGGGTACATCTCTTCACACCTCTGATATGTGTCGTTGTAATTCTTCAACGTCTTCGGAGAGGTGATGGGTCCTGACAACCAAAAACTGTATGGACTATGATGTCCTTAAACTCCATGGACCATGATGTCCTTAAACTTATGGACCGCAAAGTCCCTAAACTAAAACAATAGAGCCCAAATGCTTTTTTGTTGAATCTAAATAAATTAGATTTTAGTATAAAATTAGACTAACGTATCCTTAACAAATGGTTAAGTTGATCTTAGTCTAAAATTAGACTAACGTATCCTTAACAAACGTTTAAGTTGATCTTAGTCTCAAATGAGATTAACGATCCTTAAACCCAAACCAAAATCCAAATCTAAGAAAATACGGATTTGGACTAATCCACGCCCTACGGGCGACAACATAAATTAGTCTCCGTATACAATCCACGAGCAACCAAAAATAAAACAAACACACACGACACGAAGTGACCATCTGGAGAAGGAGAAAGTGGTTACCGCGACGCGGTTGCGTAATTAACTGTAGGGGCTTACGCCTGTAGGGAAGAACGTCCCCACAATTAAAACCCCCTCAAACGAGGGGGAATCTGACGAAGTCTGCTATAACGGCCGCATCCGTCTAAACCTCCGATATACGGTGCCATAAATTAACTTAGCATATTCGGAGAGGTGGACGGATAAAACCAAATAGCATCTGCCCTTAAATTCAGGCAAGACGTTTGTCTTTCCTGGCTTTCGGCGGAGAACAGAGAGCTCTCTCTTTTCCCTGATCATTCTCCTGTGCTCATAGCACGCTTAAAGAACCTTTAAGGGCTGTTGTGTACAGGATGAGGGGCTTTCCTTTGAACGGAGCGGTCAGTACCGCGGGATTCTATAGATACTGCTTGATTTCATCCAGTGCACTTTGGCATTTAACATCCCAAATGAACGGAGTCCCCTTCTTCATTAAATGGCTGTAGGGGCGGTATTTGCCGGAGAGGTTAGCTATGAACCATCGGATATACGCGAGCTTTCCATGGAGAGACTTGCTTAAGAGTTCTTGGCGAGGGCATTTCCATAATAGTTTTGATCTTTGATGGGTCTATTTCGATGCCTCGATGTCGCACGATGAATCCTAAAAATTTGCTTGAGGAGACTCCAAACGCACATTTCAGAGGGTTCATCTTCAGATTATATTTCTTAAGATGCTAGAACACTATTTTCAAATTCTCTCATTGCTCCTCATATGATTTGCTTTTCAACACGAGGTCGTCGATATAACATTCGGCAATCTCATGTATGAGGTCATCAAAGATCTTTGTTATGGCCCTCTGGTAGGTAGCGCCTGCGTTCTTTAAGCCGAACGGCATCACTTTATAGCAGAATATGCCCAGCGGAGTCCGGAAGGCGGTATACTTTTGATCTTCGGGATGCATCTTTATTTGATTACACCCCGAAGATCCATCCATGAAGGAGAAGATCTTATGAGTGGACATGTTATAGATCATCAGCTCGGTAACAGGCACTGGGAAGTCATCCTTCGGGCAAGCTTTGTTGAGATCCCGAAAGTCCACGCAGATGCGTACTGTCCCATTTTTCTTCATCACCGGGATAATATTGGCGATCCATTCGACATATTGAACTTCTTGGGTGAAGCCAGAATCGATTAGTTTCTTGGCTTCGGCATTGATGCTCATTACGAGTTCGAGCCGCATTCTTCTTGGCGCTTGCTTGACTGGTTTAACGTCCGGTGATATAGCCAGTTTATGTACCGCTATTTCTGGATCTAGTCCCGGCATCTCAGAATAATTTCATGCAAAGCAGTCTTTATATTGCATAAGCACGTCTTTGAGTGTGGTCACCTTCTCTTCTGACAGCAGTTCACTGGAGAACGTTGGCCTTGGCTCATTTTCTGTCCCCAAGTTGATTTTCTTCAGGTTGTTCGCTGTGGTGTGTATCCCATCTTCCAACTCATTGGGCGCCGGTGGAAATTTTGAGATCACCTCATCCTCATCTTCATTTGTGAAGCACTGGGAAAGGTCGTCCACATTCTCATACTCTCTCTCCTTTGAGAATGTTATCACGTGACAGGTACGAGTTTGTTTCCAAGCATGATGTTGATCTGGACTTTCCCTCGTAGTGTAGGTTTCTTTTGGCTCATGCTTTCGTGGTGGGGATACCCTCCAATTGTCGGACAGAGCAAACCTGCCTTGCTGATACTGATCTTCGACCCAGTCTTTGAAGGTGAAGCAATCTTCAAGAGGATGTCCTATTGCTCGGTGGTAGGAGCAATAAGCCGGATGATGGACCTTGTTTAATTGCTCAGGATGCCGAGACTCCGGGAGCGTCATCATTTGATGCTTCATGACAAGGTTGAATATTTTCCTTGTCTTGTCTTGAGGGAAAGAGTACTCCCGACCTATCTTCTTCATAAAAGACAGATTCCAGCTGACTTTTTCTTGATCGTGTGGCTTCTTCGATCCGCTTCGCTGTTTTTGAGCGTCATTCTCATTCTTCACCTTGTTGTTGCTTCTGCGTCGGGCTTTTTCCTTGACATTAGAGCGCACAGCGGGCTGAGGGCGAAGGACATCGTCATCTTCCGTAGCCTGCTGAATGAGACGTTGTGTCCTAGCTTTCACGTAAATGGACATTTCGCGGCTGTGGTCATTCTGAACCTTTTGACCCACTTCCCTAATTAGCTTGTCAATCTGTTCTTCGAATGACGGGCTCGGTATTCTCACGGCGGGATCTCGCTCTGGTTCGACATCAACGCAATCTGGAAATGCATTCGCTTCTCCACCGGAGTTATTTATAACATGGCAACCATGGAATCGCTCCCATTTCTTGGACTGAACGTATCCAATCCCGGTCGTCTCCATTCTCCCATTGAAAATCTTTCGTTGAGTCCCGGGAATGTCCCAAATCTTGTTGTAGAACTGGGCTTGTCGAGCAGTTTGTTTGAAGGGTACAACTTGGCATCTTAACAGCTTTTTCAATCCCTCTGCGTAATATCTAGGCAGACGGATTGGTTGGAGCCTATCGAGCGCAAAGACGGCACCATACCAGACTTCTTTCTCCACTTTGGTCTCCGTGGATTGATAGAAGAGGATCGCCTTTTCACCTTTTCGTCTGGGAGGGACGTAAAACGTCTGTAGCTATTGCACGCCGTATGTATCGAGCACATCAAGTTCCCTGTAATGCTGCTTCGGAACTATGGTAATTTGTAAACTCTGATCAGTTCCAATGAAGGTTTGTGCCGATAGGCGAGTGGAGAACACGGTGTTGACCTCATCCTCAGAGTTACTGCCAAAGACCAAAATAGGAGTAGATGGTCCTGGCCTGCTGCCTTGGGGTTTCCACAAGAAGACTATCTCTTTATCCTCCTTGGTATCGCTCCCAAAGATCCGGATAGTGGCGACGGCTTTTTGTTTATTCTCCAGTTTACGGCATTTTTCCGTGTCTTCAAAGTCTGGTAAGAAGTACTTGGCGTCTTCATATTTGCGGAATTCATTTACGGAGAATGGGTTTATTTCCCCTGTAACTGTGTACTCGAGGCCGTCTTTGAAGTACTTCATGCACTGATGTTGTGTAGAAAGGATGATGTTGTATTCATGTAACCATGGCCGGTCGAGCAAAGCGTTATAGCAAGTCTTGGCATCGATGATGTCACGCCCCGCTTCCCAGAGTACGCAAAAATAGGCATGTGACATAGCCAACCATGCTACCTGTGGTTAGGAAAAATCCTTCCACGGTCACATTACGGCTGTAGAGATATCAAGAACAGGAAAGTAAACTAACTATCTAATACATGTCCATAAGCCAGAGTAAAAGAGTCAAGAAATGCTATAGTATGCGGAAGCAAAAGATCAAATAAACACCTAGAAAGTAAGATCGGATACCGACATGATCCCTACTGCTCGATCTAACAGCGGCAAAACTCTTGATCAGTCTGCAACAAAGGTAGAGGATCTGGGCCATGCAAAACCCAGACGTCAGCGCGTCATAACATCAAGCAATAATAAATGAACAGGATACACGAGATATGCAGGCATGAATCATAAATAGTAACAAGTCAACAGGGATGTATAACAGTGAAGTGTATCAGTGTATGTGACGTGCAGTGATCAGTCTAAACTGTGCAACTGGGTTGTCTACTCTAAAGTTTGTTTGAAATCAATTAATGTAATCCTCCATGTAACTCAAAGGATATGTCCCGTTACCCCCCGGGACCACGGATCAGGAATATATGAACCAAGAGTGGTTCTGTCCCGTTACCCCCCGGGACCACGGATCAAGATGTAAGAGTCACGAATGGCTCTGTCCCGTTACCCCTCGGGACCATGGATCAAGTAATACCCTTTTAAGTTACACTTTAGTTTACACTTTTGATTTCCCCATACCCCCAAGGTTATGTGTTCAAGTCAGGTATTCCGTAATCAAGAAATAATGCCAACACAGGATCAGGTAGGTGCAGGTTTGTCTGGATAGACAACAGGAACGGTCCGTAAGGACTACATGTCAGGTTTGTTGGCATTAGACACAGGATCAGGTAACGGGTCAGGTCATGGTACATCAGGTCAAGTCAAGCAGTGTACGGTACCATATCATGTCTAGTAGGAAGTGTAACATGTCATGTTAGGAAGCACAAGATGTCATGTGGGTGCTCATAAACAAACTAACATAAGCATGTGTATAAATAAACAAGCATGAGTACTATCAGAACAATAAACTGGAACATATAATATGATATGCAAATAGATATAATTTCAAGGATATGGATGCACAGTTATCGATTAGGGTTACATTTATAGTTCCAATATTAATTAGGATGCAATTTATTAAACATGGAGTGTTAATATCACATTATTATGTAGTAATGTGATCTATGGATGCAATTATATGTATCTTAAATGCGATGGATGCAAACGGGTATCCGAAAAGTTATAAAACTATAAAATGGTAATGTGGGATGTACCACTAAGCAATATGTGATATAAATATTGATATAATAATATTAATATGGATAGAATATTCAAAGCGATTAATAACTATAAAAGTGGTATTGATTAACCATGCACAAGAAGGTTCCGTTCAGAAATTCAGCGTCACCCTAATTTGTAAAATAGCTTAAAAATAACAAACGTTCTCCAAATGGGACATGTATTATACCAAAACAAATATAATTCAATAAGGCTTTCAGTTTTATAAGTATAAGCATCTTAGGTTGTCCCTACAAAAAGTTATGAACATTCGAAATTGAAAGTTTGCTGCTGGAATTTCCCTGGACAGCAGTTTGGAGACATTTTCATTTGCATTTTACGTTATTTAAACAATTTAGTTTGCAAATAAATATTTCATAGAGTTATAGTATTCTGAGTTAGCTTCGTAACGAACTAAAGAACGTATACTAATGATTTTTCTATGATTTATAATGAATTTTATAAGATAAGGTGTACAGTAAATTTCAGATTTGTCATATCCGATTTTTCAACGACTTTTCATGTGTAAACTATAAGATTTTCAAATGTA
Source organism: Agapanthus africanus (assembly GCA_030015575.1). Lineage (NCBI taxonomy): Eukaryota > Viridiplantae > Streptophyta > Magnoliopsida > Asparagales > Amaryllidaceae > Agapanthus > Agapanthus africanus. Next base: position 401,817,041 of record JASDDO010000008.1, read on the forward strand.
TAATATTATAAAATGAAGATTATAAACTAATTAAAGATAATAATAATAAATATTACGACGACATATATTTTAAATGATATGGTTGCAGTATAATGTAATCTAGTATGTCACAAGATAAGTTTTCATGATCTAGATTTAATATGATATAAACGGATGCAAACGGAACATCGAAACGTTATAAAATTAAACATGGGGCACTAGATTTAAACTATAGGTATGGTATTTATTTAAATAGGTATAAAATGAATTATATAGCATGTAGCAAGATTAACTTGCCTCGATGGGTCGCGAATCGGGAAAACGGAACGTTAAACCGTCGGCGGGGAAAACTCGCGATGGGCGCACGGTTCATGGAATGAACCCAAACGACGAACAAAGGAACCACACGGGTCGGGTACCTCGCTGGAACGTCGAGAAGCGTCACCGGCACGACGAAATTCCGGCAACAAAAGAACGGTTAAAAAAAAAGAAAAAAAGAAAAAGAAACGAGACATGAAGCAAGAAGAGAAAGAATGATAAAAAGAAGTACGAGAGAATATATGAGAGAGAGAGAGAGAAAAAAAGTGGAGAGAGAGAGAGAGAGAAGTGGGGCTAAAGGGGAGGTTGCGATTGGTTGAGAGAATAAATTGAGAAGGATATAAAAGATTGTAAAAATATTATATGGTTAACTTAAAGATTTAAAAGATAGGTAATGAACAGTAAGATATCAGGTTAGTTAGAAAAATATACGCGATGGTTTTAATAATATTAAAATTTGGGATTTTGGCGCCAAATAAAACATTTCCAAATCGCGCCCGGGTCGAGTCCAAAAATTTGAAATTGAAATAATAGGATTTTAAGCGGGATCCAAATTTTAAAATTAAGTGTTTTAAGATTAAAAAGCATACCCCCAAAACGGACACATGTACCCGCGCGTAGCCGTCCAAACTCGCCCGTTTCACTGAACGGGACGAGAACACAATGCACGGACGCTACCACGAGACTAGGGGTGTCAAGTAGGCCAAGATGAATATTTTCAATTTTATTTTAGATGCCAAAATTTGTTATATGTAGAAATGACTTTGCCGGGTAAATTTTACAGTAAGCAACCAACAAGCAAGTTAAATGAAATGAGTACCACATTATGCTCAAACAGTAACTGAAAATAGTAGTATTGGGCTCGGATGTTACAGATGACATGAAATTTGATATCAGTGACGAGCATCCCAAAGCGTAATGTCAGTATCACGGACCCAAGCTTCGATGATGACTACGAGTCGAACCCATAGATGGTAATTTTATCCCGAGCCAGGTGCTGAACGTTCATGCAAATCTCCTTCAAAACTCTCACATTGAGAAGGTTGACGGAGGACCCGTTGTCAACCAGGATCTTCTCGATCTTGATGTCGTGGCAGTACCCGGTGATATATAGAGGACAGTTATGCTCACACGTTCCGAGGAGGAGATCTTCATCGCCGAATGTGATGTCAGCTGTATGAACCTCTGCCAGCTCGTCCTTCATCTTTTATTCTGCTAAGAAAGCTTGGAACTGATCAGGCTCTTGCAGTGCCTTGATTAGAGAATCTCGTGTTTCTTTGGATAGGAGGGGAGCATCCAGTATGCTTAATTGCGAGTGTATCTTTCTCAGATGTGCCAGGACATTGTAATCCACCTTGTTTTTCTTAGATGGGTCTTTGGCTGTAAGCTCCTTAACGACTACATCATCGAGGGCAATTTTCTCAGGGAATTTTTCCTTCCCCTTGTCTTTTGCTTGAACCTTTGTTTGCAGGCCCGATGTTCTTTTCAGGCAACGTACGATTACGCAGCTAAATGTTCTCCCAATTCTTCACCTCTTCTTATTTTCCAGAGGTGAATTCCTTAAAGAGAGGGCCAAGGGCTATTTCTTCGTCAGAATCGCTCCCGAAGGTAAGAATTTGAGATTTTCCTTTTGTCGAAATGGCATCAACCATATGAAAGTTACCGGCTGTTCCTTTACGCTCATCTGTCATGCTTCTCTGTTCCCAACGGGCTTTACGCTTCATTTGTTTGAAGTGTTGTCGGTGGGCCCTGCTACCACTTCTTGAAGGCATTGCACTCTTCGGTAGGGTGTATGACCCTCCGATGGTATAAGCAGTAGTTCGGATATATATCCGCTTCGTCAAGGTATGTACTCCCTGAAGTATCTCCTTCAAAAGGTGGCAGCTTCATTCCCAATGACATGGCTTTGACAAACCGTTTCCCCGTCTTAAACCTGCTTTTGTCTGTCGCGGGTGTGCTTCGATTTGGTTGGAGTACTTCATGACTCTTCTTCGCCGCAGCTTCCTCATCCTGACGCGATGCTTGGCTTTTTCGTATATGGCCGTTTAACGTTCTCGGTCGGCTTTTCTCTTTTGAAGGGCTTCGTTTAGCAGCCTGTCAATCAAGTTATCTGACGGCTCCAGGGAATTTGACGCCGATCCTTCCCCCAGTTTCCTCGTGTTGCTCTCCGGCGCCAAGGGACTTTCTTCATCTTTAACGATGAGTGAGAAACCGTGTGGCAACTCGCTGCATGATCCTCGGATTCTTCCGACGAGTTGTTCCCTTCATCATTGTCGTTGTCTCCGTTCTCAAGGATATGGTTGAGAAACTCTTCGAGAGTGACTGGGGTCCGCACCTTCTGGTTGTATTCCTCCAACGCGTCAATGTATTTTTGCAAGTCTGTGCACTTGTCGTCAAGCTGCCCGGGCTTCTTGTTCTTCCTCTTTTTCTTCGAAGACTTTGAAGACCTGACCTGGGTGTTTTGCCTATCGCTGTCAACTTTCGGTGTTGGGTGCGGTTTCAGCATCCCGTCAATGATCTCGGGCTCCAGCGGGCTTTTCTACCTGATTGCTAGGCATGCTTGAAGATCCTTCAGCATTCTTTTAGTTTTAGCCGAAAGGATAACTTCCCATGGAGATTCTTCTACAAATGAGCATGATTCCCCCGGCGTATCCACCTTTTTAGGAGCGTGCTGCTATGGCGGGTTTACTTTCCAATTTTCGGAAAGCGCGAATTTGCCTTGTTGGTAATGGTCCTCAACCCAATTTTTGAAGACGTAGCAATATTCGATTGGGTGGCCTATTACTCTATGGTAGGGGCAGTAGTTGGGACTGTTGACAACACCAGGCTGCAGTGGGCGTCTCAGATCCGGCAGAGTGATGAGCCTGTTGTGCACCGCTAGTTCGAATAGTCTCCTCGTTTTATGTCGGGAAAACGAGTAAGGACGTCTCAACTTCTCTTCGAGAGATCGTGGTTTATTGCTTTGGTGAGCAACCGGTGAAGGGTCACTCGGTTGTTGTTGAGTATTGGCAAGGAAGTCGCTTTCCCTTTGCCCTTTTCATTCCGGGGATCCGTTTTCGAAGAGAACGGCCTATGACCCATCTGGTCCATTTGGGCCAGCTTGTCGATCAGGGCCTGGAAGGTGGTCGGCTTGAAGAATATCATAAATTGGGATATGGTTTCCTGAGGATCAGGGGTCCCTATGAACATGCCTACGGCAGGAGCTTTTTCTATGCGTTGTTCGCATTTTGACCATAGGTTCCGCCATCGAATTGTGTATTGAACCCGGGTCTCTCCTGGCTTCACCTTGGCATTGATTAATGCCGTGATTGGGGTGCGCTCGCGAACCGCTGTGTGAATAGTAATTCCATCTCCGTGAATGTTTTGATAGTGTCATTTAGAAGCTCTGAGTACCATTCAAATGCTGTCTCCGCTAAGCTGCCAACGAACTGGAAAAGCAGCAGTTTGTTGTCACCTCCAGTATTGCCGCATAGAACTCTGAACTGAGTGACGTGCTGATGGAGATTTCCTGTCCCCTTATACACATGGTATTTAGGGATCGTATATCCCGGCGGGTACTTGATCTGATCATACCAGCCCGGATAAGGTCGCCCAGTTCTGACGACTTGGCTAGCCACTTCGCTTGCCTGATGAGCTCGTATTTGTTGAGCTATGTAGTCATCAAGGGTAGCCTTGGAAATTGTCTCTTCCTTGGCTGCTGAGAAAGCCGATGGAGGATTTGACGTTTCCCCTCTGTGGTCTTCGATAATTATCGGAGGGTCTTCCGCTGGAGGTTCCGGCTGGATCATCATCCCAACCATGTCTTGAAATAGAAGCACCATCTGCTTTATATTAGCAGTCTGTGATGCAGCCTCTTTATCCATTCTTTCTAGCACCCTCCGCTGGAACTCGGTGTCGGTTTCTTGTTCCTGGCGCTGCTCAGACGTTGCTTCCGGGCTTTCTTTCTGCCCAGTGAGTGTGGCGATCTTTGTCGGCATCTCCTGGAGCTTTTGTTATTGCTCCTGAGCTTTCGTCACAGACCGTGTGTCACAGACCGTGTGAGTGGTCGATGATCCATGGAAGTACAACTTTCCTCTTTCCCGGAAACCATGTACACCGAGTATACTATCATGCCCCCTGACTTGGGGCATTTGGGTTCATTGTCTTTAAAATTTGTTGCGGCCATGTACACCGTGTGCAACGAGAGTTTTACACTTTACAATTAGCTGATCAAAGTAGGTGTCTAGAAAGGTGTTAACGGGGTTACGCCCCTAGGAAAATGAGATTTGTTTTAATTAGGTCCGTACGAAAGCACGGGGAACCTCCCTCAAAATACCGACACTAGCCAGGCCGAAAGATTGGCGAACTTGTAGGGTGTAATTAATCGCGGCTAGTTTTACCTTTTAGGCTTTGAAGGAAGATTTGATAAAAACAGTGGGAGCCATCCTGATTAGATAAAATAATAACCAATCTGATCTTGCAAGAGCATACGCTGCGTGTTTTCTTCTCTCTCTCTCTCTCCTGGTAGCGACCATGTCACGCCTTAATCAAGATAAGATGCATTGACCGAACCTGCTTATTATACTGAGCTAGAGAGCGTTGGTTCCGCTCCTACTTATAATTGTTATAATTTTTAGTAGGAAACAGGGGAATATCCGGATTCCTACACGACCCAATCGAGGAATGTGCATGTTGATGCATCTTCTTCAAGCGTGTTTATTACCGGGAACTCTTTCTCTGTAGACTCTACTTCCTAGGTATGAGATACCGAATTAGGATCCCACATATATAATTTGTTACATGGGCTACAGAAAGGTAGAGAACTGGGATTGGGTGATATGTCTCTAAGTGTTAGAGAATAGTGCAATTATTGCAGCCAAATCAGTTGGCAGATATCACCTTGTATTACCAAATGGTAAAAATATTGATTCTGAACAAATGTTATTACATGCCAAACCTGATATACAACATTACATCAGTTTCTTTATTCAGTTAAAGAAGGATATGATTCTGTATGGAGGATAATGTTGTGAACATTTTCCTGAATCAAGAATTCATTGGATCAGGCACGTTATGAAATGGTATATACGTTCTAAATCAAACCACAGTTCAAAGTATATAGAACACAGACCAAGAGGAGTAGTTCAGAAATGAACGAATCCTTCTTATGTCATTGTAGACTAGGTCATATATATGCGACACGACTATCTAAGTTACATAAGGATGAATATGAGAATCTGTTCGAATTTTCATCTTATGATACTTGCTAGTCTTGTTTCAAAGATAAAATGACCAATACTCTATTTACTGGAAACAGAGAAAGAGTTATTGAACTCTTGGGACAGATACATGATGATGTATTTGGTCCTATGTCTACAAATGCCAGGGTTGGTTCTTTGTAGTTCATTACTGATTGATCTGTAAAGTGTGTGTAGTAATCGTAATCAATAACGGTGTCGCGTGTAGCTAGACCGAGATGAGTACGGGTCGTCCTCAGGGACATGTGGAATCTTTCAATTTTACTTTAGACGTGTTGAAAAAGAGGAAGAATAGAGGAATAAAAAATAGTGGAGAATAGTTTCTAGATCTAAGTCAAAATACGGATGTAGAATACAGATCTAGTTTGAATACGGATATAGATTTTATAAGAAGAATACTTGTAGGGTTCGTTCGGATTTAGTAGTCATGGATGACTAATAAAGATTAATCTTTTTATCTATTGATAGATTTAATATTAGATAGATAGTGATGGATGAGGATTATGGTTCTTGAAAGAAACTAAGGTTTCCCCACTATTGACCCTTGTCCTTTCATTGATCTCTATTCATGTCTAGTCCTTAATAAAACAATTGTTAATACGATCTCAAATCGCGGTCGAGACTAGCAATAAATTGCTATCACGCCCGATAAGGATGTTAACATTTATTTTGCTAAAATTTATAAACTTCATAAGACTTAAAAGAAGTTAAAACATTTTCTTATCTATTGTTCTATCCTAATCCTACGAACCCTATCAAGCAGAGAATTACTCATGCATGATGGAGATAGAAGAACGGATAGAGATGAAATTTATAATGTAACTAAATAATTAAACTAATTAAACTAAAGATCTGCCTTTATTAATCAACTTCACAAGTACAAACTTCAAGTTTAGATTACAAGAGGAAGAAGAAGTTGCTCTCGATCTCTGCCTTGTCGGGTGTAGATGTTCCGTCGAATCTCGCGTCGCTTTATCACGTCGAATCTTGAACCTGTCTTGGATCACTTGTTCTTTGAAGGTGATTAGCTTGTGTAAAAGATTGATGATTTCTAAGTTTAGCCATCGGTCCTTTATATATCCCCGAAACCAGAAACCAAAGATCCTCAGAATTAGGGTTTGTTGTTGCAAATCACAACTAAAAATCCCAAATCCTGACTCAGTGAGTCGCCGCGGATCCGCCGCATATTGCATGGTTTGGCTGTGGATCCGCGGTTTGTTGGTGAGATCTTGGGTTCAGAATTCTGGAGCTGCTTTGTTGTGACACATGGAGATTTATTTGATGTCTGGAATCTTCAAATCTTTTCTGAGTCTCTGCCAGTATTGATTCTTCGATTTTATTTAACTTTATTGGCAGATTTTTGATTCCCGACATCTCAAAATCTCAATCTTTTGACCTGAACTAAACCTTGCACAATATCTTAATCAATAATGTTAGTAATATTTGGTATTTTTGAGATATTATCCTAACTAATTTGATATGATATTATATTTTAAGAATATTGATTAAGGATATTTAATATGATATGCATATTTAAATTATCAAAATATTATATAAATATTATATGCATACATTTTCCTTCATAATGTTAATTATAATATATAAATATATGATAAATAATATTTTTACAGATAAACCCAAATATGTATCACATTTATAATAAACACCTTTAGATATTTAAGAAAAGTAAGGAAAATATTATATCAAAAGTGCGATATTTTCGACTGAACAAATACTCCAAAACTTAACTTTGATCGTCCCGAGCAAACTACTTATTCAAGAGAGGGAGAAAAAGAAAAAGAAAAACCTAAGTAGCACACTTTCGTAGGCAACACGATTGCACTGAGCACGTACAACAAGCTGTTAAATCTCTAGGTGTCCCTAATAGGAGGAGTGTTGTCTCCTGAGGGTTTTCAGCGGATTACACCCACAAAATTTTATAATAAAAGAAGATAGTGAAAATTACATAAAAAGATAAGAACTATAAAAGAAAGAACTTGAAAATAAGAGTTTCCAACTACACCAGTTTTTCGGTTGTCATGAGCCTTATCTTAATGGTAATGAAAAGATATTAAAAATTACATCATCTCTCAACAAAACATCGTCTTTAGTTTTCCTTTCTATCTTTCCTCCAAACATTCATCATATACCCCTACGTGTATGTAAAAAATATCTCTACACTTAGAGAATTCAATTCAAGCTATCATACTCTTGTCCATCTTTCTTAGTACTTTTTAGTTAGTGAATATTTTAGATGGATTTGTTCACACATTCTTCATGCGACCGTTAATACTTCTTGAGTTATTAACCAACCGATTACAAAACGTGCTCGCGTATTAAGGCGTAATTCCTAGTCTTGCAACACCTAAGGCTTAGCAGTGGCTCCCAAACCGGTTACTCTAAGGCACTAGGTGATAAAGCACCCTCGCTATATATATATATATATATTTCTTTTATGCTGCCTTAAGAAATTACAAAACCAGTGTTCATTTTTTTCTTCACCACTTATATTTTATTTTATTTTCTTTCATACTAAGACTTTTAGACAAAAGTATTTCAAGGTATCCTCTACTATCCCAAGTTTCAAGATGTGTGTAAGTGCGTATACTAGGTTATCAACGTTAAAATGTTTGGCCTCAAGAATATAGATTATTTTTCAGACTTATTTTTATTCTCGGATTAGCAATTTCCTTCATCTTACTAACCCTTGGGACAATGGCTCATAACTACTTATTACTAGTTTCAATTAAGAAAACATCTAATTTTCTTACTTTTCTCAAACTATTCCTATCTTTCATATGTAAATTTTCACTTTCAAACTTTCATTATCAATTTTTTTTGTGCTTATATATAGTATAATGCAAAGTAATGCGTGAATAAGCACAAACCTCCCCCAAACATGTTTACAGCAGTGTCCTCACTGATGTTATCTGTTAAGCTTAAAAAAACTGTAGACTTGGGAGGAAAAGTTAGTAACGGGGACATGAAATAGTGAAAGTAAAATTCTCCACAAACTTATTTTTTGGCTCACAATTTTATAAATTTTTTTTTTCAAGAGCCAAAATATTCCCTCCTCCCAAACTTGAGTAAAATAGTATTAAGCATTTAAAATTATTCGGGGGGGTTAAAGTTATTGGTCAAAGTAAATCCTTACAAAGACCAAAAGTCAACACTAACCATTAAAATTTTTCATCGATGTAACGCACTGGTTGGTGGAAAATTAGAGATTTGAAGAAGTGGGGAGATAAGAGGCGGTATGGTTTACGTCTCAGTTGATAGAGACGAAACAATAATGGTGATCGGAAACGAGAATGTGGATGATTAGGAATGGAAAGAATGGTCACATTCTCGTATGAGATAAGAAGAAATGGTGGTGGTTCGACTTCTTCAGGTGGAGATTGATTAATCACAAAATTCATGTCGTTTAGAAACGCGAGTTCGTCGGCGAAAATATCTTCGAAACTTTTATCTATGGTTCGATTAAACTTTTCAATGTTAATAAGTGTCGCGCCAGAATTCAACACACTTGATTTGTCAAAAATTATGGAGGTAGGAGACTCGTAAAGCTCATCTACCTCATTCTCAAAAGAGTCTAAATCAAGCTGTTTTCTAGAATTATCGAACTCGAAATATCGGATTGTGATTGATCAACACTTGCTATCATTAAAGGAAGATTAGAAGAAGAATTAGAGAAAGTGGAAGATGAAATAGGTAAACAAATTGGTGTGTCGAGTATTGCTGAACCAGATGTGGGAAATGAAGGCTGAATTTCGTTCTGCTTTTTGGTTATACATTTATCATCAACTTCAAGATGTATATGGGGTTCGGGAAGAATAGTTAAAGGTTCGAGATGATGACCACACGGGAGTGAAAAGACCTGATGAATTGGTGGGACAAACTCATCCAAAATTTCGGGTTCATCATCCAATATATCCCAACGTCAATATCCTCAATCAAGTGAAGGTTACAAGTCTCAGACACCTCATCAAAAGCAGGGTTTTCAATTAATTGTGGTTATAGAGTGGAGTTGTAGAGATCATAAGGGTTGGTGGTGGCTTCACTTGAAATGGACCATTCATAATCGGGTAAATCAAACACTACAAAGTCACACAACTCATCAGACATTTTATCTTCAATTGGTGAATCATTTGGTGTACTCGATAGATCTGTGAAACGGGAGGTGTGGATTTCAATTTGAGATGGGGAGGTTTGATTTCGAAGGGTGTACTGCTCTCTCTCACTACCCAAATTCTCAATTTGTCCTATGGTTGTATCACACGTTGGAAAATTTTGAGCTGGTTTGAAACTAGTTGCTCGTTCGTTTTGTTTATTGAGAACGGCCATGCACTCATTCAATTCCTCTCTGGCGCGGCGCGACGCTACCACATATTCTTCCACAGTCCGTTCAAGACTAGACATGGGTCAATAAAGGGTTTTAGTATAAGATTGAAATTCTTGTGGATAAGTAAAACTCCCAAATGACTGATTAAAAGGAATGTCTCAAGAAGGTGTAAAAGTCGGGTAGGATTGATAAGAATCGAAAGCTTGTGAAAATTAGGCAGGAGTAGGATCAACATTGTGATAAGAAGAATATTGATATTGGTTGTGTGGTTGGCGACTGTCAACAGATGTCATATACGCCACAAACCGAGTAGTAAAATCTTCTTTAGAAGGTGGTGGCGTTTGTTGTCCTAACGGTATGACCGGATTGAAACTTTGGCCATTTGTCCTTTCTATATACTCAGCGATGGACATGCGTATAGGAGTTCCCTCACACGCTTTAAATGGAGTATCAACAAAAGAAGATATAGAATTTTTATGCAGTTGATAGGACTTGGAGTGAAGTGGCTAACTGTTTCTTTCTGCTTTCTCTATCCGATCTTTTAAAGACATGGTAAAGTCGGATGGTATACCAAAGCGATTACGATAACAAGAAATATCTGGTTCTGGATAGCAAAACTCGGCAAAAGTTCTTTTATTTGGGTTACCCATTATAAGAAGGTGAAAAGAGAGGAGTGTGAAAAGATTTAAGCTCTATTTGGATTGTTTTGCTTTGAAAGAGAGACTTGAGGGTTGACTCAACAAATCACAAAATGCACAAGCAAACCCTAGAACGAAGGTTACCTAGGTCAAGCACTAGATCGTTCCTAGACTTTCAAAGGACAAGCCGCATGATCAATCCTCTACCACCTCTTTATAACTCTTGTGGCTAGGTAAGTGCCAGGTAAGCGGGAGGTATCCATTATACGAATCACCGAAAATAGCGGGCCTAATTAAGTAATCACCTGCCTTAGACACACTTGCCTAGACACCACAAAAAAATGCGGATAAGAGATAAATTACCCACGACCTTTCTCTGTCCTATTTGAGCGCGACGGTCCTTAGGGTCTTGATGTAAATATTTTTTAATTATTATAGGGTTATGCGGATGCTCGTTTTGTGATTTGTGGGGTCTAAGAAGGATGATGAAATCCCCACCTAATCTGAATTGCGGTCTTGCCCCTTAAAGTCCGTATTAAAATATGCAAAAACAACCTGCAAAAGAAAACACGCAAAAAGATTTTTGAGCGACGATATTTTGCAAAGAATCCTGCAGAAAATATATTATTGGATATTTCAGAAGAGAGAGGAAGATGTAGGAAAGTTACCAGAAAAGTTTGAGGGCCTAACTCCCCCAGACCGCGGCGGTTTCGCCGCCGTTTGCACATAATAGCTGCGGTTCCGCCGCGCTTTATGGCGTTCTTTGTTTAATTTTTTTCACTGTTGCTTCCTTTGCTCCTCTAGGTCTTGATGAATGTCTCTGAATCTTTAACTCCTCGCTAAAGTGACTCCAGATTCTCTCGCAAAAATCGCACACTAATCGTTAAATATGCAAGATGCGGTTTTATTTTATTTTTATGATATAGATCAAATAAGAATTCAGCACAAATAGTAAGAATAAAAAAATTACGCACATATCCCCGGCAACGACGCCATTTGATCGATCTGTAAAGTGTGTGTAGTAACCACAATCAATAACGGTGTCGCGTGTAGCTAGATCGAGATGAGTACTGGTCGACCTCAGGTATATGTGGAATCTTTCAATCTTACTTTAGACTTGTTGAAAAAGAGGAAGAATAGAGAAATAAAAAATAGTGGAGAATAGTTTCTAGATCTACGTCAAAATACGGATGTAGAATACAGATCTAGTTTGAATACGGATATAGATTTTATAAGAAGAATACTTGTAGGGTTCGTTCGGATTTAGGAGTCATAGATGACTAATAAAGATTACTCTTTTTATCTATTGATAGATTTAATATTAGATAGATAGTGATGGATGAGGATTATGGTTCTTGAAAGAAACTAAGGTTTCCCCACTATTGACCCTTGTCCTTTCATTGATCTCTATTCATGTCTAGCCCTTAACAAAACAATTGTTAATATGATCTCAAACCGCGGTCGAGACTAGCATTAAATTTATAGCGCGCCCGATAAGGATGTTAACATTTATTTTGCTAAAGTTTATAAACTTCATAAGACTTAAAAGAAATTAAAATATTTTCTTATCCATTGTTCTACCCTAATCCTACTAACCCTATTAATTGGAGAATTACTGGCGCATGATGGAGATAGAAGAACGGATAGAGATGAAATTCATAATGTAACTAAATAATTAAACTAAATAAACTAAAGATCTACCTTTATTAATAACCTTCACAAGTACAAACTTCAAGTTTAGATTACAAGAGAAAGAAGAAGTTGCTCTCGATCTCTGCCTTGTCAGATGTAAATGTTCCGTCGAATCTCACGTCGCTTTATCACGTCGAATCTTGGACCTGCCTTGGATCACTTGTTATTTGACGGTGATTAGCTTGTGTAAAATATTAATGATTTCTAAGTTTAGCCCTCAGTCCTTTATATAGCCCCAAAACCAGAAACCAAAGATCCTCAGAATTAGGGTTTTTTGTTGCAAATCACAACTAAAAATCCCAAATCCTGACTCAGTGAATCAGCCGCGGATCCGCCGCATATTGCATGGTTTGGCCGCGGATCCGCGGGTTTTTTGGTGAGATCTTGGCTTCAGAATTCTGGAGCTGCTTTGTTGTGACACATGGAGATTTATTTGATGTCTGGAATCTTCAAATCTTTTCTTAGTCTCTGCCAGTATTAATTCTTCGATTTTATTTAACTTTATCGGCAGATTTTTGATTCCCGACATCTCAAAATCTTGATCTCCTAACCTAAACTAAACCTTGCACAATATCTCAATGAATAATGTTAGTAATATTTGGTATTTTTTAGATATTATCCTAACCAATTTGATATGATATTATATTTTAAGAATATTGATTAAGGATATTTGATATGATATGCATATTTAAATTATCAAAATATTATATAAATATTATATGCATACATTTTCCTTCATAATATTAATTATAATATATAAACATAAGATAAATAATATTTTTACAGATAAACCTAAATAGGTGTCACATTTATAATAAACACCTTTAGATATTTAAGAAAAATAAGGAAAATGTTATATCAAAAGTACGATATTTTCGACTGAACAATTACCTTCATCGACTATCTCATAAGATTCGGACATGTGTTCCTATTGAAACACGAGTCTGAAACTTTTGAGAGATTCAAGGAATATAAGATTGAAGTTGAGAACCAGACGGGTAGAAGTATTAAGTTCTTCGATGTGATCGAGGAGGAGAATACTTGCGCATGGAGTTCCTGGAGTTTTTAAAAGGAGAATGCGATTCTTTCTCTTCTTACTTCTTCGTATACACCACAGCACAACGGTGTATCAGGACGGAGGTATCGCACCCTACAAGAAATGGCACGCTCTATGATGAGTACTGCTGAGTTACCTGTTTCCTTTTGGAGTTATGCACTTGAGAAGCTGTATACTTATTGAATGGGGTTCCAACCAAATTAGTGCCTACCACTCCATATGAGATATGGAATGGGAAGAGACCATGTCTTAAACGAGTTAAGATATGGGGTTGTCCAGCTTATGTTGAAAAGCAAAATCCGGATAAGCTCGAGGCAAGATCAGTTCTGTATAAGTTTGTTGGATATCCCGAACATTTATGAGGGAATATCTTCTACCACACTGAGAAGCAAAAGGTGTTTTATTTCTCAGCATGCTACCTTTTTTAGAAAAGGAATTTCTTGTGAAGAAATTTGTGGTCATGAGGTAGAACTGGAAGGAGTTCTAGCTGGACAAACTAACGGCTGATCATTTGGTGAAACCAAAGGATTTAATAGTCTCCAATGAAGCTCAGCCTCTCCGCGAATCTGGTAGGGTTTCTCATCCACCTAAGAGATACTACTGTTTACTCGGTGACGGTGGGAGCGAGGATTGCATCATGATAGATGATGACCTAACCAGGTTGAGGCAGGCCATCACGAGTGGGGACTCTGTGAAATGGCTGGATGCTATGCGATCAAAGATGGAATCCATGTACACTAACAAAGTATGACTTTGAATGTTGCACCTGAAGGGGTAAAACCCATTAGGAAAAAATGGATCTTGAGAAGATTCTTGGTGTATATGGAAAAGTTGAGACTTTCAAAGCTAGACTTGTAGTAAAAGGTTCTCGTCATGCAACCAAGTGTGGATTATGATGAAACCTTTTCTCCAGTGGATATGCTTAAGTCTATCATGATTAGAGCACCCATCGCAGAGTTGGAACATCTGTTTTGATGTGGCAGTCAAAGAGTTTGACTTCATCAAAAAAGTAGATGAACCTTGTATATACAAGAAGATTGTAGAGAGTAAGGTTTTCTTCCACATATTGTACGTAGATGACATACTCTTGATAGGAAATGGTTTCCTATGCTACACTCGGTCAAGCTCCACTTATCATGAGGATTCTCCATGAAACATCTGGATGATACCTACTACATTTTGTAGATTATGATCTATGGTGATAGATCTAAGTGGATGTTAGGAGTGTCCCAAATCCAGGTAAATTAACACCATACGGAAGGGGTTTAGTATGGAAGATTCTAAGCGTGGTGGTTCTCCCACTTACTCAGGAATCACTCTCTCCAAAAAGATGTCTTCCAAGACTGATTTGGAAAGAGCTCGTGTGCAAGGGATAACCTATGCTTCGGCAGTAGGCTCTATCATGTATGCGATGTTATGTACCAGACCAGATGTAGCTAACTCACTAGGTGTAGTGATCAGGAATCAATTGGATCTTGGGAGAATTAGTGGACAGCTGTGTAGGACATTCTTAAGTACTTAAGAAGCACTAAAGAAATGTTCTCGGGGTTTGGTAACGGTGAACTCCAGTGGGAGTCCTTTACCAATTCTAGCTTCCAGAGTGATAAGGTCAACTGAATGTTAGTTTCGGGCTTTGTCTTTACCCTCAGTGGAAGGACGGTATTTTAGAAGAGTTCCAAGCTAGATACCGTGGCAAACTAGACAATAAAGGCTGAATATATCGCTACCAACGATACTACCAAAGTGGATGTCTGGATAATTCTTGTTCATGAGATGAACATGATTCCTACCCTTGAGTGTCCAATAACTGTTATTATGATAACAATGGAGTTGTGGCTTTGGCCTAGGAACACCGGTCCCATCAGCCATCCAGACATATTCTGAGGACAATATCACTTGATCAGGGAGATGGTTGATCTCCAAGGGATTAAGGTAAGGAGAGTTGACGCGAAGGATAACACGGCGGATCCACTCACAGAGGCCATTCCCTAGAGAGACTTTTATGGGACGTTGAGTATGAGATACTACAACAAATGATCTTAGTACAAGTAGGAGATTGTTAGTTATATGTATGCCCTAGAGGATATTATTATACATGTGATGTATATTATAGTGGATGCTTGGACATATATAGGGATGACTTTCTTGCTCGACATGATAGTATGCTATCTGGTTACTCTTTATCTTAACATGTACACTTATTGTCTCTCTATTACATGTTGATAAAGCCCTTAGGATCAGTACTTGACTACCAGGATTATGATGCAGATCATACTAGTAGGGCAAAGGTAGTCGGTAAGTATATCCTTCAATGGTTCTTAGTCGTGGGAGTATCGAGACGGGGCATCAATATTCCAGAGTAGACTAGCGTATATGCTTCTTGACCCATATGATGGGCGATGGATGATCCCACATCCATTGGTGTTTGACATCAGAGAAGGTATACGGGTGCTCAGTAGAGACTGGGAATACTGAACGGACTCACCGAGAACTCCTAGATGGTATTATACCTATCGTCAGATAGCAATTCTCTGGTGACACTGGTGCATGTTAGTCTGTCGACCCGACATCGTCATAGAGTCTTGTGTGATTCCCACTGTGCTTTGATTTCCACCTTACCACGTTCAAGAGATCATGTAAAATGGTGGTTTTTTGGTACAATCCCGAGTTACATGGAGGCAATGAGCGATAGGAGGGGATTTTGTCTCTCCCGGTATTAGGGGTTAATGTTGCGCTATGCTTGATTGGCCATAACAAGAATCCCTGGCCAGGATTGCTGAGATCTACTGGTAAGTGTTATCAGTAGTTTCTCGAACCGTTATGAGCCTCACATCGGCATGACTTATCAGACTATTAGGGTCTGACGTTTTACCACGCCAGGCTGCGATATGCGACATATCAGACAAAAAGACCGGACTGTACGGCAGTGTTACTGATTGGATTCGCAGGAGTATGAGCAGGCTTGCTTGTTGATCTTCTGATCGCTAAATACCCAGGTGGCCGTTACGTTTAGCAGACCGCTTGCGCCTTATGGGAGACTGATATGATCACCACCTACTGCCGGTGTATTGACTAGTCTTTAGAGTCCTACACAGAGGTTTCCTGGCTCAAGCGAAACGAAGTAGGAGCACATATGTGATATGTGCGGGACCGAGATTAATACGCAACCGTATTCCATTCTAGCAATATGTGATATCGGTTGGGTATATGTGATATAGCCGGGCTGTCCAATCAAGTGTTGATTCGATAAGTTGATACATTTGATATTAGTCGGTTGTTTGTGATATAGCCGGATTATTAAATCAAGTGTTGATTTAATAATTTAATGTATAATTATATATTTTATATATTAATTTACATTAACTAATATTAGCTCACTTATGATTCCTTTTTCTCACTAGTGTACGCTTAGTATATATGTGATATATATTAATGTATATCTTTTGTATCATGATGCCACATGCTACATGGGTGTATGAGACTCACACCATGCAAATAATAATGAAAGGTTTTATATATTTAAAGTAAATCAAAATTAGTAGGAAATTAGTCACATGGTTGATGCTTAGTGGAAGCTTGTAGAACCCATTGACTTAGTCCACTAATTTTGTCTCACTCTAGATATTTATTAACCTAACCATTATGGTTAGCCATGGTTTAGTCTCTACATGAGTTAGTATATGATACTAACTCACCCATGGTTGCTACTCTCACTCATTATTCCATTCACACTTCATCTTCTTCCTCATCTCCAAGAGCTCTCTAGGTTTTTAGGAGGTGAGGAAAATTAGTGAGAAAAATATTTCTAAAGTGAGCAAAATTCTTACTTCATCAACCTCTTCCCTACTAGCTATTTAGATTGGGTTGTTTCTTCACTAGTTCATCACTTAGTGAAGAGGTAGCTTCAGTTAGTGTCTTCTCGACGTAGATCATCTTCGGCCTCGAAGACTTCAACCAAGCTTGTTCATTTCACCTTGTGGAGCCTTACTAGAGTCCGGGATATCACTACTAGGAGCGAAGGGACTACTACACGGAGCTATTGAAGTGAAGGACTGGTCTACAAAGGTCGTATTCCTTGTTCACTTAGATGTAAAGATATTTACATGTTCTATTGTCTAATTCTCTAGATAAGATTTTAGGTTGGGGTTCTTTAGCACGTCAATTTTTTAAAATGGCATGGTCGATGCCTTCCGAAACCCAGCGGCGACCTAGGGAACCTAGGAGTAAAAACTTCACAATAGTCGATTATTTTTGCTTTGCATCGTGGTATTCAGTTTGGAATATCTTGCACCTCATTCGACGAAGAAAGAGTCGAGATCCCTTCACCGGGAGTGACCTCTTTAGAAAAAGTTTTCGCTACTATATATTTATAAAACCACTTGGATTCCTTCAACGATATCAAGTTCATTACGTTAAAGGTTTTTCTCTAAAAACCAGTCATAACCCTCCGTTATTTCAGATAGGCAGTGCCTAGTATTCATGCTATATTTGTTGGCATTCATCAAGGCATAGTGTATGGTAGCTATGTGTTGCTTTTCTGTTGTATGGATTTTCATTAATATAGGACAGTCATACAGCCTTGTTGGCCTTCATCAAGGAAGAGTATGGGTGGGTTTATATTAATCTGGACAATGACGGGTAGAACTTAACTTGTGACTTATGATTTGTTGACCTTCTTCAAGGTCATAAGACGCTTGGGGTAAAAATCACATCGGGAGTTTCAAACATACAGGAAACTTTGTTTCCCTCCGAAACATGGAGACGCGACCGCGTAGGTCTGTCTTACCTGAATTTCGAGGGCAAATGCTATTTGGTGCTATCTGTCCACCTCTCCGAAAATGCCAAGTTGATTTATGACACCATGTATCGAAGGTTTAAACGGATGCGGCCGATGTAGCAGACTTTGTCAGATTCCTCCTCATTTGAGGGGTTTTTGATTATGGGGTCGCTCTTCCCTGCAGGCGCAAGCCCCTGCAGTTAATTACGCTACCACATCGCGGTAACAACTTTCTCCTTCTCCAGATGGTCACTTCGTGTCGTGTGTGTGTTTGGTTTTTGGTTGCCTGTGGATTGTATACGGAGACTAATTTATGTTGTTGCCCGTAGGGCGTGGATTAGTCCAAATCCGTATCTTCTTAGATTTGGGTTTGGGGTTGGGTTTAACGATACGTTAGTCTCATTTGAGACTAAGATCAACATAAATGTTAGTTAAGGATACGTTAGTCTAATTTTAGACTAAGATCAACTTAACGGGATCATTTAGATCCAACAAAAGAGCATTTGAGCTCTATTGTTTAGTTTAGGGACATTGCGGTCGATTACCAGTTTAAGGAAATGGTGGTCCAATGTTAGTTTAAGGACATTACAGTCCATTACCAGTTTAAGGACATGGTGGTCCATTGTTAGTTTAAGGACATCTCGGTCCATGGGTTTAAGGACCCCACAGTCCAGGTTAAGGACATCATAGTCCGTGGGCTTAAGGACCCCACAGTCCAGGTTAAGGACATCATAGTCCATGGGGTTAAGGACCCCACAGTTCAGGTTAAGGACCTCATAGTCCATGAGTTTAAGGACCCCACAGTCCATGGAATGATTGGTTATCGGGACCCGTCACCTCTCTGAAGACGTTGAAGGATTACAACGACAAATATCAAAGGAGTGAGGAGATGTACCCTTGAACCAAAGTTGATTGGGAAATATGTAGTCCAATTTGGAACTAAGATCAATTAATTAGATTATGAGCACATTGGTTCAGTTAAATCTGAATTGAGGACTTATGGCTAACTTGGGCTAAGTCCAATTAGGTTCGAAATGTTGGCCCGTTATTGGACTGTTGAACATTTGTCTGGGTTCAGCCCCCCCATTATTTAACAATGCTAAACAGGGGTTTGGGGGCTCTGACAACATTTTGTCTTTGGCCGAGCATTAACCATTCATTATAGCTCTAGATTTTAAGGTTCATTTGAAGGGGAGATTTGCCTATAGAAAAACTTAACCAATTTGGGCTAAGCTTGGCTTTAAAATAGTGTTAAACACTAGAGAATATTTGGCGATCACGTGTTCCCACGTGATGCGCTTAAAACAGTGTTAAACACTAGGGACAGAACACTCAAAATAGTGTTAAACTCTAGAAATGAGGTGGTCACGTAGGGACACGTGAGGCGCCTGAGAGTGGACCAAACCTCCTTTATTTTATTCTCAAAATCTGCCAATAAGTGTTAAACACTTAGTCTCTGTAATCATCACGTGTGGACACGTGATAGTGCCCGTGTATTGGGTATTAATTCCTCTGTTTTCCCTCTTTTGCCCTTTTTTAAAAAGGTGTTAGTCAGCGGTTATGTGGGGACACGTGAAGCGCCCTGAATCAGTATTGTCTTTAGCTTTATTCCCTTCATTTTTGAGGGTCACGTGTGAGCACGTGAGGCATTGCCTCCAAGCTTTGTTTTCCCTCTTTTTGAGGAGTCTGTTTAAGGGCCACGTGGGGGCACGTGACCTAGTCTTGTTTTTTTTTTCCTGCTCATTGAGGATGAGGGTCAAGTGTTACCACGTGATCAGGTTGAGTATTGATGGTGAGTTTTAAGTCTCTTATTTTAAGAATTAGATTCTTTTGTAGGGTTAAACCTTAGTTTCATTTAGAGGAATTAAATTTCTATATATTTGGAAGAATTAAATTCTTATGTAGGGTTAAACCCTAGTTTCATTTGGAGGAATTAAATTCCTATGAATTTGGAAGAATTAAATTCTTATGTAGGATTAAACCCTAGTTTCATTTGGAGGAATTAAATTCCTATGAATTTGGAAGAATTAAATTCTTATGTAGGGTTAAGCCCTAGTTTCATTTGGAGGAATTAAATTCCTAAGTATTTGGATGAATTAAATTCCCTAAACTCAATTCTCCCTCTAAGTTTTGGATCTGCATGGCAGAATCTCCCCGATGAGAATAAAATTCTCAACTTATAGGGAGATCTGCTTCTGCAGAACTTCAACCAAAGGAAAAACTAAGTTCTTATTCAGAAGAGTTAAACTCTTAATTTGAGAATTAAATTCTCTATGTTTTATGGAGCTTAGATCTCTTTCCCCTTTCTCATCTAGGGTTTCTTTCTCTTCTGAAGAAATCTTCTTTTCACTCTGTTGTTGTATCTCTCCCCCAAAAAAAATCCCCTTCCTTCTCTTCTTGGCTCCTATTTATAGAAGAAAGAAAAGAATCAATTTGTTTAATCAATCTTTCATTGAAAGATTTTGGTTGTTTTCTTTGTAACCAAAATGATCTTTTAGATCATCTAGTGAATTTTATTTGCCATTGGATTTTTAATCCAGAAGATATTTTATCTGTTATTCCCGGCAAATTTCAGGGAAATCTTTCCTTGTATAAAATCTTTCCATAAATTGGTTCACCATTGGATTCTTAATCTAACGGTGCTCCACTTTATAGAGCACAATCGTTTTGTTTGGAAAGATTTAGAGGCATATTTTTCCAATTAAGGTTCTCGATTCCCTCTTAATTAGAATTTAATTCTATTAGTTTAGAAGGCACGTGATCCCATTGTTTCATTATTTAAATAGAATTTAATTCTATTAATCAAAGAGCTTATGAACCCATCATGTATTGACACGTGACCCCCCTGATTAAACATTTTAACCGGAATTTAATTCTGCTGTTTTAAAGAACTAAGGAATCATCACGTGTCAGTACGTGACCCTTTGGTCAAGTGTGAGCACGTGATACTCCATTGGGGGTTTTTCCTTGCTGTTTTATTATATTTTTTAATCCCCTTTTAGTGGGTTTAAAGGCCCATCACGTGTGGACACGTGACTCCACTGATTGATTGTTTGATTAGAATTTAATTCTCATTACTTTAGAGGGCTTAGGAGCCCATCTCGTATTTGCACGTGACCCATGGTCACATGTGAGCACGTGATGCCCCATTGGGGTTTTCACTGATATTTTACGAGGGAACAAATGCCCTTACAGCATTGTTCTCTCGTGTTTGCACGTGAGTGCAATGCTGTCACCTTTTGTGGCCGTTGGATCTGCCTAGGGAAGGGGGCAGATGAACCGTTTCCTATCACATCCTATAAATGCAGGGGTCTCTTCAGAAGCGCCTCCACTCTTTCATCTTCTTCCTTCCTTGTTCTTGCTTTGAGAATTTAATTCTCCCTCTCAGAGCTCAGTTCTCTGTTCTAAAAAAAATTTCAGAGTTTAACTCTGTCCAAGAAAGAATCTTTTCCTCGGGTAATGGTTTTGAACAACCGAAGAACTTTCTCATATAAAAAGAACTCTCTTTGGATTTTAAATCCACACCAAGGGGTTTTTCCCTTCAAAGAACCCATTTTTTTCTAAGTTCTTAAAAAAAACAATGTCCAATATTTAAATAATAAAACCCCTTTTGCTAAGGTTTCTCTGATCTTAGGGATCGAAGATGATACTTGTCTTCCCTCTGGAATTTAATTCCATTCCAAAGAGCTTAGCTCTGCCAATTTTTTGGGAATTTAATTCCTTTAAAGAACTTAGTTCTTCACAGAGAACTTCTTGGGATGTTCTTGCCCTGAGTTGTTCTTTGCAAAAACAAAAAAAAAAAATCCAGAGAGATCCTTCTTGATTTGCACAGAGTTCTGCAGTGGGTTTTCCTTTTTGGGGAATGTGTAGAGGTGTTTGAAATCCACTGTTCATTTATTGAGAATCTTCCTTTTGTTCTCATAATGATTACCATGCCTCATTATTAGTGAGCCGCCATCTTGATTTTGTGGGGCCCATGTGTTTTGTAACCAATGGTCCCATAAAATAAGTTCTTTGTCGCTTTCTTCCACTGTCTTTTTTATATATATACATTTATAAACATATATATACACGTGTTTGCTTCACTAACAGTTTCCCCTTCCTTTATTTCAGGAACAATGGCTTATCTTCCATACTTCCCTTTCACCCGCTCGGAGGCTGCCTTTCCTCAGTCACCGTCTGATGAAGAGGTAATGGTGATGATTAGAGCTCACAACCCTAATTGCATCCACTTGCTTTTATGGGGGACCTGGTACGGGCATATCATCCGCGGTCGCCGCAGCTTTCTCCACGAGATTCCAACAGAGCCTACCTACCTATTTCTGCCGATGGAGCGTCCACGGACCGCCTTTACTATGGAGATGTTGAATTGGAGCCCCACAGGACGACTTGAGCCATCGACAACTGGGATTCCAAACCACTCTATGCCGGCTATAGACATCTTAGGGCGTCGAATCTGCCAAGGTGAAGCCTAGACCTAGGGACAGGTTTACAAAATAGGGCTTACTCCTCGACATCTGATTGTTAGAGTTTCTGCGTGTTTAAGTTTAGTTTTAAATACCGCAATCAAGACGGTTTCGCTTGTAGCTAGCCGGTTGAGTACGGGTCGTCCGCAGGGAGATGGAAGTCTTTTTCAAAGTGTTTTAACGAGTTAAGTCATGTTTTCAGATTTTGTTGGATTATCTAAGTGTTGAGTTGATATTTAAAGAGAGCTTGTTAGGGTTAGGATTAGGTTAGTTTGAGTTAGGAGTCTCCACATCTTTCGTTTTCCCTCTTAATATCGGTGTTACAGTAATCGGCAACAACGGGGATTAGCACGACTAGGATGGAACTTGCGAGTAAAAGCTAGGCTTTCCAACGCATAGTCCTTCCTTTTGGTGCTTGTCCGTCCGTTCTTGGCTCTTATCCATAACCTCCGGTTAATTCAACCACAACCGGTCTCACTACGGAATCACCGCTATTATGTAGGATAGGGTGCCGTAAGGAGCAGATTGTGGTTCAATTAACGGGAGTCGATTTAAGTTGTTGGGAAAGGAAAGAGTGAGAGAGATTTCCTTCTCTCAAACTTCCCTTATCCTACCCTAACAAGTATAAAACTACTCACACTTCATGATAAAGAAAAACAAACCAAAACAAAAGAGGAAGATAGAAAGAAGGAGATTAGAAGAATACGACTAACTATTTGCGACCTCACCTTGGCGAGAATCGAGCGTAAGTATCATTGTCGTATGAATGATAAAGAAAAAGAGAGAAGAAAGAAACAACAAGAAAATAACAACAACTACTAAACAATTAAAATTACAACAAGTAAAGAAAGAGCAAGACAAGCATGATAATAAAATGATCTTCTTTATTTACCATTCCTCCCTCACAAAGCTCACTACAAGTTTAATGGAGAAGAGATGAGAAGAAGAAGAACATGTGAACTAAAACCTAGAAAAAGAAAATACAAGAATGGACCCTTTCCTTCACAAAGTTCTGGGCTATTTATAGGCCAAAAAATGAAAACCTAGGGCAACCACCAGAACACATCTGAAAAGACCAAACTGCCCCTAAAAGCCCATGCCCTGACTCCTCTGTACGGCCGCGGATCCGCTGCCTATGCCCCCTATTGGCCGCGGATCCGCGCCCCTATTGAGGAGTTAGGGTGTGGGCTTCTGTGTACTTCCCTGGTCTTCTGTCCCCTCTTGTCTGGTGTATGTATTTTCTGAAAATTCTTTCCCATTTCTTCCAGAATTTCTGTTGAGGAAAGGTGGACTTTTTGTGGATGTTTTTGTCATGATTGCCTTGAGCTCCGCGTAGATCTCTTGGATTTTGTGCTACCATTGAGCCTTGTGCATGAGAATGACATTGATTTGACATTTTATCTTCCTAAACTGGTATCTGGCAATATACGGATGAAGAGCGGAGACCGTGTTTTCTCAGTGGTTGGCAGGAACCCGGATTTTTTCGTGTTTTCCATGAATTTCACCGTTTTAGAACCGAGAACCTGTATCCTGCAATTGACTAGCAAACACGGCTCAAGAGTATCTACCGATATGCAATGTGACAAAAATTGGGCGGTATGAAAATGCAAAAATCTGATATGAATAAATACCCCCAAACTTATCATTTGCTCGTCCCGAGCAAAGCCTATTTATTCACAAAAAATTTCCTAACCTCACTTTCGCAGGGAACGCGATTGCACTGAGCATGTGCAACAAGCCGTTAAACCTCTAAGTGTCCCTAGTAGGAGGAGTGTTGTCTCCTGAGGGTTTTCAGCGGATACTACCCACAAAATCCGGTCAAGTTTGGTTTTGTAAAATAACTAAGCTTCAAACCCTAAAGTTTTGTTTTATAAAATAACAATTCTATAATCCTAAGTCTAGACCATCGAACCTTTATTTTTCACACCTCGCTTCTTATTTAACTACAGATTTTATATGTCTTTACGTGCAGTGCAAATAGTGTCGTTAAGTTCCAGAAGGATCGATTAAAGTCATCATGTCGCACAATAAAGCCCAGATAACAATTTTAAAAGGATCACATAAGTTTTATAACGAGTTAAGCATTTTTCAAGTTTCGTTTTTCAGTAAGGTTTCAACTTCAGAATTTCTATCTTCCTTAACAGGAAACTAAGTCGTATTTTTCACTCCACCTTTTTCTTGTTTTCATTTCATACACACCTCTGTGAACGTGCAATAGTCTTTATCATAGAATAAAACCTTCATATCTCCGTTAAATTTTTTTATAAAAGCCTGTCTTTTATCAAGATTATTCTCACACAAAGAACCGTTAGGAATTTTAACTCGGAGAGAACACTTGCTTGACTTTGTTTTAAAACTGGACTTTCTAGGCTTCTTAGCGAGCTTTGGGCCAATGCACCCAAACCAGTTGGTTTTAGGGCATTAGGTATAGAAACACCCCAGCGGACTTAATTACTCAAGTTACCTAGGTCCAAAAACAAAAGACAGTTTGGCGTGAAAATCAGATGATTTAATACGAACGGAGATATAACCCGCAGTTCAATTATTTTTTTTGGATAAAAGACGTGTTTAGTGAGTTTGGTGTGTAATCATTCCAATCAAGTTTCCGATGGGTCATTTTTCAGACTTAGCTCCAATTACGGCATCAATAACATTCCTTCATATTCGCTTTACTTCATAAACTATTCTTGACATTACTTATTTCAGAACAAACCTATTTGATCCTCAGAAAATCATTTATCTGTTTAAAAGTTTAAACATGAAAGACTTGTCATCTAATTCCCAAAATCTTACGACACGTGTAGTGTGATGTAAAGACGTATATCAGCTATAGTTAACTTCAAAGGAGAGTTATCTTTCAGGTTTTCAAAATCCAAACATAAGATTTAGTTATTCCTATTTTTTCAAACAAAAACCGTCGAATGTTGAATCAGAATTCTTCCACAAGCTAACTTGACAAATTTTTTTTATATTTTTTAGAAAATTTTCAAATTTTTATGGATTTTATGGATATTAATATGCAGATGCAAAATATACATATGAATGCGAAGGTAAGAAATGCGTACCGAGCGTACCCCCAAACTTAAACTGGACAGTGTCCTCACTGTTGTTGCATGAAGAGAGTAGTTGGAAGGTTCAAAATTGTCGGTTAGTGATACACAAATTTTTATTTGTTTTTGTTTTTAAAGAAAAGAAAAAAGAATATACACAAATATATACAAAATGGTTTGTACATACCCCCAAACTTATTTGGAACAGTGTCCGCTGTTCTTGGCTGGATAACCGAAGTTTGGAGGTAGGCAGAGGAAGATCATGCAGGGTAAACCGGCTCCTGTAAGAACAAGAGCTCCTCTGTTGGTTCGGCGCTAAGGTACGGTTTGCATCGGTGTCCGTTCACTTTGAAAGTTAAACCGTCCTTTGGATTCTCCAAATCCACAGCGCCCTGCGGATACACATTCCACACAAAATACGGCCCTTTCCAGCGAGATCTGAGCTTTCCTGGATGGAAGTGAAGTCGGGTGTCGTAAAGCAGTACCTGTTGACCAGGTACGAAGGTTTTGCGCAAAAGGTGTTTATCGTGAAACACCTTCGTTCGATTCTTAACGACAACCGCGTTATCGTAAGCCTCATCCCTAAGCTCGCATAGTTCGTTCAGCTGCAGCTTCCGATGGCTGCCCGCGTCCTCAAGAGACAGATTCAGCTCCTTTATCGCCCAAAATGCGCGATGCTCTATTTCGACAGGAAGGTGGCAGGCTTTTCCGTACACAAGCCGATAGGGAGACATGCCAAGGTCGGTCTTATAAGCGGTTCTAAATGCCCAAAGGGCATCAGTGAGTTTCAGAGACCAATCCTTACGGTTCTTGGAAACCGTCTTCTCCAGTATCTGCTTGATTTGCCGATTTGAAACTTCGGCCTGCCCGCAGGTTTGGGGGTGGTAGGGCGTAGAAAGCTTATGATTAATGGAGTATTTCCGCATCAAGGCCTCGAAGGTTTTGTTGCAGAAATGACTTCCATTGTCACTAATGATCACTCGGGGGTGCCCAAACCGGGAGAAAATGTTTTCTTTAAGGAACCTAACGACAACCTTGTTGTCGTTAGTCCGGCTGGGCACAGCCTTGACCCATTTAGAGACATAATCAACAGCTAGAAGGATGTACAAGTTCCCAAAAGAGCTGGGAAACGGCCCCATGAAGTCTATCCCCCAAACATCGAAAATCTCCACAACCAAGATCGGTTGGAGCGGCATCTCGTTCCTCCGGGATATCCGGCCCATGTGTTGGCACCGGGAGCAAGTCTTGCAATAGTCATGAGCGTCTTTGAAGAGTTGTGGCCAGTAGAAACCACATTGCAAGATCTTCTCAGCTGTCTTTTTGGGCCCAAAATGCCCGCCACACGCTTGATCGTGGCAAAATGACAGCACACTCTTGAATTCCTCATCAGGGACACACCGACGAATAATCTGGTCGGGACAGTACTTGAACAAGTAGGGTTCGTCCCAGTAAAAGTGTTTTACTTGGGATAAGAAGCGAAGTCTGTCCTGACTCGACATTTCAGTCGGTAGTAATCCCGTGACCAAATAGTTCACAATATCTGCGAACCAGGGTTCGCAAGATACTGTCAAGAGCTGTTCATCCGGAAAAACGTCGTTGATCGGAATTGGAAGCGAAGGCGAAGAAGGAAGTCGTGAGAGATGGTCGGCAACTACGTTTTCACATCCTCGTTTGTCCTTAATGACAAGTTCAAACTTTTGAAGCAAGAGGATCCAACGTATTAACCGAGATTTTGCATCTTTCTTCGCAAAAAGATGGCGCAGAGCAGAATGGTCTGTGTAGACAATGACTGGAGAGCCGATGAGGTAGGGCCTGAACTTTTCTAAAGCAAATACAACAGCCAAGAATTCCTTCTCAGTTGTTGTATAATTGAGTTGGGCGTCGTTCAGGGTTCGGCTCGCGTAATAGATTACGTGCGGCATCTTGTTGATGTGCTATCCAAGGATAGCACCGATGGCAAAGTCGGATGCATCGCACATAATCTCGAATGGGTGTGTCCAGTCAGGTGAAGAAAGAACGGGAGCAGAAGTGAGTGAGCGTTTCAGTGACTCGAATGCAGTCACACAGCTTGAGTTGAAGTCGAAAGGCGTGTCCTTGGCCAGCAAAAGCGTCAAGGGCCTAGCAATCTTGCTAAAGTCCTTGATAAACCGTCTATAGAAACCGGCATGGCCAAGGAAGGCTCGGATATCTCTGACGCATCGGGGAGGAGGCAGATTGGAAATGACCTCAATCTTTGCTTTGTCAACCTCTATGCCATTTTGCGAGATGATATATCCTAAGACAATACCTTCGCGCACCATGAAGTGGCATTTCTCCCAGTTCAAAGTGAGATTCTTGTCCTTACATCGGGTAAGGAAAGCGTC
The DNA here is from genome assembly GCA_030015575.1 of Agapanthus africanus. Lineage (NCBI taxonomy): Eukaryota > Viridiplantae > Streptophyta > Magnoliopsida > Asparagales > Amaryllidaceae > Agapanthus > Agapanthus africanus. Next base: position 401,844,960 of record JASDDO010000008.1, read on the forward strand.
AAGATGCAGCAAACACTCGTTGAAGGAATCGCCGAAGATGGAGAAGTCATCCATGAAAATCTCCAGAAATTTTTCCACCATGTCTGAGAAGATACCCATCATACACCGCTGGAAGGTAGCGGGCGCAATGCATAGCCCAAAGGGCATGCGGCGATATGCAAACGTGCCGAAAGGACAAGTGAAAGTGGTCTTGTCCTGGTCTTTTTCGGCGATGGGAATTTGATTATAGCCGGAGTAGCCATCAAGAAAGCAGTAGTACTCGTGTCCGGCCAATCGTTCAAGCATCTGGTCAATGAAAGGTAGCGGAAAGTGGTCTTTCCACGTTGCGGCGTTGAGTTTTCTGTAATCAATGCAAACTTGCCACCCAGTTTGGGTGCGAGTAGGGATTAACTCGTTCGCCTCGTTAGTGATGACCGTGATGCCCGACTTCTTGGGGACAACGTGAATGGGGCTAACCCACTGGCTATCAGAGATAGGGTAAATGATACCACTATCTAGACATTTGACGATCTCCTTCTTCACAGCCTCCTTCATGACTGGGTTAAGACGTCTTTGTGGATCCCAGGCTGGTTTGGCATCATCCATCAGATGAATGTGATGCTCAACGATGAGGGGACTAATCCCCTTGATGTCCGCCATGGACCAGCCAAAAGCTTGCCTGTTGCTGTGCAAGACCGCGAGAAGGGCTTTCTCTTGCTCGGAAGCTAGAGAAGCTGAAATGATGACAGGGAGGGTCTCGTTCTCACCTAAGTAAGCGTATTTAAGGTGAGACGGCAAAGGCTTGAGTTCGAGCGTTGGAGGTGAAACGATGGAAGGCAAGACTGGTGCAAAGGTCTCGAACTCAAAGGACTCCAGCAAAGGTTCAAAGCGAGTGTAAGTTACCGAGTTGGATGGTTCAGGTAACTCATCCGGAAAGTCGAAGGATTCAAACTCGGGTTGTGCGTGGCTAAGATCGTTCAAAAACGTGAAACACTCGTAGTCGTTGTCGGACGCAGAAACAGCAGCAGGTTCGAAGAGAAACGCACTAGTGGCGTCAAGATTATCGTGATCAAACAAAAACTCCTCGAATTCACACTCTTCTGGGGTGATCTCCTGGATCGAGCAGACGTCCAGTATATGAGCATTAGGTTCGGCGGGCTGATTCCCCAACCTAAAAATGTTGAGTTCAATCGTCATATTTCCAAAAGAGAGGTTCATCGAACCGTTGCGACAATTGATCACAGCATTTGAGGTTGCGAGAAATGGGCGACCGAGTATCACCGGAATTTGATTCCGGGGGTTAGCTAAAGGCTGTGTATCTAATACAATGAAGTCAACGGGGAATATGAAGTCCCCGACTTTGATTAACACATCCTCTAGCTCACCCCTAGGATGGGTGATCGATCGGTCGGCCATTTGGAGAGTGTAGTGTGTGGGTTTCAGCTCTCCGACGCCTAATTGCTCGTCTACTGAATACGGAAGCAGGTTAACACTGGCACCAAGATCTAATAGTGCGCGGTTGATGTTCTTATCCCCAATAGTAATTGAAATCGTAGGACAGCCAGGGTCCTTCCGTTTTTGTGGTAAAGATTGGGTAAGGGCATCACTCACAGCACTAGCCAAGAAAACTTTCTTGGGTACCTGAGACTTCCTCTTTTTCGTGCACAAGTCCTTTAAGATTTTCGCGTAGGACGGGACTTGTTGGACAGCATCTAAAAGAGGAATGTTAATGTTAACCTGCTTGAATAACTCCAGAATCTTCTCCATTTGAGGATTTTGTTTGTTAGACCTCAACCGGTTTGGAAATGGAACATTTTGAAAATTGGTTGAGTCTAATGCTGGAGGAGGAGATTGTGGAGTTGGAACGGATCCCAGAATAGGTGTCTTCGTGGAGTGAGAAGTGGGTCCGTTCAGAGCAGAAGAAGAGGAAGGGGAGCCTTGTGAAGAACGGAGAATAGGCTCAGAAGACGAAGAAGGAGAAGAAGAAGAAGAAGCGGCGGCCGGGGTGTCATCATTGATCCGTTTGCCAATGTTGTTTTGCAGCATCCTCCCCGATCTCAGTGTAGTCACGGCACTCACATTATGGTTTTGTTGTTCAAGAGCAACATGTGCATTATGTGGGTGACCGGGATTTGGAAGTGGCTGGGACGGGAGCTTCCCCTTCTCTCGCTCGCTTAAGGCCGCGTTCAGCTGTGCAATCTGGGCCTCGATGGTCTTGATGCTTTGCCCGTGTGCGGCAGTGTGTTGCACTAAAGATTGAATCGAAGACTGGATGTTGGCGGTGGATTGAGTCGATTGTTTAACAAACGCCTCCAGACTTCGCTCGAGCGAGGAAACCTTATCGTTGTTTGACGGAACAAAGTTGTTTGGTGGAAAAGAGTTGTTGGGTGCAAAGTTGTTCGTCTGGTTTTGGAAAGGTTGGGGTTGGAAGGGCTGCTGATACTGAGTTTGTTGTTGCGCTTGTTGTTGCGGTGGAGGGTCCCTTTGGAAATTGTTGCCTTGGAATTGATTCTGATTCTGATTCCAGGCGAAATTGGGGTGGTTCCTCCAACCGAGATTGTAGGTGGAAGAGTATGGATCATTTCTCGGTCTTTGCTGGAAGGCAGCATTAACCTGATCCTGTCCTTGCGGGGGTGGATTGTAAGGACACTCTTCGGTCAAGTGGGAAGGATCGGAACAACAAGCGCAGATGGTACGAAGGGGGAGAACAGGGGTAGGAGCAGAGAATTTGCTTTCTATCGCTTCAAGCTTTCTTGTTATAGCAGCCATTTCAGCTTTCATCGCAATTGAGACGTCAAGTTGGTGGATTCCTACCCTAGACTGACCGGTAGAAGTGGAGGTAGAAGAAGAAGTCGGTCTGGTGCTCTCCCACTGTAGCGTTTGCTCCGCATGGTCGTCAAAGAACTGCCACGCTTCCTCGTCAGATTTCGATAGGAAGTGGCCCTGACAGATGGTTTCCAGCAACTGCTTCGTTGCTGGGTTCAGTCCCTCGTATAAGATTTGGTAGAGCTGCCATTTCTCTATACCGTGGTGAGGACACTGAACAAGAAGGTCTTTGTACCGGTCAAAGCACTTCCAGAAGGGTTCAGAAGGAAGCTGGGAGAATTGATTGATTTCATTTCGAATCCTTGCGGTCTTATGATTCGGATAGAATTTTTTCAGAAACGCTTTAACAAACTCGTCCCAGCTGGTGATTGAGTGGGAAGCGGTGCTATACAGCCATTTTTCAGCGAGATCGCATAAAGTGAACGGAATGACCCGTAGACGTATAGCATCGTCCGACAGCTGGGTGGTTTTCATCATGGCACGGACATTTTGAAATTTATTGATGAAGATATAGGCATCTTCAGATTCAAGCCCATGAAAACGTGGAAGCATGTTGATGAAATGGGGCTTAATTTCAAAGTTGTCCCCATTGGCCGGAGGAAGAGAAAGGCAGGTGGGAAGTGCAAAACGGGTGGGGTAGAAACGATCCTGGAGCGCGATTCACTGCGGCGCTACAACAGGCGGAGGTGGTGGGAGATTGGTCTCCGTAGGAGGTGGAGCCAATCCAGCGGTGGTCAAAGAGATGTTCCGATTAAATCCTGACATCGCGGAAGAAGAGGTTGGTGAAGGTGAAGGTGAAGGTGAAGATGTATGAACAGAATTCCGGTCAACGTCGGAGTTGGCCGACAAAGGAAGGGGTGAAAGAGGAGTGGACGGAGTATCGACTTCGGAGTCGATCGCGTAGTCGGTCGCGACTAACGTAATGCGGACTAGACGGGCGCTAGTGTCCCAAGTCCAAGCGGACATACACTAAACGAGTTTAGTATAGTCAAAGCGGAGAAGGTGAGGGTAAGAAAACGTCAATGGAGAAAGGCGATGGGTGGTGGGTGAAAATGGATTTGGCGACAAAAAGGGAAAGTTTTTATAAAAGTTTTTTGATTTTTTCTTTTTTTTTGTTTTTAGAAAGAGATTTACAGAAATATGTACGGAAATACGACTTAAGCAATCACAAACAAGATATGCACAATCACACCTAGATCTAGGGTAACCTAGGTCTACTAGACCTGCTCCTGAATTTGATTGTCGAAGTTAAACAGTGTCGAGAAACAGGCTTAAAAATACACTGATCACGAGGCCAGGTAAGTGCAGAGATAAGGGGAGGTTGTCCAACGCTTTCGCGAAGTTCCTTAATTAAATAACCCTTTCTCTTTCCGCGGTTGCGCCTTTAACACTTTCCTAGACACCCCGTAAACAATATACGGTTAAGCGAGGTTCTAAACACGGTTTATCTTCTCCTAATGAGCGTGAAGTCCTTAGGGCTGAAGTCTAGTATTTTTTAATTTACAATGGACAATGCATATGCTTTAGTGATTTTTGGGGTCCTGGGAAGGGTGATGAAATCCCCACCCAATCTGAATTGGTTTCAAGACCCTTAAGTCCGTATTAAAGAAATGCAAAGCAGTAACAAATCAACTGCAAACAATTTTTATTTTGCGGCGCAAAGAATCCTGCACAAGAACAGTTTATTGGAAGGGGGAGAAGAATTTGCGCAAAGAAGGCTGCAGAAAACACAATTCAGTGGAGTCCAGAGGAGTGGAGAGAAGAGAGAGACTCACCAGAAAGATTTTGGAAACCTGAGGCCACCAAGTGGCCGCGGATCCGCGGCCTAAGCCCTCTATTGCCGCGGATCCGCGGCAGGAACAGGGACTTGGGGCTTCATTTTTTGTGTGGGTGCTTCTGTGGGTCTCCTCTGCTTGTCTGGAACGTTGGAATTTTTACTTGCTCACTGTACTAGCTCCAGATCTTGACAGTAGACCGTATGCTTCGTTTTGTTCGTCGCGGTGTAGCCGCGAAATGTGGGTCTATCTTCCCACGTCTTTGGCACTGTACTTGAACTCCGTATTTTCAACGTCCTTGGCGTCGATCTTGAACTTCGTATTTTCCTGCACACTTGCATAAAAACTAATCAAGAATAACAAGATGGTTTCTTTTACAAAGTGTATATTTTTTGGTTTTTTTTTATACTTACAAATTAACCCGAAATTACACAAAGAAATAAACTACCGTCTCCCCGGCAACGGCGCCATTTGATTGTTAGAGTTTCTGCGTGTTCAAGTTTAGTTTTAAATACCGCAATCAAGACGGTTTCGCTTGTAGCTAGCCAGTTGAGTACGGGTCGTCCGCAGGGAGATGTGAGTCTTTTTCAAAGTGTTTTAACGAGTTAAGTCCTGTTTTCAGATTTTGTTGGATTATCTAAGTGTTGAGTTGATATTTAAAGAGAGCTTGTTAGGGTTAGGATTAGGTTAGTTTGAGTTAGGAGTCTCCACATCTTTCGTTGCCCCTCTTAATATCGGTGTTACGGTAATCGGCAACAACGGGGATTAGCACGACTAGGAAGGAACTTGCGAGTATAAGCTAGGCTTTCCAACGCATAGTCCTTCCTTTTGGTGCTTGTCCGTCCGTTCTTGGCTCTTATCCATAACCTCCGGTTAATTCAACCACAACCGGTCTCACTACGGAATCACCGCTATCATGTAGGATAGGGTGCCGTAAGGAGCGGATTGTGGTTCAATTAACGGGAGTCGATTTAAGTTGTTGGGCAAGGAAAGAGTGAGAGAGATTTCCTTCTCTCAAACTTCCCTTATCCTACCCTAACAAGTATAAAACTACTCACACTTCATGATAAAGAAAAACAAACCAAAACAAAAGAGGAAGATAGAAAGAAGGAGATTAGAAGAATACGAATAACTATTTGCGACCTCACCTTGGCGAGGATCGAGCGTAAGTATCATTGTCGTATGAATGATAAAGAAAAAGAGAGAAGAAAGAAACAACAAGAAAATAACAACAACTACTTAACAATTAAAATTACAACAAGTAAAGAAAGAGCAAGACAAGCATGATAATAAAATGATCTTCTTTATTTACCATTCCTCCCTCACAAAGCTCACTACAAGTTTAATGGAGAAGAGATGAGAAGAAGAAGAACATGTGAACTAAAACCTAGAAAAAGAAAATACAAGAATGGACCCTTTCCTTCACAAAGTTCTGGGCTATTTATAGGCCAAAAAATGAAAACCTAGGGCAACCACCAGAACACATCTGAAAAGACCAAACTGCCCCCAAAAGCCCATGCCCTGACTCCTCTGTACGGCCACGAATCCGCCGCCTATGCCCCCTATTGGCCGCGGATTCACGCCCCTATTGAGGAGTTAGGGTGTGGGCTTCTGTGTACTTCCTTGGTCTTCTGTCCCCTCTTGTCTGGTGTATGTATTTTCTGAAAATTCTTTCCCATTTCTTTCAGAATTTCTGTTGAGGAAAGGTGGACTTTTTATGGATGTTTTTGTCATGATTGCCTCGAGCTCCGCGTAGATCTCTTGGATTTTGTGCTACCATTGAGCCTTGTGCATGAGAATGACATTGATTTGACATTTTGTCTTCCTAAACTGGTATCTGGCAACATACGGATGAAGAGCGGAGACCGTGTTTTCTCAGTGGTTGGCAGGAACCCGGATTTTTTCGTGTTTTCTATGAATTTCACCGTTTTAGAACCGAGAACCTGTATCCTGCAATTGACTAGCAAACACGGCTCAAGAGTATCTACCGATATGCAATGTGACAAAAATTGGGCGGTATGAAAATGCAAAAATCTGATATGAACAACATCCCATGGGCTACCTTCTCTAGGCTCGTTAGATCCTGTCTGCCCATCGTGCGCGACTGCAGAGGGTCTAGCTCTATCAAGCGGTGTACGCATCTCTCTTCCACTATCAGTCCCCCATGTCTGGTGAGTTAAGGCTTTCTTAAATCAATGGAATCTTCCCACCAACACCTTCTTGCTAGGGGACCGCGAAGTTTCAATTTCCCTAGAAGAGTTTTGTGAGATCTCGGGGCTTCCGATCAGGGGGACGCTCTATGAAGAACTGCTGCCTCCTGATGAGTATATTTTCGAAACTGAGCCTACTATGCTTGACGGCCTGTCAACTGAAAATGTCGTCCGCCACAAGCACCCAAGTCTAATCAAGACTCTGGGCATTTTTGAGAAGCTATTCTCAGAGTCAGAGGAGCAGGGCGTCACTGTCAAAAGCTTTATCGCCTGCTTCCTTCGCGGAGACGTTCTATCAAAGACGGCTCCGAAGTTTGTGAGTATCAACGACCCCTTCGGGTTTGGTTTAAATAAGCTACCGGCTAAAGAAGAGGATTTTCCACAGTTCTACATTTCAATCCTGTCGGCTGTACCTTTTGAGTCGATTGCAGCTTCTGGCATAGATGAAGAGACTTTCTTCGTGGGTTTTATCAGCGTCTGGCTCAGCTGGTTCGTCATTCCAACGCACCGTCGATTCATGAGAGCTTCAGTCATTTACCCTTCTCATCGCATCGCTGGAGGGACGCGACTAGCCATGGGCATTGCGGGGCTAGCGCATCTATATCATGGGCTAAGCGCTGCAGCCAATACCTCAACCCCAGGCGTGAACGTAGTGAGTTTCTCTCTTCATTACTTTACGTCATGGATTGAGATGCACGTGCTAGGGTCATTTTCCGCGCATCAGAGACCCAACTTTTATGATGCCTACACTTTTCCGTGGTTTATGAGGTTGGTGGGCGCCTCTGCTCTTGATCCGACTCAGTCCGGAGCTATTCGTGTGCTGCTTAGTCCCTATGCCAACGCGGGCAGGATGGTATTCAACGATCGAGTCCTCTCTGCTCCTTCAGGACCGATTCAACAGCTTTGTGACTCGTCGAAAGAGCGAGCACCCTCCCTGAAGCCTAAGGAAGCCATGCACTTATATTCGATCAGACCGGATTATCTGGTATTTCGTCAAAATGGTGCAGCCCTTTTTATGCGGTACAACCCACATCACTTTGCTCGGTAACTTGGATATGACCAGGGTGTCCCCTTTGAGGCGTTTACAGTGGAGCCCAGCCCGTCGCCAGAAGTTGTTCATGACGCTGCTCATCACTTTATGCGGATGAACACCGACTCTCGCTTCGTGATTCCTAGAGCCGACTATATTCCTCGATGTGTGGGGGCTTTCACGGGCTGGTACCTCCACCGAGTCAGTCCTATTATTGCTAAGGAGAGGAGGATGCTCCTTGGATATAGGGCTCCTACTCCGGTCCAGGCTACGAGAGTCCCGCCATGATCGCGGGAAGTGGTTTGCCCTCCCATGAGAGATACTGGCGTCGTGCTTATTCCTGAGGCGGCGGAAGTGGATCTAACTCCCACAGCTGGTATGCCGCTGCGCATTAGGGTTCAATCAAGGGCCAATAAGGCGCCAGTAGCAGTATCATCAGCTGCGGCGTTAGCAATGGTAGTGTCGTCGTCGGTAGCACCGCCGAGAGAAGATATTGAAGGTGAAGTAGGTCAACGTCGCACTAAAGCACCGAGGGGAAAGAAGCGATCGTCTTCTACAGTTAGTTCTGGGTCCTAGAGGCGAAAGAAGATGGTCACCAATCTGCTCGACTTTTAGTGGAATCAGAGCCTATCCTTCAAGATGAACCCCTAGCCATGCAAGAGCCAGATAGTGGTCTTCTATTTCCGGGTTCATCTGTCGAGGAAGCCGCATAATTGGCTGAGGCTATAAGACGCTCCCAGGATGAGGCTGATAATGTAAGGATCCCGAAGAAGCCTTATCCTGCCATCATCTTTTATGAAGATCCTCCATTGTCACGCCCCGCTTCCCAAAATACGGAAAACGAGGTATGACTAGGCCAGCCATGCTCCTACGGTCAAGGAATAACCCCGCCGTAGTCACACTTCGGCTTCTAGCATTACATGGTAATCAGTAATTAAGCACAGTAGTAAAGGAATTACATCACTAAATTATTACATTAAAATCCATTGTTCATAAATTACAAATAACAAGAAGAGTTACTAACCAAGTTCAATTACACGATCTCTTTTATGGAAAGCAGTAAAGAAAGAAAAGTACTCCAGACTAGACCTCCGTGAGCTCGAAAGATAAATCCGTCTCCTGCGCTGGTTCTTCCACGGAATCTGAGCATGCATACTCAGGTCGTCAGAGTGACACAATAGCAATATTATTATAATCAGACAAGAAACAGTGCGATACTCCAGAATCAAATAGTACTCTAGCTGGTAAGGAATATACGAGTAGAGAACCTGTAACAATGTCTTCTAACGCCTCTGCCTGCTCGGCGGTCAAAGTGAAAGCCCGTCCCTGACCGCGACCTGTAAAGGGTTGCCTCTGCTCCTGTAGCCTCTGCTGCGACGGTCCAAAACCTCCCTGTATCTCTGCTCGCTCAGGGCAACCGCTAATCCTGTGCTGACTGGATCCGCAAATCAAGCACTGTCCCTTGGCACGATGACAGTCCTTCTGGGTATGCCCACCTCTACCGCAGTAGCCCCAAACTACGTTCTGTCTCTGGGGTCGATGCTGTGGCACGAACGGACGCTTCATTTGTGTCGTTCCAGGCCTGTGAACCGGTATGGCTCCTCGAGAAGGTGCAGGGGTACGTGCTGGAACGACTGGGGGTTTCCTGAACTTGTTGATCAATTGCTCCTGAATTCTCGCTGCGTTGAGTACCTGTGCGAAAGTCTGCAACTCCAGTGATGCAATCAACAGCTGCAACTCGAAATCAAGCCCCTGCAAGAAGCGTCTGGCCCTGGTGGCCTCTGAGGCGACCATGTATGGAGCAAAATGGCTCAAACGGTTGAACTCTGCCGCATATACGTCCACTGGACGTCCATTCTGCTTCAATAGAATAAATCTTTCCTCCATCTCTGCCTTGGCGGTGGAAGGGAAATGATGGTCTAGGAAGCACTCCTTAAATTTGCCCCATTCAATCGGCCCGTCCAGCCTGCTTTCTTCCACTGACCACCATGTACGGGCTTCATCTTCCAATTGGATCTTTATCATGTCCACCCTATCTTCCTCTGGAACCCTGGCGGCTGTCAGTAAGTTCTCCATGTTCACCAGCCATTGCTCGGCCTTAAGGGGTTCAGCTAGCCCTATGAATGCAGCTGGATGCAACCGTCGGAAGTCTGATACGGTACCAGCCCTAGCATGATAGGCTGGTGGGGTAGCGCCCTCGGGGGCGGTAATGAGTGCGGAGGGTCCTCCTGCAGCGGTAATCGCCCTGAGTCCCTCAGCGAGTAAGTCTGTCTTCCTCTCCTGAGCTTCCGCGAAAGAGGTCAGTGCACTAAGTATTCTTTCCGTGCGGTCCTGAGAGCTGGAGTCCGAGGAGGGGTCGTTCGGGGACATCATATTGCTGGAAGATTCAAAAGGATAAGATCAGATTCAAGGATGAAAATCAAGAATAGTGAAACGAAAATAATGTAATACCGTATAGTCAATGTTATCCCTTGTTACTAAATACGTCTCTGATACTAACAAAACTATGTCACGCCCCACTTCTAAAAATACGGAAAACGAGGTATGACTAGGCCAGCCATGCTCTTACGGTTAAGGAATAATCCCGCCGTAGTCACACATCGACTTATAGCATTATATGGTAATCAATAATTAAGCACAGTAGTAAAGGAATTACATCACTAAATTGTTACATTAAAATCCATTGTTCACAAATTACAAATAACAAGAATAGTTACTAACCAAGTTCAATTACACGATCTCTTTTATGGAAAGCAGTAAAGAAAGAAAAGTACTCCAGACTAGACCTCCGTGAGCTCGAAAGATAAATTCGTCTCCTGCGCTGGTTCTTCCACGGAATCTGAGCATGCATACTCAGGTCGTCAGAGCGATACAATAGCAATATTATTATAATGAGGCGAAGCATGTAAATGAGGTAATAACAGTGAAAGTACAATCCGTGTAATCGCTATGTCACTATATGATGCAAAGTATGATCTGTATCCCTATCAGTCTCTAGGTCATGTTTGAAATCGTATAGTGGAAAGAAGGATCATGTTTAACAGGAGTCTCGTACATACCCGAGATAAGGGCCCACATGCCCGGGACATAACCATGTCAGCCTGATCGCTAGATCCTACCTATATATATATATATATATATATCACTGCTCGAATGATCATCCTCTAAAACACGGTCTCGCTAAATACGATTCTCTTTCGACTTCGATTTCCCCTTTTTCCCCAGGTTTACACTATTTATGATCTTGATTTAGTTGTGTACAAGTATACCAATGGCACGGTTTTATCACTGTTCACTGTATCAATCACTGTCACGAATGTTCACTTTCCATTGATGTACTCGTCACTCCTAAACCAACATCAATCACGCACGATAATGCAATGTCCACTGAACACTAACACGCACTAACACTGTGTATATGGAAAATGGGGTAAGATATGTGTATGCATGCCATTAACAAGCCAAGTATGTTATGAACCAATATGCACGTCATTAACTTACAAAATTTGCATAAATTCATATGTTCGGAATTCAATGAAATGATACAAATATAATAAATATCACACTCTGTCATAAGTTCATCAAAATTAGTTTCAGTTCGATCGGGTTCCCGGTATTCAAGATACAGCTATTTCATTTTAAGTGCTCGTGGCTGGAAATTCAGCTTCTGAACTGAACGTCCGTTTCGTAACACGAATTTCACCCAGTTGGGTTCAGAATTTAGTGACACTACAGTTGAATAAAATCTAGGGTTTTCAATAGGGTATTCAACTCAACAGACGGATTCTCAATCGTGTCTGTATGTCAAAAGTTATACACTGTTTAACATTAGTATGTCACTTCTGAATCTGTTCTGGACTGTTATACATCCTGCCCTTTTAATTTACAAATTAAATAGAAAACGATGATGAAACGGAATGAAACCACTTATGTTATTTAGCTAACAGATTCACCTTTAATAAACTGTGGAGTTCCGCAACATACGAGTTCAGGAAACAAGGTGGCATGCATTACGGGACAGTAAATAGTAATCAGAGTCGCTCTGGACTGCAGTCCAGAGTCGCACTCCGATCCAAATATCATCACAATTTCAGTACAGAAACAATTAGAAACTTGCATAGGGTTAAAGTTCGTTGAGTCGGATTCGATTTAAGCTCTCAAACGCATCATTTCAATATGTACGTAATTTACGGTGATCTTAACCATTTTCAAATACTGGAAATTTCTAGTTTTACCGGTATATTTGGGGGTATTCATTTTAGTCACTAACAGTCGTATTTTCCAGTAAGATTTATACAAGATATTCGTCACTACATGGGCCAACATAAACAATACAATTCCGTCAAATTAGGTGAGATCATGCATCGAACCGGTATGCCACATAATCTACCGGAAATTGTAAATTTGTAATCTATACGATTTAAGTTTGTAACATGAATATATTAGCATGTAGCAAGTAAAATACTTGCTTGGAAACGTTTCGGGGACGCACGGCGATGGTAACGTCATGAACGCGCGACGAACGGCGTGAATTGGATGCACGGCCTCGGCTCGCGATTCGGGTTTGACGTCGGAGTTGCCCGGAGACGTCAAGTGCTTGCTGGAAGCGGAGGTGGTGCTCTGTGGTTGGCTTGGGATGTGCTAGGGTCGACGACGGTCGGCGGCGGCGCTCCGGCGATGGCAGCAGGGTGTCGAGGCTTGGGTTATGGTATTTTTTTGGGTTTTGAGAAAGAAAGTGAGAGAGAGAGGTAGTGGGCTCGGGTTGGTTGTCGTGATGGAGATGAGGCTGGGGAGAAGAGAGTGTAGAGGTCGACGACGTGATGGGGAGATCGCCGACGTCAAGGGTGCAGGTGGTGGTCGAGCTCGGGTGCAGTGGGTTTGGGAGTGCAGGGGACTCGGTTGGTGGGTGCAAGGGCTCGTGAGGAGTGAGTTTCAGGAGAGAAGAGTGTGAGGGAGGAAGAATGGGGATTGCAGTCGTCGTCTTCATCGTCGAGGGAAGCGGGTGATGAAGTTGGCAGTGGGTTTCTTGGTGGGTTGAGAGAGAGAAGGAGGTTTGTGAGTTGGAAAGTTTTGAGAGAGTGAGGAGTAAGGGGAGACGAGGGGAGAACGTTGAGGGGATCGCGAGGGGTAACGACGCACGACGTGGGCGTGGGCACGGGCGTGGGCGGAGGAAGTGGATCGAGGGAACAGGGAGCGGGAAAAAGGGAGAGACGTTGGGAGAAGAAGGGTTTGGGTATGGGCCGGGTCGGGTTGCTGAGGAAATGGGCTTCGGCCAGAGGGAAAAAATAAGTGTTTAATTCATTTTCAAAGGAAAGATAGGGAGTGGGCCGGGCTAGGGGATTTGAAGGTAAATAAATCTTTTAAATTTTCGTGGGCTGAGGATTACTGCTGGGCCGGGGGCTTTGAAGTTTAACATTTTATTTTCTTTGTAGGGCTGAGGGTTTTATAAAAAGGAGATGATATATTTGGTTTGGGTTTTAAATTAAATTTTTGGTTTTAGATTTTTACAGGGTTTGGAAAGTTTTAAATATTGGAATTTAGGCAACCAATTTCCCACAAAATTTACGAAGGAAAAGGAAGGGAAAAACTCGGGGATTTAGGAAAATTTTGTAACTTTTATTAAGATGGGAACGGGGATTTACATCCATCGATACGGCAAATATTTATAGGTCCTTTGGAAGAGGGAGGCGAGATAGCTCTGAAACAGCCGATCTTGGCCGATGCCGAAGATGCGTTTTCGCTGTGGACCGATGGCCATGAGTCTACCCTCAAACCCCGGCGAGTATACCTCCTCAGGAAGGAACGTCGGCTTGAAAAGGCCATACTAGAAGCTCCTTTGCGCATTGGTATATTTATTTTTCTTTTTATAGTATTTTGCACTGCTTATATTCATATATATATCCTTCGTGAAAACTTTGCAGGGACATCGGCGATGGCGGGGGATCTGAGTTCGAGTCGCGCCTTGATTATGGACACTGCAAATATCCCCGATGAGACACTAGTAAGTGTGGAGGGGATCGATACAACTGTCATTCCTGCCACGGAGCTCCCATCGGTGATTTCCGTTCCCCCGGTGCTTGCTCTCCCGGAAGAAGCATCTTCATTGGTCGCAGAATCAATGGATCTTTCTGGGGACGGCCCGGAGGCTATGGGGCAGGCAGTCGAGACCACCGTCCTCTTATTGGAGCCTGCAGCGGTAGCTGTTTCTCCTTAATTGGGAGTTGCTATACCATCCCATGTCCCCGATGATGTTCCTGAGGGCATGGAGGAGGCCGCCGAAGCTGTTATCCCTCCTGTTCAGAGCGGGAGGAGCATCGAAGGTAGCCCTCTATATTTTATTTTAATAATCTCTCCATTATCTGAATCTTTCAGCCTTTTCAGAATTGCGTGGGTTGGCGGCGTCTATTGCTGATTTGTCTCCCAGGAAATCTTTTTAACGTTTGCTAGAGATGGCCGCCCCGCAGACAATATCCCCTCAACGCATCGTCCTATCTTCCGGGCAAGGTTAGTGTTGTTCACCTTCTTCACGACATTATCATTATTCCGTATAACGATACTGATGTCTTCTGTAGTTCTGGAAGCCTATGACGGGGTTGAGATTCTTGACGGGCCTGGGGATCCTTCAGACCCTTCTTGCATGACTGTGGGTAAGTAAAGTTTCGACGTTGTTCCACCAGCTCTTTGCTTGCAAGTCTCGCTGATTTATTTTTATGAATCTTAACAGCTTTGCCAATTCTTACCACGCTAAAATCTCACATCGTCATGCCACCCGGCCCCTATGCTCTGCGTGCCTCGGAACGGATGGCAAAGCTAAGCCTTCACTCTTTGTCAGCACTAATTGAAGACCTTCGTGCTGGCAGTCTGATCACGGCCGAAACATTTGCCCCTGAAGCCAACGGTTCTTTTCCTTTTCTTGCTACTACCATAGTGAAACATTGGTGCAAGTCCGGGTTGAGTTCTGTCTCCAGATGGAGGCTTGCTTGCATAATCTTGAATGTACACGCCTTCCTTCAGAGGTTGTGGCTGTAAAGGCGAGCTTACGGGGGCTGATTGAGCGGTGCACTACGAACATGTTGTCATGCGAGAAGAGGCTCAGCCGAAAGTTTTCGGAGAAGGAGCTGGCTTCCAAAGCGCTGAGAGAACTTCAAGCTAATCTTACGGCCAAGACCACTCAGGCGTATGAACTTAGGCGGGTGCTTCAAGAAGCTATCAGGGAAGTGGTAGCCATTGATAAAACCGTCATTTTCACTCGTAAAGTGGTCGAAGCTCATAAGGTTACCGAAAAGGAGCTTGAAAGTCGGCCTGCCTCGTACTAGGCCCAACAGGCTCAAGCGAAGGCCCGTCTCTTGACGATAATAAATCATGAAGCCGAGGCTCAGCGGAAAAAGGATGAACTGGCAAACCTATTAAATCGTCCGCCGGCTTGAAGAATTGTATATTTTTTTATTCTTCTTTTGTACATACCCCTGAATGAGAGTATTTTTTTTTCTGATTCTTTCATAAATTGTACTTTGTATTCATTTTGATTCATGAATAAAAGACATATTTTGCTTCATGGTGGTGTGTCCCTTTTAGTAAATGCATTTTGTGGATAATCTATTTTGATTTCCTTGTAGGACAGCTATGGCTTAGGAGTCGGGTTCAGGTCTGCCTTCTAAGGCTTTCCAACTTTATGAGCCGTGAGGGTCTCATAAAGGTATTTCTCCTTACGAGTCATGAGAATCTCGTAAGTGTAATTTCTCCTTAAGAATTGTGAGGATTCCAAAGTGTATTTTATCTTGAGAGTCGTAAGGATCTCACAAAAGAATTTTCTTCCTTACAAGTTGAGAGGACCCGTAAGTGATTATTTCTTTTCTTGTCGGAGAGTGTGGCTCGTAGAAAAGCTATCTTGACCTCTCTGTGAAGCAACGATGTCTTGGGAGACAGGGTTAGGATATGCCCCCTAAAACTTTTCAATTTTTATGAGCCGTGAGGGTCTCATAAAGAATTTTCTCCCTATAGGTCGCGAGGATCCTGTAGGTGTAATTTCTCCTTAAGAATCGTGAGGATTCCTAAGTGCGTTTTCTCTTGAGAGTCGTAAGGATCTCACAAAAGAGTTTTCTCCCTTACAAGTCGTGAGGACCCGTAAGTGGTGGATGAGGTTGACATTATCCGCATTTCACGGAGTCAGGAGTTGCTCTGGCAATTTCCTACAGGGTCAAGATTGACTTTAACTGTGTTCTATGGGACCAGGATTTGCCCTGGATGCTTCCTACGGGTCAGGATTGATATTAGCCGTGTTTCGCAAAGACCAGGATCCACTTTGGACGCTTTCTACGGGGTCAGGATTGACATAAGCCGTGTTCCACGAAACCAGGATTTGCTCTGGGTGCTTCCTACGGGGTCAAGATTGACATAACCGTGTTCCGCAAGGTCCAGGATCTGCTCGGGACGCTTCTCACGGGGTCAGGATTGACATAAGCCATGTTCCACGAAACCAGGATTTGTTCTGGATGCTTCTCACGGGGTCAGGATTGACATAAGCCGTGTTCCATAAGGACCAGGATCCGCTTTGGACGCTTTTCACGGGTCAGGATTGACATAAGCCATGTTCCACGAAACCAGGATTTGCTCTGGATGCTTCCTACGGGGTCAGGATTGACATAGCCGTGTTCCGCAAGGACCAGGATCCGCTCTGGACGCTTCTCACGGGGTCAGGATTGATATAAGTCATGTTCCATGAAACCAGGGTTTGCTCTGGACGCTTCCCATGGGGTCAGGATTCATATAGCCGCGTTGCGCAAGGACCAGGATCCGCTCTGGACGCTTCTCACGGGGTCAGTATTGACATAAGCCGTGTTCCACGAAACCAGGATTTGCTCTAGATGTAGGGTTCCTAGGCACACTAATGAAGTCTTGCAAGTGATCAAACACGGCCAATTTAAATTTTACAAGTGCCTACAAACCTTAATACGGATCGTGGACTAGATATATAGGCTATGCGATGCAAGTTAACGACTTTTAACAAAAGGAAAGAAGCTACAACCTTTGTAGATCCGGTCCTCCACGTCCTGGGCTCCGTGATGAGGTCCCTCCGCTGTCCAAATCAAATCCATGACTCTGGCATCGGCTTCATCGGAGAAATGGGCGGGCTTGGTCGTCGGTTCGATGCCGAAGATGATCTACGTCGAGGCATCACAAGATCAAGCTCCAACATCACCAAACCTTGAAAACTTGTGAAGGAAACACCCTATACTACTTGGCAAGAGGTAGAGGATGAAGAAATAGGAAGTGGGTTCACTTTAGAATTGGATTTCTCACTTTTTTTCATCACTTGCCATTGATGTAGCAAGCTTTTCTTCATGGAAGAAGAAGATGAAGAAGAAGAAGAAGATATATTAAGTGTTGAATAATTTGATAAATAAATCAATACTTATCATGTCTTCAACCATGGTTTAGTGTAGAGATTTAACTAAGGTTAGATGAGTGGTTAGGGTTAGAGAAGAGACAAGAATGGTGGACTTGTTCAAAGCTTCAAGAAGCTTCAAAGAAAAAACAAAACTAGCAACCGTTCTTTTCTCTTTATCTTTTCTAAAATAAATAAATAAATAAATAGATAAAAGAATAAGTAAATGAAATGAAACCCTAATCACTAACTAACCATGGTTTAATTCTTTACACAAACCCAAGCTAGAATGTATCATCAAACATGATACAATCATGTGCACAAAAAATATATCACATATACAATGTGCACAATTCAAGTGAGAAAATCCATTTAAAGTGAACCAATACTAGTTAATGCAAAGTAATATATCAAATATATAATTATACATTAAATCATTAAATCAACACTTGATTCAATGATCCGGTCATGTTGCATATAACCGGCTAGTATCCAATGTATCGGCTTATCGAATCAATCCTTGATTCGATAACTAGGTTATATCGCATATAACCATTCGATACATTCATCGCGAGAATAGAATATGGTATCACATACACGCATTATTCTCGGTCCCGCACATATCTCATATGCGCTCCTATTTCGTTTCGCTTGAGCCAGGAAACCTCTATGTAGGACTCTAAAGACTCGTCAATACGCCGGCAGCAGATGATGATCATATCAAACACCCACAAGCCGCAAGCGGTCTGCTAAACGTAACGGCCACCCGGGTATTGAGCGATCAGAAGATCGACGAGCAATCCCGCTCACACTCCTGTGAATCCAACCAGTAACACTTACCGTACAGTCCGGTCTGTTCGTCTGATATGTCGCATATCTCGCCTAGGGGTGTTAAACGTCAGACCCCAGTAGCTCGATAAGTCATGCCGACGTGAAGTCCATGACATGTGTGAAACTACTGATAACACTTACCAGTAGGTCACTGCAACCCTGGCCAGGGATTTCCTGTTATGGCCAGTCGAGCATAGCGCAACATCAACCCCCAATACCGGGAGAGACGAATCCCCTCCTATCGCTCATTGCCTCCATGTGAATCAGGACTGTACCCAAAAACCACCTATTTGAACGACTCAGTAGAGCCGTGGTAGGGTGGAAATCAAAGCACAGTGGGAGACACACAAGACTCTATGACGATCTCGGGTCAACAGACTAAGCTGTACCAGTGTCACCAGAGAACTGCCATCTGACGTGAGGTATAATACCATCTGGGAGTTCTCGGCGAGTCCGTTCAGTGTACCCAGTCTCCACTGAGCACCCGTATACCCTCTGATGTCAAACACCAATGGATATGGGATCATCCATCACCCATCGCATGGGTCGAGAAGATATACGCTAGTCTACTCTGGAATATCGATGCCCCGTCTCGATATTCCCTCGACTAGGAACATTGAAGGATGTACTCATGGACTATCCAAGCCCCACTAGTATGATCTGCATCATAGTCCAGATAGTCAAGTACACATCCTAAGGGCTTTACCAACATGTAACAGAGAGACAATCAGTGTACACGTTAAAGTAAAGAGTAACCAGATAGCGTACTATCATGTCGAGCAAGAAAGTCCTACCTATATGTGTCCCAGCATCCACTACAATATACATCCAATGTACAGTAATGGTCTCTAGGGCATACATATAAATAACAATCTCCCACTTGCACTAAGGCCATCTGTAGCAGTAGTTGTAGTATCTAATACTCAACCATCCCCTAAAAGTCTCTTTTTGGGAAAATGCCTTCGTGTGTGGATCCGCCGTGTTGTCCTCTGAGTCTACTCTCCTAACCTCGATCAACCTGGAGATCAACTATCTCCATGATCAGGTGATGCTGCCTCAGAATTTGTCTGGGTCACTGATTGGACCAGGGTTCCAGACCAAAAGCCACACTTCCATTGTCACACAATGGTGGGAACCTAGTTCATCTTATGAACCAACATACACCCAAACTGCCTCTTTGGTAGTATCTTAAATAGCGATGTTACCAGCCTTTATCGTCTAGTTTGCCACGGTATCTAGCTTGGAACTCTTCCAACATACCGTCCCTTTACTGAGGGTAAAGACAATGCCTGCGACTGACATTCAGTCGTCTTTATCACCCTGGAACCCCTCCAGTGATTCTCCCCAGGATCGATTGATACCATCTTACTACAACTAGTGAGTATCCTAACATCCAATTAGATCTATCTCATAGATCCAAAGCTTAGGATTTAGTAGGTATCACTTTGATCCTATATGGAGAATCATTGTGATAAGCGGAGATTGATCGAGCGTAGCATAGGAAACTCCTTCCCTAACAAGAGTATGTCATCCACGTACTCTACGAGGATCGTCACCATACTCCTTACTACCTTTTTGTTTATACAAGGTTCATCTACCATTTTGATGATGTCAACTTCTTTGACTAATCCATCAAAACAGATGTTCCAACTCCGCGATGCCTGCTTTATCCTATAAAGCATCTTGCACACGTTTCCGCTGCTCCCATTGTCTACGAGGCCCTCTGGCTGTGTACTTATAGACGCACTCTTCTAAAACATCATTTAGAAAAGCAGTCATGACACCCAACCACCAGATATCGTAGTTATGGTATGTAGCAGTGGCAAGTAGGATCTGGATGGACTTAAGCACAGCTACTGGAAAAGGTTTCATCATTATCCACGCCTGGTCGATGACGAAAACCTTTAATGAGTTTAGCTTTGAAAGTCTCAACTTTTCCATTTACACCAAGTAATCTTCTCAAGATATACTTGCTCCTGATGGGGATTTAACCCTTCAGATATAGCAACCAAAGTCCATACTTTGTTGGTGTACATGGATTCTATCTCAGATTGCTCAGCATCCAGCCATTCTTACAGAGTCCTTACTCTCGATGGCCTGCTCGAAACTAGTTAGGTCATCATCTCATGATGCATTCCTCGCTCCCACTGTCATTGAGAAACCGAGGTATCTCTCAAGCGGATGAGGAACCCTACCAGATCGGCGGAGAGGCTGAGGCTCGTTGGAAACTATTGAATCCTTTGGTTCTTTCAAATTAGCTGCAGTTTTGTATAGCTGGAACCTTTCCAATTCTACAGAACTGACCTTGCCTCAATCTTGTCCGGATTTTGTTTTAGACATAGGCCGGACCATCCTAAATCTTAACTTACTTAAGAGATAGGCTCTTCCCATACCATATCTTATATGGAGTGGTAGAGAATGATCTGATTCAAACCTAATTCAATAGGTATGCAGCTTCTCAAGCGCATAACACCTAAAAGGAAATAGGTAACTCAGTAATACTCATCATAGAGCACACCATATCTAATATTGTGCGATTGCTCCGTCCTGATGCACCATTGTGCTATGGTGTATTCAGAGGATTAATACGGAGAGAGAATCTCATTCTCCTTTAGAATGGTCCAGGAATGCCATGCACAAGTATTCTCCTCCCTGATCTCATCATATGACATAATATTATACCCGTATTTTGGTTCTCTACTTCCAACTTATATTCTGTGAATACCTCAAAAGCTTCAGACTTATGTTTCAACAGGAACATACGACTGAATCTTGAGAGATTATCAGAGAATATAATGAAGTATAAAGAACCAGTCCTGGCATGTGTAGACAGGAGACCTTACATACATCAACATGTATCATCCCAAGAGTTCACTAACTCCTTCTCTGTTTCCAGTAAACCGAGCTATGGTCATTTTATCTTTGTGACATGACTGGCAAGTTTCACAAGATGTAAATTCAAACTGATTTAAATATGCATCTAAAATGTAACTTCAGCCAGTCGGGTCGCATTGATATGACCTAGTCTATAATGCCTCAAGAATGATTCGTTCATTTCTGAACTCTTCCTCTTGTGTGTGTTCTGTATACTAAGAACTGTAGTTTGATTTAGAACATCAATGCTTTTAGATAACGTACCTGAACCGATCAACTTTTGATATAGGAAATGTTCAAAATATTATCCAACAATACAAAATTTTACCGTTTCTTTACTAATAAAGAGACAGATATGATTTTGTATATCAATTTCGGTATCTAATAACATTCGTTCAAAATCAATGTATCGGTAATACAGGGTGACAGTGACCAACAGACTTGGCTGCAACACTTGCCCCGTTTTCTGCCTCATGAAACTTATCACCCGTTCTCAGTTTTTCTATCTTTTTGTAGCCCTATGTAACAGATTACATATCTGGGATCCTGATCCGGTATTATATACCCAGGATGCAGAGGATACTGAGAAACAGTTCTTTGTAATGAACACACCTGAAGGAGATGCATCATATGCACTTTCTTCGTTTGGGCGGCATAGGAATTCTGGTATTCCCCAATTTCCTGCTCTGTCTTATAACAATTATAAGTTGGAGCGGGACCAACGTTCCCCAGCTCAGTATAACAAGCGGGTTCGGTCAATACATCCATTTTATTATCTTGATTAAGGCGTGATATGGTCGCTACCAGGAGAGAGAGAGAAGAAAACACTCTGCGTGCGCTCTTGCAGGATCAGTTTGGTTATATATTTTATCTAATCAGGATGGCTCCCACTGTTTTTATCAAATCTTCCTTCAAACCTTAAAAGGAAAGACTAGCCGGGATTAATTACACTCTACAAGTTCGCCAATCTTTCAGCCAGGCCAGTGTCGGTACTTTGAGGGAGGTTCCCCGTGCTTTCGCACGGACCTAATTACAGTAAACCTCGTTTTCCCAAAGGCGTAACCCCATTGACACCTTTCTAGACACCTACTTGATCGGCTAATTGCAAAGTGCAAAACTCTTCCAGGAGTAATAATTACTCGCAGTGGGTATCGGGATCCAACTATCATATAGAAGGTATGCAATCTCATTGCAAATTTCAACACTTGAAACTCCCGATAATGGTTTTTACCCCTAGCACTTATGACCTTAACTAAGGTCAACAAATCATAAGTACTAGTCAAGTTCTACCCGTCATTTCGTGATTAATTAGACCCACCAACATGACCCTTAACTAAGGTCAACAAAGTCATGCGACTGTCCTAACTAATCGCATCATATGCGGTGTAGGAAGACATCACTTAGCTACCGTACACTGTGCCTTGACTATGGTCAACAAACACAGCATGAATACTAAGTACTCTACTTCCTAAAATGACGGAGGGTTGCGAATGGTTTTTTATGAAAACCTTTAACGCTTTGAACTTGATCTCGTTGCGGAATCAAATGGTTTTTAAATGGAATGTTTTTGAAGCTTTTCTAGTTTTGCTAAAGGGGTCACTCCCGGTGAAGGGATCGTTGGCCCTTTCCTCGTCGAATGAGGTGCGAGATATATCATATATATCACTGTGCAAAGCGGAAACTATAGAAGCGATCAAAGACAAACCGAGGGTTGTAGCATCTGCCAATTATTGCTAAACGAGTCACTCCCGGTGAAGGGATCTCGGTCCTTTCCTCATCGAATAAGGTGCAGGATGTTCTACAATGAACACCGCGATGCAAAGCAAGAACTGTAGCTACCTGTTTTTTTTTTTTTTGAAATTTGATTCCACAACATCAATTAGGTTTATTTTCTTTCATTAATCTCATTAATGAAAATCCCATCATTTAAGTCCACCTAAACATCACAGATAAATATAACGTACGCTTATGCCATCCGCATTCGTCTCGATGTCCCGTCTGCACCGTTAAGTTAGGTAACTAACGCCAGAGCGAGGCAGGGCTAGCGCGGGTGTAAAACATAAGCAACGTCTACAATATATCATATATACTATATATAATATCTGTCACAGAACATCACATGATCACATCACAGATAAATCACAGCAGAAGAAACATATGAAATATTGGATATACTAGGACGTCCGTGTTTTCAATACGAGCCAGTATAAAACACGGATTCCATGGTCGTGATGAATAGCCAATCCCACACCCCAAGACCCCTACGAGAGCGGCAAGCAACCCTACCAATTCTAGGGTTAGGAGACCCGGACTCGACTCCTCGAGATGGTCTCCCTCTGGACCCCAGAACCCGGTTACTTGTGCTCCCCTCCTTGGGTCTATCCTAATGCGGAAAAGTAAATAATATACAATGGGTGACATCTTCCGCAACCTGGAAGTGCCCCAATAAAAGAATATTACATACAAGTTTTTTACATGAATGAAAATGAAAAACACTCATCTCACATAAAAAACCCCCCGGCTATTCAAACACGACGATCCAATATAACATATCCAGCAACACATAACATCACATGTCATCAACATAAGCAAACATGCGTATCCCAATTGTCGTTGACATATAGCAACGAAACCGGCGATATCACATATTACACTTACGGTCACAGAAAAGAAAGTGTAAAACTACAACAGTTGGAATCTGCAATCTCTTTAGACATCGCATGCCTAATCAAATGAATTCCTTAGACATCGCATGCCTAACTATTATAAACCCCGCATTTTAGTCTCATTATCGAAAACACTTTTCAATATCAAGTCGGGCAATTCAACAAGATTCCGGAAAAACTGATCGAATGCTCGTCGCAAACTTTAGTAGGCGGCCGCACCCCTAATACCGTCGACGAAGTGCACCAAGGCGGAACACCGCTGCCGCGAGCACCCAGACGGATGCTTTCGGGGACGGGGTTCTCCTACAGTCACTTGGTCGGGGCTATGGAGTGAGGCTGTCTATTAAGTTTACCCGGTGAGTATCCGCGTACACTACGTGATTGCGACGGACTTTTGATCACATCAAAATTCCGTGGCAGCCGATCAAGTGAGACTAAAATGCTATGTTTATAACATTCATTCCGTTATCTCATAACTACTTGTGAATTCCAATTATTGTATCACATTCCGGATAAATAGAAAACGCTAAACTTTTCGATCGAACAATCGAACACCCAAGTTTTCCCGATACAGCTCAACACATGAAATAAGTCTAACAGCATTCAGTTCGTGCCTCAGTACCGACGGTCCAGCTGTAGAAGGGTTAAGCCAACGCCTCACATGTGGCACGCCGTACTGCCCCAAACCCTAAGGTTCAAAGGGCAGTTCAAGAAGGTCACATAATCGAGTTAAGGTTTGTTGTCTTCTAGAGGGACCATCGCGTTACTTGCACTACTTAGAACGTCGTTAAACTACGGAAAAATCCAACAATTGGAAATTTCCCGGCAGGGGAAAAAGTGGGTATTTATATCCGGTCGAATTTTTTAACATATTCTAAAAATACCCGGAAAAACACACTGACAAAATTAGACAATCCGATCGATACACCGAGTCCCTAATACAACCCAGAAAATTCAACTCTTGAAAAAATATTAAAAATTCCCAGGAAAACCAGCACTGCAAACTAGGAATTACTGTGCAAAATTTATTGCAAGAGGAGACAAAAGGGCCGCGGAACCGCCGCATTAGCATGCTAATGCCGCGGTTCCGCCGCGCTTTGATGGATTCAGGGGCCCCGTTTTATACAGTAATTCTTAGAATCTTCTAATGAGTTTTCTGCATATTTTTAATTCTCAAAAATCCACGATTTTCAAAAATGTACAGAGAGCAATATTAGGGTTAGGGTTTCGGTTCGATCGGATTTCTAACTCCGTCTACGCATCGCCTAAGGCTCTAGCTAGGCTCTGATACAACTGTAGGGTTCCTTGGCACACTAATGAAGTCTTGCAAGTGATCAAACACGGCCAATTTAAATTTTACAAGTGCCTACAAACCCTAATACGGATCGTGGACTAGATATATAGGCTATGCGATGCAAGTTAACGACTTTTAACTAAAGGAAAGAAGCTACAACCTTTGTAGATCCGGTCCTTCACGTCCCAGGCTCCGTGATGAGGTCCTTCCGCTGTCCAAATCAAATCCATGACTCTGGCATCGGCATCATCGGAGAAATGGGCGGGCTTGGTCGTCGGTTCGATGCCGAAGATGATCTACGTCAAGGCATCACAAGATCAAGCTCCAACTTCACAAAGCCTTGAAAACTTATGAAGGAAACACCCTATACTACTTGGCAAGAGGTAGAGGATGAAGAAATAGGAAGTGGGTTCACTTTAGAATTGGATTTCTCACTTGTTTTCATCACTTGTCATTGATGTAGCAAGCTTTTCTTCATGGAAGAAGAAGATGAAGAAGAGGAAGAAGATATATTAAGTGTTGAATAATTTGATAAATAAATCAATACTTATCATGTCTTCAACCATGGTTTAGTGTAGAGATTTAACTAAGGTTAGATGAGTGGTTAGGGTTGGAGAAGAGACAAGAATGGTGGACTTGTTCAAAGCTTCAAGAAGCTTCAAAGAAAAACAAAACTAGCAACCATTCTTTTCTCTTTATCTTTTCTAAAATAAATAAATAAATAAATAGATAAAAGAATAAGTAAATGAAATGAAACCCTAATCACTAACTAACCATGGTTTAATTCTTTACACAAACCCAAGCTAGAATGTATCATCAAACATGATACAATCATGTGCACAAAAAATATATCACATATACAATGTGCACAATTCAAGTGAGAAAATCCATTTAAAGTGAACCAATACTAGTTAATGCAAAATAATATATCAAATATATAATTATACATTAAATCATTAAATCAACACTTGATTCAATGATCCGGTCATGTTGCATATAACGGGCTAGTATCCAATGTATCGGCTTATCGAATCAATCCTTGATTAGATAACTAGGTTATATCGCATATAACCATTCGATACATTCATCGCGAGAATAGAATACGGTATCACAAACACGCATTATTCTCGGTCCCGCACATATCTCATTTGCGGTCCTATTTCGTTTCGCTTGAGCCAGGAAACCTCTGTGTAGGACTCTAAAGACTCGTCAATACGCCAGCAGCAGATGATTATCATATCAAACACCCACAAGCCGTAAGCGGTCTGCTAAACGTAACGGCCACCCGGGTATTGAGCGATCAGAAGATCGACGAGCAAGCCCGCTCACACTCCTGTGAATCCAACCAGTAACACTTACCGTACAGTCCGGTCTGTTCGTCTGATATGTCGCATATCTCGCCTAGGGGTGGTAAACGTCAGACCCCAGTAGCTCGATAAGTCATGCCGACGTGAAGTCCATGACATGTGTGAAACTACTGATAACACTTACCAGTAGGTCACTGCAACCCTGGCCAGGGATTTCCTGTTATGGCCAGTCGAGCATAGCGCAACATCAACCCCCAATACCGGGAGAGACGAATCCCCTCCTATCGCTCATTGCCTCCATGTGAATCGGGACTGTACCCAAAAACCACCTGTTTGCACGACTCAGTAGAGCCGTGGTAGGGTGGAAATAAAAGCACAGTGGGAGACACACAAGACTCTATGACGATCTCGGGTCAACAGACTAAGCTGTACCAGTGTCACCAGAGAATTACCATCTGACGTGAGGTATAATACCATCTGGGAGTTCTCGGCGAATCCGTTCAGTGTACCCAGTCTCCACTGAGCACCCGTATACCATCTCTGATGTCAAACACCAATGGATATAGGATCATCCATCGCCCATCGCATGGGTCGAGAAGATATACGCTAGTCTACTCTGGAATATCGATGCCCCGTCTCGATATTCCCTCGACTAGGAACATTGAAGGATGTACTCATGGACTATCCAGGCCCCACTAGTATGATCTGCATCATAGTCCAGATAGTCAAGTACACATCCTAAGGGCTTTACCAATATGTAACAGAGAGACAATCAGTGTACACGTTAAGGTAAAGAGTAACCAGATAGCGTACTATCATGTCGAGCAAGAAAGTCCTACCTATATATGTCCCAGCATCCACTATAATATACATCCAATGTACAGTAATGGCCTCTAGGGCATACATATAACCAACACTAGATGCTTCCCACGGGGTCAGGTTTGACATTAGCCGTGTTCCACACGGACAAGGATCCGCTCTGGACGCTTCTCATGGGGTCAGGATTGACATAAGCCGTGTTCCACGAAATCAGGATTTGCTCTAGATGCTTCCCACGGGGTCAAGATTGACATAAGCCGTGTTCCGCAAGGACCAGGATCCACTCTGGATGCTTCTCATGGGTGTTGGGGTAAAAATTTACACCCCGGTTGACCAAGTCAAAATCAAAGTCAACCCTAAGCCAAGTGGGCCCAAGCCCAGATCCAGTGGGCCCATGCCCGGGTCGAGCCAGAACATGAAGCGGCCGGCCTCCCCCCATGCCAAGATAAAAATTTTGTAATAAATAATTTTGTTGCATTTCTTTTATTTTATTTTATGGATAAATGTAAGAAAATAGGCATAAAACCAAATTTTTGTAAAGCCCATGGCTTATGTGCAAAAAGAAATGGCACATGAGCCATGGGATAGGCAAAATGCCATTTTGTGAAGCCCAAGGGGCTATGTGTAAAGTGTATAGCCTATAAAGGCAAAGATAATGAAATATCTCGAGAAATTTTTCTCTCTCTAAAAAATTTTCCAGATCTGAGATTTTTCTCCTTCTTCAAGGTTCCAAAACCTTCTTCTTTCTCTTGAATTAAATCAAGAGTTTTACTCTTCTTTTTATAAAACAAAATAGTTTTTCACCACAAAACCATAAAGGGGAACTCAGATCTTCCATTAGATCTCAAAAGGATGAGATTTTTAAAAATCTCATATCTCTAGATCTTCAAGATCCAGCTAACAGAGGAGGAAGAAGAAGAACATCTTTCACTAAACCCCTAAAGAAAAAAAAAACACTCTCAGGAGTCCAACTCCTCTCTGATTTCTCTTCCAAGAAATTTTTTTAGGCTAAAAGCCTCTTTTCCTCGCCGGCGCTCCAGCGCAGAGCGCCCGCGTGCCAACACGTGGCGCGCTTGCGCTCAAGCGCTCAGAGCTCAAGCGCAGAGCGCCCACGTGCCGACACGTGGAGCGCTTGCGCTCGAGCGCAAGCACTCGAGCGCAAGTCGCCCCGGTGCCGACACATGGCGCGCTTGCGCTCCAGCGCTAGCGCTCGAGCGCAAGTCGCCCCCGTGCCGACACGTGGCGCTCTTGCGCTCCAGCGCAAGCGCTCGAGCGCAAGCACTCGAGCGCAAGTCGCCCATGTGCCGACATGTGGTGCGCTTGCGCCCAAGCGCTCAGTGTCCGAGCGCACGTGCCGACACGTGGCGCGTTGCGCTCCAGCACTCTGCGCTCGAGGCAAAGTGTAACGTTTTGAAAATCGTTTCGGTGAAATTTCGAAAAATCGGTAAAATAAGGGGGTTTTCTGTAAAAAGTCAAAATACAAATATCTTATTATAAAAATTAAATATACATATTCTAGCTATGTAATTGCTATTATTTGGTGTTTATTGTGCCGCTGGGGAAATTTCAAATTTTCTGAAAAAAATATTATTTTATTATTATTTTAAGCCGTCACTAATACATTTAATTAGGGAAAATTACAAATTGGAATGAGTTGAAACAAAATTTGTGCATCATAAAACATTAAATAAAAATTTATCATGTGGTTTTTGGAACGAAATCATTTCCCAAAACGGTTTAGAAATTATTGAAGAAAAAAGGCTTTTTTTTAGCGTAAATGGATTTTGGGGTATTGTATTTATCATTTTTCATCACCCCACACCCGTGCCCACACCCACACACCCCCACTTACTCCTCCCCATGGCTGAATTCAGCACCCACCATATTTTTACCCACTTGATTTTCAAGGAAAAAGAAATGAAAGAAAAGAAAAGAAAATGAGTGAAGTAGTTAGACTTTTGACTTTGTTTGACCTTGACCTTGTCCCCCCCCCCATTTTCCTCACCTCCCTCTCTCTCCCCCACCCACTTTTCTGGCTGAAAATTCCTTCTCCCCATAGCAGCCCCCCCTCCATTTTCCCCTCTTTTCCCTTCAAAACTTCATGAAAAATTGCATCAAAAATCCACCAAAAATCCCACAAAATCAAAATCAAAGTCCTACCCATTTTAGCTTAGCCCGTTTAGTATGGATCCTTGTGAAAAGAGAGCATTTTGGGAGGCCATGGAGTCTTGTGGACCTTCATATATTTTTGGGTATAACTCTAAAACTTTTTGTTGCTTAAATTGTTACTAATTTCTTAAGCTAATTTAATTAAGTGTTATTTGGATATGTGAGTTTAATTGCAAGTTTTGGAATTCAAGTTGTAAAATTGAATGCAAGTTAGGGTTTATAAAATTGGTGTATGGTTGTGTGTTATAATTAGGCTTTGTTGTCATGTTAATACAAGTTTAGTAGCTTGTGCTAATGGCTAGCTTAAAAATTTTGTTATTTTGCTAATTTGCTTACTAGGTTTTTGAAATTTGTTAAATTCTTGGGATTAAAAATGTGATTAGGTTTTTCTTGGCTTCATTAACTTTATTAAGTGTGGTTTAATGCTTTGGATCATGCAATTCTAAGCTAGATTGTAGTTTGTGCATTTTGCTTTGAAATTGTTAAAAAGGGTATTTTTGTAAACTAGAATATTAGGATTTTTGGAATTTAATGAGATTAAATTCCGGAAATTATTTATACGACTTATTTAAGATATTTAATAAATATATTGGCCGCTACATTCATTTAAACATCGTGTTTTGTACAAAAACGGCGAATTGTGCTTGCTAGATTTTCGGAAAAATGACTTTTTAAGTGAAATTGGCGTTTTTGTGAGTTTTAACCTAGTTTATATTAAAATTAGTGTTCGTGAATGTGCAAATGAGTGTGATTGGATTTTTCTCGATGGTTTGACGTTTGTACATCGACATCGAGGGTTGGTTTGACTATTCTTGCATGCGTAGGCGATAGGTTTGGACCTATGCGTGATACGCGTGCCGATTTGATTTTCGTATGTCGTTTCGATTTCGAATTTAGTTTTAATGCGACACGGTGCGTTATGATATGTAGGTACCCCATGCGGACTTCGAGACGACAAGCAAGCGCGTGGCGACATCGGCACCGGCGAGCGAGGGCCAGGTGAGTAGATTTATATCTACGGGGAGAAGTCGGGTGGATGGTGTATAGCACCCCCGCAGTCCGTGGTGGTGTATACGGATGCGTATACACACCAACAATTATTATATGTTATTTGGGATTAATAATGATGCTTAGGATGGATATTGGTGTGTTGGATTACTTTAGTGTTGCGAACCCTAGGGTAGTGTTACACACACATACACACATACATACTTGCATACATTCCTATTGATATGTGCTCATGGGCTTCTTTATAGTTATGTGTTCACATGGGGATGGGACTATGTGTTCACATACGGATTGAGGATGATACTTGGGATTGAGCTGAGTCGATGAGATTTGATTTGAGGCCGTGAGATCGGTGATATAGCAGGGTTCGTATCTTAGATACGACATGACGTTGTAGCGGGTCCTTGACGTAGTGTTTTACACACGTCCATGCATACGTAGGCGGTATCAGTATGGTACTAGACGTAGATCAGTACCCCGATCATGATATTTGATAAAGAGGATACCAGGTGAATAGTATGATGAATGTGATATTTACCCGTACCCAGATTGGGATGCCGTACGACGGATTTACGTACGAGCTATATTGATGATTGATCCGTACTCTTGACTTGGGATGCCTGATTATAGATATGGTATCGGATATGATATTATTAAGGAGGGATCACCGACTATACATATACAAGTATGTATATGTATCGACTCAGATGATAGGCGGTTTCCTTACCTGTAGTTCAGCTTGTTAGTTCAGCCGTATAGTTTAGTATAGTTGTTAGATTAGATTAGACTTCTTACCTATTTCAATTTTAAAGACAGCTCAAGGGAATCTACGGATATTTCAAAAACGACGTATCTTTTCATAAAAACACCGTAGCCCCTATTTTCAAAACCCCATGATTCGTGTTATTTCAAAAGGCACCATTCGTAGGACTTATATTAGATTATTGCAGATTAGTTATCGTTGTGTCTAGTATTCAGCTCCCGCACATTATTGCTGTTCGCTCTGCCTCACATATTTATTTTGCTGCATATTCCATTATTGATATCATGCTGTTAGGACACCAGCACCATTACCGATGATGCGTATGTACCACGTACACCTACTTGCCGGCTCACACACATCTTCATCGGTAATTGCCATGTCACGTACACTTTAGAGAATATAATTGCTTGACTTAGATTGTTAGCTGGTAGTTTTGACATGATATTAGTGTACTTCCCTTATATGCCATATTAGACATTGTAGTTATTACCTACCACTTCATGCATACTGTTATTCAGTTGTTCATGCCTAGTTCATTATCATTGACATATGCACTTGTGATGATTTCTTGAGATTTATGATATTTCTGGATTTCGGGGAAAGCCGCAAAATTTACAACTTATGATCTTTTAAAATATAAAATGTTGCGGTTTTCTAGTGATGTAAAGTGTCGTCCACCATGAGTTTGCTGTGGTTTTGGAGATCCGTGTCGAGGAGTGGAGGAACCGTCACGGGTACATGGTGGGCCCGGTATGGTACCCCGAGGCAAGAGGAATGTGGTGTTGACGTTGAGCCTGGCTAGGGAGCACTACCTACCGGTGATATTACCCGACGCGTCGGATATCCGGAGGATACCGTCGTGGTCTTGAGATGGATGGTAGGGGCCGGTCCGGACTGACGGCGCCCTAGATATTGAGCTTGAGACATTGATATTTCGAGACAGTGAGATTTATGTTTTGTGTCGATGCTAGACACTGTTGATACTGATTTCATTATGATACCTCAGTTTAAAAATACGAAGGAAATCTCACTAATTTATGAAAACAGTTTCTTCATTTACATGTATTCTGTTTCATGCATTCATACCTCATTCATATGATATATTGCTACCTGAGGCACTGACACGGGCACATGAAATTATACTCGGGTTAGATATTACCCTAGTCATTGTTATAGGCTGCCTGTTATACTTATATTTGAGGATATATTATGATCATTGACCTAGGTTGCGTTATTTATGCGATTTCTGTGCGTAGATGTTTTTCTATTCACGAGTTGGCAACTCACCCCCGTTGTGCCCCAGTTTCTTGCAGATTTGCCGTACAGGTTTCATTACGGCTTGCGGGCTCAGTTTCATTCGGGTGATTTGTTAGTAGGTGGGTTTACTTGTATCATACCCCCATTATATATCTTGTATATCATTATTCTGTTGTATCTAGAAGTTCCATCAACCAAACATGTATTTTTTGAGATAGAGACCAGTGTTGTTTATTCTTTCGACCTTAGAGTCGCTCGTTATATTTCTGGTGGTTTTGAGTTTCCTTTTGAGTTTTGATCCTCGCCGTTGGCGTTGTATATTATATTGCTTGTGTGGTTGTGACCGTCGATTGACGAAGAGCTAGCTCCCGCTTGGGGATGCCTTTTTAGTGATTTCGTATACTATTCATGTTGTATCCCGTTTGGGAGCCAGTATTTACAAAGGAGACTCTGCCGAAATTTTCAGTAAATTTTGATGTTCTTAAAAACCGCATAATTCGGCTTATGCTATTAAAACTACTTGTTTTAAATTGGTTTTCCTTCACTCTACTACTTTTCTTGGTTTGGATTTCTGGGTTTTCGGTTTACTTAGATTACGTACGCCTCGAGACGTTCGCAGTTTAAGTGCCGGTCATGTTCCGTACTTTCGGGTCGTGACACAAAGCACCCATATGCCGACACGTGGCGCGTTGCGCTCCAGCACTCTGCGCTCGAGCGCAAAGCGCCCACGTGCTGACACGTGGCACGCTTGTGCTCAAGCGCCTAGCGTCTGAGCGCAAAACGCCCACGTGCCGACACGTGGCGCGTTGTGCGCAAGCGCTTGAGCGCAAAGCGCCCACATGCCGACACGTGGTGCGCTTGCGCTCAAGCGCCTAGGCGCTGGCCCCACGCATCCTTTGGATGTCTTTTCCCCTTTATTTATATATACATGTATATATATATATATATACATATGTACACATACACATACTCCACGACACTGTCCCTGTTAGAAAAAATTTATAACGGGGCGCTGCCCCGCACCCCGCAGGGGGGCTGCTAGCCTTCTTGACCCCCAGCCCGCTATCCGGGTAGCGGCACCCCTGTAAAAACTCTGCGTGGCTCCCGATATATTTAAACCCCCCTCCAAAACACAACACACGTACACTGCACATTGAGTTCGCATGTCCAGTTTAACCCGTCAATCGGAGGTTCCCTCGCCTCAAAGGCGGGGGGTAATTAACGGCAGCTTAGTCCGCGGCTGCCGGAGATTCGGATCTCCACAATCATTAAACCCCGGCCTACCCTAGGCAGGGGGAATCTATAGTACGCCTGACAAGCGCACGCATATTCCCATCTCAACGGGGTGACGAAAAACACCCTACAACGGGGTCAGGATTGACATAAGCCGTGTTCCACGAAACCGGGATTTGCTCTGGACGCTTCCCACGGGGTAAGGATTGACATAGCCGTGTTTCGCAAGGACCAGGATCCGCTCTGGACGCTTCTCACGGATCAGGATTGACATAAGCCGTGTTCCACGAAACCAGGATTTGCTCTGGATGCTTCCCACGGGGTCAAGATTGACATAAGCGGTGTTCCGCAAGGACCAGGATCCGCTCTGGACGCTTCTCATGGGGTCAGGATTGACATAAGCCGTGTTCCTCAAGGACCAGGATCCTCTCTGGACGCTTCCCACGGGGTCAGGATTGATATAAGCCGTGTTCGACGAAACTAGGATTTGCTCTGGATGCTTCTTACGGGGTCAAGATTGATATAAGCCGTATTCCGCAAGGACCAGGATCCGCTCTGGACGCTTCCCACGGGGTTAGGATTGACATAAGCCGTGTTCCACGAAACCAGGATTTGCTTTGGATGCTTCCCACGGGGTCAAGATTGATATAAACCGTGTTCCGCAAGGACCAGGATCCGCCCTGGATGCTTCCCACGGGGTCAGGATTGACATAAGTGGTGTTCCACGAAACCAGAATTTGCTCTGGGCGCTTCCCACGGAGTCAGGATTGACATAAGCCGTGTTCCACGGAACCAGGAGGGGTTGACTCTCGGTTGTCTATGCATCGTCGATTCATGGAAATGGGAACTTCGTCGCAACTCCGATTTTTTGATGTTGCGTCTTTTGTAAATAAGACGAATGCTGAGATGATCTCCAGGCTGTTTGTAAACCATCGATATTTGGCTTCTTTTTTCCGATGGAGCCTGGTGGGAAGGTATGGTTCCTTTTTTGTTTGTGCCCCTGGATTGTTTACAGGGATCGATGTGATCTCACCTATAGGGCAAAAGTTTCGTTTATATATTTTTTCTTTCCGCGATGCTTTATCATTTCAGCTTTTTATATCGTGGAAGTCGCGATTGCCCAATCATTTCGGCTATTTTTCGCGGTGCCCAATCATTTCAGCTGTTTGTTTTATTTACTCGTTTTTTTTTATTGCGAGTTGCCCAATCATTTCGGCTGTTTTGTATGCACATATTTTACTTATTGATTTCGTTGCAAGTTGCCCCATTATTTCGGCTATTTCATACGCATTTTTGGCTTGCTGATTTTTTTATCACGAGTATGGGAATTGGGATCTGATACCGATTTAGGCATCAGCATCGCTACAACTGGGATATTGCCAGGAGCGAATCATCATTTGCCTTTGTCGATGTTGAACAAATATGGCTTAGCAAACAAGGTTAAGATCCTGCCAACTAAGGCTTTTGACTTCATGAGCCATAAGGGTCTCATAAAGGTATTTCTCCCTACGAGTCATGAGGATCTTATAGGTGCGTTTTCTCCTTAAGAATCATGAGGAGTCTTAAGTGTATGGTTCCTTATAAGTCATAAGAATCTTACAAGAGTGGTTTCTTATAAGTCGAGAGGACTTACAAGTGTCTTTCGCCATATGAGCATATCCCCAGTCTCTGGTGAGACTTTGTTAAGGAAATGTTTATTTGCGCCCGTAGATTGTATACAAGGGTCAATACTGAACCAGTTGTAGGGAAACATTGGAGGTTGTGATGGCTTAAGAATAGGATCATATCCCTGCAGCTTAAGACTTTTGAATCCTATAAGCCGTGAGGGTCTCAAAAGAGGGTTCTCCTTATGAGTCATGAGGATCTCGCAAGTGTAATTTCTTCTTAGGAATCGTGGGGATCCCTAAGTGTGTTGCTACCTTGTGAGTCGTAAGGATCTCACGCAGGTGGTTTCTCCTTACAAGGTCGAGAGGAGCTTGCAAGTGTCTTTTAACGAGCTTGCGCCCTTTCGGGTTTTCACAAAGCTCGTCGGTAGCCCTGCTGATTTTACTCACGGAGTCCTTTCGGGTTTGCATCCGTGCCCATTTTGCTTATGGACATACCGTTTTCTTCCTTTTTTAATTATTATTATTATTTTTTAATTTAATTTTTTTTGTGTCAGCATTGGGATGCTGCGATCTGTAGTAGTTTATCAACGTCTCGGTCAATAGCCAGTTTTAGGACATAGTGGTCCATCGTTAGTTTAAGGACGTTTCGGTCCGTTGTTAGTTTTAGGACATTCGGGTCCGTAGCCGGCTACTACTTATAGAGTTTGGGCTTAGGAAGATAGCGAGCGGACATAGGCATCGTCATTTATCGTTGACCTAGGCCGTGACTCATCAGGCGTAGTATTTTTTTAAGAAGCGACCATTTATTAGCCTAAAGGTCTTTCACCATGCATGTCCATGAGTAGGTAGGCTCCACCCTTGTAAACTTTGACTATGATATACGGGCCTTCATAGTTCGGCTCGAATTTCCCCCGTTTGGCACGATTGGGGATCATAGGTTTTTTGACCACTAGCATGAGTTCGCCCTGGCGGAATGTTCTCAGCCTAATCAATCTTTCATATGAGCTCGTCATCTTCGCTTTATAAGCCTCCAAGTTTTGTTGCGCTATGAGCCGAGTTTCATCAAGGGCATCAAGTTCCTCAAGCCGAAGATGAGCATTTTCTTCGTCTGTTAGGTCGTAGTTAATGGCAACTCGTAGAGAGGGTAACTCTATCTCGAGGGGGAGTACCGCTTCTGTGCCGAATACCAATGGACACGGAGTTGTGTTCGTGGCTTTTTTGAATGTAGTTCGATACGCCCAGAGAGCTTCATGCAGTCTCTCATGCCAGTCCTTCTTACTTCAAGACACCGTTTTTTTCACGATCTTCATCAAGGTCTTGTTGAAAGGCTCAGCTAGACCGTTAGCTCGGGGATTATAGACCGAAGAGTACCTCCAGTCTATGTTATGCTGTTATGCGAAGCGGCTGATTTTGTGGCTTCTATAGGCTGGCCCGTTATCGGAGATAATCCGTCGCGGAGTGCCGAACCGGTAAATGACGTGTGTCTTGAAGAAATGGAGGATATTCTCCGTCTTCACTTCTATCAGCGGTACTGCTTCCGCCCATTTGGAGAAGTAATCGGTTATTGTCAGTATGAACCGATGTTCTCTGGACGATGCTGGTTCGATGGGCCCGATTATATCGGTTCCCCTCATTTCGAATGGCCAGCTAGCCACCGTTGGATGTAACGGATTTGGATGCTGGTGGATAAAGTCCCCGTGAATCTGGCACGGGTGGCACTGCTTCACGTATTCGAGACAGTCTTGGATCATCGTGGGCCAATAGTAGCCCATCCTTTTGATCTTTAGTTTCATCTTCGGCCCGGCTTGGTGAGAACCGCAGAGTCCATCGTGAGTTTCTTGGACGACTCTCCTTGCCTCTTCAGGTCCCAGGCATCTTAGCCACAGAGAATCAAATGATCTCTTATACAGAGTATTATTGACAAAGGAGAAGGATAGAGCTCGTTTCATGAGCTGATGTCTTAACGACGCGTCTTGAGGTGTTCGACGGGATTTAAAGTAGTCTATAAAGACTTCTCTCCAATCCTTAGTCTTTTCCTGATCTTTTATTTGTAGGGACGTTTCCTCGATCGCTCCTTTTTCTTCAAAAGATTCCGGAGATATTTCTGTCGGTGTGAGAACCCGACGGCTTTGCACAACGATCCTCGCGTCATTGAGGTTCTCGTCGGCCAATTCTTTAGCAAGATTGGCCAATGCATCCGCATTGCTATTTTCCGCATGCGGTATACTTTCTAGGGTGTAGGAAGGAATTTGAGTCAGCTGTTGCTGCACTCTCTCGCCATACTTCACCAACTCAGGCTTGCACGTTTGATAGTCGTCGTTTACTTGACTAATGATCAGTTGGGAATATCCGTATATGAGGAGGCTTTCGACTCCCATGTCGACAGCGATCTCAAGACCTGCTATCAAAGCTTCATATTCGGCTTCATTGTTCATCCTCGGCTCTGTTAAGGAGAAGGCAAAGCTCATTATTCCTCCTTGTGGAGTTACGAAGATGAGGCATATCCCGGATTTGATTATGGGTGTGCTTTGTTTGCACTTCTTCATGGAAGATGCTCCATCGAAATAGAGTTCCCACCGGATATCATTCTCTCTTCTCTCACCGTCGATCGTGTCAAACGCGTGCTCGTCGATAAATTCGCAGTTCAAAGGAGAATCGGCAGGTATCGGGTGTTCAGCGAGGAAGTTAGCGATGGCTTAGCCTTTCACTGCCTTGAGGGGACGATAAGTTATCGAGAACTCCATCAAGAGCGGGGCCCATTTAGCAAGCCGTCCCGTTAATATAGCCTTTGACATCAAATACTTGAGAGGATCCACCTTTGATATGAGATGGACCTCATGTGCCAACGTGCAGTGTCTGAGCTTCGTTATTGCAAAGATCAACGCTAGGCAGTGTTTTTCTATAGGGGAGTAATTGCTTTCTGCCTCCAGTAGAAATCGACTCAAGTAGTAGAGGGCTCTTTCTTTCCCTTGGTCGTTTTCTTGTGCCCATAGCGCGCCTAAGGAGCCTTCGAGGGCTGTTGTATACAGGACGAGAAGTTTTCCTTTAACGGGGGCGGCCAATACTGGCGGATTTTGCCAGTATTGCTTGATTTCATCCAGTGCGCTTTGGCATTTGCGATCCCAGACGAATGGGGTTCACTTCTTCATTAGGTGACTGTAAGGACGACACTTGCCGGAGAGATTGGCTATAAATCGCCGGATATACATGAGCTTTCCTTAGAGAGACCGCAGTTGCTTGAGAGTCCTTAGCGGAGGCATTTCCATGATCGCCTTGATTTTCGATTGGTCTATTTCGATGCCTCGGTGTCGGACGACGAATCCCAGAACTTGGCCGAGGAAACTCCGAACGCGCATTTGAGATGGTTCGTCTTGAAGTTGTATTTCGGAAGGCGCTGAAACACGATCTTCAGATGCTCTAAATGTTCCTCGTATGATTTGCTTTTAACTACGAGGTCGTCGATATAGTATTCGATGACTTCATGTATATCGAAAATCTTCATCATGGCCCTCTGATAGGTGGCACTGGCGTTCTTTAGACCGAAAGGCATCACCTTATAGCAGAATATGCCCAAAAGGGTACGGAAAGCGGTATGCTTCTGATCCTCAGGATGCATCTTTATCTGATTGTATCCTGATGAGCCATCCATGAAGGAGAAAACTTCATGAGTGGACGTATTATCTATCATCAGCTCAGTGACCGGTACTGGAAAGTCGTCCTTCGGGCAAGCTTTGTTGAGATCCCGGAAGTTTACGTATATGCGCACCGTCCCATTTTTCTTCATTACTGGGACAATGTTGGCGATCCAGTCCGGATATTGAACCTCTTGGATGAAGCCGGAGTCGATTAGCTTCTTGACTTCGGCGTTGATGCTCATCTTAAGCTTGAGCCGCATTCTTCTCGGTGCTTGTTTGATTGGTTTGACGCATGGAGAAATTGCCAATTTGTGGACAACAATCTCTGGATCGAGTCCCGACATCTCTGAATAGTTCCATGCAAAGAAATCTTTATACTGCATGAGCACGTCCTTAATCATAGCCTCCTTTTCTTCAGACAACAGTTCACTGACGAATGTTGGCCGTGGATCGTTTGTCGTTCCCAAGTCGATTTTTCTGAGGTCATCTGCAGTAGTATGTATCCTATCTTCCAGCTCCTTTGGTGCCGGTGGAAATTCTGAGATCAATTCATTTTCATTGTTTTCGAAGCACCAAGAAAGGTCATCCATATCCTCGGGTTCTTCTTCCGACAGCGTTATCACGTGACAGGTGCGAGATCGCTTCCAGGACCGATGTTGATCTGGTTCTACTCTCGCTATACAAGTCGCTTTCGGTTCATGCTTCTGTGGCGGGGTTACCCTCTAGCTGTTGGATAGAGTGAACTTGCTGAGTTGGTATTGGTCTTCGACCCAGTTCTTGAAGGTGAAGCAGTCTTCGAGAGGATGTCTTATTGCTCAGTGATAGGAGCAATAGTCTGGGTGAGAGACCTCGTTTGCTTGCTCGGGATGCTTAGACTCTGGGAGTGTCATCATGTGATGTTTCATGACAAGATCAAATATCTTCTTTTTCTTGTCTTGAGGAAAAGAATTTGCTCGACCTATCTTCTTTATAAGAGACGGATCCCGGCTGCTTGATTCTTGATTGCATGCCTTCTTAGACCCGCTTGGCCACTGTCGAACGTTTTTTCCGTTCTTTGGTTTATTTTTGCCTCTGTGCCGGGTCTTTTGTATGACGGGTTGGCGCCGAAGAGCATTGTCATTCTCCGCGGCCTGTTGAAGGAGGCGCTGCGTCCTGGCTTTTTCGTAAATGGCTATTTCGCGACTATGGTCATCCTGGACCTTTTGACCCGCTTCCCTTATTATCTTGTCCATCTTTTTTTCAAATGACAGACTTGGCATTTTCATGGCGGGACCTCGTTTTGGTTCAGGGTTAGCGTCTTTTAACAGAACATCTCCTTCTTCATCAAAGTCATGTATAACGCAGCAATCATGGAATCGTTCCCGTTTCTTGGATTGAACATATCCAAGCCCGATCATTTCCATTTTCCCGTTGGGCAATTTTCGCTGAGTTCCAAGGACATTCCAGATCCTGTTGTAGAAATGAGCTTGTCGAGCAATCTACTTAAGGGGTATACCTTGGCGCCTCAATAGCCTTTTTAATCCGTCTGTGTAGTATCTGGGCAGATGGATGGACTGGAGCCTGTCAAGTGTCGAATCGGCACCATGCAAAATTTCTTTCTCCACTTTGGTTTCCATGGATTGATAAAAGAGGATCTCCTTTTCAACTCCTCGCCTGGGAGGGACGTAGAATGTCTGCAGTTCTTGCACACTATAGGTATCAAGCGCGTCAAGCTCTTTGTAATGCTCTTGCGGAACCATGGCAATTTGCAGACTCTGATCATCGCCAACGAAGGCTTGTATTGATGGCTGAACGGAAAATACGGTATTGACGTCAACTTCCGAGTCACTGCCGAAGATCAACATAGGGGTGGACGGTCCCGGCTTGTTACATTGGGGCGGCCCTGAATAGACTATTTCTTCCTCCTCCTCGGTATCACTCCCGAAGACCGGAATAGTGGTGATAGCTTTGTTCTTCGGTTTGTGACATCTTTTCGTGTGCTCGAAATCTGGTAAGAAGTATTTTGCATCCTCGTACTTTTGGACCTCATTCATGGAGAATGGGTTTAGTTCCTCTGTCACTGTATACTCGAGACCATCCTTGAAATACTTTATACACTGATGTTGTGTAGAAGGGATGATGTTGTACTCGTGTAACCAAGGCTTGCCGAGCAAAGCGTTGTAGCAAGTCTTGGAGTCAATGACATGAAACTTGATGTCCGTGACTAGCAGCCCAAAGCGCAATGTTAATATCACAGACCCGAGCGTCCGTGATAACTGGGAGTCAAACCCGGAGATGGTGATCTTATCCCGGGCAAGGTGTTGAACGCTCATGCATATTTCCTTCAACACTCTTACATTGAGGAGGTTAACGGAGGACCCATTGTCAACCAGCATTTTTCCTATCTTGATATCATGAAAGTATCTGGAGACATAGAGGGGATGGTTATGCTCGCACATCCCGAGAAGGAGATCTTCATCACCGAAAGTGATATCGGCCGTGTGTACTTTTTCCAGCTCGTCCTTCATCTTTTCTTCGGCGAGGAAGGCTTGGAATTGCTCGGGCTTTTGTAGTGCCTTAATCAAAGAATCTCTCGCCTCTTTGGATAGCAGAAGGGTGTTGAGAATGCTTAGCTGTGAGGGTATCTTCCTCAGGTGTGCCAGAATGTTGTAATCCACCATATTTTTCTTGGGCGGATCCTTGGCTGTCAGCTCTTCAACGGCTTGGTCATCGAGGGAGATATCCTCAGGGACCTTTTCTTTTCCCATATCCTTTTTATTCGATCCCTTGTTCACAGGTCCGAGATTCTTTTCAGGTAATGCGCGATTGCGCAGCTAAATATTTTCACAGGTCTTCATTTCTTCCGTTTCTGATGTGGGTTCTTTGAAGAGAGGGCCAAGGGCTATTTCTTCATCAGAATCGCTCCTAAAGGTAAGAACTTTCGATCCCCCAGCATCGGCCATGTGACAAATGCCGGTAGCTCTTTTACGCTCCTCGGTCGTATTTCTTTGCTCCCGACGAGTTTTGTGTTTCATCCGCTTGAAATGTTGTCGATGAGCAACATATCCCTGCCACCAGTATTTAAAAGCGTTGCACTCTTCGGTGGGGTGCGCAATCTTTTGATGATATAAGCAGTAACTAGGATGTATATCCACTTCATCAGGAGTGTTTCCTTCGGAGGGTGGCAGCTTCATCCCCATTGATATGGCTTTGGCGAACCTTTTTCTCATCTTGAGGCTGCTTTTATTTGCGGCGGATGTACTTTGATCTGGTGGGAGTGTTTTAACCCTTTCATCTAGTCACCGGCGTTTGGCCTTTTCAAATATGGCCATCTCGTGCTCTCGGTCAGCTTTGCTTTTCAAAAGAGCTTCGTTCAGGAACGCATCAATCATTTCGTCTGATGGTCCTAGAATTTCCGGCTCAGAATCTGCCCCCAGCTTCTCTGCGTAAGGAGCTTCTTCATCGTCTATCGACGAATGAGAGATCACATGGTAGCTTGCCACATAATCTTCAGGCTCATCCGACGAGTCTTCTCCATTGTCATCATCTCCGTCCTCAAGGACGTGGCTGAGAAATTCTTGGAGTGTGACTGGGGTCCGCGCTTTCTGGTTAAATTCTTCCAGCGCGTCGATATATTTTTGCACGTCTGTGTGCTTGTCACTAGGCTTCACGGGCTTTTTGGTCTTCTTCTTCTTCTTCGAATACTTTGACGGCTGGGTGTGAGCGCTTTGACTATCACCACCAATTTTTGGATTTGGGTGCAGTTTCAGCATTCCCTCGATGATCTCGGGTTCCAATGGGTTCTTCCATCTGACTGCCGGGCACGTTTGGAGCTCCTTCAGCATTCTTTTCGTCTTGGCTGAAAGAACAACCTCCCATGGAGCTTCTTCTACAAAAACGCATGATGCCCCGATATGTCCATCCTTTTAAGAGCGTGCGGATGGGGTGGGCTTATTTTCCAATTCTCGGACAGTGCGAATTTGCCCTGTTGGTACTGGTCCTCAATCCAGCCCTTGAAGAAGAAGCAATCCTTAATTGGATGGCCTATTGCTTGATGATAGGGACAATAGTTGGGATTATTAGCTTCACCTGGTTGTAGTGAGCGTTTTGGATCTGGCAAGGTGATGAGCCTGTTGTGCACCGATAGTTCAAACAATCTCATCGTTTTGTCCCGGGGAAACGAGTAAAGGTGCTTTATTTTCTCATTATAGAATCGCCGTCTCTCGTCTAGGTGATCAGTTAATTTTGGACCACTGGGTTGCTGTTGAGCATTGGCGACGAAGGTCGCTTTCCCTTTCCCTTTTTCATTCCGCCGCTCCGGCATCGAAGAGGAAGGCATGTGGTCCATCTGGTCCATTTGGGCCAGCTTATCAATCAAGGCCTGGAAAGTAGTCGGCTTGAAAAACATCATAAATTGGGAGATGGTCGCTTGAGGGTCAAGAGTACCTACGAACATGCCCACTGCTGGTGCTTCTTCGATGCGCTGCTCACATTTTGACCACAGATTCCGCCATTGTATTGCGTATTGAACCCATGTCTTGCCTGGCTTCACCCAGGCGTTAATTAGTGCGGTAATCGGAGTACGCTCGCTAGTGCTTGCGAATCTTTGCGTGAACAACAGTTCCATTTCTGCAAATTTCTTGACGGAGTTGTTCGGGAGTTCAGAGTACCATTCGAATGCTATTTCCGACAAGCTACCGACGAACTGGCAAAGTAGTAGTTTATCATCACCTCCAGTGTTGCCACATAGAGCCCTGAACTAGGAGACATGCGGGTGGGGATTGCCC
Organism: Agapanthus africanus; assembly: GCA_030015575.1. Taxonomy (NCBI): domain Eukaryota; kingdom Viridiplantae; phylum Streptophyta; class Magnoliopsida; order Asparagales; family Amaryllidaceae; genus Agapanthus; species Agapanthus africanus. The sequence goes on from JASDDO010000008.1 coordinate 401,888,394, forward strand.
GTCCCTTTATATACATGGAATTTGGGGATCGTATATCCTGGTGGGTACCTTATTTGGTCATACCATCCCGGATAGGGTCGTCCAGTCTTAACGATCTTCCCAGCCGCTTCATTCTCCTGGTGAGCTCGTATTTGCTAAGTAATGTAATCATCCAGAGCGGCCTTGGAGATGGTCTCCTCCTTGGCTGCTGAAAAAGCCGGAGGAGGGTTCGATGTCTCTCCTCTGTCATCTTCAATGATAATTGGAGGGTCTTCAGCTGGAGGTTCCGGCTGTAACATCATCCCAGCCATGTTTTGGAACAAAAGAGCCATTCGTTTTATTTTGGCCGCCTGTTCCGCGGCCTCTTTTTCTTTCCTCTCGAGCATTCTTCGGAGGAATTCAGCATCAGTCTCTTGTTCCTGACACTGCTATGAGGTCTCTGGATTCTCTTTCGGCCCAGTAAGTGCGGCCATTGCAGTCAGTATCTCCTGAAGTTTTTGCTGCTGTTGCACCTGAGCCTTTGTTATCGATCGAGTAAGCGGTTGATGACCCGTAGAAGCACGACTTTCCTTTTTTCGAAAGACATATAAACGGTATGTATTACCATGCTCCCAGACTTGGGGCGTATATATTCAGTGTCCTTGCGGTTTGCCGCGGTCACAGGGGCTTTCTCCGGTCTCCTTCTCTTGTGAGCGGTTGAAGTTGAGGGAGCCGTTGTAGCGGGCAGCCAGACGGATGACATCTTCTATGGTACCACGGGATGACTCTCTTCTTGTAAGTCGATGTGCAACACCCCACGAGTTGCGGGGAGGCGGAAATTTGAAAAACGATCTTGTTCTATAAGCGTACATCGACTAACCGAAGATCCTTGCAAAACGATAATTAACAACAACCATAGAAGTTCTTAGCCACTATGTAAAGAGATTATACCTAGTGAATCGTGTCCTTCATCTTTTCGTTCTCTACGTCCTCCTCGGCCTCCTCTAAGTGATAGATGATCCACCCGAGAACCCTAATCCAAGCTTCACCTCCAAACTTGAGGTAACTAAGTTTCTCTAGTTGCTAATCAAAGGAACTTAGATCATATAGAGTTAGATTATGGTGTGTTTAGTCTATTCTAATCCTTGATCTCAACTCATGAGTGGTAGGATTAGAGTTTGAAGAGAGAGTGAGCTTGAGGAGAGAGAAGGTGAAGAAGATAATGATCATGATATTGTTTTTCACTTGAATATATGAAGCATAATGAATAAACAAATAAATGAATAAATGTGATTATTCATCATGCTACATTAATTCAATATGAGTGATTCACTATGTAAGTCATTAAGCATTTAATAATGCATTAATGACATGATGAATCACACAAAATGAGTCACAATATCATTTATTGATAATGCCACCTAAACCCTCAAGTCACCATGCTTCTAGAAGCTTCCCGTATAATTACGAGAACTCCTCTCCTATCCGTAAAAACACGGAAAAACTTTAGACTGTATAAATTCAATAACCTGATACTACAATCTGGCTTCAACCAAAGCCGTCTAGTAAAAACTGTCCGAATGTCGTACGTGCGTTTAAACACGTATTCGTCCGAACCCTTTGTCGTAAAACCATACGACCTCTATATCGTTTCGCCTGGAGTTGGGAAATCTCTGTATGGGACTCTAAAGACTCAACTACTACGCTGGCAGTGGGTTTAACCATAGACCGCAAGCGGCACTAGCTGTACGTAACGGTCCCCAGGTAGATGTCGATAAGAAGGCCGATGAGGAAACCCATCCGAACTCTTACTGAGCCTGTCCGTGACAATATCCGCGCAGTCTGGTCTGTTCGTCTAAGAATATCGCATGTATGGTCTAGGGGGTGGTGAACGTCAGACCCCTAATAACCGTACAAGTCGTGTCGGCATGGCTCAAGACCATCCGAGAATCTACTGATCAGTCCATCAGTAATTTTCAATCAGCCCTGGCCACGGACTTATGGTAATGACCAACCGATCACTGTACGATATCAACTCCCTATACCGGGAGAGACGAATCCATAACAGTCGCTCACTGCCTCCATGTGGCTCCGGACAGTGCCCAACTAAAACCTGTTTGCACGACTCCTTTGAACCGAGGTAGGGTAGTAATCAAAGCACAGTGGGAACTCACACGAGACAAATGACAACCTTAAGTCAACGGACTATCTGCACACATGTCACCTGAGAACTGCTATCTGACGTTAGGTATAAATACTATCCAGTCAGTTCTCGGCGAGTTCTGTCCGGTGTACTCACACCCAGTGAGTATCAGTATACAATCTTAGGTGCACATCACCAATGGCTGCGGGACCAATCCATCGCCCCTCGTTAGGGTCTAGATATGTATATACTAGTCTACTCTGGAGCATCGATGCCCTGTCTTGATACTCCTGCGACCAGGGACATTTAAGGATATGCCTATTGACTATCCAGCTCCCACAAGTATGACTGCCATCACAACGCCGGTAGTCAGGCAAACACCCTATGGGCTTTATCAACATGTTTATAAATACAAAGTAAAATATATCACACGTTAAGATAAAGACAAACCAAATAGCGTACTATCATATCAAGCAAGATTGTCATGTACATACATATCCCTAGCATCCTATACAATGAAGGCCTTTAGGGCGTATATATCCAACAATCTCCCACTTGCACTAAAGCCTATAATTGGCGCAATGAGTACCCAGTGTCTACACTAGATCCAGTTGCTGGCGTACCGCATGCCCAACATCTCAAACAGCCTCTCGAACTGGACTTGAGGGATGGCCTTGGTGAATGGATCTGTCGTGTTGTCTTTTGTGTCCACTCTCCGTACCTCAATCTCCTGACGATCCACGATCTCCCTGATCAGGTGAAACCGCATTAAGATATGCCTGGATTTCTGATGGGACCTTGGTTCCTTCGCTAATGCTACAGCCCCATTGTTATCACAATACAAAGGTATTGGATTGGCAATGGACAGAACCACCTGAAGTTCAGAGATGAACTTCCTCATCCAGACAGCCTCTTTTGCGGCTTCACTAGCAGCTATATACTCAGCCTCCATCGTTGAGTCTGCGATGGTATCCTGTTTGGAACTCCTCCAACATACCGTCCCTCCATTGAGGGTAAACACAAAACCCGAAATGGATTTAGAATCATCTTTGTCACTTTGGAATCCAGAGTTGGTAAAAGCCTCAACCTGGAGGTCCCCATTATCGTAAATCAAGAACATCTCCTTAGTCCTTCTCAGGTACTTGAGAATGTTCTTTACAGCTATCTAATGCTTCTCACCTTGGTTAGATTGATACATGCTTACCACACTAAGTGCGTAAGCTACATCTGGTCTGGTGCATAACATCGCATACATTATAGATCCTATTGCCGAAGCGTAGGGTATAATGCCCATGCGAGCCCTCTCTTCATCAGTCTTTGGAAAAAGTGATCCCGTGACAAGCAGGTATATTACCGCGCTTGGAATCTTACATACTAAATCTCTTAAGTATAGTGTCAATATACCTGGATTGTGAAAGTCCCAACATTCTATTAGATCTATCACGATAGATCTTAATGCCCAGAATGTAGGTTGCATCTCCCAAGTCTTTCATGGAGAATTTCTGTGACAAGAAGAGCTTTACTGATTGTAGCATAGGGACATCATTCCCTATCAGTAGTATGTCGTCGACGTACAAAACGAGGAAGACTACCGCTCCTTCTACAATCTTCCTATAAATACATGGTTCATCTACATTTTTGATAAAGTCAAATTATTTGACTGTCTCATCAAAGCTGATGTTCTAACTCCGCGATGCTTGCTTTAATCCATAGATGGATTTAAGAAATTTGCACACTCTTCTGCTGCTCCCACTGTCTAAGAAACCCTCTGGTTGATCCATGTAAACACTCTCTTCTAAATGTCCATTTAGAAAAGCTGTTTTTACATCCATCTGCCAGATTTCATAGTCATGGAAGGCAGCAATGGAAAGCAGGATCTGAATGGATTTAAGCATAGCTACAGGTGAAAAGGTTTCATCATAGTCCAATCCTGGTCTTTGAAGAAAAACTTTTGCAACGAGTCTAGCTTTGTAGGTTTCCACTTGTCCAAGTGCACCAATCTTCTTTTTGAAGATCCATTTGCATCCAACTGGTTTCACCCCAGGAGGAGCAACTTCTAAAGTCCATACATTATTGGTGTACATGGATTCCATTTCGGATCTCATAGCATCCAACCACTTCACCGAGTCAATACTCGAGATAGCCTGCTGAAAACTAGTAGGCTCATCATCATCGATGATGCAATCCTCTCGATCCCCATCTAGAAGAAAACCATAGTATCTTTCAGGATGATGAGAAAGCCTACTAGATCTGCTGAGTGGCGTTGGTTCGTCATGTTCTATTGGAACCTGAGGTTTTACTAGGTCCTCGGCAGCAGTTTGAGGTTCTGGAATTTCTTCCAGCTCTACCACGCTCCCATTAATTTCTTTTGCAAGAAACTCGCTCTCTAAGAAGACAATGTGGCGAGCGACAAACACCTTTTGTTCTTCAGTGTGGTAGACCATATACCCCCTTGAATGCTTGGGGTATCCTACAAACTTGCATAAAACCGATCGTGCCTCGAGCTTGTCCGGATTATGCTTTTTAACATATGCCGAACACCCCCATATCTCGATATACTTGAGATATGGTCTCTTCCCGCTCCACATTTCATATGGAGTGGTAGGCACAGACTTAGTTGGAACTCTATTCAATAAGTATGCTGCTGATTCTAGAGCAAAACCCCAGAAGGAAAGTGGCAACTCAGCACTACTCATCATTGAACGCACCATATCTAATAGCGTGCGATTCCTCCTTTCTGATACACCATTATGCTGAGGTGTATAAGGCGGAGTAAGCTGAGATAGAATTTCATTCTCTTTTAAGCATTCAAGGAAACTGGTACTTAAGTATTCTCCACCTCGATCAGATCGAAGTGTCTTGATGTTTTTACCAGTTTGTTTTTCTACTTCATTTTTATACTCTTTAAACTTCTCAAAGGCCTCGGATTTATGTTTCATTAAGAACACATGTTCATACCTCTAGAGAAGTCATCAGTAAAAGTGAGGAAGTAGGATTGAACGCTTCTCGCATGCGTAGACATTGGACCACATACATCACTGTGTACAAGTCCCAAGAGTTCTGTGGCTCTTTCTCCGTGTCCGGTGAACGGAGATTTGACCATTTTTCCTTTGATACATGATTGACAAGTTGCATATGATGAATATTCAAACGGATCTAAATATCCATCTTTATCTAACTTAGTCAACCTTGTTTCATTTATATGACCAAGTTTACAATGCCATAGAAAGGCTTGGTTTGAATCTGGAGCCTTTCTTTTAAGCGTGTTTTGAATACTGAAAATTCGAGGTTGATTAAGTATGTATATGCGTTTTCCAGTGTGCCATACCCAATCAGTTCTTGATTTAGGAGAATGTTCATGACATTTCTTTCTAGCGCAAAATTATATCCTTCATTAGATAACAAAGATACTGATATAATATTACACAACATACTGGGAATACAAAAACAGCTGTACAACACCAAAATGTGCCCACTAGTCAACCCTAGGTGATATTCCCCTATTGCAATAGCATCTACATGCATTCCATTACTCATCCAGAGAGTTATATCACATGTCTCCAGTACTCTACTATTTCTCAAATCCTGCAATGAATTACAGATGTGAGAACCAGAACCGGTATCAAGTACCCATGATGTAGAGTTTACTGAAAGACAATTTTCGATTACGAACACACCTGAAGCAGATGCAACAGCTTGCTTCTTGTCCTTGGCTTTGAAGGCCAAACAATCCTTCTTCCAGTGCCCTTGCTTGTGACAATAAAAGCATTCGTTCTTTTCTGTCTTCACCCTTCCTGCCTTGTTCCTTCCCTGCACCTTCTTGACCCCACCCTTCGGTTTGGTGGCTTTCACCTTCTTCTTCCCTTTAGCTTTCGCTTTAGATTTAGAAGAGGATGATTGGCCAACATACAGAACGGGGGTCTTTTCCTATTTCAAGGAGGTCTCTGCTACCCTCAACATGTTGAGGAGCTTTGGAAGATCAGCTTCCATTTCGTGCATGTTGAAGCTCAGCACTAACTGAGAGAATGTGTGGGGAAAGGACTGCAAAATCTAATCGATATACAAATCATTCTCTAGCACGCATCCCAGGTTTGCGAGTTCCTTTATGAGGCTGATCATTTTCAGGACGTGCTCTCCTACAGGTGATCCTGGAGCTAACCTCATCTTGAAGAGTTTCCTTGAGGTTTCGTACCTCGCGATACGGGAGTGCTCCCTATACAATTCCTTGCAATGGAGAAAGATGGATATAATATCCATACTCTCGTGCTGTTTCTGGAGTTCATTGTTCATGGACGCCAGCACGATACACTTAGCTCTCTCACAGTCTAGATCCCAGGTTTTGCAAACTTCCTTGTCCACAACTGAGGAATCTGGTCCTGGGATAAGGGGAGGAACAGCAGTGGTAACATATGCTACTTTGTCATAAGTCAGTGCAATGTTGACGTTCCTTAGCCAATCTTTATAGTTCTGCCCGGTCAGTATATTTTTTTCAAGTAATAGTTTTAGTCCTGCCATGGTAGCTGCCAGAGAGAGAGAAAAGAAAACACTCAGCATATGCTCTTGCAAGTTTAGATTGGTTATCAATTTATCTAAATAGGATGGCTCCCACTATTTCCTCAAATCCTTCTTCAAAACCTAAAAGAAGAACCGGTCAGGATTTAATCACACGTCACAATACTTGCTTTACCTTTCAGCCAGCCAGTGTTGGTACTTCGAGGGAGGTCTTCCAACGCTTTCGCGAAGTTCCTTAATTAAATAACCTCTTTTCCGTGGAGGCGTAGCCCCTCTAACACCTTTCTGGACACCTACTTAGTTTATAGTATTGATTGTTAAGTGAGAAAATTTCTCGAGAGTAATCCTACTCATCAGTAGGATCGGGATCCAACTATCATTGCATGATGCACTAGATGGAAGCCACTCTAGTCATCACACTCCAGAAGGTATGCTAAATCTGCAAGTTTCCTTTATGTTTGAAACTCCCGATATGATTTTTACCCTAAGCTCTTATGACTTGACGTAGGCCAACAAATCATATGACGCAAGTCAAGTTCTACCCGTCGTTGTCCTGATTAATTTAGGTACATCGTACATGCCCTTGACGCAGGCCAACAAGGCTGTACGTCTGTCCTATACTAATGCATCTATCTATGCAATAAATAAGCAAACACACTGCTACCATACACTATGCCTTGACGTAGGCCAACAAGCATAACATGAATACGATGTGCTGTCTATTTGAAACGACGGAGGGTTACAGCTATTTTTTGGCAAAAAACCGTTAATGTAGTGAACTTGAAATAATCGAAGGAACCAAGATAGCCTTTATTAAAAGGAGTAGTTTAAGCTCCGTATTTAAATTTTGCTTTTTGAAGAAAACCGAGTGGTTTTGAAATTGTTCCAACGATTCAGTTTAGGTTTTATTTTTCTTTGCATTAATAATAATGCGTCCCATCATTAACCTATCATTACAGATAACAACGAAAATACAACGTCCTCTTATACCATCCGCATTCGCCATGGGGTCCCGTCATCACCCGTTAGGTTACTTATCTAACGGCAGAGCGGGGGCTGGGCTAGCGCGGGTGTAAAACATAAGTGACGTCTAAATAGCTATTATATATAGATATTGTGCATTCGTCAGACGCAATAATAGGCATTCCAGATCACAGATGAACTTTATTGGATATACAAGCAATCCGCGTTTCTTTTGAGCCTGCAACGAAAGACGGATTATACAGTTGTGATGAATAGCCATTACCCCACCCCAGACCCCTACGGGTATGGCAAACTACCCGCCAAGTACCCGAAGTGAAACGGTCTCCCTCAACAACGTGAGTAGGCCACTAAACACTTCGAAATACCCGGTAGTTTGTGCACCCCACCTTGGGTCAATCCTAGGAGCAAAAACAGTAAAAAGAAATAATACAACGGTGTCTACAACCGCAACTTGGATGTGCCCCGCAAAATAATATTACAACTTATTACAATTATATCGAATGAATTAATACAATAACCCATCACAAAACCTCGGCTAATCATCACAACAATCGAATACAGTTCATAATCACAAACAGTTAAAACATTACAGATATGTGCAACCCCCTGCCAACCGACATACTAGCAGTTAGGGGAGGTTTACGAACACATAAAACAGTTCACAGATATAATCAAATTAGCAAATATCGTATAATTTCGATCAATCAAACACATTAGATTCTACTCCAAAACTTCTCTGTAAACCTGAAACTTGAGCAGAAAATAAATCATTCCAGAAAAGACAAAACATCACAGAAGATTCATAGGGAAAAACTGGGCTGAATTGGCTCCAACTAGGCCGCGGATCCGCGGCGGATCGGTGGGATCAGCCGCGGTTCCGCGGTTCTGTGGCCAATTCAGGAGCCCATTTTTTTCCAGTGTTCTTATAATTTCATGTAGGTTATTCTGGAGGTCCCTGAAAAAATTTTAGGCGTCATTTTAAAATCGACAGAAACTATGTGATATCCGTGTATTTTCCGGTTCGTTTTGCGTTCGAAATTCATGCGACTTTACAAATGAGTTAATTATTGTTTAGTGAGGCTCTGATACCACTGTAAGTCGATGTGCAACACCCCACGATTTGCGGGGAGGCGGAAATTTGAAAAACGATCTTGTTCTATAAGCGTACATCGACTAACCGAAGATCTTTGCTAAACGATAATTAACAACAACCATAGAAGTTCTTAGCTACTATGTAAAGAGATTATACCTAGTGAATCGTGTCCTTCGTCTTTTCGTTCTCTACATCCTCCTCGGCCTCCTCTAAGTGATAGATGATCCACCCGAGAACCCTAATCCAAGTTTCACCTCCAAACTTGAGGTAACTCAGTTTCTCTAGTTGCTAATCAAAGGAACATAGATCATATAGAGTTAGGTTATGGAGTGTTTAGTCTATTCTAATCCTTGATCTCAACTCATGAGTGGTAGGATTAGAGTTTGAAGAGAGAGTGGGCTTGAGGAGAGAGAAGGTGAAGAAGATAATGATCATGATATTGTTTCTCACTTGAATATATGAAGCATAATGAATAAACAAATAAATGAATAAATGTGATTATTCATCATGCTACATTAATTCAATATGAGTGATTCACTATGTGAGTCATTCAGCATTTAATAATGCATTAATGACATGATGAATCACACAAAATGAGTCACAATATCATTTAATGATAATGCCACCTAAACCCTCAAGTCACCATGCTTCAAGAAGCTTCCCATATAATTACGAGAACGCCCCTCCTATCCGTAAAAATACGGAAAAACTTTAGACTGTGTAAATCCAATAACCTGATACTAGAATCTGGTTTAAACCAAAGTAGTCTAGTAAAAATTGTCCGAATGTCGTACGTGCGTTTAAACACGTATTCATCTGAACCCTTTGTCGTAAAACCATACGACCTCTATATCGTTTCGCCTGGAGTTGGGAAATCTCTGTGTGGGACTCTAAAGACTCGACTACTACGCTGGCAGTGGGTTTAACCACAGACCGCAAGCGGCACTAGCTGTACGTAACGGTCCCCAGGTAGATGTTGATAAGAAGGCCGATGAGGAAACCCATCCGAACTCCTACTGAGCCTGTCCTTGACAATATCCGCGCAGTCCGGTCTGTTCGTCTAAGAATATCGCATGTATGTTCTAGGGGGTGGTGAACGTCAGACCCCTAATAACCGTACAAGTCGTGCCGGCATGGCTCAAGACCATCCGAGAATCTACTGATCAGTCCATCAGTAATTCTCAATCAGCCCTGGTTAGGGAATTATGGTAATGACCAACCGATCACTGTGCGATATCAACTCCCTATACCGCGAGAGACGAATCCCTAACAGTCGCTCACTTCCTCCATGTGGCTCGGGACTGTGCTCAACTAAAACCTGTTTGCACGACTCCTTTGAACCATGGTAGGGTAGTAATCAAAGCACAGTGGGAACTCACACGAGACAAATGATAACCTCAAGTCAACGGACTATCTGCACACATGTCACCTGAGAACTGCTATCTGACGTTAGGTATAAATACCATCCAGTCAGTTCTCGGCGAGTCCTGTCCGGTGTACTCACACCCAGTGAGCATCAGTATACAATCTTAGGTGCACATCACCAATGGCTACGGGACCAATCCATCGCCCCTCGTTAAGGTCTAGATATGTATACACTAGTCTACTCTGGAGTATCGATGCTCTGTCTTGATACTCCTGCGACCAGGGACATTTAAGGATGTGCCTATTGACTATCCAGCTCCCACAAGTATGACTGCCATCACAACGCCGGTAGTCAGGCAAACACGCTATGAGCTTTATCAACATGTTTATAAATACAAAGTAAAATATATCACATGTTAAGATAAAGACAAACCAAATAGCGTACTATCATATCAAGCAAGATTGTCATGTACATACATATCCCTAGCATCCTATACAATGAAGGCCTTTCAGGCATATATATCCAACACTTCTTGTCGAGCTTTAATCTTCTTTGGTCGGGCGAGGGTAGTCCTGGTCAATCACCGATTCCTGGACCTGTTGCCAGACTCTGTAAATTTTGGAGGACAGCCGGTGAGGGGGATGCTCTGGCTTCTTCTCTGTAGCATTCTCCATAGGTGGAGGAGATTTCTTCAGCACGGCAGTCAGAGAGTTTTTGGGCACCCTCCTTAGCGGTTCAAAGTTGTTCCCAGTTGGAACAGCAGCATCGATTTCTACCATTGGAGCTGGTGGAGTCAGTCCGGAAGGAGAGTTGCCCCCATCCTTCCTTACTCGGTGCCAGTGGCGACGGCGAGCATGTCATGCAGATGGGATTGTCTCAACTGTATGGGTGACTTCATCATGCCCCCTATTTTGGTGAAGGGTCTTCGCTGACGTCAGCCTCTTAAAGACCGATGTCCGTTGAGAAGCAATGTCCAATCTGTCAAAGACAGACATTTGGGCAGGGGAAGAAGCTTTAGGGACTCCTCCTGGAGAAGGAGCAGGAATGGCCAGCCTTATGAAGACTGACTTCTTGGTAGAAGAAGCCTCTCCGATGATTTTGCCTGCTTGATCCGGGATGGCTATCCGCTTTGGGATGGCTGCTTCAGGTATCGCGGGCTTGTTGGCGTTCTGGCCAGGTCTATTGAAAACTGAGGCATTGAATTTGGGTGACCCGTTGAGAGGGGCCGCGGCAGTGGTAAGTCGATCAAAGACCGACTTCTTTGGGGCTTCCTGCAACGGCAGCGGGGCATTGAAGTTCATGGGTGGGAGCATGGTCCCGAAAAATAGCCCAGTGGTGGCTTGAGTCACCTGGTCCACCGGCATTGTAAAGACAGAGGCTGCCTGAGGCCCGTAGGTCACTCCTCCTTTGGGGACGGAGTGAGAGTTATTGCCATTGTTGCAGCTTGTGCAGTTGAAAGCCATTTGATCTTCTTTTTTCTCACGAGAGCAAAACCAAATCTTAGTATCTCAAACCCAAGGGCAACTATATTAAACTGTGATTCACTCGCGAACACGACACACGAAGTGTGGAGTGGAAAGAGGAAGAGGTCCCACCGGGCGTGCCGGAATCTGTTCCCCTCCGAAACACAGAGATGCGACCGCGTAGGTCCGTCTTGCCTGAATTTCGAGGGCAGATGCTATTTTTTGCTATCCGTCCACCTCTCCGAAGATGCCAAATTGATTTATGACACCATGTATCGAAGGTTTAAAAGGATGCGGCCGATATAGCAGGCTACGTCAGATTCCCCCTCATTTAAGGGGTTTTTGATTGTGGGGACGCTCTTCCTTGCAGGCGCAAGCCCCTGCAGTTAATTATGCTACCGTGTCGCGGTAACAACTTTCTCCTTCTCCAGATGGTCACTTCGTGTCTTGTGTGTGTTTTGTTTTTGGTTTCCCATGGATTGTATATGGAAACTAATTTATGTTGTCGCCCGTAGGGCATGGATTAGTCCAAATCCGTATCTTCTTTTATTTAGGGTTGGGGTTGGGTGTAAGGATACGTTAGTCTCATTTGAGACTAAGATCAACTTAAACGTTAGTTAATGATATGTTAGTCTAATTTTAGACTAAGATCAACTTAACGGGATCATTTAAATCCAACAAAAGAGTATTTAGGATCTATTGTTTAGTTTTGGGACATTTCGGTCGATTATTAGTTTAAGGACATGGTGGTCCAATGTTAGTTTAAGGACATTACGGTCCATTACCAGTTTAAGAACTTGGTGGTCCATTATTAGTTTAAGGGAATCTCGGTCTATGGGTTTAAGGACCCCACAGTCCAAGGTTAAGGACATCATAGTCCATGGGTTTAAGGACCCTACAGTCCAGGTTAAGGACATCATAGTCCATGGGCTTAAGGACCCCACATTCCAGGTTAAGGACATCATAGTCTATGGGCTTAAGGACCCCACAGTCCAGGTTAAGGACATCATAGTCCATAGGCTTAAAGACCCCATAGTCCAGGTTAAGGACATCATAATCCATGAGTTTAAGGATGCCACAATCCATGGAATGATTGGTTATCGGGACCCGTCACCTCTCTTAAGACGTTGAAGGATTACAACGAAAAATATCAAAGGAGTGAGGAGATGTACCCTTGAACCAAAGTGGATTGGGAAATCTGTAGTCCAATTTGGAACTAAGATCAATTAATTAGATTATGAGCACATTGGCTCAGTTAAATCTGAATTGAGGACTTATGGCCAACTTGGGCTAAGTCCAATTAGGTTCGAAATGTTGGCCCTTTGTTGGACTGTTGAACATTTGTCTGGGTTCAGCCCCCCATTATTTAGCAATGTTAACAGGGGTTTGGGGGCTCTGACAACATTCTTTCTTTGGCTGAGCATTAACCATTCATTATAGCTCTGGATTTTAAGGTTCATTTGAAGGGAAGATTTTCCGCTGGAAAAACTTAACTAATTTGGGCTAAGCTTGGCTTTAAAATAGTGTTAAATACTAGAGGATATTTAGCGATCACGTGTTCCTACGTGATGCGCTTAAAACAGTGTTTAACACTAGGGACAGAATACTCAAAATAGTGTTAAACACTAGAAATGAGGTGGTCACGTGGGGACACATAAGGCACCTGAGAGTGGACCAAACCTCCTTTATTTTACTCTCAAAATCTGCCAATAAGTGTTAAATTCTTAGTCTTTATAATCATCACGTGTGGACACGTGATAATGCCCGTGTATTGGGTATTAATTCCTCTGTTTTCCCTCTTTTGCCCCTTTTTAAAATGGTGTTAGTCAGGGGTCACATGGGGACACATGAGGCGCCCTGAATCAGTATTGTCTTTGGCTTTATTCCCTTCATTTTTATGGTTCACGTGTGAGCACGTGAGGCATTGCTCCAAGCTTTGTTTTTCCTCTTTTTGAGGAGTCTGTTTAAGGGTCACCTGGGGGCACATGACCTAGTCTTCTTCGTTCTTTTTTGCTCATTGAGGATGAGGGTCACGTGTTACCACGTGACCAGGTTGAGTACTGATGGAGAGTTTTAAGTCTTTTATTTTAAGAATTAGATTCTTTTGTAGGGTTAAACCCTAGTTTCATTTGGAGAAATTAAATTCCTATGAATTTGGAAGAATTAAATTCTTATGTAGGGTTAAACCCTAGTTTCATTTGGAGGAATTAAATTCCTATGAATTTGGAAGAATTAAATTCTTATGTAGGGTTAAACCCTAGTTTCATTTGGAGGAATTAAATTCCTAAGTATTTGGAGGAATTAAATTCCCTAAACTCAATTCTCCCTCTAAGTTTTGGATCTGCATGGCAGAATTGTTAGTTATATGTATGCCCTAGAGGCCATTACTATACATAGGATGTATATTGTATTGGATGCTTGGACATATATAGGGAGGACTTTCTTGCTCGACATGATAGTATGCTATCTGGTTACTCTTTACCTTAACGTGTACATTGATTGTCTCTCTATTACATGTTGGTAAAGGCCTTAGGATGTGTACTTGACTACCTGGACTATGATGCAGATCATACTAGTGGGGACATGGTAGTCCATAAGTACATCCTTCAAGGTCCCTAGTCGTGGGTGTATCGAGACGGGGCATCGATATACCAGTGTAGACTAGCGTATACCTTCTTGACCCATACAGATGGGCGATGGATGATCCCATATCCATTGGTGTTTGACATCAGAGATGATATACGGGTGCTCAGTAGAGACTGGGTACACTGGACGGACTCGCCGAGAACTCCCAGATGGTATTATACCTTACATCAGATGGCAGTTCTCTGGTGACACTGGTACAGGTTAATCTGTAGACCCGAGATCGTCATAGAGTCTTGTGTGGTTCCCACTGTGCTTTGATTTCCACCTTACCACGTCCAAGAGGGCGTGCAAAACGGTGGTTTTTCGGTACAGTCCCGAATCACATGGAGGCAATGAGCGATAGGAGGGGATTCGCCTCTCCCGGTATAGGGAGTTGATGTTGCGCTATGTTCGATTGGCTATAACCGGAAATCCCTGGCCAGGGTTGCTGAGATTTACTGGTAAGTGTTACCAGTAGTTTCTCGAACTGTTATAGACCTCATATCGACACGACTTATCGAGCTATTGGGGTCTGACGTTTACCACCCGTAGGCGAGATATGCGACATATCAGACGACGAGACCGGACTGTACGGTAAGTGTTACTGGTTGGATTCACAGGAGTGTGAGCGGGCTTGCTCGTCGATCTTCTGATCGCTCAATACCCGGGTGGCCGTTACGTTTAGTAGACCGCTTGCGGCTTGTGGGTGCTTGATATGATCATCACCTGCTGCCGGCGTATTGACGAGTCTTTAGAGTCCTACACAGAGGTTTCCTGGTTCAAGCGAAACTAAATAGGAGCGCATATGAGATATGTGCGGGACCGAGAATAATACCAGTATGTGATACTATATTTGATTCTCGCGATTTGTGACATTGATCGGTTATATGCGATATAGCCGGGTTATCGGATCAAGTGTTGATTCGATAAGTTGTTACTATTGATATCAGTCGGTTATATGTGATATGACCGGATCATTAAGTCAAGTGTTGATTTAATGATTTAATGTATAATTATATATTTGATATATAACTTTACATTAACTAATATAGGTTCATTTTAAAAGGATTTTCTCACTTGATGTGCACATTGTATATGTGATATATTTTTGTGTACACTTGATTGTATCATGTTTGATGATACATGTTAACTTGAGTTTGTGTAAAGATTAAACCATGGTTATATGAGTGGTTAGGGTTTTGTTTATTTACTTATTCATTCATTTATTTCTTTTGTTCATTTTGGCAAAAGAAAATGATAAAGAGAAAATGGTGGCTTTCTTTGTTCTTTGCTTGAAGCTTCTTGAAGCTTCAAAGCATCTTTGACTAAGTGACCATTTTGTCTTCATGCTTAACCCTAACCATTCAGACTAACCCTAGTTCATTCTCTACACTAAACCAAGGTTAGGATATGATAAGTATTCATTTTATTATTCTTTTTGCATAATACTTATAATATTCTATCATCTTCTTCTTGTTCTTCTTCAAGAAGAAAACCTAGCTTTCATCAATGGTGATTTGATGAAAAGAGTGAGAAATCCAATTCTAAAGTGAACCCACCTCCTATTTCTTCATCCTCTATCTCTTGCCAAGTAGTATAGGGTGTTTTCTTCACAAGTTTCATGACTTGGTGAAGTGGGAGCTTGATCTTGTGATGCCTCGACGTAGATCATCTTCGGCATCGTTGTCGATGACCTAGCCCGCCCATTTCTCCGATGAAGCCGACGCTAGAGCTCGGGATTGGATTTGGACAGCAAGGGGACTTCATCATGGAGCTATGGAGGTGGAGGACCGGATCTACAAAGGTTGTATTTTCGTTCTTTTAGTTAAGTTGTTAACTAGTTTCATTTGTCGCCTAAAATTCTAGTTAACGAACTAGTCTAGGGTTTCTCGGCACCGTAAAATTTGAAATTTGCATGGTTGATGCCTTGTGAGACCTCCTTAGTATGCCTAGGAACCCTACAGTGGTATCAGAGCCTAGCTAGAGCCTTAGGCGATGCGTAGACGGGGTTTAAAGTCCGATCGAACCGAAATCCCATTTCCAAAATGCTCTCTGGACTTTTTTCAAAAACTGGGTTTTTCCAGATTAAAAATTCTTAAAAAATTCAGCAGGGAATTATAAGAATTACGGTGCAAAAATTTTCTAAAGATGCTTCTAAAGAGCGGCGGAACCGCGGCAGAAGCTTGGCTTCTGCGGCGGTTCCGCGGCCAATATATGTGATCACTCTTCAATTTTTGCACAGTAACTCCTATATTTTGGTTCTGGATTTTCTGGGATTTTTTAATATTTATTCAAGAGTTGAATATTCTGGGGTGTTTTGGAGCTTTGATGATTCGATCGGAAATTTCAAACTTTGTCTATGTGTTTTTCCAGGTAAATTTTAGAATATGTTAAAAAGTTCGACCGGATATAAATACCCACTTTTTCCTCTGCCGGGAAACTTCCAATTGTTGGATTTTTCCGTAGTTTATTGACGTTCTAAGTAGTGCAAGTAACGCGATGGTTCCTCTAGAAGACAACAAACCTTAACTCGATTATGTGACCGTCTTGAACTGCCCTTTGAACCTTAGGGTTTGGGGCAGTACGGCGTGCCACATGTGAGGCGTTGGCATGACCCTTCTACGGCTGGACCGTTGGTACTGAGGCACGAAGTGAATGTTTTTAAACTTATTTCATGTGTTGATCTGTTTCGGGAAAACTTGGGTGTTCGATTGTTCAATCGGAAAGTTTAACATTTTTTGTTTATCTGGAATGTGAGACAATACTTGGAATCCACAAGTAGTTATGAGATAACTGAATGAATGTTATAAACATAGCAGTTTAGTCTCACTTGATCGGTTGCCACGGAATTTTGATGTGATCAAAAGTCCGTCGTAATCACGTAGCGTACGCGGATACTCGCCGGATAAACTTAATAGACAGCTGCATCCCTTAGCCCCGACCAAGTGACTGTAGGAGAACCCCATCGCCGAAAGCATCCATCAGGGTGCTCGCGGCAGCGGTGTTCCGCCTTGGTGCACTTCGTCGACGATATCGGGGGTGCGGCCGTCTACTAAAGTTTGCGACGAGCATTCGATCAGTTTGTCGGGAATCTTGTTGAATTGCCCGACTTGATATTGAACAGAGTTTTCGATAATGAGACTAAAATGCGGGGTTTATAATTGTTAGGCATGTGATGTCTAAGTAATTCATTTGATTAGGCATGCGATGTCTAAAGAGATTGCGGATTCCAACTGTTGTAGTTTTACACTTTCTTTTCTGTGACCGTATGTGTAATGTATGATATCGTCGGTTTCGTTGCTATATGTCAACGACAATTGGGATACACATGTTTACTTACGTTGATGACATGTGTTGCTGGATATGTTATATTGGATCGTCGTGTTTGAATAGCCGGGGGGTTTTTATGTGAGATGAGTGTTTTTCATTTTCATTCATGTAAAAACTTGTATGTAATATTCTTTTATTGGGGCACTTCCAGGTTGCGGACGTTGTCACCGTTGATGTAAATTATTTACTTTTCCACACTAGGATAGACTCAAGGAGGAGGGCACAAGTAACCGGGTTCTGGAGTCCAGTGGGAGACCAACTCGAGGAGTCGAGTCCGGGTCTCCTAACTCTAGAATTGGTAGGGTTGCTTGCCGCTTTCGTAGGGGTCTTGGGGTGTGGGTTTGGATATTCATCGCGACCGTGGAATCCGTGTTTTATACTGGCTCGTATTGAAAACACGGACGTCCTAGTATATCCAATATTTCATATGATATTTTCTGCTGCGATATCTGTGATGTGATCATATGATATGTTCTGTGATAGATACTGTATATAGTATATATGATATATTATATAGGCGTTACTTATGTTTTACACCCGTGCTAGCCCTGCCCCGCTCTGCCGTTAGTCACTTAACCTAACGGTGCACGAGGGGACATCGAGGCGAATGCGGATGGCATAAGTGTACGTCGTATTTATCTGTGATGTTTAGGTACTTAAATGATGGGACTTCATTAATGAGATTAATGAAATAAAAGAAACCTAAGATGTTGTAGAATCGAATTTCAAAATAAAACAGGTAGCTACAGTTCTTGCTTTGCACAGCGGTATATATGATATATCCTGCACCTTATTCGATAAGGAAAGGACCGAAATCCCTTCACTAGGAGTGACTCCTTTAGCAATAACTGGCAGATGCTATACACTCGGTTTGTCTTTGATTGCTTTTAAGAGTTCTGCTTTGCATAGAGATATATATGATATATCCCGCACCTCATTCGACGAGGAAAGGGCCGACGATCCCTTCACCGGGAGTGACCCCTTTAGAAAAACTAGAAAAGCCTCAAAAACACTCCATTTTTAAAATCATTTGATTCTACAACGATATCAAGTTCATTACGCAATAGGTTTTCAGAAAAACCTGTTGTAGCCCTCCGTCATTTCAGATAAGTACTAGTTAGTATTCGTGCTGCGGTAGTTTGGCCTCCGTCAAGGCGTAGTGTACGGTAGCTAACTAGTGCTTATCTGCTAGCATATGATGCGATTGGATTAGGGTATTCGTACGGCATTGTTTGGCCTCTGTCAAGGGTCGTGCGGGTGGGTTTAATTCAATCAGGAAATGACGGGTTGAACTTGACTAGCGAACTATGGGTAGTTTGGCCTCCGTCAAGGTCATAGGACGCTAGGGGCAAAATATTATCGGGAATTTCAAGTGTTGAAAATTGCAATGAGATTACATACCTTCTATGATATAGTTGGATCCCGATACCCACTGCGAGTAATTGTTACTCCTGGGAGAGTTTTACACATTACAATTAGCCGATCAAGTAGGTGTCTAGAAAAGTGTCAACGGGGTTACGCCTCTGGGAAAACGAGGTTTACATTAATTAGGTTCCTGCGAAAGCACGGGGGACCTCCCTCAAAGTACCGACACAGGCCTGGCTGAAAGATTGGCGAACTTGTAGCGTGTAATTAATCCCGGCTATTCTTTCCTTTTAGGGTTTGAAGGAAGATTTGATAAAAACAGTGGGAGCCATCCTGATTAGATAAAATAATAACCAATCTGATCTTGCAAGAGCGCACGCTGAGTGTTTTCTTCTCTCTCTCTCCACGTAGCGACCATATCACGCCTTAATCAAGATAATAATACGGAATATTGACCGAACCCGCTTGTTATACTGAGCTGGGGAACGTTGGTCCCGCTCCAACTTATAATTGTTATAAGACAGAGCGGGAAATTGGGGATTACCAGAATTCCCGTGCCGCCCAAACGAAGGGAGTGCATGCTGATGCATCATCTTCGGGTGTGTTCGTTATAAAGAACTGAGAACGGGTGATAAGTTTCATGAGACAGAAAACGGGGCAAGTGTTGCAGCCAAGTCTGTTGGTCACTGTTGTTTACCCCAATCAGAGCAAAGCTCTGTTCAAATTCCAAGGCGGGAGATAAAGCAATGCTTCATCTTCCTCCAATCAGAAACAAAGCTTTGCTTTGAAAATTTAAACTTTAATAAATGAAGCAACGCTTCAGCTGCGCAAGCACTGCACTGCGCGATACGTGTCAGCGCAGTTGCTCTGCGCTACGTGACATGTGTCAGCGCAGCTGCGCTGGCACAGTTGCGCTGTGCTCTGCGCTGCGCGACACGTGTCAGCGCAGATACTCTGATCTGCGCTAGCACAGTTGCGCTGCGCTATGCGCTGCGCGACACGAGTCAGCGCAGATGCGCTAGCGCAGTTGCGCTGCGCTCTGCGCTGCGCGACACGTGTCAGCGCAGTTGCGCTAGCGCAGTTGCGCTGCGCTGTGCGCTGCCCGCTGCGCGACACGTGTCACGCGCTGGGGCATCTGCGCCAAACAGAATTAAATTTCTAAGAAATCTTTTCTGTTCTTGTTAAAACAAAAAGATTTTCTTCTGCAAAGCAGAAGCCCTTGGATCAAAGATCCAACGGTGGGGAAAATTCCCCAAATCACTCAGAGAAAGATCTCTTTAACAAATTTAACTAATTTTTGGGCACTATAAAAAGGACCCTAGGCCTCAATTCAAAGGCATCAACATTTCTTTAAAAAAAAATCAAGTCAAGAAGCTTCAAACAGAGAGAACTCTGAGAAAATTCCAAGAAAAAGGTAAAGAACCTTCATAAAATAGAAAAAATTTCTTCTAATAGATCATTGATCTAAAAACAAGATCAATGATCTTTACATAAAAAACAGTGCTTTGCACTTCTTATGAACCTCTGGTTCTTTAAAATAAGAAAACAATAAAATAAAAAAATAGTGCTTTGCACTTTTATGAACCTCTGGTTCTTGAAAAAAAAAAGAAAAATTTATTTTTCCTTGATCTAATTTAGATCAAGAAATCAAATAGTGCTTTGCACTTCTGTTCTTGAATCTAAAAGATTCTTAGAGCTCTGCACTTCCAAACTGCGCTGTTGCGCTCTTAAGAGAGCGCCACGTGTCAGCTATAGAACCACTTGCACTACGCGCTCTTGAAATAGAGCTTTGCTCTCTGAAATTGGCGCAACTCGCCAGAGCGCGCCACGTGTCAGCAGCGTAACAGCGCAACGCACTAGCGCAGCGCACTGCGCTGTTGCGCTTGCGCTCACCAGAGCATGACACGTGTCCTCACCACAAGCGCTTACGCTCAGTAATTGGCGCAAAGCGCCAGACAAATGCACTGCATTGCTTACAAAAGGGGCCAAGCCCAATTAAAAAAGGCCTAACAGGCCTAATAAAATGCAGTGCATTATTTTAGAAAAAAGGCAGAGCCCAAACCAAAACAGATGCTCTGCATCATAAATAAAGGGACAGAGCCCAAATCAAAAAGGCCTAGCAGGCCAGAATAGAATGCGGTGCATTATTAAATATGGGCAAAGCCCTAGCACAGGCCTAATAGGCCAAAGATCAAGTAAAATGTTGAATATTCTCAACGGGACTTAGCCCAATCATGGCCGTAAGTCCCCAAATTAAATTGACTGAGCGATATTGGTCCTTTAAATCAATTTATATCCGGTTCGAGGGTACATCTCCGAACTCCTCTGACACACGTCGTTGTAATCATTCAACGTCGTCAGAGAGGTGACGGGTCCCGACGACCACACCCTTTAATATCGGAACGTCCCTAAACTAATATCGGACCGAAACGTCCCTAAACTAATAACGGACCACCACGTCTTTAAACTGGAATATGGACCCCCATGTCCCTAAACTGGCCATGGACCACAACGTCCTTAAACTACCTATGGACCACTATGTCCCTAAACTGGAACAATAGAGCCTCCAAATGCTCTTTTGGCGGATCTAAACGGTCCCGTTAAAGTTGATCTTAGCCCCAAATATGGCTGACGTATCCTTAAACATTTAAATGAATGATAAAACTCCAAATCAACTTTGGTCCAAGGGTATATTTCTGAACTCCTTTGATACCTGTCGTTGTAATCCTTCAACGACGTCAGAGAGGTGACGAATCCCGATGGCCATATATTAATTGGATCACCACGTTAAGTCGATCTTAGTCCAAAACAGGACTAACGTATCCTTAACAAACGTTTAAGTTGATCTTAGCCGCAACGCGGCTAATGCATCCTTAAACTAAAAATACCAAACCCAAATCTAAGTAAATACGGATTTGGACTAATCCACGTCCTATGGGCGACGACATTACTCAGTCTCCGTATACAATCCACGGGCAACCACAAACAAAACAAACACATACGACACGAAGTGAAATTCTGGAGAAGGAGAAAGTTGTTACCGCGACGCGGTAGCGTAATTAACTGCAGGGGCTTGCGCCTGCACGGAAGAGCGTCCCCACAATCAAAACCCCCCTCAAGCGAGGGGGAATCTGACGAAGTCTGTTACATCGGTCGCATCCGTCTAAACCTCCGATACAAGGTGCCATAAATCAACTTGGCATCTTCGGAGAGGTAGACGGATAAAACCAAATAGCATCTGCCCCGAATCTCAGTGCCAGGACTTCACGGTCCTGCGCGCCGTCTTTCGGAGGGGAACAGATTCTGGCACGCCCGGTGGGACCTCTTCCTCTTTCCACTCCACACTTCGTGTGTCGTCTTCGCGAACCAATCGCGGTTTGTTAAATGGTTGCCTTTGAATTTTCGAGTTACTAAGATTTGATCTTTTTCCTGGCGCAGAACTCAAGATTCAATGGCCTTCAACTGCACCAACTGCTCGAAGTGCCACTGCAATGGACGCTCCACCTCCCCCGGAGGTGTAGCATATGGGCCCCAAGCGGCTTCCTTCCTCGCTCTGCCGGTAGACCAGGTGACCCAAGCCACCACCGGCTTGTTCTTCGGGACCATGATCCCACCTACAAGCTTCTCTGCACCAATACCTGCACCGGAAGTAAGCAAAAAGTCGGTCTTCGACCGGCTCACTGCTACGACGGCCCCTTTCAACGGGTCGCCCGTTACCAAACCGACAGCCTCCATTTTCGCCAGGCTAGATCAGAACCATAGAGTGGCCGTCCCAAAGAGGGAAACGGCCGCTGCTCCGGAAGACGTTAAAGCGGTTTCTCCCATCAAAGAATCGGTCTTCGCGAGATTGACGATTCCCACTCCTGCCCCTATTGGTCAAAAGGCATCAGTCTTCAATAGGCTGACATTGGCAGTCACCCCACATTCAAACAGGGGGCAAAAAGAAACTATCTCTATCTCCGAGCCAGTCCCAACGGCTCATCGTGCTCGACGTCACCATTGGAAACGAGTGAGAAAGGCAGGGGGCAACTCCCCCTCAGGACTAACTCCACCGGCTCCAGTAGTAGAAGTCAATGCTGCTGTTCCAACTGGGAACAACTTTGAACTGCTGAGGAGGGTACGTAAGAATTCTCCAACCGCTACACTGAAAAGATCTCCTCCGCCTGCGGAGAGAGCTCCAGAAACGAAGCAAGAACATCCTCCTCAACGGCTGTCCTCAAGAATTTATAAAGTTTGGCGGAGGGTTCAAGACTCTGTGATCGACCCGGATCACTCCCGTCAACGAAAGAAGACGAAGGTGCAAAAAGGAAAAGACCGTCCTATTGAACAGCAAGGGACAACGATCGCTAGGGTACCCACTACAACGGCCCCTTCAACTTCAACGGCCCACAAAAGAAGAAGGCCAGAGAAAACCCCCGCGCCGGCGAAAAATGTCCAAGGTAGTGGACCCAAACGCCCTAAGTCAGGGGGCATTATAGTTCATACGGTGTACATGGCATCGGGAAAAGAAGATAGCCGCATATCAACAGGTCATAGACCGCTTACACGATCAGTGACCAAGGCCCAGGAGCAGCAACAAAAGCTCCAGGAGATGATAAACGCTATGGCCGCACTTACAGGTCCAAAAAAGAACCCTGAAACATCCTCGGATGAACGTCAGGAGGAAGAAACCGAAGCCGAATTCCTTCGTCGGATATTGGAGAAGAAGGACAAAGAGGCTGCTGAACAAGCAGCCAACATACAGCGTATGGGCCTCTTCTTCCAGGACATGATAGGGATGATGATACAAGATCCCCCGGCTGAAGAGCCCCCGATCGTCCTTGGTGACGATAGGGGAGAAACATCAAATCCTCTACCAGCTCTGTCGACGGCTAAAGAGGATACAATCTCCAAGGCTGATTTGGATGAGTACATCGCCCAGCAGATACGGGTTCATCATGCAACCGAAGCGGCCGGTCACGTCGTAAAAACGGAGCGGCCATATCCAAGTTGGTACGATCAAATCAAGTACCCACCCGGTTACACAATTCCCAAGTTCCATGTCTACAAAGGGACGGGCAATCCTCACCAACATGTCGCCCAGTTCAGGGCCCTCTGCGGCAATACCGGTGGTGACGACAAGTTGTTGCTTCGCCAGTTCGTTGGAAGTTTATCAGATACAGCGTTCGAGTGGTACTCTGAGCTCCCTAATGACTCTATTAAGACCTTCGCGGAGATGGAGCTGCTGTTTACCCAACGTTTTGCAAGTGCCAGTGAACGTACCCCGATGACGGCACTGATTAACGCCAGGGTAAAACCCGGCGAGACATGGGTTCAGTACGCTATACGGTGGCGTAATCTATGGTCGAAGTGCGAGCAGAGCATAGAAGAAGCTCCTGCGGTGGGAATGTTTGTTGGAACCCTTGATCCACAAGCAACCATCTCACAGTTTATGATATTCTTCAAGCCGACTAACTTCCAGGCTTTGATTGACAAACTAGCGCAGATGGACCAGATGGGCCATAAACCTCCTCTCCCAAAGCCGGACTCCCGAAATGACAAAGGAAAGGGAAAAGCGATCGTTGTCGCTAATGCTCAACAATAACCGAGCGACTCGAAGCCGGTTGCTCGTCCAAACAATACGCGTCCATACGTGCCCCTTGAGGATAGGATGGGACGTCCTTATTCCTTCCCCCGCGATAAAACGAGGAGGCTATTCGAGCTGGCATTGCGCAACAGACTCATAAATCTGCTATATCCAAAACGTCCGTTGCAACCGAATGACGTCAACGAGCCCAACTACTGCCCTTACCATCGAGTGCTAGGCCATCCGATCGAGGATTGCTACGTTTTCAAAAATTGGCTTGAAAACCAGTACCGTCAGGGCAAATTTGCGCTATCTGACAAATGGAAGGTGAATCCCCCACAACCCCACACCTCTAAGGGGACAAATATGCTGGGGGCAACATGCTCCGTAATTGAAGAAGCTCCTTGGGAGGTCGTATTATCAGCCAAGACAAAGAGGATGCTAAACGATCTTCAGACATGTCCAGCGATCAAGTGGAAGAACCCGCTGGAACCGCAGGTCATTGAAGGGATGTTGAAGCCACGTCCAACTCTGAAGACCGATGGTAGTGGACCAAACACTCGCAATCAGTTGTCAAAATCTTCGAAGAAGAAGAAAAA
This sequence comes from Agapanthus africanus, assembly GCA_030015575.1. Classification (NCBI taxonomy): domain Eukaryota; kingdom Viridiplantae; phylum Streptophyta; class Magnoliopsida; order Asparagales; family Amaryllidaceae; genus Agapanthus; species Agapanthus africanus. The sequence continues at coordinate 401,913,398 of JASDDO010000008.1, forward strand.
GAAGTCAAAGAAGCCCGTGAAGCCTGGCGACAAGCGCACGGACTTACAAAAGCAAATTGACGCGCTAGATGAATACAACCAAAAAGCGCGGACTCCCATTACGCTCCAAGAGTTCCTCGACCATGTCTTTCAAGAAGAAGATGAGGGAGAAAGTTCATCGGATGAATCCGAGGAATATGTAGCAAGCTGTCATATGATCTCTCATTCGATCGCGAACGATGAGGAGACTTCTGGCACTAAAACGCTGGGGTCAGATACCGAATCAAAAATTCCGGAGCTATCAGTCGAAATGATTGACGCGTTCCTTAACGAAGCTCGACTGAAAAGTAAAGCTGATCGAGAACACGAGACGGCTATATTTGAAAGGGCCATGCGCCAGCGACTTGATGAAAGAGCTGAGACGATCCCGCTGGAGCTAAACACTTCCGCTACCGACAAAAGCCAATTCAAGATAAAGAAAAGGTTTGCTAAGGCCATATCAATGGACATGAAGCTACCATCCTCTGGAGGAAACATCACCGATGAAATAGAAATGCACCCCTCTTATTGCTTATATCATCAGAAGGTCTCGCACCCCACTCAAGGGTACAAAACTTTCGATAAATGGTGGCAAGGATACGTCGCTCATCGACAACGCTTTAAGCGGGAAAAGCGTAAAACTCGTCGAGAGCAAAGAAATACGACCAAAGAGATTGAAAGAACTACCGGTGATTGTCACGTAGTTAACACTGGCGGGTCACAACTGCCTACATTCGGGAGCGACTCGGATGAGGAGCTGGAACTTGCCCCTCTCTTTAAAGAGTCAACTTCGGGAAAAGAAGAAGAGCCAAAGGTCTGCGAAAATATCCGGCTGCGGAATCGGACGCTGCCTGAAAAGAACCTCGGACCCTTGAGCAGAAAAGATAAAGGGAAAGAAAAAGCCTCTGAAGATATCGTCTTAGATGACCAAGTGGTGGAAGAGCTAAGCGCCAACAACCCGCCGAAGAAGAATAAAGTAGATTACAACGTCTTAGCACATCTGAGAAAGCTGCCCTCACAGCTCAGCATTCTTGACGCCCTTTTGCTATCAAAAGAGGCGAGATATTCATTGATTAAGGCGCTCCAAGATCCGGAACAATTCCAAGCATGCCTGGCCGAGGAAAAGATGAAGAATGAATTGGAGGAAGTGCACACGGCTGATGTTACTTTTGGCGATGAAGACCTTCTATTAGGGACGTGCGAACACAATCGCCCTCTCTATGTCTCGGGATACTGCCATGATATAAAGATAGGCAAAATCCTGATCGATAACGGGTCGTCTGTTAACCTACTCAACGTGCGGGTGTTGAAGGAAATCTGCATGAACGTCCAGCACCTTGCTCGGGACAAGATCACCATCTCCGGGTTTGACTCCCAATCATCAAAGACTCTTGGATCTGTGATACTGACGCTACGCTTCGGGCTACTCGTCACGGACATTAAGTTCCACGTCATAGACGCCAAGACATGCTACAACGCTTTGCTCGGCCGACCATGGTTACACGAGTACAACATCATACCTTCTACACAACATCAGTGTATGAAGTATTTTAAGGATGGTTGCGAGTATACCGTGATGGGAGAACTGAACCTGTTCTCTGTCAACGAAGTTCACAAGTGTGAAGATGCCAAATACTTCTTACCGGATTTCGAAGACACGGAGAAGTGTCATAAGCCGGAGAACAAAACTAACGCAACCATCCCTGTCTTCGGCAGCGATACCGAGGAGGAGGAGGATATAGTTTATTCAGGTCCGCCCCAATACACTGAACCGGGACCATCCGCCCCTTCACTGATCTTTGGTAGTGATTCAGAGGATGAAGTCCATGCTGTATTCCCTGCTCGGCTTTCAATACGAGCTTCTGCTGATGAAGAGCGAAGTCTGCAGATAGCCATGGTGCAGCCTAAACACCAAAAAGAACTGGATGCACTTAATATTTACAATATAGAAGAGCTACAAACATTCTACATCCCTCCCAAGCAAGAGAGCGAGAAAGCAATTTTGTTTTACCGCTCTGAAGAAACCAAGGTAGAAAAAGAAATCTGGCATGGTACGGATTCTACGCTCGACAGGCTTCAGCCTATCCGTCTTCCCAGATATTATACAGAGGGTTTGAGAAAGCTGCTGAAACGCCAGGGGATATCCTTCAAGCAGACCGTTCAAAAAGCCAAATTCTATGACAGGGTCTGGAATGTTCCCGGGACTCAACGCAAGCTGCCTAACGGGAGAATGGAAACAAAAGGGCTTGGATACATCCGGTCAAAGAAACGAGAGTTACTACCCGGATGCTACGTCGTGTATGACCTTGATGAAGAAGCGGATGCTCAATGGGAGGACGCTAATTCTAAGCCAGTGAAAGTTTCAGATGCAAAGGAGCCCAGTCCGTCGTTCGAGGAACAAATGGGCAAACTCATAAGGGAAGCGGGTTAAAAAGTCCGAGATGATCACAATCGTGAAATATTTACAATATAGAAGAGCTACAAACATTCTACATCCCTCCCAAGCGAGAGAGCGAGAAAGCAATTTTGTTTTACCGCTCTGAAGAAACCAAGGTAGAAAAAGAAATCTGGCATGGTACGGATTCTACGCTCGACAGGCTTCAGCCTATCCGTCTTCCCAGATATTATACAGAGGGTTTGAGAAAGCTGCTGAAACGCCAGGGGATATCCTTCAAGCAGACCGTTCAAAAAGCCAAATTCTATGACAGGGTCTGGAATGTTCCCGGGACTCAACGCAAGCTGCCTAACGGGAGAATGGAAACAAAAGGGCTTGGATACATCCGGTCAAAGAAATGAGAGTTACTACCCGGATGCTACGTCGTGTATGACCTTGATGAAGAAGCGGATGCTCAATGGGAGGACGCTAATCCTAAGCCAGTGAAAGTTCCAGATGCAAAAGAGCCCAGTCCGTCGTTCGAGGAACAAATGGGCAAACTCATAAGGGAAGCGGGTCAAAAAGTCCGAGATGATCACAATCGTGAAATGGCAACCTATGAGAAAGCCAAAATGCAGCGCCTCCTTCAACAGGCAGTAAAAGACGAAGATGCTGCCCCATGTCAACCTGATACAAAAAGGGCTGGACGCGGAGGCAGAAACAGGTCGAAAGGCCAAAGAGGCGCTCAACAGCAACAAAGCAGGGCTAAGAAGCCACGCAAATGGGAGTCAAGTGTTATTGATCTATCCCTTATGAAGAAAATGGGTCGAGCATACTCGTTTCCTCGGGAAAAGACGAAGAAGATACTCGATCTTGCCCTAAAGCATCGAATGCTTACATTGCCGGAGTCTAAACACCCCGAAAAAGCGGGCGAAGCCTCACACCCGGACTATTGCTCTTACCATCGAGTGATAGGTCATCTTCTTGAAGATTGCTTCACCTTCAAGAATTGGGTCGAAGATCAGTACCAGCTTGGTAAATTCGCTCTGTCCGACAACTGGAGGGTAGCACCACCACAAAAGCACGAACCCAAGGCCACGAAAGAAAAACCAGTTCCACATTGGGACTGGAAGCGAATTCGTACCTGTCACATGATAACAATACTAAAAGGAGAACCCGAGAACATGGACGGCCTTCCTTGGTGCCTCGAAAAAAACAATGATGAGGTAATCTCAGAATTTCCCCCAGCTCCGAAAGAACTAGAGGATGGAATACATACCACTGCAGATAACCTCAAGAAAATCGAGTTGGGGACGGTAAACGACCCGCGATCGACATTCGTCAGCGAGCTGCTGTCTGAAGAGAGGGTGGCTGCGTTAAAGGACGTCTTTGTGCAGCATAAAGATTGCTTCGCATGGAACTATTCCGAGATGCCGGGACTAGATCCAGAAGTTGCTGTACATAGACTAGCAATATCCCCGAACATCAAGCCAGTCAAACAGGCGCCGAGAAGAATGCGACTCGAGCTTGAGATGAGCATCAATACCGAGGTCAAAAAGTTAATCGACTCTGGCTTCATCCAGGAAGTTCAATACCCTGAATGGATCGCCAACATCGTCCCAGTGATGAAGAAAAATGGGACAGTGCGCATTTGCGTAGACTTCCGGGATCTTAATAAAGCTTGCCCGAAGGATGATTTCCCAGTGCCAGTTACCGAACTGATGATAGACAATACATCCACTCATGAGGTTTTCTCCTTCATGGATGGCTCATCAGGGTATAATCAGATAAAGATGCATCCTGAAGACTAGAAGCACACCGCCTTCAGGACCCCTCTAGGTATATTCTGTTATAAAGTGATGCCCTTCGGTTTAAAGAATGCCGGTGCCACTTATCAAAGGGCCATGACAAAGATCTTCGATGACCTTATACACGAAATCGTCGAATGCTATATCGACGATCTCGTGGTTAAAAGCAAATCATACGAGGAACATCTCGAGCATTTGAAGACCGTATTTCAACGCCTTCGGCAATACAATTTGAAGATGAATCCTCTTAAATGTGCGTTCGGGGTTTCCTCGGGCAAATTCCTGGGATTCATCGTCCGACACCGAGGTATTGAGATAGATCCGTCTAAAATCTAGGCGATCATGGAAATGCCTCCGCCGAGAACTCTTAAACAGTTGCGATCTCTCCAGGGAAAGCTCGCATACATACGGCGATTTATAGCCAACTTTTCAGGCAAGTGCCGTCCCTATAGCCACCTGATGAAGAAGGGAACTCCATTTGGCTGGGATCAAAAATGCCAAGGCGCACTGGATGAGATCAAGCAATATTTGCAAAACCCTCCAGTGTTGGCTGCTCCAGTTAAGGGAAAGCCTCTCATTCTTTACACGGCCGCCCTTGAAGGTTCTTTGGGCGCATTATGGGCACAAGAGAATGACAGGGGGAAAGAAAGAGCACTCTACTACTTAAGTCGAGTGCTGCTGGGGGCAGAAAGCAATTACTCCCCCATTGAAAAACACTGCCTGGCGTTGATCTTCGCAATAACAATGCTTAGACATTACGCATTAGCGCATGAAGTCCATCTCATTTCAAAGGTGGACCCCCTTAAATATCTAATGTCAAAATCCATATTGACTGGACGACTCGCTAAATGGGCCCTTCTCTTAATGGAGTTCTCGATAACGTATCAACCTCTCAAAGCAGTGAAAGGCCAGGCCATCGCCGACTTCCTCGCTGAACATCCCATACCTGCCGATTCTCCTCTAAATTGCGATCTTCCAGACGAACATGCGTTTGATACAATCGACAGTGGTGATACCCAATGGGAACTCTATTTTAATGGCGCATCTTCCATGAAGAAGCGCAAACAAAACACCCCTATAATCAAATCGGGGGTAGGCCTCATCTTTGTAACTCCACAAGGAGGGATAATGCGCTTCGCATTCTCCTTAACAGAGCCGAGGACAAACAATGAAGCTGAATATAAAGCCTTGATAGCAGGTCTCGAGATCGCCATTGACATGGGAATTGAAAACCTCCTCATATACGGGGATTCTCAACTGGTCGTTAGTCAAGTAAACGGCGACTACCAAACGTGCAAACCGGAGTTGGTAAAGTACGGGGAAAAGGTGCAACAACTGTTGACCCAAATTCCCTCCTATACTTTGGAGAACATACCGCGCGCGGAAAACCACAAAGCAGACTCGTTGGCCAAACTTGCTAAAGAGCTGGCTGACGAGAACCTCGATGACGTCAGAATCATGGTACAAAGCCGTCGGGTGCTTGCCCCAGCAGAAATATCTCCGGAATCATCCGAAGAAAAAGGAGCGAACGAGCAGACTACCCTGCAAGTAAAAGATTGGGAAAATACTGAGGATTGGAGAGAAGTCTTCATAGACTACTTTAAATCCCACCGAATGCCCGAAGAAGCGTCCACAAGACATCAGCTCATGAAACGAGCTCTATCTTTCGCCTTCGTCAATGATACTCTATAAAAGAGGTCATTTGATTCTCTGTGGTTGAGATGCCTAGGACCTGACGAAGCGAGAAGGGTCGTCCAGGAAGTTCACGACGGACTCTGCGGTTCTCACCAAGCAGGACTAAAGATGAAGTTGAAGATCAAACGGATGGGCTACTACTGGCCCACGATGATTCAGGATTGCATCGAATATGCGAAGCAATGCCACTCATGTCAAATTCATGGGGATTTCATCCACCAGCATCCAAATCCATTACATCCAACGGTGGCTAGCTGGCCATTCGAAATGTGGGGAACTGACATAGTCGGCCCCATCGAACCAGCATCGTCTAGAGGACATCGTTTCATCCTGGCGACGACTGACTACTTCTCCAAATGGGCAGAAGCAATACCGTTGAGAGAAGTGAAGATGGAGAATATCCTCCATTTCTTCAAAACGCACGTCATATATCGGTTTGGAACTCCGAGGCGGATCATCTCCGATAACGGGCCAGCCTACCGAAGTCATAAAATCAGCCGCTTCGCACAGCAGCATAACATAGACTGGAGATATTCCTCAGTCTATAATCCACGAGCTAACGGTCTCGCCGAGGCCTTCAACAAGACCATGACGAAAATTATAAAGAAAACAGTGTCCCGAAGTAAGAAAGACTGGCATGAAAGACTGCAAGAAGCTCTTTGGGCGTATCGAACCACGTTCAAGACAGCCACAAACACAACGCCATACGCGTTGGTGTTCGGTACGGAAGCAGTACTCCCCCTCGAGATAGAATTGCCCTCTTTGCGAGTGGCAGTTCACTACGAGCCGACGGATGAAGAAAATGCTCACCTACAATTTGAAGAGCTGGATGTTCTTGATGAAACCCGGTTACTAGCACAACAAAATCTGGAAGCTTATAAAGCAAAGATGACGCGCTCATATGAAAGATTGACCCGACCAAGGACATTCCGCCGAGGCGAACTCGTGCTAGTGGTCAAAAGGCCTATGATCCCCAATCGCGCCAAGAGGGGAAAATTCGAACCAAACTATGAAGGCCCGTACATCATAGATAAAGTTTACCAGGGTGGGGCCTATCTACTCATGGACATGCATGGTGAAAGGCCTTTCAGGCCAATAAATGGTCGCTTCTTAAAGAAATACTACGCTTAATGAGTCACGGCCTAGGTAAATGATAGATGACGACGACTATGTCCTCTCGCTGTCTTCCTAAGCTCGAAACTTTATAAGCAGTAGCCTGCCTCTCAACGCAGGACCGAAATGTCCTTAAACTAACAGCGGACCGAAATGTCCTAAAACAAATAGCAGACCGAAACGTCTTTAAACTACTATCGCAGCATCTTTAGGCCAGCGAGATTAAAAAATATATATATATAAAAATAAAATAAAAGAAAGAACGGTATGTCCATAAGCAAAAAAAGGGGCACGGATGAAAACCCGAAAGGGCGCCGTGAGTAAAAACAGCAGGACTACCGGCGAGTGTTCGTGAAAACCCGAAAGGGCGCGACCTCGTAAAAAAAAAAGAAGAAGAAAATAAAAAAGAAGAAAATAAAAAAAACGGTATGTCCATAAGCAAAAAGGGCACGGATGAAAACCCGAAAAGGCTCCGTGAGTAAAAACAGCAGGACTACCGGCGAGTGTTTGTGAAAATCCGAAAGGGCACAACCTCGTTAAAAGACACTTACAAGATCCTCTCGACCTTGTAAGGAGAAAGCACCTGCGTGAGATCCTTACGACTCACAAGGGAGCAACATACTTAGGGTTCCTCACGATTCCTAGGGAGAAAATACACTTGCGAGATCCTCACAACTCGTAAGGAGAACTCTCTTATGGGACCCTCACGGCTCATAAGATTTGAAAGTCTTAAGTTACAGAGATCTAAACCTGTGCTTAAGCAACCCCCACAACTTTCGTTATGGCCCTACAAGTGGTCCTATATTGGCCCTTGTATACAATCCACGGGCGCGAATACACATTTCCCTAACCAAGTCCCATCCGAGACTAGGGATATGTTTGCATGGTGAACAACCCTTGTAAATCCTCTCGACTTACAAGGAGAAAACCTTTTGTAAGATCCTTACGACTTACAGAGGAAACGAACACTTACGAATCCTCACAATTCCTAAGGAGAAAATACACCTACAAGATACTCACGACTTGTAGGAAGAAATACCTTTGTGGGACCCTTACGGCTCATGAAGTCAAAAGCCTTAGTCGGCGGGACCTTAACCCTGGTCACTAAGCCTCCTTTGTTCGACAACGACAGAGGCAAATGATGATTCGCTCCTGGTGATATCCCAGTTGCAGCGGTGCTGATGCCGAAATCAGTGTCCAATTTCAGGTTTACAGCAAAAAACCAGTAGGCCGCTCATGCATACGAAATAGCCGAAATGATGGGGCAACTTGTATTAAAAAGCAGCAAGTAAAATGTATGCATGCAAAATAGCCGAAATGATTGGGTAACTCGTAATAAAAAGCAACGAGTAAAAATAAAATAAATAGCCGAAATGATTGGGCACCGCGAAAAATAGCCGAAATGATTGGGCAATCGCGACCTTCGCGATATGAAAGCTGAAATGATTGGGCACCGCGAAAAACAGCCGAAATGATTGGGCAATCGCGACCTTCGCGATATAAAAGCTGAAATGATAGAGCATCGCGGAGATAAAACAAAAAAAAAGAATGATGATAAAACTCTGGCCCTACAGTTAGGATCACATCGATCCCTGTATACAATCCAAGGGCGTAAATAAAGAGGGAACCATACTTTCCCAGCGGGCTCCGTCAGAGGACGAAGCCAAACCTCAACGGTTCATTTCAACCGAAGAAGCCAATGACTTCAGCAAAACTCCTCGACTCACGGATACAAACACTCCTTGACGAGATCCTTCTGATTCGCATTGACTCGTAGAGCCACCAGAGCCTCTGTGGGAACCCTCGACTCGTTTCAAACCCCAAGGAAACAAATAATCCTTGGCGCTTGGGAAACAAATAATCCCTAGCAAACTCCTCGACTCACGGATACAAACACTCCTTGACGAGAGCCTCCTGATCCGCGTCGACTCGCAGAGCCACCAGCGTCTCTGTGGGAACCCTCGACTCGTTTCAAACCCCAAGGAAACAAATAATCATTGGTGCTTGGGAAACAAATAATCCCTAGCAAACTCCTCGACTCACGGATACAAACACTCCTTGACGAGAGCCGCCTGATCCGCGTTGACTCGCAGAGCCACCGGCGTCTCTGTGGGAGCCCTCGACTCATTTCAAACCCCAAGGAAACAAATAATCCTTGGCGCTTGGGAAACAAATAATCCCTAGCAAACTCCTCGACTCACGGATACAAACACTCCTTGACAAGAGCCTCCTGATCCGCGTCGACTCGCAGAGCCACCAGCGTCTCCGTAGGAATCCTCGACTCGTTTCAAACCCTAAGGAAACAAATAATCCTTGGCACTTAGGAAAAAAATAATCCCTAGCAAACTCCTCGACTCACGGATACAAACACTCCTTGACGAGAGCCTCCTGATCCACGTCGACTCGCAGAGCCACCAGCGTCTCCGTGGGAATCCTCGACTCGTTTCAAACCCCAAGGAAACAAATAATCCTTGGCGCTCGGGAAACAAATAATCCTTAGAAAAATTCCTCGACTCACGGATACAAACACTCCTTGACGAGAGCCTCCTGATCCGCGTCGACCCGCAGAGCCACCAGTGCCCCCGTGGGAATCCTCGACTCGTTTCAAACCCCAAGGAAACAAATAATCCTTGGCGCTCGGGAAACAAATAATCCCCAGCAAACTCCTCAACTCACGGATACAAACACTCCTTGACGAGAGCCTCCTGATCCGTGTCGACCCGCAGAGCCACCAGTGCCCCCGTGGGAATCCTCGACTCGTTTCAAACCCCAAGGAAACAAATAATCCTTGGCGCTCGGGAAACAAATAATCCCCAGCAAACTCCTCAACTCACGGATACAAACACTCCTTGACGAGAGCCTCCTGATCCGCGTCGACCCGCAGAGCCACCAGTGCCCCCGTGGGAATCCTCGACTCGTTTCAAACCCCAAGGAAACAAATAATCCTTGGCACTCGGGAAACAAATAATCCCCAGCAAACTCCTCAACTCACGGATACAAACACTCCTTGACGAGAGCCTCCTGATCCGCGTCGACCCGCAGAGCCACCAGTGCCCCCGTGGGAATCCTCAACTCGTTTCAAACCCCAAGGAAACAAATAATCCTTGGCGCTCGGGAAACAAATAATTCCCAGCAAACTCCTCAACTCACGGATACAAACACTCCTTGACGAGAGCCTCCTGATCTGCGTCGACCTGCAGAGCAACCAGTGCCCCTGTGGGAATCCTCGACTCGTTTCAAACCGCAAGGAAACAAATAATCCTTGGCGCTCGGGAAACAAATAATCCCTAGCAAACTCCTCAACTCACGGATACAAACACTCCTTGACGAGAGCCTCCTGATCCGCGTCGACCCGCAGAGCCACCAGTGCCCCCGTGGGAATTCTCGACTCATTTCAAACCCCAAGGAAACAAATAATCCTTGGCGCTCGGGAAACAAATAATCCCCATCAAACTCCTCAACTCACGGATACAAACACTCCTTGACGAGAGCCTCCTGATCCGCGTCGACCCGCAGAGCCACCAGTGCCCCCGTGGGAATCCTCGACTCGTTTCAAACCCCAAGGAAACAAATAATCCTTGGCGCTCGGGAAACAAATAATCCCCAGCAAGTTCCTTGACCCACGGATACAAACACTCCGTGACGAGAGCCTTCCGACCTACGTCAACTCGCAGAGCCACCACTGTCTCCGCGAGAGAATTCCCGGTTCGTCCCAACTTGCAAGATGAAGTCTCGGGCTGCAAGGATTAAAAAACTTGCTTCCTGAACAATGGGGCCCTGCAAGTCAATCCAAAATGGTCTCTTGCATACTATTCACGGGCCTCACTCTCCAAAGTCGAGTTTCGACAAGGAGGGAAACAACCGCTTACGAATCCTATCGACTCGTAAGAGGGGAAAATTCTCTTATAGGATCCTTACGACTTATAAGAGAAAACCACACATAGGAATCCTCACGATTCCTAAGGAGAAAATCCACCTATGGGATCCTCTCGACTTGTAGGGAGAAAAGCCTCTATGAGACCCTCATGGCTCATAGAGTTGAAAAGTCTTAGGCAGTAGACCTGAACCTGCGGCCTAAGCCATCGCTATTTCTTAAGGAAGTCAGAATACTCGTTTTAGATATCCATCAATCATGGTTATTAAGACAGCCTGCTGATAATAAAAAGAAGATGACAGAAAGAATATCTGATCTACATTTAATCGGGCGTTCGTAACGCATTCATTTATGCATGGGCAGAAGACTCAGGACGAGAAATAAGACAAGCTGAAACAAAAAAAGGAGGGTTTCTATTCATATTTCTAAAAATTCTTACAATCACAAGACCAATGAATAAGAAACATTATTCAAATTATTACAACGGTATAACCTCAGATCCGGGGCACGGATTGAGGAATTCAAAAGTAAGGCTATCCAGAGTTCTTCTGGCCTTTCTAATTATTCTTATGCGCAGCCTCTCGCGCTCCTCTGTGTCAAGATCCTCGGCAAGCCCTCCCGGCCTTCGATAAGCAGCAACTATCGTCGTCTGCTGGAAGATTTGATGTAGGATGTCAATGAGGCTGTCCCGCCGTTTCTTCGAGATCAGCCCCGTCAGGTACACTGAATGCACCTTGTCCTCGGTATCATCCAGCGCATTGAGCGGTAGGGCCTCGTGAAGACCCGGAAGTGCTCTCCATATTGCTCCCAGCACGACTTTCAAAAGAGCCGAACGACGGGGTAGCAGCCAACCACCGCTTGCGTTCAGACGACCCATAACCCCTGCATATTGAGCGTCTGTAAACTCCTGGTTTTGTTGACGACCCTGTGCGTGAATATCGTCATAGGTGATGAACTTGTGCAAACTGTATAAATGCACCGCCATTATGCCTGGAGGAAATACCATAGGAAGATTAGCGATAGAAGAAAAATAATATACATAGAGGGCTAAATTCCTAGAGAGCAAAGCTCTGTTCATGGGTTAGAACCCATGAACAAGATCTCTACAGATCTATAAGTTAAGAGCAAAGCTCTGTTTATAAAAACCCCAATGGGGATCTCTTTAGATCAAATGATCTGTGAGAGCAAAGCTCTTTGACTGAGATTAATTTGATTTACATTAATTTTACCTAAAGTTTCTAACTTTGAAAATGAGTAAAACTCTGCTAGTGAAACCCCGAAGGGATTTTCTTTAGATCAGAAAATCTATGAGAGCAAAGCTCTGCTGGTTAAGATTAGTTAAAATTAATTTAAGAATTAATTTTACCTAAAGTTTTTCTAAAAACTTTGGAAAGGAAAGCAAAGCTCTGGAGTTCTTGAAGGCAAGAGCAAAGCTCTGAAGTTTTTTGAAAATAAAAATCTGAAAGATGACAATCATCTGTGTAGGACCAAAGGTCCTATTTATAGGTATCGAGTGCCTCTTCAACTTCCAAAAGGTGCCGCGACGGTTGGGATTCTGCCACCGTTGCGCTTGCGTTTGGAGGCTACGTAAGCGCAGCGGTGGGGGGGCATCTGTTTACCCCAATCAGAGCAAAGCTCTGTTCAAATTCCAAGGCAGGAGATAAAGCAACGCTTCATCTTCCCCCAATCAGAAACAAAGCTTAGCTTTGAAAATTTAAACTTTAATAAATGAAGCAACGCTTCAGCTGCGCAAGCACTGTACTGCGCGACACGTGTCAGCGCAGATGCGCTAGCACAGTTGCGCTGCGCTATGCGCTGCGCGACACGTGTTAGCGCAGATGCGCTAGTGCGCTAGCGCAGTTGCGCTGCGCTCTGCGCTGCGCGACACGTGTCAGCGCAGATGCGCTAGCGCAGTTGCGCTGCGCTCTGCGCTGCGCGACACGTGTCAGCGCAGTTGCGCTAGCGCTGTTGCGCTGCGCGATACGTGTCACGCGCTGGGGCATCTGCGCCAAACAGAATTAAATTTCTAAGAAATCTTTTCTGTTCTTGTTAAAACAAGAAGATTTTCTTCTGCAAAGCAGAAGCCCTTGGATCAAAGATCCAACGGTGGGGAAAATTCCCCAAATCACTCAGAGAAAGATCTCTTTAACAAATTTAACTAATTTTTGGGCACTATAAAAAGGACCCTAGGCCTCAATTCAAAGGCATCAACATTTCTTAAAAAAAAATCAAGTCAAGAAGCTTCAAACAGAGAGAACTCTGAGAAAATTCCAAGAAAAAGGTAAAGAACCTTCATAAAATAGAAGAAATTTCTTCTAATAGATCATTGATCTAAAAACAAGATCAATGATCTTTACATAAAAAACAGTTCTTTGCACTACTTATGAACCTCTGGTTCTTTAAAACAAGAAAACAATAAAATAAAAAAATAGTGCTTTGCACTTTTATGAACCTCTGGTTCTTGAAACAAAAAAGAAAAATTTATTTTTCCTTGATCTAATTTAGATCAAAAAATCAAATAGTGCTTTGCACTTCTGTTCTTGAATCTAAAAGATTCTTAGAGCTCTGCACTTCCAAACTGCGCTGTTGCGCTCTTAAGAGAGCGCCACGTGTCAGCTATAGAACCACTTGCGCTACGCGCTCTTGAAATAGAGCTTTGCTCTGTGAAATTGGCGCAACTCACCAGAGCGCGCCACGTGTCAGCAGCGCAACAGCGCAGCGCCCTAGCGTAGCGCACTGCGCTGTTGCGCTTGCGCTCACCAGAGCATGACACGTGTACTCACCACAAGCGCTTACGCTCAGTAATTGGCGCAAAGCGCCAGACAAATGCACTGCATTGCTTACAAAAGGGGCCAAGCCCAATTAAAAAAGGCCTAATAGGCCTAATAAAATGCAATGCATTATTTTAGAAAAAAGGCAGAGCCCAAACCAAAACAGATGCTCTGCATCATAAATAAAGGGACAGAGCCCAAATCAAAAAGGCCTAGCATGCCAGAATAGAATGCGGTGCATTATTAAATATGGGCAAAGCCCTAGCACAGGCCTAATAGGCCAAAGATCAAGTAAAATGTTGAATATTCTCAACGGGACTTAGCCCATTCATGGCCGTAAGTCCCCAAATTAAATTGACTGAGCGATATTGGTCCTTTAAATCAATTTATATCCGGTTCGAGGGTACATCTCCGAACTCCTCTGACACACGTCGTTGTAATCATTCAACGTCGTCAGAGAGGTGACGGGTCCCGACGACCACACCCTTTAATATCGGACCGAAACGTCCCTAAACTAATATCGGACCGAAACGTCCCTAAACTAATAACGGACCACCACGTCTTTAAACTGGATTATGGACCCCCATGTCCCTAAACTGGCCATGGACCGCAATGTCCTTAAACTACCTATGGACCACTATGTCCCTAAACTGGAACAAAAGAGCCTTCAAATGCTCTTTTGCCGGATCTAGACGGTCCCGTTTAAGTTGATCTTAGCCCCAAATATGGCTAACGTATCCTTAAACATTTAAATGAATGATAAAACTCCAAATCAACTTTGGTCCAAGGGTACATTTCTGAACTCCTTTGACACCTGTCGTTGTAATCCTTCAACGACGTCAGAGAGGTGACGAATCCCGATGGCCATATATTAAATGGATCACCACGTTAAGTCGATCTTAGTCCAAAACAGGACTAACGTATCCTTAACAAACGTTTAAGTTGATCTTAGCCGCAACGCGGCTAATGCATCCTTAAACTAAAAACACCAAACCCAAATCTAAGTAAATACGGATTTGGACTAATCCACGTCCTACGGGCGACGACATTACTCAGTCTCCGTATACAATCCACGTGCAACCACAAACAAAACAAACACATGCGACACGAAGTGAAATTCTGGAGAAGGAGAAAGTTGTTACCGCGACGCGGTAGCGTAATTAACTGCAGGGGCTTGCGCCTGCAGGGAAGAGCGTCCCCACAATCAAAAACCCCTCAAGCGAGGGGGAATCTGACGAAATCTGCTACATCGGTCGCATCCGTCTAAACCTCCGATACAAGCTGCCATAAATCAACTTGGCATCTTCGAAGAGGTAGACGGATAAAACCAAATAGCATCTGCCCCGAATCTCAGTGCCAGGACTTCGCGGTCCTGCGCGCCGTCTTTCGGAGGGGAACAACTGTCACCCTGTATTACCAATACATTGATTCTGAACAAATGCTATTAGGTACCAAACCTGATATACAAAATCATGTCAGTCTCTTTATTAGTAAAGAAATGATAAAATTTTGTATTGTTGGATAATGTTTTGAACATTTCCTATATCAAAAGTTGATTGGTTCAGGCACGTTATCTAAAAGCATTGACGTTCTAAATAAAACTACAGTTCTTAGTATATGGATCACACACAAGAGGAAGAGTTCAGAAATGAACGATTCCTTCTTAAGGTATTGTAGACTAGGTCAGATCAATATGACCCGACTAGCTAGAGTTACATAAAGATGCATATTTAAATTAGTTTGAATTTACATCTTGTGAAACTCGCCAGTCATGTCACAAAGATAAGATGACCATAGCTCCGTTTACTGGTAACAGAGAAATAGTTAATGAACTCTTGGGACTGATACATGATGATGTATGTAAGGTCTCCTGTCTACACATGCCAGGACTGGTTCTTTATACTTCATTATATTCTCTGATAATCTCTCAAGATTCAGTCATATGTTCCTGTTGAAACATGAGTCCGAACCTTTTGAGATATTCACAGAATATAAGCGAGAAGTAGAGAATCAAAATACGGGTATAAGTATTATGTCCTTTGATGCGATCAGGGAGGAGAATACTTGAGCACGGAATTCTTGGAATTTTCTAAAGGAGAATGAGATTCTCTCTCAGCATTACTCCTCCGAATACACCATAGCACGATGGTATATCGGGGCGGAGCAGATACACCCTATTTGATATGGTGTGCTCTATGATGAGTACTACTGAGTTACCTATTTCCTTTTGGGAGTTATGCGCTTGAGAAGCTGCATACCTATTGAATATGGTTCCAATCAAATCAGTTGCCTACCATTTCATATGTGATATGGAAATGGAAGAGCCCATGTCTTAAGCTAGTTAAGATTTGAGGTTGACCGGCCAATGTCTAATAGCAAAATCTGGACAAGCTCGAGGCAAGGTCTGTAATGTAGAACTGGAAAGGTTCCAGCTATACAAACTACAGCAGATAATTTGGTAGAACCAAAGGATTCAGTAGATGCCAACGAACCTCAGCCTCTCCGCCGATCTAGTAGGGTTCCTCACCCACCTGAGAGATACTTTTGTTTCTCTATGACAGCGGGAGCGAGGATTGCATCATGAGATGATGACCCAACTAGCTTCGAGCTGGTCATCAGGAGTAAGACTCTGTAAGAATGGCTGGATGCTTAGCGATCTGAGATGGAATCCTTATACACCAACAAAGTATGGACTTTGGTTGCTAGATCCGAAGGGTTAAATCCCCATCAGGAGCAAGTATATCTTGAGAAGATTACTTGGTGTAGATGGAAAAGTTGAGACTTTCAAAGCTAGACTTGTTAAAGGTTTTCATCATCGACCAGGCGTGGATAATGATGAAACCTTTTTCCAATGGCTATGCTTAAGTCCATCCAGATCCTATTTGCTATGGCTACATACCATGACTACGATATCTGGTGGTTGGGTGTCATGACAGCTTTTCTAAATGATGTTTTAGAAAAGGGAGTCTATAAGTACACAGCCAGAGGGCCTCGTAGACAGTAGGAGCAGCGGAAACGTGTGCAAGATGTTTTATGTGATAAAGCAGGCATCGCGGAGTTGGAACATCTGTTTTGATGGATTAGTCAAAGAGTTTGATATCATCAAAATGGTAGATTAACCTTGTATAAACAAAAAGGTAGTGGGGAGTATGGTGGCGATTCTCGTAGAGTACGTGGATGACATACTTTTGATAGGGAAAGAGTTTCTTATGCTACGCTCGATCAATCTCCGCTTATCACAATGATTCTCCACATTGGATCAAAGTGATACCTACTAAATCCTGGATTTTGGATCTATGAGATAGATCTAAATGGATGTTAGGATACTCACTAGTTGTAATGAGATGGTATCAGTTGATCCTGGGGAAAATCACTTGAAGTGTTCTAGGGTGATAAAGACGACTGAATGTCAGTCATAGGCATTGTCTTTACCCTCTATCGAGGGACGGTATGTTGGAAGAGTTCCAAGCTAGATACCGTGACATACTAGATGATAAAGGCAGAATACATCGCTACTTAAGATGCTACCAAAGAGGCTGTTTGGATGTATATTGGTTCATGAGATGAACTATGTTCCTCCCATTGTGTGACAATGGAGTTGTGGCTTATGCCAAGGAACGTCTGTCCCATCAGTGATCCAGACATATTCTTGTAGGGTTCCTAGGCACGCTCAAGAAGTCTCACAAGGCATCAACCATGCCAATTTCAAAAATTACGGTGCCAAGAAACCCTAATACGGATCGTTGGTTAGAAGTTTAGGCGAAAAAGAAACTAGTTAACAACTTAACTAAATGGTAAACGGAAATACAACCTTTGTAGATCCGGTTCTCCACCTCCATGGCTCCGCGATGAAGTCTCCTCGCTGTACAAGTCGGATCTTGGGCTCTAGCATCGGCTTCATCGGAGAAAAAGCGGGCTAGGTCATCGACGACGATGCCGAAGATGATCTACGTCGAGGCATCACTAGATCAAGCTCCAACTTCACCAAGTCAAGAAAAATTGTGAAGGAAACACCCCATACTACTTGGCAAGAGGTAGAGGATGAAGAAATAGGAGGTGGGTTCACTTTAGAATTGGATTTCTCTCTCTTTACATCAAGTTGCCATTGATGAAGCAAGGTTTTCTTCAAGTGAAGAAGAAGAAGAAGATGATGAAGAAAGAATATCATATGATAGAATTATGATAAGTTCTTTTTTAAAAAAGGAAAACAATATGATACTTATCATAATTCAACCATGGTTTAGTGTAGAGATTTAACTAAGGTTAGATGAATGGTTACGGTTAGACATGAGACAAGAATGGTGGACTTGTTCAAAACTTCAAGAAGCTTCAACAAAAAACAAACTAAGCCACCATTTCTTTTTTCTCTTTAACTTTTCCAAAACAATAATAAATAGATAAATAAATAAGAGAAAAGAAACCCTAACCATTCACTAAACATAGTTTAATCTTTACACAAACCCAAATGAGCAAGTATCATCAAACATGATACAAACAAGTGCACAAAAATATATCACATATACAATGTGCATTTCAAGTGAGAAAATCCTTTTAAAGTGAACAACTACTAGTTAATGCTAAGTAATATATCATATATATAATTATACATTAAATCATTAAATCAACACTTGATTCAATGATCCGGTCATGTTACATATAACCGGCTAGTATCCAATGTATCGGCTTATCGAATCAATCATTGATTCGATAACTAGGTTATATCGTATACAACCATTCGACACATTCATCGCGAGAATGAAATACGATATAACATACACGCATTATTCTCGGTCCCGCACATATCTCATATGCGCTCCTATTTCGTTTCGCTTGAGCCAGGAAACGTCTGTGTAGGACTCTAAAGACTCGTCAATACGCCGGCAGCAGATGATGATCATATCAAACACCCACAAGCCGCAAGCGGTCTGCTAAACGTAACGGCCACCCGGGTATTGAGCGATCAGAAGATCGACGAGCAAGCCCGCTCACACTCCTGTGAATCCAACCAGTAACACTTACCGCACAGTCCGGTCTGTTCGTCTGATATGTCGCATATCGCGCCTAGGGGTGGTAAACGTCAGACCCCAATAGCTTGATAAGTCATGCCGACGTAGTGTCCATAACTTTCGTGAAACTACCGATAACTCTTACCAGTATATCACAGCAACCCTGGCCAGGGATTTCCTGTTATGGCCAGTCGAGCATAGCACAACATCAACCCCCAATACCGGGAGAGACGAATCCCCTTCTATCGCTCATTGCCTCCATGTGAATCGGGACTATACCCAAAAACCACCTGTTTGCACGACTCAGTAGAGCCGTGGTATGGTGGAAATCAAAGCACAGTGGGAGACACACAAGACTCTATGACGATCTCGGGTCAACAGACTAAGCTGCACCAGTGTCACCAGAGAACTGCCATCTGACGTGAGGTATAATACCATCTGGGAGTTCTCGGCTGGTCCGTTCAGTGTACCCAGTCTCCACTGAGCACCCGCATACCATCTCTGATGTCAAACACTAATGGATATGGGATCATCCATCGCCCATCACATGGGTCGAGAAGATATACGCTAGTCTACTCTGGAATATCGATGCCCCGTCTCGATATTCCCACGACTCAGAACATTGAAGGATGTACTCATGGACTACCCAGGCCCCACTAGTATGATCTGCATCATAGTCCTGGAAGTCGAGCACACATCCTAAGGGCTTTATCAACATGTAATCAGAGAGACAGTAAATATACATGTTAAGATAAAGAGCAACCAGATAGCGTACTATCATGTCGAGCAAGAAAGTCCTACCTACATATGTCCCAGCATCCACTACAATATACATCCAATGTATAGTAATGGCCTCTAGGGCATACATATAACTAACAATCTCCCACTTGCACTAGGGCCATCTGTAGCAGTAGTTATAGTATCTAATACTCAACCATCCCTTAAAAGTCTCTCTTTGGGAAAAGGCCTTTGTGAGTGGATCCGCCGTGTTGTCCTCTGAGTCTACTCTCCTAACCTCGATCACCCTGGAGATCAACTATCTCCATGATCAGGTGATGCTGTCTCAGAATATGTCTGGGTCACTGATGGGACCAGGGTTCCAGGGTCAAAGCCACAGTTCCATTGTCACACAATGGTAGGAACCTAGTTCATCCTATGAACCAATATACACCCAAACTGCCTCTTTGGTAGTATCTTTAATAGAGATGTTACCAGCCTTTATCGTCTAGTTTGTCACGGTATCTAGCTTGGAAATCTTCCAACATACCGTCCATTTACTGAGGGTAAAGACAATGCCTGTGACTGACATTCAGTCGTCTTTATCACCCTGGAACCCTTCCAGCGATTCTCCCCAGGATCGATTGATACCATCTCACTACATCTAGTGAGAATCCTAGCATCCAATTACATCTATCTCATAGATGAAAACTCAGGATTTAGGAGGTATCACTTTGATCCTATTGGAGAATCTTTGTGATAAGCGGAGATTGACCGAGCGTAGTATAGGAAATTCCTTTCCTATCAAGAGTATGTTGTCTACGTACAATACGAAGATGACCACCTTACTCTCTACTACCATTTTGTATATACAAGGTTCGTCTACTATTTTGATGAAGTCAAACACTTTGACTATCACATCAAAACAGACGTTCCAACTCCGCGATGCCTGCTTCATTATGTAAAGCAACTTGCACACGTTTCCGCTGCTCCCACTGTTTACGAAGCCCTGTGGCTGTGTTCTTATAGACTCTCTCTTCTAAATCAATATTTAGAAAAGTAGTCATGGCACCCAACCACCAGATATCGTAGTCATGGTATGTAGCCGTGGCAAGTAGGATCTGGATGGACTCAAGCATAGTCCCTAGAAAAGGTTTCATCATTATCCACACCTGGTTGATGACTAAAACTTTTAACAAGTCTAGCTTTGAAAGTCTCAACTTTTCCATCTACACCAAGTAATCTTCTCAAGATATACTTGCTCCTGATGGGGATTTAACCCTTCAGATATAGCAACCAAAGTCCATACTTTGTTGGTGTATATGGATGCCATCTCAGACCGCTAAGCATCCAGCCATTCTTACAGAGTCCCTACTCTTGATGGCCTGCTCGAATCTAGTTGGGTCATCATCTCATGATGCATTCCATGCTCCCACTGTCATCGAGAAACCAAGGTATCTCTCAGGCGGATGAGGAACCCTACCAGATCGGCGGAGAGGCTGAGGTTCGTCGGGGACCATTGAATCCTTTGGTTCTGTCAAATCAGCTGCAGTTTTGTATAGCTGGAACATTTCCAGTTCTACAGAACTGACCTTGCCTCGATCTTGTCCGGATTTTGCTTTTGACATAGGCCAGACAATCCTAAATCTTAACTTACTTAAGAGATTGGCTCTTCCCATACCATATCTCATATGGAATTGTAGGCACTGATTTGAATCGAACCCTATTCAGTAGGTATGCAACTTCATAAGTGCATAACTCCCAAAAGGAAATAGGTAACTCAGTAATACTCATCATAGAGCACACCATATCTAATATTGTGTGATTGCTCCGCCCCGATACACCGTTGTGCTGTGGTGTATTCAGAGGAGTAATACTGAGAGAGAATCTCATTTTCCTTTAGAATAGTCTAAGGATTCCATGCACAAGTATTCTCCTCCCTGATCTCATCATAGGACATAATACTTATACCCGTATTTTGGTTCTCTACTTCCAACTTATATTCTGTGAATACCTCAAAAGCTTCGGACTTATGTTTCAACAGGAACATACGACTGAATCTTGAGAGATTATCAGAGAATATAATGAAGTATAAAGAACCAGTCCTGGCATGTGTAGACAGGAGACCTTACATACATCATAATGTATCAGTCCCAAGAGTTTACTAACTCTTTCTCTGTTTCCAATAAACAGAGCTATGGTCATCTTATCTTTGTGACATGAATGGCAAGTTTCACAAGATGTAAATTCAAACTGATTTAAATATGCAGCTAAAATGTAACTTCAGCCAGTCGGGTCGCATTGATATGACCTAGTCTACAATGCCTAAAGAATGATTTATTCATTTCTGAACTCTTCCTCTTGTGTGTGTTCTGTATACGAGGAACTGTAGTTTGATTTAGAACGTCAATGCTTTTAGATAACGTGCCTGAACCGATCAACTTTTGATATAGGAAATGTTCAAAACATTATCCAACAATACAAAATTATATCCTTTCTTTACTAATAAAGAGACTGTATGATTTTGTAT
Organism: Agapanthus africanus; assembly: GCA_030015575.1. Lineage (NCBI taxonomy): Eukaryota > Viridiplantae > Streptophyta > Magnoliopsida > Asparagales > Amaryllidaceae > Agapanthus > Agapanthus africanus. Next base: position 401,935,304 of record JASDDO010000008.1, read on the forward strand.
ATCAGGTTCGGTATCTAATAGCATTTGTTCAGAATCAATGTATTAGTAATACAGGGTGATAGTGACCAACAGACCTGGCTGCAACACTTGCCCCGTTTTCTGTCTCATGAAACTTATCACCCGTTCTCAGTTTTTCTACCCTTTTGTAGCCCTATGTAACAGATTACATATCTGGGATCCTGATCCGGTATCAAATACCCAGGATGCAGAGGATACTGAGAAACAATTCTGTACAATGAACACACCTGAAGGAGATGCATCTCATGCACTTTCTTCGTTTGGGCGGTATGGGAATCCTGGTATTCCCCTATTTCCTGCTCTGTCTTATAACAATTATAAGTTGGAGCGGGACCAACGTTCCCCAGCTCAGTATAACAAGCGGGTTCGGTCAATTCATCCGTATTATTATCTTGATTAAGGCGTGATATGGTCGCTACCTGGAGAGAGAGAGAAGAAAACACTCTGCGTGCGCTCTTGCAAGATTAGATTGGTTATATATTTTATCTAATCAGGATGGCTCCCACTGTTTTTATCAAATCTTCCTTCAAACCTTAAAAGGAAAAACTAGCCGGGATTAATTACACTCTACAAGTTCGCCAATCTTTCAGCCAGGCCAGTGTCGGTACTTTGAGGGAGGTTCCCCGTGCTTTCGCACAGACCTAATTACTGTAAACCTCGTTTTCCCAGAGGCGTAGCCCCATTGACACCTTTCTAGACACCTACTTGATCGGCTAATTATAAAGTACAAAACTCTCCCAGGAGTAACAATTACTCGCAGTGGGTATCGGGATCCAACTATCACATAGAAGGTATGCAATCTCATTGCAAGTTTCAACACTTGAAACTCCCGATAATGGTTTTTACCCTTAGCACCTATGACCTTAACTATGGTCAACAAATCATAAGTACTAGTCAAGTTCTACCCGTCATTTCGTGATTAATTAGACCCACCCACATGACCCTTAACTAAGGTCAACAAAGTCATGCGACTGTCCTAACTAATCGCATCATATGCGGTGTAGGATGACATCACTTAGCTACCGTACACTGTGCCTTGACTATGGTCAACAAACACAACACGAATACTAAGTACTCTACTTCCTAAAATGACGGAGGGCTGCGAATGGTTTTTATGAAAACCTTTAACGCTTTGAACTTGATCTCGTTGCGGAATCAAATGGTTTTTAAATAGATTGTTTTCGAGGCTTTTCTAGTTTTGCTAAAGGGGTCACTCCCGGTGAAGGGATCGTTGGCCCTTTCCTCGTCGAATGAGGTGCGGGATATATCATTTATATCACTGTGCAAAGCGGAAACTATAGAAGCGATCAAAGACAAACCGAGGGTTATAGCATCTGCCAGTTATTGCTAAAGGAGTCACTCCCGGTGAAGGGATCTCGGTCCTTTCCTTATCGAATAAGGTGCAGGATGTTCTATAATGAACACCGCGATGCAAAGCAAGAACTGTAGCTACCTGTTTTTATTTTGAAATTAGATTCCACAACATCAGTTAGGTTTATTTTCTTTCATTAATCTCATTAATGAATATCCCATCATTTAAGTCCACCTAAACATCACAGATAAATATATGCCATCCGCATTCGCCTCGATGTCCCGTCTGCACCGTTAGGTTAGGTAATTAACGGCAGAGCGGGGCAGGGTTAGCGAGGGTGTAAAACATAAGCAACGTTTATATAATATATCATATATACTATATACTATATCTATCACAGAACATCACATGATCACATCACAGATAACGCGGCAGAAATTATCATATGAAATATTGGATATACTAGGACGTCCGTGTTTTCAATACGAGCCAGTATAAAACACGGATTCCACGGTCGTGATGAATAACCAATCCCACACCCCTAGACCCCTACGAGAGCGGCAAGAAACCCTATCAATTCTAGGGTTAGGAGACCCGGACTCGACTCCTCGAGATGGTCTCCCACTGGACCCTAGAACCCGGTTACTTGTGCTCCCCTCCTTGGGTCTATCCTAGTGCAGAAAAGTAAATAATATACATCAACGGTGACAACTTCCGCAACCTGGAAGTGCCCCAATAAAAGAATATTACATACAAGTTTTTACATGAATGAAAATGAAAAACACTCATCTCACATAAAAACCCCCCGGCTATTCAAACACGACGATCCAATATAACATATCCAGCAACACATAACATCACATGTCATCAACGTAAGTAAATATGCGCATCCCAATTGTCGTTGACATATAGCAACGAAACCGGCGATATCACATATTACACTTACGGTCACAGAAAAGAAAGTGTAAAACTACAACAGTTGGAATCCGCAATCTCTTTAGACATCGCATGCCTAATCAAATGAATTTCTTAGACATCGCATGCCTAACAATTATAAACCCCGCATTTTAGCCTCATTATCGAAAACTCTTTTCAATATCAAGTCGGGCAATTCAACAGGATTCCCAACATTCTGATCGAATGCTCGTCGCAAACTTTAGTAGGCGGCCGCACCCCCGACGCCGTCGACAAAGTGCACCAAGGCGGAACACCGCTGCCGCGAGCACCCGAACGGATGCTTTCGGCGACGGGGTTCTCCTACAGTCACTTGGTCGGGGCTATGGAGTGAGGCTGTCTATTAAGTTTACCCGGCGAGTATCCGCGTACACTACGTGATTGCGACGGACTTTTGATCACATCAAAATTCCGTGGCAACCGATCAAGTGAGACTAAACTGCTATGTTTATAATATTCATTCCGTTATCTCATAACTATTTGCGAATTCCAAGTATTGTATCACATTCCGGATAAATAGAAAATGTTAAACTTTCCGATCGAACAATCGAACACCCAAGTTTTCCCGAAACAGCTCAACACATGAAATAAGTCTAACAACATTCAGTTCGTGCCTCAGTACTAACGGTCCAGCCGTAGAAGGGTCAAGCCAACGCCTCATATGTGGCACGCCGTACTGCCCCAAACCCGAAGGTTCAAAGGGCAGTTCAAGATGGTCACATAATCGAGTTAAGGTTTGTTGTCTTCTAGAGGGTCCATTGCGTTACTTGCACTACTTAGAACGTCGTTAAACTACGGAAAAATCCAACACTTGGAAATTTCCCGACAGGGGAAAAATTGGGTATTTATATTCGGTCGAACTTTTTAACATATTCTAAAAATACCCGGAAAAACACACTGACAAAATTAGACAATCCGATCGAAACACCGAGTCCCTAATACAACCCAGAAAATTCAACTCTTTAAAAATTATTAAAAATTCCCAGAAACACAAACAATAAAATATAAGAATTACTCTGCAGAACAATGTGTCAGAAGAGACTAACTTGCCGCGGAACCGCCGCATTAGGCATGCATATGCGGCGGTTCCGCCGCACCTTTAACGATTCAGAGCCCCCGTTTTAAACAGTAATTCTTATAATATTGTACTGAGGTTTCTGCATATTTTTAATCTGGAAAAAACCTAGTTTTTCAAAATTGTCCAGAGAGCAAATTTGGGTTTAGGTTTTGATTCGATCGGACTTCTAATTCCGTCTACGCATCGCCTAAGACTCTAGCAAGGCTCTGATACCACTGTAGGGTTCCTAAGCACACTAATGAAGTCTTGCAAGTGATCAAACATGGCCAATTCAAATTTTACAAGTGCCTACAAACCCTAATATGGATCGTTAACTAGATAATGAGGTGATGCGATGCAAATAAAAGAATTTATCTAAGAGGAAAGGGGCTAGAAGTTTAGGCGAAAAAGAAACTAGTTAACAACTTAACTAAATGGTAAACGGAAATACAACCTTTGTAGATCCAGTTCTCCACCTCCATGGCTCCGCGATGAAGTCTCCTCGCTGTACAAGTCGGATCTTGGGCTCTAGCGTCGGCTTCATCGGAGAAAAAACGGGCTAGGTCATCGACGACGATGCCGAAGATGATCTACGTCGAGGCATCACTAGATCAAGCTCCAACTTCACCAAGTCAAGAAAACTTGTGAAGGAAACACCCTATACTACTTGGCAAGAGGTAGAGGATGAAGAAATAGGAGGTGGGTTCACTTTAGAATTGGATTTCTCACTCTTTACATCAAGTTGCCATTGATGAAGCAAGGTTTTCTTCAAGTGAAGAAGAAGAAGAAGATGATAAAGAAAGAATATCATATGATAGAATTATGATAAGTTCTTTTTTAAAAAAGGAAAACATTATGATACTTATCATAATTCAACCATGGTTTAGTGTCGAGATTTAACTAAGGTTAGATGAATGGTTAGGGTTAGACATGAGACAAGAATGTTGGACTTGTTCAAAACTTCAAGAAGCTTCAACAAAAAACAAACTAAGCCACCATTTCTTTTTTCTCTTTATCTTTTCCAAAACAATAATAAATAGATAAATAAATAAGAGAAAAGAAACCCTAACCATTCACTAAACATAGTTTAATCTTTACACAAACCCAAATGAGCAAGTATCATCAAACATGATACAAACAAGTGCACAAAAATATATCACATATACAATGTGCATTTCAAGTGAGAAAATCCTTTTAAAGTGAACAAATACTAGTTAATGCAAAGTAATATATCATATATATAATTATACATTAAATCATTAAATCAACACTTGATTCAATAATCCGGTCATGTTACATATAACCGGCTAGTATCCAATGTATCGGCTTATCGAATCAATCCTTGATTCGATAACTAGGTTATATCGCATACAACCATTCGACACATTCATCGCGAGAAAGAAATATGGTATCACATACACGCATTATTCTTGGTCCCGCACATATCTCATATGCGCTCCTATTTCGTTTCGCTTGAGCCAGGAAACCTCTGTGTAGGACTCTAAAGACTCGTCAATACGCCGGCAGCAGATGACGATCATATCAAACACCCACAAGCCGCAAGCGGTCTGATAAACGTAACGGCCACCCGGGTATTGAGCGATCAGAAGATTGACGAGCAAGCCCGCTCACACTCCTGTGAATCCAACCAGTAACACTTACCGCACAGTCCGGTCTGTTCGTCTGATATGTCGCATATCTCGCCTAGGGGTGGTAAACGTCAGAACCCAATAGCTTGATAAGTCATGCCGACGTAGGGTCCATAAATTTCGGGAAACTACTGATAACTCTTACCAGTATATCACAGCAACTCTGGCCAGGGATTTCCTGTTATGGACAGTCGAGCATAGCGCAACATCAACCCCCAATACCGGGAGAGACGAATCCCCTTCTATCGCTCATTGCCTCCATGTGAATCGGGACTGTACACAAAAACCACCTGTTTGCATGACTCAGTAGAGCCGTGGTAGGGTGGAAATCAAAGCACAGTGGGAGACACACAAGACTCTATGACGATCTCGGGTCAACAGACTAAGCTGCACCAGTGTCACCAGAGAACTGCCATCTGACGTGAGGTATAATACCATCTGGGAGTTCTCGGCGAGTCCGTTCAGTGTACCCAGTCTCCACTGAGCACCCGCATACCATCTCTGATGTCAAACACCAATGGATATGGGATCATCCATCGCCCATCACATGGGTCGAGAAGATATACACTAGTCTACTCTGGAATATCGATGCCCTGTCTCGATATTCCCACGAATCAGAACATTGAAGGATGTACTCATGGACTACCCAGGCCCCACTAGTATGATCTGCATCATAGTCCTAGAAGTCGAGTACACATCCTAAGGGCTTTATCAACATGTAATCAGAGAGACAGTAAATATACATGTTAAGATAAAGAGCAACCAGATAGCGTACTATCATGTCGAGCAAGAAAGTCCTACCTATATATGTCCCTGCATCCACTACAATATACATCCAATGTACATGTCACGACCCGAGAATTCGACTCGTGACCGGCACTTAACCACGCAACGTCTATAGGCGCAACGCGGCTAAGTAAGCCGAACCCAGAAATCAAAACCAATAAATATAGAGTGATTTATAATATTTTGTAAAAGCAATAGTACATGTCTGAAAAACTTCCATTTATTTAGTAGAAATCCTTTTTAAGTTCAATAGTTATAAGTTTTATAATTTTGGTAACATTTCCCTTTTTTAAAACATTAGCCCCGAAGGTCGGGTAAAAGCAAGGTGTAGCAGGAATAATAAGTGACATGAATAAAGCATCACAATATGATATACGACGCCGTAGCGAAGAATACACAGTAAAACAAGGACAATATCATAAAAGATGAGACTGCATAAAGTAAAGTTGGATCACATGCGAGCTCGACACCAGAATATAAAACCATACATATCGTCCTCACAACTGTCTCTAAGTCAATACAGAAAGTAGATGGAGAGTACTAGATACATCAATATACAATTGAAAGATAACAGATACCGTACGAAACCCACCTAAACAGCAAAAGGCTATCTCTGCTCAAAAGGGGTATCTGTGCCAAAAGATGCGATAACAGCCAGCCGTGACTACTCCCAAGGGCAACCTGCAAACACTGTGGCACAACGGGGGTGAGTTGCCAACTCGTGAATAGAGATAACATATAAAGGTGATCGCAAGCATGCACATATAGCGTGGCTCTACTAATACCAGCAGATGATATCAATGCATGTCAACAGGGGATACAATAGTAATGCATGTACTCTAACAGGTAAATGCCACAGGATGAGATGTATAGTAATCAATACTGAGTATGGGATAAATAATATCTACATGGACCATGTCAACATGGAAAACAATGATCGGTGCCTCAAACTGCACCCAAATCCCACATATACTCAGGCGCCGGCACAACCATCGGCCCTCAAATCCTGTATATCTCGGAGGAATCACGAGTGCCCAACATCGGCACCCAAAACATCATAAAATACTCGTGTCCAGCATCGACACGTAAATCCTCGAATATCGGGCGCCGTCAATCCGGACCGGCCCCACGGGGTCTGTCTGCGGTATCGGCCCTCGGCCCCGGCAGCACGGATCATCCCACATCCATCACTCGACTCTGGTCAGTATCCTCCGGACAACTGCCAGGTCCACCCAATCACCGGTAGGTACTCGCCCGCCTCCAGGCTCAATCGGCAAATCCCATCGATCATCTCGCCGAGGGGAACCATACCGGGCCCACCACGAACCCGCAAACGGAACATCCACTCCTCGAATCGGGTTTCAAGCACACGTCTCAGCACCGAGAAAACGCGTGGTGGACACACCAAAATATCATACCACGAGGTACCGGGTTTTTCAAAATAGCATATCTTTCCTTAAATAATTCCACGGTCCTCAAAACAGAAATCACATGAAAATCCAATACCAATAGTAAAATCCAATGCGAGGTACAATATACATGAAGGTCATATCAAATCACATATGAAGCAAACTATAGCAATATAATCATGGCAGCTCTATAGTGAGTGTGGCATGGCAATTACTAACGGTGTGTGTGTAGCATGCAAATAGTGCCCGTGCAACATAAACCGTTAGTAATAGTGCGGTGTTCTATCAGTTCTAAGCAATATATATACAAACACAGCAGGGAATGCAATATGCGATGATAGTCTATGGGGTGCATGCAACATATAATAATAAAGTCCTATCAGCCCTGACGCATAACGCCATGCGGGCGATATCCCCGTAGATGTGAAATCTACTCACAGTGTCTTGCGCTAAGTGTATCCGACCACTTGCTTGCCCTTCTTCGCAGCGTCCATCTCACTGGCCTGCGAACCTAGAATCACATACACATATCACACATAAGCTTAATTCACAAAAACGCAACACTATAATCCAACAAGAAACCCATGTCGCAAACCAATCGCGCGTGTGCGCGATACGCTAAAACGTGTAATCACGCGCCACGAAACTACCCCGACGCGCCGCGATACGCAGAAACCCAAACCTACTCACGTATCGCGCGTGTCGCGAAGGTTTAGAAAACGGCAAAATAGGTATTTGGTCCCAGATTTTTCTACAGAACCAAACTCCCAAAAATATATATACCAAAATACTACACACAGTAGCAGACACCCAATGGACCAAACAAAACCCAATTCCCTACCCATCTGGCCGCAAATTGCGGCCAGAATGAAGATTTTGGCGGCCGGAGTGGGGAGTCAGGGGGTCGGGTTTCACCTGGTGTATCAGCTCTACTCCACTACACTACAGTCTTCACAATTTCATTCTGAACTCACTGGGTCAATAGCAGTTCCAGAAAACTCACATTTTGCACAAATACGACAATTGCATCGAATAGTAAAGTTGGTGGTATTTTAGTGAAATCGGGGTTGGACTAGGTTACACTGGCCTCAACAGACCACAATCATCCTACTGGAACCAACTTACATCCTATAAGCACAAAGTTCCTATTAAACATCCCATATCGCACTAAAACGCACCAATATCCATTAACCGATGCAAATCTACACTAACCAAGCTAACTAGGGACTAAGTTAGGAAATATACCTCATACTTAACCCTAGGAAGCTGGAGGAAGGTGGAGAAGTGGAGGGAAGAGGCTACACTTGCTGTTGGTGCTCACTGCTGCTGCTGCTGAACTTTGCTGCTGCTGTTGCTGCTTCTTTCTGCTGCTGCTGTTGCTTCTTCTCCTGCTGCTGCTGAGTGCTTGCTGCTGCTGCTGCTTCAGGAGCTGGGGTTCTGGGCTGAAGGTAAGTGTGTGGGTGTGTGTGGGTGTTTGAGAGAAAATACAAGGAAAATGAGAGGCTACAATCATTCACACAAAAGTCACCCCTCTCTCTCTCTCACCTCATTTAATGCAAGCATGGCCTAAAGCCATGATGCACTCTCTCTCTCTCACACAAGTCAACACTTAATCAAAATTTTTAAATTAAAGCAACCTCTTTAATTAGCTAATTAAACTTACTTTAAACCCAAAGGACTTAATCCTAAAATTAACCCACCATGGTTAATAATTATTGTATTTACTTAATTTAAAAACCCTAGTTTACATGCACATATGTGTGCAAGCCTAGGAAAATTTTGGAAAAATATTTATTAGATTAGGAAAAATATTTAAAACACAATTTGGTAAACTTTTTATTAAAAACCATTATTTAATTATAATTATTCACTAACCCTTATCCTAAGGTGTTACAATCTCTCCCCCTTAAAGAAATTCGTCCCCGAATTTCAAAAATCTAACTAAGGTTACCTTCAAAAAGATGGGGATACGTCTTCATCATTTCGCTTTCGGTCTTCCAAGTGACCTCTTCACGGTTCTGACCACGCCAAAGTACCTTAACTGATGGAATGTCCTTCGATCTCAGTTTCTTCACTTGTCGATCCAAGATCATCACCGGCTGCTCTGCATAGGAAAGGTCACGCTCAAGCTGGATCGTCGGATGCTGAATCGCATGCGAGGGATCATGTAGATATCTGCGAAGCATCGAAACATGGAATACGGGGTGCACGTCTGGAAAGCTGGGCGGAAGGGCTAACCGGTAAGCTACTGCACCGACACGCTCGAGGATCTCGAAGGGGCCCACATACCTGGGGCTAAGCTTCCCCTTCTTCCCAAACCTCATCACACCTTTCATTGGGGAGACCCTCAAGAAAACATGATCACCAACAGAAAACTCAAGTCTGCGTCGTCGACGGTCTGCATAAGCCCTCTGCCTACTCTGCGCTGCTCTCATCCTATCGTGAATCAACTGGATCTTCGCGGTCGTCTCCTCAACGATCTGTGGCCCTAAGATACTGCTCTCACTGAGCTCTGTCCAACAAGTAGGCGACCTACATTTCCTCCCATAAAGAGCCTCAAATGGTGCCATCTGAATAGTCTCCTGGTAGCTGTTATTGTAGGAGAACTCTACTAAGGGCAAATGATGATCCCAGCTACCTCCGAAATCTAGTACACAAGCTCTGAGCATGTCCTCGAGAGTCTAGATGGTCCGCTCTGACTGTCCGTCGGTCTGCGGATGAAATGCCGTGCTGAAACTCAAGCGAGTGCCCAAAGCCTCCTGAAGCCTCTGCCATAGCCTACTGGTAAACTGGGTGCCTCTGTCAGACACAATGCACGTCGGAACTCCGTGTAGTCGCACTATCTCGTCAATATAGATCTGGGCATACTGAGTAAATCCGAAAGTCGTCTTCACCGGTAAGAAGTGAGCCGCTTTCGTCAAACGATCCACGATCACCCAGATGGAGTCATACCCCCTACTAGTCCTGGGTAGACCCACCACGAAATCCATCGAAATCTGTTCCCATTTCCACTCCGGAATGGGTAACGGCTGTAGCTCTCCCGCGGGCCTCTGGTGCTCAGCCTTGACTTGCTGACAAGTCAGGCATCTCGATACAAAATCTGCAATGTCCCTCTTCATTCCGTCCCACCAGTAAACATCTCTCATATCATGATACATCTTGGTGGAACCGGGATGGACGCTATACACCGATCGATGTGCCTCCTCAAGAATCTCACGCCTCAGTCCCTCAGCATCAGGTACGCACAGTCTGACTCCAAACCGTAGTATCCTCTGATCATCGATCACGAACTCGGAAAATCGGTCCTGTCCCATCTGTGCCATGATCTCTGAACATCGGTCATCACTGAGCTGCGCCTCACGTATACGATCGATCAACTGTGGACGTGCACGGACATGCGCTATCTGTCCTCCAATCGACGTGAACTCGAACCGTACTCGACTGTCGCATAATATCTGCCAATCTGCGGATGACTGCTCCTGTACTGCGCTCAAACAAGATAAACTACTCCCGGGCCTCCTGCTCAAAGCATCCGCCACCACATTTGCCTTGCCCGGGTGATATAAGATCTCGCAGTCATAATCCTTCACTAACTCCATCCATCGACGCTGTCGAAGGTTCAGGTCCCGCTGCTGGAATATGTATTTCAGACTCTTGTGATCCGTAAATATCTGGCACGACTCGCCGTATAGGTAGTGTCGCCAAATCTTAAGTGCGAAGACAACTGCTGCTATCTCCAAATCATGAGTGGGGTAGTTCTGCTCGTGCTTCTTCAATTGTCGCGAGGCATACGCGATCACCCTATCATGCTGCATCAGAACGCATCCCAATCCCACTCGAGAAGCATCACAAAAGACCACAAATCCGCCCGGTCCGAAAGGTAAAGATAACACCGGTGCCGTCGTCAGCCGTGTCCGTAACTGCTGAAAACTGTGCTCGCACTCCTCCGTCCAATCGAAGGGAACTCCTTTCCGGGTCAACCCGGTCAACGGTGAAGCAATACGTGAGAAGTCCTGCACAAAACGCCTGTAATAACCGGCCAATCCCAAAAAGCTGCGAATCTCCGTCACTGATGTGGGTCTGGGCCAACGCTGAACGGCCTCGATCTTCCTCGGGTCAACACATATACCGTCTCGTGAAATCACGTGACCCAAGAAGTCCACGCTGTCTAGCCAAAAAGCACACTTGGAGAATTTCGCATAAAGCTGGTGCTCCCTCAATGTCTGCAATGTAACCCGCAGGTGCTGCTCGTGCTCCTCACTACTCCGGGAATACACCAAGATATCTTCAATGAAGACTATAATGAACAGATCCAAGTAAGGCCGGAAAATACGGTTCATCAAATCCATGAAGGCTGCTGGCGCATTGGTGAGTCCGAACGACATCACCAAGAACTCGTAATGGCCGTAGCGCGTACGGAAAGCTGTCCGGGGAATGTCCTCCTGTCGAACCCGCAGCTGATGATAGCCCGATCGCAAATCGATCCTCGAAAAGTACCCTGCCCCCTGAAGCTGGTCGAACAAATCGTCGATAAGCGGCAAAGGATACCTGTTCCGCACTGTCACCCTGTTCAGCTGGCGGTAGTCGATACAAAGACGCAAACTGCCATCCTTCTTCTTGACGAACAGGACTGGAGCACCCCAAGGAGAAACACTGGGTCGAATAAGTCCCTTGTCCAGCAAATCCTGTAACTGACCCTTCAGCTCACGAAGTTCCGCCGGGGCCATCCGATAGGGCGGTATAGAAATAGGCCCCGAACCAGGAACCAAATCAATACAAAAAGAAATGTCGCGCTCGGGCGGCAACCCAGGAAGCTCGTCAGGGAACACATCAGGAAACTCGCTAACAACAAATGGAACCTGATCCAATGGAACCTCTGTAGCGCGAGCATCGCGAACATATGCGAGAAACCCCTGACATCCCTTCCTCATAAGCTGTCCAGCGCGAAAAGAAGAAATCACACTGTGAGGGGCGGCACTACGGTCCCCCAACACAACAAAAACCGACTCACCGGGAAAGCAGAATCTAACTGTCTTCTCACGGCAGTCCATAGAAGCATAGCACGTGGCTAACCAATCCATGCCCAAAAGAACGTCGAAGTCCAACATCTCCAGAAGGATCAAGTCGACAGGCAACTCTCTCTCGCCAATACAGACGATACAGGATCGGAACACGTGCCTAGCCACAAACGACTCTCCCACAGGAGTAGTCACCACAAGCGGCTGATCAAGCAAGCCGGATTCTCTACCCAAACTCGGCACAAATTGTGTGGATACGTACGAGTGTGTGGATCCGGGATCGAACAATACATGTGCATCAACCGAACATACAGGGAGGATACCTGAAACCACTGCATTGGACGCCTGCGCGTCCTGATGTGTCAAAGCAAAGACCCTCGCCTGTCCACCACCTGTAACTGACTGACCTCTGCCTCGGTCATCATATCCTCTCTGAGCAACGCCTCCACGCCCACGACCTCTCGGTGCATAAGTCTGGCGCGGAGCAACGGTAGGCGCAACGGGCAACGCCCTCTGGGGTGGTGAAGGTGGTAAGGTAACATGCGGTGCTGCCGCCTCCCTCCGGTGTTTCTCTGGACAATCTCGAACGAGGTGAAGTAGGCTGCCACACCTGTAGCAACCCCGCGGCGACTGCTGACCTTCCTGGGGATACGAACTAAACATCCGACCTCGTCCCGAATCTCTGCTACCCCTCGTACCGGAACGATACCTGTCGCGGCGTCTGAATGACTGCCTCCGTGCGGAAATACTGGTATGAACTCTCTTCGGCTCTGGAAGTACCGAAGTCTCAACAAGGTGCTCCTCGACCACTAGGGCTGCGTCTATAGCTGCTGCATAGGTCTCGTAGTGCTGCGCGCTGATCGCGAGGAACACTGGTGAAAGCAAGCCTCGAAAAAATCTCCGGACTCGCAACTCCTCGGTGGCCACTAAATGTGGGGCGTAGACTGCTAGCTCTGTAAACAGTACGTCATACTCTGCCACTGTCATCCCTGGCGTCTGGCGCAAAGACTCAAACCTGCGTGCTCGGGCATCTCTAACACTCCGGGGAAGGAAACGGGCTAGAAATATAGTCACGAACTCCGTCCAGGTCATAGGAGGAAGACCTGCTGCTCTGCCCTTCTCAACGGAATCACACCACTTCTGCGCAAGACCTTCCAGGCGAAAGCTCGCGAACTCAACCCATCTCGCATGTGCACATCTGAGGGAACGGCATATCCTGGCCATCCTGTCGATGAAAGACTGTGGGTCCTCGGCTGTATCGGTGCCTGTGAAAACTGGAGGTTTCAGCCTCATGAACTCTGATAGCGATACTGTAATCACCTCCGTGGCTGCAGGGGCAACTGGCTGTGCGGTAGGCACCATCGCGGTCTCTGGAACTGGTGGAGCTACCTCTGGTCGCTGCGCTCGAAGCGTCTCAACTAACGATCCTATCATCTGGCGCATCTCCTGCATACCAGCCCCTAACGAGGCGATCTGCTCTGTCACGGCAGGAACAGCCTGCTCGGGTACAACCGGCGTACTGCCCGGATCAGTCCTCGTCTCGGACGAGTCAACACGAATCTCGGCCCTCGCGGCCGCTCTCTGTGCCCTCGTAGTCTTAGGCGGCATAATGGCTGAAAGAAAATTTGGATTCGATAAGAACACGGAAATCGAATCACAAGAATATAAGGAGGGATCAAATCAATAAGTCCTAAGGTCGCGTAGGCGGAGTACCGTGTCGTGAGTATGCCGCGGAACATACGCACGCTACGCTACCCTGCTGCAGCTACCTACTCCATCATACCAGGGTCATCCTACACTCCGAAGGTAAAACCTACGCTCTGATACCAACTTTGTCATGACCCGAGAATTCGACTCGTGACCGGCACTTAACCACGCAACGTCTACAGGCGCAACGCGGCTAAGTAAGCCGAACCCAGAAATCAAAACCAATAAATATAGAGTGATTTAAAACATTTTGTAAAATCAATAGTACATGTCTGAAAAACTTCCATTTATTTAGTAGAAATCCTTTTTAAGTTCAATAGTTATAAGTTTTATAATTTTAGTAACATTTCCCTTTTTTAAAACATTAGCCCCGAAGGTCGGGTAAAAGCAAGGTGTAGCAGGAATAATAAGTGACATGAATAAAGCATCACAATATGATATACGACGCCGTAGCGAAGAATACACAGTAAAACAAGGACAATATCATAAAAGATGAGACTGCATAAAGTAAAGTCGGCTCACATGCGAACTCGACACCAGAATATAAAACCATACATATCGTCCTCACAACTGTCTCTAAGTCAATACAGAAAGTAGATGGAGAGTACTAGATACATCAATATACAATTGAAAGATAACAGATACCGTACGAAACCCACCTAAACAGCAAAAGGCTATCTCTGCTCAAAAGGGGTATCTATGCCAAAAGATGCGATAACAGCCAGCCGTGACTACTCCCAAGGGCAACCTGCAAACACTGTGGCACAACGGGGGTGAGTTGCCAACTCGTGAATAGAGATAACATATAAAGGTGATCGCAAGCATGCACATATAGCGTGGCTCTACTAATGCCAGCAGATGATATCAATGCATGTCAACAGGGGATACAATAGTAATGCATGTACACTAACAGGTAAATGCCACAGGATGAGATGTATAGTAATCAATACTGAGTATGGGATAAATAATATCTACATGGACCATGTCAACATGGAAAACAATGATCGGTGCCTCAAACTGCACCCAAATCCCACATATACTCAGGCGCCGGCACAACCATCGGCCCTCAAATCCTGTATATCTCGGAGGAATCACGAGTGCCCAACATCGGCACCCAAAACATCATAAAATACTCGTGTCCAGCATCGACACGTAAATCCTCGAATATCGGGCGCCGTCAATCCGGACCGGCCCCACGGGGTCTGTCTGCGGTATCGGCCCTCGGCCCCGGCAGCACGGATCATCCCGCATCCATCACTCGACTCTGGTCAGTATCCTCCGGACAACTGCCAGGTCCACCCAATCACCGGTAGGTACTCGCCCGCCTCCAGGCTCAATCGGCAAATCCCATCGATCATCTCGCCGAGGGGAACCATACCGGGCCCACCACGAACCCGCAAATGGAACATCCACTCCTTGAATCGGGTTTCAAGCACACGTCTCAGCACCGAGAAAACTCGTGGTGGACACACCAAAATATCATACCACGAGGTACCGGGTTTTTCAAAATAGCATATCTTTCCTTAAATAATTCCACGGTCCTCAAAACAGAAATCACATGAAAATCCAATACCAATAGTAAAATCCAATGCGAGGTACAATATACATGAAGGTCATATCAAATCACATATGAAGCGAACTATAGCAATATAATCATGGCAGCTCTATAGTGAGTGTGGCATGGCAATTACTAACGGTGTGTGTGTAGCATGCAAATAGTGCCCGTGCAACATAAACCGTTAGTAATAGTGCGGTGTTCTATCAGTTCTAAGCAATATATATACAAACACAGCAGGGAATGCAATATGCGATGATAGTCTATGGGGTGCATGCAACATATAATAATAAAGTCCTATCAGCCCTGACGCATAACGCCATGCGGGCGATATCCCCGTAGATGTGAAATCTACTCACAGTGTCTTGCGCTAAGTGTATCCGACCACTTGCTTGCCCTTCTTCGCAGCGTCCGTCTCACTGGCCTGCGAACCTAGAATCACATACACATATCACACATAAGCTTAATTCACAAAAACGCAACACTATAATCCAACAAGAAACCCATGTCGCAAACCAATCGCGCGTGTGCGCGATACGCTAAAACGTGTAATCACGCGCCACGAAACTACCCCGATGCGCCGCGATACGCAGAAACCCAAACCTACTAACGTATCGCGCGTGTCGCGAAGGTTTAGAAAACGGCAAAATAGGTATTTGATCCCAGATTTTTCTACAGAACCAAACTCCCAAAAATATATATACCAAAATACTACACACAGTAGCAGACACCCAATGGACCAAACAAAACCCAATTCCCTACCCATCTGGCCGCAAATTGCGGCCAGAATGAAGATTTTGGCGGCCGGAGTGGGGAGTCAGGGGGTCGGGTTTCACCTGGTGTATCAGCTCTACTCCACTACACTACAGTCTTCACAATTTCATTCTGAACTCACTGGGTCAATAGCAGTTCCAGAAAACTCACATTTTGCACAAATACGACAATTGCATCGAATAGTAAAGTTGGTGGTATTTTAGTGAAATCGGGGTTGGACTAGGTTACACTGGCCTCAACAGACCACAATCATCCTACTGGAACCAACTTACATCCTATAAGCACAAAGTTCCTATTAAACATCCCATATCGCACTAAAACGCACCAATATCCATTAACCGATGCAAATCTACACTAACCAAGCTAACTAGGGACTAAGTTAAGAAATATACCTCATACTTAACCCTAGGAAGCTGGAGGAAGGTGGAGAAGTGGAGGGAAGAGGCTACACTTGCTGTTGGTGCTCACTGCTGCTGCTGCTGAACTTTGCTGCTGCTGTTGCTGCTTCTTTCTGCTGCTGCTGTTGCTTCTTCTCCTGCTGCTGCTGAGTGCTTGCTGCTGCTGCTGCTTCAGGAGCTGGGGTTCTGGGCTGAAGGTAAGTGTGTGGGTGTGTGTGGGTGTTTGAGAGAAAATACAAGGAAAATGAGAGGCTACAATCATTCACACAAAAGTCACCCCTCTCTCTCTCTCACCTCATTTAATGCAAGCATGGCCTAAAGCCATGATGCACTCTCTCTCTCTCACACAAGTCAACACTTAATCAAAATTTTTAAATTAAAGCAACCTCTTTAATTAGCTAATTAAACTTACTTTAAACCCAAAGGACTTAATCCTAAAATTAACCCACCATGGTTAATAATTATTGTATTTACTTAATTTAAAAACCCTAGTTTACATGCACATATGTGTGCAAGCCTAGGAAAATTTTGGAAAAATATTTATTAGATTAGGAAAAATATTTAAAACACAATTTGGTAAACTTTTTTATTAAAAACCATTATTTAATTATAATTATTCACTAACCCTTATCCTAAGGTGTTACAGTACAGTAATGGCCTCTAGGGCATACATATAACTAACAATTCTAAGGCAGTATCACCTGATCATGGAGATGGTTGATCTCCAGGGTGATCGAGGTTAGGAGAGTAGACTCAGAGGACAACACGGCGGATCCACTCACAAAGGCCTATTCCCAGAGAGAGACTTTTATGCGATGGTTGAGTATGGGATACTACAACCACTGCTACAGATGGCCCTAGTGCAAGTGGGAGATTGTTAGTTATATGTTTGCCCTAGAGGCCATTACTATACATAGGATGTATATTGTAGTGGATGCTTGGACATATATAGGGAGGACTTTCTTGCTCGACATGATAGTATGCTATCTGGTTACTCTTTACCTTAACGTGTACATTGATTGTCTCTCTGTTATATGTTGGTAAAGCCCTTAGGATGTGTACTTGACTACCGGGACTATGATGCAGATCATACTAGTGGGGACATGGTAGTCCATAAGTACATCCTTCAAGGTCCCTAGTCGTGGGTGTAACGAGACGGGGCATCGATATACCAGTGTAGACTAGCGTATACCTTCTCGACCCATACAGATGGGCGATGGATGATCCCATATCCATTGGTGTTTGACATCAGAGATGATATATGGGTGCTCAGTAGAGACTGGGTACACTGGACGGACTCGCCGAGAACTCCCAGATGGTATTATACCTCACGTCAGATGGCAGTTCTCTGGGGACACTGGTACAGAGTAGTCTGTTGACCCGAGATCGTCATAGAGTCTTGTGTGGTTCCCACTGTGCTTTGATTTCCACCTTACCAGGTCCAAGAGGGCGTGCAAAACGGTGGTTTTTGGGTACAGTCCCGAATCACATGGAGGCAATGAGCGATAGGAGGGGATTCGTCTCTCCCGGTATAGGGAGTTGATGTTGCGCTGTGTTCGATTGGCTATAACCGGAAATCCCTGGCCAGGGTTGCTGATATTTACTGGTAAGTGTTACCAGTAGTTTCTCGAACTGTTATAGACCTCATATCGACACGACTTATCGAGCTATTGGGGTCTGACGTTTACCACCCGTAGGCGAGATATGCGATATATCAGACGACGAGACCGGACTGTACGATAAGTGTTACTGGTTGGATTCACAGGAGTGTGAGTGGGCTTGCTCGTCGATCTTCTGATCGCTCAATACCCGGGTGGCCGTTACGTTTAGCAGACTACTTGCGGCTTGTGGGTGCTTGATATGATCATCACCTGCTGCCGGCGTATTGACGAGTCTTTAGAGTCCTACACAGAGGTTTCCTGGCTCAAGCGAAACGAAATAGGAGCGCATATGAGATATGTGCGGGACCGAGAATAACACCAGTATGTGATACTGTATTTGATTCTCGCGATTTGTGACATTGATCAGTTATATGCGATATAGCCGGGTTATCGGATCAAGTGTTGATTCGATAAGTTGTTACTATTGATATTAGTCGGTTATATGTGATATGACCGGATCATTAAGTCAAGTGTTGATTTAATGATTTAATGTATAATTATATATTTGATATATAACTTTACATTAACTAATATAGGTTCATTTTAAAAGGATTTTCTCACTTGATGTGCACATTGTATATGTGATATATTTTTGTGTACACTTGATTGTATCATGTTTGATGATACATGTTAACTTGAGTTTGTGTAAAGATTAAGCCATGGTTATATGAGTGGTTAGGGTTTTGTTTATTTACTTATTCATTTATTTATTTCTTTTGTTCATTTTGGCAAAAGAAAATGATAAAGAGAAAATGGTGGCTTTCTTTGTTCTTTGCTTGAAGCTTCTTGAAGCTTCAAAGCATCTTTGACTAAGTGATCATTTTATCTTCATGCTTAACCCTAACCATTCAAACTAACCCTAGTTCATTCTCTACACTTAACCAAGGTTAGGATATGATAAGTATTTATTTTATTATTCTTTTTGCATAATACTTATAATATTCTATCATCTTCTTCTTGTTCTTCTTCAAGAAGAAAACCTAGCTTTCATCAATGGTGATTTGATGAAAAGAGTGAGAAATCCAATTCTAAAGTGAACCCACCTCCTATTTCTTCATCCTCTACCTCTTGCCAAGTAGTATAGGGTGTTTTCTTCACAAGTTTCATGACTTGGTGAAGTGGGAGCTTGATCTTGTGATGCCTCGACGTAGATCATCTTCGGTATCGTTGTCGATGACCTAACCCGCCCATTTCTCCGATGAAGCCGACGCTAGAGCCCGGGATTGGATTTGGACAGCAAGGGGACTTCATCACGGATCTATGGAGGTGGAGGACCCGATCTACAAAGGTTGTATTTCCGTTCTTTTAGTTAAGTTGTTAACTAGTTTCATTTGTCGCCTAAAATTCTAGTTAACGATCTAGTCTAGGGTTTCTCGGCACCGTAAAATTTGAAATTGGCATGGTTGATGCCTTGTGAGACCTCCTTAGTGTGCCTAGGAACCCTACAAGAATCTCCCCGATGAGAATTAAATTCTCAACTTATGGGGAAATCTGCTTCTGCAGATCTTCAACCAAAGGAAAAACTAAGTTCTTATTCAGAAGAGTTAAACTCTTAATTTGAGAATTAAATTCTCTTTGTTTTATGGAGCTTAGATCTCTTTCTCCTTTCTCACCTAGGGTTTCTTTCTCTTCTGAAGAAATCTTATTTTCTCTCTATTGCTGTATCTCTCCCCAAAAAAAATCCTCCTTCTTCTCTTCTTGGCTCCTATTTATAGGAGAAACAAAAGAATCAATTTGTTTAGTCAATCTTTCACTGAAAGATTTTGGTTGTTTTTTTGTAACCAGCTTGATCTTTTATATCATCCAGTGAATTTTATTTTCCATTGGATTTTTAATCCAGAAGATATTTTATCTGTTATTCCTGGAAAATTTCAGGGAAAACTTTCCTTGTATAAAATCTTTCCATAAATTGGTGATTTTTAATCACCATTGGATTCTTAATCCAACGATGCTCCACTTTACAGAGCACAATCTTTTTGTTTGGAAAGATTTAAAGAGATATTTTTCCAGTTAAGGTTCTCGATTCCCCCTTAATTAGAATTTAATTCTATCACGTGATCCCATTGTTTGATCATTTAAATAGAATTTAATTCTATTAATCAAAGAGCTTAGGAACCATCACGTGTTGACATGTGACTCCCTGATTAAACATTTTAACCAGAATTTAATTCTACTGTTTTAAAGAACTAAGGAATCATCACGTGACCCTTTGGTCACGTGTGAGCACGTGATGCCCCATTGGGGTTTTTCCTTGCTGTTTTATTATATCTTTTAATCCCCTTTTAGTGGGTTTAAAGGCCCATCACGTGTGGACATGTGACTCCACTGATTGATTGTTTGATTAGAATTTAATTTTCATTACTTTAAAGGGCTTAGGAGCCCATCATGTGTTTGCACGTGACCCATGGTCACGTGTGGGCACGTGATGCCCCATTAGGGTTTTCCCTGATATTTTATAAGGGAACAAACTTTTCAGGCATGCGCATACCTTCTGGAGTAGGGTAACTTGAGTAGCATCCATCAAGTTATCATGCGATGAGAGTTGGATCCGGATTCCCACTGATGAGTTGGTTTACTCCTCGGGTGATTTTAGATGATCCCTACTAATTCCTCTTTTGCGTTTGGAAGAGAATTCGCGAAAACTGTGGGAGACATCCTGTTTAAATAAAATGATTAACCATTCTGATCTAGGTTAGAGTGCAGGCTGAGTCTTTTCTCTCTCTCTTTGGCAGTGTCCATGGCCCGACCCTAGACTAAAACTGTTGAACTAAGTTAACTAAACTTTCTTAAAACACTTTGGCTTTTTAGATTTTCATAGATGCAAATATCATTGTCACTCTTAATTTTACCCTTTTCATTTCTCCGGAACATTCCATATCACTATGAAGTTCCACATTTATTGGATATGACCATCGTATAGTTTTATACAAACTCGAAGAAACTTGTTTTAGATTCAAGGACGGTTTCCGGTTCTGGAGAAATTGAATAGGACTATTCAGTTGTCTTTTCCCTTTACCTTCTCTCATGTTGCAAGGGCTCCTTGTATTTAGGAGAGTACACCTATTACACTTATTGGATAGTCTTCTTCCAAACCATAGGCTGGTGCCGAAGAATAGGGAAGGAAGAAAACCAATTAGCCTAAGTGTGGTGTACAGAAGGTAATAAGTAAAGACAAATAAAGGGATTAGAAAGAGAGCAAAGTAAATTGCGACTGCTATCATTCACGACAAAGCCGCGTATATCATCGGCACTCCTACTTCACTTTTGCATTTCTCCGGAACATTTCGTATCACTACGAAGATCCACATTTATTGGATATGCCATCGTATAGTTACATACGAACTTGAAGGAACTTTTTCCAGTTCGAGAATGGATTCTGGTCCAGGAGAAATAGAATAAGGTTTATTCAGTTGTCTTTTCCCTTTACCTTCTCTCAGGTTGCGAGAGCTCCTAGGATTAGGAAGGTACACCTATTGCGCTTATTGGATAGTCTACTTCCAAATCATAGGCTGATGCCGAAAGTTAGGAAAGGAAGAAAATCAATTAGCCTAAGTGTGGTGTACAGAAAATAAAAAGTAAAATCAAATAAAGGGATTGGAGAGATGGAAAAAAATTATACGGTTACAGTCATGAACTAGAAATACAGATAACCCTTTGAAACATTTTCATGTTTCAGTTTCACTATACGTTGTTAATTGAAAACTGATTTCCCAATTAAATCCTTACTCCTGGGTATATATTTACCAGATTTGATTCTCGCATCTGTATGGTATTACAGATGATGAGTGGGAGTAAGATATTGGGAATTACGCGATTATATCGGAGTTCGTTGTAATCAGTGATATTTGAGGAAATCATCTGGGGTTTTGCCGGACGACAAATATTTGATTTTGAATATCCGTTGTTATGCACCAATTTCAAACTGATATATCCGTACGTTTATTTTATAAAGTGAGATATAACTTTTTAAAATTATGTCTATGACATTTACCTGTATCATTTGATGATTGGGTAAGGAGTATTCAACAGTGGTGTAATTCTTCTTAACCATAGTACAATTTCTAACCTACGACGCACAGGGTATGAGTTATTAAACTCCGGGACTTATACAAAGTATTGTATGTTGTCCAGTGTCCATTAGGACAAAGAGCTTGGTGCTCGTACTATATTTTGTTTACTTGTGACTTTTCTAGTTTTTAGACGAATATTTCGTTGAAATATAAGATCCAAATTTTGAGAAGTTATAGGTATATGAATAAAGTAGAGAACCATATGTTGCATGTATCAGGATTCTTCAAGGTGATTGAACATGTAGATACTTGTGTTTGGTATTCCGTTGATAGTAATGGTTTTGAGAACTTTCTTCTCTTTCAGGTTACTTATATGTGGATGCACTCCTAGATGACTAATGCTGCTTAGCCTCCTTCCATTTGGTTGACATGCACTGGAGACAGCTGCATGATTTTGAATCTGGTTCCAATTAAATCAGTGTCTATGTTTCTATAATGGATATAGAATGGATAGTATCTTGACGATGTTGAGGTATATGGAGTTGTCCGGTTTATGCTTAAAATCAGAATCCGGATAAACTCAATGCACGTTTCAGTAACGGCAGTTTGTAGGTTATCCCGGGTTATGACGAGGGTTAACATTCTACCATCTTGAAGATCAATAGTTGTATTGTTCTTGACTCGCTACCAGTTTTAGTAAAATAGATTCTTTTCCGAAAATATTAGTGGGAGTATGGTAGAACTGGAAGTAATTCCAGAACCACAAATAATTACTGAAAATTTAATACAACCTAAAGATTTAATTGGATTCGACATTCCATTAGCCACTTCGCAGATATGGTGGATAACCTCAGGCATCCGAGAGGTACTTTGATATCCTCAAAGACGGTGACAGAGAGGTTCTTGTTTACCCAGACTTGTCATTACTGTTGTTCTAGACTATGAGACCCGGCAGGAGGATGAGTATAGCGTCGTTCTAAACTATCTTTAGAAGTGCACGTGTATATGACTCTGCCAGAGGGTTGTTATAGTCAGTGGGAGCAGCGGAAACATAGTGGACAAGTAGCTTGTGTCTATTTATTGACTAAAGCAGGTATAGCGGAGATAGATCATCTATTTTTGATGTGAAAGTCATAGGCTTTGACTTCATCAGAATAGGATATGGATCTGGTAAGAAGGTAGTAGGGTGTGATGTCCTGGTATTTGGATGATATGCACTTTATAGGAAGTGAAATTCCTATACTACGATTGGTTATATTATGGTTGTCACACAGTTGTTTCTCCGCATAGGATATGGATATAATATCAGGAATTCCGGTTACTAGATCTATGATTTTAGATCTATATTTGGTCCCAATTTGGGTACTTTGACACTATTCTAAAGGTGTTTTAGAATGGACGACTCCTGGCATGGTGGTATACCTGCAGGTGATGGAGTCACCCTCTCTAAAGGATGTCTTACAGACTAAAGGGGAGAGGGATTTGCGTGATTGACATATCACTTGCTTGGGCAATTGATTCAATCATGAGATGTCAAGTACCACACCAGATATTTTTTTTACACTAGCTGCAATAAGTTTATATATTAATCCAATCCTGGAGAAACGTTGGGAAGCAGTTTATGAACATAAGTGGATGTTCTAGGGATATGGTAACGACAGTCTCGTTCGGGAGACGGTTATCATTCCAGGCTTCCAAGGTGTCCTGGATGACAGAGCAACTGTCAGAGTTATAATTTTCCCTCACATGAGGTGCAGTAGTTTAGACAGGTGGTCCAAGCGGATACTGAGGAAGGCATGATGCATGATATTGATTAAATTCAGTGGACGATACCGTCTAAGAAGTTTGCTGGAATTGGAGTTTATTTTTGAACTGGGTCGCATCAGATATCCAGACAAATTCTAAGACGGGTATTGCTCATTTCGGGAGATAGTCGTTCTCCACGAAGTTGAGATATAGATAGATATAGAAAGAAACATTGGAGCAGATCCACTCATTGAGGCTATTTCTCGAACGCAATAGTTTCACAAACGAGCTTTGTGAAACTGATTAGTAGAGAAGTTAGGTGTTCGGTATCACACGAGCTATGAGTATGCGACACCGCAATAATTAGCCTTAAGTGTAAGTGGGAGATTGTTGGCTATAGTGCCATCAAGGCAATTATCATAGTCGCAGGAAGGTGATTATAATGATTGAGGGAGGACCTATATGGATAAAACATTCTTACTCGAGATGATAGTATGCTATCTGGTTTGTTTTTATTATCATGTACATGCTTTAGGTGGTATTACGGATCACTATTACATGTTGATAGAGCCCATATGATTCTTGCTTGACTACCAGCATTATGATGGCGATCATATACGTGAGAGCTGGGTGGTCTATAAGCACATCCTTAAATGTCCCTAGTCGTAGGAGTTTCGAGACTTGGCACTGATACTCCACAGTAGACTAGTCTATACTGATTGAGACCCCGACGAGGAGCGGTGGCTGGTCTCACAAGCCATTAGTGTCAGTTTGTTCACCTAAGATAGTATACAGGTGCTCATTGGGTTATGAGTACACCGGACGGACTCACCGGGAACATGCTAGTTGGTATTATACCTATTGTCAGATAGCTGTTCCCAGGTGACATGTGTACAGGTTAGTCTGTCGACCTGAGATCGTCATTTGTCTCGTGTGAGTTCCTACTATGCTTTGATTACTGCCCTACCACGGCTCAAAGGAGTCGTGCAAACAGGTTTTAGTTGGGTACAGTCCCGAGCCACATGGAGGCAGTGAGCAGATCGTCGAGGATCCGTCTCTCCCGGTATTAGGGGTTGATGTCGCGTTGTGCACGAGTGGCCATCGCCAGAAATCCTTGACCAAGGTAGTCGACAATTACTGATCTAGGATCAGTAGTTTCTCTGGTGGTGATGGGTTTCATACTGATACAAAACGTCGCGTTATTAGAGGTCTGACTTTATCCACCCCCTAGACTTGATATGCGTTACTCATAGACGAACGGACCGGACTATATGGATATTGTCACTGGCAGGCTCAGTAGGGGTTTCAGGATGAGTTTGCTCGTCGGCCTCCCTTTCGCTCAATACCTGGGTAGCCGTTACTGTAACATTATGAAAATTTAGAAATGAATAAAATTAATTAATTAAATAATAAAATGTTAATTTAAAAAGTTATTAAAATAAAATAGGGCAATTTCATAAGTAGTAGGTGAAACTAATTAAAGTTAAATTTTAATTTATAACATTAGTAAAATTCTAGGGTTTTAGTGGGAAATTTAGCTTCATTTTAATAAGAATGGTGTTATATAATAACATATGTAGTGAAGGGTCTTTGTGTAAAGTTTAGAAAATTGTGTAAACTTGGAAATGTTGAGGGTGAAAGTGAAAAAGGGTTAGGTAATGTTTTAGTTCAGATATAACCACAAGACACCACAACTTGGGATGATAAGGCATGGACACATCCTTCTTGCATGCACACCACCTCCACCTTGCATGAAAGCACCACATTTCTCTAGTTGACACCACCTACTACCATAATTCTATTATCCTTAAGTTATACCTAATTATTTCAAGAAATATATATTAGGACAACTGAACTAATTTGAAAGAAGGAAAGGAAAAGAAAAACATTTGAACACACAAAAGAAAATAAGAAAAGAGAGAAGAGAAGAAGAACAAGTGCTTAGGATTTTCACCATCAAACTAGGAGATAATGACTTGGGTATCTTGGAGGAAGTGTTTCAACCATATTCTTTAGGTATACTCTTTAAACACAGTAGGATTTCAGTTCTGTAAACTTTAACTTAAAAATCGGATGCCGGAAAATTGGTATCTTAAGGAAATATAGGCTCTGTAATGATCTGCTATAACTTAGATAAAAACTAACTTAACCAAACAGTACCTTCATGTTGTATAGTGAACCTAGGATACACCTTAGGGAGACAAACCATTTTGCTCGGTGGTTGGCCGGCGACGCATATTGAAAATCCGGCGTCGCCGGACTTTTGAAGGTTTTGGTTAGTGGGCTTTTTAAGGTATCTCTGTGGTTATTTGTTAGGAGTTTTGGTATTGTTTACTTAAGTTAGTTTATCAGTATGTGAAATCAGGGAGCAAATATTAGTTTTGGGGATAAGATCCTTAGATACGACACGGATATATCGTACCATGAGTTCTGTTTTTATATGGCATGACTAGGGAAGGGTTAGCTCAGATTAACTTAAAATTCAGTAACTCATGATATCATCACATCGCATGTTTAGTGGTACAATATCATAAACTAGGTTTTGTGTTACCCAGTTCACTGTAATGAATCTGGAACTACTAAGTATAATTACTAGAAAAAACAGCAAGACCAAAAGTATAATGAGCCAAATAAGAGACAACACTTGAAACCAGAGCCCCAAACTTTTTGTTTGATCCGGCGAGAGTAACCCCAAATCCGGCGACGCCGAACCCATTATGTCCTATTGTGTTGGTTTTTCTTCTATAGTCTAATTTGAGTAAATTTTGGTCTCTAGTATTGTTTGGGTTATCTAAATACTTACACAGTAAAATCTGGGAACGTTTTAGTAATGGTTTTATCAAAATTTCAGATATTTACGATACAGAGTTTTCTTATTTTGATGTTCCAGCTGCACCGTTGACGTTTATACGTTAACGACAGAGCTTTGTTGTCGTGTTTGGGTTAAGTGTGCTGTAGGTTCTAACCTACGGGCGTTTAACTTGTTGTTTTAGTTTTTAATATGATATTTACTTCTATGTGATTTAAATATGAATATAGGTACGATTTGAGGATTCCGAGATGGAGTGGGCGATGTAGCAGCGTGGATTCATCGAGCTTCTAAGTTGGTGAGTAGATTTACATCTACTGGGGAAGTCGGGTGGATGGCGTATAGCACCTCCGCAACCTTACAACTAGTATTATGAGATCTAGTTAGTTTAGTATTTATTCAATATATTTATATAGTATCTTATCTAGTATGTCCTTCAATTTCATACAGTTTCATGCATGGTTATAGATGAGATACAGTGATACGATATGGATATGGTTTGATGGTTTGTACGAGGAATCACGCTAGACTTGAGATGATACCGATACAGTGATATGATAAGATATAATACAAGGATTTATATGTATTGGAAAATGATGAACTTTGTATGCCGAATAACGGCCAATTTATCCTTTGACTCATGGAGTTAGATTATATTTTGTTTTAGGAAGTAATACTTGTGTGAGTTATATTCTTTTAAAAACTACGATTCGTTGTCTTTTAAATAAAAATACTAGGACGCGTGCCAGTTTCTAAAACGGATATCTATTTTAAATGTAGTGCAGCTTCCTTATTTCAAACTTAACGTTTCGATCATTTCTAAAGATAATGGTATAGCTCATAGCAAGTAATTACAATAGTTACGTTTAGATTACTTTACATGTTTGCATTATATTATCTATAGTATATGTTTCTGCGTTACGCACACTCTGATAGAACACTGCACAACTACCAATCAGTACTATGCTACACCAGCGCATGAATGTATGTTACACTACACCTCATTGGTATTGGCATGTCACTGTAGAACCGTTATGTAAGATAATGCGTATATATGTGTGTGTGTGTGTATGTGTGTGTGTGTGTGTGTTAATATATAGGTTGTTACACCGTAGAACACTTACACAAATACTAATGATTGCCATGTTGCACAAGCACACACGCGCATGCTACACTACACCACATTAGTAATGCCATGACACAGTTGAATTGAAATCTATGTTTATGTGATATAATTACGTAGTCTTTTCTCATTTCTGTTGTAGATTGTGAATATTAGTACTGTAGGTGTTGTATTTGATTTCATTGGATTTTCTGGGTAATTTACTCCTGATGATATATATCGGTGGTATGGGACACTGTTATATATGTATATATATATAATATATCATCAATATAATCTATGCAAGTTTCTTATTCCTCACTTGATATTTTGATATGATGAGTTGAACGTCCACCATGAGTTTTTTGTTTTCTGATTCTGATTCGGACCGAGTCGGTGGGTATACGGTTACGGATTTACAATTTTATCCAGACTGAGTCGGTTGGGATACAGTTGGATACATGGTAGACCCGGTTTGGGGCCGAGGTGCAGGATAGTCGCAGTTTAGGCGGGGAGCATAACGAGATTAATCGATATCGGAGATAGAAATGAGCATGGCAGATATCCATGGGATACTGACCGGAGATAGAAACGAGCACAGAAGATATCCAGGGGATACTTACCGGGGTTCGATTGGGCATGCCAGATATTCAGGGGATACTGATCGTAGCCAGGGATATCGGGCGGCGATCATCTGTTGAGATGGTGTCGACGGTATCTGTATTTACGTGTCGATGATGGACACGAGTGATTTCAGATTTTGATGTCGATGCTGGACATCTATATATATATATATATATATATATATATATATTGATATGATTATTATCATGAGGTACACGGTTAGATATTATTAGTGGATTCAACCAGGACGGGTCCGGAGGACAGTACCAACATATATTTATACAGACATTCATAAACAAAAAGGAATTCCAACACGAAATATAGATTCATAATTTTGACTCATATGACATGGAGATATTATATTTTGGATTGCATGAGAGATAGTATCGCACATATGCATATCATATAGTATAGTGGTACAGATTATGATAGGACTATACTTATGACCTAGGTATCGTCATGCATTTCGATTTCTACTTTTAAATATACTTTTATTCACTGAGTTGGCAACTCATCCCCGTTGTGC
This sequence comes from Agapanthus africanus, assembly GCA_030015575.1. Taxonomy (NCBI): domain Eukaryota; kingdom Viridiplantae; phylum Streptophyta; class Magnoliopsida; order Asparagales; family Amaryllidaceae; genus Agapanthus; species Agapanthus africanus. The sequence goes on from JASDDO010000008.1 coordinate 401,964,419, forward strand.
CACAGTTCTTGCAGATTTCACCGCTTGGATTATCAGCGATTTGGGCACACACTCTTTTTGGGGATTGATTGGTAAGTGGGTTATTATTGTATCATACCCACTCTTGATTATTCATATATTCTTGTATCTAGTGGAGACTCCATCAACTTATAAGTGGTATATTATGGACTTAGAAGCGAGACTTAGAGTTTATATGTAGTGATGTTGGACTCTTTAGAGTCGAGTTCTGATATAGTTGTTTGGCTGTTCCGTCTTTTGGACGTGAAAGCTAGCTCCCGTTGGGATTCTATTTTATTGTGGTAGTTGTATTGGGTTTTTTATATAAAACTTTCAAAGGAGGTGTTGTTAGATTTTCAAAACGTCATAGATGCTTCTCAAACATACATAGTTAAATTTAAACGTTAATTAAACTGATTCCATCTGATAACTATTTTAAACTCACCTCCAATATTTTCAAAAAGGGTTTAGATTCCGGGTTTCAGCTTACTTGGATCGCGTCGATGTCTTTAGATGTCACGTGATTTAAGTGCCGGTCACGTGCCACATTTGGGTCGTGACAGTTACGTACAGCTAGTTCTGCTGATATGCTTATGTTAAACCCACTGCCAGCGTATTGATGAGTCTATAGAATCCCACATAGAGGGTTTCCATGCTTCGGGTGAAACGATGTAGAGGCCGTATGGTTTTACGGTAGGGTTCGATCATATACGTGCACTTGTGCACGGATCCTGATTCGGACGGATAATACTAGTGGGCTTTGGTTTAAGCCGGATCCTAGTATTATATTGTTGGATTATTTTCGTCTCATTGTATTCGTATTCTTCGGAATATGGATATGGGTATGTATATACAGGTGAGGGGTATTCTTGTAATTTATTACAAGTTGCATCTATATGATGCCACCTCATTTTGGTTTTAACCTTTTTGGATTAAAAGGTTAATGAGGTGGAGGATGAGGTCTTTATTACATTTAATCAAGCATGGCTCATTTAGTGACTCATTGGATGACTCATAGGTGGATCATTTTTGATGGAAGGAGTCCGGATATCAAACTTGATCAAGTAGGCCTCTAGGAGTTTGGGATAAAGGTTAAAGATCGAAGGACACGGATCATTCGGTATAACTTTCTAAACGCCTATATTGTTTGCTAGTGTAGGGTTAATGGTCGATCCATAGCACCGGCTTATGTTAGCGTCAGTTTATAAAAATTTTGTTCCGCAATCGGCTACGGTTTAATGGCCAGGTCGCTGGCATAACCCAACATCATACTATAATATCGAGCAAGAAATTCCTTTATATATATATGTCCAAGCATCCACTATATCATACAATAATGCCTTCTAGGGCATAAATATTCGTAACAAGATCCACTTGCTCCCAATGGGTTTTACCCTTTCAGGAGCAACTTCCAAACTCCATACTTTGTTGGTGTACATGGATTCCATCTCAGATCGCATAGCATGCAGCCATTTCACAGAGTCCCCGCTTGTGATGGCCTGCTTGAAACTTGTTGGGTTATCATCTTCCATGATGCAATCCTCGCTCCCACCATCTATGACAAAACCGTAGTATCTCTCAGGTGGATAAGGAACCCTACTAGATCCACGGAGTGGCTGCGGTTTGTCTAGGACTATTGAATCCTCCGGTACTATAAAATCATTAGTTGTAGTTTGTGTAGCTGGAACTTCTTCCGGCTCTACCTCATTTCCATTAATTTCTTTCATAAGAAATTCCTTATCTAAAAAGGTGGCATGTTGAGCAATAAACACCTTTGCTCACTGTGGTAGAATAGATATCCATGTGAATTTTTTGGATATCCTACAAACTTGCAAAGGACTGATCGTACTTCGAGTTTGTCTGGATTCTGTTGTTTCCCTCCGAAAGACGCGCAAGACAGGCGTCTTGCCTGAAATTCGGGGCAGATGCTAATTGGTGCTATCCGTCCACCTCTCCGAAGATGCCAAGTTGATTTATGGCACCGTGAATCGAAAGTTTAAACGGATGCGGCCGATGTAGCAGACTTTGTCAGATTAACCCTCATTTGAGCGGTTTTTGATTGTGGGGACGCTCTTCCCTACAGGCCCAAGCCCCTGCAGTTAATTACGCTACCGCATCGCGGTAGCAACTTTCTCCTTCTCCATATGGTCACTTCGTGTCGTGGGTGTTTGTTTTGTGTTTGGTTGCCCGTGGATTGTATACAGAGACTAAGTTATGTTGTTTCCCGTAGGGCGTGGACTAGTCCAAATCCGTATCTTTCTTAGATTTGGGTTTGGGGGGTTTGGTTTTAAGGATACGTTAGTATCATTTGAGACTAAGATCAACTTAATGTTTGTTAAGGATACGTTAGTCTAATTCTAGACTAAGATCAACTTAACGGGATCGTTTCGATCCAACAAAAGAGCAATTAGACTCAATTGTTTAGTTTAATGACATTGCGGTCGATAATTAGTTTAAGGACATTACGGTCCATTGTTAGTTTTAAGACATCGCGGTCGAGGTTAAGGACATCATAGTCCGTGAGTTTAAGGACCTCACAGTCCGGTGTTAGTTTTAAGACATCACGGTCGAGGTTTAGGACATCATAGTCCGTGGTTTTAAGGACTCCAAAGTCCGACGTTAGTTTTAAGAAATCACGGTCGAGATTAAGGACGTCATAGTCCATGAGTTTAAGGACCCCACAGTCCGTATCAATGTGTGGTCGTCGGGACCCGTCACCTCTCTGACGATGTTGAAGGATTACAACGACGGATGTCAGAGGAGTAAAGAGATGTACCCTCGAACCGGGTGTAAATTGATTGGAAGGGCAGTTTTGCTCAATTAAATTTATATTGAGGACTTATGGTCAGAATTGGGCTAAGTCCAATTAAAAATGTTTAATATTTTATTCATGTTTGGCCTGTTAGGTCTTTATTTGGGCTCTGCCCTTTTAATAATGCATAGCATTTATTAGGAACAAAGTGGTGTTCTGACAGTGCGCCACGTGGCACATCAAGCGCTTTGCACCAATTAAAGAGTGCATTGCGCTAGCGCACATAAGAGTGACACGTGTCGCGCTCAGCACTAAGCGCAAGTCTGTTAGCACACTGCGCTTTATAAGTGCGCTGCGCCAGTGAGTGACACGTGGCGCGCTCTGGCACTGTGCGCCAATCCAAGAGCGCAGTGCGCTATATTTAGAAGCGCAAAGCGCAAACTGTTCTGTGATTGACACGTGGGGCATTTTGGTGATGTGCGTCAGTCCAATAAGCGCAAAGGTGCAAACTGTTATGTGGTTGACACGTGGCGCTTTCTGGTGACGTGCGCCAGTCCAAGGAGCGCAAATGCGCATTTCATTAGTGCAAGGCACTGTCCAATAGCACAGAGCGCATTTTGATCAAATAAAGAACAAGTTTTTTGTTTTGTTCTTCAAAAGAGGCATTGCCTCAAGATCCAAGAACCAAGGTTCTTATTCTCATCAAAAGGCTGTTCCTTTATAAATCAAAAGATCTATGAATGAAGTAAATTACTTCTTTTTAATCTTTTATAATTAGATCTTTTTTATCTCTTTTTTTTTCTTTTTATTGAAGATCTTGATCTTGTTCTTAGATCTTTGATCTTTTTAGAAGAGCATTCTTCTTTTGTGAGATGTTTTCATCTCTACTTATTCAAGAACACAGTTCTTTACCTTTAAAGATGAAGAAATGATCTTCTTTCTTCAAAGGCTTGCCTTTCTTTCTTTTTGAGTTCTTCTCTCAAAGCTTGCAGAGGGTTCTCTCTATCTGAGACTTGAAGTCTTGAGGCCTTTATATAGGGCCAATTGGTTTGTTAAGTTAGTTGAAGAGATCTTTCTCTGATTGATTTGGGGATATTTCCCACCGTTGGATCTTTGATCCTAAAGCCTCTGTTTTACAGAAGATAATCTTCTTATTTTAATAAGATTGGAAAGATCATTCTAGAACAGAATTTTAATTCTGATTAATTAATAATTTATTATTTCAATTCCAGTGCTGACGCAATTGGCGCTAGCGCACCTGCGTTTGACACGTGGCGCAGAGCGCAGCGCAACTGCGCTAGCGCGCTTGCGTTTGACATGTGGCGCACAGCGTAGAGCAACTGAAGCATTGCTTCAAATTTTAAAATTTGAATTTTGAAACAGAGCTTTACTCTGATTGGGGGTGCGCTGCGTAGGGCGCAGCGCTCCTGGCGCTGACGTGACTGTTTTTGACACGTGGTGCGCAACGCAAGAGATCTGAAGCGTTGCTTCAATTTTTGAATTTTAAAATTCAAACAGAGCTTTGCTCTGATTGGGGGAAACATCTGTTTCTTAACATAGGCCGGACAGCCCCATATCTTAACTCGTTTAAGATATGGTCTCTTTCCACTCCATATCTCATTTGGTGTTTTAGGCACAGATTTTGATGGAACTTGATTCAATAGGTATGCGGTCATCTCAAGTGCATGACTCTAAAAGAAAATAGGTAACTCAGCAACACTCATCATAAAGCGCACCATATCTAATAGGATGCGATTCCTCTGCTCCGATAATCCATTGTGCTGTGGTGTATACGGAGGAGTAAGCTGAGAGACAATACAATTCTCTTTTAGATAATCTCGGAATTCCGTGCTTAAGTATTCACCTCCTCGATCAGATCGAAAGATTTTAATACTTTTACCCTTCTAGTTCTTTACTTCGCACTTATATTCCTTAAATTTCTCAAAATCTTCAGATTTGTGTTTCAACAGGAACACATGTCCGAATCTTGAGAGATCATCGGTGAATGTAATGAAGTACGATGAACCATTCCTGGCATGTATAGACATAGGGCCACATACATCACTATGTATCAGTCCCAAGAGTTCAGTAGCTCTTTCTCCGTGTCCCGTAAATGGAGTTTTGATCATCTTGCCTTTCAGACATGACTAACAAGTTTCATAAGATGTAAATTCGAACGGATCCAAATATCCATCTTTATGCAACTTAGTTAGTCCGGTCGCATTGATATGACCAAGTCTATAATGCCACAAGAAAACATCGTTCATTTCTGAACTTTTCCTCTTGTATGCGTATTTTTAGAACTGTATTTTGATTTAGAATGTATATACCATTACATAACGTATCAAACCCAATCAACACTTGATTTAGGAAAATGTTCATAATATATTCCTATAATGGAAAGTTATATCCTTCTTTATGTAACAAAAAAACGGATATTATATTGCACATCATCTTTGGTATGAAATAACAGTCGTTCAGAATCAATGTATTACCATTTGGCAATACTAGATGATATTTGTCGACCGCTTTGGCAGCAACAATTGCTCCATTCCCTACTCTGAGAGACATACCACCCTTTCTCAGTTCTCTACTTCTCTTTAACTCATGTAACAGATTACAAATGTGGGATCCTGATCCGGTATCTAATACCTAGGACATAGAGCATACTGAGAAACAGTTCTCAATAACTAACACACCCGAAGAAGATGCATCAAAATGCTTTTTCTTCGTTCAAGTTTCATGGAAATCATTGCTTTCCCCTATCGCTTGCCTAGCCTTATGAAAGGTGTCGTAAGATAGAGCGGAACTAACGTTCCCCAGCCCAGTATAATAAGCGGGTTCGGTCAATACATCTATATTATTTTCTTGATTAAGGTGTGTCATGGTAGTTACCTGGAGAGAGAGAGAAGAAAACACTTTAGCGTGCGCTCTTGCAAAATTAGATTGGTTATTATCTTATCTAATCAGGATGAATTCCACTAATCTTCTTCAAACCCTAAAAGGTAAGATTAGCCGGGATTAATTACATGCTACAGGTTCGCCAATTGGTCATCCAGGCAAGTATTGGTACTCCGAGGGATTCTCCCCATGCTTTCGCATGGAACTAATTAAATAATCTCGTTTTCGCAAGGGCATAACTCCGTTAACACCTTTTTTAGACACCTACTGGATCAGCTATTTGTAAAGTGGAAAACTCTTCCATGAGTAACACTTACTCGCAGTGGGTATCGGGATCCAACAATCATATAGAAGGTATGAAATTTCATTACAAATTTCAATACTTGACTGTTTTTACCCCATGCGGTTTATGACCTTGACAAGGTCAACAAACCATAAACCGCAAGTCAAGTTCAACCAGTCATTTCATGATTGAATTAAACCCATCTGCACGACTCTTGACAAGGTCAGCAAGGTCGTACGACTACCCTAATCGCTTCATATGCGGTAGATAAGTACTAATCAGCTACCACACACTACGCCTTGACAATGTCAACAAACGCAGCACGAATACTAAATAGTAATTATCTGAAATGATGGAGGGCTACGACTGGTTTTGAAGAAAACCTTTAGCGTAATGAACTTAATATCGTTGTAGAATCTAGTGATTTGAAAAGGAGTGGTTTAAGCTCCGCTTTAAAATCGAGCAGTGTTCAAAACAAACCGAGTGGATTGCAGCATTTGCTAGTTTTGCTAAAGAGGTCATTCCCGGTGAAGGGATCTAAGCTCTTTCCTCATTGAATGAGATTCTGGATATTCATAATGGAATACCGCTATGCAAAGCAAGAACTAGAGCTACCTTTTTGAAAAATTTGATTCTTTAACATCTTTTATGTTTCCTAAACATCACAGAAGAAACGAAAATAAAATACACATATATGCTATCCGCATTCGCCACAGGGACCCGGGTCTTCACCGTAAGGTTACTTAACTTACGGCAGGGCGGGGTCAGGACTAACGTGCATGCAAAACATATGTAGTGTCTACTAATATATCATATATATAAGTAGCATTCGTCTCACACGGTTATAATCACATCATATCACAGAATCAATAGAAGCTGACATATGAAATATAGGATATACTAAGAGGTCCGTGTTTTAGATTAAGCCAGTAATGAAAAGCACGCATTCCACGGTCGTGATGAATAGCCAAGCCCGCATCCCTAGACCCCTACAAGAGCGGCAAGCAACCCTACCAATTCTAGAGTTAGGAGACCGGTCTCGACTCCTCGAGATGGCCTCCCATTGGACTTTAGAACCCGGTTACTTGTGCTCCCCGTCTTGGGTCTATTCTAATGCGGAAATGTAAATAATATACATCAATGGAGACAACAACCTCAAACCGAAAGTGTTCCAATAAAGAATATTACATACAATATTTACATGAATGAAAATAGAAAAACTCTCATCTCACGTAAAACCCCTGGCTATTCAATCACGACGATCCAATATAACATATCGCACAGCAACATGATAACATCACATGTCATCAACGTAACTAAATATGCATATCCCTAATGTCATTGACGTATTGCAACGCGATCAGGGATATTGCCACATATTACACTAACGGTCGTAGAAAAGAAATGAAAACTAAAATAATTAGAATCTGCATTGTCCTTAGACATCATAAACCCGGATTATCACATATTCCGGATTTCATGCCTAACCTTATAAACCTTTCATTTTAGTCTCGAATTGAAAACAATTTTCAAAAAACAAGTTGGGTAATTCAACAAGATTCCCGATTAAATGATTGAATGATCGTTAGGAACTTTAGTAGATGGCGGCACCCCTCGAGGTCGTAACCGAAGTGCACTTGGGTAGAACACCGTGGCCGCAAGCACCCGAGTGGATGGTTTTGGCCATAGGGTTCTCCTATAGTCACTTGGTCGGGGCTATGAGGCGTGGCTGTTTGCTAGTGTCTCTCGGCGACTATTTGCGTACGATACGAGATTGTGACGGAGCTTTGATCTGGATCGAAACTCTGTAGCAATCCATCAGATGAGACTAAAATGCGAGATTTACAAAACGATAACTAGTTTTCATAAAACAAATCAATGTGAATTCCAAAAATTGTATCACATATCTATAACTATCTAGACGATATTAAATATTTCAATCGATATTTCAAATACCACCAATTCACAGAGACCTCTACAACTTGAGCTTCAATAAAAATTCCCAGAAAACCAAGAATATTAAAATGAAGCAGTACAAGAAGTATCGACTCCTAACTCTACTAATGAACCGTAGCCAATACAAGGTAAAAGCGGCGGTTCCGCGGCCATCTAGTGGTGTTAGGGACTCATATTTCATGTACCTCCATAGAAAAGCTTGCTGAATTTTTTTGGGTATTTTTAATCTGGAAAATTTCAACTTTTGAAAAAGTGGACAGAAACTTGTCAAAATGAGTTTTAAAACGTCGATCGAACACTTTAACATTATCTATACTATGCCTAAGTCTTTCACTTGGCTCTGACACCATGAAAGTATGTCTTAATATCTCTACTAGGTTTATACAAGCATCAAGTATGCAATTTTAAAAAATCTAGAGTGCTAAGTTGTACAAAACAAGAATCGAACTAGAGAATTAGGGTTTTGAGTAAAGCAAACAAATTCTACACTAAGTGAAGAGGGTTTACAACCTTTATAGACCGGCCCTTCACTTCTAAAGCTCCAAGTAGTAGTCCCTAAACTCTTTCTTGGCTCCACTTGAAGAAAGGAACGTGCTTTGCTTGTTGTCTTCGAGGCCGAAAATGATCCACCTTGAAGTTTCTCTCACTCAAGCTCACTCTTCAGTACTCAAGGTATTAGTGAAGCAAACAACCTATACTAAATAGCTAAGATATTGTAGGTTGATGAAGTAGGAATTTTTCTCACAAATCTTTCTTCTTTTCATTTTTATTTTCTCACCTCAAGAAAACTCTAGAGAGATGAAAAATGAGGGGGATGAACTTGGAACAGAGAGAGTGAACCATAAGGTGAGTGATGAGTTGAGATGGTCAAAAATCTATGAATAAAACAAAGAATAAATGGTGAGTCATGGTTTCTCAAAGTTTCCACAAGTATCTTAAGATATGACTAATTTTCATTTTTCTTTTATTCATAAATTAAACCATTATCAACTCATCTCAAAGCTCATGTGTGATTCTCATACATCCTAGTTCAATGTATCATCAACCATGATACATAAATAAATACATATATTTATGTATCACATATATACAAATATGTATGAAGAGAAGAAAATCTTAAGTGAGCTTGATATTAGTTAATATATGTTTATATCAAATATATCAAATTATTAAATCAACACTTGATTCAATAATCCGGTAATATCATGTATAACCGACTGATATCAATTATATATATGTATATCAAATTATTAAATCAACACTTAATTCAATAATCTGGTTATATCACATATAACCGTTTAATATTCAATACTAGTTTATATATATATATATATATATATATATATAATTTATATATATCAAATTATTAAATCAACACTTGATTCAATAATCCGGCTAATATTAAATATAAATAAACAACATATACACATATCATTGAATCAACACTTAATCCAATAATCTGGTTATATCACATATAAGCTAAACGATATCAAATATCGTTAGATTAGAATACGGTATCATATACTTGTATTTAATCAAGCTCCCGCACATATCTCCATATGTTCCCTACTTTGTTTCTCTTGAGCTAGAAAACCTCTGTGTGGGACTCTAAAGACTCGTCAATACGCCAGCAGTAGGTAATGATCACATCAGATACCCATAAACCGTCAGCGGTACTAGCTGGACGTAACGGATACTCAGGTATTGAATGAATAGAAGATCAACAAGCAAACTTGTTCATACTCCCGTAGAGCCAATAAGAAATACTTACCGTACAATCCGGTCTTTTCGTCTGATATGTCGCATATCGAGTCTGGGGTAGAATCGTCAGACCCCAATAACTTGATAAGTCATGCCGATGTGTGGCCTATAACCTTTCGAGAAATAACTAATAACACTTACCAGTAAATCACATCAGCCATATCCAAGGACTTGCTGTTATAGCCAATCGAGTATATCACAACATTAACTCCCAATACCGGGAGAGACGAAATCACTCCAATCGCTCACTGCCTCCATGTGACTCGGGACTGTACCCAAAATCCACCTGTTTGCACGACTACTTTGAGTTGTGGTAGGAAGGAAATCAAAGCACGGTAGGAACCACACAAGTCACTATGACGATCTCGGGTCTACAGACTTACCTGTATAAGTGTCATCAGAGAACTGGTATCTGATGATAGGTTTGGTATCATCTAGGAGTTTTCGGTGAGTCCTGTTCATTATACCCATTCTTTAATGAGCACCTGCGTACAATCTTTAATGTCAAACATCAATGGTTGTGGGATCAACCATCGCCCCATACAGGGTCAAGTAACATACACACTAGTCTACTCTGGAATATCGATGCCTTGTCTCGATACTCCTTCGACTAGGAACTGTTAAATGATGTGCTTATAGACTACATATGCCCCACTAGTATGATCTCATCATAGTCCTGGTTGTCAAGCCAACATTCTAACGGCTTTATCAACATGTATCAGAGAGACGATATACTAATACAAGTGTACATGTTAAGATAAGGAGTAACCAGATAGCATACTATCATGTCGAGCAAGAAAGTCTTCTATATATATGTCCAAGTATCCACTATATCATATAATAATGGTCTCTAGGACATACATATTCCTAACAGATTCTTAGAGACCAAAAGTCTAAAATGTTAAGTTTAAACCAAGAAAAATACTTATATGTCGTACTTAGAAGATTTGGAATGCAGAATAGCAATCCAGCACCTACACCACTAGTTATGGGAAAACGGTTAAGTAAAGAACAAAGCCTTAAAGAAAGACAAAAACCGTTTAATGTCCGATATGCTCAAGCAGTTGGAAACTTGATGTATGTAATATTATGTAGTAGACCTGACTTAGCATACCCAGTAGGTCTAGTTAGCAGATACTAAAGTAATCCTGGTCTAACACATTGGAAAGCTATTAAGAGAATATTGAAGTATCTGAAGGGTATTGTGCACCATAAACTAGTTTATCAAGCAAAATCACTTGAGATTCTTGATTACTCCGATGTCGACTTTGGAGGAGACTAAGATGACGGGAAGTCCACTTCGGGACATTTGTTTATCTTTGAAGGTGCGGCTATTTCTTAGGATAGCAAGAAACAGGGATGTGTAGTTAGGTACACATAAGAAGTTGAGTACATAACCTGTAGGATGGCAACTACTCACGCAGTCTGGATTAAATGGTTCCTTGAGGACTTGGATCTCAATTTGGTGGATAGACCAATTGAGATTTACTTTGATAATTAAGCAGCCATCAGTTTGATTCATAGTAGTGCAAATAGTTCGAAAGGAAGACATATTGAAGTTCAATATCATTATATTCATGATATTGTGGAGAATGAAGAAATCAAGATGACTTACATTCCTATTAAAGATATGATAGCTGATCCCTTGACAAAGGGCATACCGGCAGAAATATTCATCAAACATGTTAGTTTGATGGAACTTAGAAATGTGTAAGTTGAAGAATTTTCATGAATAATGAGAAATAGACAAATCATGGATAATGGTGGCCTCAGTTTTTCACAAAGAGTGAAATGTGTACATATCTCACTGATAGTGGGAGTATGTGTAATTACATCTTAAGCCACATCTCACGAACAGTGGGAGTATGCTCGGAAAGCATTTAGCAATTTCGTCTAAGTGGAAGATGTAAGTGGTTATGGCCTTATGGCCCAATAATTTGAACACGAATCGGGTTGTTAGAGGGACGAGAAATCTCTCATTCGTAACCGCGTCAAGCACGAGAATGTGGAAATTGCTGAGAACGCGTTCGTTGAGAGAATCGCGCTAAAAATTTGTGCAGTTCAGGACGAAGGGAATAGGAGAAATGCTTATTAAGGAAAGAAAAGCGTACCTCTCTGATTATTGACAAGAATCGGCTATTCTCATAGCCCAAAAAAAAATCGAAATCCCTTAATCCTTCAGTTAGTACCTCATTACTTACGTTCTATTAACAGCTCTAATGACTAATACTTTAATGACTTTGAAAAAGTAGATGACCAAATCTAGAAAACAATAATTTTATTTTAGGTCATTATTTTCCTTATTTTCTATTTGTTTCCTTCTCTTGTTATTCTTCTCTCTCTCTCTCTCTCTCTCTCTCTCTCGATCTGTATGTTTTAAAGGAATATTGCAACAATAATATCCTATTATATTCTTTTTTTCTCACTATAATTTGTATTACACCTTTGAAAATAAACTCAAGTCACATCTAATAATAATACCAAATGAGTTATTAAACATGGACATAACTACTTGATAAGTGTGGTTTGAAGCGTTATTGTCAAATGATCGCTTAAGCGCAGTCGTTAGAATATCAATCCACTTCGTGTTGTTTTTGTAGGGTTCCTAGGCACTCTCAAGAGGTCTCACAAGGCATCAACCATGCCAATTTCAAATATTACGGTGCCGAGAAACCCTAGACTATATCGTTAACTAGAATTTTAGGCGACAAAAGCGAATAGTTAACAACTTAACTAAAAGAACGGAAATACAACCTTTGTAGATCCGGTCCTCCACCTCCATAGCTCCGCAATGAAGTCTCCTCGCTGTCCAAATCGAATCCCGGGCTCTAGCGTCGGCTTCATCGGAAAAATGGGCGGGCTAGGTCGTCGACTTCGATGCCGAAGATGATCTACGTCGAGGCATCACAAGATCAAGCTCCAACTTCACCAAACCATGAAAACTTGTGAAGGAAACACCCTATACTACTTGGCAAGTGGTAGAGGATGAGGAAATAGGAGGTGGGTTCACTTTAGAATTGGATTTCTCACTCATTTGCTCAAGTTTCCATTGATGGAGCAAGCTTCTTCTTGAAGAAGAAGAAGAAGAGGATGATGATAATGTTATGATAAGTATATCTTCAAAAAGAAAATAAAATGAATACTTATCATAATCCAACCATGGTCAAGTGTAGAGAATGAACTAGGGTTAAGTGGAATGGTTAGGGTTAAGCATGAGACAAAATGGTCACTTAGTCAAAGCTTCATGAAGCTTCAATATAAAAACAAAGAAAGCCACCATTTTATCTTTATGCTTATAATTTTTCCAAAAATAAATGAATAAGAAAACAAAACCCTAACCATTCATATAACCATGGTTTAATCTTTACACAAACCCAAGTTAGCATGCATCATCAAACATGATACAAACTTGTGCACAAAAATATATCACATATACAATGTGCACAAACAAGTGAGAAAAACCATTTAAAGTGAACCAATACTAGTTAATGCAAAGTAATATATCAAATATATAATTATGCATTAAATCATTAAATCAACACTTGATTTAACGATCCGGTCATATCGCATATAACCGACTAGTATCCAATGTATCGGCTTATCGAATCAACCCTCGATTCGATAACTAGGTTATATCGCATATAACCATTCGATACATTCATCGCGAGAATAGAATACGGTATCACATACACGCATTATTCTCGGTCCCGCACATATCTCATATGCGTTCCTATTTCGTTTCGCTTGAGCCAGGAAACCTCTGTGTAGGACTCTAAAGACTCGTCAATACACCGGCAGCAGGTGACGATCATATCAAACACCCACAAGCCGCAAGCGGTCTGCTAAACGTAACGGCCACCCGAGTATTGAGCGATGAGAAGATCGACGAGCAAGCCCGCTCATACTCCTGTGAATCCAACTAGTAACACTTACCGTACAGTCCGGTCTCGTCGTCTGATATGTCGCATATCTCGCCTAGGGGTGGTAAACGTCAGACCCCAATAGCTCGATAAGTCGTATCGATATGAGGTCTATAACAGTTCGAGAAACTACTGGTAACACTTACCAGTAAATCTCAGCAACCCTGGCCAGGGATTTCCGGTTATAGCCAATCGAACACACCGCAACATCAACTCCCTATACCGGGAGAGACGAATCCCCTCCTATCGCTCATTGCCTCCATGTGATTCAGGACTGTACCCAAAAACCACCGTTTTGAACGCCCTCTTGGACATGGTAAGGTGGAAATCAAAGCACAGTGGGAACCACACAAGACTCTATGACGATCTCGGGTCAACAGACTACTCTGTACCAGTGTCACCAGAGAACTGCCATCTGACGTAAGGTATAATACCATTTGGGAGTTCTCGGCGAGTCCGTCCAGTGTACCCAGTCTCCACTGAGCACCCGTATATCATCTCTGATGTCAAACACCAATGGATATGGGATCATCCATCGCCCATCTGTATGGGTCGAGAAGGTATACGCTAGTCTACTCTGGTATATCGATGCCCCGTCTCGATACACACACGACTAGGGACTTTGGAGGATGTACTTATGGACTACCATGTCCCCACTAGTATGATCCGCATCATAGTCCAGATAGTCAAGTACACATCCTAAGGGCTTTACCAACATGTATCAGAGAGACAATCAATGTACACGTTAAGGTAAAGAGCAACCAGATAGCATACTATCATGTCGAGCAAGAAAGTCCTCCCTATATATGTCCCAGCATCCACTACAATATACATCCTATGTATAGCAATGGCCTCTAGGGCATACATATAACTAACAATCTCCCACTTGCACTAGGGTCATCTGATAGCAGTGGTTGTAGTATCTCATACTCAACCATCCCATAATGGTCTCTCTCTGGGAATAGGCCTTCGTGAGTGGATCCTCCGTGTTCTCCTCTGAGGCTGTTCTTCTAACCTCGATCACCCTGGAGATCAACTATCTCCATGATCAGGTGATACTGCCTTAGATTATGTCTGGGTCACTGATGGGACCGGGGTTCCCGGGCCAAAGCCACACTTCCATTGTCTCACAATGGTAGGAACGTAGTTCATCTCATGAACCAATATACACCCAAACAGCCTCTTTGGTAGCATTTTAAGTAGCGATGTATCATGCCTTTATCTTCTAGTATGCCACGGTATTTACCTTGGAACTCTTCCAACATACCGTCCCTTTACTGAGGGTAAAGACAATGCCTGTGACTGACATTCAGTCGTTTTCATCACTCTGGAACCCTTCCAGTGATTCTCCCCAGGATCAATTGATACCATCTCACTACAACTAGTGAGTATCCTAACATCCATTTAGATCTATCTCATAGATCCAAAACCCAGGATTTAGGAGGTATCACTTTGATCCTTGATGGAGAATCATTGTGATAAGCGGAGATTGATCGAGCGTAGCATAGGAAACTCTTTCCCTATCAAGAGTATGTCATCCACGTACTCTACGAGAATCGCCACCATACTCCCTACTACCCTTTTGTTTATACAAGGTTCATCTACCATTTTGATGATGTCAAACTCTTTGACTAATCCATCAAAACAGACGTTCCAACTCCGCGATGCCTGCTTTATCCTATAAACCATCTTGCACACGTTTCCGCTGCTCCCACTGTCTACGAAACCCTCTGACTGTGTACTTATAGACGTTCTCTTCTAAAACATCATTTAGAAAAGTAGTCATGACACCCAACCGCCAGATATCGTAGTCATGGTATGTAGCCGTGGCAAGTAGGATCTGGATGGACTTAAGCATAGCAACTGGAAAAGGTTTCATCATTATCCACACCTGGTCGATGATGGAAACCTTTAACAAGTCTAGCTTTGAAAGTCTCAACTTTTCCAAGTACACCAAGTAATCTTCTCAAGATTTACTTGCTCCTGATGGGGATTTAACCCTTCAGATATAGCAACCAAAGTCCATACTTTGTTGGTGTATAAGGATTCCATCTCAGATCACTAAACATCCAGCCATTCTTACAGAGTCTCACTCCTGATGGCCAGCTCGAAGCTAGTTGGGTCATCATCTCATGATGCAATCCTCGCTCCCACTGTCATAGAGAAACAGAAGTATCTCTCAGGTGGGTGAGGAACCCTACTAGATCGGCGGAGAGGGTGAGGTTCGTTGGCATCTACTGAATCCTTTGGTTTTATCAAATCATCTGCTGTAGTTTGTATAGATGGAACTTTTCCAGTTCTACATTACAGACCTTGCCTTGAGTTTTTCCGGATTTTGCTTTTAGACATAGGCCGGACAACCCCAAATCTTAACTAGCTTAAGACATGGGCTCTTCCCATACCATATCTCATATGGATTGGTAGGAAACTGATTTGATCGTGACCCTATTCAATAGGTATGCAGCTTCTCAAGTGCATAACTCCCAAAAGGAAATAGGTGGCTCAGTAGTACTCATCATAGAGCACACCTTATAATATAGGGTGTGATTGCTCCGCCCCGATATACCATCGTGCTATGGTGTATACGGAGGAGTAATGCTGAGAGAGAATCTCATTCTCCTTTAGAATAATCCAGGAATTCCGTGCTCAAGTATTCTCCTCCTTGATCACATCAAAGGACATAATACTTATACCCGTATTTTGGTTCTCTACTTCTAACTTATATTCTGTGAATATCTCAAAAGGTTCGGACTTGTGTTTCAACAAGAACATAGGTCTGAATCTCGAAAGATCATCAGAGAATGTAATGAAGTACAAAGAACCAGTCTTGGCATGTGTAGACAGGGGACCTACATACATCAACATGTATCATCCCAAGAGTTTACTAACTCTTTCTCAGTTTCCAATAAACAGAGCTATGGTCATCTTATCTTTGTGACATGACTGGCAAGTTTCACAAGATGTAAATTCAAATTGATTTAAATATGCATCTAAATATAACTTCAGCCAGTCGGGTCGCATTGATATGACCCAGTCTACAATGCCTCAAGAAGGATCCGTTCATTTCTGAACTCTTCCTCTTGTGTGTGTTCTGTATACTAGGAACTGTAGTTTGATTTAGAACGTCAATGCTTTTAGATAACGTGCCTGAACCGATCAACTTTTGATATAGGAAATGTTCAAAACATTATCCAACAATACAAAATTTTACCGTTTCTTTACTAATAAAGAGACAGATATGATTTTGTACATCAGGTTCGGTATCTAATAACATTCGTTCAGAATCAATGTATTTGTAATACAGGGTGACAGTGACCAACAGACTTGGCTGCAACACTTGCCCCGTTTTCTGTCTCATGAAACTTATCACCCGTTCTCAGTTTTTCTACCTTTTTGCAGCCCTATGTAACAGATTACATATCTGGGATCCTGATCCGGTATCATATACCCAGGATGCGGAGGATACTGAGAAACAGTTCTTTGTAATGAACACACCCGAAGGAGATGCATCATATGCACTTTCTTCGTT
The DNA here is from genome assembly GCA_030015575.1 of Agapanthus africanus. Classification (NCBI taxonomy): domain Eukaryota; kingdom Viridiplantae; phylum Streptophyta; class Magnoliopsida; order Asparagales; family Amaryllidaceae; genus Agapanthus; species Agapanthus africanus. The sequence continues at coordinate 401,981,518 of JASDDO010000008.1, forward strand.
TGGGCGGCATAGGAATTCTGGTATTCCCCTATTTCCTGCTCTGTCTTATAACAATTATAAGTTGGAGCGGGACCAGCATTCCCCAGCTCAGTATAATAAGCGGGTTCGGTTAATATTCCGTATTATTATCTTGATTAAGGCGTGATATGGTCGCTACTTGGAGAGAGAGAGAAGAAAACACTCAGCGTGCGCTCTTGCAAGAATAGATTGGTTATTGTTTTATCTAATCAGGATGGCTCCCACTGTTTTTATCAAATCTTCCTTCAAACCCTAAAAGGAAAGACTAGCCGTGATTAATTACACACTACAAGTTCGCCAATCTTTCAGCCAGGCCAGTGTCGGTATTTTGAGGGAGGTCCCCCGTGCTTTCGCACGAACCTAATTAATGTAAACCTCGTTTTCCCAGAGGCGCAACCTCGTTAACACCTTTCTAGACACCTACTTGATCGGCTAATTGTAATGTATAAAACTCTCCCAGGAGTAACTCTTACTTGCAGTGGGTATCGGGATCCAACTATCTCATAGAAGGTATGCAATCTCATTGCAAATCTCAACACTTGAAATTCCCGATAATTTTGTCCCTAACGTGCTATGACCTTGACGAAAGCCAACAAACCATAGCCCGCTAGTCAAGTTCAACCCGTACATTTCTTGATTGAATTAAACCCACCCGCACGACCCTTGACGAAAGCCAACAAAGCCGCACGACTACCCTAATTCAATCGCATCGTATGCTAGCAGATAAGCAGCATATAGCTACCGCACACTGCACCTTGACGAAAGCTAACAAATGTAGCACGAATACTATATACAACTTATCTGAAATGACGGAGGGCTACGACAGGTTTTTCTGAAAACCTATTGCGTAATGAACTTGATATCGTTGTAGAATCAAATGATTTTGAAATGGAGTGCTTTTGAGGCTTTTCTAGTTTTGCTAAAGGAGTCACTCCCGGTGAAGGGATCGTCGGTCCTTTCCTCATCGAATAAGGTGCGGGATATATCATATATATCACTGTGCAAAGCAAAAACTCTTAAAAACAATTAAAAGACAAACCGAGTGTGTAGCATCTGCCAGTTTTTGCTAAATGAGTCACTCCCGGTGAAGGGATCTCGGTCCTTTCCTTATCGAATAAGGTGCAGGATATATCATATATACCGCTGTGCAAAGCAAGAACTGTAGCTACCTGTTTTATTTTGAAATTCGATTCTACAACATCTTAGGTTTCTTTTATTTCATTAATCTCATTAATGAAGTCCCATCATTTAAATTACCTAAACATCATAGATAAATACGACGTACACTTATGCCATCCGCATTCGCCTCGATGTCCCCTCGTGCACCGTTAGGTTAGGTAACTAACGGCAGAGCGGTGCAGGGCTAGCGCGGGTGTAAAACATAAGTAACGTCTATATAATATATCATATATACTATATATAGTATTCATCACAGAACATCACATGATCACATCACAGATATCGCAGCAGAAGAAACATATGAAATATTGGATATACTAGGACGTCCGTGTTTTCAATACGAGCCAGTATAAAACACGGATTCCACGGTCGCGATGAATAGCCAAACCCACACCCAAAGACCCCTACGAGAGCGACAAGCAACCCTACCAATTCTAGAGTTAGGAGACCCGGACTCGACTCCTCGAGTTGGTCTCCCACTGGACTCCAGAACCCGGTTACTTGTGCCCTCCTCCTTGGGTTTATCCTAGTGCGGAAAAGTAAATAATATACAAATGGTGACATCATCCGCAACCTGGAAGTGCCTCAATAAAAGAATATTACATACAAGTTTTTACATGAATGAAAATGAAAAACACTCATCTCACATAAAAAAAACCCCGGCTATTCAAACACGACGATCCAATATAACATATCCAGCAACACATAACATCACATGTCATCAACGTAAGTAAACATGCGTATCCCAATTGTCGTTGACATATAGCAACGAAACCGGCGATATCACATATTACACTTACGGTCACAGAAAAGAAAGTGTAAAACTACAACAGTTGGAATCCGCAACCTCTTTAGACATCGCATGCCTAATCGAATGAATTCCTTAGACATCGCATGCCTAACAATTATAAACCCCGCATTTTAGTCTTTTTATCGAAAACTCTTTTCAATATCAAGTCGGGCAATTCAACAAGATTCCCGACATTCTGATCGAATGCTCGTCGCAAACTTCAGTAGACGGCCGCACCCCCGACGCCGTCGACGAAGTGTACCAAGGCGGAACACCGCTGCCGCGAGCACCCGAACGGATGCTTTCGGCAACGGGGTTCTCCTACAGTCACTTGGTCGGGGCTATGGGGCGAGGCTGTCTATTAAGTTTACCCGGCGAGTATCCGTGTACGCTACGTGATTGCGACGGACTTTTGATCACATCAAAATTCCGTGGCAACCGATCAAGTGAGACTAAACTGCTATGTTTATAACATTCATTCAGTTATCTCATAACTACTTGTGAATTCCAATTATTGTATCACATTCCAGATAAATAGAAAATGTTAAACTTTTCGATCGAACAGTCGAACACCCAAGTTTTCCCGAAACAGCTCAACACATGAAACAAGTTTAAAAACATCCAGTTCATGCCTCAGTACCAACGGTCCAGCCGTAGAAGGGTCAAGACAACGCCTCACATGTGGCACGCCGTGCTGCCCCAAACCCGAAGGTTCAAAGGGCAGTTCAAGACGGTCACATAATCGAGTTAAGGTTTGTTGTCTTCTAGAGGGTCCATCGCGTTACTTGCACTACTTAGAACGTCTTTAAACCACGGAAAAATCCAACACTTGGAAATTTCCCGGCAGGGGAAAATTTGGGTATTTATATCCGGTCGAACTTTTTAACATATTCAAAAATTATCCGGAATCCACATAGACAAAATCTGATAATCCGATCGAATCATCGAATCCCCAAAACAACCCCAGAAAATTCAACTCTTGAATAAATATTAAAAATTCCCAGAAAACTCAGCACTGAGAAAGAGGAATTACTGTGCAAATCTTACTGTGAGAGTCGACCGTACGGCCGCGGAACCGCCGCATGAGCCATGCTCATGCCGCGGAACCGCGGCGGTTTAGATGAATTAGGATCTCGTTATGCACCATAACTCTTAGATCTTCCTGCTGAATTTTTAAAGAATTTTTAATCTGGAAAAAACCCAGTTTTTTAAAAAAGTCCAGAGAGCATATTGTATTAGGGTTTCGGGTTCGTTCGGATTTCAAACGTCGTCTAGACTTCGCCTAAGGCTCTAGCTAGGCTCTGATACCACTGTAGGGTTCCTAGGCACTCTCAAGAGGTCTCACAAGGCATCAACCATGCCAATTTCAAATATTACGGTGCCGAGAAACCCTAGACTAGATCGTTAATTAGAATTTTAGGCGACAAAAGCGAATAGTTAACAACTTAACTAAAAGAACGGAAATACAACCTTTGTAGATCCGGTCCTCCACCTCCATAGCTCCGCAATGAAGTCTCCTCACTGTCCAAATTGAATCCCGGGCTCTAGCGTCGGCTTCATCGGAAAAATGGACGGGCTAGGTCGTCAACTTCGATGCCGAAGATGATCTACGTCGAGGCATCACAAGATCAAGCTCCAACTTCACCAAGCCATGAAAACTTGTGAAGGAAACACCCTATACTACTTGGCAAGTGGTAGAGGATGAGGAAATAGGAGGTGGGTTCGCTTTAGAATTAGATTTCTCATTCATTTGCTCAAGTTGCCATTGATGGAGCAAGCTTCTTCTTGAAGAAGAAGAAGAAGAGGATGATGATAATGTTATGATAAGTATATCTTCAAAAAGAAAATAAAATGAATACTTATCATAATCCAACCATGGTCAAGTATAGAGAATGAACTAGGGTTAAGTGGAATGGTTAGGGTTAAGCATGAGACAAAATGGTCACTTAGTCAAAGCTTCATGAAGCTTCAATATAAAAACAAAGAAAGCCACCATTTTCTCTTTATGCTTATAATTTTTCCAAAAATAAATGAATAAGAAAACAAAACCCTAACCATTCATATAACCATGGTTTAATCTTTACACAAACCCAAGTTAGCATGCATCATCAAACATGATACAAACTTGTGCACAAAAATATATCGCATATACAATGTGCACAAACAAGTGAGAAAAACCATTTAAAGTGAACCAATACTAGTTAATGCAAAGTAATATATCAAATATATAATTATGCATTAAATCATTAAATCAACACTTGATTTAACGATCCGGTCATATCGCATATAACCGACTAGTATCCAATGTATCGGCTTATCGAATCAACCCTCGATTCGATAACTAGGTTATATCGCATATAACCATTCGATACATTCATCGCGAGAATAGAATACGGTATCACATACACGCATTATTCTCGGTCCCGCACATATCTCATATGCGCTCCTATTTCGTTTCGCTTGAGCCAGGAAACCTCTGTGTAGGACTCTAAAGACTCGTCAATACGCCGGAAGCAGATGATGATCATATCAAACACCCACAAGCCGCAAGCGGTCTGCAAAACGTAACGGCCACCCGGGTATTGAGCGATGAGAAGATCGACGAGCAAGCCCGCTCATACTCCTGTGAATCCAACTAGTAACACTTACCGTACAGTCCGGTCTCGTCATCTGATATGTCGCATATCTCGCCTAGGGGTGGTAAACGTCAGACCACAATAGCTCGATAAGTCGTGTCGATATGAGGTCTATAACAGTTCGAGAAACTACTGGTAACACTTACCAGTAAATCTCAGCAACCCTAGCCAGGGATTTCCGGTTATAGCTAATCGAACACAGCGCAACATCAACTCCCTATACCGGGAGAGACGAATCCGCTCCTATCGCTCATTGCCTCCATGTAATTCGGGACTGTACCCAAAAACCACCGTTTTGCACGCCCTTTTGGACGTGGTAAGGTGGAAATCAAAGCATAGTGGGAACCACACAAGACTCTATGACGATCTCGGGTCAACAGACTACTTTGTACCAGTGTCACCAGAGAACTGCCATCTGACGTAAGGTATAATACCATCTGGGAGTTCTCGGCGAGTCCGTCCAGTGTACCCAGTCTCCACTGAGCACCCGTATATCATCTCTGATGTCAAACACCAATGGATATGGGATCATCCATCGCCCATCTGTATGGGTCGAGAAGGTATACGCTAGTTTACTCTGGTATATCGATGCCCCGTCTCGATACACCCACGACTAGGGACTTTGAAGGATGTACTTATGGACTACCATGTCCCCACTAGTATGATCCGCATCATAGTCCAGATAGTCAAGTACACATCCTAAGGGCTTTACCAACATGTATCAGAGAGACAATCAATGTACACTTGAAGGTAAAGAGCAACCAGATAGCATACTATCATGTCGAGCAAGAAAGTCCTCCCTATATATGTCCCAGCATCCACTACAATTTACATCCTATGTATAGCAATGGCCTCTAGGGCATACATATAACTAACAGTTTTCTCGTCTCTAAAGCATTCACTACTATAAATAGGGGTTGCCCCTACGGATAAATCCATAAGCGCAAACCTCTGCCCCTACGGCTCTATTCGTAGGAGCACAAAAATGCGTCGTAGGTGCACACGCCGCAGGTGCACGTCTTAGCCTTAAACATGCCTCTACGGTGAAATATTTGCCCCTACGGCTTAATGCGTAGGTCTACGGGTCCCTACGGATTTTACCATAGGGACAAAATATTTATTTAATTTATCGGTTTATAAAATAAAATAGTTGCCTCTCCGGATAAATTCGTAGGGACAAATATATGCCCCTACGGCTTAAGGCGTAGGTACAGATGTGTAGGGGCAAAATATCAGGTATCCTGATATTTTGTCCCTACGGATAAATTTGTAGGGGTAAAGCTAATCCCCTACGGATTACTCCGTAGGGACAAGCCTAACCCCTGTTACTGAGTCCATAGGGTCAAAATATCAAGTATCCTGATATATTGTCCCTACGGATAAATGTGAAGGGGCCAAGTTGGACCCTACGGATTAAACGGTAGGTGCAACATGTGTACTTACGGATTAATCCGTAGGGACATATTATCAGGTTTTTTTTAAAAAAAAGGGCTGCCTGATTTTTCCTCGTCCTGTGCACAAAAATATATACATCATATATGAAAGTAATCAACAAGCAGAATATATACAGAAGTATTCATAATCAACAACTCACGGATAATATATAAAAGAAATCAATAAGCAGAATACGATATCAATCTAAATCAATATGAACACCACCAATATCGTTCAAAATATATACAATATATATCATATAAGTAAATACATGTTTAAAATATAAAAATCAAAAAGCTACCCTAGCTCGATCTAGCTCCACCTCTGATAATCGCCGTAATCTGGCGCATCTGCTCCTCGGATAAACCCTGAGTCAACAACTCGAGCAATGCGGACGGTGCGGGAGTCTGAGCGGGCTGTGGAGCTGTGAAGCTGGTCTGCGCAACCGCAGCCGAGGTAGTGGCTTGCGGAGCCGCAGCTGCGGGAGTCTGAGCGGGCTGTAGAGCTTTAGGAGCCGAAGGAGATGCATGTGGAGCCTCAGCCGAAGTACCCTGTCGTGTCTGTTCAGTTTTGCGTGTAATAAAGGAGTAAGAACTGTGTATTAGTCGAATTTGTATCATTATCAGGTTATTGCGAAACCCCAATCTATGAATACTTAGGGACTTAGGTCTCGTTTGGACATCTAGTTTGGAAAACCGTAGTTTATTTTAATTAGACAGATCTATATATGTATGATTAATCAAAGCTAAGTCTACAACCAAATAAGCTCATGCTACGTACTAATATTGGATATGTTGCTATTTATAATATGACATAATATTTTACTATTAAGTAGTATACATACCATCATCTCCTTCAACTCCTGGACGGTGGCCTTCAAGGTGTCAAGTTCTTGCTCTACACGTCGCTCAGGGGAGATAGAGGAAGTAACCGCCGGAGTGGAGTCCAACCTCATATGGGCCCTGTTAGGACCCAGTCCCCGGCCTCTCTCCCAACCTCCGTGGTGCCCTCTATATGCGGTATCTAGGACTGGGATTAGCAGTATCGGATCGTTCTATCCTGTAAAATCTATCCGCGATACCTCGGCCTGCTCAACCACCCGCTCCTACACCCACATTAACCAGTAAAATATAAGTATATCATTTAAATTTGAACTTTTCAAAACAAAAATTTCAAATAGGGGTTGAATAAATATTAACACTTATGCAATACTCCTAGGTAGCAGTTTCGGGGTATCGAAGCTCGCCCGTGGAGGGATCTGTCGAGGTGCCGTGGACGGCAAGATATGCGGACAGCACGCTCGGTGTACCACCCTGCGCCAGGGTCTGAGCTCTCTGCAATTCGCCAAAAATTTATATTTATTATAAAATAACTCTTAAGTTCGCATTATATTAAAATATATCTATTGTAATTTACCGATGCCTCCATGGCACGAGTAATATTCCTTGAGCCACTTGTATAAGTGGGGCGACCCCTCTTCGCTGACTTCCTATTCTCTTTATTTTGATCCGCCTGTTTCTACACAACACATTCAGATTTAGTTTTCTAATTAAGCGACACAAAAAAATTAATTATATACTAAACAATGAATTACATTTAAAATACATACATGTTTGCGCTGAGAGTCAAAATATTGGCACAATAGAGGCCATGTATCTACGTCGACTCTCGCAAGGGCCGGAGTATGTAGGAGGGCCGCTCTCTCTGTCTTGGGGGTCACCATCCACAGGGAATAGCAGTCGATTTTCAGCTCGTTCCTATTGTATCGGACCTTCGATTGCATGTTCTTCATCAAGCCATGGTACAGAGCGTGAAGATCGAGCACCCTCCCAAGGTGATCAGGGTCGGGTACAGGCTGAAAATCGTAACCCAACTGCAAATACAAAAAAATTAATGTTATTAAATTGTAAGTGTTAATAATAAATATATTGGATAAATCAAATGAAATTATATATTAATACCCGAGCCTGATCTCAGAAGAGGGCGAATGAGCGCCGGTGCTGGTCACCCCACTCAACGTGAAGTGGATACTTCTTCACGAGGTTGTAAGTCCACGTTACCTCTCCCGGTTCTTTCGGGCTTGCGGAAATGGTGAAAAACGATTTTTAGGGTTTAGGTAACATGGACTACGAAAACGGATCTTGGCTAAACTACACACTAGCAACTAACAAGAGAGTTATCTACTCGGTTAGGAGTTATACCTCAACTTGAACTCCTTATCTTTGACTCTTGATGGTGGTCGGATGATGCTTTCCTCGTCGCCTTCTCTTGTCGAAGATGGATCCACCTGAGGGTTTCTTCCTTGAGCTCCTTTCTCGAACTTTGAGAAAACTAAAGTCTCCAGCTTGCTAGACCTTCAACCTTAGGAAGAGTAGAGAGTGGATTAGGGTGTTTTATCTCCAAGGAGAGGTTTCTCAACTCATGAGAATGATTCTCCTTGAACTAGAGGTGGAGGAAGATGGAGAGAGGAGAGAGAATGGTTATGATAGAATGAGAATAGTTTTACAACCATAACAATATATGTGAATTATCAAATTAATAATATTAATCCAAAATGAAAAAGGTGATAGTTGGTTTGATAAGACCATTATCACTTCACATTAAATGATTTTGCAAAGATCAAAGAGCATCTAGAAAAGAAATGATGATGGTCAAAGTTTCAACCATGGTCAACTAGTCAACCTTGGTCAACAAGTCAACAAACCCAACCATGACACAATTTCATTTAAATAACATTATTAATTGATATATCACAAATTCATTAGGGTTTGGAAAAAGACGACTGTCAACTGTGCATATGCACCTGTTCCAAAACCATGATGAAAAACCTCTTCCTCTGCCTCAATCAACTGTGCATACACACCCGCATTCGTGTTCCAAGGAACATGAATACAATGAGATAAAACTAACCCCAAAGCATATACTAGGATCTGGCTCAAACCAGAGCCCGCTGGTAAAGTCTGTCCGGACGCCAAACGTGCACAAGTGCGCGGATGTGAACGAACCCTGTCGCAAAACCATGCGACCTCTACACTGTTTTGCCCAAAGGAAAATAACCCTCTGTGTGGGACTCTAAAGACTCGACACTACGCTGGCAGTGGGTTTAACTACAGACCGCAAGCGGCACTAGCTGTACGTAACGGTCCCCAGGTAGATGCCGATAAGAAGACTGACGAGGTGAAAACCCATCTGAATTCCTACTGAGCCTGAATGTGACAATCTCCATACAGTCCGGTCTGTTCGTCTGAGAACAGAGCATGGCGGGCCTAGGGGGCGGTAAACATCAGTCCCCTACTAGCAGTACAAGTCGTGTCGGAGTGTAGCCCAGAACACCTGAGATAACACTGGAAACCTACCAGTCTATCTCGCTTGCCCTGGCCAAGGACTTTGTGTAATGGCTCTCCTAGACACAGCACGATATCAACCCCCAATACCGGGAGAGACGAATCCTGTCTAACCGTTACTGCCTCCAAGTGCTTCGGGACTGCACCCAAAAACTACCTGTTTGCACGACTCCTTTGAGCCGTGGTAGGGTAGTAATCAAAGTACAGTGGGAACACACTCGAGGCGAAGTGACAGTGTCAAGTCAACGGACTAAGCTGTACTCATGTCACTTGGGAACTGATAACTGACGATAGGTATAGTACCAACCAACAGTTCCCGACGAGTCATGTCCAGTGTACTCGTAACCTAACGAGCACCCGCATACTATCTCAAGTACAGCGTACTGACGGCTGTGGGACAGACCGTCTCCTAAGCTGGGATGAGAAGCGTATACGCTAGTCTACTCCGGAGTATCGATGCCCTGTCTCGATAGTCCTATGACTAGGGACCTGCATAAGGATGTGCTTGTGGATTACCCAGCCTCCACGAGTGTGACTGCCTTCACAACGCTGGTAATCAAGCAAAGATCCTAAGGGCTCCACTAATGTGTAAAGGCGATATGCTAAAAGAAACACATGCACACATTAAAGCAGAAACAAACCAAGTAGCATACTACTATATTGAACAAGATTGTCTATACAAGGTGAATATCCCAAGCTTCCATCAAGTAATATACAAACTAGTATGATACAGTAATGGCCTCTAGGGCATATACCCTAACAATCTCCCACTTGCACTAAGGCCATGTACTGGCGTATCGAAGACCTATCATCTCGATTAGCCGCTCGAACTGAGTCTGGGGTAAGGCCTTTGTGAATGGATCAGCAGTGTTATCTTCCGTAACAACTCTCCAAACCTCGATCTCCTGGCGACCCTCGATCTCCCTGATCAGGTGATACCGCCTCAAGATGTGCCTGGGCTTCTGATGGGACCTGGGTTCCTTCGCTAAAGCTATAGCCTCGTTGTTGTCGTAATACAGAGGTACTGGATCAACAATGGACGGAACCACCTAAAGTTCTATCAAGAACTTCCTCATCCAGACGGCTTCTTTTGCGGCATCAGATGCAACGATATATTCCGCTTCCATCTTCGAGTCAGCAACGGTTTACTGTTTGGAACTCTTCCAACACACCGCCCCTCCATTGAGGGTAAAGACATAACCCGACATGGACTTGGAATCATCCTTGTCACTCTGGAAGCTGGAGTCAGCAAAGGCCTCGATCTGGAGGTCTTTTCCGCCATACACCAAGAACATCTCCTTAGTCCTTCTCAGGTACTTGAGAATGTTCTTTACCGCTATCTAGTGTTTCTCCCCAGGGTTTGACTGATACCTGCTTACCACACTCAGTGCATAAGCTACATCTGGTCTGGTACACAACATCTCATACATTATAGAGCTTACCGCAGAAGCGTAGGGTATAATAGACATGCGATCCCTTTCCAAATCAGTCTTGGGAGACATCTCTTTGGAGAGGGTGATCCCGTGACAAGCCGGTAGATTACCACGCTTGGAATCTTCCATACTGAATCTTTTCAGTATGTTGTCGATGTACCTTGACTGTGAAAGTCCTAATATCCTCTTGGATCTGTCACGATAGATCCGGATCCCCAGAATGTAAGAGGCATCACCCAGGTCTTTCATGGAGAACCTGTGTGACAAGAACCCTTTGACAGATTGTAGCATAGGAATGTCATTTCCTATCAAGAGAATGTCATCCACGTATAAAATGAGGAATACGACAGTTCGTGCTACAAATTTACTATAGATGCATGGTTCATCTGGATTTTTGATAAAGCCAAAATCTTTGACCGTATCATCAAAACAGATGTTCCAACTCTGCGATGCCTGCTTTAGTCCATAGATGGACTTAAGCAACTTGCACACCTTCCCGCTGCTCCCACTCTGAATGAAACCCTCTGGCTGGTCCATATAGACACACTCCTCTAAATTTCCATTCAGAAAAGCGTTCTTTACGTCCATCTGCCAAATCTCATAATCGTGGAAGGCAGCAATGGCAAGAAGGATCCGAATGGATTTCAGCATAGCCACTGGAGAAAAGGTTTCGTCATAGTCCAAGCCAGGTCTTTGGCGGAAACCCTTTGCAACAAGTCTAGCTTTATAGGTCTCAACCTGTCCATCTACACCAATCTTCCTTTTGAAGATCCACTTGCATCCTACGGGTTTTACCCCATCTGGAGCAACATCCAACGTCCATACTTTGTTGGTATACATGGACTCCATTTCGGTCCGCATTGCATCCAGCCATTTTACCAAGTCAACGCTCTGAATGGCCTGCTGGAAGCTAGTCGGCTCATCACTATCAATGATGCAATACTCTCTATCCCCGTCTATGAGAAAACCGTATCTCTCGGGTGGATGAGACTGCCTACTACTCCTGTGGAGCGGCGTAGGAATGCCCTGATCTTTCGAACTCTCTGGTTCTACTAAGCTTTCAGTAATAGCTCATGGTTCTGGAATTTCTTCCAGTTCTATTGCGCTCCCACTTATCTGATTTTCCAAAAACTCAGTTTCCAAGAAGTGGGCATGACGAGAAACAAAAACCTTTTGTTCCTCTTTGCAATAGAAGAAATATCCCTTGGAGTTCTTTGGATATCCCACAAACTTGCACTGTACTGAGCGTGCCTCGAGTTTGTCCGCATGCTGCTTTTTGACAAAAGCTGGACATCCCCATGCCTTAATATGCTTAAGATAGGGTTTCTTCCCGCACCACATCTGATATGGTGTAGTAGGCACAGTCTTAGTTGGAACTCGGTTCAAAAGGTATGCTGCTGATTCTAGTGCATATCCCCAGAATGATAGCGGTAACTCAGTGTTACACATCATAGAACGTACCATATCCAATAGGGTCCGGTTCCATCTCTCCGATACACCGTTATGTTGCGGAGTGTATGGTGGAGTAAGCTGAGGGAGAATTCCATTCTCTTTTAAGTAATCCAGGAACTCGGCACTTAAGTATTCACCACCTCGATCAGATCTTAGTGTCTTGATACTTTTGCCTATTTGGTTTTCCACTTCATTCTTATATTCCTGGAATTTTCCAAAGGCTTCGGATTTATGTTTCATTAAGAAGACATAATCGTACCTTGAAAAGTCATCCGTAAAAGTAATGAAGTAAGAATAACCGCTTCGTGCATGAGTAGACATTGGACCGCACACGTCGCTGTGTACGAGTCCCAAGAGCTCGCTCGCTCTTACTCCGTGTCCAGTGAACGGAGTCTTTGTCATCTTTCCTTTGAGACAGGATTGACAAGTTGCATATGATTGATATTCGAACGGATCCAAATATCCTTCTGTATGTAACTTCGTCAACCTTCTCTCATTGATGTGACCCAGTCTACAATGCCATAAGAAAGCCTGATTTGATTCCGGAGACTTTCTTTTGTGTGTATTCTGGATATTGAAAATCTGTGGTTGGTTTAATACGTATATTTCATTGTTTAATGTACCTGACCCAATCAGAACTTGATTAAGGCGAATGTTTACAACATTACTTACAAACGCAAATTCATAACCTTCTTTAGAAACTAAAGATACAGAAATGATATTACAAGTTGCATTGGGTATAAAATAACAATTACGCAAAACCAAAACGTGTCCATCTGACAACCCCAGGTGATAGTCCCCCACGGACTCAGCATCCATGCCAGCTCCGTTTGCAACTCTGAGGGGCATATCACCTGCCTTCAAAACCCTACGGTTTCTCAACGCCTGCAAATAATTACAGATATGAGATCCTGATCCGGTATCCAATACACAGGAAGTAGAGTTTATTGATGGACAGTTTTCAATAACATACACACCTGAAGCTGAAGCCGCAACACGCTTCAGATCCTGTGTTCTGGCCTTCCAAGCCCTGCAATCTTTCTTTCAGTGTCCACTCTTGTGACAGTAAAAGCATTCTTCCTTTCCTACAAGCTTTCCTACTTCCTTTGTTGCTTTTGCCTTTCCCTTCGTATCCACTTTACTAACACCGCCCCTTGGTTTGGCGGGGGTTTTCTTCTTCTTTCCATTGGCTTTCGCCTTGGACCTAGAAGAGGAAGATCCTCTTACAAACAAAGTGGATGTTTCCCCACCTTTCTGTAGGGTGCCCTCTGCACTCCTCAGCATGCTGAGGAGTTCTGAAAGTTCAACTTCTTTTTCCTGTAAGTTGAAGTTCAGGATGAACTGGGCGTAAGTGGAAGGAAGGGACTGGAGAATCAAGTCCGTATAGAGCTCATTCTCCAACGTGGTCCTAAGGTCCGTGAGCTCCTCAATGAAGCTAATCATCTTAAGTACGTGTTCCGCTACCGGTGATCCGATGGCCAATCTCGCCGAAAACAGCTTTTTCGAGACTTTGTATCTGGCGATACGGGATTGCTCTCCATACAGTTCTTTTGTATGAAGATATATGGATTCAAGGTCCATATTCTCGTGCCTCCTCTGGTGTTCATTGTCCATAGAGGCAAGTACGAGGCACTTGGCCTTCACGCAATCAATCTCCCAAATCTTACGGATTTCTTTATCCGCGACGCTGGAGGTGGGACCTGGGGCAGGGGGAGCTTTACTGTTAAGGAGATACCCCAACTTGTCATAAGTGATTGTCTTTTTGACATTCCTGAGCCAATCTTTGTAGTTTGGCCCTGTCAGTATGTTTTTATCTAGTAGTAACTTAAGTCCAGTCATGATGTTTGGTTGCTGCAATTAGGAGAGAGAGAAGAAACACTTTAGCATGATGCTCCTGCAAGTTTAGAGTGGTTTTTAATTTGTCTAAACAGGATGGCTCCCACCGTCTCTCGAATCCCTCCTCAAACCAAAAAGGAAGAATTAATCAGGATCAATCTCTCTGTACAATACTTGCTTAACCGTTCAACCAGGCTAGTGTTGGTACTTCGAGAGAGGTTTTCTAACGCTTTCGCGAAGTTCCTTAATTAAATAACCTCTTTTCCCTGGGGCACAGCCCCGCTGACACCTTTCTAGACACCTACTAGGTTTATAGCATTGATCGTTAAGTGAGAATTTTCCCGAGGAGTAGCATATACTCACAGTAGGATCGGGATCCAAATATCATTGCGTGACAAAACTGAAGGAATCCTACAAGAATCATCACACTCCAAATGGTATGCAGCGCTAGCAAGTTTCAGTTCTTTTGAAACTCCCGATGTGGATTTTTGCCCCATGCTCTTATGACCTTGACGTTGGCCAACAAATCATAAGTCACATGTCAAGTTCTACCCGTCATTCTCCAGGTTAATTTGAACCCACACACACCTACCCTTGACTTTGGCCAACAAGGCAGTACGACTGTCCCAAACCAACACATCTATCTATGCTGCACATGAATACCCAATAGCTACCAATCACTATGCCTTGACTTTGGCCAACAAACATAGCTTGAATACTATTGACCATTCATGTGAAACGACGGAGGGCTACGAATGGTTTTGGCGAAACCGTGAACGTAGTGAACTTGATATAATCGATGGAAAGAGATAGCTTTTAAAAGGAGTGGTTTAAGCTCCGCGTTTAAAAGTTATTTTGAAAAGAAACCGAGTGGTTTTTGAAAGTGTTCCAACGACTTTTACTTTGGTTTATTTTTCTTGCATTAATTTTAATGCGTCCCATCAATTAATCCTACCATTGCAGAAAACAACGAAAATATGACGTACGCTTATGCCATCCGCATTCGTCACGGGGTCCCGTCATCACCCGTTAGGTTACTTAACTAACGACAGAGGGGGAGCTGGACTAGCGCGGATGCAAAACATAAGCAACGCCTAAATAGATATCATATAGATATATAAACATTCGTCACACGCAATCATAGCCATTCCAGATCACAGATGAATACATTGGATATACTAGGAATCCGCAATTCGTACGAGCCTGTAACGAAGAGCGGATTACATGGTCGCGATGAATAGCCAAACCCTACCCTATACCCCTACGGGTGCGGCAAACCACCCCCCAAGTATCCGAAGTGATGCAACCTCCCTCAACGATGTGAGTAGGCCACTCGGCACTTCGAGTTACCCGGTAGTTTGTGCACCCCATCTTGGGTCTATCCTAGGAGCAAAAACAGTAAAAAGAAATTATACAATGACGGCTACAACCCCGACCCGGTTGTGCGGCCATATAAATAATATTACGTCAATTTACATATTACAAGAATTGAAAGATAAACAAAACTCTCATCTCACAATTCCCCCCGGCTATTCATCCGCGACATTCCAACGAATTCATATACACAATCCATCAACATTACAAATCACAGATATGTATAACCCCCACTAATCGACGTATAGCGATTAGCAGACGCTCAATACATATATAACATTATAGATATAACCCATTAGCCAAAGTCTACAGAAAATCGACCAAAATACGGATTTGTAACCACCCCAAAAACAAATTTGTTCTCTGGAAATTCTGGGCAGAAACAAACCATCTGAAAAATCAAAAAATACCACCAGAAACAAACTGCAGGAGAAACGATCCACGGCCGAGTCAACTCGGCCGCGGAACTGCGGTGAGTTGGTCGGTTCGCTGGATCGTTTTTCTTGCCTGTTCATTAAAAAGCCTGAGCCGATTTTTAAGACATGATTTATTATTTTTGGAGCAGAAATAAAAATCGGCAGAAACTAGGATTTTCCGGGGTGTTTCGTGGTTTTTTGTCCGGTCGAAATTCTAGATACTTTGCTAACATGCTAGGGTGTGTTTAGTTAGGCTCTGATACCACTGTAAGTCCACGTTACCTCTCCTGGTTCTTTCGGGCTTGCGGAAATGGTGAAAAATGATTTTTAGGGTTTAGGTAACATGGACTACGAAAACGGATCTTGGCTAAACTACACACTAGCAACTAACAAGAGAGTTATCTACTCGGTTAGGGGTTATACCTCAACTTGAACTCCTTCTCTTTGACTCTTGATGGTGGTCGGATGATGCTTTCCTCGTCGCCTTCTCTTGTCAAAGATGGATCCACCTGAGGGTTTCTTCCTTGAGCTCCTTTCTCGAACTTTGAGAAAACTAAAGTCTCCGGCTTGCTAGACCTTCAACCTTAGGAAGAGTAGAGAGTGGCTTAGGGTGTTTTATCTCTAAGGAGAGGTTTCTCAACTCATGAGAATGATTCTCCTTGAACTAGAGGAGGAGGAAGATGAAGAGAGGAGAGAGAATGGTTATGATAGAATGAGAATAGTTTTACAACCATAACAATATATGTGAATTATCAAATTAATAATATTAATCCAAAATGAAAAAGGTGATGGTTGGTTTGATAAGACCATTATCATTTCACATTAAATGATTTTGCAAAGATCAAAGAGCATCTAGAAAAGAAATGATGATGGTCAAAGATTCAACCATGGTCAACTAGTCAACCTTGGTCAACAAGTCAACAAACCCAACCAAGACACAATTTCATTTAATTAACATTATTAATTGATATATCATAAATTCATTAGGGTTTGGAAAAAGACGACTGTTAACTGTGCATACGCACTCGTTCCAAAACCCTAATTAAAAACATCTTCCTCCGCCTCAATCAACCGTGCATACACACCCGCATTCGTGTTCCGAGGAACATGAATACAATGAGATAAAACTAACCCCAAAGCATATACTAGGATCTGGCTCAAACCAGAGCCCGCTAGTAATGTCTGTCCGGACGCCAAACGTGCACAAGTGCGCGGATGTGAACGAACCCTGTCGCAAAACCATGCGACCTCTACTCTGTTTTGCCCAAAGGCGAATAACCCTTTGTGTGGGACTCTAAAGACCCGACACTACGCTGGCAGTGAGTTTAACCACAGACCGCAAGCGGCACTAGCTGTACGTAACGGTCCCCAAGTAGATGCCGATAAGAAGACTGATGAGGTGAAAACCCATCTGAACTCCTACTGAGCCTGAATGTGACAATCTCCATACAGTCCGGTCTGTTCGTCTGAGAACATCGCATGGCGGGCCTAGGGGGACGGTAAATGTCAGTCCCCTACTAGCGGTACAAGTCGTGTCGGAGTGTAGCCCAGAACACCTGAGATAACACTGGAAACCTACCAGTCTATCTTGCTTGCCCTGGACAGGGACTTTGTGTAATGGCTCTCCTAGACACATCACGATATCAACCCCCAATACCATGAGAGACGAATCCTGTCTAACCGTTACTGCCTCCAAGTGCTTCGGGACTGCACCCAAAAACTACCTATTTGCACGCCTCCTTTGAGCCGTGGTAGGGTAGTAATCAAAGTACAGTGGGAACACACTCGAGGCGAAGTGACAGTGTCAAGTCAACGGACTAAGCTGTACTCATATCACCTGGGAACTGATAACTGACGATAGGTATAGTACCAACCAACAGTTCCCGACGAGTCCTGTCCAGTGTACTCGTAACCTAACGAGCACCCGCATACTATCTCAAGTACGGCGTACTGACGGCTGTGGGATAGACCGTCTCCCAAGCTGGGATGAGAAGAGTATACGCTAGTCTACTCTGGAGTATCGATGCTCTGTCTCGATAGTCCTACGACTAGGGACCTGCATAAGGATGTGCTTGTGGATTACCCAGCCCCCACGAGTGTGATTGCCATCACAACGCTGGTAATCAACCAAAGATCCTAAGGGCTCCACGAATGTGTAAAGGCGATATGCTAAAAGAAACACATGCACACATTAAAGCAGAAACAAACCAAGTAGCATACTACTATATTGAGCAAGATTGTCTATACAAGGTGAATATCCCAAGCTTCCATCAAGTAATATACAAACTAGTATGATACAGTAATGGCCTCTAGGGCATATACACTAACAGAGGTGGCTCTCATCCCCCATATACCGGCCGAACCTCTCGGCATAATCGCCGGTATAGCGATAATCAGGGGTAAAGAAGAGGGGGAATGCTGCCCCCTGGCTCTGTTGGGCATAAGCCTGTGAGACTGATTCGGCCCTCGAGTCCCTCTTTCGGGATGGGGATGCCCTGGGTCTACAAGAAATATCAAAACAATCAATATTAAGACAAAGTGGTATTAAGAAATTAAGATTTAATGAAAATTGAAGTGTGATATATACCCCCGGTGACAGAAGCACGAGCCTGGGCCCGGGCAGCAGCAAGAGCGGGGCAATAGTTCCTCCGGTGAGGAACAGCCGGTGACCCGGACGTGGACGCATCCCCTCCAACTAGAAAATAAACATTGATAAAATTACATGAATATTTAAAGGATATGTAAAATAAATAAATATTGTATATTTATTCATACAAACCTGCAGACTGAGCGGAGGGTATAAAAGGGACGGGAGTGGCCCCTGCACCAGACGTGGACGCACCACCTATAATTAGGCAATCAAACATTTACTATATAAGCAATTGCAAAAAGAATGCGTATATCAATAATATAACATTCTAAATCAACATGTATACACTATAGGATATATAAACATACCCGCAGGTGCGGTGGTGGGCTCTGCCCCTGATGTAAGTATGTAAGAGCAAAAAGAATGTATGTATATTTATGATATAGCATTCTAAATCAATTTACATGCACTATATGATATATAAACATACCTGGAGGTGCGGGAGTGGCCTTTTCCCTGATGTGGACACACCAATAGCTAGACAATCAAACATTGACTATGTAAGTAATTTTGACATGAATATGCATGTATATCTATAATATTACATTCAAAATGAATAGGGGTGTAACATACCTAGAGGTGCGGGAGTGGCCTCTGTCCCTGATGTGGACGCACCACCAACAACTAGACAATCAAACATTGAATATGTAAGTAATTTTGACATGAATATGCATGTATATCTATAATAGATATTACATTCAAAATGAATATGCATGCAATATACGTGGAGGTGTGGCAAAATCCACACGGAAGGAGGCATCCGAAGGGGTCTCTGACCGGGGTGCAAGACCGGCCCTTTGAAGCTCCCTACACAGCTCTCCGAACGGCAGAACCGCTCTGCCTCTGCTGGTGCCGCGGCAGGAGCTCCTGCCGCCCCCCGCTGCTCCCGTCGTCGTCATCAAATCTAGATAAAACGGTTCGTGTACGCATTAGACAATCATTACATATGCATTCTATATATGTATAGATCGTAAAATGTGAAGTAATAATATAACATTACTGATAACCTTTTTCGTTTCGTGGACGCATTACACATATCTACTTGGATTTCATCATCGATATCATTTCTAACCCACGTAACTTCATGATCAGCCGAAGACAACCCGTCTTTCGAAAAAGACGGTTGGAGCACTCTAAGTCTTCTCTCTTCTTCATCCTCATCGCTGTCCTCGAATTCTGGGACATCGTAAACATCCCTGGGTTTCCAACGGCATACGACGCTCCATCCCGGATGCTTCAAATACTATGAGCAGTATACTTGGAACGCTTGGTTCAGAAAGATAAACGGATCTTCCTGACCGTAAAATCGAAGTGTGTTCACACTGGTCAATCCATATTCATCTTTCCAAGTCCAAAATTGCTTCTCCATTTATCCATATCGGTTCGTGTATCATACCAAGTACACTGAAATAAATAAAAGGGTTCTGATCGTCCAGGATATTGGATGCCGAGTATACAATTTAGGTATCCATAATAAATCACACCATCCGATCCTACCGTCGCAATCCCACTATTCTGAGTGGTTCTAGATGTTTTTATGTCCTTAACTTCGAATTTGTATCCAAGGACACCGAATCCTTTATAATATGAAACCTCCATACTAGGAAACTGAGCTAAACATCTTGAATCACTCTCTAATGATACAGACAATTTCAGATCGTGGATCTAACAAAACAAATTTTACGACAGATACATAAGGATATAAGTTTAGATTAAAACCGATAGCAATAACATGTTATTCGAATAACTTACATGATCTGCAGCCCAATCGCAAAAATTATCCTGATGATATTGGTAGGTTTACCTAGCACCTCATGAAGGGTTTGGAAGCATCACATGTCTCAAAATTAAATTTTTAAGGTGCTAAGTGAACATACAAAGAATCATCACTAAAAAATTAGGGTTTCATAACAAACGCATCATCACAAGTAGAAAAAGCTAGGATTTTGAGAGTACAACCTTTGCAGCTCCCTACGCTAGACTCCTTGGCTACTTGAGGGTTGGAAAGGGTCCGCTTGATATCCTTCTGGGTCCACGATGATCCACCCGGAGTCCTCTTTGTCCAAGCTTGAAACTTCACAAGATCAAAAGGAGAAATGGAAGCTAACACTCTTAACAAGTGGGCAAGACTAGTGTAGAATGATATTGTGGTTGGTTTTCTCACTTCAAAATCCTAACTTAGTCACTCTTTGGCTCACTTGAAAAATCTAGAGAGCAAGAGAGAGGAGGAAGAAGATGATGGATCTAGAAAACTCAAGAGAATGATAAGGTAAATATGAATAATAAAAAAAGATAAGTATATATATTTTCTACTCTTCATCTCAAACCATGGTTATAAAATATAGATATTATTGCATTTGAGTTAAAAGACAAAAGGAAAATTAACACATGGTTAAAAAATGGGTGCACCAAGGTTGGTTCCAAGAAGAGTGTGGAAGATAACCATGAATTAATCTTTTACTTTTCTTTTGTTTTAACACAAATACAAATATATATCCATATATAATTTTACATAAGGTGTGAGTCTTATATTGCCATCATCCACTATATATACAATCATGATAGAATGATGTACGCATGTATGTGTGCATGCACATCCATATGTGCATGAACAAGAATGAATGCATACATCCATGCATACATCCAAAAAGACAAGAAAGGATTTCTATTGAGAAACTAATGGTCAAATGATAAATCAACACTTGATTTAGCAACCCGGTCATATCACATACGACCCGACCAAAAGCAAGCCGCCCGATTAATATACGGTATCTTATACGCGCATTTTAACCGGGTCCACGCGCATATCGCATATGCGCACCACAACTTTTCGCCTGGACTAGATAACTCCATTGTGGGACTCTAAGACTCGTCAATACGCCGATAGTGGGTGATGATCATATCAAGCACCCCCAAGCCGCAAGAGATCAGCTAAACGTAACGGCCACCCGGGTATTGAGCGATCAGAAGAAAACAAGGGAACCTGCTACAACTCCCAACGAGCCAACCGGTAACACTACCGTACAGTCCGGTCTCTTCATCAGATATGCTGCATATCAAGTCTAGGGATGGTAATGTCGACCCCAATAACTCAATAAGTCGTGCCGATGAATGGTCTATAACAGATCGACAAACTACTGATAACACTTATCAGTAAATCTCAACAGCCCTGGCCAGGGACTTACTGATATAGCCAATCGAGCACAGCACAGCATCAACTCCCAATAACGGGAGAGACGAAACCCCTCCTATCGCTCATCGCCTTCATGTGTCTCGGGACTGTACCCAACGGCCACCTGTTTGCACGACTCAGTAGAGCCGTGGTAGGGTGGTAATCAAAGTACAGTGGGAGAACACACAAGATTCTATGAAGATCTCGGGTCTACAGACTAACCTGCACCAGGGTCACCTGAGAACTGCTATCCGACTTTAGATATAATTCCATATAGGAGTTCTCGGCGAGTCCGTCCAGAGTACCCAGTCACTACTGAGCACCCGTATACGATCTCGATGTCAAACATCGATGAATGTAGGAACATCCATCGCCCATCATATGGGTCTAGTTGTAAGTCTACGCTAGCGCCCCGGCCGTCTACAGACGCCAAATGCGGAACAAAAACTTTTAAACTGGCGCTATCGTATACTTTAACCCGGATCTGCCATTATTGCTAAACTAACAAACTGTAAAGAGTGTAGGAAGATTGTACCGAACGATCCGAGTCCTTCGTTCTTCAACCATCATCCCACGCTCCGTTGCGGCTGCTCCGATCTCGTCGATCTCCGATCTCCTCGTCGAGGTGGCACCACATGATCGGTTCTTTAAACGGGCTCCCGCCTCTGACGCGAGACAACTCGATCGTCAAGTTTGCTAAAAGAGACGACCAAGATTGATGTAGAGAATGAGTAGATGACTTTGTCTCACTTCGTCCAAGTCCGTGGACGATCGATTAATGAAGTTGCTGTGGAAATCGGGTGATGGAATGAAATGAACTGTGAATTCCATACACCCCAAAACTATCATATCTTTTCTAACCGATGAAATCAACAACCATAAGAGAGAGAGGAGGGGGCCGGCCTCTTATAAAGAGAGAGGGGGTGACCGTAGGAGAGGGGGGGTAACCTTAAGTAAATACCATGTGTGAACACAAAACAAATATCTTGCTTAAAGATCTTAAGCAAAACAAGAAAGTAATGAAATCAAAGCATGAGTCACAAAGCACCTCATCATGCATTAATGAACCATTAAATGCATCCAATTAGAACACAACACCAATTAGCCTCATCATCACTTCTAGAAGCTTCTAGAATGATGACTCACTCATATCAGAAGAAAATATAAATCCGTCTTTAACCGAATGTTAAAAGACGGCTGATAGAAAACTGGAAACTGGCAACTTCCAAAAGTGATCCTGAAACAACTTTCAGGATAACCCCGAAACTGTATAAATATACCCGCATTTGTATTACGACCGAATACAAATGCAACTGAGACAAAGATATTATACCTACTCAATATAATACTCGGATCCGGCTTAAACCAAAGCCGACCAGTATTATCTGCCCGAAAAATAACACGTGCGTAAACGCACGTGCATTTTCCGAACCCTGCCATAAAACCATACGGCCTCTACAACGTTTCATCCGAACTTGGGAAACTATCTGTGGGGGACTCTAATGACTCGTCAGCACCCTGGCAGTGGGTTTAACCACAAACCGTCAGCGGCACTAGCTATGCGTAACGGCTGCCCATGGACTGACCTCAAGGGTGGCCGAGGAGCGAACTCAAGGGAGACCGATGAGCGAACTCCTCCGAAAACCCTACTGAGCCTAACAGTGACAATGTATATACAGTCCGGTCCGTTCGTCAATGAGTATCGCATATCTGCCTAGGGGGCTAGTAACGTCAGACCCCCAATAGCAGTATAAGTCATGTCGGAGTGAAGCCCAATACACCCTGAGATACTACTGGAGTACCTACCAGTAAATCTCCTACCATGGCCATGGATTTGTGTAATGGCTCTCCTAGACACAGCACGACCTCGCCCCCAATACCGGGTGAGACGAATCCCCTGCCGATCCGCTCACGTGCCTCCATATGGCTCGGGACTGTACCCAAAAGCTACCTGTTTGCACGACTCCTTTGAGCCGTGGTAGGGTAGAAATCAAAGCACAGTGGGAACTCACACGAGACAAATGACGACCTCAGGTCGATGAACTAACCTGTACACATGTCACCAGGGAACTGCTATCTGACGGTAGATATAATACTAACTAGCAGATTCCCGGCGAGTCCTGTCCGGTGTACTCATAACCCAATGAGCACCTGTATACATCTTAGGTGATCCAACTGACACCAGTGGCTTGTGAGACCGGCCACCGTCCCTCGTCGGGGTCTCGACTGTACACACTAGTCTACTCCGGAGTATCGATGCCCTGTCTCGAAACTCCCACGACTAGGGACCACAATTAAGGATATGCATATAAACTACCCAACTCTCACGTATATGATCACCATCATACTGTTGGTAGTAAAGCAAGATCCTAAGGGCTCTATCAAAGTGTAACATGCAATCAGTCACCTGAACATGTACACGACTGATAAAGGCAAACCTGATAGCATACTATCATCTCGAGTAAGACTGTCCTACCGGGATAGGTCCTCCGCAATCATTGCAATCACGTACCTGCGATCCAATAATTGACTATGAGGGCACTATCTCCAACAATCTCCCACTTGCACTCAAGGCTAATATTGCGATGTCGACTACTCACAGCCCGTGTGAAACCGAACATCCAACTCCTCTACTAATCAGTTTCACAAAGCCCGTTTGTAAAACTATTGTGTTCGAGAAATAGCCTCGGTGAGTGGATCCGCCTAGAAGTTTCTTTCTGTATCTCTCTTAATCTCAAGTTCGCGTAGAAAGCCCTCTCCCGAATTGAGTAGTACCTGTCTTAGAATGTCTGGATATCTGATGGGACCTTAGTTCATAAATGAACTCCATATCCAAACTTCTTAGACTGTATGGATCACTGAACATAATCAGTATCCGGCACCATGCCACCCACAGTATCCTCTGGAACCACCTGTCCATAATACTGTCCCTCGTCAGAGGGAAAACTAAAACTCTGACAATCACTCTGTCATCCATGTCACCTTTGAAGCCTGGAATGATAATCGTCTCCCGAAGAAGGCTGCCGTCATCAAATCCGTAGAACATGTACTTATGTTCTAAAACTGCTTCCTTATGTTTCTCCAGGATTGGATTAATACAAACTTATTGCATCTAGTGCAAAAACAACATTTGGTGTGGTACTTGACATCTCATGATTGACTCAATTGCCTAAGCAAGTGATCTGCCAATCATGCACATCCCTCTCCCCTTTAGTCTGTACGACACCTTTAGAGAGGGTGACTCCATCACCTGCAGGTACACCACCATGCTAGGAGTCAACTATTCCAAAAACCATTAGAATATCTGTCAAAGTACCCACATTGGGAAACTACCCAAATCCAGATCTAAAACCATAGATCCAGAAACCAGAATGTCAAATATTATATCCATATCCTGTCCGGAGAAACAACTGTGTGACGACCACAGTACAACCGATCGTAGTATAGGAATTTTACTTCCTACTCTGTGTATGTCATCCAGATACCATGACATCACACCCTACTACCTTCTTAACTGATCCATCCCCTATTCTGATTGAAGTCAAACCCATGACTGTCATATCAAAATTAGATGATCTATCTCCGCTATAACTGCTCTAGTCTATAAATAGACATAAGCTACTTGCCCACTATTCTTCCGATGCTCCCACTGACTACGACAACCCTCCTACCGGGTCTCATAGCCTGGAACAACAGTGGTGTCAATTCTGGGTAGATAAGAACCTTCCTGTCACCGTCCTTGAGGCTACCGAAGTACCTCTCGGGTGTCTGAGGTTACCTACCATATCTGCGGAGTGGCTATTGGAATGTCAAACCTGATTGAATGTATAGGTCCTATTAAATTTTCCGTAATCGTTCGTGGTTCTGGAATCACTTCCAGTTCTACCATACTCCCACTACTGTTTTCTGAAAAAGATCCATTTTTACTAAAACTGTGGCGAGTCGAGAACAATATCACTATTGATCTTCCAAATGGTAGAATATCAACCCTCGTCATAGCCAGGGTCAACCCACAAACAGCCATTACAGAAACGTGCCCTGAGTTATCCAGTGTCTGGTTTTAAGCATAAGCTGGACAACTCCCCGTACCTTAATTTCTTTTAAGGTACGAACTATTCTATATCCAATACAGAAACTTTGGCACTTATTTAATTGGAACCAAGATTCAATCCATCCAGCTGTCTCCAGTGCATATCAACTTAATGGAAAGAGGCTAATCAGCATTACTCAACTTAGGAATCTATCCAATTATGAGTAACCTGAAAGAGAAACACGTTTCTCAAAACCATCACTATCATCTGAATACCAATCACAAGAATCTACATCTTCGATCTCTTTGAAGAATCCCGATACTTGTGACACCTGGTTCTCTACTTTATTCTTATACCCACAACTTCTCAAAACTTAGACCTTGTATTTCTACGAAACACTTGTCTAAATACTAGAGAAGTTATAAGTAAACAGAACATAGTACGAGAACCTACCCCTTTGTCCTGATGGACACTGGACAACATACAATACTCTGTATAAGTCCGCTGAGTTAAACAACTCAAAACCTATGCGTTGTAGGTGGAAAACTGTACCTTGGCGATTTCCTCAAATATCACCAATTACAACGAATTCCGATATAATGAGGATGATCACCTAATTCCCAATATCTTACTCCCACTCATCATCTGTAAAACCATACAGATATGAGAATGAAACCTGGTAAATACATACCCTTGGAGTAAGTGTCTAATCGGGAAAACAGTTTTTCTTTAACAATGCACTGAAACATAAAAATGTTTCGTAGGGGTATCCTGGTATTCATAGTAATGCCTCTTCCATAATCCAATTCACGACTTCAACCGTATATTTTATTGCCCTCTCTCCAAATCCCTTTATTTGTCTTTAGTCGTTACCTTCTGTACACCATCGTTAGGCTAACTGGTTTTCTTCCTTCCCTACCGTTCGGCACCAGCCTATGGTTTGGAAGAAGACTATCCAGTAAGCATAATAGGTGTACCCTCCTAAACCAAGGAGTACTCGCAACTGAGAGAAGGTGACGATAAAAGACAACTGAATAATACCTTATTCTTTTAAAGGTGAAATAGGAGCGGCGATGAAGTACGCGGTTTTGGTCGTGAATGATATCAGTCGCAATTTACTTTGCCCTCTTTCTAATCCCTTTATTTTGTCTTTACATATTACCTTCTGCACACCCTACTTAGGCTAATTGGTTTTCTTCATTCCCTACCTTTCGGCACCAGCCTATGGTTTGGAATAAGACTATCCAATAGGCGTAATAGGTGTACTCTCCTAAACCAAGGAGCTCTCGCAACCTGAGAGAAGGTGATAATAAAAGACAACTGAATAAACCAATTCTATTTCTCCTGAACCTGGATCCATCCCCGAAGAAGTCCCTTCGAGTTCGTATATAACCATACGATGGATCTATCCAATGGAAGTGGATATCCGTAGTAATACGGGTGTTCTGAGAAATTCAAAGGGTAAAAGAAGGAGTGGCAATGACTTATGCAACATAGACAATCCAAAAGCCAGTTTTTTTTTTAAGAAGGTTCGGTCAACATGGTCACTGAGTCATAGTCTAGGGTCGGTCAAAGGTCGCTGCCAAAGAGAGAGAGAGAAAAGAAACACTCTGCGTGCACTCTAACCTAGATCAGAATGGTCATCATTTTATCTAATCCGGAAACCTCCCACTGTCCTGTCAAATTCTCCTCCAAACCTAAAGAAGAATCAATCGGGATCACCCGAAGAGTAAACCAACTCATCAGTGGGAATCGGGATCCAACTCTCATCGCATGTTAACGTGATGGAATGCATCCACGTTATTCATACTCCAGAAGGTATGCGCATACTTGGCAAGTTTCAGTTTCTTTAGAAACTCCCGATATCATTTTCTTGCCCCATGCTCTTATGACCTTGGCGTATGTCAACAAATCATAAGTCACATGTCAAGTTCTGCCCGTCATTATCTTGTTAATTTGAATCCACCCGTACATACCCTTGACGTATGCCAACAAGGTAATACGACTGTCCCAAACCAACTCATCTATCTATGCAACAAATGAATACCCAGCAGCTACCAAACACTATGCCTTGACGTATGCCAACAAACATAGCTTGAATACTACTGACCATCCATAAGAAACGACGGAGGGCTACGGCTGGTTTTTGGCGAAAAACCTTTAACATAGTGAACTTGATATCGCTGAAGGAACCTGATAGCTTTTTAAAATATAGTGGCGAAAACCTTTTGCTAAAGAGGTCACTCCCGGTAAAGGGATCTCGGCTCTTTCCTCGTGGAATGAGGTGCAAGATATTCCACTGAATACCGCTATGCAAAGCAACATGTAATCGACTATAGTGAAGTTATTACTCTGACGCAAACTTCTGTCCAAGGGGTCAGTCCCGGTGAAGGGATATCGGCCCTTGCCCCGTCGAATGAGGTGCAGGATATTCCACTGAATACCGCTATGCATAACAAAAGAAAATGTCTTTGCAATAACACTTTTTAAATTGTTCCAACAAATGTATACAGGTTTGTTTTTACTTTGCGTTGATCAGAATCAACGCAGTCCCATCATTCGATCACACCAGAAAAGAACGAAAATAAAATGTACGTATATGCCATCCGAATTCGTCACTGGGTCCCGTCATTACTCGTTAGGTTACTTAACTAACGACAGAGCGGGGACTGGACTAGCGCGGGTGTAAAACATATACAACATCTAATAGTATATAAACCAATATACATAATCGCTCCAGGCGTGATAATATGCAACATCACAGAAAAGTAATAAGCATCACAGAACAATACAGATAATCTGGGATCCCCGAGTTTCACAGAGCCGCTGCTGAAACTCGACGTTCCCCTGTCGTGTGGATAGCCTGTGCAATGAAACCTAGACCCCTACGGGTGCGGCAAGTTACCCGCCAAAACCTGAAGCGAGGTAGTCCCCACAGCATAGTGAATGGAACACCCGGCACTTCACGGAATTCGGTAAATTGAGCACCCCTCCTTGGGTCAACCTGTACCCCCTACGAGTGCGGCGAATAGTCTGCCAATTCTAGAGTGGGACCCCTCTGCCTCTCAAAGCCATGAGATGCGGACCCGTTGCCCTCCCGAACCCGGCTATCCGTGCACTCCGTCTCGGGGCAAAACCTAGTACAGTAATGAAAAATAGTACAATAGGTACATCGACCGCAACCTGGTCGTGCCCCAAAAGAATATTATACAACAGGCAGTGACGGCAGTCCACAAGTTGGACGCTCGCCCCGCAATATCAAATGTACAAATAAACTCAAACTGTACTACCATTGCACACTGCTATCCACCACGACAAATCCGCAACATCACAGCACAACACAGAACATCAACGCGAATGTCACGTTCGCAAACCCGTCTAAAAGAACTATAGCAATTAAACGCGGTTTACCGATCAAATGACATTCCCGGTCGGAGATATAATGTAAGCACTGTAAACTAACGTGTTTAAATTTCGATCGACCAAAGACCAAATATCAAAAAGTGGGCCCCACTGCTTACTGGTGAACAGTAACAAAACCTGGGCCAAAAATATATATACCAAAAATCACAAAACCCAACAGAGAACCCACTGACCAAATTTGGGAGCACGTGCTCCCCACGTGGCCGCGGAAGCGCGGCATGGTTTGGCCGCCCTTCCGCGGCAGCTTGGAGGAGTTACGACCCCAAATTTTGTCGTGGCTCTTAAAAATGCCTGCACAGATTTTTAAGACATCCAGAAATAATTTTTGAGACCGTTTAAAATTAACAGACACTGTCGGCATAGGATTTTGTAGTTTTCGATTTCCGGTCGGATCGATGTTTTAAACGCGTTAGCACAAGTTAGAATAGCAAAATGGTGAGGCTCTGATACCACTGTAAGTCTACACTAGCGCCCCGGCCGTCTACAGACGCCAAATGCGGAACAAAAACTTTTAAACTGGCGCTATCGTATACTTTAACCCGGATCTGCCATTATTGCTAAACTAACAAACTGTAAAGAGTGTAGGAAGATTGTACCGAACGATCCGAGTCCTTCGTTCTTCAACCATCATCCCACGCTCCGTTGCGGCTGCTCCGATCTCGTCGATCTCCGATCTCCTCGTCGAGGTGGCACCACATGATCGGTTCTTTAAACGGGCTCCCGCCTCTGACTCGAGGCAACTCGATCGTCAAGTTTGCTAAAAGAGACGACCAAGATTGATGTAGAGAATGAGTAGATGACTTTGTCTCACTTCGTCCAAGTCCGTGGACGATCGGTTAATGAAGTTGCCGTGGAAATCAGGTGATGGAATGAAATGAACTGTGAATTCCATACACCCCAAAACTATCATATCTTTTCTAACCGATGAAATCAACAACCATAAGAGAGAGAGGAGGGGGCCGGCCTCTTATAAAGAGAGAGGGGGTGACCGTAGGAGAGGGGGGGTAACCTTAAGTAAATACCATGTGTGAACACAAAACAAATATCTTGCTTAAAGATCTTAAGCAAAACAAGAAAGTAATGAAATCAAAGCATGAGTCACAAAGCACCTCATCATGCATTAATGAACCATTAAATGCATCCAATTAGAACACAACACCAATTAGCCTCATCATCACTTCTAGAAGCTTCTAGAATGATGACTCACTCATATCAGAAGAAAAGATAAATCCGTCTTTAACCGAATGTTAAAAGAAGGCTGATAGAAAACTGGAAACTGGCAACTTCCAAAAGCGATCCTGAAACAACTTTCAGGATAACCCCGAAACTGTATAAATATACCCGCATTTGTATTACGACCGAATACAAATGCAACTGAGACAAAGATATTATACCTACTCAATATAATACTCGGATCCGGCTTAAACCAAAGCCGACCAGTATTATCTGCCCGAAAAATAACACGTGCGTAAACGCACGTGCATTTTCCGAACCCTGCCATAAAACCATACGGCCTCTACAACGTTTCGCCCGAACTTGGGAAACTGTCTGTGGGGGACTCTAATGACTCGTCAGCACCCTGGCAGTGGGTTTACCACAAACCGTCAGCGGCACTAGCTATGCGTAACGGCTGTCCATGGACTGACCTCAAGGGTGGCCGAGGAGCGAACTCAAGGGAGACCGATGAGCGAACTCCTCCGAAAACCCTACTGAGCCTAACAGTGACAATGTATATACAGTCCGGTCCGTTCGTCAATGAGTATCGCATATCTGCCTAGGGGGTTAGTAACGTCAGACCCCCAATAGCAGTATAAGTCATGTCGGAGTGAAGCCCAATACACCCTGAGATACTACTGGAGTACCTACCAGTAAATCTCCTACCATGGCCATGGATTTGTGTAATGGCTCTCCTAGAAACAGCACGACCTCGCCCCCAATACCGGGAGAGACGAATCCCCTGCCGATCCGCTCACGTGCCTCCATATGGCTCGGGACTGTACCCAAAAGCTACCTGTTTGCACGACTCCTTTGAGCCGTGGTAGGGTAGAAATCAAAGCACAGTGGGAACTCACACGAGACAAATGACGACCTCAGGTCGATGAACTAACCTGTACACATGTCACCAGGGAACTGCTATCTGACGGTAGATATAATACTAACTAGCAGATTCCCGGCGAGTCCTGTCCGGTGTACTCATAACCCAATGAGCACCTGTATACATCTTAGGTGATCCAACTGACACCAGTGGCTTGTGAGACCGGCCACCGTCCCTCGTCGGGGTCTCGACTGTACACACTAGTCTACTCCGGAGTATCGATGCCCTGTCTCGAAACTCCCACGACTAGGGACCACAATTAAGGATATGCATATAAACTACCCAACTCTCACGTATATGATCGCCATCATACTGTTGGTAGTAAAGCAAGATCCTAAGGGCTCTATCAAAGTGTAACATGCAATCAGTCAGCTGAACATGTACACGACTGATAAAGGCAAACCAGATAGCATACTATCATCTCGAGTAAGACTGTCCTACCGGGATAGGTCCTCCGCAATCATTGCAATCACGTACCTGCGATCCAATAATTGACTATGAGGGCACTATCTCCAACATGTGCATGAACAAGAATGAATGCATACATGCATGCATACATCCAAAAAGACAAGAAAGGATTTCTATTGAGAAACTAATGGTCAAATGATAAATCAACACTTGATTTAGCAACCCGGTCATATCACATACGACCCGACCAAAAGCAAGCCGCCCGATTAATATACGGTATCTTATACGCGCATTTTAACCGGGTCCACGCGCATATCGCATATGCGCACCACAACTTTTCGCCTGGACTAGATAACTCCATTGTGGGACTCTAAGACTCGTCAATACGCCGATAGTGGGTGATGATCATATCAAGCACCCCCAAGCCGCAAGAGATCAGCTAAACGTAACGGCCACCCGGGTATTGAGCGATCAGAAGAAAACAAGGGAACCTGCTACAACTCCCAACGAGCCAACCGGTAACACTACCGTACAGTCCGGTCTCTTCGTCAGATATGCTGCATATCAAGTCTAGGGATGGTAACGTCGACCCCAATAACTCAATAAGTCGTGCCGATGAATGGTCTATAACAGATCGACAAACTACTGATAACACTTATCAGTAAATCTCAACAGCCCTGGCCAGGGACTTACTGATATAGCCAATCGAGCACAGCACAGCATCAACTCCCAATAACGGGAGAGACGAAACCCCTCCTATCGCTCATCGCCTTCATGTGTCTCGGGACTGTACCCAACGGCCACCTGTTTGCACGACTCAGTAGAGCCGTGGTAGGGTGGTAATCAAAGTACAGTGGGAGAACACACAAGACTCTATGACGATCTCGGGTCTACAGACAAACCTGCACCAGGGTCACCCGAGAACTGCTATCCGACTTTAGATATAATTCCATATAGGAGTTCTCGGTGAGTCCGTCCAGTGTACCCAGTCACTACTGAGCACCCGTATACGATCTCGATGTCAAACATCGATGAATGTAGGAACATCCATCGCCCATCATATGGGTCTAGTATCATATACGCTAGTCTACTCTGGTACATCGATGCCCCGTCTCGATACACCTACGACTAAGGACATTCCAGGATATGCTTATAAACTACAGATGGCCCACTAGTATGATCTCCATCATAATCACAGTAGTCAAGCCTATATCCTCAGGGCTTTATCAACATGTATGAATGAATAAAAGCATGATCAAATCAACATGTCAGATAAAGAAGAATCAGATAGTATACTATCATGTCGAGCAAGAATGTACACTGAATATATATATATATATATATATATATATATATATATATATATATATATACATGTATAAATACATCCACTATCATATAATGGCCTCTAGGGCTTACATATATCCAACAATCTCCCACTTGCACTAAGGCCATTTATTGGCGTATCTCATACCCAACATCTCAAAAAGTCGCTCATGCTGCAGCTGAGGGAGGGCCTTGGTGAGTGGATCTGCGGCGTTATTCTTTGTGTCTACTCTCTTAATCTCGATCTCGCGGCGATCTATAATCTCCCGGATCAAATGAAAGCGCCTCAGGATGTGTCTGGATCGCTGATGGGACCTGGGCTCTTTAGCTAACGCCATAGCCCCATTATTATCACAATACAATGGTATTGGATCAATAATGGTTGGAACTACTCCTAGCTCCGAGACGAACTTCCTCATCCAGACGGCTTCCTTGGCTGCATCATTCGCAGCAATGTACTCAGCCTCCATCGTAGTGTCTGCAACGGTATCCTGTTTGGAACTCTTCCAACTTATCGCCCCTCCATTGAGGGTAAATACAAACCCTGAGATAGATTTGATGTCGTCCTTATCGCTCTGGATGCTCGAATCGGTAAAGGCCTCCATTTGGAGATCTCCATTACTATACACCAAGAACAATTCTTTAGTCCTTCGCAAGTACTTAAGAATGTTCTTCACAGCTATCCAGTGATTCTCCCCTGGGTTGGATTGATACCTGCTTACAACACTAAGTGCATAAGCTACATCTGGGAGTGTACATAACATCGCATACATTATAGATCCTACTGCCGAAGCATAGGGTATAATGCTCATGCGAGCTCTCTCTTCATCGGTCTTTGGGCAAGAATCCTTGGAGAGAGTGACCCCATGGCAAGCGGGTAAGGCACCCCGGTTGGATTCTTCCATACTAAAACTTTTTAGGATGGTGTTAATGTACCTGGTTTGGGACAATCCCAATAACCTCTTGGATCTATCCCTATAGATCCTAATGCCCAGAATGTGTGTGGCATCACCCAGGTCCTTTATGGAGAACCTTAGTGATAAGAAAGATTTGACCGACTGTAGCATAAGAATATCATTTCCTATCAGAAGAATGTCATCCACGTATAATACGAGGAATGTGACAGCTCTCCCTACAGCCTTCTTATAAACACAAGGTTCATCTGGATTTTTGATGAAATTAAACTCTTTGATAACATCATCGAAACAGATGTTCCAACTCCGTGATGCCTGCTTTAACCCATATATGGATTTAAGCAATCTACATGCTTTCCCGCTGCTCCCACTGTCAATGAAGCCCTCTGGCTGATCCATATAAACGCATTCTTCTAAATCTCCATTTAGAAATGTTGTTTTAACATCCATCTGCCAGATTTCATAGTCGTAGTGAGCAGCAATAGCAAGTAGCATTCGAATGGATTTAAGCATGTCTACGGCCGAAAAAGTCTCGTCATAGTCCAAACCTGGTCTTTGACGAAAACCCCTCGCCACAAGTCTTGCCTTATAGGTCTCTACCTGCCCATCTACACCAATCTTTCTTTTAAAGATCCATTTGCACCCCACAGGTTTTACCCCAGGGGGTACAACGTCCAAAGTCCAGACTTTGTTGGTGTACATAGACTCCATTTTGGATCTCATGGCATCCAGCCACTTCACAGAGTCTCCACTCGTGATAGCTTGCTGAAAACTGGTAGGATCATCATCCTCCATGATGCAGTCTTCTCTGTCACCATCAATGAGGAAACCGTAGTACCTCTCCGGTGGGCGAGAATTCCTACCAGACCTACGGAGTGGACGAGGTTCCTCAGTTTCTATTGCAACAGCCGGTTCACCAAGTCGTCATTTGTAGTTTGTGTCTCTAGAACCTCTTCTAGATCCACCACATTGCCATCATCTTTATCTGTGAAAACTCTTTTTCTAAGAATGTGGCATACTGAGAAACAAACACATTTTGTTCCTCCTTATGGTAGAATAGATATCCATAAGAGTTCCTTGGATATCCCACAAAGTTACACATGACTGACCGTGTCTCGAGTTTGTCCGGATTCTGCTTTTTAACATAGGCCGGGCAACCCCAAATATTAATTATCTGAAGAGATGGTCTCTTCCCATGCCATATCTCATATGGCGTGGTAGACACGGTTTTGGTTGGAACCCTGCAGTCTCCAATGCATGCCCCTAAAATGAGACAGGTAACTCGGCATCATTCATCATGGATCGGACCATATCTAATAGGGTCCTATTCCGTCGTTCAGACACACCGTTGTGCTGTGGTGTGTAAGGAGGAGTGAGTTGAGAGAGAATCCCATTCTCTTTTAGAAAGTTTGCAAATTCTGTACTGAGGTACTCCCCACCTCGATCTGATTGAAGCATCTTGATACTCAAGCCGGTTGGTTTTTCTACTTCTTGTTTATATTCAGTGAATTTCTCGAAAGCTTAGGATTTGTGCTTTAATAAAAATACATGACCGAATCTTGAGAAATCGTCAGTGAAAGTAATGAAGTAAGGAAAACCGTCTCTAGCCTGTGTAGACATTGGCCCACATACATCACTATGTATGAGTCCTAGGAGCTCGGTAGCTCTTTCTCCGTGTCCGGTAAACGGTGTTTTGGTCATTTTACCCTTGATACAAGACTGGCAAGTCGCATAAGATTTATATTCAAAAGAGTTTAAATATCCATCTTTGTGTAACTTGTTTAGTCTAGTTTCGTTAATATGACCAAGTCTACAGTGCCAAAGAAAAGCTTCATTTATTTCTGAAAGTTTTCTTTTATTAGTGTGTTGTATGCTGAAAACTGTGTGTTGATTTAGGACGTATATCCCATTATTAAGTGTACCATACCCAACCAACATTTGATTCAGGTGAATGTTCATAACATTATTCTGCAATATAAAGTTATATCCTTCATTGTCTAACAAAGAAACAGATATTATATTACAAAGCATACTTGGTACAAAATAACATGGGTTCAAAACCAATATACACCCTGATGGCAACCCCAAGTGATATTCTCCCTCTGCGACTGTATGTACATTGGAACCATTTCCAACGTGGAGAGTATGGTCAAATGTCTTCAAAACCTTGCTATTTCTCATCCCCTGCATAGAATTGCAAATGTGAGAACCTGAACCGGTATCTAATACCCAGGAAGCAGAGTTTATTGAAAAACAGTTTTCTGTCATAAACACACCTGAAGCGGAAGCATCCCCATGCTTCTTCTTGAGATTTAAGTACTCGGTACAGTTGCGCTTCCAATGTCCTGTTTTGTGGAAATGAAAACATTCCCCTTTTCCCGATTCTCCTGCTTTGGACTTGTCCTTCCCCTTAACCTTTTTAACTCCACCCTTAGGATTGGTGGGCTTCTTCTTTTTCTTTTCCTTGGCCTTAGCCTTTGGACGAGAAGAAGAAGATTGCCCAACACTCAAAACGGGAGTTTTCATTGATTTCAGTGTGCTCTCTGCACTCCTTAACATATTAAGGAGTTCAGGTAGTTCCCTCTCCATGTTGTGCATGTTGAAGTTAACTATGAATTGAGCAAAGGTGGAGGGGAGGGACTGCAGAATAATATCCGTATATTGTTCATTGTCCATCGTCCATCCAAGGTCCTCAAGCTCTTCTATGAGAGCTATCATCTTCAGAACATGGCCTCCTACTGATGTGCCAGGGGTCATTCGCATCTGAAACAATTTCTTTGATGCTTCGTATCATAATACGCGGGATTGCTCTCCATACAACTCCTTTGTATGGAGGAATATGGCTTGAATGTCCATATTCTCGTGCTGCTTTTGATGTGTGTTTTCCATCGATGCAAGCGTGAGGCATTTGGCCGTGGCACAGTCAGCGTCCCATGTCTTGCGGACTTCTTTGTCCGTAACTGAGGATTTTGGACCTGGGACGGGCGGGGCTGAAGCCATGAGGACATATGATACTTTATCATAAGTCAAGGCTATTTTCATATTCCTCAGCTAGTCTTTATAATTGGCCCCATTCAGTTTATTTTTATCTAGTAGAAGGTTGAGTCCAGTCATTGGTATCTGCCATTAAGAGAGAGAAAAGAATACACTTAGCGAAAGCTCTTGCAAAGATCAGATTGGTTATTATCTTGTCTAATCGATGTCTCCCACTGCTTTAATCATGTTTTTCTTTCTAAAAAGAAAACTAGCCAGAATTGATTATAGTCTACAACTTCATTAATCATTCAGCCAGGCCAGTGTCGGTACTTGAGGGAGGTTCCCCGTGCTTTCGCACGGACCTAATTAAAGTAAACCTCGTTTTCCCAGAGGCGTAGCCCCGTTAACACCTTTCTAGACACTTAATGAGTTAGCTAATTGTAAACTGCAAAACTCTCCTGGGAGAAACTATTGCCCACAGTAGGATCAGGATCCAACCATCATATGGAAGGTATGCAATCTCATTGCAAATCTCAACACTTGAAATTCCCGATGCGGTTTTTACCCCTAGTACTTATGACCTTAACTATGGTCAACAAATCATAAGTACCAGTCAAGTTCTACCCATCATTTCTTGATTAATTAGACCCACCCATATGACTCTTAACTATGGTCAACAAAGTCGCATGAATGTCCTAATTAATCTGCATCATATGCAGTGTAGGAAGACATCACTTAGCTACCGTACACTACGCCTTAACTAAAGTCAACAAACGTAGCACGAATACTAAGTAATCTACTTCCTAAAATGACGGAAGGTTGCGGATAATTTTTAAGAAAATATTTAACGCTTTGAACTTGATATCGTCGTAGAATCAAATGGTTTTCTAAAGGAGTGGCTTGTGCTCCGCAGTTTTGAAATGTAGCTTTTTCATAAAGAGCCGAGTGGTTTTCAAATCCGATTCTACAACATCTTTTTAGGTTTATTTTCTTTACATTAATCATATTAATGTAGTCCCATCATTTAAGTCCTTAAGCTAATCACAGAAAAGAAACGAAAATACAACGTACGCTTATGTCATCCGCATTCGCCACAATGTTCCGTTCTGCACCGTTAGGTTACTTAACTAACGGCAAACTGGGATGGGACTAGCGCGGGTGTAAAACATAAGCAACGTCTATTATATATCTCATATATAATATATCATCCGTCTTAGATATCACAGAACACAGGCAGCAGAAATATAGATATAATGTGGGATATACTAGGACGTCCGTATTTAGTATTTAGCCAACAATAGAAAATACGGCTTCCACAGTCGCGATGAATAGCCAAGCCCACACCCCTAGACCCCTACGAGAGCGGCAAGCGACCCTACCAATCCTGGAGTTTAGGAGACTCGGTCTCGACTCCTCGAGATGGCCAACCACTGAACCCCAGAACCCAGTCACTTGTGCTCCCCTCCTTGGGTCTATCCTAATGCGGAAAAGTAAATAATATATAACACTGGTGACATCAACCTCGACCCGGAAGTGCCCCAAATAAAAGAATATTACATTACATTTGAATTTTACATGAATGAAAATAAAACTCTCATCTCACATAAAAAAAACCCCGGTTATTCAATCGCGACAATCCTGCACATCATATCTCAGCAACACATAATATCATATATCATCAACGTAAGTAAGTATGCGTATCCCGATTATCGTTGATGTATAGCAACGAAACCGGCGATAAGCGACATACTACACTTACGGTCACAGAAAAGAAAGTGTAAAACTACAATATTTGGAATCCACATTCTCTTTAGAAATCGTAAATCCGAAATATCACATACTTCGCATTTCATGCCTAACTATATGAATTCCACATATTGTATCACATTCCAGATAAATAGACAGTATTAAACATTTCGATCGAATAATCAAATACCCAAAATTTCCAAAAGCTCAACACTTGAGCGGAGTTCAAAAAAACCCAGAATGTGTCACAGTAGTAGCGGTCCAGCCGTAGAAGGGTCAAGCCAACGCCTCACATGTGGCACGCCGTACTGCCCCAAACCCTAAGGTTCAAAAGGCAGTTCAAGACGGTCATATAATCGAGTTAAGGTTTGTTGTCTTCTAGAGGGTCCACCACTTAACTTGCACGTATTTCCGAAAGATTTAAACCCCGTGAAAAAGTGAGTTAATGATACTTATTCGAACATTTTAATACTTTCTTAATTACCCGGAAAAATGCACGAAATTAAAATTCCGATCGAATCACCGAATCTAAAACAATCTCCAGAACATATATCACTGAAACCAGATTAAAAATACCCAAAAACATCTATAAGCAGGTAAGAAGATCACTGTATAAAAACGAGGCCTTAATGCATCTGTACGGCCGCGGAGCCGCGGCCCAAGCAAGCTTTGGCCATGGTTCCGCGGTGGGATTTACTGATTAGGGCTTCGTTTTTTACAGTGGTTCTTAGAATTCCCTGCTGAATTTTTTACATATTTTTAATTTTGAAAATAACACTGTTTGAAAAAATGTCCAGAGAGTGTTCAAGAAGCCGTATTTTGGTTCGAACGGAGTTTTAACTTCGCTAAAGTGTCGCCTAAAGCTCTAGGTCGGCTCTGATACCAATGTTAGTCAGGCAGTCACCCCATCCAATGGGGTCACCGTGGCACCAACGGGTCCCTCAGCAGCTACTTTTTACGCATGCCCCCTCGCAAGGACTACAACCCGCCGGAACACCTTCCGATCTCGGGACACCCTGGGGGTAAGAGCCTATGCTTCGCCACACTGTCACACAGTGAGAACCCCCCATAGGTCGACATCTAATGCCTAGTAGCTCTGATACCAATGTTAGGTTTACCTAGCACCTCATGAAGGGTTTGGAAGTATCACATGTCTCAAAATTAAATTTTTAAGGTGCTAAGTGAACATACAAAGAATCATCACTAGAAAATTAGGGTTTCATAACAAACACACCATCACAAGTAGAAAAAGCTAGGGTTTTGAGAGTACAACCTTTGTAGCTCCCTACGCTAGACTCCTTGGCTACTTGAGGGTTGGAAAGGGTCCGCTTGAGATCCTTCTGGGTCCACGATGATCCACCCGGAGTCCTCTTTGTCCAAGCTTGAAACTTCACAAGATCAAAAGGAGAAATGGAAGCTAACACTCTTCACAAGGGGGCAAGACTAGTGTAGAATGATGTTGCGGTTGGTTTTCTCACTTCAAAATCCTAACTTGGTCACTCTTTGGCTCACTTGAAAAATCTAGAGAGCAAGAGAGAGGAGGAAGAAGATAATGGCTCTAGAAAACTCAAGAGAATGATAAGGTTAATATGAATAATAGAAAAGATAAGTATATATATTTTCTACTCTTCATCTCAAACCATGGTTACAAAATATAGATATTATTGCATTTGAGTTAAAAGACAAAAGGAAAATTAACTCATGGTTAAAAAGTGGGTGAACCAAGGTTGGTTCCAAGAAGAGTGTGGAAGATAATCATGAATTAATCCTTTTCTTTTCTTTCGTTTTAACACAAATACAAATATATATCCATATATAATGTTACATAAGGTGTGAGTCTTATATTGCCATCATCCACTATATATACAACCATGATAGAATGATGTACGCATGTATGTGTGCATGCACATCCATATGTGCATGAACAAGAATGAATGCATACATGCATGCATACAACCAAAAAGACAAGAAAGGATTTCTAGTGAGAAACTAATGGTCAAATGATAAATCAACACTTGATTTAGCAACCTGGTCATATCACGTACGACCCGACCAAAAGCAAGCCGCCCGATTAATATACGGTATCTTATACGCGCATTTTAACCGGGTCCACGCGCATATCGCATATGCGCACCACAACTTTTCGCCTGGACTAGGTAACTCCATTGTAGGACTCTAAGACACGTCAATACGCCGGTAGTGGGTGATGATAATATCAAGCACCCCTAAGCCGCAAGAGGTCCGCTAAACGTAACCGCCACCCGGGTATTGAGCGATCAGAAGAAAACAAGCGAACCTGCTACAACTCCCAACGAGCCAACCGGTTACACTACCGTACAGTCCGGTCTCTTCGTCAGATATGCTGCATATCAAGTCTAGGGATGGTAACGTCGACCCCAATAACTCAATAAGTCGTGCCGATGAATGGTCTATAACAGATCGACAAACTACTGATAACACTTATCAGTAAATCTCAACAGCCCTGGCCAGGGACTTACTGATATAACAAATCGAGCACAGCACAGCATCAACTCCCAATAACGGGAGAGACGAAACCCCTCCTATCACTCATCGCCTTCGTGTGTCTCGGGACTGTACCCAACGGCCACCTGTTTGCACGACTCAGTAGAGCCGTGGTAGGGTGGTAATCAAAGTACAGTGGGAGAACACACAAGACTCTATGACGATCTTGGGTCTATAGACTAACCTGCACCAGTGTCACCTGAGAACTGCTATCCGACGATAGATATAATTCCATATAGGAGTTCTCGGCGAGTCCGTCCAGTGTACCCAGTCACCACTGAGCACCCGTATATGATCTCGATGTTAAACATCGATGAATGTGGGAACATCCATCGCCCATCATATGGGTCTAGTATCATATACGCTAGTCTACTCTGGTACATCGATGCCCCATCTCGATATACATACGACTAGGAACATTCCAGGATATGCTTATAAACTACAAGTGTCCCACTAGTATGATCTCCATCATAATCACAGTAGTCAAGCCTATATCCTCAGGGCTTTATCAACATGTATGAATGAATAAAAGCATGATCAAATCAACATGTCAGATAAAGAAGAACCAGATAGCATACTATCATGTCGAGCAAGAATGTACACTGAATATATATATACATGTATAAATACATCCACTATCATATAATGGCCTTTAGGGCATACATATATCCAACAGATATTTTTCCAATCGTTCATCATTCCAATCAAGATGCCCCTCACGTACCTCATTAAAATGAATTCTGTTCTGGACAATAAATTATGACATTAATATTGTAAGTGCACGGCAGCGCCCCGGCCGTCTGAACGAGGCCAAAATGCGGAAACAAAAACTTTTCTTTAATTAGAAACCGGCGCTACCGCGGATTATAAACCCGGATTGGACCATTAACCTACTACTATCTATCTTGAGAAAGGGTAGAGAGCTATACCGAGCGATCTGTGTCCTTCGGTCTTCGGCCACCATCTCGATCTCCTCGCGGAATCTCCGGTCTCGATCTCCTAATCGGAAAGGGCACCACATCACCGAGTCTTTTTACGGGATCCCACCTCTGGACCAAGGCAACTCGGACACGAAGTTGGCAAGCCGACATATCCAAGATTGTTGTAGATTGAGTGTAGAACGCTATGTCTCGAGGGGTTGTTTGAAGTTGCCAATTGGATGTGGAGGTGGAGGAATGAGATATGAACTTTGGAGACGGGCTAAGGAATTTTGTATGAATCAAATGAGATCAATCATTTCCCACACCCAAAAAGAATCCCCTCCCAAAATGAGTGGCCGGCCAAAAAGAATGAGAGGAGGAGTATCATGAAGGGAGGTAAGTGTAAGAGCAAAGAAATGGTGACCATAAGTCAAAAAGCAAGACTCAAATCCATCATCCAAATCAATCCCATCTCAAAGAGCAAGTAATGATTAACCATCATGAAGCAACCATGTTCCACATAAATTCACCCCCCATTTTGTAAAAGCCACTTTTACAAATAAGCCCCTCCCATCAATTTTCAGCCAAAGAAAGGAAGAAAGGAAAATGGCCGAAACGGAATGCAAACTGGCAACTTCAAAAAATGATCCGGTAATAAATTACAGGAAAACCCTGCGACTGTATATACATACCCGCATTTGTATTGCGACCGAATACAAATGCAATGAGACAAAATCTACACGGTACAATACTAGGATCCGTCTTAAACCAAAGCCCGCTAGTATTATCCATCAGATCATGATCCGTGCAACACCGCACATACATGATCGAACCCTGCCATATATCCATACGGCCTCTACAGCGTTTCGCCCGAAACTTGAGAAACTGTCTGTGGGGGACTCTAAAGACTCGTCAATACTTTGGTTGTGGATTTAACCACTGGCACGTCAGAGATATTAGCCGTACGTAACGGGCTACCAGGTATTGACCAAAAGGGAGGTCAATGAGCGAACTCATCCTGACAGCCTACTGAGCCTGTCAGTGACAATATCCGTTCAGTCATGTCCATAAGTCTATGAGTATCGCATGGCGGGCCTAGAGGGTTGGTAAAAGTCAGACCCCCAAAAGCGGTACAAGTCGTGTCCGAGTGTAACCCAGAACACCCTGAGATATTACTGGAATACCTACCGGTAAATCTCCTGCCTTGGCCAAGGACTTCGTGTAATGGCTCTCCTAGACACAGCGCGATCTCAC
This sequence comes from Agapanthus africanus, assembly GCA_030015575.1. NCBI lineage: Eukaryota > Viridiplantae > Streptophyta > Magnoliopsida > Asparagales > Amaryllidaceae > Agapanthus > Agapanthus africanus. The sequence continues at coordinate 402,024,868 of JASDDO010000008.1, forward strand.
CCCCAATACCAGGAGAGACGAACCCCTGCAAATCCGCTCACTGCCTCCATGTGGTTCGGGACTGTACCTAACTAAAACCTGTTTGCACGAATCCTTTAATCCGTGGTAGGGTAGTAATCAAAGTACAGTGGGAACTCACACGAGATAAATGACGATCTCAGGTCGATGAACTAACCTGTACACATGTCACCAGGGAACTGCTATCTGACATCAGGTATAAAACCAACTAGCATGTTCCCGGCGAGTCCTGTCCGGTGTACTCATAACCCAATGAGCATCTGTATACATCTTAGGTGAACCAACTGACACCTGTGTCTTGTAAGACCGGCCACCGCCCCTCGTCGGGGTCTCGACTGTATACACTAGTCTACTCTGGAGTATCGATGCCCTGTCTCGAAAACTCCCATGACTAGGGACCTTTTAAGGATGTGCTTATAGACCCTAGTTCCCATATATATGATCGCCATCATACTACTGGCCGTCAAGCAAGAATCCTAAGGGCTTTATCAACGCGCAATAGTGACCTGTAAGGTCACCTAAAGCAGTACACGATGATAAAGATAAACCAGATAGCATACTATCATCTTGAGTAAGACTGTCCTACCGGTATAGGTCCTCACTCAATCATTGCAATCACGCGCCTGTGCTCCAATAATTGAATCTGAGGGCACTATCCAACAATCTCCCACTTGCACTCAAGGCTAATTATCGTGATGTCGCATACTCACAGCCCGTGTGATACCGAACACCCAACTCCTCTACTAATCAATCTTACAAAACCCATTTACGAAACTAATGTGTTCTAGGAATAGCCTTAGTGAGTGGATCCACTCTGATGTTTCTTTCTATGTCTCTCTTTATCTCAAGTTCACGGAGAAAGCCATATCCCAAAATGAGCAATACCTGTCTTAGAATAGGTCTGGATATCTGATGGGACCTAGCTCATAAATGAACTCCAAATCCAAACTTCTTAGACTGTATCGACAACTGAACTTAATCAGTATCCTGCGACATGCCTCCCTCAGTATCCCCTTGGACCACCTGTCCAAAATACTGCCCCTCGTTAAAAGGAAAACTATAACTCATCCAGGTCACCCTGTCATCCAGGTCACCTTGGAAGCCTAGAATGATAACCTTCTCCCGAAGAAGGCTGCCGTTATCAAATCCCTAGAACATCCACTTATGTTCTAAAACTGCTTCCGACCGTTTCTCCAGGATTGGATTAATATCAACTTATTGCATCTACTGCAAAAAAAACATCTGGTGTGGTACTTGACATGTCATGATCAACTCAATTGCCTAAGAAAGTGATATGCCAATCATGCACATCCCTCTCCCCTTTAGTCTGTAAGACACTTTTAGAGAGGGTGACTCCATCACCTGCAGGTACACTACCGTGCTAGGAGTCATCCATTCTGAAACACCTTTAGAATGCTGTCTAACTACCCAGATTGGGAAACTACCCAAATCTAGATCAAAAACCAAAGATCTAGTAACCAGAATATCTGATATAATATCCATGTCCTATGTGGAGAAACCACTGTGTAACAACCAAAGTATAACCGATCGTAGTATAGGAATTTCACTTCCTACTTTGTGTATGTCATCCAAATACCGGGACATCACACCCTACTACCTTTTTAACAGATCCATCCCCTATTCTGATGAAGTCAAACCTATGACTGTCACCTCAGAAATAGATGATCTATCTCCGCTATTTCTGCTTTAGTCTATAAATAGACATAGGCTACTTGTCTACTATGCTTCCGCTGCTCCCACTGACTACGAAAACCCTCTGGCAGAGTCATATACGCGTACACTTCTAAAGCTAGTCTAGAACGAAGCTATACCCATCCTCCTTCCGGCTCTCACAATCTGGAACAACATCAATGGCAAGTCTGGGTAAACAAGAATCTCCCTGTTACCGTCTTTGAGCATACCGAAGTACCTCTCGAGTGCATGAGGTTACCCACCATATCTGCGGAGTGGCTAATGGAATGTCAAATCAGATTGAATCTTTAGGTTCTTATCAAATTTTCAGTAATCGTTTGCGGTTCTGGAATCACTTCCAGTTCTACCATACTCCCACTACTGTTTTCTAAAAAAATCCATTTTTGTTACAACTGTGGTGAGTCAACAACAATATCACTATTGATCTTCCAGATGGTAGAAAGTCAACCTTCGTCATAGCCCGGGTCAACCCACAAACAGCCATTACAGAAACTTGCCTTGAGTTATCCAGAGTCTGGTTTTAAGAATAAGCCGGACAACCCCGTACCTTAACATCGTTAAGATATGAACCTTTCTATATCCAATATAGAAACAGAGGCACTGATTTAATTGGAACCAGATTCAAATCATGCAGCTGTCTCCAGTGCATGTCAACTAAATGGAAGGAGGCTGATCAGCGTTACTCAACTTAGGAATGCTTCCAATTATGAGTGACCTGAAAGAGAAGCAAGTTCCTCAAAACCATTACTATCAACTGAATACCATATAGAAGTATCTTCATCTTCGATCACCTTGAAGAATCCTAATACTTGCAACACCTGGTTCTCTACTTTATTCATATACCTATAACTTCTCAAAACTTGGACCTTGTGTTTCTACGAAACACATGTCTAAGAACTAGAGAAGCCACAAGTAAACAGAATATAGTACGAGTACCAACCCCTCTGTCCTGATGGACACTGGACAACATGCAATACTCTGTATAAGTCTCCTGAGTATAGTAACTCAATCCATGTGTGTCGTAGGTTGAAAACTGTACTTATGGTTAAGAAGAATTACACCGTTGTTTAATGCTCCTTACCTAATCATCCACTGATATAGGTAAATGTCATGGACATAATCAAAAAGTTATATCTCACTCTATTAAAATAGACGTACAGATATATCAATTTGAAATTGGTGCATAGCAACGGATATTTAAAACCAAATATTTGTCGTCCGGCAAACAGCTCAGGCGATTTCCTCAAATATCACCAATTACAACGAATTCCGATATAATGAGGATGATCACCTAATTCCCAATAACTTACTCCTACTCATCATATATAAAACCATACAGATGTGAGAAACAAACCTGGTAAATACATACCCTGGAGGAAGGGCTAATTGGGAAATCAGTTTTCTTTTAACAGTACACAGTGAAACTGAAATATTGAAATGTTTTGATGGGGTATCCGGGTATTCCTAGTAATGCCTCTTCCATTATCAGATTCACAACTGAAACCGTATATTTCTTTGCCATCTCTCCAAATCCCTTTATATGTCTTTAGTCATTACCTTCTGTACACCCTCTTAGGCTTAAATGGTTTTCTTCCTTCCCTACCGTTCGGCACCAGCCTATGGTTTGGAAGAAGACTATCCAATAAGCGTAATAGGTGTATTGTCCTAATCCTAGGAGCACTCGCAATGCGAGAGAATGTGAAGATAAAAGGCAACTGAATAAACCTTAATCCTATTTCTCCTGAACCAGAATCTATCCCCGAACTGGAACATGTTCCTTTCGAGTTCGTATATAACCATACGATGGAGTATCCAAATAACTGTGGATCTTCGTAGTGAAATGGAGTGTCCTGGAGAAATACAAAGGTGAAGTGGGAGTGGTAATGAAATACTTGGTTTGGTCGTGAAAGGCAGTCGCAATTTACTTTGCCCTCCTTCTAATCCCTTTATTTGTCTTTACTTAATACCTTTTGTACACCACACTTAGGCTAATCGGCTTCCTTCATTCCCTATTGTTCGGCACCAGCCTAAGGTTTGGAAGAAGACTATCCAATAAGCGTAACGGGTGTACTATCCCCTTATCCAAGGAGCACTCGCAACCTGAGAGAAGGTAAAAGGAAAAGACAACTGAATAGTCCTATTCTTTTTCTCCAGAACCGGAAACCATCCTCGAATCTGGAACAAGTTCCTTCGAGTTCATATATAACCATACGATGGTTTTATCCAATGGAAGTGGACGTTCGTAGTAATACGGGGTGTTCTGGAGAAAAGGGTAAGAGTAGGAGTGGCAATGATGTATGCAACTCTGACAATCCAAAAGCTAGTGTTTAAGAAAGTTCGGTTAATCTTGGTTACTGAGTCATAGTCAAGGGTCGGGCCATGGTCACTGCCAAAGAGAGAGAGAGAAAAGAAACACTCAGCGTGCACTCTAACCTAGATCAGAATGGTTATCACTTTATCCAATCAGGAAACCTCCCACTGTAACGTCAAATACTCCTCCAAACCTGAAAGAAGAATTAGTCGGGATCATCCGAGGAGTAAACCAACTCATCAGTGGGAATCGGGATCCAACTATCATCGCATGATAACGTGATGGAATCCACTCACGTTATCACACTCCAGAAAGTATGCGCATATCTGGCAAGTTTCAGTTTCTTTAGAAACCCCCGATGTGATTTTTACCCCATGCTCTTATGACCTTGACGAAGGCCAACATATCATAAGTCACATGTCAAGTTCTACCCGTCATTATCCAGTTTAATTTGAACCCACCCGTACATACCCTTGACGAAGGCCAAAATAGTAGTACGATTGTCCCAAACCAACGCATCTATCTATGCTGCAGAAAAGTAACAAATAGCTATCATACACTATGCCTTGACGAAGGCCAACATACATAGCATGAATACTAAGTGCTACCTTTCTGAAATGACGGAGGGCTACGAATGGTTTTTGGCAAAAAACCTTTATCGTAATGAACTTGATATCGTTGAAGGAACCAGTTAGCTTTTTATAAAAATATAGTGGCGAAAACCTTTGCTAAAGAGGTCACTCCCGGTGAAGGGATCTCGGCTCTTTCCACGTAGAATGAGGTGTAGGATATTCCAACTGAATACCACGATGCAAAGCAAAAGTAATCGACTATAGTGAAGTTATTGCCCTGACGCAAATTTCTGTCCAAGGGGTCACTCCCGGTGAAGAGATCTCGGCCCTTGCCTCGCCGACTGAGGTGCTGGATATTCATAACCGAATACCACTGTGAAAAACAAAAGAGAACGTTCTTGCAATAACAGCTTTTTTTTGAAAATTGTTCCAACAACATCAGAATAGGTTTGTTTAGCCTGCATTGATCCGAATCAACGCAGTCCCATCGATTGATCACACCAATAAAGAACGAAAATATGATGTACGTATATGCCACCCGCATTCGCAACTGGGTACCGTCATCACCAGTTAGGTTACTTAACTAACGACAGAGCGGGGACTGGACTAGCGCGGGTGCAAAACATAGACAACATCTACCAGTATATATATCATTATATAATAATCGCTCAAGGCGTGATAAAACGCAACATCACAGAGATGTAATAAGCATCACAGAACAATACAGATATCTGGGATCCCCGGGTTTCATAGAGCCGCTACTGAAACCCGACGTTCCCCTGGTCGTGTGGATAGCATGTGCAATGAAAACCTAGACACCTACGGGAGCGGCACGTTACCCGCCAAAACCTGAAGCAGGGCAGTCCCCTTCAACAACGTGAATGGACCACCCAGCACTTTACGGAATCCGGTAACTTAAGCACCCCTCCTTGGGTCAACCTGTACCCCCTACGAGTGCGGCGAATAGCCTGCCAATTCTAAAGTGAAGCCCCCTCCGTATCAAACCCATGAGATGCGGGCCCGTTGCCCTCTAGAACCCGGCTATCCGTGCACCCCTCCGTGAGGTAATCCTAGTACAAAAAGTAAAATATACAACGGGTACATCGACCTCAGCCCGGTCGTGACCCAAAAGAATAATATACAAACAGGCAGTAACGGCAGTCCACATATCGGACGCTCGCCCCGCAATATCAAATGTACATATACAACCAAACTGTACTACCATTGCATCTAGGCTATCCACCACGACAAATCCGCAACATCACAACACAACACAAAACATCAACGTGAATGTCACGTTCGCAAATCCGTCTAAAAGGGCTATAGCAGTCAGACAGGATTTACCGATCAAGTGACATTCACGGTCGCAGATATAATGTAAATACTGTGAACTAACATGTTTAAAATTTTTGATCGACTAAATTTCCCGAAGTGGGCCCCAAGTACAATACTCAGTACACAAAATAAATCTGGGCCCAAACAGAATATACCAAAAATCCCAATTCCAAGTCAGGGACAAATATGGAAATTTTGGTGCACTGTTGCCTCAATACTACGGAGGAACCGCGGCCAGAACAAGGGTATGGCCGCGGTTCCATGGTGCTACAGGAATATCAGTGAACCAAAATTTCACGGAATTCTTAAAAAACCCTGCACGATTTTCTGACATGCCCAGAAAAATTTTTAGAGCACAAAATAAAATCGACAGAAACTGGTCTTGAAAATGCGTTTTTCAGAAAATCTGTTCGATCGGACTTGTAAACACATTAGAGCAAGCTAGACTAGATTAATGGCGTGGCTCTGATACCAATGTAGGTGCACGGCAGCGCCCCGGCTGTCTGAACGAGGCCAAAATGCGGAAACAAAAACTTTTCTTTAATTAGAAACCGGCGCTACCTCAGACTAAAACCCGGATCGGACCATTAACTTACTACTAGCTAACTAGAGAAAGGATAGAGAGCTATACCGAGCGATCCGTGTCCTTCGGTCTTCGGCCACCATCTCGATCTCCTCGCGGAATCTCCGGTCTCGATCTCCTCGTCGGAAAGGGCACCACATCACCGAGTCTTTTTACGGGATCCCACCTCTGGACCGAGGCAACTCAGACATGAAGTTGGCAAGCCGACGTGTCCAAGCTTGTTGTAGACTGAGTGTAGAACGCTATGTCTCGAGAGGTTGTTTGAAGTTGCCAATTGGATGTGGAGGTGGAGGAATGAGATATGAACTTTGGAGATGGGCTAAGGAATTTTGTGTGAATCAAATAAGATCAATCATTTCCTACACCCAAAAAGAATCCCCTCCCAAAATGAGTGGACGGCCAAAAAGAATGAGAGGAGGAGTATCATGAAGGGAGGTAAGTGTAGGAGCAAAGAAATGGTGACCATAAGTCAAAAAGCAAGACTCACATCCATCATCCAAATCAATCCCATCTTAAAAAGCAAGTAATGATTAACCATCATGAAGCAACCATGTGCCACAAAAAGTCACCCCCCATTTTGTAAAAGCCACTTTTACAAATAAGTCCCTCCCATCAATTTTCAGCTAAAGAAAGGAAGAAAGGAAAATGGCCGAAACGGAATGCAAACTGGCAACTTCAAAAAGTGATCCGATACAGGAAAACCCCGCGACTATATATACATACCCGCATTTGTATTGCGACTGAATACAAATGCAATGAGACAAAATCAACACGGTACAATACTAGGATCCGGCTTAAACCAAAGCCCGCTAGTATTATCCGTCCGATCATGATCCGTGCAACACCGTACGTGCATGATCGAACCCTGCCATATATCCATACGGCCTCTACAGCGTTTCGCCCGAAACTTGAGAAACTGTCTGTGGGGGACTCTAAAGACTCGTCAATACTTTGGCTGTGGATTTAACCACTAGCACGTCAGAGGTATTAGCCGTACGTAACGGGCTACCAGGAATTGACCAAAAAGGAGGTCGATAAGCGAACTCATCCAGACACCCTACTGAGCCTGTCAGTGACAATATCCGTACAGTCCGGTCCGTTCTTCTATGAGCATCGCATGGCGGGCCTAGGGGGTTGGTAAAAGTCAGACCCCAAAAGCGGTACAAGTCGTGTCGGAGTGTAGCCCAGAACACCCTGAGATATTACTGGAATACCTACCAGTAAATCTCCTGCCTTGGCCAAGGATTTCGTGTAATGGCACTCCTAGACACAGCGCGATCTCACCCCCAATATCGGGAGAGATGAACCCCTACAGATCCGCTCACTGCCTCCATGTGGCTCGGGACTGTACCCAACTAAAACCTGTTTGCACGACTCTTTTGAGCCGTGGTAGGGTAGTAATCAAAGTACAGTGGGAACTCACACGAGACAAATGACGATCTCTGGTCGATGAACTAACCTGTACACATGTCACCAGGGAACTGCTTTCTGACATCAGGTATAAAACCAACTAACATGTTCCCGGCGAGTCCTATCTGGTGTACTCATAAACCAATGAGCCTGTATACATCTTAGATGAACCAACTGACACCAGTGGCTTGTGAGACCGGCCACCGCCCCTCGTCGGGGTCTCGACTTTATACACTAGTCTACTCTGGAGTATCGATGCCCTATCTCGAAAACTCCCACGACTAGGGACCTTTTAAGGACGTGCTTATAGACCCCAGCTCCCACGTATATGATCGCCATCATATTGCTGGCCGCCAAGAAAGAATCCTAAGGGCTCTATCAACGAGCAATAGTGACCTGTAAGGTCACCTAAAGTAGTACACGATGATAAAAATAAACCAGATAGCATACTATCATCATGAGTAAGACTGTCCTACCGGTATAGGTCCTCCCTCAATCATTGCTATCACGCGCCTGTGATCCAATAATTCACTCTGAGGGCACTATATCCAATAAATATTATATCATTTCATACACACAAACACAAATATAACAAATAATACAAAAATCATACTTTCTAATTTTTTCAAGACATGCGCTATTGAGGAGGATAAACCGGTATATCTTGTAGATAAACATAGTGTCTACCCTCTTATAATCGGCTTTACCATATGTCCCGTCCTGAATTCTTCGAGGTCGGTTAAGTCTCGTCTTAATGTTCTCGTCCAGATAGCTGAAACAAAATATGGTTGCTTCATCTAGAAGATAACCTTGCATGATAGAACCCTCTGGTCGATTTCTATTGTGTATATACTTTTTAAGAGTGTAGAGGTACCTAAAGAAAAATATGTTAAATAAATAAATACGGGCATACAGGACAACAATAATTTTACAAATTGCGCGAAATGAAAAATTTCATGTACCTCTCGACGGGATACATCCATCGATATTGTACCGGTCCGGCTAACTTAGCCTCAGTTGCAAGATGAACCATCGGGTGTATTATGATATCGAAGAATGACGGTGGAAAAATACGCTCAAACTTGAAAAGTATCAACGCAAAAGAATTTTCTAGTTTCTCCAGCGTCACAACATCCAGTGTTTTAGCGCATAATTCTCTGAAAAACAACATAGGTCGTTGATTACTAGACCAACCGATTCGGGGAGGGTAGTCCTGAGGGCTAATGAGAAAAGGTGCTCCATAATAACATGGTGATCATAACTTTTTAGACCATCGATCTTTTCTTTCACAATTTTTATCTTCTTGCTAAATGATCCTGAGAAACCTGTGGGAACTTTCAAATCATGCAACACATCTAGGAATCTTTTCTTCTCTGGTTGTGACATATGATAAGCGGCATTGAGAAGTACAAACTTTCCTAGTTTACCCGCTACCGGTTTAGGATGCAATTCACTTCTAATTCCCCAGTCCTATAGATCCATCCAAGTATTAAGGTTGCCTTTCGATTTCCCGTCTTTACAAAGAAGCAAGTTGAGTACGTACTCGGATACTCCATTCTCTATCTGCATGACGTCCAGACAATGACGCACTAAATTTATTGACCAGTACGGAAGCTCGAAGAAAATGCTTAACTTGTTCCAGAATGGTGGTTTGACCTGTTTTGTCGGATCCATCCCGAAAGTCATATTATTGTAACCATCCCACTGAGCAGTCATGACCTCTCCGAACAATGGGGCTTGAGATCTATGAAGCTCCTGATGACTATTAAAGTGAACATCATATAACTTGTAGGGGTGGCCTAATGGCAGGAAATGTCGATGGCCGCAATAACAAACCTTCCTTCTAAAATTCAAGAATTTTGATGTTGTATGTTGATGGCAATGAGGACATGCTTTGTAACCATGTACGGACCAACCTGATAACATTACATACGCAGGAAAGTCATTAATTGTCTACATTAAAGCCGCACGCGGTATGAAGGTTGTATTTGTTTTTGCATCGTAAGTCTCTACACCATCAATGAACAAAGATTTTAACTCCTCGATCAGAGGTCAGAGATAGACGTCGATATTGTTTCCAGGTGAGTTTGGTCCATCGATAAGAAGAGGCATTATAAAGTATGATTGGTCCATAGCCAACCAAGACGACAGATTATAAACTATCATTACAACGGTCCATGTGCTCTGGCTTTCAGCCATATAGTTGAATGGGTAGAAGCCATCACTAGCCAATCCGAGCCTGACATTGCGAGGATCACTACTGAATACTGAGTGCCTCCTATCGAAATCCTTTCATGCCGGTGAATCTCTTGGATGCATCATTTTTCCATCTTCACTTGGAAGAGCACGGTGATGCCAAATCATTGCCTCGGCTGTTTTCTTGCACCTGAATAGCCTCTGCAGCCTCTCTGTTATTGGAAAGTATCATGCTATCTTGACAGGTATATCGGGCTTCTTATCAGAATCTTTCGGCTTAGACCTGGCATCTCCGCATGTTGGACACTCTTTCAAATCTAAATTCTCTTTCTGGTACAACACGCAATTTTTAGGACATGCTTGAATCTTCTCACACTTCGGACCCAAATCAGACATCATCTTCTGGGCTCTGTACCAGCTGTCGGGCACGTTATTTCCCGGGGGCATAGAATCTTTCAAGAACGAAAGAAGTATTATGAATGGCTTGTTGTTCCATCCATTTAGGCACTTAATCTGGAAAAGTTGGACGAACCATGAGAGGGTGGAATACTTTGCATTCTCATAAATTGGTTTTCTAGCATCATTCATGAAATTTTCATATTTATCCGCACGCGGTCCTTGACTGGAAGGAATGCCATCTTCGGTACGAATAGATTCACCTAGGACAGCCTCTACCATATCTTCCATTTCTTTAGATAGAAAGAAATTATCGTCTTTTTCTTCTACCGCATTACCGTCTTCTCCTTCTTCTCCTGCCGCATTATCATCTTCTCCTTCTTCTTCTGCCGCATTACTGTGTTCTTCTCCTTCCCCGTGATATAGCCAAGTTGTATAAAGTCTAGTAAAACCATGTTTTATGATATGAAGCTCTGCCAATTCTACCTTCTTCCAGTACTTATTCCCACATCTATCGTACGGGCAGAGAATCTTCTCTATCACGATCTTATTATATGCGCGTGCAAATTCAATAAAAGCAGCAACTCCTGCGACAAACTTAGGTAGCATACGTTGTTGCCAATCCACATACATCCAGTCCTTAACTCTGACATACTCATGGGCCATGTTAGACTGTATAACATATAAATTGTTGGTTATGATGACTATATTGAGAAATCTAAGAACGGGATGGTTATTGACAAAGAAGAAAATCCGTGTATATGCTTTGTGTGTGCGTTTGTCGTTGAAAAGAATAAATTATCGATAATCAAAGTTAGATTTGAGGATACCCATGTATGAGTTGTATTCTATATATGTGTGTTTCAATTTATGATTTCGCTTAAGTGTTGGGTTGTTAGTGTGTATGTGTTGTGTGTGCATTTGTTGTGTATTCGAGTTGTATGTGTGTGTTTCGGCTGTTGGGGGTAAGGCTTCTATCCCATTAAGAATGTATAGAGCGGACACCCATTCGCTTATGCTTTCAACCGTTTCGAGTAAATTTCGGCAGCACCTCCCCGCTGTTCTGCGAGTACACTGTAATAGAATAAATAATCATTTCAAAGCAGTGAAACAACATTGAAATGAACATCTAATCAATCTTTGTACACGGAGAACTATCGGAAAATTACCGATGAAATATCTCGAAACGAATGAAAACACAAGTGAATGTAGGTGTTTGCTTTATACATTCCTAACTTGTCCACACGGGACAAATCTATCGGTTATCATACGATTGAATCTTCTCGTCACATAGACTACACGACGGTTGTTAGTACCGAGCTATACCATCCAATATTTAACAACCTTCGTATAGTTCTATGTCACGACGAATATCGAACGTATCTTAACCGATAGACGCGGACAAAGTGGCGCTTTGAGTTTCATATATGAGTATTGTTCCCCGCCGAAAGATGCAACGAAGACGCGGCGGACGTCTAGCCTGAAATTCGGGGCAGATGCTAATTGGTTCTATCCGTCCACCTCTCCGAAGATGACAAGTTGATTTATGGCACCATGTATCGAAGGTTTAAACGGATGCGGCCGATGTAGCAGACTTCGTCAGACTCCCCCTCGTTTGAGGGGTTTTTGATTGTGGGGACGCTCTTCCCTGCAAGCGCAAGCCCCTACAGTTAATTACGTCACCGCATCGCGGTAACAACTTTCTCCTTCTCCAGATGGTCACTTCGTGTCGTGTGTGTTTGTTTTGTTTTTGGTTGCCCGTGGATTGTATACGGAGACTAATTTATGTTGTCGCCCGTAGGGCGTGGATTAGTCCAAATCCGTATCTTCTTAGATTTAGGTTTGGGGTTTGGGTTTAAGGATACGTTAGCCTCGTTTGAGACTAAGATCAACTTAAACGTTTGTTAAGGATACGTTAGTCCAATTTTAGACTAAGATCGGCTTAACGGGATTGTTTAGATCTAACAAGAGAGCATTTGGACTGCCTTTATTGTTTAGTTTAGGGACATTGCGGTCGATTAGTTTAAGGACATCTCGGTCCAGTGTTAGTTTAAAGACATCGCGGTCGAGGTTAAGGACATCATAGTCCATGGGCTTAAGGACCCCATAGTCCGGTTTAGAGACATCGTGGTCTATAAGGTTTAAGGACATCGTAGTCCATGAGTTTAAGGACCCCACAGCCCGGTTTAAAGACATCGTAGTCTATGAGGTTTAAGGACATCGTAGTCCATGAGTTTAAGGACCCCACAGTCCGGTTTAGAGACATCGTAGTCTATAAGGTTTAAGGACATCGTAGTCCATAAGTTTAAGGACCTCACAGTCCGGTTTAGAGACATCGTAGTCTATGAGGTTTAACGACATCGTAGTCCATGAGTTTAAGAACCCCACAGTCCGTAGTTTAAAGACATCGTAGTCTATGAAGTTTAAGGACATCGTAGTCCATGGGTTTAAGGACCCCACAGTCCAGGTTAAGGACATCGTAGTCTATGGGCTTAAGGACCCCCACAGTCCAGGTTAAGGACATCGTAGTCCATGGGCTTAAGGACCTCACAGTCCAGGTTAAGGACATCATAGTCCATAAGGTTTAAGGACATCGTAGGCCATGAGTTTAAGACCCCACAGTCCATAGTTTAAAGACATCGTAGTCTATGAAGTTTAAGGACATCGTAGTCTATGAGTTTAAGGACCCCACAGTCCATAGTTTAAAGACATCGTAGTCTATGAAGTTTAAGGATATCGTAGTCCATGAGTTTAAGGACCTCACGGTCCGTAGTTTAAATACATCGTAGTCTATGAAGTTTAAGGACATCGTAGTCCATGAGTTTAAGGACCCCACAGTCCATAAAAATGTGTGGTTGTCGGGACCCGTCACCTCTCTGAAGACGTTGAAGGATTACAACGACAAATATCAGAGGAGTAAAGAGATGTGCCCTCGAACCGGTGTGAGTTGGTTGGAAGATCTGTAGTCCAATTTGGGACTAAGATCTGTTAAATATTCGTAAGCAGATAGGCTCAATTGAATATAAGTTGAAGACTTATGGCAAGAATTTAACATTTTATTGTTCTGGGCTGTTGAGCTTTTACTTGGGCTTGGCCCTTTTAATAATGTTGAGCATTAGGTGCTGACAATTTTTGTCTTGTATTGAATGCATAGCATTCATCAGAACAATGTGTGTTCTGACAGTGGGCCACGTGGCGCGTCAGGCGCTTTGCTCCAATTAAAGAGCACATTGCGCTTCTGCCAATTAGCGCACACGAAAAGGACACCTATCGTGTTTGGCGCTAAGCGCCAGTTTATGAGCGCATTGCACTTTCAATTTGTGAGCGCTTTGCGCTAGTTTAGTAGTGCACCAGTGAGTGACACGTTGCGCGCTTGGCGCTGAGTGCCAGCCCATGAGCGTAATGCTCTGTTTCAAAAGCGCAAAGAGCAAGTTGTGTCTGCGGTTGACACGTGGCATGCTTTGGCGCTGAGCGCCAGTCCAAGGAGCGCAAGGCACTTTCCAATAGCGAAAAGCGCATTTGATCAAATTTATGATCAGAGAACAAGTTTATGTTCTTTTTTAAAGGAGGCCTTGCCTCAAGATTCAAGAACAAAAGTTCTTATTTATTAAAAGGCACTGCTTTTGTCGATCAATGATCTGTGAATGAAGTAAATACTTATTTTGTTTTTATGATGAGATCTTTTGATCTCTTTTTTTATCAAAGACCTTGGTCTTTTGTAGATCTATTATCTTTTTTTAGAAGATAGTTCTTCTTTTCATGAGATGATTTCATCTCTGTGTTCAAGAATCACGTTCTTTACCTTGAAAAAGTTATCTTCTTTTGCTAAAAGCTTGATTTTCTTTCTTTGAGTTTTCTCAAAGTTTGTAGGGGGGTTTCTATTTTTTTGACTTTATGTCTTGGGGTCTTTATATAGGGCAAATTGATTTGTTAAGTCAGTTAAAGAGATATTTATCTAATTGATTTGGGGATGTTTCCCCACCATTGGATCTTTGATCCTAGAGCTTCTGTTTTACAGGAGGCAATCTTCTTGTTTTTAACAAAATTGGAAAGATCTTTCCATAATAGAATTTTAATTCTAATTAATTAATGATTTATTATTATTAGATCTTTTGATCTAACGGTGGGGCATTTTTAATTTCAGCGCTGGCGCATCTTGCGCTAGCGCACCTACGTTTGACACGTGGCGCGCAGTGCACTTTGCACTAGCGCACCTGTGTTTGACACGTGGCGCGCAACGCAGAGCGCGGCGCAGCCTGCGCTAGCGCACCTGTGTTTGACACGTAGCACGCAGCGCAGAGCGCTGGATCTGAAGAGTTGCTTCAATTTTTGAATTTTGAAACAGAGCTTTGCTCTGATTGGGAGGCGCTGCCGAGGGCGCTGGCGCTGCCGCACCTGTGTTTGATACGTGGCGCGCAGCGCACCTAGTGCTGGATCTGAAGCGTTGCTTCAATTTTGAATTTTGAATTTCAAAAACAAAGCTTTGCTCTGATTGGGGGAAACAAATGCCCCCCCCCCCACCGTTGCGCTCACGTGGCGCACATGTGAGTGCAGCGGTGGCAGCATTTGAGCCCTTGGATCAACTCAGAAGTTGAAGTGTAACGTCTTCAAAATAATAAAATATGATTTTTAGGAAATTTTATAATTTAATATTATTTTAATGAATATTTTAATATTCTGGTATAATTAAATACAGATAAATGGGGAAAAATTATGGAAAATTCTAAAATAAGGTATTTTAAGGAATTGCCTCGTTTTCTGTGCATGCCCCTATTTTCTCTAGTTTTGACCCTGAGTATGTCTAGTTTTGACTGATTCCATCTAGGGTGAAATCTGGGTTGATTTTCCTATGTTGGTGTATAATTTGGGACTTGTTTTAGCATGGATTTTGGTATTTGGTGATTCATTCCTGTCGGGTGGCGTTTGGACGTCAACGACAAGTGGATTTTGATTGTGTTTACATGCGAGTCGATAGGTTTTTACCTATGCGGGTAGCGTGTGCTATTTTGGTTTCCGATGTGATTTTCATGTGCTTTAGCATTGTGATATACTTGTAGGTACCCCGCGTGATGTTGAGGCAAAGGAGGTGAAGATAGCGACATCGGCTTTGGCACACGAGAAGCAAGGTGAGTAGATTATATCTATAGGGGGAAGTCGGGTGGATGGCGTATAGCACCCCCGCAGTCCGTAGATAGATTATTATGTAGTTATCGTGATATTAGGTGTATTATGGATAGTACGGGGTTAGAAGTGACTAGTGCAGTTCATAGTCGCGAACCCTAGGATAGAATTACACCTATACACACACCCTTGCTTATCACTTGTACTTGCACTATGATTGATGATATGTGATGACTTTGGAGATGAGTCGATGATGTGGGCTTGGTGCCCTGGGATCGGTGATTTGATACGATTCATATGTGGGATATGACTTGTGATTCTTGCGGGCTTGGGATATGTGTTTACCCCCGCATGCATACTTTACTGATGTTACCGTTTTGTACTAGACATAGAGTAGTACTCCAGACTATATGTTCTGATGATGGTGATATCTGTTATGTGATGAGACAGTGAGATGTTGACCCCTACCCAGCTTTTGGGGATGCCGTACGATGATTTACCGTACGTGCCGATATTGATGATAGATCCGCACTCATAACTCGAGGATATCTTATGATATGACATTGAGGCGAGATCACCGACTATATATCTTTATATATATACCGACTCAGATTTAGGTGGTTTCCACACCTACCCCTCCTGTTTGACCTGATACTTAGGTGTAGTTGCATAGTAGATACTTCACTGTGGTGTTGACTACTAGATTTCTGCATCTTCATGCTATTCGCATTGCTGGCATATGTTCATTGCTATATTATTATCATGCTGTTAGGACACCAGCACCATTATCGATGATGCGTATGTTCCACGTACACTATTTGCCGGCTCACACACTTCATCATCGATAATTGCCATGCCACTACACTGTAGTACTATTGCATTCATGAGGTGATTCTTCCTTCGACATATGCACATTACTATTCCATGTTGCATGATTTCCGATATGATTACTGTTCTTTACATGTCGCATACGTCATGGATTGACTGCATAGCACATCGCATTGGATTTACTTCCTGATGTTGGATTTTCATGTGATTTCTGGTTTTTGAGGACCGTGGGGTTATTTAAGAAAAGAGGCACTTTTATGAAAACCCGGTACCTCGTGATATGATATTTCGGTGCGTCCACCACGCGTTTTCTCGGTGCTGAGACGTGTGCTTGAAACCCGATTCGAGGAGGTGATGATCCGTTTGCGGGTTCGTGGTGGGCCCGGTATGGTTCCCCTCGGCGAGATTATCGATGGGTTTGCCGATTGAGCCTGGAGGCGGGCGAGTACCTACCGGTGATTGTATTTGAGCTCGGCGGATATCTGGAGGATACCGGCCGCAGTCGAGAGATGGGCTGACCCGTAGTGCCCGGGGCCGAGGGCCGATACCGCAGACGGAGCCCAGAGATGGACATGGGTTGACTCGTACTGCCGGGGGCCGAGGGCCGATACCGCCGACGGAGCCCCATATGGATGAGGATTTACGTGTCGATGCTAGGCACGGGTTTTCATGTTGTTTTTCCATGATATTGTTTATATCCTCATACTTGCATACTTGATGCTTATCGTCAGTGGGTGACGAGTGGACGGGTTCCACATACATACAGACATGGATTATATACAGACTTGGATCATATACAGACTGGTTTTACATTGATCATACTTTATTTGTATATATAACAGGGTATGAGGGCGCTGTTATATATACCCTTACACCAATATTAGTGGTATGGGACGCTAATATATGTGTATTGATATCATTGATATTTCTTCATGGTTACTTCATGCAGACATACCTTACACTGATGACATGTGATTACCTGAGTACCTGGCACTACATACATGATTAGATGTTACCTTGCCACCCTATTACACTCAGATGTACTCTTGTGGATTATCTTATTGATCGTTGACTTAGGTTTATGTCTTGCATTCGGTTTCTGCTTGTAGATGTTTCTATTCACGAGTTGGCAACTCACCCCCGTTGTGCCACAGTTCTTGCAGGTTCTGCCGTACAGGTTCTATTGCGGCATTACTGGCACACTTTCTTCTTGCGGGTGACTTGCTTTGGTAGGTGGATTCTTTCGCATCAAGAACCACCATTGTATTTATTTATTTCATTGTATCTAGAATTTCCATCAACCAAAACTTGTATTGTTTCAGACCTAGACTAGTGATGTATTATTTCGACCTTAGAGTCGCGCTTAGTAGTATTGCGTTTTTTTCTTATTGCTTTTGAGTTTTCTTTGGATTTGATCCTTGCCACTAGGCGTTGTATATTATTGCTGCATATGTGGTTGTGACCGTCGATTGACGAAGAGCTAGCTCCCGCTTGGGGATGCCATTATCATTGCATACATATTGTTATACTTGTTGTACCCCATTCGGGGCCAGTTTTTCAAAAGAAACTCTGCCGAAATTTTTAGAAAAGACTTTATTGTTTTCAAAACGTACCTTCGGCTTAGTTATTTAAAAACCTTGATTTCAAACCTGTATTTCTTCACTTCTTTAAACCAGTTTTCTTTACTTATTCTCAAAAATGGTTTTAGATTTCTGGGCTTTTGGCTTACTTGGATCAGATGGAGTCCTATAGGCTTCATATGGTTCAAGGGCCAGTCACGTGCTCTTTCGGGTCGTGACAAAGTTGGTATCAGAGCGCTAGGTTGACCTTGGTTCGAGTCTGAGTTTGACTATGTGGAGCCTAGGGCGTTGTTTATATACGAAACTTAGGCTTGACCTTACGGAACTTAGACTTGGTCGAGGGGGTATTCGACCCGAACATTCGTCGTATTAGGATGACCCTTGGTTGATGGATTAGGTGACTAAAGTAGAGTGACGTACCGTTGGTATGTTCCGCGGCATACTTATGACACGCCACTCCGCTTAAGGAACCATAGGATGTACATACTTTCGAGATCAGTGATTCTCTTCATATCCTGGATTATACATCCATTTGAGATCCCCGATTCTATTAGTTTCATGATCATACCTCCATTGATGCTGTTCCTTCCTATGATCATGTATCCACTTTGGATCTGTTGTTTCCTTTCTTGCCATTGATGTGCTCTCTTTGATACTCGACTGAGGTTCCTGTCGCCATGTTTGAGCGCAGTTTGGGCTGCTGCTAGGGTTACGGCCGGTGTGAGCTCGTTTGGTACGAGGGCCGACCATTGTGTTTTCTGGTGACATGGGAACGTCTCGAGTTAGTGTTGGTGATTGTGACCTCTAGTGGAGGCGAGTGCTTGGTCTTGCACCGGATGATCGGGCCATTGTTAGAGCTGCCAGTTGAGAGAAGACTGTTGATGTACAGCATACCTCAGAGATTGTGATGTCGCCTACCGTGCAGACAGATGGACCAGCTGTAGCTGAGATTGACAGGATGTTGCTTTCGGAGCTTACGAGCTGAGATTGCCGGAGCTTTCGGGCAGTCATGCGACTGATGATAGCTAGTCTACCCGATTTGAGAGACGAAGGTGATTCGTCCGATTTTGCGCCAGAGCGGGCCCAGATGAGTTGAAGATTTCCAGTGTGGAGAGTCTTACTCAGATCTAGAGCAGACCGACTCAGAGATGACCGCTTATGTATTGCCTTTCCTGGAGGATTGAGGCGTTGTTCGGCGTACAGGCGTATGAGCCAGTTGCTACTGCAAATGACGAGATATCGCCCAGATGGTTGGAGCTACTGCAGCATGAGCATGTTCTTGGAGTTATGATAGCGAGTCGCTAGTCACCGAGGATGAATGACTAGGACGTGTGGTGAGTTTGCTTACCCGATGCGAGTCATCAGGTGGATCGATTCCAGATAGAGACGACTTCACGCAGGTTCGTTGAGAGTCGATAGAGACGATCGAATGTCAGGAACCTATTTTCCAAGTTTAAAGTATACGGAAAGACATGCAGGTGATTCTATGGACCCTCTAGAAGAATGAAACCCTAACTCGACTTAATGACCGTGTGAAAGCCTTTGAACCTTCGGGTTTGCGGCGGTTCCTCGGCGCCATTAGTGAGGCTTGGGTTTGCCCTTCTACGGCTGGACCACCGACGCTGTGGCATGTACTCGATACTATTAAACTGTACCCGAGATGTGAGCTCTTGGGGGATTATGAGGATCTGGCGAGTCGATCGGATGGTTCGACATCTTCGGATATCATGATGGGACACTGCTTGGGAGACTCCAGATGCGAGCATAGCCGTTGGAGCACAGTACATGCAGCCATGATGAGACGAGTCCGAATCAGTCGACATTGACGCAGAGTGAAGAAAAGAGTTCGCAAGATATTTCGACGAGATGACGTCCCACTCCGCTGACATCAGAGATGTGATACGCACCCCGAGGCGTGGTATGTGGATAGATCTTCCAGAAAGAAGCGCAATATGTATGCAGCCGTTCCGGAATGAGCTTTAGCTTCAGCATCGGATGACGACTTCCGGGCATTTCGGCAGGTTTGAGATTTGAGAAGGAACCTCGACAGGACCTTTCTGGAGTACGATACGAGAAGACCTAGACCAGGAGTGGTCGTATTGCGCACACCCAGCAGGACAGAGTTCGGCATTGTCGACGGGGTAGTCGACTAAGTTCGGATAAAGGAACTTACCCAGATGCGTTGCGGATTGACCAAGGACGGACGAGTGATAAGTATTCCTCCGATGGTTGGGACGTGTTCCCGAGGACCAGTTCGGCCTGACATCTTGTACGGAATGATGAAGCTACAGAGTACGCGATTTCGAGTCCGTACGAGAGACTTCAGATTGACTGCGGCCGAGAACAGTGCGGTGCATCGTAGCTTAGCATGACGCCATAATGGACGGCGATAGATACAGGTGGAACAAAAGGTTCGTATGAGACACTGACGAGCTGTCATTGCTTCCCGTCGAGACTAGAGACCTGATATGCTTACAGAGACGTTGGGATATGACCAGTTTCTGAGAAAATATTGTGCTGAGGACACATGTGTCTTTTGAGCGAGAAGAGGTTGTGCAGGAAGGCCAGCCTCTGTACAGATCGGCATAGGCATGCTTGGAAGAGACCTTGAGCAGGATCCCTTCCAGGACATTGCTGCCATGATGATTGCACCCAGGATCAGATGTGTGACGTGCTTTCAGAGAGCCAGAGGCCGACGCCAGTGATATGCTGCCTTACGAGTGGTCGTGAGGTTTGACCGAGAGGTGACCAAAGAAGTGCCAGAACGGAATCGTCCCCGTTAGCACATCTGACAGGGCCGATGAGCCGGTTGACTGTGAGATTGGAAATCCACGGAGAAGATAAGGACCCAGAGAGCCAGAGGACGCCAGATCGTGAGCAAGAGGCAGGTAGATATCCTGCGCTGCTAGCAGTGGATTGCACCGACTCCTTCTCGACCTTGAAGGAGGAACTACCGACGACGGTATTTATGATTTGTGATTTTGTGATTCGATTATCACGTATCCGTCATTTTGGATTTCGGTATTTTGGGCGTTCTGTCTGCATGATTTAGTTTTGATGACAGAGTTTCATGATATTTGATTTTGTGCACCATGGTTGCACCTACTGGGTATTTATACCTTGTACATAGTTATTACTCTTGAGCTGTTGATTGCGATTTCATGCCTATTTTATGCTGGTGATTTGATTTACGTTTCCAGCAGAGTTTCATGTAATTTTAGTGTTTTGATTTTGCACTCGGTATAGCTTATATGTACTTGTAGTGCATCGATATGTGTTTTGTGCCCGCAGCTGCACACGTTTATGATTTTCTTCATATCTGGATACACTTGGTGTTGCTGCTTACGTATTTGAGTTATTGCTTGGTATTTGTGCATGGGATGCACCGGTTCTATACTTCGTGCATTTGTCGCACCAGTTTTATGTTTCTTGCGTTTATCGCATCAGATTTATATTTCGTGCCTTTGTTGCACCGGATTTATATTTTGTGCATTACGATTGCACCTGACTTCGATTTGATGCCTTTCGGTATGTCGATTGTGATTGTGATATTGATGTGGATTCTTGCACTCCGTGCTTTGGGGTTTGACTTACGCATATTCGACGTTGCTATTGGATTTTGTGATTCCGTGCATATTGAGTGCGCAGGGTCTAGATTTTCATTCGTGCATGATGGATGCACCGATTTGGATTTTCGCGCATGTTGGATGCATGTTTTGAGATACGATTTTGGGGCACACCAGATGCACTAAATCGAGATTCTTCGTGCATTTCAGATGCACCTGTTTTGGCTGTCAGGCACACATGTTGTCTATGACAGATGCTTCGTGCACACCCGTTGCACCTAGATGTTGTTTTGTGCACATGTTTAGCGCATATATGGATTTTGATTTCCGTGCGCGTCAGACGCACAGGGTGGTGTTATGTGCATTTTTGGAATTTATTCCTTTTGGAGCAGTACATTTTTATGATGTGGGATATTTGCTTTCATACTGAGCAGGACTAGTCAGTGGACAGTGCCTGGATATATTTTGCATGCATCGATAGTTATCGAAGGGATTTCCGAAAAGCGAGCTATAGTCTCAGTATATACCTACGTGTCCGATATGACACAAAACGTTTTAAAAACAAGGAAACCCTTCTGATTATTTTCAAAATGGTGGAACGTGCTTATTAAACAAAGGATATATATACACATATATAGTTATTTTCTTATGAGAAACGTCCGCCACTGTGCAGTGTTACGCGCATCGCACAGCGACTTAAAAAGATTTGGCATACAGTTGCATCAGCTAATTACATGTATAGATTGGGTGTCTACATGTATAGTCTTGGTCCATATCATATTGATTTTGTATTGGATTTGACATTGTGTCGTTACCATAACTCCGATGATTGCGGATGCTTGATGGAGTGTTGCTTTTGAGTTATCTGCTCAGTACTCATGCGCATGCATTGCGCTATGATGTTTTATGTATAGATGATTTCGGAGCCCCGATGACTTGGAATTTGTATTGAAATATTTTAGTATTTGGGGGTTTAAATTTAAATTCGGGGACCGAATTTCTTTAAGGGGGGTAGATTGTAACGTCTTCAAAATAATAAAATATGATTTTTGGGAAATTTTATAATTTAATATTAGTTTAATGAATATTTTAATATTCTGGTATAATTAAATACAGATAAATGGGGAAAAATTATGGAAAATTCTAAAATAAGGTATTTTAAGGAATTGCCTCGTTTTCTGTGCATGCCCCTATTTTCTCTAGTTTTGACCCTGAGTATGTCTAGTTTTGACTGATTCCATCTAGGGTGAAATCTGGGTTGATTTTCCTATGTTGGTGTATAATTTGGGACTTGTTTTAGCATGGATTTTGGTATTTGGTGATTCATTCCTGTCGGGTGGCGTTTGGACGTCAACGACAAGTGGATTTTGATTGTGTTTACATGCGAGTCGATAGGTTTTTACCTATGCGGGTAGCGTGTGCTATTTTGGTTTCCGATGTGATTTTCATGTGCTTTAGCATTGTGATATACTTGTAGGTACCCCGCGTGATGTTGAGGCAAAGGAGGTGAAGATAGCGACATCGGCTTTGGCACACGAGAAGCAAGGTGAGTAGATTATATCTATAGGGGGAAGTCGGGTGGATGGCGTATAGCACCCCCGCAGTCCGTAGATAGATTATTATGTAGTTATCGTGATATTAGGTGTATTATGGATAGTACAGGGTTAGAAGTGACTAGTGCAGTTCATAGTCGCGAACCCTAGGATAGAATTACACCTATACACACACCCTTGCTTATCACTTGTACTTGCACTATGATTGATGATATGTGATGACTTTGGAGATGAGTCAATGATGTGGGCTTGGTGCCCTGGGATCGGTGATTTGATACGATTCATATGTGGGATATGACTTGTGATTCTTGCGGGCATGGGATATGTGTTTACCCCCGCATGCATACTTTACTGATGTTACCGTTTTGTACTAGACATAGAGTAGTACTCCAGACTATATGTTCTGATGATGGTGATATCTGTTATGTGATGAGACAGTGAGATGTTGACCCCTACCCAGCTTTTGGGGATGCCGTACGATGATTTACCGTACGTGCCGATATTGATGATAGATCCGCACTCATAACTCGAGGATATCTTATGATATGACATTGAGGCGAGATCACCGACTATATATCTTTATATATATACCGACTCAGATTTAGGTGGTTTCCACACCTACCCCTCCTGTTTGACCTGATACTTAGGTGTAGTTGCATAGTAGATACTTCACTGTGGTGTTGACTACTAGATTTCTGCATCTTCATGCTATTCGCATTGCTGGCATATGTTCATTGCTATATTATTATCATGCTGTTAGGACACCAGCACCATTATCGATGATGCGTATGTTCCACGTACACTATTTGCCGGCTCACACACTTCATCATCGATAATTGCCATGCCACTACACTGTAGTACTATTGCATTCATGAGGTGATTCTTCCTTCGACATATGCACATTACTATTCCATGTTGCATGATTTCCGATATGATTACTGTTCTTTACATGTCGCATACGTCATGGATTGACTGCATAGCACATCGCATTGGATTTACTTCCTGATGTTGGATTTTCATGTGATTTCTGGTTTTTGAGGACCGTGGGGTTATTTAAGAAAAGAGGCACTTTTATGAAAACCCGGTACCTCGTGATATGATATTTCGGTGCGTCCACCACGCGTTTTCTCGGTGCTGAGACGTGTGCTTGAAACCCGATTCGAGGAGGTGATGATCCGTTTGCGGGTTCGTGGTGGGCCCGGTATGGTTCCCCTCGGCGAGATTATCGATGGGTTTGCCGATTGAGCCTGGAGGCGGGCGAGTACCTACCGGTGATTGTATTTGAGCTCGGCGGATATCTGGAGGATACCGGCCGCAGTCGAGAGATGGGCTGACCCGTAGTGCCCGGGGCCGAGGGCCGATACCGCAGACGGAGCCCAGAGATGGACATGGGTTGACTCGTACTGCCGGGGGCCGATACCGCCGACGGAGCCCCATATGGATGAGGATTTACGTGTCGATGCTAGGCACGGGTTTTCATGATGTTTTTCCATGATATTGTTTATATCCTCATACTTGCATACTTGATGCTTATCGTCAGTGGGTGACGAGTGGACGGGTTCCACATACATACAGACATGGATTATATACAGACTTGGATCATATACAGACTGGTTTTACATTGATCATACTTTATTTGTATATATAACAGGGTATGAGGGCGCTGTTATATATACCCTTACACCAATATTAGTGGTATGGGACGCTAATATATGTGTATTGATATCATTGATATTTCTTCATGGTTACTTCATGCAGACATACCTTACACTGATGACATGTGATTACCTGAGTACCTGGCACTACATACATGATTAGATGTTACCTTGCCACCCTATTACACTCAGATGTACTCTTGTGGATTATCTTATTGATCGTTGACTTAGGTTTATGTCTTGCATTCGGTTTCTGCTTGTAGATGTTTCTATTCACGAGTTGGCAACTCACCCCCGTTGTGCCACAGTTCTTGCAGGTTCTGCCGTACAGGTTCTATTGCGGCATTACTGGCACACTTTCTTCTTGCGGGTGACTTGCTTTGGTAGGTGGATTCTTTCGCATCAAGAACCACCATTGTATTTATTTATTTCATTGTATCTAGAATTTCCATCAACCAAAACTTGTATTGTTTCAGACCTAGACTAGTGATGTATTATTTCGACCTTAGAGTCGCGCTTAGTAGTATTGCGTTTTTTTCTTATTGCTTTTGAGTTTTCTTTGGATTTGATCCTCGCCACTAGGCGTTGTATATTATTGCTGCATATGTGGTTGTGACCGTCGATTGACGAAGAGCTAGCTCCCGCTTGGGGATGCCATTATCATTGCATACATATTGTTATACTTGTTGTACCCCATTCGGGGCCAGTTTTTCAAAAGAAACTCTGCCGAAATTTTTAGAAAAGACTTTATTGTTTTCAAAACGTACCTTCGGCTTAGTTATTTAAAAACCTTGATTTCAAACCTGTATTTCTTCACTTCTTTAAACCAGTTTTCTTTACTTATTCTCAAAAATGGTTTTAGATTTCTGGGCTTTTGGCTTACTTGGATCAGATGGAGTCCTATAGGCTTCATATGGTTCAAGGGCCAGTCACGTGCTCTTTCGGGTCGTGACATGAAGAGGCGGTTCAATACCTATAAATAGGACCTTTGGTCCTCTAGATGATTCTGTTCATCTATTTATTTGATTTTCTGAGAATTTTATTTTCTCACAAAGCATAGCTCTCCATCTTAAGAATTTTAAGAACCGAAATTCTGCCAAAGTTTTAGGTAAAAACTTTTTAGATAATCTAGGGTTTTACCCTTTTAATAGAGCCTTGCTCTTTATAGATCATTGATCTAAAGAAAACTCATTTAGGGTTTCATTAGCAGAGCTTTGCTCTCATGAACCCATAGATCTAAAGAGATCTTTTCTTGGGGTTTCTTAACCCATGAATTAGAGCTCTGCTCTTTAGATTTCTTAATCTTCGATGAAGAACTCATAAGAGTTTTTTCATGGATCTTGAAGATCCCAGAATTTTTAATTCATAAAAATCAACCGATTTTAATTTTCTTGATGGATTTTTCCATCATCATTATAGAGCCAGGCTCTTTAAGGAATTTTATTCCCTCATGATCAGAGTTTGACAAGTGCCACTCTGTCATAGAGCTTTGCTCTCAAAGAGAGATTATCTCCTTCTCCCGAGGGATCTCTCCTTCAATGAGAATCTCCCTGAGGATTCTCTCATTAATTAACAGTCCCATCCAATGATGAGGCTGTTTTATTAATTATTAATTGATGAATTGTCATCTAGATTTTGTGGGTCTCTCTTTGGTCCCCTTTCCACTGCATTGCAGTATGGTACAAATTTTAAAGTACTGTTAAAATTTAAAATTAAATTATAGTACTGACGGTTGACTTATGTCCTTTTTTTGGCAGGCGACATGTCTTTCGATGCCTCGTTTCCATTCGTTCGTTCATAATGATTTCCTGGAGCACCTGTAGATCGGGAGGTTCTCGCGCTCATCCGAGACCATGACCCGGAACACAAAAATCTTCACCTCTGGGGGACATGGTATAATCATATTATTAAAGGTCGACAAAGCTTTTCGTACGCGGTACCCTCGGAGCCCGTCATGGCGATTCATTACGCCAACCCACCCCCGATGAACTATGCCGTGGAGATGGTTAATTAGACTTCAGAAGGTCTTCTTCAGCCCGCTATGGCTGCGATACCCGTTCAGCCTCCCATGGCTTTAGATATCTTGGGACGACGTATTTGTCAAGGCGAGGCGCGGCCGTGGGGGCAACCATATAATATAGGTCTGATTCCTCATCATCGGACCAGTTATCTGCAATTGGCCCACTATATTCTGTCAGCAAAGAAGTCGCTGTTGTTGAGGCTTGGGTTGTATCCCGCCGTTTATGCTTCTCTCTTCCAGTATCCTACGCTTCCCACCTGGTGGGTTAAGGCATTTCTAGAGAAGTGGAACATTCCTACCCACACCTTCCTTTCGCTGGACCGAGAAGTATCAATCTCCTTAGAGTAATTTGCAGAAGTTTCCGGCTTAGCGGTCATAGGGGAGCATTATGAGGAGCCGCTTCCTATGGATGAATACGTTTTTGGTGCCGAGCCAGTGATAATGGGCCTTACCCCGAAGAACGCCGTTCAACATCAATTTCCTAGTCTGATCAAAGTGTTGAATATTTACGAGGGCCTTTTCCTCGAATCTGGGAGCCGCGGGGTTAGTTTCGAGGATTTCATTGCTCGCTTTCTTCACCCAAAAGTCCTCTCGAAGGAGGCTGTTAAATTCGCCACTCTTGACGACCCTTTCGGCTTAGGTTTAAACAAACTTCCAACGACGGAGGTAGATCAGAAGAGTTTCTTCCTTCCCAACATTCCAGTTGTTCCTTTTGCGGAGATCGCAGTCTTTGGGATTGATGAGAAAACATTCTTCTTGGGATTTCTTGGTCTATGGTTGAGCCGGTTCGCGCTCCCAATGCACCTTCTCCGTATGAGGCCGTCTGTCTTCTATCCAGCTCACTGAATGGTTATTGGGGTGAAAGTGGTTGTCGGGGTCGCCGGTCTAGCCCATTTGTATTATGACCTTAGTCAAGCGGTAGATACTACTGAACCCGGAGTGCAGCATGTGAACTTCTCGATGCATTACTTCATGTCATGGCTCGAGCTACATGCACTTGGCGTTTTTGGTATTCATAAAAGGCCTTCATTTTATGACAGGTGCAGCTTCCCCCGGATTATGCGACTAGTTAGCGCATCTATTGTAAATCTGTCACCCCGGGATGCTAGAGGTTTGCTCCTTCGTCCCAGTATGGTTGGAGACAGCATGACCTTCACCGATAAGGTTTTAACCATCGGAAAAGAGTCCGCCACAACGGTGCGGCCATTGCAGGATACTTTTAAAAATGGAGCCTCATTTTTGAAAGCTCGGGAGATCCTCCATTTATATTCTATCAGACCGGGCTTCCTGGTGTTTAGGCAAAAATGATGCGGCACTTTTCATGAGATACAATCCGCATCATTTTTCCCAACAATTGAGCTATAATCAAGGAGTTCCGCTTGAGGCTTTCTTGCTAGAACCCACTGCCACTGAAGAGGGGATGCGAAACGCGCAACATCATTTCATGCGCTTGAACACAGGGCCCAATTTCTTTATCAGCGAACCGAGCTGTGTCCCGAAGGTTCTTAATGTATACATGGCATGGTACCAGCATTCGATAGGCGCCGTCATTAAGGAAGAGAGGCGGCTGCTGCTCGATCGCAAAAGTGCACCTCCTGCCGGCGATCGCAATGTCCCTTTGAAGCGACGGACCACTGTCCCCCCTCCGCTAAAAGAGGTCACTACAGTTGAGCCCCCTCATGTGCTAAGCCCTATGTGAGGGTTGCCCCCTTCCAGCGTGTCTGAAAAAGAAGTGGCTGCCGCGTCCCCCAAGTCGGACATAGGAAAAGAAATTGGGACTCGTCGTCCCAAGGTGCCTGCCAAGCGTAAGCTAGTGCTGGCAGCGACCGGAGCTCGCTCACAAAAGAAGAAGAAGAATTCAATCCTTTCCGTCGACGTTGTACTTGGCCAGGAGCCTCATGCTCCTTACGGAGAGGGCCTGAGTGAGTATGGGATAAATGAGGGCTTATTCATACCGCCAGATGATACTGATCTGGCGGCTGCCGTTGCAGCTTCTGAGCAATTGGCAAGCCACGAAGTGGGGTTGGCTATCCTCGCGAGATCAGGTAATCATTAGCTATATCTTTCGCCATTGCATCGTATTTCTGTTATCGTGTTTTGACTGACGCTTTTCCTTCTTTAACAGGCATTTCTACCGAAGAAGCTCTCGCAGCTTCTCTCAAGACTTTTGAGGAAGAGGCACGACTTCGAGCATTCTTAGGCATCGGTACATTTCGGTTCACTATGTTCCTGCTCCCGTTTTTTTTATAGGTGATCTGACACCGCTTTATCTCATCACAGGGACCACAATGCCGATCCCACAAGCTGATGCGGAAATTCTTCCCGGGCAAGCCACCGGAGTCCCGGCCTCTTCGGCACTGTCGAAAGAGGCCTTACTCAAACGACCGATGACAGAAGCCCTGACGGATCCAGAGGTAACCCTTGGTGCGGACAATGACGTCCTGTTGATGGAGGCATCTAGAAGGTCCGCTTTGACGGCTCGGGCGGAAAGGAACCGCCGAATGCGCGTGGCAAGGGAGCGTAGTGCTGCCTTAGCCGCGGGTGCAGGTTCGAGCACCGCTACCCCTGCCCCTACTCCTTCGGAGGAATCCCCGGCTGCCTTGTCCACTGCCTATAGACGGGCAGCACGTGCGGCTCGAAAAGCAAACGGAAGATCAACTCAAGGTAATGTGACATGGGGTTCCGTTGTCAAAGTTATAACTATCGGTTCTAATATATCTTATCTTGCAGGGCCGAGTCTTACCGAAGAAGTGGCGGTAGCCATTGAGCCTGGGGTAGCGGTAGAGGAGGTAGCCGTGATTGCCGAAGCCTTGGCGATGGTAGGCGAGATGGCTGCGATCACCGAACTTGAGGTAGCGGCAGGTAAGACAGTCACAATCGCCGAGCCTGAGATGGTGGTAGGTGAGATGACCACCATTGTCGAGCCCGAGGTGGTGATGGGTGAGATAGCCACAATTGCTGAACCCAAGGTGGCCGCTCCCTCTCAAGAGTCGGGCAGCGCCCCGATCATTGCTCTTTCCGCCTGCAGCTCTTTGCCATCTCCTGGCGTCGCAAGCATTACGACGGCTCTCGTAGAGTTAGGGGATGAGGCGACGGGAGGTGAGACCATCCCGATGGAGGAGGGAGAAGTTGTTGTTGTATCAAGTGACGCCCTCGTCGCGGTTCCGACCGGCGACTCACCAGGTAGGTCTTGGGTCGTTACTTTTCTCTTTATTTTGCAATCCTTTTCAATCTTTCCTGACAGTATTTATCTTGTTTCTAATGCAGGTGCGGCGAGCGCTGAGGTCGCGCTACCCGAGGCAACGCCATCAGTTACCGTTTTGACGGTGACTCCTCCTCTCGCACCGTCTCAAATGTTGGAAGGTACAGATTTGTAACCCATCAGTCTTACTTCTAGGCTGTATAATTTATGTACTGACATTGCATTACTGTGTCTTTGCAGGAGTCCTTTTTGACCACCTGTACCAGGTGTTGCACCCACACTTCTCCTTCCTGTCAGAGATTAGTCCGCCTGGTGGTGTCGGTGAGTATCTTTTCTAAATGACATCCTCTCTTTAACGG
The DNA here is from genome assembly GCA_030015575.1 of Agapanthus africanus. Taxonomy (NCBI): domain Eukaryota; kingdom Viridiplantae; phylum Streptophyta; class Magnoliopsida; order Asparagales; family Amaryllidaceae; genus Agapanthus; species Agapanthus africanus. The sequence continues at coordinate 402,055,286 of JASDDO010000008.1, forward strand.
GTAGTCACATTATTGATAATCCCTCTTTATATTGCTTGCAGCCTTATAAATCGAAGGCGGGGAAGCGGCTATCATTGCGCTACCAGTACTCCCAGCTCTGCCCCCTGTTGCAGCCGGTATAGTAGACTCTATTGTTCACGTATTTTCTTTATTTCTTGAGCCGACATCTGATTGTGATTTATTTTGCAGCAATCACATCGACTCCATCCCCGTTCGAGTCTCGCATTGTAATGCCAGCCGTCCCTTTTTCTCGGCGTGCGTCCTCGAAAGGCGCCGTGAATAGTCTGCGCATGCTGAGCGACTATATTTAGGAGCTTGACGTGGAGACTCCCATATCTGCTGCTGATTTTTCCGCAGAGGTTAACCCTATGCTGGCAACGCTCTTAAACTTTCATAGTGAGGGCATCGTTGAGTCTTGGGTTTATCACTGCAGGAAGATTGAGGCCTGCCTGCATAAGCTTGAGCTTAGGCGTCCTGCTCCGGAGGTGTTGGCTTCGAACTCCCGGCGGGCTGCATAGGTTGAGCGAAGTACCATTTTCCTTCGCCATTTTGAACAAGAGGCCTCAAGTGAAAAGAACGTGAGGCGACTTCCGCTGAGTCTGTCCGACTGCGTGCCCAGGTTGAAGCAAATGCTGCGCAGCTGAACTCCATCTTTGAAAGCCTTCAACGATGTATTTTCGACGGGCTGGTGCTGAGGAAAAAGCTTGACTTTATTGAACAGGTCGCGCAGAGTCAGGAGGCTGTTCAGCAAGAAATTGATGAGAAACTTTCATCTTGTCTGCAGCAACGGGCCCGAGTTGAAGCGGAGCTAGCCGCAACGGCTGACCTTGAAAAGGAGTTGAGAGGAGTGCGCGAGCAACTGGCTGACTTATTGAAAACGCCTACTTCTCAGTAGCTGCCTTGTACCAATTACACACTTGTAATCTTTAAATAACATGTATCCATTTTTTTTATTCTTTTATATGATGTATCTTGTATTCAAATGTGTTCATGAATAAAGACACATTTTTCTTATCTCCCACTGTCGTTTTCTTTTCTTTGCTGTGTTGTTGGTATGTTACCCCGGCAAGTGTGGCCTGTTGATAATAAAGAACATTTCATCTTGAACTCTTCAAGAGGTAGTGATGGCTTAGGAAGCAGGTTCAGATCTTCTACCTAAGACTTTTCAACTTTATGAGCCGTGAGGGTCTCATAAAGACTTTTCTCCCTACGAGTCGTGAGGATCTCGTAGGTGTCTTTTCTCCTTAGGGGTCATGAGGATTCCTAAGTGTGGTTTCTCTCGAGAGTCATAAGGATCTCACAAAAGAATTTTTCCCTCTTAAAAGTCAAGGGGACTCATAAGTGGTTGTTTCCCTCCTTGTCGATATTCGACTCTGGAGAGTGTGGTCCGTGAATAGTATGCAAGGGTCCATTTTGGACCGACTTGCAGGACCCCAGTGCTTAGGAAACAGGTCCTCATCCCCATTGCCTAAGGATTTTCCCTATGAGTCGAGACGAATCGAATTTTTTTTGCAAGGACACTAATTTCCTCACGAGTCGAGACGAAACGAGCAGTTCTCGCAGGAATTCCTAAACATCACAGTTAACTCCTGCTAATAGAAGTTCGTTAGGGCCTGTGGTACTAGGGTTTTTTACCCGTCGCACCGTCGCGTTGGCTGGTGTATTCCTTGACGCATAATCTTGCTGTTCGAGTAGCCCCACGACTTTCGTGTCTCTGATCCCTTCGGGGGCTAGACAAGACGTCTTCAAGTAATCTTCCAGGTGATATTACCATCGAAAGAGCAAGCATTAGGGATATTCCATGTCCTTTTTAACTTAAGGTTAGGCGCAGTTTGGGAGCCCCGATGTGTCATAACCACTCCGTGCTGGTGTGGGATGATCTCTGATAGTCTTTCAGGTTTTATATGAGTTGCCGTCAAGACCCTGAAGCTAGGAAATTGCCTTCGCTTCATTTGCTGACATTGTGTCTGCTATATCGAGATGAATGTCGCGGTTTGTCTCTAGGTTGTTGGTGAACCGTCAAGGCTTAGAACTAGGGACTTTGCCATTGCTCCATTGTTGTGTCGCGTCTGCATCCTGTTGGGGTAAGAACGCTGGGGTGACATCATGTCTGCTGTATCAAGACGAACGTCGAGGTGGTCTCTAGGTTGTTGGTGAACCGTCAGGACTTTGAACTAGGGAATTTTCCATGGTTCCATTTTACGGACGTCGTATATTCCTGCAGAGACACTGATTTCTTTGCGGGTCGACGCGAATTGAGATGCTCTCGTCAAGGACGCTGATTTCCCTGAATCGAGGTTTTTGTCAAGGACACTAATTTCCCTGGGGTTGAGACAAATCGAGATATTCCTGCAAAGACGCTAATTTCTCTGTGGGTCGACGCGAATCGAGGTGCTCTCGTAAAGGACGCTGATTTCCCTGAATCGAGATTTTTTGCCAAGGATACTGATTTCCCTAGGGGTTGGTTGACTTGTTTTCGAGACGGAACGTTAAGCCGGCGGGGAAGTCATTGGTTGACTATAGATTTTCTGTAGACCGTAGAGTCTTGGAACTAGGGACTTTGCCGTAGTTCCATTTGGTAATGCTGCGTCCGAATCCTGTTGGAATGAGGAGGATCACCGTTGCTGATTTTTAGGCTGTAGATATTGCCGTTAAGGTTTGGAACTAGGGACTTTGCCATGGCTCCGATTTGTTGTGACTCTGGGGTCGGTTGTTTACGTCACGTCTGCATCTTGTTGGAATGAGGAGAAACGTCGTTGGTGATCTCTAAGTTTTCGATGTTGACGTCAAGACCCTGAAGCTAGGGATCTTTCTTTGGTTCATTTGTTGACATTGTGTCTGCAATATTGCAACAAGTGTCGAGATTGTCTCTAGGTTGTCTATGAACCGTCGAGATTTGGCTTCGCTTTCTGATGGAGCCTGGTGGGAAGGTGTTCCCCTCATTTTTTGTTTGTGCCCCTGGATTGTATACAGGGATCGACGTGATTTCACCTGTAGAGCAAAAGGTTTCATTTTATATATTTTCTTTCCGCGATGCTCTATCATTTCAGCTTTTATATCGCGAAGGTCGCGATTGCCCAATCATTTCGGCCATTTTTCACGGTGCCCAATCATTTTGGCTATTTGTTTTATTTTTACTCGCTGCTTTTTATTGCGAGTTGCCCAATCATTTCGACTATTTTGAATCCATACATTTTTACTTGCTGATTTTGTTGCAAGTTGCCCCATCATTTCAGCTATTTTTATGCATATGTGGCTCGCTAGCTTCTTACTGCAAGCTTGGAATTAGATACCGGTTTCGCCATCAGCACCGCTACAACTGGAATATTGCCAGGAGCTAGCGAATAGGGTTAGGATCCTGTCGACTAAGGCTTTTGACTTCATGAGCCGTAAGGGTCTCATGAAGGTATTTCTCCCTACGAGTCGTGAGGATCACGTAGGTGCGTTTTCTCCTTAGGAATCGTGAGGATTCCTAAGTGTATGTTCTCTTATAAGTCGTAAGGATCTTACAAGAGTGTTTTCTCCTTATAAGTCGAGATGAATTACAAGGGCTGTTCACCGGGTAGACATATCCCTAGTCACGGATGGGACTCTGTTAGGGAAATGTCTATTCGTGCCCGTGGATTGTATACAAGGGTCAATACTGAACCGCTTGTAGGGCATTGTTGGAGATTGTGGTAATTGCTTAAGAACAGGTTTAGATCCCTGTAGCTTAAGACTTTCAAATCTTATGAGCCGTGAGGGTCTCATAAGAGGGTTCTCCTTACGAGTCGTGAGGATCTCGTAAGTGTAATTTCTCCTTAGAAATCGTGGGGATCCCTAAGTGTGTTGCTCCCTTGTGAGTCGTAAAGATCTCACGCAGGTGGTTTCTTTTTACAAAGTCAGGAGGACCTTACAAGTGTCTTTTAACGAGATTGCACCCTTTCGGGTTTTCACAAAACTCGCCGATGGCCCTGCTGTTTTTACTCACAGAGCCCTTTCGGGTTTTCATCCGTGCCCTTTTGCTTATGAACATACCATTTTTTGTCTCTTTTTTTAATTCTAACGAGGTTGCGCCCTTTCGGGTTTTCACAAAACTCGCCAGTAGCCCTGCTGTTTTTACTCACGGATCCCTTTCGGGTTTTCATCCGTGCCCATTTTGCTTATGGACATACCGTTTTCTTTTTTCTTCTTTTTTCTTTTTTCTTTTTTTGTGTCAGGCTTGGGATGCTGCAGTCCATATTAGTTTATCGACGTCTCGGTCAACAGCTAGTTTTAGGACATAGTGGTCCATCGTTAGTTTAAGGACGTTTCAATCCGTTGCCAGTTTTAGGACATAGTGGTCCGGTGTTAGTTTAAGGACGTTTCGGTCTCTTTGTTCATAGGTCAGACATGTTTGAAGATCTTGCAGCACTCTTTTAGTTTTTGTCGAAAGAACAATTTCTCTTGGAGCTTCCCCGATAAAAGAGCATGATGCCCCTGGCGTGTCCATCCTTTTCTAAGCATGTAGTTGTGGCGGGTTCACCTTCCAGTTGTCAGACAACTCGAATTTGCCCTTTTGGTATTCATCCTCAATCCAGCCTTTAAAGACGTAGCAATCTTCGAGTGGGTGGCCCATTACGCTGTGGTTGGGACAATAGTTAGGATGGTTAACGTCACCCGGTTGCAATGGATGTTTTGGATCTGCCAGAGTGATGAGTCCCTTGCGCACTGCCAGTCCGAATAGTCTCCTTGTTTTATCCCTGGGAAATGAGTAAGGACGTTTCAACTTCTCATCGAGGGATCGCGGCTTGCTGCTCTGACGAGCAGACGGTCTTGGGTTACTCGACTGTCGCTGAGCGTTGGCGACAACGGTCGCTTTCCCGTTACCTTTTTCATTTCGGAAACCCATTTTTGAAGGGAAAAGCCTATGGCCCATCTAGTCCATTTGTGCCATCTTGTCAATCAAGGCCTGGAAGGTGGTCGGCTTGAAGAACATCATGAATTGGGAGATAGTCGACTGAGGGTCAAGGGTCCATATGAACATGCCCACAGCAGGAGGTTCTTCTATATGTTGTTCACATTTCGACCATAGGTTCTGCCACCGGATTGCATACTGCACCTACGTCTCTCCCGGCTTTACCCTAGTGTTGATCAATGCCGTTATTGGGGTGCGTTCACTAGCACTCGCGAATCTCTAGGTGAATAATAGCTCCATTTCTGCAAAAGTCTTGACGGAATCGTTCGGGAGTTCGGAGTACCATTCGAAGGCTGTCTTCGACAAGATGCCAACAAACTGACGGAGCAAAAGTTTATCATCGCCCCCGGTGTTGCCGCAAAGAGCCCTGAACTAAACGAAATGTTGATGGGGATTGCCTGTCCCCTTGTATACATGAAATTTAGGGATTGTATATCCCGGCGGATACTTTATTTGATCATACCAGCCTGGATATGGTCGCCCAGTTTTAACGACTTGGCCGGCCGCTTCATTCGCCTGGTGAGCTCGTATTTGCTGAGCTATATAGTCATCCAGAGCGGCCTTAGAAACAGTTTCCTCCTTGCCTGCTGAAAGAACCAGAGGAAGGTTAGATGTCTCCCCTCTGTCGTCTTCAATAATGATCGGAGGATCTTCAGCTGGAGGATCCGGCTGTAACATCATCATTACCATGTCTTGGAAGAGAAGCGCCATTCGTTTTATGTTAGCAGCTTGTTCTGCTGCTTCTCTGTCCTTCTTTTCAAGGACTCTGCGTAGGAAGTCAGCATCGGTTTCTTGTTCGTGACGCTGTTCTGATGATGCCTCCGGGCTTTCTTTTGGCCCGATGAGTGCGGCCATTGCAGTCAGCATCTCTTGAAGCTTCTACTGCTGCTGTTCATGGGCTTTTGTCACTGATCGGGTGAGCAATCGGTGACCTGTAGAAGCGCGGCTTTTCTCTTTTCCGGAAGCCATAAAAATAGTATGCACGGTTATGCCCCCAGACTTGGGGCGTTTGGGCTCAGTGGGCACCCAGGGAATTGTCTTCCTTTGTGGCTTGACAGGACGGTTCTCTTCCTGTTGAACCTTCACATTTTTCTGTCGGCGAGGGTAATCTGGATCAATCACCGACTCCTGGACCTGTCGCCAGACTTTATAGATTTTGGAGGACAGCCGCTGAGGGGACTGCTCCGGCTTCGTTTCTGTAACATTCCCCACGGATGGAGGAGATCTTTTAAATACGGCGGTGGGTGAATTCCTGCGCACCCTATTAAGCAGCTCGAAGTTGTTCCCAGTTGGAACAGCAGTATTGACTTCCGCCGTTGGAGCTGGTGGAGTAAATCCTGACGGAGAGCTGCCCCCAGCCTTCCATACTCGGCGCCAGTGACGACGGCGAGCATGTCACGCAGATGGTGTCGGTTCGGCTATGAGGATGGCTTTGTCATGCCCCCTATTTTGAAGAAAGGATGTTATTGGGGCTAGCCGATCAAAGACTGACGTCCGTTGAGAGGGGATAGTCAATCTTGCAAAGGCCGACTCGAACAGGGGAAGCAGCCTTCATGACTTCGCATGGAATAGGAGCTGAAACGGACAGTCTTGTGAAGACTGACCCTTTAGCAGGGGAAGCTGCCTTGACGAATTTAGGAGCAGGAATGGCTATCCGCTTCGGGATGGCCGCTTCAGGTATCGCGGGCTTCTTCATGGGCCCGCTTGAGCTTTGGCCCAGTTTGCTGAAAACTGAGGTATTGGACTTGGGCGACCCGTTGAGAGGGGCCGCGGTAGTTGTAAGCCGATCAAAGACCGACTTCTTGGGAGCTTCTTGTGTTGGTATAGGAGCGCTGAAGCTCATTGGTGGGAGCATGAGCTTTGGTGCGTTTTGGGGAAAGGTTGTTGCTGGTGAATGTTGTCCCGAAAAACAATCCAGTGATGGCCTGAGTCTCCTGGTCCACCGGAATTGTGAACAGGGAGGCCGCTTGGGGCCCATAAGCTATTCTTCCAGATAGGGCAGAGCATGAGTTGCAATTGCAGTTGGAACACTTCGCTCAAGTAGACACCATTGATGTTTCGTTTTCTACGCCAAGCAAGAAACCAAATCTTAGTACCTCAAACCCAAGGGCAAGCATATCAAACCGCGATTCATTCGCGAACACGACACAAGAAGTGTAGAGTGGAAAGAGGAAAATGTCCCACCGGGCGTGCCAGAATCTATTCCCCACCGAAAGACGCGACGAAGACGCGGCGGACGTCTAGCCTGAAATTCGGGGCAAATGCTAATTGGTGCTATCCGTCCACCTCTCCGAAGATGCCAAGTTGATTTATGGCACCATGTATTGAAGGTTTAAACGGATGCGGCCGATGTAGCAGACTTCGTTAGATTCCCCCTCGTTTGAAGGGTTTTTGATTGTGGGGACGCTCTTCCCTGCAGGCGCAAGCCCCTGCAGTTAATTACGCTACCGTATCACGGTAACAACTTTCTCATTCTCCAGATGGTCACTTTGTGTCGTGTGTATTTTTTTTGGTTTTTGTTGCCCGTCGATTGTATACAGAGACTAATTTATGTTGTCGCCCGTAGGGCGTGGATTAGTCCAAATCCGTATCTTCTTAGATTTGGATTTAGGGTTTGGGTTTAAGGATTCGTTAGCCTCGTTTGAGACTAAGATCGACTTAAACGTTTGTTAAGGATACGTTAGTCCAATTTTAGACTAAGATCAACTTAACGGTATCGTTTAGATCTAACAAGAGAGCATTTGGACTGCCTCTGTTGTTTAGTTTAGGAACATTGCGGTCGATTAGTTTAAGGACATCTCGGTCCAGTGTTAGTTTAAAGACATCGCGGTCGAGGTTAAGGACATCATAGTCCATGGGTTTAAGGATCCCACAGTTCAGTTTAGAGACATCGTAGTCTATAAGGTTTAAGGACATCATAGTCCATGGGTTTAAGGACCCCACAGTTCGGTTTAGAGACATCGTAGTCTATAAGGTTTAAGGACATCGTATTCCATGGGTTTAAGGACCCCACAGTTCGGTTTAGAGACATCGTAGTCTATAAGGTTTAAGGACATCGTAGTCCATGAGTTTAAGGACCCCACAGTTCGGTTTAAAGACATCGTAATCTATGAGGTTTAAGGACATTCTATTCCATGAGTTTAAGGACCCCACAGTCCGGTTTAGAGACATCGTAGTCTATGAGGTTTAAGGACATCGTAGTCCATGAGTTTAAGGACCCCACAGTCCGGTTTAGAGACATCGTAGTCTATGAGATTTAAGGACATCGTAGTCCATGAGTTTAAGGACCCCACAGTCCGTAGTTTAAAGACATCGTAGTCCATGAGTTTAAGGACCCTACAGTCCAGGTTAAGGACATCGTAGTCCATGGGCTTAAGGACCCCACAGTCCAGGTTAAGGACATCGTAGTCCATAGGCTTAAGGACCCCACAGTCCAGGTTAAGGACAGCGTAGTCCATAAGGTTTAAGGACATCGTAGTCCATGTGTTTAAGGACCCCACAGTATGTAGTTTAAAGACATCGTAGTCTATGAAGTTTAAGAACATCGTAGTCCATGAGTTTAAGGACCCTACAGTCCGTAGTTTAAAGACATCGTAGTCTATGAAGTTTAAGGACATCGTAGTCCATGAATTTAAGGACCCCACAATCCGCAGTTTAAAGACATCGTAGTCTATGAAGTTTAAGAACATCATAGTCCATGAGTTTAAGGACCCCACAGTCCATAAAAATGTGTGGTTGTCGGGACCCGTCACCTGTCTTGAAGACGTTGAAGGATTACAACGACAGATATCAGAGGAGTAAAGAGATGTACCCTCGAACCGGTGTGAGTTGGTTGGAAGATCTGTAGTCCAATTTGGGACTAAGATCTGTTAAATATTCGTGAGCAGATGGGCTCAATTGAATATAAGTTGAGGACTTATGGCCAGAATTTAACATTTTATTGTTCTGGGTTGTTATGCTTTTACTTGGGTTTGGCCCTTTTAATATTGCTGAGCATTAGGTCCTGACAATTTTTGTCTTGTATTGAATGTATAGCATTCATCAGAACAATATGTGTTCTGACAGTGCGCCGCGTGGCGCGTCAGGCGCTTTGCGCCAATTAAAGAGCATATTGCGCTTCTGCCAAGTAGCACACACGAAAAGGACACGTGTCGCACTTGGCGCTAAGTGCCTATTTATGAGCGCATTGCGCTTTCAATATGTAAGCGCTTTGCGCTAGTTTAGTGGTGCACCAGTGAGTGACACGTGGCGCGCTTGGCGCTGAGTGCCAGCCCATGAGCGCAATGCTATGTTTCAAAAACGCAAAGCGCAAGTTGTGTCTGCGGTTGACACGTGGCATGCTTTGGCACTGAGCGCCGGTCCAAGGAGCACAAAGGTGCAATTCATGAGTGCAAGGCACTTTCCAATAGCGCAAAGCGCATTGGATCAAATTTATGATCAGAGAACAAGTTTATGTTCTTTTTTAGAGGAGGCCTTGCCTCAAGATTCAAGAACCAAAGTTCTTATTTATTAAAAGGCGCTGTCTTTGTAGATGAATGATCTGTGAATGAAGTAAATACTTCTTTTTTTTTTATGATGAGATCTTTTGATCACTTTTTTCATCAAAGACCTTGGTCTTTTGTAGATCTATGATCTTTTTTTAGAAGATAGTTCTTCTTTTTCATGAGATGATTTCATCTCTGTGTTCAAGAATCATGTTCTTTACCTTGAAGAAGTGATATTCTTTTACTAAAAGCTTGCTTTTCTTTCTTTGAGTTTTCTCAAAGTTTGTAGGGGGGTTTCTCTTTTTTTTGACTTTAAGTCTTGGGGCCTTTATATAGGGAAAATTGATTTGTTAAATCGGTTAAACAGATCTTTCTCTAATTGATTTGGGGATGTTTCCCCACCGTTGTATCTTTGATCCTAGGGCTTCTGTTTTACAGAAGGAAATCTTCTTGTTTTTAACAAGATTGGAAAGATATTTCCATAATAGAAATTTAATTCTAATTAATTAATGATTTATTATTATTAGATCTTTTGATCTAACGGTGGGGAATTTTTAATTCCAGTACTGGCGCATCTTGCGCTAGCGCACCTACGTTTGACACGTGGCGCGCAGCGCAGAGCACAACTCACTTTGCGCTAGCCACATGTGTTTGACACGTGGCGCGCAGAGCGCAGCGCAGCCTGCGCTAGCGCACCTGTGTTTGACACGTGGCGCGCAGCGCAGAGCGCTGGATCTGAAGCGTTACTTCAATTTTTGAATTTTGAATTTTGAAACAGAGTTTTGCTCTGATTGGGGGCGCTGCCTATGGCGCAGCGCACCTGGCGCTAGCGCACCTGTGTTTGACACGTGGCGCGCAACGCACCTAGCGCTGGATCTGAAGCGTTGCTTCAATTTTGAATTTTGAATTTTGAATTTCAAAAACAGAGCTTTGCTCTGATTGGGGGAAACAAGTATCGATGAGAATATCAAAGTTTCATATTATCATCGAGTATCATATATTGGTTTTAACTTGAACATCTTGAATCACTCTCTAATGATGTGTTTGTTGTGTATTCGTGTTGTATGTGTGTATTTCGGCTGTCGGGGGAAAGGCTTCTATCCCATTAAGAATGTATAGAGCGGACACCCATTCGCTTGTGCTTTCAACCGTTTCAAGTAAATTTCGGCAGCACATCCCCGCTGTTCTTCGAGTACACTGTAATAGAATAGATAATCATTTCAAATCTGTGAAACAACATTAAAATGAACATCTAATATAACTTTGTATACGGAGAACCAGCGGAAGAGTACCGACGAAATAACTCGAAACGGATGAAAAAATAAGTGAATGCAGGTATTTGCTTTATACATTCCTAACTTTTCCACACGGGACAAATCTATCAGTCATCATACGAATGAATCTTCTCGTCACATAGACTACACGATGGTTGTTAGTACCGAGCTATATCGTCCGATATTTAACAACCTTCGTATAGTTCTATGTCACGACGAACATCGAACGCATGTTAACCGATAGACGGGGACTAAGTGGTACTTTGAGTTTCATATATGAGTATCGATGAGAATATAAAAGTTTCATATTATCATCGAGTATCATATATTGGTTTTAACTTGAACATCTTGAATCACTCTCTAATGATGCGTTTGTTATGTATTCGTGTTGTATGTGTGTGTTTCGGCTGTCGGGGGTAAAGCTTCTATCCCATTAAGAATGTATAGATCGGACACTCATTCGCTTGTGTTTTCAACCGTTTCGAGTAAATTTCGGCTGCATCCCCCCGTTGTTCTCCGAGTACACTGTAATAGAATAAATAATCATGTCAAAGCTGTGAAACAACGTTGAAATGAACATCTAATCTATCTTTGTACACGGAGAACCAGCGGAAAAGTACCTACGAAATATCTCGAAACGGATGAAAACATAAGTGAATGCAGGTGTTTACTTTATACATTCCTAACTTGTCCACACGGGACAAATCTATCAGTTATCATACGATTGAATCTTCTCGTCACATAGACTACACGACGGTTGTTAGTTCCGAACTATACCATCCGATATTTAACAACCTTCGTATAGTTCTATGTCACGACGATCATCGAACGTATGTTAACCGATAGAAGGGGACTAAATGGCACTTTGAGTTTCATATATGAGTATCGATGAGAATATGAAAATTTCATATTATTATCGAGTATCATATATTGGTTTTAACTTGAATATTTAACATGAATAGGTTTTACGTTTATGTTTCGTTATTAAGGGTTCGAAATTTCAAGTTTAGGGTAAATTTTTCTTGCGTTTACGGTAAAGTTGTACGTTTACGTTATCATCGAGTATCCTACTGCAATGAACCAGTGCACCCTAAACCCTAACCCTAAATAACCCAAATTAACCTAATTAACCACAATTAATTATAATCGTTACCCTAACACAAATTATCCCTAATTAACCCAAACATAACCCAAATTAACCTAATTAACCCTAATCAACCCAAACTTAACCCAATTTACCCAAATTAACTTAATTAACCCTAATCAACACCCTAACCCTTTCAAATTATCATTAATTAACCCAAATTAACCCTACTCTCTAATTAACCCGAGCCTCTAACCCTAAACCTGAACCTAACCCTAACCCTAAGCCCAATTAATTAACCCTAACCCTAGCCCCAACCCCAACCGAACCCTAACCCTAACCCCAACCCCAACCGAACCCAAACCCTAACCCCAACCCCAACCGAACCCCAACCCTAACCGCAACCCCAACCCCAACCCCAACCGAACCCTAACCCTAACCCTAACCTAAACTGAACCCGATGCCTAACCCTAACCCTCAGGCCCCTACCCGAACCCTGCAGAACCAAGAACCCTAACCTTAACATCATCAAAATTATAAGTAATTGGTGATTTACTAACCTGTAGCGGGTGGTGGAGGAGACGACGGAGGAGACCGGTAGTCAACGACGCAATTGGCGACGAGTTGCGGGCGCTGGCGACGAGGAAGTCGACGAGAAAGTTTTGGGAACGATCGAGGGCGATGGCGGGCCCCAGGAGGAGCGCAGTGGCGACGAGGCGAAAAATCGAGGCATGCGCGGGAACGATCAATCGAGACGCGGGAGAGAGTGAGAGAGAGAATTTTGGGAACGGCGAGGGCTTTTCTGTGCCTTTTTTTTTTATTAAATACCTATATATATGCCCCTACGGATTTAACCGTAGGGCATTTTTTTACGGCTCCGTAGGGCCAAACAACAAATTACGATTTAATATTTTTAAATTAAAACGTAAGGCACCGTAGGGACAACCATGTGGACCTACGGATTAGTCCGTAGGGACAATAAAAAGTTGTCCCTGCGGATTCCTGTAGCCATAGGGGCAACCCCATATTGTAGTAGTGATTGATGGCGGGAGATATCCTCTGCTGTTGAAAATACACTTTGTTTTCTATTTTAATTATTGCTAAAAAAATTCGTTCAGTCTTATCCCTCCCCCCTCCCCACCAAAATAGCTCTCGATAAAAATTGTCAATGATAGATTCATTAAAAGATGGTAGAAAAATGTTTAAAATTAGAGATAATTTTAAAAAATAATTAGGAAAAAATGAAAATTAATAGTTCAGCCTAAATTAAAATGGTGATTTCAATCTAATACTGCAATTTAGCCTTAAAAACTCTCCACGAGAGTTTAGATTTTGTCAAAAAGAAAATAAGAAATAAAATGGGGAAAAAAGGAAAATGAGGTCAGGCTACGGTTGAACCCAGTTATGAGAAGTTACCTTGATGATGCTCAATATTGGTGATCTCCATGATCAGGACGTGTGGCAGGTGACGTGTCCCAGAACTCAGAAGAAAGGGCCCGCAGGGGCCGACCAGGACACCCTATATCCGACCTGCAAACACAAGCTGGCCCTCCTCAGGGCCCCCTGCAAATTGGCTTCCTCGGCCCCGTAGCTCGCGCCGAGCTGCCACAAGACCTGGAATCCTCGGCATCCTCGCTCGTCCTGAGCTCCAGGCCGTGGCCGTCTTCCTCGGCCCTCCGACCAAAGTCACCGCTCACAGGCGTAACCGCCGCTCTGCGAATCCCGCCATACGCAGATTCTATGCCATCAACATCCCACGTTCCATGCCATCAATCCCCATTAATGGGCGATCCGCTTTCTACGCGGGTGTGACGTCGGGGGCGCAACTACCGACGAGATCCTCGCACCTGCTGCTACGTGCCACCACCGCTATATAAACCCCCATCACAGAAGGGTCAAGTAAGCCATCTTTTACTCTTTTAAGCCGTTACTCTGCTGGGATCTCATCACTAACTTGATCGTTGGAGGGTCCTTAGTGGTACCAAACCACCCCTGGACTTCTTTGTAGGTATTCGGCACCGAGCTTCTCATACCACCTCTTCCACCAAAACCCATTGAAACCCACACACAACGGAAGATAACCACCTAAGTCCACCAGGAGATCGGCGGAAGACAACATCTGACGGAGACCCGAAAAGGACCTCCATCAATTAGCGCCGTCTGTGGGAAGTAAACTCCACGAAAACAAAAGTTGGCCTTCCGATCTCCGCCCAAATGGCAAGCAACCACCCTGAAGATCCCGGTACCAGCCGCCGCCTTCCACTCACCGAAGGCGGGGATGAGCCACCTCCCATGACCGTCATCAACGCCCTCGCAGGCCGGATAGACCGGCTGCAATACCTCGTGGAGGCCTTCATCCGCATCCAAACGGCCGGGCCTGGGCCAGAGGTCGACGCTCCACCGCCTCCAGAAGGCTCTGCCCCTATCTGGGCGGCTGACTACCAGCAGGCTGCGTCCCCTGGCCACCGATCTCTCGATCTGATACTCCCCGAGGCCCGCTGGGCGCCCCAGGGCTCCACGCCAAAGTCCGCCGCCAGAACGCCTCGCCTCGAGCCTCCTCGCGACCCTTATCCCCGCGAGGAGATGTCAGTCACCTCACCTATCCACAGGCATGGTCAACCCCACTGCCATCGGCGGGGCCGCACAGAAGGGGTCCGCCCCGGCAACTCGGGAGCTACCTCGCCCCGGGACCTGAAGCGCCTCATAGAGATGAACCGGGGCTGCTCCCAGACGCAGGTCACCCGCAGCGAAGGCCAGGGATCCCATAGTGCCGATTCCTCGGGATACCGCGGTCGGCTGGACGCCCTCGAGAAGAAAATCGAGGGCATGCGCCGGGAGGCTCACCTCTCGAGCGACAGAGCTAAGTATGCCTCCGACTCGCTCACGAAGCCATTCACCAAGGAATTGCTCGTCGTCCATGTCTCCTCGCACAACAAGCCCCCGAAGGTCTCTCTGTTCGACGGGAAAACTGACCCGAAGGACCATTTGGACGCTTTCACCGCGGTGATGAGCTTCCAGGATCACTCCGACGCCGGCCAGTGCAGGGCCTTTCCGGCCACCCTTATCCGCGCAGGTCGGGACTGGTTCCGGGGGCTCGAGCCCCGCTCGATTTCGACCTTCGACGAGCTAGCTACTCAGTTCCTCGGGCATTTCATGGGGAACCGTCGACAGAAGCGCACGGTCGACCACCTCTTCATAGTTAGGAGTGAGGACAAGGAAACGTTTAAAGCCTGCATTACCCGTTTCTACAACGCCCTTCTCGAGGTGTCCGAGCACCGGGACGAAACCGTCATCACGGCACTTAGATCTGGTCTGAGGCATAAGGAATGGTTACGCTCCTTCGCGTTGATGCAACCTAAGACCATGGCCGAGGTCAAGGCGTGGATCGAGCGTGAGGTTCTGCTGGAATCCGAGGTGAATGCTAACTCCCTCGGGCAGAACGGCCCGACCAGAAGAAAAAAGCTCGGGAGGAGAGGCCGGAGCATCAGCAGCCCAACCACCCAAAGTTCCAGGACTATACCCCCCTCAACGTTTCCCTCGCAGTGTTGCTGGAGGAGGCCCAGAATGAGGGGTTCTTCAAGTTCCTTCCGATCCCGCGTCAGGTCGCGAAGCGAACCCGGGGCCCCTACTGCGCTTTCCACGGGGTACTGGACTATGTCACGGAGGACTGCAAGCAACTGAGGGACTACATCAAAGAGCTCATCTGGTCTGGGCACCTCGCCGCCTACTTGAGGGACAAACGGCATGACGACTGCGAGCAGGAGAAACATCACCCTCCCGCCAACATGACCATCGGTCAGATCATGCTTGTATCAGCAGACGACCAACCCGGAGCTCAGGGAGCCCCATAGTCTATGCTACGCGCGGGGGCCAACAGTCCTTCAGGGAGCTCGGCCTGAGCCAATAAAGTCATCTACTAGCCTGTACCTTTCTTTTAAAGCAATGTAAACTCTTCATGAGACCTATTGTTAATTTAATAAATATCAATGGAGTATTGCGAAAAGGAAAGAAAATCTCTGTTTATTCAAAAGGTATTATGGGCTCCTCAGCCGTACATGCAAAAATAAAATAAAATTACAACAGTGGGGGGAGGGGGTGCAGCGAGCACTGCTCGTGGTATTCAGTGAAGATCTCCGCCAACCGAGGCCGAGCAAGGTCCAACCTCTGTCCCCGGTTCCCCCTGCGTGCGTCGACCCCGAGCCTTAGCTCGTAGCATTCGCAGACGAGCGCCTTTGAGCGGGCCAGCCGGTTCGTGGAGATCAGGCCGAAGCGCCTCAAAAACCGCAGATTGCCCACGGCCTCGTCATAGAGCAGCTCAGACAAGGGGTTGTAAAGCCCCGGCGACGCCCTCCAGATGGAGTACATCAGCAGCTGCAGCAGGGGGGGACCGTCGGGGGAGCAACAGGCCAAAATGGTCCTCAATGCTCCCGCAGACCAGCTGCACCGTGTCCTCGGTGCAGTATGGGTCGTACAGGTACACGTCTTCGAAGTGGACAATGTCGGGGATGGTAAACGGGATGTCCTGCATTCTCGACGACCTGTTTACGAAGGATGGAAGGATCAGTACTCCTTCGGCCTTATATAGCCCACTGCGCAGCTCAACAGTCGCCCGCTTTCACCCAAGGAGTCACTGCCACGCGGCAACCATCGAGCCTCCTCCGGCGGAATCAAAGTGACGTGCCCCTAGCGCTTCACCTCCCTCCCCCCCCCCCCCCGCATTCAATGCACTGGCTACGCGTGTCGTTGCCCCGACCATCCCCATTCCCCGCACCTACAGCTAGACGGTCGGGCTACACCACGTCAAGATTCAGCCCAGCAGCTACCATGCTCGGTCACCCCTGGCGGGTAGCTTCCCTACCGCAATGCTAGGAATCAAAAAGCCCTCCCAGAGGCAGTCGAGCCCGAGGATCCCTCGCTCGGCTATCCCCAGCAGGCAGCTTCCCTGCCACAACGCCGAGGATAAAAAAAAGCCCTCCCAGAGGCAGTCGAGCACGAGGATCCCTCGCTCGGCTATCCCCAGCGGGCAGCTTCCCTGCCACAACGTCGAGGATCAAAAAGCCCTCCCAGAGGCAGTCGAGCCCGAGGATCCCTCGCTCGGCTATCGTTCAGGAAAAAAGCCCTCGCCAAGAGGCACTGAGCAGTAACCCTGCCCGGCCAAAGGTCCTTGGTAGGCTTCTACAGCCGCTCTCACACTAAGGACCAAAGTCCTCCCAGAGGCAGTCAAGTCCTTGCTCGGCTATCCCTGGCTGCTAGCTTCCTACCACAACCGACAGGGATCAAAGTCCTCACCAAGAGGCACTAGGCAGTAACCCTACTCGGTCCCCGTCCTGAAGGATCAAAAGCCTTCGCAAGAGGCAACCGAGCGGCTACCCTGCTCGGTTAACTCCGGCTGGTAGCTCCCTACCCTTGACGCCAGGGATCGAAAACCCTCACAAGAGGCACCAGAGAGGATACCCCGCCTGTTCATCCCAGGATGGTAGTTGCCTACCCACGACGCTAGAGATTAAAGCCCTCGCCAAGAGGCAACCGCGCAGCTTCTCTACCCGGTCATCCTTAGTGGGCTTCTTACAGCCCTCTTGCTCTTGCTCAGCGATCCCTGGTGGGTAGCACCCCTACCGCAGTGCCTGGGACAAGAAAGCCCTTGCAAGAGGCGACTACGCAGCTATCCTGCCTAGTCACCCCCGGATGGTGGTCAACATTCGAAATCAGAGATGCCCTGTGACCCGCGGAGGATCCGAGACCCCAGTGAGGGGCGTCAAGTCTGTCCAAGACTAAACGATCTCCCCCCGACTCCGGGGCCTATAGGGATGCCTCCTCGGTAGCGCTTGGCACGCTCATCGGCCAGTGATTGAAGTCAACTCGACGGGACAATCGCCAAGCAGACGACCAACCTGACATGAAAGCACAACGGTATAGACAAAAATATCTTGCAAACAGATGGCAGAGTGCAATTCTATGGAGCCGAAGAAAAACTTTATTACTGCCAAAGATGAAGTTTTACAAAGGGTATTTTTTGGGCTCCCCAGCCTTACAAAATTAAAGAAAACAAAATAAAAGGAAGAGAGCGGGGGCTCTACGCCTCGGGGCCAGGGACGACCTCGAGGTCCTCGACCTCTACTACGTGGCTCACTGGGTCCTCAGCAACCTCCTCGCCAGGAACCTCTTCACCCTGCTCGTCGGCACCCACGAGGGGGAACTCGGCCCGGAGATCAGCGTCGGCGAACTCCGGCATCCAGGACTTAACGGCATCGAGGGCGTCGTGCCAAATGTGGGAGGGTCGTGGACACGGCCAAGTCATCATAGAAGTCTTTCGACTTCGAATAGCCGTCCACCGCCCTCGATTCAGCCGACTTGGCCGCCTCGGCCGCCGCCCCCAACTCCTTCCGAAGGGTCTTCACCGTCCTCTTCAGGTTGTCGGCGAGCATCTGGGCGTCCTCGAGCTTGCCCTCGGTGATCACCGCAGCCTCGCGGTGCCGGGCCACCTCCCGTTTCCCGGCCTCCACCTCGCCTTCCAAGGCGGCGACCCTTGCCGACATCGCCTCCATCTCCCGCTTGGAGCTCTCTTGCAGCGAGGCGAACTGACCCGCAGCCTCCAGCGCCGGGGCTACCACCTCGGCCTCCATGCGCAGGGCGAGGGCTACATGCTGGAGAACCAGGAAAACACAGAAAAGATCAGAAAGATGAGGGGAGCACCGAATCTCACCAAGAACAAACAAAAACTTACCTGCACAGACTCCTGGGCGATAGACGCCAGCTGAGTCCTGAGGGTCTGATTAGTCGAAAATATTGTATATTTTAGCCGGCAATTTCCTCATCATTTGCATTCATATAGAAGTGTTCGGCATTCATATTTTACATATTAGAAAAACTATCGCAAAATATCAGATTACATGTATTAGACTCTAAAACCGACACTATAAAGGAAATTGACTACATTTCATGGCATCGCATCATCCCTACATTTGCGCAACACTTGTTTTGAGATCTGTGCAGGAAAATCCAGCAGAAAGGCCAAAATTCACAGGGTACAGCTAAAACGTTACGCCAACTCAATGATTTCAGTTCTGGTATCAATACAAAAGGGAAAATACAAATCAACATATCAGATGAAGCCCCAAATACCATCAAAAGACCACACCAGAAGAACCAAGCCCCAAGCCTCCTACATGGCCGCGGAACCGCGGCCGGAGCCTGCTTGCGCCGCGGTTCCGCGGCCGTCTTGCCACGTCAGCCATAAATTTTTGCTTCATAATGTTTCTCTCAGTGGCTACAGTTCAGAAATGTACCTCAAGTTCCAGAAGACTCCAGAGACTTCTGCCAGATCAGCAAGCTTTGGGACCAACACTAAACTAGCCTTGTATTCTAGAAACTTCTTCCTAAACCCTAGCTTAAACCCTAAGCTAAGCCTAACTAACTACTTCTAGAAGTCTTTCAACAAACTTTTGGAGGGAACTCAAAGGCTTAGGGTTTAGGAGATCTATAAATAAGAACCTAGGCTCACTTGTATAAAAATCTCTAATCTCTAATCTTGGACTTGATCCTTGACTAGTTCATTTTTAGTAGCCATTTTAGAGCCATTCTATCTATTTCTTCATCTTCTTCTTCCACAAGTCTAGTGAGAGGATTTGTGTGAAACCCTAACCCTAATTCCAATCAAAAGCCAAGATCCCGAGTACCCATCAAGCAAGAAGCCTTGCAACCTTTTATGAGCCGAGCCGATCTTCAACAGAGCAAGTGGTCCCAGCTGATCCGCGACTCACGGAGCCGAGCGACGCCAATTCGACAATTTAGTTCTTCCTTTTGTAGTTCTTGAGCGACTGTAATCAAATTGTTGATATAAATAAAAGGTGATATTCTTTTATCTTGTTTTCTTTAAATTCTTGCATCATGTTATCTTTTCAATTCTTGAATGCTTTCTGTGTGATGATGTTTGAGTAATACTCCGCTCGTCGAGGAGTCGAGACGATCAATAGAATGATGATGTAATATATCTTTAATCGATTCTTGAATCCTACGAGTTTTGTAAACCCTAGCAAGTTCAAGAATCGACGACCCAAGTCGTTGCGATGCTTTCTTGATTGATATCGCTCGAGATTGGGGAGTTACGATCGTTTCTTGAAGTTGCTAGAGGCTAGAATGTGAGTGATATCTACGAAAGAACAAGGGTTAAACGATGAAACCCAGGTTTCATCAAGAAAGCCCTAACTCTCATCGATCATCATCGATCTAGTATCAATCCTTCGAAGGACAAGAACACGAAATCTTGAAATTACATCACGTCTATAGATCCGATCGATTCCTGCGAGCCTCATTTAGATTCTTGACATTTTGGTTGGAAATATTATCGAAACCCAATTCTTGATTGTTTATCAGTTTCTTGATTCTTGATTAAACTCGTGACACCTGAATCAATTGATAAATTCTTGAATCATGTTTTCCTTTCTTTTCGATTAACTTTTCAATTCAAACAAATCAAATATAAAAACGAATCGCACAATCCCTGTGGACGATCCGCACTCGCTTACGATCTACAACTGACACCGTAGTTGATTGCGGTCAAATATAATTTTTTGATTGTGAACTTTATTCAATTTTCTAATTACCGACACAAAGAGACTCTTATCGATTTGATTTACTTACTCAGTCTCGCATTCTACGATCAATCAAATAGTGCCGAAATCGGGGACTATTTGAATTGATATTTTCACATTCATCCAATCGAAGAAAACATTTCAATCAAAATGGCGCCGTTGCCGGGGATCGCGCGCTAATTCGTTTCATATTATAGTTTGAATTGAAAGATTTATTTCATTGTGATTTTTGAGATCAAAATTCGTGCAAACCCTAAACAATTTGTTGTGTTTCATTGCAAGGAGATCTGGAGCTTGCAGGAAATTGGAAAAAAAATTTGGAATATACCAGAGAGCTGAGGGAGTCTACAGAAGCTCCCTGAAAAAGTTTGGTGCATTGATTCCATCTTTCAACCGCGGAAGAGCGGCAAAAGGAGGGATTCGCGGCGGAACCGTGGCCCCTTTGAGGGATCTCTGTGCAATTTTTTCTCTGTAAGTTTCTTACTTTCTCCTCTCTCCTCTTTTTAGCTCCAACTAACAATTTTCTGCAGGATTCTTTGCAAAGAATAGCAGCTCGCAAATTGCAAAAATTAAATTTGTGCGTGATTTTGTTTCTTGGTTGTTTGCATTCTAAATACGGATATTAAGGGACACGGCCAAATCCAAATTAGGTGGGGATTTCATTACCCTTCCTAGGCCCTGAAAACCACAAAACTTGCATCCGCATTGACCGACATTAACTAAAAGAAATCTAGAGATGACTCTAAGGACTGTCGCGCTCAATTAGAACAAGAGAAGGCCGTGGGTAATTCATTGCTTATCCGCGTTTTCTTGTGGTGCCTAAGGCGAGTGTGTCTAAGGCTAGTGGATTTTAATTAGGCCCACTACTTACGTAGTGGAGTACCTTCCCACTTACCTGGCACTTATCCGGCCACAAGGGAACAAAGAGGCAGTGGAGGATTCTATCCTGCGACTTGTCTTTTGGCAGTTAGGAGCGGTCTAGAGCCGGACCGAGGTGACCACTAGATTCTAGGGTTTGTGTGCTGCATTTGTTGTGTCGCATCATTTTTTCAAAAATCCGTCCATTTTTCAAAGCAAACACCGCATTCATTCATTACCCCTAATTATAAGTCAACGCTGCCACTTGTACTAACCCTTTTTTGTACAAGATAGGCTGGACACGGGATTCTAGTGCCCATTTAGTCCACGTACCCTTTATCGACTCCGAAGTCGATATTTCTCCATTTACCTTTCCTTTACCCACTACCACACCCACACCGATGGATCCGAATCCATCAAACTTCTCTAACCCTAATCTACCGCCGTCCGTTGGTGCGCAGAATCCACCCCGCATCTCTCTCCAGGAGAGGTGCTACTTTATTCGAGGTCATCTTTCGACCTGCTTATCCACACCACCAGCCAATGGGGATAACTTTGAGATTAAGCCCCAGTACATCAATCTTTTACCCTAATTCCACGGACTCGAGACTGAGGACGCTTACGTTTTCATTACCAAATTTGAAAACGTATGCGCAATGATGGGTACGTCACAACTTTCAGTGGATGCGATGCATTGATTGATAGGATAAGTGCGTGTCAAGTTTAGTTTTAAATACCGCAATCAAGACGGTTTCGCTTGTAGCTAGCCGGTTGAGTACGGGTCGTCCGCAGGGAGATAGGAGTCTTTTTCAAAGTGTTTTAACGAGTTAAGTCCTGTTTTCAGATTTTGTTGTGGTTATCTAAGTGTAAGTTGATATTTAAAGAGAGCTTGTTAGGGTTAGGATTAGGTTAGTTTGAGTTAGGAGTCTCCACATCTTTCGTTGCCCCACTTAATATCGGTGTTACGGTAATCGGCAACAACGGGGATTAGCACGACTAGGAAGGAACTTGCGAGTATAAGCTAGGCTTTCCAACGCATAGTCCTTCCTTTTGGTGCTTGTCCGTCCGTTCTTGGCTCTTATCCATAACCTCCGGTTAATTCAACCACAACCGGTCTCACTACGGAATCACCGCTATCATGTAGGATAGGGTGCCGTAAGGAGCGGATTGTGGTTCAATTAACGGGAGTTGATTTAAGTTGTTGGGCAAGGAAAGAGTGAGAGAGATTTCTTTCTCTCAAACTTCCCTTATCCTACCCTAACAAGTATAAAACTACTCACACTTCATGATAAGGAAAAACAAAACAAAACAAGGAGGAAGATAGAAAGAAGGAGATTAGAAGAATACGACTAACTATTTGCGACCTCACCTTGGCGAGGATCAAGCGTAAGTATCATTGTCATATGAAGGATAAAGGAAAAGAGAGAAGAAAGAAACAACAAAAATAACAACAACTACTTAACGAATTACAACAAGTAAAATTACAACAAGCATAAAAATAAAGAGACAAGCATGATAATAAATTGTTCTTCTTTATTCATCACTCTTCACTCAAAAGCTCACTTACAAGTTTAATGGAGAAGGGGTGAGAAGAGGAAGAAGAAACACTAAACCTAAGCAAAATAAAAATACAAGATTATGGACCCCTTCCTTCTCAAACTTCTGGGCTATTTATAGGCTGGAGGATGGAAATCTAGGGCAACCAACAGAGCATATAGGAAAAGACCAAAGTGCCCCAGAAAACCCTAACTGTTTGGCGCCAAGATGGCCGCGGAAGGGCGGCCAAAACCCCCCTTTGGCCGCGCTTCCGCGGCCGTTTAGAGGAGTTGGGCCCACATCTTTTTGGTGCTAGCCTGGTTTGGTGTGTACTGCATTCTGGTATATGTATTTTCACATAATTGCCTCACGAATTTTCCAGAATTCTGCTGATCAAAAAGGTGGACTTTTTGTCAAGATTTTGTCATGATTGCCTCGAGCTCCGCGTAGATCTCTTGGATTTTGTGCTACCATTGAGCCTTGTGCATTGATTTGACATTTTGTCTTCCTACTGATATCTGGCAACATACGGATGAAGGGCGGAGACCGTGTTTTATCTGTGGTTGGCAGGAACCCGGACTTTTTTCGTGTTTTCCATGAATTTCACCGTTTTTAGAACCGAGAACCTGTAACCTGCAATTGACTAGCAAACACGGCTCAAGAGTATCTACCGATATGCAAAGTGATAAAAATTGGGCGGTATGAAAATGCAAAAATCTGATATGAACAAATACCCCCAAACTTATCATTTGCTCGTCCCGAGCAAAGTCCATTTATTCACAAAAAATTTCCTAACCTCACTTTCGCAGGGAACGCGATTGCACTGAGCATGTGCAACAAGCCGTTAAACCTCTAGGTGTCCCTAGTAGGAGGAGTGTTGTCTCCTGAGGGTTTTCAGCGGATACTACCCACAAAATCCGGTCAAGCTGGTTTTGTAAAATAACTAAGCTTCAAACCCTAAAGTTTTGTTTTTAGAAAATAACAATTCTATAATCCTAAGTCTAGATCATCGAACCTTTCTTTTTCACACCTCGCTTCTTATTTAACTACAGCTTTTATATGTCTTTACGTGCAGTGCGTATAATGTCGTTAAGTTCCCGAAAGGTCGATTAAAGTCATCATGTCGCACAATAAAGCCCAGATAAAAATTTTAAAAGGATCACATAAGTTTTATAAAGAGTTAAGCATTTTTCAAGTTTCGTTTTCCAGTAAGGTTTCAACTTCAGAATTTCTATCTTCCTTAACAGGAAACTAAGTCGTATTTTTCACTCCACCTTTTTCTTGTTTTCATTTCATACACACCTCTGTGAACGTGCAATAGTCTTTATCAAAGAGTAAAACCTTCATATCTCCGTTAAAAATTTTTTAAAAGCCTGTCTTTTATCAAGATTATTCTCACACAAAGAACCGTTAGGAATTTTAACTCGGAGAGAACACTTGCTTGACTTTGTTTTAAACTGGACTTTCTAGGCTTCTTAGCGAGCTTTGGGCCAATGCACCCAAACCAATTGGTTTTAGGGCATTAGGTGTAAAAACACCCCAGCGGACTTAATTACTCAAGTTACCTAGGTCCAAAAACAAAAGACAGATTGGCGTGAAAATCAGATGATTTAATACGAACAGAGATATAACCGGCAGTTCAAATATTTTTTTTTTTTGGATAAAAGACGTGTCTAGTGGTTTTGGTGTGTAATCATTCCAATCAAGTTTTAGATGGGTTATTTTTCAGACTTAGCTCCAATTACGGCATCAATAACATTCCTTCATATTCACTTACTTCATAAACTATTCTTGACATTACTTATTTCAGAACAAACCTATTTGATCCTCAGAAAATCATTTATCTGTTTAAAAGTTTAAACATGAAAGACTTGTCCTCTAATTCCCAAAATCTTACGACACGTGTAGTGTGATGTAAAGACGTATATCAGCTATAGTTAACTTCAAAGGAGGGTTATCTTTCAGGTTTTCAAAATCCAAACATAAGATCTAGTTATTCCTATTTTTTCAAACAAAAACCGTCGAATATTGAATCAAAGTTCTTCCACAAGCTAACTTGACAAAAAAGTTTTTATATTTTTTTAGAAAATTTTCAGATTTTTATGGATTTTATGGATTTTAATATGCAGATGCAAAATATACATATGAATGCGAAGGTAAGAAATGCGTACCGAGCGTACCCCCAAACTTAAACTGGACAGTGTCCTCACTGTCGTAGCATGAAGAGAGCAGTTGGAAGGTTCAAAATTGTCGGTTAGTGATACACAAATTTTTATATTTTTTTTTGTTTTTAAAGAAAAGAAAAAGTATATACACAAATATAAAAAAAATGGTTTGTACATACCCCCAAACTTATTTGGAACAGTGTCCACTGTTCTTGGCTGGATAACCGAAGTTTGGAGGTAGGCAGAGGAAGATCATTCAGGGTAAACCGGCTCCTGTAAGAACAGGAGCTCCTCTGTTGGTTCGGCGCTAAGGTACGGTTTGCATCGGTGTCCATTTACCTTGAAGAGTGAACCGTCCTTTGGATTTTCCAAATCCACAGCGTCCTGCGGATACACATTCCGCACAAAATATGGCCCTTTCCAGCGAGATCGGAGCTTTCCAGGATGGAAATGAAGTCGGGTGTCGTAAAGAAGTACCTGCTGACCAGGTACGAAGGTTTTGCGCAAAAGGTGCTTATCATGAAACACCTTCGTTCGATCCTTAATGACAACCGCGTTGTCGTACGCCTCATCCCTAAGCTCGCTCAGTTCGTTCAGCTGCAGCTTCCGATGGCTGCCCGCGTCCTCCAGAGACAGATTCAACTCCTTAATCGCCTAAAATGCGCGATGCTCGATTTCGACAGGAAGGTGGCAGGCCTTTCCGTACACAAGCCGATAGGGAGACATGCCAAGGTCGGTCTTATAAGCAGTTCTAAATGCCCAAAGGGCATCAGTCAGTTTCAGAGACCAATCCTTACGGTTCTTGGAAACCGTCTTCTCCAATATCTGCTTGATTTGCCGATTTGAAACTTCGGCCTGCCCGCAGGTTTGGGGGTGGTAAGGCGTAGAGAGCTTATGATTAATGGAGTATTTCCGCATCAAGGCCTCGAAAGTCCTATTGCAGAAATGACTTCCATTGTCGCTAATGATCGCTCGGGGGTGCCCAAACCGGGAGAAAATGTTTTCTTTAAGGAACTTAACGACAACCTTGTTGTCGTTAGTCCGGCTGGGCACAGCCTCGACCCATTTAGAGACGTAATCAACAGCTAGAAGTATGTACAAGTTCCCAAAAGAGTTGGGGAACGGCCCCATGAAGTCTATCCCCCAAACATCGAAAATCTCCACAACCAAGATCGGTTGGAGCGGCATCTCGTTTCTCCGGGATATCCGGCCCATGTGTTGGCACCGGGAGCAAGTCTTGCAATATTCGTGAGCGTCTTTGAAAAGTTGTGGCCAGTAGAAACCACATTGCAAGATCTTCTCAGCTGTCTTTCTGGGCCCAAAATGCCCGCCACACGCTTGATCGTGGCAAAATGACAGCACACTCTTGAATTCCTCATCGGGGACACACCGACGAATAATCTGGTCGGGACAGTACTTGAACAAGTAGGGTTCGTCCCAGTAAAAGTGTTTTACTTGGGATAAGAAGCGAAGTCTGTCCTGACTCGACCATTCGGTCGGTAGTAATCCCGTGGCCAGATAGTTCACAATATCTGCGAACCAGGGTTCGCACGATACTGTCAAGAGTTGTTCGTCCGGAAAAACGTCGTTTATCGGAATTGGAAGCGAAGGCGAAGAAGGAAGTCGCGAGAGATGGTCGGCAACCACGTTTTCACATCCTCGTTTGTCCTTAATGACAAGGTCAAACTCTTGAAGCAAGAGGATCCAACGGATTAACCGAGACTTGGCATCTTTCTTCGCAAAAAGATGGCGCAGAGCTGAATGGTCCGTGTAGACGATGACTGGAGAGCCGATGAGGTAGGGCCTGAACTTTTCTAAAGCAAATACAACAGCTAAGAATTCCTTCTCAGTTGTCGTATAGTTAAGTTGGGCGTCGTTCAGGGTTCGGCTAGCATAGTAGATCACGTGCGGCATCTTATTGATGTGTTGTCCAAGGACAGCACCGATGGCAAAGTCGGATGCATCGCACATAATCTCGAATGGGTGCGTCCAGTCAGGAGAAGAGAGAATGGGAGCAGAAGTGAGTGAGTGTTTTAATGATTCAAAAGCAGCAGCACAGCTTGAGCTGAAGTCGAATGGCGTGTCCTTGGCCAGGAGAAGAGTCAAGGGCCTAGCAATCTTGCTAAAGTCCTTGATAAACCGTCTATAAAACCCGACGTGGCCAAGGAAGGCTCGGATATCTCGGACGCATCGGGGAGGAGGAAGATTGGAAATGACCTCAATCTTAGCTTTGTCTACCTCAATGCCTTTCTGCGAGATGATATGTCCTAAGACAATACCTTCGCGCACCATGAAGTGGCATTTCTCCCAGTTCAAAGTGAGATTCTTGTCCTTACATCTGGTAAGGACAGCGTCGAGATGCAGCAGACACTCGTCAAAAGAATCGCCAAAGATGGAGAAGTCGTCCATGAAGATCTCCTGAAATTTCTCCACCATGTCTGAGAAAATTCCCATCATACACCGCTGGAAGGTAGCGGGCGCATTGCATAACCCAAAGGGCATGCGTCGATATGCAAACGTGCCGAAAGGACAAGTGAAAGTGGTCTTGTCCTGGTCTTTTTCGGCGATGGGAATTTGATTATAGCCAGAGTAGCCATCAAGAAAACAATAGTACTCATGTCCGGCCAATCGTTCCAGCATCTGGTCAATGAAAGGTAGCGGAAAGTGGTCTTGCCGCGTTGCGGCGTTGAGTTTTCTGTAATCAATGCAAACTCGCCACCCAGTTTGGGTGTGAGTAGGGATTAACTCATTCGCCTCATTGGTGATGACCGTAATGCCCGACTTCTTGTGGACAACATGAATGGGGCTAACCCACTGGCTATCAGAAATAGGGTAAATGATACCACTATCTAGACATTTGACGATCTCCTTCTTCACAGCCTCCTTCATGACTGGATTGAGACGTCTTTGTGGATCCCGGGCTGGTTTGGCATCATCCATCAGATGTATATGATGCTCTACGATAAGGGGACTAATCCCCTTAATGTCCGCCATGGACCAGCCAAAAGCTTGCCTATTGCCGTGCAAGACTGAAAGAAGGGCTTTCTCTTGCTCAGGAGCTAGAGAAGCCGAAATGATAACTGGGAGGGTCTCGTTCTCACCTAAGTAAGCGTACTTAAGGTGAGACGGCAAAGTCTTGAGTTCGAGAATTGGAGGTGAAATGATAGAAGGAAGGATTGGAGAAAAGGTCTCGAACTCAAAGGATTCCAACAAAGGTTCGAAACGAGTGTAAGCCACCGAGTTGGATGGTTCAGGTAACTCATCCGAAAAGTCAAACGATTCAAACTCGGGTGGAGAGCGGCTAAGATCGTGTGAAAACGTAAAACACTCATAGTCGTAGTTGGGCGCGGAAGCAGCAGCAGGTTCGAAGAGAAACGCACTAGTGGCGTCAAGATTATCGTGGTCAAACAAAAACTCCTCGAATTCACACTCTTCTGGTGTGATCTCCTGGATCGAACAGACATCCAGTATATGAGCATTAGGTTCGGCGGGCTGATTCCCTAACCTAAAAATGTTGAGTTCAATCGTCATATTTCCAAAAGAGAGGTTCATTGAACCATTGCGACAATTGATCACAGCATTTGAGGTTGCGAGAAATGGGCGACCGAGTATTACCGGAATTTGATTCCGGGGGTTAGCTACAGGCTGTGTATCCAATACAATGAAGTCAACGGGGAATATGAAGTCCCCGACTTTTATTAACACATCCTCTAGCTCACCCCTAGGATGGGTGATCGATCGGTCGGCCATTTGGAGAGTGCAGTGTGTGGGTTTCAACTCTCCGACGCCTAATTGCTCGTATACTGAATACGGAAGCAAGTTAACACTGGCACCAAGATCTAACAGTGCGCGGTTGATGTTCTTATCCCCAATGGTAATTGAAATCGTAGGACAGCCAGGGTCCTTCCGTTTTTGTGGTAAAGATTGGGTAAGGGAATCACTCACAGCACTAGCCAAGAAAACTTTCTTGGGTACCTGAGACTTCCTCTTTTTCGTGCACAAGTCTTTTAAGATTTTCGCGTAGGACGGGACTTGTTGGACAGCATCTAAAAGAGGAATATTAATGTTAACCTGCTTGAATAACTCCAAAATCTTCTCCATTTGAGGATTTTGTTTGTTAGACCTCAACCGGTTTGGAAATGGAACATTTTGAAAATTGGTTGAGTCTAATGCTGGAGGAGGAGATTTTGGAGTCGGAACGGATCCCAGAATAGGTGTTTTCGTGGAGTGAGAAGTGGGTCCGTTCAGAGCAGAGGAAGAGGAAGGAGAGCCTGTTGAAGAACGGAGAATAGGCTCGGAAGACGAAGAAGAAGAAGGAGAAGAAGAAGAAGCGGCGGCCGGGGCGTCATCGTTGATTCGCTTGCCAATGTTGTTTTGCAGCATCCTTCCCGATCTCAGCGTAGTCACGGCACTCACATTATGGTTTTGTTGTTCAAGAGCAACATGTGCATTATGTGGGTGACCGGGATTTGGAAGTGGCTGGGACGGGAGTTTCCCCTTCTCTCGCTCGCTCAAGGCCGCGTTCAGCTGTGCAATCTGGGCCTCGATGGTTTTGATGCTCTGCCCGTGTGCGGCGGTGTGTTGCACTAAAGATTGGATCGAAGACTGGATGTTGGCGGTGGATTGAGTCGATTGTTTAACAAATGCCTCCAGACTTCGCTCGAGCGAGGAAACCTTATCAGTGTTTGATGGAACAAAGTTGTTATTTGGTGGAAAAGAATTGTTTGGTGCAAAATTGTTCGTCTGGTTTTGGTAAGGTTGGGGTTGGAAGGGCTGCTGATACTGAGTTTGTTGTTGCGCTTGTTGTTGCGGTGGAGGGGCCCTTGGGAAATTGTTGCCCTGGAATTGATTCTGATTCTGATTCCAGGCGAAATTGGGGTGGTTCCTCCAACCGGGATTGTAGGTGGAAGAGTATGGATCATTCCTCGGTCTTTGCTGGAATGCATTAACCTGATCCTGTCCTTGCGAGGGTGGATTGTAAGGACACTCTTCGGTCAAGTGGGAAGGATCAGAACAACAAGCGCAGATGGTACGAAGGGGGAGAACAGGGGCAGGAGAAGGAGCAGAAAATTTGCTCTCTATCGCTTCAAGCTTTCGTGTTATCGCAGCCATTTCAGCTTTCATCGCGATAGAGACATCGAGTTGGTGGATTCCTACCCTAGACTGACCGGTAGAAGTAGAGGTAGAAGAAGAAGAAGTCGGTCT
Source organism: Agapanthus africanus (assembly GCA_030015575.1). NCBI lineage: Eukaryota > Viridiplantae > Streptophyta > Magnoliopsida > Asparagales > Amaryllidaceae > Agapanthus > Agapanthus africanus. The sequence goes on from JASDDO010000008.1 coordinate 402,085,419, forward strand.
TGTGCTCTCCCACTGTAGCGTTTGCTCCGCAAGATCGTCAAAGAACTGCCACGCTTCATCGTCAGATTTCGATAGGAAGTGGCCCTGACAGATGGTTTCCAGCAACTGCTTCGTTGCTGGGTTCAGTCCCTCGTATAAGGTTTGGCAGAGTTGCCATTTCTCTATACCGTGGTGAGGACACTGAACAAGAAGGTCTTTGTACCGGTCAAAGCACTTCCAGAAGGGTTCAGAAGGAAGCTGGGAGAATTGGTTGATTTCATTTTGAATTCTTGCGGTCTTATGATTTGGATAGAATTTTTTTAGAAACGCTTTAACAAACTCGTCCCAGCTGGTGATTGAGTGGGAAGCGGTGCTATACAGCCATTTTTCAGCGAGATCGCATAAAGTGAACGGAATGACCCGTAGACGTATAGCATCGTCCGACAGCTGGGTTGTTTTCATCATGGCACAGACATTTTGAAATTTGTTGATGAAGATATAGGCATCTTCAGTTTCGAGTCCATGAAAACGTGGAAGCATGTTGATGAAATGGGGCTTAATTTCAAAGTTGTCCCCATTGGCCGGAGGAAGAGAAAGGCAGGTGGGAAGTGCAGAACGGGTGGGGTAGAAACGATCCTGGAGCGCAATTCGCTGCGGCGCTACAACAGGTGGAGGTGGTGGAAGATTGGTCTCCGTAGGAGGTGGAGCCATTCCAGCAGTGGTCAAAGAGATGTTCGGATTAAATCCCGACATCGCGGAAGAAGAGGTTGGTGAAGGTGATGGTGAAGGTGAAGATGTATGAACAGAATTCCGGTCAACGTCGGAGTTGGCCGGCAATGGAAGGGGTGAAAGAGGAGTGGACGGAGTATCGACTTCGGAGTCGATCGCGTAGTCGGTCGCGACTAACGTAACGCGGACTAGACGGGCGCTAGTGTCCCGAGTCCAAGCGGACATACACTAAACGAGTTTAGTATAGTCAAAGCGAAGAAGGTGCGGGTAAGAAAACGTCAATGGAGAAAGGCGATGGGTGGTGGGTGAAAATGGATTTGGCGACAAAAGGCAAGTTTTTATAAAAGTTTTGATTTTTTTTTTTTTTTAGAAAGAGATTTACAGAAGTATGTACGGAAATACGGCTTAAGCAATCACAAACAAGATATGCACAATCACACCTAGATCTACGGTCGCCTAGGTCTACTAGACCTGCTCCTGAACTTGATTTTCGAAGTTAAACAGTGTCGAGAAACAGGCTTAAAAATACACCGATCACGGGGCCAGGTAAGTGCAGAGATAAGGGGAGGTTGTCCAACGCTTTCGCGAAGTTCCTTAATTAAATAACCCTTTCTCTTTCGGCGGTTGCGCCTTTAACACTTTCCTAGACACCCCGTAATCAATATACGGTTAAACGAGGTTCTAAACACGGTTTATCTTCTCCTAATGAGCGCGAAGTCCTTAGGGCTGAAGTCTAGTATTTTTTTAATTTACAATAGACAATGCATATGCTTTAGTGATTTTTGGGGTCCTGGGAAGGGTGATGAAATCCCCACCCAATCTGGATTGGTTTCAAGCCCCTTAAGTCCGTATTAAAGAATGCAAAACAGTAACAAATCAACAGCAAACAATTTTTATTTGCGGCGCAAAGAATCCTGCACAAGAACAGTTTATTGGAAGGGGGAGAAGAATTTGCGCAAAGAAGGCTGCAGAAAACACAGTTCAGTGGAGTTCAGAGGAGTGGAGAGAGGCAGAGGGACTTACAGAGATTTTTGCCGTAGACCGGATGCTTCGTTTTTGTCCGTCGCGGTGTAGCCGCGAAAATGTGGGTCTATCTTCCCACGTCTTTGGCACTGTACTTGAACTCCGTATTATCCGACGTCTTTGGCGCCGATCTTGAACTTCGTATTTTCCTGCGCACTTGCACAAAAACTAATCAAGAATAACAAGATGGTTTTTTACAAAGTATGTATTTTTTTTTTTTATACTTACAAATTAACCCGAAATTACACAAGGAAATAAACTACCGTCTCCCCGGCAACGGCGCCATTTGATTGATAGGATAAGTGCGTGTCAAGTTTAGTTTTAAATACCGCAATCAAGACGGTTTCGCTTGTAGCTAGCCGGTTGAGTACGGGTCGTCCGCAGGGAGATGGGAGTCTTTTTCAAAGTGTTTTAACGAGTTAAGTCCTGTTTTCAGATTTTGTTGTGGTTATCTAAGTGTAAGTTGATATTTAAAGAGAGCTTGTTAGGGTTAGGATTAGGTTAGTTTGAGTTAGGAGTCTCCACATCTTTCGTTGCCCCACTTAATATCGGTGTTACGGTAATCGGCAACAACGGGGATTAGCACGACTAGGAAGGAACTTGCGAGTATAAGCTAGGCTTTCCAACGCATAGTCCTTCCTTTTGGTGCTTGTCCGTCCGTTCTTGGCTCTTATCCATAACCTCCGGTTAATTCAACCACAACCGGTCTCACTACGGAATCACCGCTATCATGTAGGATAGGGTGCCGTAAGGAGCGGATTGTGGTTCAATTAACGGGAGTTGATTTAAGTTGTTGGGCAAGGAAAGAGTGAGAGAGATTTCCTTCTCTCAAACTTCCCTTATCCTACCCTAACAAGTATAAAACTACTCACACTTCATGATAAGGAAAAACAAAACAAAACAAGGAGGAAGATAGAAAGAAGGAGATTAGAAGAATACGACTAACTATTTGCGACCTCACCTTGGCGAGGATCAAGCGTAAGTATCATTGTCATATGAAGGATAAAGGAAAAGAGAGAAGAAAGAAACAACAAAAATAACAACAACTACTTAACGAATTACAACAAGTAAAATTACAACAAGCATAAAAATAAAGAGACAAGCATGATAATAAATTGTTCTTCTTTATTCATCACTCTTCACTCAAAAGCTCACTTACAAGTTTAATGGAGAAGAGGTGAGAAGAGGAAGAAGAAACACTAAACCTAAGCAAAATAAAAATACAAGATTATGGACCCCTTCCTTCTCAAACTTCTGGGCTATTTATAGGCTGGAGGATGGAAATCTAGGGCAACCAACAGAGCACATAGGAAAAGACCAAAGTGCCCCAGAAAACCCTAACTGTTTGGCGCCAAGATGGCCGCGGAAGGGCGGCCAAAACCCCCCTTTGGCCGCGCTTCCGCGGCCGTTTAGAGGAGTTGGGCCCACATCTTTTTGGTGCTAGCCTGGTTTGGTGTGTACTGCATTCTGGTATATGTATTTTCACATAATTGCCTCACGAATTTTCCAGAATTCTGCTGATCAAAAAGGTGGACTTTTTGTCAAGATTTTGTCATGATTGCCTCGAGCTCCGCGTAGATCTCTTGGATTTTGTGCTACCATTGAGCCTTGTGCATTGATTTGACATTTTGTCTTCCTACTGATATCTGGCAACATACGGATGAAGGGCGGAGACCGTGTTTTATCTGTGGTTGGCAGGAACCCGGACTTTTTTCGTGTTTTCCATGAATTTCACCGTTTTTAGAACCGAGAACCTGTAACCTGCAATTGACTAGCAAACACGGCTCAAGAGTATCTACCGATATGCAAAGTGATAAAAATTGGGCGGTATGAAAATGCAAAAATCTGATATGAACATGCGTCTACGACTTCTTCCATTTACATTGTGCGATATAACCGAGAAGTGGCTATATAACACTACCGCACACTCTATTACGAATTGGGAAGAATTCGTCGCTGCATTCCTTAAGAAATTTTACCCAATACAAAAGACAGCTCGAATCCGTAGCGAACTGAATCAATTTGCCCAGCTCCCTGCTGAACCATTCTCTAAATGCTTTGAACGTTTCAAGGATCTTTTGGTTCAGTGTCCTCATCACGGCATCCCGAGATAGGAGCTTTGCCGAATCATTTATGAGGGCATTAACCCAAGCACTAAACAGAGCCTTGAAAACATGTGTCAAGGTACTTTTATGACCAAGAATGATGGGGTAGCGTGGAAGCACTTAGAAGAGTTCGCTGAAAAATCACTACAGTGGGAGAGTGGAACCCAACCATTGAATAGAGGTGGCGTACACCAAACAGATGTGTCCATAGGTGTTCGAGCTGAGATGGCAGCAATGCAAAAGAAGCTCGACGCTATGGAACACAAATTTTCTGCAGCCTCCCTAAACCCAATGTCGCTCCCCAAAACTGTTTGTGGGTGTTGTTCTGATCCGTCTCATTTAACGGAAGAATGTCCATTAAACTCTGCGTTTCAAGGTCACGAGCATTCTAATGCCTCATTTCAAAGACCTCGAAACGATCCATATTCTTCCACGTACAATCAGGGTTGGAGGAATCACCCGAATTTCGCTTGGAACCAAAACCAATCTCAAAACACGGTTCCAAACACGAATAATTTTCAAAGGGCTCTTCCTCCACAACAACAGCAACCCCTTCAACTCACTCAGCACCCCTATCAGTCACAAAATTTCCAAAATCAGGTCAACACTCTTGCACAGTCTAATCCTATGCAGTCCTGTTCTGACGAATTCTCTCAATTCACTCAAACCATGAAATCACTTTTATCAAATTTCATAGAGGTTTCGACTGAGGTTAGATCTTCCGTTAGTGAGATAAAGAAAAACTCAGCGTCACAAGCTGAGAGTATCAGATCGATGGAAGCTGAAATCGCACGCCTAAAAGCCGAAATGAGTACGAAAGAAAAAGGGAAACTTCCCTCTCAACCCCTACAGAATCCTGGGCATTACAATGTAAATGCCATTATAACGTTGAGATCGGGAAGAATGCTGAATAATCATGTCGGGGAAGGTATTGATGATACTGAAAATCATATCAACACCCCGGCTGAGACCTTTCCACACACACACACTTCTCCTTCTGATCCTTCTTCTTCTACCACACCATCTTCTCGTGAGCCTATTCTCCATTTCCCATTAGGCTCGACACCTTCTCCCAACCCTTATAGTTCTCCACAGACGGTCCCCACACCTCTTTTGCGACCTCTTCTACCCCCTCTTCCTTCTCCTGTGATGGACACTGCGCTTATTGCGAAAGCTCCTTATCCGAACCGGTTAAGGGCTAATAGAACGAGTCCTCATATGGAGAAAATTTTGGAAATGTTCAAACAGGTTAACATCAATATCCCTCTCCTAGATGCGATTCAACAAGTCCCCGCTTATGCGAAAATTCTTAAGGACGTGTGCACTAGGAAGAGGAAGACTCAAGTGCCGAAGAAGGTCTTCATGTCTAATAATATTAGCACTGCTTTTATTCCCCAGCTACCAAAGAAACGAAAGGACCCAGGATGTCCTACAATATCGATTTCTATTGGGGGTAAAAACATAAATCGTACTCTTTTAGACCTTGGCGCAAATGTTAACCTGCTCCCTTATTCTGTCTATGAGCAATTAGGGATTGGAGAGCTGAAACCTGCTCACTGCACTCTCCAGATGGCAGACCGATCTATCACCAAACCAAGGGGTGAATTAGAGGATGTGTTGATAAAGGTCGGGGAATTTGTTTTCTCTGTAGACTTCATTGTGCTCGACACACATCCTGTAGCAAACCCCCGGGGCCAAATTCCGGTGATTCTAGGTCGTCCTTTCCTTGCCACTTCCAACGCTGTTATAAACTGTAGAAACGGTTCAATGAATTTATCATTTGGAAATATGACCATTGAACTAAATATCTACAAAGTTGGAAGTCAGCCATCAGAACCCTCTGCTCATATTTTAGATGTGTGCTCTGTCCATGAGATTGCTCCCGATAGTTGTGGAGCTGAGGAACTTTGCTTTACTGATCTCGATGACATTACCACATCTCTGTTTGATTTCACACAAGATCTTAGTGAGGACACTTTACCTACACTTGAGTCCTGCACTTCTGACTTTTCTCCACCCGAGTCTGTATCTTTCACAGGCTCTGAGCTTCTTTGTAATTCCAAAAATCACTCAATGATCCCTCCTTCTATCATTTCTCCGCCCGAATTAGATCTCAAAATTTTACCGTCTCATCTGAAATATGCTTATTTAGGTGAGAAGGAGTCTTTACCGGTTATAATTTCTACTTCTCTAGCATTAGAGCAAGTGAATGCACTTTTATCGGTATTAAGATCTAACAAAGAGGCAATTGGTTGGAGTATGGCGGACATCAAAGGGATTAGTCCTTTGATAGTTGAACATCATATACATGTAATGGATGATGCCAGACCAACCCGAGAACCACAGAGACGGTTGAATCCCGTCATGAAAGAGATTGTCAAATGCTTAGATAATGGTATTATATACCCCATCTCCGATAGCCAGTGGGTGGGTCCTTAACATGTCGTTCCTAAGAAATCCGGCATCACTGTTATAACCAATGAGGCAAATGAGTTGATTCAGACACGCGCCCAAACTGGGTGGCGTGTATGTATTGATTATAGAAAACTCAACGCTGCCACGAGGAAAGACCACTTTCCTCTACCATTCATTGATCAAATGCTGGAACGCTTAGCGGGACGAGAGTATTATTGTTTTATGGACGGATACTCAGGCTATAATCAGGTCCCCATCGCCAAAAAGGATCAAGATAAAACCACTTTTACTTGTCCTTTTGGTACCTTTGCTTACAGTCGCATGCCCTTTGGGTTATGCAATGCTCTCGCTACCTTTCAGCGGTGTATGATGGGGATATTCTCTGATATGGTAGAGAATTTTCTGGAGAACTTTATGGACGACTTCTCGATTTTTGGAGACTCTTTTTCTGATTGCCTTGCGAATCTTGACATTGTTCTTACTCGTTGCAAAGAGAAGAACTTGACTTTGAACTGGGAAAAATGTCATTTTACGGTCCAAGAAGGAATAGTACTTGGACATGTCATTTCACAGAAAGGCATTGAGGTTGACAGAGCTAAGATAGATGTCATTCAAAATCTCCCTCATCCCAAAAGCGTTAAAGATATTCGCTCTTTCCTTGGCCATGCGGGCTTTTATAGGAGATTCATTAAGGACTTTAGCAAATTGCTAGACCTTTAACTCTTCTCCTAGCCAAGGATAAGACCTTCCATTTTGACTCGGACTGCAAGACAGCTTTCGACTCACTTAAACACTCACTCACTTCAGCCCCCGTGCTATCATCACCAAACTGGGACTACCCCTTTGAGCTGATGTGTGACGCATCTGATTTTGCAGTAGGTGCAGTCTTAGGACAGCACATCGAAAAGATGCCACACGTGATTTACTATGCTAGTAAGACCCTGAATGATGCGCAAATCAATTATACAACCACAGAAAAAGAACTCTTAGCGGTTGTATTTGCATTAGAAAAATTCAGGCCTTACTTAATTGGCTCACCTATAGTTGTGTATACTGACCATTCCGCTTTAAAACATCTTCTGGCGAAGAAAGACGCAAAAGGTCGACTAATACGTTGGATCCTTCTGTTACAAGAATTCGATCTTGTTATCAAAGATAAGAAAGGATGTGAAAACATAGTAGCTGATCATCTTTCACGCATCATTTCTTCCCCTGTGACCCTGCCGATCAATGATTCATTCCCTGATGAACAACTCTTAAGCAAATCCGCTGAACCATGGTTCAGGGATATTGTGAACTATCATGCCACGGGACTTATACCGAGTGATTGGTCAAAACAGGATAAATACCATTTTCTATCCCAAATAAAACACTTTTACTGGGACGAGCCTTATTTGTTTAAATATTGTCCTGATCAGATCATTCGCCGGTGTGTCCCGAATGAAGAGTTCAAGAGTGTTCTTTCATTTTGTCATGATCAGGCCTGTGGGGGTCACTTTGGTCCTAGAAAGACAGCGGAAAAGGTTTTGCAATGTGGATTTTATTGGCCGGCCTTATTCAAGGACGCATTTGAGCATTACAAAACCTGTACACAATGTCAGTATACGGGTAGAATATCCCAGAGAAATGAAATGCCTCAGCAACCCATCTTGGTTGTTGAAAAATTTGATGTTTGGGGCATTGATTTTATGGGTCCATTTCCCAACTCCTTTGGGAATTTGTACATTCTGCTGGCGGTTGATTATGTCTCAAAGTGGGTAGAAGCCATTCCATGTCGCACTAATGATAAGAAAGTTGTCATTAAGTTCTTAAAAGAGAATATCTTCTCGCGATTTGGACACCCACGCGCTATCATTAGCGATAATGGGACACATTTCTGCAACAGGTCTTTCGAGACTCTAATGCGAAAATACTCAATCAACCACCGAGTTTCTACACCCTATCATCCCCAAACAAGCGGACAGGCTGAAATCTCAAACTGACAAATCAAACTTATCCTGGAGAAAACTGTTGCTAAAAATAGAAAAGACTGGTCGACCAAACTGACGGATGCTCTTTGGGCATTCAGGACTGCATATAAAACTGACCTAGGAATGTCTCCATATAGGATAGTGTTTGGAAAAGCATGTCATTTACCCGTCGAGATAGAACATAAAGCATTGTGGGCTATAAAAGAAATAAATTTTGATCTGAACCTTGCTTGCAACTTTCGGAAGCTGCAACTTAATGAGCTAAGCGAACTCCGCGATGAAGCTTATGATAACGCTGTAATCACAAAGAATAGGACTAAGGTTTTTCACGATAAAAACATTTTGAGGAAGACATTTTCACCTGGTCAACAAGTCCTTCTTTATGATTCACGATTACACCTTCATGCGGGTAAGCTCCGATCTCGATGGAAGGGACCTTTTGTTGTGCGGTCTGTATACCCGCACGGGGAAGTAGAAGTAGAAAATGTTAAAAACGGAACCTTTTTCAAAGTGAATGGACATAGATTAAAGCCGTATTTTTCCACTGACCCCACGGAGGAGCTCTTGTTCTTACAAAAGCCAGTTTATTTGGATTAAAATTCCCCCGTCTCACCTTCATATCCTGTATATCACTGCATCATTTTTTTTGAATGAAGGTGAGTGAAAAGAGTAAGTTTGGGGGAAGTTCTTCACTTATATATTTTGCCCCCACTAATAATCCCTTCCAGACTTACAGGTTTTGTAGATATAGCTGTCGGCAACAGTGAGGACACTGTTGAAAACAAGTTTGGGGGAGGTTTGTGCTTATTTTTGCATCATTTGCATATCATCTGCATAAGCACAAAACATTTCTTTAAAAATCTATAAAAATTGAAAAATTTTCAAAACCAATATAATTTTAAAAATTTCCAAGTATAAAAATAATTTTAATATTTACACTTTTATGTACATAAATAAGATAATGAAAGTTTAGATAGTGAAAAATTACATCCATGAGATTAGAAAAATTTAAGAAAACTAAGAAAATTAGAAGTTTTCTTATACGAACTAGTAATAAGTAGTTATGAGCCGTTGTCCCAAGGGTTAGTAAGATGAAGGACGTCACTAATCTGAGGATAAAAATAAGTCTGAAAAATAGTTTCCATTCTGGAAGCCAAACATTTTGAACGTTGCTACCCTGCTATTCGCACTTACACACGTCTTGAAGCCTGAGATAGTAGAGGATACCTTGAAATGCTCTTGTCTTAAAACCAATGTATGAAGGAAATAAAAAGAAAAGTGAATAAAAAATATTAAATGGTGAGAAAAATGGACACTGGTTTTGTTATCACCAAGGGCAATAAAAATGTATAGCGAGGGTGCTTCTTCACCTAGTGCCCTAAGGCCAACTGGTCTGGGAGTCACTGCTATGCCTGAGGTGGTGCAAGACGAGGAAAATACACCAAGTAAGCAAGCACAGGAGTAATCGGTCGGTTAGTACCTCAAGAAGTATTAACGGTCGCATGAAAGTGTGAGCAATTTCAGCTAAATATTCTTTAATTAAAAAGTACTGAGGCTGATGGGCAAGAGTATGATAGCTTGAATTGAATTCTCCGGGTGTAGGGATGTCTTTACACACACGCAGGGTTATATGATCGATGTTTGGAAGAAAGATAGGAATGAAGAATAAGACGATATTTTATTGAGGGAGGACGTGATTTCTGACATCTTTTCATGACCATTAAGATAGGGCTCATGACAACCGAAAACCTAGCTTAGTTGGAAACCCTAATTTTCAAAGATTTTCTTTTACAATTCTTTTCTTTAAATGTAATATTCATGATCTTTCTTTTATTATTGGATTTTTTGGGTGCAATCCGCTGAAAACCCTCAGGAGACAACACTCCTCCTACTAGGGACACCTAGAGGTTTAAAGGCTTGTTGCACATGCTCAGTGCAATCGTGTTGCCTACGAAAGTGTGCTAGTTAGTTTTTTCTCTTTCTTTATTTTCTCCTTCTCTTTTTAATAAAACAGTTCGCTCGAGACGATCGAAATTAAGTTTGGGGGAATTTGATTAGTCGAAAATATTGTATATTTTAACCGGCAATTTCCTCATCATTTGCATTCATATAGAAGTGTTCGGCATTCATATTTTACATATTAGCAAAACTATCGCAAAATATCAGATTACATGTATTAGACTCTAAAACCGACACTATAAAGGAAATTGACAACATTTCATAGCATCGCATCATCCCTACATTTGCGCAACACTTGTTTTGAGATCTGTGCAGGAAAATCCAGCAGAAAGGCCAAAATTCACAGGGTACAGTTAAAACGTTACGCCAACTCAATGATTTCAGTTCTGATGTCAATACAAAAGGGAAAATACAAATCAACATATCAGATGAAGCCCCAAATACCATCAAAAGACCACACCAGAAGAACCAAGCCCCAAGCCTCCTACATGGCCGCGAAACCGCGGCCGGAGCCTGCTTGTGCCGCGGTTCCGCGGCCGTCTTGCCACGTCAGCCATAAATTTTTGCTTCATAATGTTTGTCTCAGTGGCTACAGTTCAGAAATGTACCTCAAGTTCCAGAAGACTCCAGAGACTTCTGCCAGATCAGCAAGCTTTGGGACCAACACTAAACTAGCCATGTATTTTAGAAACTTCTTCCTAAACCCTAGCTTAAACCCTAAGCTTAGCCTAACTAACTACTTCTAGAAGTCTTTCAACAAACTTTTGGAGGGAACTCAAAGGCTTAGGGTTTGGGAGATCTATAAATAAGAACCTAGGCTCACTTGTATAAAAATCTCTAATCTCTAATCTTGGACTTGATCCTTGACTAGTTCATTTTTAGTAGCCATTTTAGAGCCATTCTATCTCTTTCTTCATCTTCTTCTTCCACAAGTCTAGTGAGAGGATTTGTGTGAAACCCTAACCCTAATTCCAATCAAAAGCCAAGATCCCGAGTACCCATCAAGCAAGAAGCCTTGCAACCTTTTATGAGCCGAGCCGATCTTCAACAGAGCAAGTGGTCCCAGCTGATCCGCGACTCATGGAGCCGAGCGACGCCAATTCGACAATTTAGTTCTTCCTCTTGTAGTTCTTGAGCGACTGTAATCAAATTGTTGATATAAATAAAAGGTGATATTCTTTTATCTTGTTTTCTTTAAATTCTTGCATCATGCTATCTTTTCAATTCTTGAATGCTTTCTGTGTGATGATGTTTGAGTAATACTCCGCTCGTCGAGGAGTCGAGACGATCAATAGAATGATGATGTAATATATCTTTAATCGATTCTTGAATCCTACGAGTTTTGTAAACCCTAGCAAGTTCAAGAATCGACGACCCAATTCGTTGCGATGCTTTCTTGATTGATATCGCTCGAGATTGGGGAGTTACGATCGTTTCTTGAAGTTGCTAGAGGCTAGAATGTGAGTGATATCTACGAAAGAACAAGGGTTAAACGATGAAACCCTAGTTTCATCAAGAAAGCCCTAACTCTCGTCGATCATCATCGATCTAGTATCAATCCTTCGAAGGACAAGAACATGAAATCTTGAAATTACATCATGTCTATAGATCCGATCGATTCCTACGAGCCTCATTTAGATTCTTGACATTTTGGTTGGAAATATTATCGAAACCCAATTCTTGATTGTTTATCAGTTTCTTGATTCTTGATTAAACTCGTGACACCTGAATCAATTGATAAATTCTTGAATCATGTTTTCTTTTCTTTTCGATTAACTTTTTGATTCAAACAAATCAAATATAAAAACGAATCGCACAATCCCTGTGGACGATCCGCACTCGCTTACGATCTACAACTGACACCGTAATTGATTGCGGTCAAATATAATTTTTTGATTGTGAACTTTATTCAATTTTCTAATTACCGAAACAAAGTGACTCTTATCGATTTGATTTACTTACTCAGTCTCGCATTCTACGATCAATCAAATAGTGCTGAAATCGGGGACTATTTGAATTGATATTTTCACATTCATCCAAGAGAAGAAAACATTTCAATCAGGGTCCCCCCAGGGACTCTGCCCCCTGCCGAGGTCTCTATCTCGTGCAGGAGGCTGTCTGCCACGGACAATCCCGATGGCACCTCAAACCGGAAGCCCCTTCCTCCACCACGGTCGGTGAGGACCGACCCGGGAGGGACTCTTGGAGCTTCTTTTGAGCAGCTTCGAGGGAGAGTCAGTCTCCTCTTCCGAGGCCGAGTCCTCCAGAATAAGGGCCCGCTTCCAGCCCGATGCTCTGCTGGGACCCGGGGCGGGATCCGCCACCGAGCGCTCACGGGGCGCCTCCACTGGAGCGGTAGGAGCCGGGGAGGGCTTCGTACGGGAAGAACTGGCGCCCCCAGCCCTCGTAGGCTGCCTCAGCTGGCGCATGGAAGCTCGGAGCGAGGCGAAGTCCATGGATCCTGCACGAAACAAACACCCAACAAATCAGTGAAACGAGTAAAACAGAAGCCCAAAACACAAGCCTAACTTACCGACGAACTCGACGGGGCTAAGTCCGGCCCAGCTCAATACTTTCTCGGACAACAGCACGTCGGGTCGTGGGATGGGATCCCACGACGCCACTCTCACCGCGGTGGGGTCATCGAACTGGTTCCCCGGCAGACACTTCTCCCTCGACCACTTGGTAGGCACGGGCCAGTCCTCGCCCTCGGGAGGGGAAACGATGAAAAATTTCTTTTTCCAATCATGAATGGAGGAGGGCAAGGTAACGACCCCGGTCCCGACAGCGCCCCCCGGCCGCTTCCTGAAGGTGAAATAAACCTATCTCGGGTCGCCCGCTCGACCACCAGGGTGACTTTTGAAGACGAGGGAGGAATCGAGGAGGGAAAGGCTGAAGGGACCGTATGCAACTTCAAGCGGATCAAGAACCCAAGGAGGATCCTCCACGAGTTCGGCACCAACTGGCCGAGGGCCAAACCGAAGAAATTCAGCATGGCGACGACCTCAGGAGAGAAGGGCAGGCGCATTCCACCCCGAAAAGCTTCCAAATACAGGGCAATCTCCCTGCCTCGTACCTGATCTGCCCTCTCTCCCTCCTTGGCTAGTCGAAGCGTGTAGCGCGAGGGGATGTGGAAGCGAGCTCGAGCATTGGCGAGCTCGTCCTCATGCCTCACCCAGCATGAGGTGTTGGGGGCCACATCCGCCACCTCCTCCCTGGAGGCGGCCCTCGCCTCACGATCCCGAGGAGAGGATCCAACCCCTGCTCCCCGAGGAGACTCAGACACAGCTAAAGGAACCCTAGCACCTACTCCTACAATGTCTACTGATTCTACAAAGCAATACATCTAACCTTGGAAAAGAAAATCTTCAAAGGCTGAAAATGAGATAAGGGAGACGAGCACCGAGCAGCCAATACTTGAGAGAGGGAAATATGGAGGAGTAAGGGCTCTAGAGCGGGCCCCACCCCTGTTTATTGCTGCACACGGCCTCATCAAACGGCGCCTGTCGTCTCCCTCCGAAACGTCTCTTCGCGCCCAGCGGCCCCGATCGCTCCACGTGTCAATTCTGCGCTGGGCCGCATCCCATCAGACGCTGCAGACCTGCATACGTCACATTAGCCAATTGACGCTCGACACGTGGACCGTCGCTTCAGTTGCAGAGTGTGCGAACTGGCGCACCTTCTTTAAATACGGAGATCTCGCCTTGATTCGCTAGCGGGAAAGACAACCGACAGCCCGAGGACCCATCCCGACAAAACCCTGGAAATGAGCTCACCTCGGGAGGCCCGGCAATCCACTCCTGACCCGACCCGCTAGCTGGTCGGGACAAGAGTGTGGGGCTATTGATGATGCTCAATATTGGCGATCTCCATGATCAGGACGCGTGGCAGGCGACGTGTCCCAGAACTCAGAAGAAAGGGCCCGCAGGGGCCGACAAGGACACCCTATATCCGACCTGCAAACACAAGCTGGCCCTCCTCAGGGCCCCCTACAAATTGGCTTCCTCGGCCCCGTAGCTCACGCCGAGCTTCCACAAGACCTGGACTCCTCGGCCTCCTCGCTCGTCCCGAGCTCCATGCCGTGGCCGTCTTCCGCGGCCCTCCGACCAAAGTCACCGCTCACAGGCGTAACCGCCGCTCCGCGAATCCTGCCATGCGCAGATTCTACGCCGGCAACATCCCACGTTCCACGCCATCAATCACCGTTAATGAGCGATCCTCTTTCTACACGGGCGTGACGTCGGGGGCGTAATTGTCGGCGAGATCCTCGCACCTGCTGCTGCGTACCACCGCCGCTATATAAACCCCCATCACAGAAGAGGTCAAGTAACCCATCATTTACTCTTTTAAGCCGTTACTCTGCTGGGATCTCATCACTAACTTGATCGTCGGAGGGTCCTTGGTGGTACCAAACCACCCCGGGACTTCTTTTCAGGTACTCGGCACCGAGCTCCTCATACCACCTCTTCCACCAAAACCCATTGAGACCCACACGTAACGGAAGATAACCACCTAAGTCCATCAGAAGATCGGCGGAAAACAACATCTGACGGAGACCCGAAAAGGACCTCCACATACCTATTTTTAAATTAAAAAGTGTTAAAAACGCCAATATTTACCCAAACCTATTAATCTAATAGAGATCTTTTTAAAATTAGCAGCTTTACCTTATCTCGCCTTATCTCATGCATTCTAACTTCAATAACTTAATTATTCAACTATAACATTATTTATCACGCAGTAACATTGTTTTATCAAATCGTAACATTATTTGTCATATATATATATATATATATATATATATATATATATGGGTTAATTTCTAAATAGTATCTCAATATTTCACCAACTTTATATTTATATAGCTTATTAATTTTTTCGCTGCATTTAGATACTCTAAAGTACAAACCGTATGGATTTTGTTTAAAATAATAATGGATTTGATGATCAATTGAAGGGAGCAAAGTATTAACGATTTGTACTTTAGGGTATATCAGTGCAGCGAATAAATCAATAAGATATATAAGTGTAAAGTAGGTGAAACATTGGGGTATTATTTAGAAATCAACCCTGTTTTTTATTCAATTTTAGAAGGTAACTGTTAATAATCCATATACTAGTATATAAATCAAGGTTTGGTTTTAAAAGAAACTCAATTTAAACTTTTAGGTTTTACCATAATTTGGAAAATTCTAGTATTAAAAAATAAATCAGGTTAAAGAAACTGTCCTGGAAACAAATTACCCAATAAATAGTTTATCTTCTTATGCTTTGTGTTTGTATGTCTTGAACTTATGATCTTCTCGTCTTCATGGTACTCTTTGAAAAGAACAAATATAAGGAGTCCACCTCCTCGCTCAGGACGTAGGACAGAGATTGGAGGCAGGCGGAGGAGAGGAGCTCGCTGGCGGTGATGCGGCGGATGTTGCGCTAGTGGGGCCTGCGGGGGCTGAGCTTTTTGGAGGAGGGGAGCTGAGGGCAGCTCGCAAACGCGAGGTCGTTCTTGGTGAAGCATTCCTCAGCTGTGGAGGCGGAGCAGACGAGGAGGACGGAGCGGGACCTGAAGCGGAGGAAGAGGACGTCGGGGCCCCACTGGAGAGATAGGCGGGCAAGGGCCCGGTGGCCGGTCTTCTTGAGGAGGAGGTGACCCGAAATTTCTCATTTGTCCAGTTGTCAAAATATACATTTGATGTTTAGTTCCATTTTCCACAACGACAATCATCATTGAAATCGTGATTACATTTTATCAAGCAAATTTTTTTTATCAAACATGCTTTTTTTTGTTTTTTGAATCTGGATATGTTTGTGATGTGTTGTATATTGGATGGATTTATATGTTAACCATTATTTAGACATACATGTGTGAGGAAATATGATGTACTAGCTTTTATGTATTTGTATGATGATACAGTGACTTGTGTTGGTGGATCACCCCTATTTATATCAAAAGAAAAAAAATCCATACATATAATACATCCGTACACACAACACACATGTACCGAGAGGATCCGCAATTTTGCCCCGAAAGCGTTAAATTATCGCCACTTCCTATTTTGAGATCGAACCCGACACTGTTCTCATGAGTGGGCGTGTCGTACCAACATGCTCTGTTGCTCCAATAAAGATTTATTAATTAAACCAATGAAACATAGAGTTTATACGGCATCATACACAGTATGCATCTTGTTCTTTTGCATAATTTAAATTGTAGCCCACAAATAAAAATTTCATCTTTTGAAAGAAATAAAATGGGCAATAAGGAAATAAATTACTTTGAATACTCTTACATGAATTGTTATCACGAACAAATATCTGTATCAGATTTCTATCAGAGACGGACTATCCGTACGTATCTATAGTATTTGTATCCTCCAATAACTACCGAAAAGGAAATGATAATGCTTATATCCGACCACGAGCATAGTTCAGTTGGTCATAACACTTCCTCTTTTGGGGAGTGTGCATGAATTAATCACCAGGAGAAGTGTGCACAATTTAATGTGTTCGGCGCAAATCCATAAGACCTCGGGATGTGTGTGCGTGATGTGTGAGTGGTTAGGCTTGCATGCCAATTCCCAATATTATTATTTTTGTCAGTCAAACCTAAATTTTAATACGGGCGCGAAATATATATATATATATATATTCCGTGCCCGTATTGAAATTTAGGTTCGATAGACAAAAATAATAATGTTTGACTTTAGTGAATACAATTTTACAATATTCATTTCATATATGTATTTGTATCCGACTTTTGTTATAATTTTCATTTTCCAATAACTTTTCATATATATATCTGAATCCGAAAACAGACTACTGGGTGCAATCTTATATCCATTATGTATCCAATCCATTTACATCCCTGGAAAATAGTTAAGAGGTAAAATAAATTGATAGCAAATAGCCAATTTCAAAGATCTGGAAGAAGAACAGCTTTAAAAAGCTTCATAATATTGTAACCTACCATAATTTTGACTGTATAAAGAAGAAAAAAATTACCTTAAGGAGATCAAGAACCAAAGATCAGCATCCATAAGCCTATTAAAAGTTTTAGTCAATGAAGATGACAAACCCACTGTCAACACATCATTTTCCAAACTTATATTAAAACAAATGTATGTATAGGTCAATAAACTAAATTAAATTCAGAAGAAGATGACATTTCTAACAATCATACTCATCCTCAAAATCTCCATCCTTTTCATCCTCAAATCTAAACAAGATTCGAATTCGAATTCCGAAAATCTCCCTCGCTCTCCACCCTCGGCCACCTCCACCACCTCTCCTTCCCCACCACCGAACCCTCCTCCACCTATCCCTCCTGTGGGGCCCCGATGCCCCCTCCTCAGCTTCGAGGCCCGCCCGGTCCTTATAGTGTCCTCTCCCTCTGCGGTCGAATAACGCTTTACCAAGATCGATGTTGTTTTCGTTAACCGTCTACGGTTTCCCAATACGAAATCGATCTCCTACAATCATACCGTCCTTGCCACACCCTCGTATGGACCCACTTTGATGATGTTGCGCCAAATACGACCACAAAGTAATAAAAAAAATCATAAAAAGAAGTAACAAATAATCAAAACAATAGAAGTAGAGCACAAACCAATCAAGACAGAAGATTTAGGTGGAAAACCCTTATAGGAAAAAATCACGGGCGAAAGAGAAGTGCTTTATTAATCGAACAAATAGAAGGATTACAATGATGGATGAATTCTCACAAAATCCCTCTCAAAACCCTAGCCATCTCTTTCTCAATGTCAGATTAACAAAGGGTTACCCAATTAAGGTTACAAACAACTATTTATAGTATAAAACAAATAGAGTAAAAATAGGATTTTCCAAAACAACCCAAAATTCGATCCAAAACGTTGAGAAACGTCTCTAGTTGTTTGAGATGGCTCATAAATGTATGAGCCAGCTCAAGAGTTATTCAGAATAACGATTTCTTCTCTGTTCACTTGAGACGGCTCATGATTAATTTGAGCCAGCTCAACCATTCTTGAGACGACGAATTCAATTGGAAGACTAATAAAGATCAAGTAGAAGAGGCAAACTCAACAAATATCCACCTTACCTCGCATTTCCTATAAAACCCCTACATAATATTGGTAATAGCTCCACCTTCTCCATAAAACCCCTAAAGGGTTCAATATGTGCGACGCACTCCAATTAAGCTCAAGCAATACTCAAACTTAACAAACGAAAGAGACTTAGTCAACATGTCAGCCGGATTATTCGTTGTGCCAACCTTCTTTACGATTATCTATTTCTCTTCAATGACATACTGAACAAACCAATACCAAATGTCGATGTGCTTCATTTTATCATGATGCATCCGGTCCTTTGGTAAATGAATCGTGCTTTGGTTACCATAATAGACTATTATGATATTTTCTTAGATACCAACTTCCGAAAATAGTCCTTTCAACCAGATTACTTCCTTAATGGCCTCAACAGCGGTCATATACTCTGCCTTCATCGTAGATAACGCTATCGTAGACTGTAACGTAGCACGCCAACTAATGTCACATCCTCCTAAAGAGAATACATTGCCGGTGATCGATCTTCGCCTGTCGAGGTCACCTGCATAATCAAAATCGCTGAAACCAACCAAAATGTCATTGTTCTTTCCAAACTCCAACCTCCCATCAGAAGTACCTCGTAGGTATCGTAAAATCCACTTCACTACTTACCAGTGGCCTTTACTTGGAGATACCATATAACGACTAACAACACTAACTGCATGTGAAATGTCAGGCCGGATACATACCATGGCATACATAATGCTACCCACCGTTCTCGGATAAGAAACATGTGACATATATTGAATTTCTTCCTCAGTTTGCGGTGATAAACGAGCTGAAAGTTTAAAATGAGCAGCCAAAGGGGTACCTACTGATTTAGCGTCTGACATGCCATAACGCTCCAAAACTTTCTCAAAGTATCGCTGTTGAAATAAGTAAATCTTTCCTTCTTTACAATCGCGCCTAATTTCCATACCGAGAATTTTCTTGGCTGCTCCTAAATCTTTGGCCTCGAACTTGGCTTTCAACTGTTCCTTAAATTTCTAAATATCAACCATATACCTTACTGCTATCAACATATGATCAACATAAAACAACAAGTATATGAAAGAACTATCGGCGAGTTTCTTGCAATGAACACAATTATCGCCCTTGCTTCTAATAAACCCAATATATCTCATGAAGGAATCAAATTTCATGTATTAACGTCTAGGCGACTACTGCAAACTATAAAGAGACTTTTCTAACAAACAAGCGTGGTCTTTCTTGCCTTCAAATTCGAAACTCTCGGGTTGGTGCATATAGATCTTTTCTACTAAATCACTATGCAAGAAAATGATCATAACATCGAGCTGCTCGAGCTCTAAATCCTGCATAGCCATCAAACCGAGTAAGACACGAATAAAGGTGTGGTTTACAACCGGAGAAAATACTTCATTGAAGTCCATTCCCTTAACCTGTGAATAGCCTTTAGTTACCATCTTCGCCTTGTATCGAGTATCTTCAACCCCTTGATCTACTTCTTTCTTTTTGAAAATCCACTTGCATCCAACTACTTTCTATACTCCTTCGGTCTTAACAAGTTTCGATGTTTGGTCCTTGTGAAGAGACTCAATCTCTTCATTCATAGCGACTAGCCAACGAGCTGACTGTCACGCCCCGCTTCTCAGTGTACGGGCAGAGAACGCGACGATGCCGCTACGTATTTACTCAGAAGTAAATACGCTAAGTGTAACTAAGCAATAAAAAAGAAATATACGCAAGAGACAAATGTAATGAAATATCAACTTTATTTATTAACATTCTTTTGTACAATACATGGAAAAGTAAATACATCTGAATGAAAGCAATGCCTAAACAGTGGCATAACAGAAATGGAAAATACTGAAATGAAATAGGTACAAGTGGTTACAGCTCTGGGTCTTCGGTGTACTGCTCAAGAGATTGGTCCCGCTTAAACCTATATTTACTAGGGTCTTTAGGGTAATTTATAGAACTTGAAGGTATTATATGTAAAAATACTTTTGTATAATTTTTATAATACACCCTAAGTATTTAATTATCATCTTTAGAGTTTTCATAGATGTAGCTTTTATACATGTGACATTTCTAGTAAAAATAACGTAATTTCATAATATAGGGTATTTAATTGTAATATTAAACTTATATGGAATTGCATGGTATTTTCATGTAAGTGATTCTTATGATTTAGAAAAGTTGGAATATTTATTTATCATAAAAATAGATATTTTAATGATACATACATACATACATATATATATATTTATATAAAAATAATTTTAATAAATTATATTTCTAGAAATCTCATTTTATTAAGATATTTGTATTTTTAAATCGTTCGAGACCGAATGCTCCTTTCGGAGATCTGCATCTCGTACTACTAAGCCCGAGGATGTGCGATAATCCGCACCATCCTGAACGGGTTCCCCAAAATGGGTTTTAGCGGCGCTTTGCAAAGATTTTTAAAAATACGTAATTTTATAGAAAATGGTTTTTATAAGTTAAACGTAGTTTTGTGTAAAACGGTATTTCCTGAATCTATATATCCCAAAAGGCATTGTGCTATGTTGCATATGAGTGTTGTGAAGAGGTAGGTCATTACCTCGTGATCAAACTAAAGGTATAGCAAGATTAATGAAGTTTTAAAGTCGAAACTATACTACATGGTATTTTACTGAAAAAGAGCGGTAAAAATTACAAAATGAAATATTTTGCAATGAAACTTATTCAACATGTTTTGTTAATAATTAATAGTCAATATGTAAGAGTTTAATATGGTTGTGTTAAGAAAAATTGAACTTATTAAAGAAAATCGAAACGGAAGTCGGATTTAACTCCGCTTCCATCGGGTTTTAGTCTTACAAAGTTTTAGTATGGAATAGAGAAGGGGGAGGAGAGACTTACAAGCTTATAGGTTAGAGAGGAGGAAGTAGGATTTGCCGGTGTGTCGTCTCGTCGCCGGAATCTCCTAGAGTCGTCGTCGGAAGTTCGTCGGCGCTTCGCCCTTCGCTAACTCCACTTATACACAAAAATTCTAGAGAGTTTTCTTGAGAGTTTGGACAGAATTGTGAGTGAGAGGGGTGTGTTTAGGAGTGGTATTTATAGGGTAAAACTAGGGTTATGGTAGGTGAAAAGTTGTGAAAGAAAAATGTATTGAATTGTATTAAAAATTGGATTTATTGGGGTTTTAAAAGGCTCTGTAATTATGCAGGTATTTTAAAGTATACAGGGTAGTTAAGAAGGCCAAAAGATAAAGAATCCAAGAAGACAACTCGGCGATCCGGGCTGAATCGGCCGGCGGCGGCGGCCGAGTCAGGCCGAGTCGGCCCCGAGCTTGACGCCACGTGTCCGCCGTCGGTTGGTGATTCTCCTGGGTCAGTTTGTTTTACATGTGACTTTTGGTTTTACGGGTTTAGCACGTGTAGAATCTTGTAATTCTATAAATATTAAAAGAAAACAATATTAAAAATAATGTGGGTGATGTGATTTGAACTCTGGTGCTTTAGTTCAGCAGTGCAAGGTCTTACCAATGAGCTACTAGCTTCTTCTTGCTATTAAAAAGCAAAACAAACTTATAACTTATGATCAGGCAAAAGTACCCCTTTCTGTATTTTTTGTAAAAAAAATGTACAGAAAGTTTAGGGTTGTTACATTCTACCCTCCTTATAAAAATTTCGTCCTCGAAATTTATAAAAGGAAAGTGTAACGGATTCAAGTAAAGTTTGGTGACTGAAGTACTGATAGTGTATGAATAATAACAAAGTGATACAATGGTTTGAAAAGGTTGAAGAGAATTACCAGGGTTATTCTGGCCAACTGTCTCAGCTTCTACGGCCGCTAAATTGTAAGCCTGGTGTCTCGGCACGTTTCTTCGTGCATGCTGGTATATCACAGGTTATCGAGGTAAAGGTGGTCCAGGTGGAGGTGGTGCGGGAAGAGCTAACCGAATAGGTGGAGCTTGGATAGCTGGTCTAGCCGCAGAATTAGGATTAGCTCGATTGTGTGGGCAAGTTCCTATGGTATGTAAGGATGATCCACATATCAGGAAAAGATCGTTTGCTCATCGGCAATCTTCCATCAGATGTCTAGCTCTCTTGCAGTAGGTACAAAAGGCTAGTCTGGGCCTGTTGATTGGTACTCCCGGTCTCCTTGGTACAAATGGTGGTCCTGACGAGGCTCCTCCTGTCATCTGGTTGACAGGGCACTTAACTCCTGCAGACTGAGGTCTACCCCTCACTTTTACCACTGCCTCATAATGACGGGCAGCTTTCAGAGCCGATTCATGAGTCGGAAAATCTCCTGTGTCCAGTGCAGCCTGGATCTCCGAATCCAAACCTTGTTGAAATCGACGGGCTCTGATCTCATCCGTCGGTATCAGGTGTGCCGCAAACCTGTTACGGTCTTGTGTTAGCTGTGTAGTATGTGATATAAAGTCGAACATTGAGACATATCTTACCGACTGAGCATGGTGAACTCAGCGTCATATTCATCTACTGACTTGGTCCATATTGAACCTTGTTTCAGATGGATGAACTGCTGTTCCATGCCGAAGTGGGCAGTCTCAGGGAAGTACTTTGCATCGAACATGTCGCGGAAAGTCTTCCATTCGATGGGTTGATCAAGACGGCTTTCTTCCGCCTTCCACCAAACCCGTGCATTGTCCGTGAGCTGCAACTTTGCAACACGAACCCAAGCTATCTCTGGCACTTGTGCCGCTGCCAGATTATCTTCGATACTCCGAGCTCATTCCTCAGCTTC
Organism: Agapanthus africanus; assembly: GCA_030015575.1. Lineage (NCBI taxonomy): Eukaryota > Viridiplantae > Streptophyta > Magnoliopsida > Asparagales > Amaryllidaceae > Agapanthus > Agapanthus africanus. The sequence goes on from JASDDO010000008.1 coordinate 402,108,402, forward strand.
TAGAGGGCTCTCCTTTCCTGAGAACTGTTTGGGGTGCAAAACTCTGAATTGCTTCACCCCATGTGCTTTTGCCTCTGGACGGCTCATTAAAAGCGCAGTCTGCTGCTGCTGTCCTTCCAGGAGGCTGCGGATCGCCTCAAGCAGAACCGTCTGCTCATTGATCGGAGCAGGGACGGCGGTGTGATTGGTAGTGGTGGTGGAGTGTTGTTGAAGTTGGTGCTAGTGTTATTTGGGGAATCCATAACCTTGAATGAAAATTTTGGGTTATGACAGATTCAAAATATATGATTCAAAAAATATGAAATTGTAAGATTTAAGGAATATGAATTGTAAAGAATATTGTAGTTGCTGGTTCTTGTGTTATATTGCTTAGGTTTTTCACGCAGAATAGAACTGCATGGTAGTGTTCCATACAGCTCTAACCTGCATGGGCTACCAACAAAACCTGTCACGTCCCGCTTCCCAACGTACAGGCAGAGGACACGATGAGGCCGCAACGTATTTACTCAGAAGTAAATACGCTAAGCGTAACTAAGCAATAAAAAAGAAATATACACAAGAGACAAATGTAATGAAACAACAACTTTATTTATTAACATTCTTTTGTACAATGCATGGAAAAATAGATACATCTGAATGAAAGAAATGCCTAAACAGTGGCATAACAGAAATGAAAAATACTGAAATAAAACAGGTACAAGTGGCTACAGCTCTGGGTCTTCGGTGTACTGCTCAAGAGATTGGTCCCGCTTAAACCTATGTTTACTAGGGTTCTTAGGGTAATTTATAGAACTTGAGGGGGTTATATGTAAAAATACTTTTGTATAATTTTCATAATACATCCCAAATATTTAATTATCGTCTTTAGAGTTGTCATAGATGTAGCTTTTAGTGAAAATAACCTAATTTCATAATATAGGGTATTTAATTGTAATATTGAACTTGTACGGAATTGTATGGTATTTTCATGTAAGTGATTCTTGTGATTTAGAAAATTTGGAATATTTATATTATCATAAAAATAGATATTTTAATGAGACATATATATATTATTTATATAAAAATAATTTTAATATATTATATTTCTAAAAATCTCATTTTCTTAAGATATTTGTATTTTAAAATCTTTCGAGACCGAATTCTCCTTGCGAAGATCTGCATCTCGCACTACTAAGTCCGAGAATGTGCGATAATCCGCACCATCTTGAACGTGTTCCCCAAAATGGGCTGTAGCAGTGCTTTGCAAAGATTTGTAAAAATACGTAATCTTGTAGAAAACAGTTTTTATAAATTAAAGATGGTTTTGTATAAAACGGTATTTCCCGAATTTATATGTCCCAAAAGGTATTGTGCTATGTTGCATATGAGTGTTTTGAAGAGGTGGCTCATTGCTTTGTGATCTAACTAAAGGTATAGAAAGATTAATGAAGTTTTAAAGTAGAAACTATACTACATGGTATTTTACTTAAAAAGGACGGTAAAAGTTACAAAATGAAATATTTTGCAATGAAACTTGTCCAACATATTTTGTTAATGATTAATAGTCAAGATGTAAGAGTTTAATATGGTTGTGTTAAGGAAAATTGAATTTATTAAAGAAAACTGAATCGGAAGTCGGATTTAACTCCGCTTCCGTCGAGTTTTAGTTTTACAAAGTTTTAGTATGGAATAGAGAAGGTGGAGGAGGGACTTACAAGCTTAGAGGTTAGAGATGAGGAAGAGGAGGAAGTAGGATTTGCCGGTGCGTCGTCTCGTCGCCGGAAGCTCCTAGAGTCATCGTCGGAAGTTCGTCGGCGTTTCGCCCTTCGCTAACTCTACTTGTACACAAAAATTCAAGAGAGTTTTCTTGAGAGTTTGGACAGAATTGTGAGTGAGAGGTGTGTGTTTAGGGATGGTATTTATAGGGTAAAACTAGGGTTAGGATAGGTGAAAGGGTGTGAAAGAAAAATGTATTAAATTGTATTAAAAATTGGATTTATTGAGGTTTTAAAAGGCTCTGTAATTGTGCAGGTATTTTAAAGTATACAGGGGAGTTAAGAATGCCAAAAGACACAGGATCCAAGAAGATAACTCGGCGATCCAGGCTGAATCAGCCGGCGGTGGCGGCCGAGTCGGCCCCGAGCTCGATGCCACGTGTCCACCGTCGGTTGGTGATTCTCCCGGGTCAGTTTGTTTTACATGTGACTTTTGGTTTTACGGGTTTAGCACGTGTAGACTCTTGGAATTCTATAAATATTAAAAGAAAACAATATTAAAAATAATGTGGGTGATGTGATTTGAACTCTGGTGCTTTGGTTCAGCAGTGTAAGGTCTTACCAATGAGCTACAAGCTCCTTCTTGATATTAAAAAGCAAAACAAACTTATAACTTGTGCTCAGGTAAAAGTACCCATTTCTGTATTTTTGAAAAAAATTGTACAGAAAGTTTAGGGTTGTTACACTGACTCATCGGATGAGATAGCTTTTTGGTAACTCATAGGCTCGCTACTATCAAATGTCTCTGCAACGGACATCGCATACGTCACTAGATTATCGTATACTCTCGGGATCTATACATGGAAATGTATGTTGTCAAGTGTCTTTCAGGACAAAGGGGTTGGTACTCTTATTTCATTCAGGGTTACCTATGAGTTCTCTGGTTTTAGACACACATTCGTAGTAATGCAAGGTCTAAAGATTTTGAGAAGTTTGTAGATATAAGAATAAAATAAAGAACCATACGTTGGAAGTATCGGGATTCTTCGAGCTGATCGAAGATGTTGATACTTATGCTATGTATTCCATCATAGTATTGAAAACTTGGTTCTCTCACAAGTTACTCATCCGTGAACGTGCTTCATGATAAATAATGTTGTATTGGCCCATTTCCATTAGGTAATATGCACTGGAAACAGCTGCATGATATTTGAATATGATTCTATCTAAATTAGTGTCTTGATTCTATATGGACATAAAATGGTTACATATCTTGAGATTGTTAAGATATGGAGTTATCTGGTTTCTGTTTAAGAGCAGAATCCAGACAAACTCGAGGCATGCTTCGGTAATGGTAGTTTGTGGATTATCCCAAGCATTCGCTAGGATTTTGTTTCTACCATTTTCAAGATCAATGGTTACATTGTTCTTGACTCGCCACCATTTTATAAAAGGATCTTTTTGCAAAAGAAACTAATGGAAGTATGGTAGAATTGGAAGTAATTCCAGAACCACAAACGGTTACCAAAAATTTAGTATGACATAAGGACTTAATTAGACTTGACAAACCGTTAGCCACTCCGTAGATTTTAGTAGGTGACCTCAGACACTCGAGAGACACTTCAGTTTCCTCGTAGATGGTGACAGGGAGGTCAGCATCATGGTGATGATGGCCATACTAGTTATCAACAGGTCATAGGAAGCGGTAACGTCCAGATGACCAGATGCTTCAGATCTAAGATGGACTCCATGCACTTCAGCAAATTATGGATTTTGGATTTTTCTGGATGCTCCTAAAGGGGTAAAACCCATTAGGAGGAAGTAGATCTTTCGAGATCTGTGCAGGTGGAAATATGCTAACCAAATAAGGACGGATATGACTTGGCACTGCTATTCCCCCTACTTGTTATCAGCAGGTCATAGGAAGTGGCAACTTCCAAGTGACCAGATATGTAACGACTCCAATATTATTATACCTTCGTGTTTTCTTTCTTTAGTAAAATATTGTATTTATTTATTCTTAGTGTTTTTCCGTATATGTTTTTCTCTATTAAATATATTATTTTATTATTCCATCTATTTCCCAAACTCATTTCTTTAAACTAAATCTTAACCTATTTCAAATTAAACGCAAGATCTGACCCAGCCCATAACTCAAATCCAATCTCATTTTCCTTTTCTTTTATAAAATTGTGAGCCCAAAATCCCACTTTCTTTTTAAGCAACAACATATATTTAATTCTTATTAAATATGTGCATGAATAACCTTGTAACTCATTGGTTAATTTCTTGCATTGTTATTCCATAGGTCACATGTTCAAATCCCCATTCTTGCAACAATTTTTATCTAATTTTTTAAAACTTCCTCGTAACCTATAAAGTAGACCTTTCATTTTCTTTAACTTCCAAATGAGTGGACATCCTTTCAATTTAATTTTTACTCCCAAAATGAATTCATAATAAATTAAAATTATTATGAAGAGTTTTTATCACTATTAAACATATTTTAATATCTCTTTTAATACAAATAACACTCTCTTCTTCATCCTATCTTAGCCATTCTCTCTTTATCAATTCTAATTTTTTCCTTTGGTGATTTGGAGAAGCATCAATTTCCTTAAGCTTTCGAAGTCTCGATCAAGTCGAGACTTTCTTTACCAATCGGCAATATGGTTGTTATACCGTATTGCAAGACCCGTAAGTCCCTTCTATCGTTTTCTACCTCCATCTTTTTCTCTTTATCTTTCTCTTATGATATTACCATGAACCGAATCTCGTATCATATCATAGTTCTTAAATGAATAAAAATATTGTTACATATATAAATATTGAAAACACATCAAAACACACACATATAGATATATAATTCCGATTAGACTAATGATTGCCTCTTATTCAACTTACGTTGTCGTTTAATTGAATTATAAGTTTCCTTCATGACTTGCATATAGATTTACCCTAATTAATAATACAATAAAGCTAGAGAAAAATGATATGGTATGATATACATTCATATATAAGTTCTTAGGAAAATAAGTATTGTATCAGTTTTGTCGCTATTAGCAATTCATATATTAAGATTGCGGAGACCAATTAGTATATTTCGTTTGTCACTGTATTTTAAATTACTTTATTTAAATTTTATAAAAGAAAATAAAGTTACGAATAAATACCTTGGTTTCATCATTCTCACATATGACATATCAATACATTTACCTTTAAAATAATTTTTAGAAATTAATTTTTACTTCTGGAAATTTTAAGAAATTTATCTCAGATAGAATATATTTTTTTTACACCCTGTAAAATTTTAGATCGAATCTCTTAACGGTGTAGTAATTATATCGTTTTTATTCATCGTTCGTAAAAACAGAAAACTGCATTTATCGGTCAACTTCTTAGATATAAAACTCGGTCTACCGTTATCCAAATTGAGAAAAATCAAGTGTTTTAGACATCTACATCGAAGGATATAGATTTTATTATTTTTAATTTTTTACTTAATACAGACGTAAAATATAGAAAACTACGTTACAATATTTAGTGACGGATCTGGACAGAATTTGTTCTGATTCGCACATTGTTTTTAAATAGAACATAACTCGAACTCCCGATATCCGTTCGTGACAAAATTTAGATGTGTAGATGTACAATTGATATAACTATAATTTCTTTTATATTATATTACTTAGAAATGCATGAAACATCCCGATATAGGCTTTGTAATACAATATATAGTTGCTGTCCAAAAATTTGAATTTCTGTTTTAAATAATGATATTAAAATTATCATAAGTAGAGATTCAGAAATCCAAATCGCGCGAATCTTGGTGTTTTGGATAACTATATCGAAATACCTATAATTTTCTAATAATCTTCGTAATCTGAAACCTGATTGAGCCAAACTGTATTTTAAAAATGTGTGACGGTGCTGAACGGATTCTGATCCGTTCGACGATACGAAAATGGGTATATTTCCCAAACCGGAAGTCGTATTTAGGTGCAAATGGAACTCACGCATACAAAACACATAGAGCTATATTTTTTTTATTATATTCCGCATTCTTTTGACTTGATTAATTACTCGTACATAACACTTCTTTACAACATTTTTTATGGTCGTTACTTGAATAACATATTTGCCTCATTTCATGCTATTCAAACATGTATACCTTGTTCTTTTTCTTCTGATCTCTGAATTGTCGCATGTACATGAATATATAATTAAATATTATATGTTTGACTTGAATCTATTATATGATATACTAGACTTGACTTTGAACCTTAACACTTAAACTTAATACTCGAATATCCAAATATGAACTTGACTTGACCAAACCATGAATATAACTTGATATAAACTTGACATTAATACCTGAATACATGATTACAATTTGAACATGAACTTGTACATTTTTTTATATTCATGGATTCGGCTAGGACCTGTAAATTTGACCTATACAGCACAATACACGGGGATAATGGGGTAGATTGGTACGGAACGTATATCATCGCACGAGAGGTCACTTAAAAGATACCTACATGAATTCATGTGCCGTTGTCCCGTGGGTTATGACGGGGCCATAGTCCACAGGGTAAGATGGACTCCTCTCGTATACATGAATACTTTCTTTATCAAACTACAAACAACCATATTAGAATAGAATAACCATATTCATAGAATTGTCATGCTTATATACCTTCCATGCTTATATACTTATTTTCTAAGCTCATGTTACACTGCATGTTATATAGAACTGTCATGTTACATAGAATTGTCATGCTTAATTATTAGTGTTACTCGTTCACAGCTTAATGACAATAGTTCTTAATTTATACACTTGTCATTATCATTTCTATACTTATCCTTTTTTGGGACTTACTGAGCGTTAGTTTGCTTACGACATTCCTTTCTATTTTTTTATATGGAATGTTCGTCAGGAGGACCGGACTCTCAGGAGATCGAGCCTAGCCAGGAGGACTTGGACCAGCTTGCGGCACAGCCTGACTTCTAGTTCCTTATACTCACTTTCCTGTATGCCATTGTCTAAGCACTGTTTTACTCATTGTATCTTTTCTTTTCAAACAACTGTATGTAAAGATGAGTGTAAAAAAAGTTGCCGTTTTATTTTATATCACTTGTCATTTTTGTACATTTTTATATATTACTTAATTACGCTTAACGTATTTATTTCTTAGTAAATACGTTGCGGCCTGCCACGTCATTGTTTCCATCTACTCGGAAGTGGGGCGTGACAAAATATTTCATGCCCGAGATGGAATCCATGCACTTCAGCAAGTCATGGATTCTGGACTGTGCTGGGTGCTCCTGAAGGGGTAAAACCCATTAGAAACAAGTAGATCTTTTGATATCTGTGCAGGTGGAAAGATACTTACCTACTAAGGCTAGACTTGTTGTAAAGAGTTTTCATCAAATACCTGTTATGGATTTCGATGTGACTTTACTTCAGTGTCTATGCTGAAGTGTTGGATATGTATGCCTTAGAGGCCATTATTGTATAGTACTAGTTTGTATAATACATTTGGAAGCTTGGGATATATACACGGATTTACGACAGTCTTGCTCGATATAGTAGTATGCTACTTGGTTTGTTTCTACCTTAATATGTGTATATGTTTCTTTTAACATATCGCTAATACATATTGATGGAGCCCTTATGATCTTTGCTTGACTATCGGCGTTGTGATGGCGATCACACTAGTGGGGGCTGGGTAGTCTATAAGCACATCCTTATTTTGGTCCCTGGTCATAGGATTATCGAGACAGGGCATCGATACTCCAGAGTAGACTGGTGCATACGCTTCTTATCCCAGCAGGGGAGATGGTCTGTCCCACAACCATCAGTATGTCGTACTGGAGATAGTATGCAGGTGCTCGTTAGGTTATGAGTACACTGGACAGGACTCGTCGGGAATTGTTGGTTGGTATTATACCTATCGTCAGTTAACAGTTCCTAGGTGACATGAGTACAGCTTAGTCCGTTGACTTGACACTGTCACTTCGCCTCGAGTGTGTTCCCACTGTTCTTAGATTACCACCCTACCACGGCTCTATTGAGTCGTGCAAACAGGTAGTAGTTGGGTGCAGTCCCGAAGCACTTAGAGGCAGTAACGGTTAGACAAGATCCGTCTCTCCCGGTATTGACAGTTGATATCGCGCTGTGTCTAGGAGAGCCATTACACATAGTCGTCCCTGGCCAGCGCAAGCGAGATTTACTGGTAGTGTTTCCAATAGTTTCTCAAGGTGTTCTGGGCTATACTCCGACACGACTTGTACTGCTATTAGGGGTCTGACGTTTACCATCCCCCTAGGCCCAACATGCGATACTCTTAGACGAATAGACCGGACTGTACGGAGATTGTCACATTCAGGCTCAGTAGGAGTTCGGATGGGTTCACATCATCGGTCTTCTTATCGGCATCTACCTGGGGACTGTTATGTACAGCTAGTACCGCTTGCGGCCTGTGGTTAAACCCACTGCCAGCGTAGTGTCGAGTCTTTAGAGTCCCACACAGAGGGTTGGTCGCATTTGGGTAAAACAGAGTAGAGGTCGCATGGTTTTGCGACGGGGTTCGTTCACATCCGCGCACTTGTACACGTTTTGGTGTCCGGGCAGTTATTACTAGCGGGATTTGGTTTAAGCCGGATCCTAGTATTTGTTTTGGGATTGGTTTTGTCTCATTGTATTCATGTTTCTCGGAACACGGATGCGGGTGTGTATGCACAGTTGACAGAGGCAGAGGAATCTCATTAGGGTTTTTGACCGTTGACTTTTTCTAAACCCTAATGAGAATGAGAAATATGATTAATAATATTAATTAAGGATAATTGTGCCATGGTTGAGGTTGGGTTGACCATTTGAATTTTGTTGACCATTTGACCATGATGATTTCTTTTGCAATGATGCTTTTTGAAGCTTGCAATTAGTATTAAATGTGAAATGATAATGGTCATATCAAATAACCATCACAATTTTTCTAATAATTATTATTATTCTCATATTCTTTCATATGAGAGCATGGTTGTAATTTTTTCTTCTGATTCTCTCTTACTCATTCTCTCTCTTGAAAAAGCTCTCCCTCTTCCTCTCTCAAAGCTCTCTTGTTTCATGTGTTGAAAAGCATGAGTTTTGTGAGATAAAACCATCAAGACAACTCTCTACTCATTCTAGGGTTCTTAGTCTAGCAAGCCAAGCACTCTAGTTACCTCTTGGTTGAGGTAAGAGCTCAAGGTAGAGGCCTTCGGGTGGATCTTTCTTCGGCAAAGAGAAGACGAAGAGGAGGAGCCGTCTACACCACTCCAAGGAGCTAGCAACAAGGAGGACCACAACAAGAAGAGAATGAGTTCAAGAACTAGGTATAATTTTCTATCATAGTAGATAGAACTCTATTCTTTTGCTAGTTAGGTTTATGGTAAAGATCCCGGTTAAAGTTTATTCTAGCGCTAAGTTCGTTATCGCTACGAAATTTTTGTTCCGCATTTGGCCACGGAAGTTGACCGGGGTGCTAGTGTAACCCTTCATGGTATCAGAGCCTACCCATAAACCTTACTAGCTAGTTTTGCACAAGGTTAAAATCTCGATTGACAAATTTTTCCGAATCACGAATCTATGTTCATGAGCTTGCTGTCGATTTTCGAAGTTGTCCTAAAATTTTTCTGAGCATCTTAGAATTACATGCATGCGAAACTATAGCTACAGAAAAAATTTGGGGGCCTAACTCCAAAATTCCGCCGCGGAAAGTGAGAAGAATGGCGCATTTGGGGCTCTAGTTCATGAAAATATGATATTTGTAATATATGGTTTTGGCCCAGGTTTATTTGAGTGCTGGATTTGCCTTTAGGTCCAATTTGGAAAAGTTTAGTCGATCGAAATTTTAAAAATGTGTATTTTACAGTACATTCACTTTTATCTGTGACCGGGAATGTCACTTGATCGGTAAAACTCGTCTGATTGCTATATGTTCTTTTAGACGGGTTTTGCGAACGTGACATTCGCGTTGATGTTGTGTGCTTGTTCTGTGTTTGTGGTTGGATAGTCGTGATGGATAGCAAGTGTTGCAATGTTTGTAGTACAGTTTAAATTCATTTGTAAATTTGTTATTGCGGGGCGAACGTCCGACATGTGGACTGCCGTCTTTGCCGGGTTGTATATTTTTTTGGGCACGACCGGGTTGAGGTCGATGTCACCGTTTGTACATATTATTTTCTTTTTCTGTACTAGGATTACCCCACGGTGGAGTGCACGAATAGCCGGGTTCTAGAAATGCAGCAAGCCCGTATCTCATGGCGTTGAGACGGAGGAGGCTTCTTTCTCGTAGAGTTGAGAAGGAGGGGGGCTTCATTCTAGAATTGGCGGGCTATTCGCCGTACTCGTAGGGGGTACAAGTTTTCATTGCATAGGCTATCCACACGACAGGGAACGTCGGGTTTTATTTGTGGCTCAAATGAAACCCGGGGCTCCAAGATTATCCACCATTCTGTATTGTTGGCTGCGTTTCCGTGATGTTGTTTACTGTCATGCCTGGGACGAATGTCGTATATACTTATATATATACTGGTAGATGTTGTATATGTTTTACACCCGCGCTAGTCCAGCCCCCGCTCTGTCGTTAGTTAAGTAACCTAACGGGTGATGACGGGCCCAGTGGCGAATGCGGATGGCATATACGTACATCGTATTTTCGTTCTTTTCTGGTGTGGTAGGTTACATTGATGGGACAACATTAATTTGATTAATGCAAGTAAAATAAACCTAAAAAGATGTTATTGGAACCAAGTTTTAAAAACAGTCATTACAGACGTTCTCTTTTGCTTTGCACAGTGGTATTCAGTTTGGAATATCCAGCACCTCATTCGACGAGGCAAAGGCCGAGATCCCTTCACCGGGAGTGACCCCTTGAGTAAAAGTTTTCATCAATGTAATAACTTCACTATAGTCGATTATTCTTTCTTTGCATCGTGGTATTCAGTTTGGAATATCCTGCACCTCATTCGACGAGGATAGAGCCGAGATCCCTTCACAGGGAGTGACCTCTTTAGCAAAAGTTTTCGCCATTATATATTTTAAAAAGGTTATCAGGTTTCTTCAACGATATCAAGTTCATTACGTTAACGGGTTTTCGCCAAAACCCAGCCGTAGCCCTCCGTCATTTCGGATTGGTACTGCTTAGTATTCGTGCTACGTATTTCGTGCTCAGCCGAGGCGTAGTGTACGGTAGCTATATAATATTTTTCTGTAGCATATAATGCGATTGGTTGGGACAGTCATGCCGTCATTTTGGCTCAGTCAAGGACTCATACGGGTAGGTCTAATGCAATCAAGATAATGACGGGTTGAACTTGACTAGGATCCTTTGATATGTTGGCTCAGTCAAGGTCACTTGGGTCCTAGGGGTAAAAACTACATCGGGAGTTTCAAACATACAGGAAACTTGCAGATTTAGCATACCTTCTGGAGTGTGGTGACTAGAGCGGATTCCATCTAGGTCATCACACAATGATAGTTGGATCCCGATCCCACTGATGAGTTGGATTACTCTCGGGAGATTATTTCACTTAACAATCAATGCTATAAACCAAGTAGGTGTCTAGAACGGTATTAGCGGGGCTACGCCTCCAGGGAAAAGAGGTTATATAATTAAGGAACTTCACGAAAGTACTGGAACACCTCCCTCGAAGTACCAACACTAGCCTGGCTGAAAGGTTAAGCAAGTATTGTGACGTGCGATTAATCCTGACTAATTCTTCTTTTAAAGGTTTGAAGAAGAATTTGAGGAAACAGTGGGAGCCATCCTGGTTAGATAAATTGATAAACCAATCTAATCTTGCAAGAGAGCACGCTGAGTGTTCCTTTTCTCTCTCTCCAGGTAGCAACCATTTCACGCCCTAATCAAGATAATAAAATGTATCACTTGACCAATCCGAATTCTTATTCGGGGTTGAGGAACATCGGTTTGGCTCTAACTTATGATGGCAATCGTAAGTATGAGCAAGGGAAAGAAGATTGTATGGATTCCAAGGAGACCCAGTTGAAGAAGAAGCATAGTTTTGCATCTGCTTCAGGTGTTCTTGTCATTGAGAACTGCTTTTCGGTCAGCCCTACCTCCTGGGTACTTGATACCGGATCAGGATCTCATATCTGTAATTTATTGCAGGGACTGAGAAAAAGTTGGAAAGTTGCACCTGGTGATATGTCCCTCAGGGTAGGGAATGGAACACTAGTTAATACTGCAGCCGTCGGTGAATATCACCTAGTGTTGCCAAATGACAATACTATGATTTTGAATAATTGCTACTATGTATCTTCCATGGTTTGCAACATTATATCAGTTTCTTTACTCGATAAAGATGGATATAATTTTGTTCTTGATAGAAATATCATGAACATTTACCTTGATAAGGTACTGGTTACAGAAGGTACACTGTGTAATGGTATCTATGTTCTAAATCAGAATATAGTTCTCAATATACAAAACACACGCAAGAGAAAGAGTTCAGATACGAACGAATCCTACTTACGGCATTGTAGACTTGGACATATCGGAGAGAAAAGACTAAGTAGGTTGCATAAATATAGACTCTTGGATACGTTCGAGTTTTCATCTTATGAAACTTGTCAGTCTTGTCTCAAAGGAAAGATGACCAAATCTCCATTCACCGGACATGGAGAAAGAGCAACAGAGCTCTTGGGACTCATACACAGTGATGTATGTGGTCCGATGTCTATACATGCAAGGGGTGGGTTCTCGTACTTCATCACATTCACTGACGATCTCTTTAGATTCGGATATGTGTATCTTATGAAACACAAATCTAAAGTTTTTGAGAAATTCAAGGAATTCAGAAACGAAGTAGAGAACCAGACTGGCAAAAGTATCAAAATACTCCAATCGGATAGGGGAGAGGAGTACTTAAGCACGGAATTCCTAGATTACTTAAAAGAGAATGGAATTCTCTCTCAGCTTACTCCTCCTTATACACCACAGTACAACGGTGTATCGGAGCGGAGGAATCGTACCCTATTGGATATGGTTCGCTCCATGATGAGTAGTGCCGAGTTGCCTCTTTCATTTTGGGGACATGCGCTTTTGACAGCGGCATATCTCTTGAATGATGTTCCGTCTAAATTAGTGCTTAAGACACATGTTTACCCCAATCAGAGCAAAGCTCTGTTCAAATTCCGAGGCGGGAGATGAAGCAACGCTTCATCTTCCCCCAATCAGAGCAAAGCTCTTCTTTGAAAATTTAAAATTTAATAAATGAAGCAACGCTTCAGATTATTTGCGCTGCGCAACACGCTACGTGTCAGGCGCAGATGCATCAGCGCAGCGCCCAAGGCAACGCGCCCAATCAGAGCAAAGCTCTATTTTAAGCAAAATTAAAAGAAGCAACGCTTTAGTTGCGCAAGCACTGCGCTGCGCGAAACGTGTTAGCGCAGATGCGCTGGCGCAGTTGCGCTGCGCTGTGCGCTGCGCGACACGTGTCACGCGCTGGGCATCTGTGCCAAACAGAATTAAAATTCTAAGAAATCTTATCTGTTCTTGTTAAAATAAGAAGATTTTCTTCTGCAAAGCAGAATCCCTTGGATCAAAGATCCAACGGTGGGGAAAATTCCCCAAATCACTCAGAGAAAGATCTCTTCAACAAAATTAACAAATTTATGGGCACTATAAAAGAGACCCCATACCTCAATTCAAAGGGAGGAACATCAACATTTTCTTGAAAAAAGTCAAGAGCTTCAAACAGAGAGAGAATTCTGAGAAAATTTCAAAGAAAAAGGTAAATACCTTCACGAGAGAAAAGAAATCTCTTTTAATAAATCATTGATGTAACAACTCCAATTTTGTATACCAAAAATTTGCTTTAAATATAGTGTATACTTGGAGTATTAATGTTGCTGGAAACAATTTAAGTATCTAATTCCTTACAATAATTACAAGAAGAAGCTTGTAGCTCATTGGTAATACCTTGCACTGCTAAACCAAGCCACCGGAGTTCAAATCTTATGCCCCACATTATTTTTGTATTTATTTTGTTTTATTTTTTTTGGAAGTCAACGGTAAAAAGGCCATAACTCCCAAAATATGTACTGGACAACAAAAAGTAAAAATACCAAGTTGTTCCTCAGGAAAACCCCCGGCCATTGGACCCTTGACTCGGCCCGACTCGGTGCCGCCGGCCGGCGACTCGGCCGACTCGGTCCGGCACCGCCGGCCGGACTTGGCCGGACGGCCGAGTCACCAACTGAGAAAAGTTGGCTCTTGACTTGGTCAACCCTCTTGCACACTTATTATACCTGAATCGGTTTTGATTTGGCCAATAAATCCCTTTTTTTCCTAGGTTTAATGATTTTTAATATATTTTTAATGTTTTTTTATATATTTTTTAAAATATTTATTAATCCAAACCCTAACCCTAGCCTAGCCCTATATAAAGACCCATATCCTCTACCTTTTCCCCTCACAACTCTAAGTCCACTCTCTCAAATTCTCGAGAACTCGGTACGAAGAGCGAGAAGCGAAGCGCTGCCGAAATCGACGACGGATTCCGGCGACCGGATCAGGACCTTCGCGACGTTTTCAACGAATCGACAACCACCACGACCTCTAGCTTCCTTAGCTTGTCCAATCGTAAGTCCCACCTTCTTATATCTCTCTTTTCGGTAATGTAAAAATACGACTTTTTGGAACCCGACGGAAATCGGATAAACCGATTTCCGATTCGGTTTTTCTCTAAATTTCTACTTGTCACCTAATACATATTATCTACCCATATGCTTGTTGACTATTAATCACCCATAAACCAATTTAATCAAACTTTTTCACATGAAATGATAACTTCTTTGCAAAACCGTATTCTTTTCATAAAAATACCATGAAGTTCATTTTTCTTAGTTTAATTAATTCCCTCACTCCTAAATAGGTTTATCTTGATCACTAAACTTGTAGAACCCACTTTGAATGAAATTTCACACATAAAATGATAACGTTTCCGAATACCGTATTCTTGCGCTATAATACCTTTAAGTTTAACATAGCATGTTTTACCTTTAAACTTCACCAAAACTTAATACAAGTCACGGGGTAATGACCTACCCCTACACACACTCAATATAACCCTAATTGATAAATGTCAAAATACAGAATACGGAATTACATGACTTTTTCACTAAAATACCATAATCTTTATAACTTTTATTTAAAGTTTTAAGCTGTAAACTTTTTAGATAAAATATTTTAATAAAATATAAACACGATTGGTCATGGACATCATCGTTTATCTAAACTGTCTTGTGGTGTCTAGGCTAGACAAGTGAGCTTGAGTAACTTTAAAAGGCCCGTTTCACGATTCGTGAGCGGATCCCTCCCTCCTCACTTGTACTTACCTGGCCGCAATTGACGGTGAAGAGGCGATTTGAGGCTTCTAATGACTCATCGTTTAGACCTTAGAAATCGGCTAGTTGGTTTAGGAAACCCTAATAACTAAAAATACGGAAAACTATACTTTTGCAAATAAATACCCTATATTAATAAAACCGTTTTCCCAAATGAAAAGTATTTATAAACCAAGCAAAGCGCCGCTACAACCCACTTTTGGGGAACCTGTTAGGGAAAGTACGGTTTATCGTGCACCCGCAGGCTAGTAGTACGAGATTCAGACCTCCGCAAGGAGCATTCGGTCTCGAAAGGTTTAAAATACGATATTTAAGGAAAATGAGATTTTTAAAGATAAAATACTCATTTAAAAATTATTCATGTGTTAATATATATATAATTATCATTTTAACACCTATTTTATCCTAATATAAAGTTTCCACATTTTTCTAAAAATTACAAGATTAAAAGTTACACTAAAATACCATGAATTTCAGATAAAACAAATAATACTTTTATTAGGATATATTCACTAGAATAACACAAATAAAATTCACATTCATTATAACAATTAAAGACGAATATTAAATACTTGAGGTGTATTTTGAAAACTATACAAAAGTATTTTTACATAAAACCCCCTCAAGTTTCACAAATTACAATAAGGCCCCTAGCTAATATTGAACTTCAAATTCTTTTCTTATAGTCTGACTCGGGTTAGAGTCTGACTATTCTTGACTCGAATATGATTCAAGTCAATCTATATGCTTTTATATTCCAATACAATTTGAATACATGAATCCATGAACCCAGTTAACAATATATTCCTTTTTGACTGAATCAAACCATGGATATTCATCCATTATCCTGATATTCCATTTACCTGATTATACAGTTGCAACATGTCTACTGATATCATGGTTTTGGTCAGTCAACAAACTTACATATTCCAATACTACAATACTGTTAAAACATTATGGGGTTTAAGAGGTAGATTGGTACGGAAGATGTTAAAGGTGGCACGAGGTGGTCAGATTAAGACACCTAACCTGAATCCTGTTGCTGTTGTACCGTGGCATAACGGTTCCTTGTATTTTCTATTTGCCTTGATCTCTAGCATATAGAGATCCCCCTCGTATACACTGGCATCCTTCTGTACCAAGCTACAAATAACAGCGTTACACAATGTTCCATAATATTCAACATTATAATACTTTAGAAAATACTGTTACTCTATCATTCTCATTCTTCTTATTCTTTTGGGACTTACCGAGCGACCTGTTCGCTGACGAAATTCTATCTCTTTCTTCTTTGAATGTCGTCAGGTGAGTTGGACCAAGTTGAGATCGAGCCCACCGGTGAAGATTTGGAGCAATTTCAGGCAGACCCAGAGCTCTAGATAATTGTACCTTGTTCTTCCAGTTTATTTCATTTCCTGTTATTCCACTGTTTAGGCATTGTTTTTTTCATTCCAGTTGTATTTTCCTTTTCCTGCATTGTAAAAAGAATGTTATTAATAAAGGTTGCTATTATTTCCATATTATTCGTCTCTTGTGATTTACTTTATATTGCTTAGTTACGCTTAGCGTATATACTTCTGAGTATATACGTAGCGGGCCTCGTCACGTCCACTTCGCCGTACACTGGGAAGCGGGGCGTGACAGGTTTTGTTGGTGGCCCATGCAGGTGAGAGCTGTATGAATCCCTGTCATGCAGTTCTGGTCTGCGTGAACAACCTAAGCAATATAACACAAGAACCAGCAACTAAAACATTCTTTACAATTCATGTTCTTTGAAACTTGCAAATCTCTATTCCTTGAATCTTATCATTTCATGTATTTGATTCTGTCCTAATCCAAATTTTTCTTCAGGATTATGGATTCCCCGAACAACACCAGCACCAAAGTCAACAACACCCCACCAGCACTACCTCTCACACCAGCTGTTCCCGCACCACCCACTGAGCAGACGATGTTATTTGATGCGATCCGTAGTCTTCTCGAGGGACAGCAACAACTTCTGAGCCGTCCTGATAACGATGCACCGGGAGTAAAGCAATTCCGGGCTTTGCACCCAAAGCAGTTCTCTGGTAAAGGAAGCCCTCTCGAAGCAGAAGAATGGGCACAAAGTATCGAAGACGATCTGGCAGCAGCTCAAGTGCCAGATAACGCTTGGGTCCGTGTAGCGAAGCTACAGCTCACGGATAATGCTCGAAATTGGTGGAAGGCGGAAGAAACCCGTCTAGCGCAGCCGATTGAATGGAAGACATTTCGCGAGAAGTTTGACGCGAAATATTTCCCAGTGACTGCCAGGTTCGCTATGGAGCAGCAGTTTATTCATCTACAGCAAGGATCAATGTGGGAGAAATCGGTAGATGAATACGATGCTGAGTTCGCTATGTTGAGCCGGTAAGATATATCACAATAGTTCAATTTTTGAAATATCACATATTACACAGCTAACACAATTTTTAAACAGATTCGCGGCACACCTGATACCGATGGACGAGATCAGAGCCCGTCGTTTTCAGCAAGGTTTGGACACAGAGATCAAGGCTGCTCTAGCCACAGGAAAGTTTTTGACTCATGAGCAAGCCCTAGAAGCTGCCCGCAGTTATAAGGCAGTCATAAAAGAGAGGGGCAGACCTCAGTCTGCAGGAGTCAAACGCCCTGCCAACCAGATGGCAGGTGGAGCCACGTCCAGACCATCTTTCGTGCCGAGGCGACCCGGAGTACCAACTCATCGTCCTAGCCCAGCCTTTTGCACTTACTGCAAGAGAATTGGACATATGATGAAGGACTGCCGTCGAGCCAACCGCCTCTGCTTAATCTGTGGTTCAGCCACTCATGATATTGGATCTTTTCCCCAAAGGCAGAACTCAGTTGCTGCACCCAGGCCAGCAAATACTTATCAGCAGCGACCAGCTCTTCCGGCACCTGCTCCCAGACTTGCACTGCCTGCACCACCTAGGGGACCACAAGCTGCACCACCTCCTTGACAGTTCCATCAAGCTCAAAGGAACGTTCAGAGGAATGCTCCTCAGGCCAGGAGGAATGTGCCGAAGCGCCAAGCTTTCATGATGTCTGTGGAAGAAGCTGAGGCCACTGGCCAAGTCATTACTGGTAAATTTCCTTCTCAAACTTATCTTTTAGTTTGGTTACCTACACACTTTCCCTATACCTGAACCTATCCCATATACCTTAGGTACAATCCTAGTAGCTTCACTACCTGCACTTGCACTGTTTGATACTGGGGCATCCCACTGCTTTATGTCGCAACGGTTTGTCCGAACCCATGCGATTCCAGTCTCACCGCTTGTATCCAGCTGGAACGTCGGTTCTGGAAATGGTGTTCTAAAGGCAACTATGGGATACAGCATGTGTCCATTCATCGTCTGCAGTCGAGAGTTTTACGCCGACTTCAAAGTACTGGACATACCAAACTTCGATGTGGTTCTAGGAATGGACTGGCTTGGAACCTTTTATGCTACCATCGACTGTCGTCAAAGGAGGGTAGTATTTGAGATTCCAGATCATCCGGTCTTCTATTTCAAGAGTGGAGATCGTACATTGGAGCCAAGTACTTATAAAGCGAAGCCAAAGGAAGCAGTAGTTGCAGCAGCTCATGCAGAGGAAGATCAAGACCGGAGGTAGTTCGAGAGTTCGACGACGTATTCCCTGACGATATATCAGGTTTGCCTCCCGATCGAGCTCTTGAATTCAGTATTGACTTAGTACCAGGAGCACAACCAGTGATCAAAGCACCGTATAGACTAAGTCCAGAAGGTTTGAAAGAAGTTCGAACACAGTTGGACGAATTACTGGAGAAAGGATGGATTCGTCCCAACACTTCAAGTTAGGGAGCACCTGTACTATTGGTGAAGAAGAAGGAAGGTTCATACAGAATGTGCATCGACTATAGGGCCTTGAACGAAGTTACTATAAAGAACAAGTATCCTCTCCCGCGCATCGACGATTTGTTCGATCAGCTAAGTGGATCTTGTGTCTTCTCTAAACTAGATCTTCGTTCAGGTTATCATCAAGTGAAGGTCAAGGAGGCTGATATTCACAAAACAGCTTTCAAAACTCGCTATGGACATTACGAATTTCTAGTAATGCCATTTGGAGTGACCAATGCACCAACAATCTTCATGAACCTTATGAACCAAGTTTTCCGGGAGTATTTAGACAGGTTCGTTGTCATCTTCATCGACGACATCCTGGTATATTCTAAGAATCGGAAGGAGCATGCGGAGCACTTACGAATTGTCCTGGAAACACTTCGACAACATAAGCTTTATGCCAAGTACAGCAAGTGCGAGTTTTGGCTAAAACAAGTTGGTTTTCTTGGACACATCGTATCAGGAGAAGGGATTTCTGTAGATCCAGCAAAGGTTTCAGCAGTCAGCGAATGGCCTACACCAAAATCAGTGAAGGATATTCCGAGTTTCTTGGGCTTAGCTGGATATTACAGAAGATTCATTGAAGGCTTTTCGAAGATAGCAACACCCCTGACCAAGCTCACAAGAAAAGATGAAGAATTTGTGTGGTCAGAAGCATGCGAGCAAGTTTTCGTAGAACTCAAGTCAAGACTGACATCTGCACCTATTCTCGTCATACCGGATCAATCTGGAGGATTCGAGGTGCATTGTGATGCATCCGGTAAGGGACTAGGATGTGTTCTACATCAGCACGGTAAGGTTGTGGCTTATGTTTCAAGACAACTGAAGACTCATGAGCGCAATTATCCGACGCATGATCTAGAATTGGCAGCCGTTATTTTTGCTCTCAAAATTTGGCGCCACTACTTACTTGGTGAACGAGTGAACATCTACACAGATCATAAAAGTCTGAAGTACGTGTTTACTCAGAAGGAGTTGAATATGCGGCAGAGAAGATGGTTAGAACTCATGGCGGACTTTGACATCAACTTGCAATATCATCCAGGAAAAGTGAACGTAGTACCTGATGCTCTTAGTCGCCAACCATTATCAATGAATCTCACCGTCCAGTGGGAGCTTCAGCAGGACCTACATCAGATGGAGATTGAACTAGTCATGCCAGGTGATGTTTCAAATTTGATGAATCTACAAATCCAATCAACTATTGGCAATCAGATCAAAGCAGCTCAAGCCAGCGATGCTAAGTTGCAAAAGATCAGAGAACAAGTGGAGAATGGACTCAAAACAGATTTCATCATCCATGAAGACGGATCTTTGAGATACGGCAGCAGATTGTGTGTACCAAAGGGTCCTGTTCGGGAAGAGTTAATGAAAGAAGCTCACAGCTCTCCGAATTCAGTACATCCTAGAGGTACCAAAATGTACAAAGATCTACGTCAGAATTATTGGTGGCATGGAATAAAGCGCGAAGTAGCCAGGAGTGTCGCAAAATACTTGGTGTGTCAGCAAGTAAAGGCTGAACATCACAGGACAGCTGGACTACTTCAACCGTTACCAATCCCAGAATGGAAGTGGCAGCACATCACGATGGACTTTGTAACTGCTCTTCCTCGCAGCACAAAGGGTAACGATGCGATTTGGGTCATTGTGGATCGACTCACAAAGTCGGCTCACTTCATCCCATTTCGAGTTGGCCAATCAACTGAGACATTAGCGAAGAAGTACATGGAGGTAATAATCTAAATTAAGATTTAAACTCTTCATAACGTACTATCTCTGATACCCATGAACTCATACAGGAAATTGTGAGACTTCATGGAGTACCGGTCTGCATTGTCTCCGATCGTGACACCAGGTTCCGATCGCAATTTTGGCAAAGTCTGCAAGCTAGCTTGGGAACAAGTCTGAACTTCAGCACGGCTTATCATCCACAAACAGATGGTCAGTCGGAACGAACAATTCAGATCTTGGAGGATATGCTCAGAGCATGTATGCTCGACTTCAAAGGATCGTGGGAAGATCACCTACACCCTGTGGAGTTTGCGTATAACAACAGCTACCAAGCAAGCATAGGAATGGCACCTTTTGCAGCATTATATGGAAGGAAGTGTCGATCGCCATTAAGTTGGGACGACATCGGAGATAGAGAACTCCTTGGACCAGAGATGATAGTAGAAACCGTTGATGTGGTTCGTACTATCAGGGAAAGAATGCGCATAGCCCAAGATAGACAGAAACACTGGGCTGATGCGAAGAGACGACACTTGGAGTTCCAGCCAGGAGAGCATGTATTCCTGAAAATCTCTCCGAACCGCGGAGTGATCAGGTTTGGAAGGCGGGGAAAGTTGAGTCCGAGATACATTGGACCGTTCGATATACTCGAACGAGTCGGTGAAGTGGCATATCGTTTAGCGCTTCCACCCTCAATGGAAGGAGTGCATAACGTGTTCCACATATCCCAACTCAGAAGGTATGTGAGTGACCCCAGCCATGTACTTGATCATTCCGAACTCACGATACAGCCCGATTTGTCTTGTGAGCAACAACCTGTGGAGATCCTGGACAGGAAAGTGAAGACACTTCGGAACAAAGAAGTTAATTTGGTCCGGGTAATGTGGAGGAAAGACACTCCAGGAGAATCCACGTGGGAAAGGGAGGATGAGATGCGTGCAAGATATCCGCACCATTTTGTAAACTAGTCCTTAAATAAAAGTTGTAAATTTCGAGGACGAAGTTTTTGTAAGGAGGGTAGATTGTAACAACTCCAATTTTGTATACCAAAAATTTGCTTTAAATATAGTGTATACTTGGAGTATTAATGTTGCTGGAAACAATTTAAGTATCTAATTCCTTACAATAATTACAAGAAGAAGCTTGTAGCTCATTGGTAATACCTTGCATTGCTAAACCAAGCCACCGGAGTTCAAATCACATGCCCCACATTATTTTTGTATTTATTTTTTTTGGAAGTCAACGGTAAAAAGGCCATAACTCCCAAAATATGTACTGGACAACAAAAAGTAAAAATACCAAGTTGTTCCTCAGGAAAACCCCCGGCCATTAGACCCTTGACTCGGCCCGACTCGGCGCCGCCGGCCGGCGCCGCCGGCCGGACTTGGCCGGACGGCCGAGTCACCAACTGAGAAAAGTTGGCTCTTGACTTGGTCAACCCTTTTGCACACTTATTATACCTGGATCGGTTTTGATTTGGCCAATAAATCCCTTTTACTCCTAGGTTTAATGATTTTTAATGAATTTTTAATGTATTTTATATATTTTTAAAATTTTTTTTAATCCAAACCCTAACCCTAGCCTAGCCCTATATAAAGACCCATATCCTCTGTCTTTTCCCCTCATAACTCTAAGTCCACCCTCTCAAATTCTCGAGAACTCGGTACGAAGAGCGAGAAGCGAAGCGCTGCCGAAATCGACGACGGATTCCGGCGACCGGATCAGGACCTTCGCGACGTTTTCAACGAATCGACAACCACCACGACCTCTAGCTTCCTTAGCTTTTCCAAATCGTAAGTCCCACCTTCTTCTATCTCTCTTTTCGGTAATGTAAAAATACGACTTTTTGGAACCCGACGGAAATCGGATAAACCGATTTCCGATTCGGTTTTTCTCTAAATTTCCACTTGTCACCTAATACATATTATCTACCCATATGCTTGTTGACTATTAATCACCCATAAACCAATTTAATCAAACTTTTTCACATGAAATGATAATTTCTTTGCAAAACCGTATTCTTTTCATAAAAATACCATGAAGTTCATTTTTCTTAGTTTAATTAATTCCCTCACTCCTAAATAGGTTTATCTTGATCACTAAACTTGTAGAACCCACTTTGAATGAAATTTCACACATAAAATGATAACGTTTCCGAATACCGTATTCTTGCGCTATAATACCTTTAAGTTTAACATAGCATGTTTTACCTTTAAACTTCACCAAAACTTAATATAAGTCACGGGGTAATGACCTACCCCTACACACACTCAATATAACCCTAATTGATAAATGTCAAAATACAGAATACGAAATTACATGACATTTTCACTAAAATACCATAATCTTTATAACTTTTATTTAAAGCTTTAAGTTGTAAACTTTTTAGATAAAATATTTTAATAAAATGAAAACACGATTGGTCATGGACATCGATCGTTTATCTAAACTGTCTTGTGGTGTCTAGGCTAGGCAAGTGAGCTTGGGTAACTTTAAAAGGCCCGTTTCACGATTCGTGAGCGGATCCCTCCCTCCTCACTTGTACTTACCTGGCCGCAATTGACGGTGAAGAAGCGATTTGAGGCTTCTAATGACTCATCGTTTAGACCTTAGAAATCGGCTAGTTGGTTTAGGAAACCTTAATAACTAAAAATACGGAAAACTATACTTTTGCAAATAAATATCCTATATTAGTAAAACCGTTTTCCCAAATGAAAAGTATTTATAAACCTAAGCAAAGCGCCGCTACAACCCACTTTTGGGGAACCTGTTAGGGAAAGTACGGTTCATCGTGCACCCGCAGGTTAGTAGTGCGAGATTCAGACCTCCGCAAGAAGCATTCGGTCTCGAAAAGTTTAAAATACGATATTTAAGGAAAATGAGATTTTTAAAGATAAAATACTCATTTAAAAATTATTCATGTGTTAATATATATATAATTATCATTTTAACACCTATTTTATCCTAATATAAAGTTTCCACATTTTTCTAAAAATTACAAAATTAAAAGTTACACTAAAATACCATGAACTTCAGATAAAACAAATAATACTTTTATTAGGATATATTCACTAGAATAACACAAATAAAATTCACATTCATTATAACAATTAAAGACGAATATTAAATACTTGAGGTGTATTTTGAAAACTATACAAAAGTATTTTTACATAAAACCCCCTCAAGTTTCACAAATTACAATAAGGCCCCTAGCTAATATTGAACTTCAAATTCTTTTCTTTTAGTCTGACTCGGGTTAGAGTCTGACTATTCTTGACTCGAATATGATTCAAGTCAATCTATATGCTTTTATATTCCAATACAATTTGAATACATGAATCCATGAACCCAGTTAACAATATATTCCTTTTTGACTGAATCAAACCATGGATATTCATCCATTATCCTGATATTCTATTTACCTGATTATACAGTTGCAACATGTCTACTGATATCATGGTTTTGGTCAGTCAACAAACTTACATATTCCAATACTACAATACTGTTAAAACATTACAGGGTTTAAGGGGTAGATTGGTACGGAAGATGTTAAAGGTGGCACGAGGTGGTCAGATTAAGACACCTAACCTGAATCCTGTTGCTGTTGTACCGTGGCATAACAGTTCCTTGTATTTTCCATTTGCCCTGATCTCTAGCATATAGAGATCCCCCTCGTATACACTGGCATCCTTCTGTACCAAGCTACAAACAACAGCGTTACACAATGTTCCATAATATTCAACATTATAATACTTTAGAAAATACTGTTGCTCTATCATTCTCATTCTTCTTATTCTTTTGGGACTTACCGAGCGACCTGTTCGCTGACGACATTCTATCTCTTTCTTCTTTGAATGTCGTCAGGTGCGTTGGACCAAGTTGAGATCGAGCCCACCGGTGAAGATTTGGAGCAATTTCAGGCAGACCCAGAGCTCTAGATAATTGTACCTTGTTCTTCCAGTTTATTTCATTTCCTGTTATGCCACTATTTAGGCATTGTTTTTTCATTCCAGTTGTATTTTCCTTTTCCTGCATTGTAAAAAGAATGTTATTAATAAAGGTTGCTGTTATTTCCATATTATTCGTCTCTTGTGATTTACTTTATATTGCTTAGTTACGCTTAGCGTATATACTTCTGAGTATATACGTAGCGGGCCTCGTCACGTCCACTTCGCCGTACACTGGGAAGCGGGGCGTGACAATTGATCTAAAAACCAGATCAATGTTCTTCACATAATAAATAGTGCTTCGCACTTCTCATGAGCCATTGGTTCTTTAAAAACAAGAAAACAACAAAATAAAAATAGTGCTTTGCACTTTTATGAACCTCTGGTTCTTGAAACAAAAGAAAAACTTATTTTTCTTTGATCTAAATTAGATCAAGAAATCAAGTAGTGCTCTGCACTTCTGTTCTTGAAACTAAAAGATTCTTAGTGCTTTGAACTTCCAAACTGCGTTGTTGCGCTCTTGAGAGAGCGCCACGTGTCAGCTACAGAACAACTTGTGCTACGCGCTCTTGAAATAGAGCTTTGCTCTCAGGAATTGGCGCAACTCACCAGAGCGCGCCACGTGTCAGCAGCGCACTGCGCCGTTGCGCTTGCTCTCACCAGAGCATGACACGTGTCCTCACCACAAGCGCTTGCGCTCAGTAATTGGCGCAAAGCGCCTGACAAATGCAATGCATTTCTTTTCCTGAAGGGCCAGGCCTAATTAAAAGACCAAACATGCCTAATTAAATTGATGCTCTGCATTATTTATAAATGGACAGAGCGCACACAAAATAATAAAAATGCTATGCAGAGGCCTTGCAGAGTCCAAAATAAATTGATGCTCTGCATCTTTTATGGGCAGATCCCAAACAAAAAAAATAGAAGTAATGCAATGCATTATTTAAGTGTGGGCAAAGCCCTAGCACAGGTCTAATAGACCAAAAATAAATAAGGGTGTTGAACATTTTCAACTGGACTTAGCCCAATTTTGGCCGTAAGTCCTCAAATTAAATTGACTGAGCACGGCTGCTCCCTAAACCAATTTATATCTGGTTCGAGGGTACATCTCCGAACTTCTCTGACACCTGTCGTTGTAATCCTTCAACGACGTCAGAGAGGTGACGGGTCCTGACGACCACACACGTATATGGACTGCGGGGTCCTTAAACTCGTGGACCGAGACGTCCCTAAACTAATATCGGACCGAGACGTCCCTAAACTAATGTCGAACCGAGACGTCCTTAAACTAATCATGGACCCCCACGTCCCTAAACTGGAATATGGACCACCACGTCCCTAAACCGGCGATAGACCACCACGTCCCTAAACTGGAAAGTGGACCACCACGTCCCTAAACTGGAGTATGGACCACCACGTCCCTAAACTGGAACAATAGAGCCTCCAAATGTTCTTTTATCGGATCTAAACGATCCCGTTTAAGTTGATCTTAGCCCCAAACACGGTTAACGTATCCTTAAACATTCAAGTGGACTACAAAATTCCAAATCAACTCTGGTTCGAGGGTACATCTCCGAGCTCCTCTGACACATGTTATTGTAATCCTTTAACGACGTCAGAGAGGTGACGAGTCCTGACAGCCATATATTAAATGAATCACTACGTTAAGTTGATCTCAGTCTCAAACAGGACTGACGTATCCTTAACGAACGTTTAAGTTGATTTTAACCGCAACGCGACTAATGCATACTTAAACTAAAAACACCAAACCCAAATCTAAGTAAATACGAATTTGGACTAATCCACGTCCTACGGGCGACGACATTACTCAGTCTCCGTATACAATCCACGGGCAACCACAAACAAAACAAACACACACGACACGAAGTGAAATTCTGGAGAAGGAGAAAGTTATTACCGCGATGCGGTAGCGTAATTAACTGCAGGGGATTGCGCCTGCAGGGAAGAGCGTCCCCACAATCAAAAACCCCTCAAGCGAGGGGGAATCTGATGAAGTCTGCTACATCGGCCGCATCTGTCTAAACCTCCGATACACGGTGCCATAAATCAACTTGGCATCTTCGGAGAGGTGGACGGATAAAACCAAATAGCATCTGCCCCGAATCTCAGCGTCAGGACATCGCAGTCTTGTGCGCCACCTTTCGGAGGGGACCAGATTCTGGCACGCCCGGTGGGACCTCTTCCTCTTTCCACTCCACGCTTCGTGTGTCGTCTTCGCGAATCAATCGCGGTTTGTTAATTGTTGCCTTCGGATTTCAAGTTACTAAGATTTGGTCTTTTTTCTGGCGCAAAACTCAAGATTCAATGGCCTTTAACTGCACCAACTGCTCGAAATGCCACTGCAACGGATGCTCCGCTTCACCGGGAGGTGTAGCATATGGGCCCCAAGCGGCTTCCTTCCTCGCTCTGCCGGTAGACCAGGTGACCCAAGCCACTACTGGCCTGTTTTTCGGGACCATGATCCCACCTATAAGCTTCTTTATACCAATACCTGCACCGGAAGTGAACAAGAAGTCGGTCTTCAACTGGCTCACTGCTACGACGACCCCTGTCAACGGGTCACCCGCTGCCAAACCGACAGCCTCTGTTTTCACCAGGCTAAATCAGAACTCTAAATTGGCTGTCCCAAGGAAGGTAATAACTGCTGCTCCAGAAGTCGTCAAGGCGGCTTCCCCTGTCAAAGAGTCAGTCTTTTCAAGACTGACGATTCCTGCTCCTGCCCTGCTCGAGGATCCGTCTTCGACAGGTTGAATATCACCCCTCAAAATACAACCTCAGTCTTTAAGAGGTTAACACCGGCGGCACCTCATTCAGACAGGGGGCAAAAAGAAGATGTCTCAATCTCCGAGCCAGTCCCAACGGCTCGTCATGCTCGACGTCGCCATTGGCAACGAGTGAGGAAGGCAGGGGGCAACTCCCCCTCAGGGCTAACTCTACCGGCTCCAGCGGTGGAAGCTAATGCTGCTGTTCCAACTGGGAACAGCTTTGAACTACTGAGAAGGGTACGTAGGAAATCTCCAACCGCTACACTGAAGAGATCTCCTCCATCAGTGGAGAGAGCTCCAGAAATGAAGCAAGAACAGCCCCCTCAACGGCTGTCTTCTAAAATTTATAAAGTTTGGCGGAGGGTTCAAGACTCCGTAATTGACCCAGGTCACTCTCGTCGCCAGAAAAAGGCGAAGGTGGAAAAAGACAAGGACCGTCCCATTAAACAGCAGGGGACAGCAGCTGCTAGGGTGCCCCCTTCAACGGTTCCTTCAACCTCAACGGCCCACAAAAGAAGGAGGCCAGAGAAAACTCCCGCGTCAGCGGCAAAAGTTAAAAATGGTGAACCTAAACGCCCCAAGTCACGGGGCATAACAGTTCATACGGTTTACATGGCATCGGGAAAAGAAGACAGCCGTGCATCCACGGGTCATAGACCGCTTACACGGTCAGTGACCAAGGCTCAGGAGCAGCAACAGAAGCTCCAGGAGATGATGAACGCTATGGCCACACTTACAGGGCCAAAAGAGAACCCTGAAACGTCCTTAGATGAGCGCCACGAGGAAGAAACCGACGCCGAATTCCTTCGTCGGATATTGGAAAAGAAGGACAAAGAGGCTGCTGAACAAGCAGCCAACATACAGCGTATGGGCCTCCTCTTCCAGGACATGATAGGGATGATGGACAACAAGAGCCCCGGTTGAAGAGCCCCCGATCATCCTAGGAGACGATACGGGAGAAACATCAAATCCTCCACCAGCTCAGTCGATAGCTAAAGAGGATACAATCTCCAAAGCTGATTTGGATGAGTACATCGCCCAGCAAATACGAGTTCATCATGCGACCGAAGCGGCCGGTCAGGTCGTAAAAACGGGGCGGCCATATCCAAGTTGGTGCGATCAAATCAAGTACCCACCCGGTTACACAATTCCCAAGTTCCATGTCTACAAAGGAACGGGCAATCCTCATCAGCATGTTGCCCAGTTCAGAGCACTCTGCGGCAACACCGGCGGTGATGACAAGCTATTGCTTCGCCAGTTTGTTGGAAGCTTATCGGATATGGCGTTCGAATGGTACTCTGACCTCCCGAACGACTCTATTAAAACCTTCGCGGAGATGGAGCTGCTATTTACTCAGCGTTTTGCAAGCGCCGGTGAACGTACCCCGATGACAGCACTGATTAATGCCAGGGTAAAGCCAGGCGAGACATGGGTTCAATATGCTATACGGTGGTGGAACTTGTGGTCGAAGTGCGAGCAGCGCATTGAAGAAGCTCCCGCGGTGGGTATGTTTGTGTGGACCCTTGATCCGCAAGCAACCATTTCACAATTTATGATGTTTTTCAAGCCAACTACCTTCCAGGCCTTGATTGACAAACTAGCGCAAATGGATCAAATGGGCCATAAACCCCCTCTTCCAAGGCCGGACTCCCGAAATGACAAAGGGAAGGGAAAAGCAATCGTCATCGCTAATGCTCAACAACAACCGAGCGACTCGAAGCCGGTTAATCGTCAAAATAATATGCGCCCGTACGTACCCCTTGAGGATAGGATGGGACGTCCTTATTCCTTTCCCCGTGATAAAACAAGGAGGTTATTCGAGCTGGCGTTGCGCAACAGACTCATAAATCTGCCGGATCCAAAACGTCCGTTGCAACCAAGTAACGTCAACGAGCCCAACTACTGTCCTTATCATCGAGTACTAGGCCATCCGGTCGAAGACTTCTACGTTTTCAAAAATTGGCTTGAAAACCAGTACCGACAGGGCAAGTTCGCGTTATCTGAAAAATGGAAGGTGAATCCCCCGCAGCCCCACACCTCTAAGGGGACGAATACGCCGGGGGCAACATGTTCCGTCGTTGAAGAAGCTCCTTGGGAGGTTGTATTATCAGCCAAGACAAAGAGGATGCTAAACGATCTTCAGACATGTCCAGCGATCAAGTGGAAGAACCCGTTGGAACCGCAGGTCATTGAGGGGATGTTGAAGCCCCGTCCAACTCTAAAGACCGATGGTGGTGGTTCAAGCACTTGCAGCCATCCGTCAAAATCTTCGAAAAAGAAGAAGAAGAATTCTAAGAAGCCCGTGAAGCCTGGAGACCAGCGCACGGACTTACAAAAGTAAATTGACGCTCTGGATGAATACAACCAAAAGGCACGGACTCCCATTACGCTCCAAGAGTTCCTCAATCACGTCTTTCAAGAAGAAGATGAGGGAGAAAGTTCATCGAATGAATCCGAGGAATATGTGGCGAACTGTCATATGATTTCCCATTCGATCACGAACGATGAGGAAACTCCTTGTACCGAAGCGCTGAGGGCAGATCTTGAGCCAAAATTTCTGGAACTATCAGTTGAAATGATTGACGCGTTCCTTAACGAAGCTCGATTAAAAAGTAAAGCTGATCGAGAACGCGAGACGGGTATATTTGAAAGGGCCAAGCGCCAGCGACTTGATGGAAGAGCTGAGATGATCCCGCTGGAGCAAAACACCTCCATTACCGACAAAAGCCAATTCAAGATGAGGAAAAAGTTTGCTAAGGGCATATCAACGGGCATGAAGCTACCATCCTCTGAAGGAAACATCACTGCTGAAATGGAAACGCACCCCTCCTATTGCTTATATCATCAGAAGGTTTCGCACCCTACTCAAGAGTGCAAAGCTTTCGATAGATGGTGGCAAGGTGAATTGAATTCTTAAGTGTAGGGGTGCAAATATACACACACGTAGGGGTATACAATCGATGTTTGGTTAAAAGATAGAAATAAAGAATAAGACTTGTGTTTTCTGTAAAGTTGATAAAAATCCCTGATTTGAGGCGCACTTTAGAAGGAAAACTCAGAAGATCCAAAGTTAAATAGATAGGAGGTGTGAAAAATAAAGGTTGGATATTTCTAACTTAGGATGATAGAATTTCTAACGTAAATACTAAACTGTAGGAGTAGAATCGATGTTAACTTATGACACTAGCTTGACGGGATTTTGTGGGTGTAATCCGCTGAAAACCCTCAGGAGACAACACTCCTCCTACTAGGGACACCTAGAGGTTTAACGGCTTGTTGCACGCGCTCAGTGCAATCGCGTTCCCAAACTTAACTTTTGCTCGTCCCGAGCAAAACCAATTATTCACAAAAATAAAATCCTAACCGCACTTTCGCAAAGAACTTAACTTTTGCTCGTCCCGAGCAAAACCAATTATTCACAAAAATAAAATCCTAACCGCACTTTCGCAGGGAACGCGATTGCACTGAGCGCGTGCAACAAGCCGTTAAACCTCTAGGTGTCCCTAGTAGGAGGAGTGTTGTCTCCTGAGGGTTTTCAGCGGATTACACCAACAAAATCTCATCAAGCTAGTGTCATAAGTTAACATCGATTCTACTCCTACAGTTTAGTATTTACGTTAGAAATTCTATCATCCTAAGTTAGAAATATCCAACCCTTATTTTTCACACCTCCTATCTATTTAACTTTGGATTTTCTGAGTTTTCCTTCTAAAGTGCGGCCTCAAATCAGGGATTTTTATCAACTTTACAGAAAACACAAGTCTTATTCTTTATTTCTATCTTTTATCCAAACATAGATTGTATACCCCTACGTGTGTGTATATTTGCACCCCTACACTTAAGAATTCAATTCAAGCTATAATACCCTTGCCCTAATACCTAATACTACTTCTTTTCATTAAGGATGGAGGGATTTGCTCACACATCTTTCATGCGACTATTAATGCTTCTTGAGGCACTAACGACCGATTACTGAATGTGTGAACTTTAAAGCGTAAATAGCAGTTTACAGGTCTTTACTTTATTCTATTTTTTCTTTTTCTTTTTCTTTTTCTTTTCCAAGACCGGAATATATTTTTCAATATGCTCTTTTGGTGTTTAGCTTTAAATACCGTTTTTTCTTTCATACTAGGCTTTCAGGCAAGAGTATTTCTAGGTATCCTCTACTATCCTAAATTTCAAGGTGCGTGTAAGTGCAGTTTTGTAGGGTATGTACTTTCTAAATTTGAACTCAAGAAAAGAAACTATTTTTCAGACTTATCCTCCAGTAAAGCTTCAATACTTTTCCTTCATCTTGACTTAACTCAAGAACTGAACTCAACGTATACTTACCAAAGTTAGACAGAATGAGGGTTATTTTTAGGGTTTTCAATTCCTAAGCCTAGAATTTAGTTATTTCTAATATATCGACTAAACTTTCGGAATAAAGATCTAAGTTACCCTATTAGCTAACTTGACGACAAAGTTTTTATATTTTTTGGAAAAATTTTCGATTTTTGTGGGTTTTTAATAAGGTATGCAAATGCAAAATATACAAAGGTTTTTAGTAAGGTATGCAAATGCAAAATATACAAATGAATGCAAAGGAAGAAAGCTTACCGAGCACACCCCCAAACTTAAACTTGACAGTGCCCTCACTGTCAGGCTACACCAAGAGGGTCAAAATTGTCGGCGCTCCCTAGAAACAAATTATATACAAAACAAAAAGGAAAACAAAAAATATATACAAAAAAGGAGTCCCCCCCAAACTTAAGTGAAGCAGTGTTTCCACTGTTAAGCGTTGAAGTTCAGGATTAGGGGGGAAAGAGAACAGTATCAAGCTATACAAGGCCTTACACAGGCCAAAAGTGAGCACCAACCATTCAAAGATTGTCTCTATAATGTGCTGGTTGGTGAAAGAATGCGGAGAGGTAAGAAATAGAGAATACGCGAGACCGAATGGAGAGAGAAGTGGGATACGGTCTCGGTATATGAGAAGAATGGCGGATGGGAGAAAGAAGTGGAATACGAACTTGAGGGTGGAAATGGAGCGAATAAATTAGCACAATTTGTGATGACCGATGTGTAAAAAGCGATTGTGCTAATCTATTAACCTGTCGAGAAATGGGGTCAAATCCCTCAAGATTCGTGAGAAACCATGGGTACGCCGAACTTGGTAAACCAGACACAGGAAGTGAAAATGATACGGTTTCTTGCATGGTCGGAACGATGGAAAGGGTGGGGGGAAGTGATTGAGGAAGGGTATCGGGTAAAGGTTCAGGAGGGTGTACACAGGCAATGACAGGGACAGGATGAATTGGAAAATCCGACTCATCAAGCAAAACTGGTTCATCCTCAAAACTATCCTCAAAATTCTCCTCAAAATTCATCTTATACATGCAATTTTCATCAAAATCCAGACGCATATGGGGTTCGGGAAAAACATTTAATGACTCGAGATGATGATTTGAAGAGACAAACTCAGCCAAATCTATGGGTTCATCATCCAAAATATTCCCAGCGTCAATATCCTGAATCAAGTGAAAATCAATATTCTCAGACACCTCATCAAAAGCATGGATTTCAATCGATTTTGGTTCTAAGATGGAGGTGTAGAGGTCAAAAGGATTGGGATTGGTTTCACTTGGAAGGGACCCTTCACAATCAAGTAAATCAAACACTACGAAGTCACACAACTCATTATCTGTTCTATCTGTAATCAATGAATCGGTTGGAACACTAGATAGATATTCAAAACCGGAGTTGTGGGATTCAAGATGAATTGGGTAGGCTTGATTCGGAAGGGGTACATCTCACTCTCTCCACTCAAATTCTCAGCCCGTCCTACCGCCTCTTCATACATTGAAAAATTTGGAGCTAGTTGAAAACTAGCTACCGGGTCACTAGGTTGTATGAGGGCGGCCATGGACGCATTCAAATCCATCATCTGTTGGCTTGACGCTACCCTAAAGTCTTCCAACGACTGTTCCAGGCTAGACATTGGTTGTGAAGGGGTTTCAGTAAAAGATTCAAAGTTTTATGGATACTGAAAATTCCCAAACGGCTGTGTAGAAGCAATGTCTAGGGAAGGTGCAAAAGTTGGGTAGGACTGGTAGGAATTGAATGGTTGGACAGGGGTAGGATCAACATTTGGATAAGAAGGTGAATGAAATTGTTGATCCCAAGAATTTGAAGTGGTGACAGGAGTGAAAGATCGGCTACGAGAGTGTTCAATACGTTCTGCAATAGACATAGGTCTTGGAGTTGCAACATGACTCGAAGAAGGGGTATCAACGTAAGAAGGCGTGAATGTTTGAAATGGTTGATACGAAGTGGATTGCGGAGTCAAATTGTTTGTCCTAGACGCGTCTATCCGATCTCTCAATGAAATTTTTGGCATGGATGGATCGTTCGAAGTTCAGCCAAAGCAAGAACTGTAAGAAGTAATGTCTGGTTGTGGATACCAAAGTTCGGCAAGAGTTTTGCGAGGTGGAGTACCCATGATATGAAGAGAGAAAGGAAGAGAAAAGGAGGGGAAAAAGAATGTGATTTTTTTAAAATTTTTTTTTTTAGTTAGTTATCAACAAAAGAATGAAATATACACACAAAAAGAATCTGGACAAAATAATCACGACACAAAAAATACCACACACCTAATCGTTCTAGGGTTCACCTAGGTCAACTAGACCTGCTCCAGAACTTGATTGTCGAAGTAAAACTGTGTCGAGAAACGGGCTCAAGATACACTGATCACGAGGCCAGGTAAGTGCAGAGATAAGAGGAGGTTTTCTAACGCTTTCGCGAAGTTCCTTAATTAAATAACCCTTTCTCTTTTGGCGGTTTCGCCGTTAACACTTTCCTAGACACCCCGTAAACAATATACCGTTAAGCGAGGTTCTAAACACGGTTAACTTCTCCTAGTGAGCGCGAAGTCCTTAAGGCTTAAAGTCTAATTTCTTTTAAATTTTGTGCGGGTAAACGTTATGCTTAAGTTCGTGATTTATG
This sequence comes from Agapanthus africanus, assembly GCA_030015575.1. Taxonomy (NCBI): domain Eukaryota; kingdom Viridiplantae; phylum Streptophyta; class Magnoliopsida; order Asparagales; family Amaryllidaceae; genus Agapanthus; species Agapanthus africanus. The sequence continues at coordinate 402,142,839 of JASDDO010000008.1, forward strand.
GGCCACGGAAAAGGTGATGAAATCCTTTACCGTATGTTGTGGGGTTCGCTTGCCCTTAAGTCCGTATTAATGTATGCAATGCGCAATTCAAAAAATTCTATAAAGAATCAAACAATCGTTTTTTAGTTTAAGCACGGCACTGCAACAAATACGGGTTAGTCAATTTTTAGCGTTTGCTAGCGAACTTGCAAAGAATCCTGTAAAGAATAGTATATTGGAATCGTCGGATTTGAGAAGAAGGTGTTAGTAAAGTACGTACCGTTAAGTTTTTGGGTTAGGAAACCCCCGTTGAATCAAATCCGGTATGCTTGAAAAGTTTGCTTGCGCGGGTCAAACTACCCGGATCTTTGGCACTGTACTTTGCAATCACCTTAGCCTTGAACGTACACTTTGCTCCCCACAATCGCAGTTTGCAAATCCGCAAAAATCTGCACTCTTGCCTACAAAAATGATCAAAAATAACAAAAAGATTTTTTTTATATATACAAAAAGAATATTAACCCGAATAACAAGAAAGAAAATACGCTACCGTCTCCCCGGCAACGGCGGCATTTGATCGCACGCTTTTGGCGTGTCGGATGTTCAAAGTTCTAAAGTTTACCGCGATCAGGACGGTGTCGCTATGCAGCTAGCCGGTTGAGCACGGGTCAATCCACAGGGAGATGGTTGTATTTCCGTTCTTGTCTTAGACGAGTCAATAAAGAATTTGTATGAGTTTGTTCAATCTAACCTATGTGTATTATTTGCAAGTATAAAGTTGTTAAGAAAAAGATACGAAATTGTAAGCTAAAGAAATTCGTACTCAAAACCTTTGAGCCAAGTCTTGACCAATTAAAGCTAGAGCAATCGGCAACAACGTGGATTAGGGGATTTAAGCGCGGTATTCGTGGAATCCGGCTGATTTACCCTTGTTCTTCCATTCTTGTCTCTTGCTTTCGCCTCTGACCAAACCGAACGCAACCGGTCGCGGTTAGGAATCACCGTTACCTTGTTAGGGTAGGGTGCCTAACGGAGCGCTTGCGTATCATTTGGGTGGAGTTCAATGGAAAATACGGGAAAAGGAAATGAGCAAAGAAACGTTAACTTATAATATCATATTTCTTCTTAACAATAATAATTACAACCATTCTCAAAACAAACCAAAAAGAGCAAAAGAAAAGAACAAAGAAAAGAAAAGATTACAAGCAAGTAATTAAGGTGCATGGTAATAAATTGCAAGTAATTAAAGACAAGAATGAAAAATGCAAGAAAGTAATTATAAGAACCATAGAACTCAAAACAAGCATGGGATCAATAGCCAACCCTTAAACTTGCAAGCTCAATCAAGAGGTTGCAAGATCAAGAGAAGGGTAAAGAACTCATGTGAAATGAAGAACTAATTCCATAAGAAAATACGACCTTTGAGATCAATAACTAACCCTTAACCTTTCAAGCTCAATGAAGAGGTTGAAAGATCAAGAGAAAGCAAAAATCTCAAGGGGAAGTTAAACCAAAGAGAATGATACAAAAACCCTCATCTTCATTGATCTTCCACTCAAAAAGCTCTCACTACAATTTTCATGGAGAAAAGAATGAAGAAGAAGAAAAAGACTAAATCCTAACAAAAAGAGGAACAAAGAATTGACCCTTGGCTTGGCTCAGTTCTGGGGTATTTATAGGCTGTGTTCTGAAACTCTAGGGCCAAATTCTGACGCCATATGAAATCCCAAAAATACCCCCAAAAGATGACAGAATGAGGAGCCTATATGGCCGCGGAACCGCGGCCTAGACCCCCCATTGGCCGCGGTTCCGCGGCCATGTAGTGGAGTTGGGTTGTGGGATTTTTTCGTTTTCCCTGGTTTCATTTATCCTTGTGTTTGAAATCTTAAAACTGCACAAAAGTCTTCCAGAATATCTTCAGAATTCTTAGTCCAAGATTGCACTCTTTTCTTTACTTTTGACTTTATCTCCCTCGAGCTCCGCGCACCCATTGATTCTTGTGCAGCCCCCCTGGTGCTCTGTGCTTGTCCCAGACACGAATGACTACTGTCATATGTCTTGTCTCTGGAACTGGTACTCGGCACTGGACGGATATGGATGACCGGAACCCGGCTTTTATCTGCTGTGACAGATGTTCTGTATTTTGACGTAACTGTGGAGATTTTGTCTTGAATTGCAATATTTGTACTGGAAACCTGTACTCTGTAAATATATAACAAACACGGATTAAAAGCACCTACCTATAGACACACGAGCATAAGAATGGGCGGTATAAAATGCAGTATTCTTTTATGAACACAAGGGTATGTAGCTCATCGACAACACTTTAAACGGGAAAAGCGTAAAACTCGTCGGGAGCGGAGAAATACGACCAAAGAGCTTAAAAGAACTACCGGCGATTGTTGCGTGGTTAACACCGGCGGGTCACAAGTGCCTACCTTCGGGAGTGATTCTGATGGGGAGCTAGAACTTGCCCCTCTCTTTAAAGAGTCCGCTTCGAGAAAAGAAGAAGAGCTGAAGGTCTGCGAAAATATCCGGTTGCGGAATCGGACGCTGCCTGAAAAGAACTTCGGACCCTTGAACAGAAAAGATAAAGGGAAAGAAAAGGTCTCTGAAGATATCGTCTTAGATGACCAAGTTCTGGAAGAGCTAAACGCCAACAACCTGCCGAAGAAGAATAAGGTGGATTACAACGTCTTAGCACATCTGAGAAAGCTGCCCTCACAGCTCAGCATTCTTGACGCCGTTTTGCTATCAAAGGAGGCGAGAGATTCGTTGATTAAGGCGCTCCAAGACCCAGAACAATTCCAAGCATGCCCGGCCGAGGAAAAGATGAAGGATGAATTGGAGGAAGTGCACACGGCCGATGTGACTTTTGGCGATGAAGACCTTCTACTTGGGACGTGCGAACACAATCGCCCTCTCTATGTCTCAGGATACTGCCACGATATTAAGATAGGCAAAATCCTGATCGACAATGGATCATCCGTTAATCTCCTCAATGTGCGGGTGTTAAAAGAAATCTGCATGAGCGTCCAGCACCTTACTCGTGACAAAATCACCATCTCCGGGTTCGACTCCCAGTCGTCAAGAACTCTTGGGTCTGTGATACTGACGCTACGCTTCGGTCTACTCGTCACGGACATTAAGTTTCACGTCATAGATGCCAAGACATGCTACAACGCTTTGCTCGGCCGACCATGGTTACACGAATACAACATCATCCCTTCTACACAACATCAGTGTATGAAGTATTTTAAGGATGGTTTCGAGTATACCGTGACGGGAGAACTGAACCCGTTCTCTGTGAACGAGGTCCGCAAATACGAAGATGCCAAATACTTCTTTCCAGATTTCAAAGACACGGAGAAGTGTCACAAGCTGGAGAACAAAGCTAACAACACCATCCCTGTTTTCGGCAGTGATACCGAGGAGGAAGAGGAGATATTGTATTCGGGTCTGCCCCAACACAACACGCCGGGATCATCGGCTCCTACATTAATCTTTGGCAGCGACTCGGAAGATGAAGTCCATGCTGTATTCTCTGCTCGACCTTCAATACGAACGTTCGCTGATAAAGAGCAAAGTCTGCAAGTCGCCATGGTGCCGCTTAAACACCTTAAAGAACTGGATGCACTTAATATTTACAACGTAGAAGAGCTACAAACATTCTACATCCTTCCCAGGCGAGAGAGCGAGAAAGCAATTCTGTTCTACCGCTCTGAAGAAACCAAGGTGGAAAAAGAAATCTGGCATGGCGCGGATCCTACGCTTGACAGGCTTCAGCCTATCCGTCTTCCCAGATATTATACAGAGGGTTTGAAAAAGCTGCTGAAACGCCAGGGGATATCCTTCAAGAAAACCGTTCAAAAATCCAAGTTCTATGACAAAGTCTAGAACGTTCCCGGGACTCAACGCAAACTGCCTAATGGGAGAATGGAAACAATTGGGCTTGGATACGTCCGGTCAAAAAAACGGGAGTTACTAAACAGCTGCTATGTCGTGTACGACTTCGATGAAGAAGCGGATGCTCAATGGGAGGACGCTAATCCTAAGCCAGTGAAAGTTCCGGATGCAAAGGAGCCCAGTCCGTCGTTCGAGGAACAAATGGACAAGCTTATAAGGGAAGTGGGTCAAAAAGTCCGAGACGATCATAACCGCGAAATGGTCATCTATGAGAAAGCCAATATGCAACACCTTCTCCAACAGGCCGTGAAAAATGAAAAGGCCGCTCCATGTCAACCTGTTATAAAGAAGGCTCGGCGCAAAAGCAGAAATAAGTCGAAAGGCCAAAAAGGCGCTCAACAACAACAAAGCAGGGCTAAGAAGCCATGCAAACGGGAGTCGAGCGTCATTGATCTATCCCTCATGAAGAAAATGGGTCGAGCGTACTCATTTCCTCGGGATAAGATGAAGAAGATACTTGACCTTGCTCTAAAATATCAAATGCTTACATTGCCGGAGTCTAAACATCCCGGACGAGCGGGCGAAGTCTCACACTCGGACTATTGCTCTTACCATCGAGTAATAGGGCACCCTCTCGAGGACCGCTTCACCTTCAAGAATTGGGTCGAAGATCAGTATTAGCTTGGCAAGTTCGCTCTGTCCGACAACTGGAGGGTAGCACCACCACAAAAGCACGAGCCCAAGGCCACGAAAGAAGAACCAGTTCTGCATTGGGATTGGAAACGAATTCGTACTTGTCACGTGATATTGATATCAAGGGAAGAGCCCGAGAACATGGATGACCTTCCTTGGTGCTTTGAAAACAGCAACGACGAGATAATCTCAGAATTCCCACCAGCGCCAAAAGAGCTGGAAGATGGAATCCATACCACTGCAGATAACCTCAAGAAAATTGAGTTGGGAACAGCAAATGACCCGCGACCGACATTCATCAGCGAGCTACTATCTGAAGAAAGGGTGGCTGGATTAAAGGACGTGCTTCTACAGCATTGGGATTGCTTCGCGTGGAACTATTCCGAAATGCCGGGACTAGATCCAGAAATTGCTGTGCACAGATTGGCGATATCTCCAAACGTCAAGCCAGTCAAACAGGCGCCGAGAAGAATACGGCTCGAGCTTGAGATGAGCATCAACGCCGAGGTCAAAAAGCTGATCGACTCTGGCTTCATCCAGGAAGTTCAATACCCTGAATGGATCACCAACATCGTCCTGGTGATGAAGAAAAATGGGACAATGCGCATATGCGTAGACTTCCGGGATCTCAATAAAGCTTGCCCGAAGGACGATTTCCCAGTGCCAGTCACCGAACTGATGATAGACAATACGTCCACTCATGAGATTTTCTCCTTCATGGACGGCTCGTCAGGATATAATCAAATAAAAATGCATCCAGAAGACCAGAAGCACACAGCCTTCAGGACCCTTCTGGGAATATTTTGTTACAAGGTGATGCCCTTCGGTTTAAAGAACGCCAGTGCCACCTACCAAAAGGCCATGACAAAGATCTTCGATGACCTTATACACGAAATCGTCGAATGCTATATCGACGATCTCGTGGTTAAAAGCAAATCATACGAGAAACATCTCGAGCATTTGAAGACCGTATTTCAACGCCTTCGGCAATATAACTTGAAGATGAACCCGCTCAAATGTGCATTCGGAGTTTCCTCAGGCAAATTCCTGGGATTCATTGTTCGACACCAAGGTATTGAAATAGATCCGTCAAAGATCAAAGCGATCATGGAAATGTCTCTGCCGAGAACTCTCAAACAGTTGCGATCTTTCTAAGAGAAGCTCGCATACATACGGCGATTTATAGCCAACCTTTCAGGCAAGTGCCGTCCCTATAGCTACCTGATGAAGAAGGGAACCCCATTTGTCTGGGATCACAAATTCCAAGACGTACTGGACGAGATCAAGCAGTACCTGTAGAACCCTCCAATATTGGCTGCTCCAGTTAAGGGAAAGCCTCTCATTCTTTACACGACCGCCCTCGAAGGTTCCTTAGGCGCATTATGGGAACAAGAGAACGATCGAGGGAAGGAAAGAGCACTCTACTATTTAAGTCGAGTTCTGCTGGGGGCAGAAAGCAACTACTCCCCCATTGAAAAACACTGCCTGGCGTTGATCTTCGCGATAACAAAGCTCAGGCACTATGCGTTGGCGCATGAGGTCCGTCTCATTTCAAAGGTAGACCCTCTTAAGTATTTAATGTCAAAGGCCATAATAACGGGACGACTCGCTAAATGGGCCCTGCTCTTGATGGAGTTTTTGATAACATATCAACCTCTCAAGGCAGTGAAAGGCCAGGCCATCGCCGACTTCCTCGCTGAGAATCCGATACCGGCCGACTCTCATTTAAACTGCGATCTTCCAGACGAACATGCGTTTGATGCGATCGACGATGATAATACCCGATGGGAGCTTTATTTCGACGAAGCATCTTCTGTGAAGAAGCGCAAACAAAGTACCCCTATAATCAAATCGGGGGTAGGACTCATCTTTGTAACTCCACAAGGAGAGATAATGCGCTTTGCTTTCTCCCTGATGGAGCCAAGGACAAACAACGAAGCCGAATATGAAGCTTTGATAGCGGGCCACGAGGTCGCTATTGACATGGGAATTGAAAACCTCCTCATATACGGGGATTCTCAACTGGTCGTTAGTCAAGTAAACGGCGACTACCAAACGTGCAAACCGGAATTGGTGAAGTACGGGGAAAAGGTGCAACAACTGTTGACCCAAATTCCCTCTTATACTTTGGAGAACATACCGCGCGCGGAAAACAGCAAAGCGGACACATTGGCCAAACTTGCTAAAGAACTGGCTGACGAGAACCTCGATGACGTTAGAATCGTGGTGCAAAGCCGTCGAGTGCTTGCCCCAGCAGAAATATCTCCGGAATCATTCGAAGAAAAAGGAGCGAACGAGCAGACAACCCTGCAAGTAAAATATCGGGAAAATACCGAGGATTGGAGGGAATTCTTCATAGATTACCTTAAATCCCACCGAATGCCCGAAGAAGCGTCCGCAAGACATCAGCTCATGAAACGAGCTCTGTCTTTCGCTTTCGTCAACGATACTCTGTACAAGAGGTCATTTGATTCTATGTGGCTGAGATGCTTAGGACCTGATGAAGCGAAAAGGGTCGTTCAGGAAGTTCACGACGGACTCTGCGGTTCTCACCAAGCAGGCCCAAAGATGAAGTTGAAGATCAAACGGATGGGCTACTATTGGCCCACGATGATCCAGGACTGCCTCGAATATGCAAAGCAATGCCACGCATGCCAAATACATGGGGACTTCATCCACCAGCATCCAAATCCACTACATCCAACGGTGGCTAGCTGGCCATTCGAAATGTGGGGGACTGACATAGTCTGCCCCATCGAACCAGCATCGTCTAGAGGACATCGTTTCATCCTAGAGACGACTGACTACTTCTCTAAGTGGGCAGAAGTGGTACCACTGAGGGAAGTAAAGACGGAGAATATCCTCCACTTCTTCAAGACGCACGTCATATATCGGTTTGGAACTCCGCGACGGATCATCTCCGATAACGGGCCAACTTACAGAAGCCACAAGATCAGTCGATTTGCGCAACAACATAATATAGACTGGAGATATTCCTCGGTTTATAATCCGCGAGCTAACGGTCTAGCTGAAGCCTTCAACAAGACCTTGACAAAGATCATGAAGAAAACAGTGTCACGAAATAAGAAGGACTGGCATGAAAGGATGCAAGAGGCTCTCTGGGCATATCCAACCACGTTCAAGACGGCCACTAACACAACGCCATATGCGTTGGTATTCGGTACAGAAGTAGTACTCCCCATCGAGATAGAGTTACCCTCTCTGCGAGTGGCAGTCCACTACGAGCTGACGGACGAAGAAAATGCTCACCTTCGGCTTGAGGAGCTTGACGCCCTTGATGAAACCTGGCTCATAGCACAGCAAAATCTGGAAGCTTATAAAGCAAATATGACGCGCTCATATGAAAGATTGACCCGACCGAGGACATTCCGCCAAGGCGAACTTGTGCTAGTGGTCAAAAGGCCTATGATCCCCAATCGCGCCAAGCAGGGAAAATTCGAGCCAAACTATGAAGGCCCGTACATCATAGATAAAGTTTACCAGGGTGGGGCCTATCTACTCATGGACATGCACGGTGAAAGGCCTTTCAGGCTAATAAACGGTCTCTTCCTAAAGAAATACTACGCTTAATGAGCCACAGCCTAGGTCAATAATAGACGACGACGACTATGTCCGCTCGCTATCTTCCTAAGCTCAACCTTTATAAAAAGTAGCCGGCCTTCTCCATGATGGACTGAAACGTCCTTAAACTAACAACAGACCGAAATGTCCTTAAACTAATAGCAGACCGAAACGTCTTTAAACTAATACCGCAGCATCCTTAGGCTGACGAGATGAATAAAAATAAATAAATAAATAAATAAATAAAAATATAATAAATAAAAACGGTATGTCCATAAGCAAAAAGGGTACGGATGAAAACCCGAAAGGGCTCCGTGAGTAAAAACAGCAGGGCTACCGGCGAGTGTTCGTGAAAACCCGAAAAGGGCGCGGCCTCGTAAAAAAAAGAGAGAAAAAGAAAATAAAAAGAATAAAAAAATGGTATGTCCATAAGCAAAATGGGCACGGATGAAAACCCGAAAGGGCTCCGTGAGTAAAAACAGCAGGACTACCGGTGAGTGTTTGTGAAAACCTGAAAGGGCGCAATCTCGTTAAAGGACACTTATAGGGTCCTCTCGACCTTATAAGGAGAAACCACCTGCGTGAGATCCTTACGACTCACAAAGGTGTAACACACTTAGGGATCCCCATGATTCCTAAGGAGAAAATAAACTTGCGAGATCCTCACGACTCGTAAGGAGAACTCTCTTATGGGACCCTCACGGCTCATAAGAGTTGAAAGTCTTAAGCGTAAGGAGAACTCTCTTATGGGACCCTCACGGCTCATAAGAGTTGAAAGTCTTAAGTTACAAAGACCTAAACCTGTGCTTAAGCAACCCCCACAACCTTCGATATTGCCCTACAAGTAGCTCAATACTGACCCTTGTATACAATCCACGGGCGCGAATAAACATTTCTCTAACCAAGATCCATCCGTGACAGAGGATATGTTCGCACGACCCTTGTAGGTCCTCTCGATTTACAAGGAGAAAACCCTCCTGTAGGATCCTTACGACTTACAGAGGAAACAAACGCTTAGGAATCCTTACGATTCCTAAGAAGAAAATACACCTATAAGATCCTCATGACTTGTAGGGAGAAATAACTTCGTGAAATCCTTACGGCTCATGAAGTCAAAAGCCTTAGCCGACAGGACCCTAACCCTGGTCGCTAAGCCACCTTTGTTCGACATCGACAGAGGCAGATGATGATTCGCTCCTGGTAATATCCCAGTTGTAGCGGTGCTGATGCCGAAATCGGCTTACGGCGAAAAGCCAGTAGGCCGCACATGTATACGAAATAGCCAAAATGATAGGGCAACTTGCAATAAAAAGCAGCAAGTAAAAATGTATGCATGCAAAATAGCCGAAATGATTGGGCAACTCGCAATAAAAAATAGCGAGTAAAAATAAAATAAATAGCCGAAATGATTAGGCACCGCGAAAAATAGACGAAATGATTGGGCAATCGCGACTTTCGCGATATAAAAGCTGAAATGATAGAGGATCGCGGAAATAAAACAAAAAAAAGAAATGATGAAACCCTGGCCCTACAGTTAAGATCACATCGATCCCTGTATACAATCCAAGGACGTAAACAAAGAGAGAACCATACTTTCCCAACAGGCTCAGCCAGAAGACGAAGCCAAATCTCGACGGTTCAGTCCAACTCCGAAGAAACCAGTATCTTCAGCAAATTCCTCGACTCACGGATACAAACACTCTTTGACGAGAGCCTCCTGATCCGCATCGACTCGCAGAGCCACCAGTGCCTCCGTGGGAAATCCTCGACTCGTTTCAAATCGCAAGGAAACAAATAATCCTTGGCGCTTGAGAAACAAATAATCCCTAGCAAACTCCTCGACTCACGGATACAAACACTCCTTGACGAGAGCCTCCTGATCCGCGTCGACTCGCAGAGCCACCAGTGCCTCCGTGGGAAATCCTCGACTCGTTTCAAACTCCAAGGAAATAAATAATCCTTGGCGCTTGGGAAACAAATAATCCCTAGCAAACTCCTCGACTCACGGATACAAACACTCCTTGACGGGAGCCTCCTGATTCGCGTCGACTCGCAGCGCCACCAGTGCCTCCGTGGGAAATTCTCGACTCGTTTCAAACCCCAAGGAAACAAATAATCCTTGGCGCTTGGGAAACAAATAATCCCTGGCAAATTCCTCGACTCACGAATACAAACACTCCTTGACGAGAGCTTCCTGATCCGCGTAGACTCGCAGAGCCACCAGTGCCTCCGTGGGAAATCCTCGACTCGTTTCAAACCCCAAGGAAACAAATAATCCTTGGCGCTTAGGAAACAAATAATCCCGGGCAAATTCCTCGACTCACGGATACAAACACTCCTTGACGAGAGCCCCCTGATCCGCGTCGACTCGCAGAGCAACCAGTGCCTCCGTAGGAAATTCTCGACTCGTTTCAAACCCCAAGGAAACAAATAATCCTTGGCGCTTGGGAAACAAATAATCCCTAGCAAACTCCTCGACTCACGGATACAAACACTCCTTGACGAGAGCCTCTTGATTCGCGTCGGTTCGCAGAGAAACCAGTGTCTCCGCGGAAAAAATGCCCGATTCGTCTCAACTTGCAAGATGAAGCCTCAGGCAGCAGGGACCAAAAAACTTGCTTCCTGAACAATGGGACCCTGCAAGTCGATCTAAAATGGTCTCTTGCATACTATTCATGGGTCTCACTCTCCAAAGTCGAGTTTCGACAAGGAGGGAAACAACCGCTTACGAGTCCTCTCGACCCGTAAGAGGGAAAAATTCTTTTATAGGATCCTTACGACTTATAAGAGAAAAGCACACTTAGGAATCCTCACGATTCCTAAGGAGAAAACCCCCCTACGAGATCCTCTCGATCCGTAGGGAGAAAAGTCTCTATGAGACCCTCACGACTTATAGAGTTGAAAAGTCTTAGGCAGCAGATCTGAACCTGCGGCCTAAGCCATCGCTATTTCTTAAGAAGGTTGGGATACTCGTCCTAATCATCCGTCAACCATGGTTACTAAGGTGGCATACTGATAATAAAAGAAAGAAAAGACGGAGAAAATTACTGAAAGAACATCCGATTTACATTTAATCGAGCATTCGAGACACACTCATTCATGCATGGGCAGAAGACTCAGGACGAGAAATAAGACAAGCTGAAATAAAAAGTTTTCATTCATATTGCCAAAAATTCTTACAATCATAAAAAGCAGTGAACGAAAAATATTATTACAATGGAATAACTTCAGATCCAGGGCACGGATTTAGAAAGTCAAAAGTAAGGCCATCCAGAGTTCTTCTGGCATTTCTGATTATTCTTATGCGCAGCCTCTCGCGCTCCTCTGTGTCAAGATCATCGGCAAACCCTCCCGGCCTTCGATAAGCAGCAACTATCGTCATCTGCTGGAAGATTTGATATAGGATGTCAATGAGGCTGTCTCGCCGTTTCTTCGAGATCAGCCCCGTCAGGTACACAGAATGCACCTTATCTTCGGCATCATCCAGCGCATTGAGCGGTAGGGCTTCGTGAAGACCCGGAAGTGCTCTCCATATTGCTCCCAACACGACCTTCAAGAGAGCTGAACGACAAGGAAGTAGCCAACCACCGCTTGCGTTGAGGCGATCCATGACCTCCGCGCACTGGGCGTCCGTAAACTCCTGGTTTTGATGACGGCCCTGTGCACGGATATCATCATAAGTGATGAACTCGTGCAAACTGTAAAGACGCACCGCTATTATGCTTGGAGAAAATACCACAGGAAGATTAGCGATAGAAGAAAAGTAATATACATAGAGGGCTAAATTCCTAAAGAGCAAAGCTCTGTTCATGAGTTAGAACCCATGAACAAGATCTCTACAGATCTATAAGTTCTTAAGAGCAAAGCTCTGTTTATGAAAACACCAATGGGGATCTCTTTAGATCAAAAGATCTGTGAGAGTAAAGCTCTTTGACTGAGATTAATTTTATTTACATTAATTTTAGCTAAAGTTTCTAACTTTGAAAATAAGCAAAGCTCTGCTAGTGAAACTCCGAAGGGATTTTCTTTAGATCAGAAAATCTATGAGAGCAAAGCTCTGCTGGTTAAGATTAGTTAAAATTAATTTAATCCTAAGAATTAATTTTACCTAAAGTTTTTCTAAAAACTTTGGAAAGGAGAGCAAAGCTCTGGAGTTCTTGAAGGCAAGAGCAAAGCTCTGAAGTTTTTTGAAAATAAAAATCTGAAAGATGATAAGCATCTGTAGGGGACCAAAGGTCCTATTTATAGGCATCAAGTGCCTCTTCGATTTCCAAAAGTTGTCACGGCGGTTGGAATTCCGCCATCGTTGCGCTCACGTTTGGGGCCACGTAAGCGCAACGGTGGGGGGGTATTTGTTTATCCCAATCAGAGCAAAGCTCTGTTCAAATTCCGAGGCGGGAGATGAAGCAACGCTTCATCTTCCCCCAATCAGAGCAAAGCCATGCTTTGAAAATTTAAAATTTAATAAATAAAGCAACGCTTCAGATTATTTGCGCTGCGCAACACGCCATGTGTCAGGCGCAGATGCATCGGCGCAGCGCCCAAGGCAACGCGTCCAATCAGAGAAAAGCTCTATTTTAAGCAAAATTAAAAGAAGCAACGCTTCAGTTGCGTAAGCACTGCGCTGCGCGACACGTGTCAGCGCAGTTGCGCTGGCGCAGTTGCGCTGCGCTTCGCACTGCGTGATACGTGTCAGCGCAGATGCGCTGGCGTAGTTGCGCTGCGCGACACGTGTCAGCGCAGATGCGCTGGCGCAGTTGCGCTGCGCTGTGCGCTGCACGACACGTGTCAGCGCAGATGCGCTCGCGCAGTTGCGCTGCGCTGTGCGCTGCGCGCTGCGCGACACGTGTCACGCGCTGGGACATCTGCGCCAAACAGAATTAAAATTCTAAGAAATATTTTCCGTTCTTGTTAAAACAAGAAGATTTTCTTCTGCAAAGCAGAAGCCCTTGGATCAAAGATCCGACGGTGGGGAAAATTCCCCAAATCACTTAGAGAATGATCTCTTCAACAAAATTAACTAATTTATGGGCACTATAAAAGAGACCCCAGACCTCAATTCAAAGGGAGGAACATCAACATTTTCTTGAAAAAAGTCAAGAGCTTCAAACAGAGAGAGAATTCTGAGAAAATTTCAAAGAAAAAGGTAAAGACCTTCACGAGAGAAAAGAAATTTCTTTTAATAAATCATTTATCTAAAAACTAGATCAATATTCTTCACATAATAAACAGTGCTTTGCACTTCTCATGAGCCACTGGTTCTTTAAAAACTAGAAAACAAAAAAATAAAAATAGTGCTTTGCACTTTTATGAACCTCTGGTTCATGAAACAAAAAGAAAAACTTATTTTTCTTTAATCTAAATTAGATCAAGAAATCAAATAGTGCTCTGCACTTCTGTTCTTGAATCTAAAAGATTCTTAGTGCTTTGCACTTCCAAACTGCGCTGTTGCGCTCTTGAGAGAGCGCCACGTGTCAGCTACAGAACAACTTGCGCTACGCGCTCTTGAAATAGAGCTTTGCTCTCTGGAATTGGCGCAACTCACCAGAGCGCGCCACGTGTCAGCAGCGCAACAGCGCAGCGAACTAGCGCAGCGCACTGCGCCGTTGCGCTTGCACTCACCAGAGCATGACACATGTCCTCACCACAAGCGCTTGCGCTCAGTAATTGGCGCAAAGCGCCTGACAAATGCAATGCATTACTTTTCCTGAAGGGCCAGGCCCAATTAAAAGACCAAACAGGCCTAATTAAATTGATGCTCTGCATCATTTATAAATGGGTAGAGCCCAAACAAAATAATAAAAATGCTATGCAGAGGCCTTGCAGAGTCAAAAATAAATTGATGCTCTGCATCTTTTATGGGCAGAGCCCAAACAAAAAAAAAAGAAGTAATGCAATGCATTATTTAAGTGTGGGCAAAGCCCTAGCACAGGTCTAATAGACCAAAAATAAATAAGGGTGTTGAACATTTTCAACTGGACTTAGCCCAATTTTGGCCGTAAGTCCTCAAATTAAATTGACTGAGCACGGCTGCTCCCTAAACCAATTTATATCTGGTTCGAGGGTACATCTCCGAACTTCTCTGACACCTGTCGTTGTAATCCTTCAACGACGTCAGAGAGGTGACGGGTCCTGACGACCACACATGTATATGGACTGCGGGGTCCTTAAACTCGTGGACCGAAACGTCCCTAAACTAATATCGGACCGGAACGTCCCTAAACTAATATCAGATCGGAACGTCCCTAAACTAATACCGGACCGAGACGTCCCTAAACTAATATCGGACCGAGACGTCCCTAAACTAATATCGGACCGAGACGTCCTTAAACTAATATCGGACCGAGACGTCCTTAAACTAATGTCGGACCGAGACGTCCTTAAACTAATGTCGGATCGAGACGTCCTGAAACTAATCATGGACCCCCACATCCCTAAACTGGAATATGGACCACCACATCCCTAAACTGGCGATAGACCACCATGTCCCTAAACTGGAAAGTGGGCCACCACGTCCCTAAACTGGAGTATGGACCACCACGTCCCTAAACTGGAACAATAGAGCCTCAAAATGCTCTTTTATCGGATCTAAACGATCCCGTTTAAGTTGATCTTAGCCCCAAACACGGTTAACGTATCCTTAAACATTCAAGTGGACTACAAAATTCCAAATCAACACTGGTTCGAGGGTATATCTCCGAGCTCCTCTGACACATGTCGTTGTAATCCTTCAACGACGTCAGAGAGGTGACGAGTCCTGACGGCCATATATTAAATGAATCACTATGTTAAGTTGATCTCAGTCTCAAACAGGACTGACGTATCCTTAACGAACGTTTAAGTTGATCTTAGCCGCAACGCGACTAATGCATCCTTAAACTAAAAACACCAAACCCAAATCTAAGTAAATACGGATTTGGACTAATCTACATCCTACGGGCGACGGCATTACTCAGTCTCCGTGTACAATCTACGGGCAACCACAAACAAAACAAACACACACGACACGAAGTGAAATTCTGGAGAAGGAGAAAGTTGTTACCGCGATGCGGTAGCGTAATTAACTGCAGGGGCTTGCGCCTGCATGGAAGAGCGTCTCCACAATCAAAAACCCCTCAAGCGAGGGGGATGTAGGGTTCCTAGGCACACTCTAGAGGTATCACAAGGCATCGATCATGCCAAATTCAAAATTTACGGTGCCGGGAAACCCTAGACTACGGATCTTAGGCTAGATGTCTAGGCGAATAAGGAAACTAGTTAACACTTAACTAAGAGTAACGGAAATACAACCTTTGTAGATCCGGTTCTCCACCTGCATAGCTCCATGATGAAGTGTCCTCGCTGTCCAAAATGAAATCCGGGCTCTTGCGTCGGCTTCATCGGAGAAATGGGCGGGCTAGGTCATCGACGACGTGCCGAAGATAATCTACGTCGAAGCATCACTAGATCAAGCTCCACCTTCACCAAGCCATGAAAACTTGTGAAGGAAACACACTCTACTACTTGGCAAGAGGTAGAGGATGAAGAAATAGGAAGTGGGTAGACTTTAGAATTGGATTTCTCACTCATCTTCATCAATCATCATTGATGAAGTGGAGGTTTCTTCATTGAAGATGAAGAAGAAGAAGAAGATAAAGCTATGATAAGTTAATTCCAAAAAAGAAAATTAAAAGAATACTTATCATGACCAAACCATGGTCAAGTGTAGAGAATAAATCATGGTTAGTGGGATGGTTAGGGTTAAGCATGAGACAAAATGGTCACTTGGTCAAAGTCTTCATGAAGCTTCATGAACAAAAGAAAACAAGCCACCATTTTCTCATTTGCTTTTCTATTTCTAAAAGGATAAATAAATGAATAAGGAAATAGTAAACCCTAACCATTTCATTAACCAAGGTTTAATTCTTTACACTTAACCAAAAGGCATGCATCATCAAACATGATACAAGCAAGTGCACAAAATCATATCGCATATGCAATGCGCACATCCGAGTGAGAAAATCCATTTAAACTGAACCGATACTAGTTAATGCAAAGTAATATATCAAATATATAAATATGCATTAAATCATTAAATCAACACTTGATTCAATGATCCGGTCATGTCGCACACAACCGACTAGTATACAATGTATCGGCTTATCGAATCAACGCTTGAATCGATAACTAGGTTATATCGCATACAACCATTCGACACATTGATCGCGAGAATGAAATGCGGTATCACATACACGCATTATTCTCGGTCCCGCACATATCTCATATGCGCTCCTATTTCGTTTCGCTTGAGCCAGGAAACCTCTGTGTAGGACTCTAAAGACTCGTCAATACGCCGGCAGCAGGTGATGATCATATCAAGCACCCACAAGCCGCAAGCGGTCTGCTAAACGTAACGGCCACCCGGGTATTGAGCGATCTGAAGATCGACGAGCAAGCCCGCTCACACTCCAGTGAATCCAACCAGTAACACTACCGTACAGTCCAGTCTGATCGTCTGATATGTCGCATATCTTGCCCAGGGGTGGTAAACGTCAGACCCCAATAGCTCGATAAGTCGTGTCGATATGAGGTCTATAACAATTCGAGAAACTACTGGTAACACTTACCAGTAAATCTCAGCAACCCTGGCCAGAGATTTCCTGTTATAGCCAATCGAACACAGCGCAACATCAACCCCCTATACCGGGTGAGACGAATCCCCTCCTATCGCTCATTGCCTCCATGTGACTCGGGACTGTACCCAAAAACCACCGTTTTGCATGCCCTCTTGGACGTGGTAAGATGGAAATCAAAGCACAGTGGGAACCACACAAGACTCTATGACGATCTCGGGTCAACAGACTACTCTGTACCAGTGTCACCAGAGAACTGCCATCTGACGTGAGGTATAATACCATCTGGGAGTTCTCGGCGAGTCCGTCCAGTGTACCCAGTCTCTACTGAGCACCCGTATATCATCTCTGATGTCAAACACCAATGGATATGGGATCATCCATCGCCCATCTGTATGGGTCGAGAAGGTACACGCTAGTCTACTCTGGTATATCGATGCCCCGTCTCGATATACCCACGACTAGGGACTTTGAAGGATGTACTTATGGACTACCATGTCCCCACTAGTATGATCCGCATCATAGTCCAGGTAGTCAAGTACACATCCTAAGGGCTTTACCAACATGTAACAGAGAGACAATCAGTATACACGTTAAGGTAAAGAGTAACCAGATAGCATACTATCATGTCGAGCAAGAAAGTCCTCCCTATATATGTCCCAGCATCCACTACAATGTACATCCAATGTACAGTAATGGCCTCTAGGGCATACATATAACTAACAATCTCCCACTTGCACTAGGGCCATCTGTAGCAGTGGTTGTAGTAACTCATACTCAACCATCCCATAAAAGTCTCTCTCTGGGAATAGGCCTTCGTGAGTGGATCCGCTGCGTTATACTCTAAGTCTGCTCTCCTTGCCTCGATCAACCTGGAGATCAACCATCTCCATGATCAGGTGATACTGCCTTAGAATAAGTCTGGATCACTAATGGGACCTGCGTTCCTTGGCATAAGCCACAACTCCATTGTCACACAATGGGAGGAACATAGTTCATCTCATGAACCAATATACACCCAAACAGCTTCTTTGGTAGCATCTTTAGTAGCGATGTATCCTGCCTTTATCGTCTAGTATGTCACGGTATCTAGCTTGGAACTCTTCCAATATACCGTCCCTTTACTGAGGGTAAAGACAATGCCTGCGACTGACATTCAGTCGTCTTTATCACTCTGGAACACTTCCAGTGATTCTCCCCAGGATCGATTGATACCATCTCACTACTACTAGTGAGTATCCTAACATCCAATTAGATCTATCTCATAGATCCAAAAACCAGGATATAGGAGGTATCACATTGATCCTTTATGGAGAATCATTATGATAAGCGGAGATTGACCGAGCGTAGCATAGGAAACTCCTTTCTTATCAAGAGTATGTCATCCACGTACTCTACGAGGATCACCACCATACTCCCTACTACCTTTTTGTTTATACAAGGTTCATCTACCATTTTGATGAAGTCAAACTCTTTGACTACCACATCAAAACAGACGTTCCAACTACGCGATGCCTGCTTTATCATATAAAACATCTTGCACACGTTTCCGCTGCTCCCACTGTCTACGAGGATCTCTGGCTGTGTACTTATAGACACACTCTTCTAAAACAACATTTAGAAAAGCAGTCATGGCACCCAACCGCCAGATATCGTAGTCATGGTATGTAGCCGTGGCAAGTAGGATCTGGATGGACTTAAGCATAGCTCCTTAGAAAAGGTTTCATTATAATCCATGTATGGTCAATGATGCAAACCTTTAACAAGTCTAGCTTTGAAAGTCTCAACTTTTCCATGTACACCAAGTAATCTTCTCAAGATATACTTGCTCCTGATGGGGATTTAACCCTTCAGATATCGCAACTAAAGTCCATACTTTGTTGGTGTATAAGGATTCCATCTCAGATCGCTAAGCATCCAGCCATTCTTACAGAGTCCCACTCCTGATGGCCAGTTCGAAACTAGTTGGGTCATCATCTCATGATGCAATCCTCGCTCCCACTATCATAGAGCAACCGAAGTATCTCTCAGGTGGGTGAGGAACCCTACTAGATCGGCGGAGAGGCCGAGGTTCGTTGGAATCTACTGAATCCTTTGGTTCTACCAAATTATCTGCTGTATTTTGTATAGCTGGAACCTTTCCAGTTCTACATTACAGACCTTGCCTCGAGCTTGTCCGGATTTTGCTTTTAGACATAGGCCGGACAACCCTAAATCTTAACTAGCTTAAGACATGGGCTCTTCCCATATCATATCAAATATGAAGTGGTAGGCAACTGATTTGATTTGAACCCTTTTCAATAGGTATGCAGCTTCTCAAGTGCATAACTCCCAAAAGGAAATAGGTAACTCAGTAGTACTCATCATAGAGCACACCTTATCATATAGGGTGTGATTGCTCTGCCCCGATATACCATCGTGCTATGGTGTATACGGAGGAGTAATGCTGAGAGAGAATCTCATTCTCCTTTAGAATAGTCCAGGAATTCCATGCACAAGTATTCTCCTCCCTGATCTCATCATAGGACATAATACTTATACCCGTATTTTGGTTCTCTACTTCTAACTTATATTCTGTGAATATCTTAAAAGGTTCGGACTTGTGTTTCAACAGGAACATAGGTCTGAATCTCGAAAGATTATCAGAGAATGTAATGAAGTAAAAAGAACCGGTCTTGGTATGTGTAGACAGGGGACTTACATACATCAACATGTATCATCCCAAGAGTTCACTAACTCTTTCTCTGTTTCCAATAAACAGAGTTGTGGTCATCTTATCTTTGTGACATGACTGGCAAGTTTCACAAGATGTAAATTCAAACTGATTTAAATATGCATCTACATGTAACTTCAGCTAGTCGGGTCGCATTGATATGACCTAGTCTACAATGCCTCAAGAAGGATTCGTTCATTTCTGAACTCTTCCTCTTGTGTGTGTTCTGTATACTAAGAACTGTAGTTTGATTTAGAACATTAATGCTTTTAGATAACGTGCCTGAACCGATCAACTTTTGATATAGGAAATGTTCAAAACATTATCCAACAATACAAAATTTTATCGTTTCTTTACTAATAAAGAGACAGATATGATTTTGTATATCAGGTTCGGTATCTAATAACATTCGTTCAGAATCAATGTATCGGTAATACAGGGTGACAGTGACCGACAGACTTGGCTGCAACACTTGCCCCGTTTTCTGCCTCATGAAACTTATCACTCGTTCTCAGTTTTTCTACCCTTTTGTAACCCTATGTAACATCTTACATATCTGGGATCCTGATCCAGTATCATATACCATGGATGCAGAGGATACTGAGAAACAGTTCTGTATAATGAACACACCCGAAGATGATGCATCAGCATGCACTCTCTTCGTTTGGGCGGCACGGGAATTCTGGTAATCCCCAATTTCTTGCTCGATCTTATAACAATTATAAGTTGGAGCGGGACCAACGTTCCCCAGCTCAGTATAACAAGCGGGTTCGGTCAATAATCCGTTTTATTATCTTGATTAAGGCGTGATATGGTCGCTACCTGCAGAGAGAGAGAAGAAAACACTCAGCGTGCGCTCTTGCAAGAATAGATTGGTTATTATTATATCTAATCAGGATGGCTCCCACTGCTTTTTATCAAATCTTTCTTCAAACCCTAAAAGGAAAGACTAGCCGGGATTAATTACACACTACAAGTTCGCCAATCTTTCAGCCAGGCCAGTGTCGGTACTTTGAGGGAGGTCCCCCGTGCTTTCGCACGAACCTAATTAATGTAAACCTCGTTTTCCCAGAGGCGTAACCCCGTTAACACCTTTCTACACCTACTTGATCGGCTAATTGTAATGTATAAAACTCTCCCAGGAGTAACTCTTACTCGCAGCGGGTATCGGGATCCAACTATCTCATAGAAGGTATGCAATCTCATTGCAAATTTCAACACTTGAAATTCCCGATAATATTTTGCCCCTAGCAGCTATATGACCTTAACATAGTCAACAAATCATAAGTGCTAGTCAAGTTCAACCCGTCATTTCCCGATTGAATTAAACCCACCCGCACGACCCTTAACATAGTCAACAAAGTCGCACGACTACCCTAATCCAATCGCATCATATGCTTATACAGATAAGCACTAATTAGCTACCGCACACTACGCCTTAACATAGTCAACAAACGTAGCACGAATACTAACTAGTACTTATCTGAAATGACGGAGGGCTACGACAGGTTTTTCTGAAAACCTATTGCGTAATGAACTTGATATCGTTGTAGAATCAAATGATTTTTAAATGGAGTGTTTTTGAGGATTTTCTAGTTTTGCTAAAGGAGTCACTCCCGGTGAAGGGATCGTCGGTCCTTTCCTCGTCGAATGAGGTGCGGGATATATCATATATATCACTGTGCAAAGCAAAAACACTTAAAAGCAATCAAAAGACAAACCGAGTGTGTAGCATCTGCCAGTTATTGCTAAAGGAGTCACTCCCGGTGAAGGGATCTCGGTCCTTTCCTCATCGAATAAGGTGCAGGATATATCATATATACCGCTGTGCAAAGCAAGAACTGTAGCTACCTATTTTATTTTGAAATTCGATTCTACAACATCTTAGGTTTCTTTTATTTCATTAATCACATTAATGAAGTCCCATCATTTAAAGTACCTAAACATCACAGATAAATACGACGTACACTTATGCCATCCGCATTCGCCTCGATGTCCCCTCGTGCACCGTTAGGTTAGGTAACTAACGGCAGAGCGGGGCAGGGCTAGCGCGGGTGTAAAACATAAGTAACGTCTATATAATATATCGTATATACTATATACTGTATCTATCACAGAACATCACATGATCACATCACAGATATCGCAGCAGAAGAATCATATGAAATATTGGATATACTAGGACGTCCGTGTTTTCAATACGAGCCAGTATAAAACACGGATTCCACGGTCGCGATGAATAGCCAAACCCACTCCCCTAGACCCCTACGAGAGCGACAAGCAACCCTACCAATTCTAGAGTTAGGAGACCCGGACTCGACTCCTCGAGTTGGTCTCCCACTGGACTCCAGAACCCGGTTACTTGTGCTCCCCTCCTTGGGTCTAACCTAGTGCGGAAAAGTAAATAATATACAAATGGTGACAACATCCGCTACCTGGAAGTGCCCCAATAAAAGAATATTACATACAAGTTTTTACATGAATGAAAATGAAAAACACTCATCTCACATAAAAACCCCCGGCTATTCGAACACGACGATCCAATATAACATATCCAGCAACACATAACATCACATGTCATCAACGTAAGTAAATATGTCCATCCCAATTGTCGTTGACATATAGCAACGAAACCGGCGATATCACATATTACACTTACGGTCACAGAAAAGAAAGTGTAAAACTACAACAGTTGGAATCCGCAACCACCTCAGACATCGCATGCCTGATCAAATGAATTACTTAGACATCACATGCCTAACAATTATAAACCCCGCATTTTAGTCTCAAAATCGAAAACACTTTTCAATATCAAGTCGGGCAATTCAACAAGATTCCCGACATCCTGATCGAATGCTCGTCGCAAACTTTAGTAGACGGCGGCACCCCCGACGCCGTCGACGAAGTGCACCAAGGCGGAACACCGCCACCGCGAGCACCCGAACGGATGCTTTCGGCGACGGGGTTCTCCTACGGTCACTTGGTCGGGGCTATGGAGTGAGGCTGTCTATTAAGTTTACCCGGCGAGTATCCGCGTACGCTACGTGATTGCGACGGACTTTTGATCACATCAAAATTCCGGGGCAACCGATCAAGTGAGACTAAACTGCTATGTTTATAACATTCATTCAGTTATCTCATAACTTTTGTGAATTCCAATTGTTGTATCACATTCCGGATAAACAGAAAATGTTAAACTTTCTGATCGAACAATCGAACACCCAAGTTTTCCCGATACAGATCAACACATGAAACAAGTCTAACAACATTCCGTTCGTGCCTCAGTACCAACGGTCCAGCCGTAGAAGGGTCAAGCCAACGCCTCACATGTGGCACGCCGTATTGCCCCAAACCCGAAGGTTCAAAGGGCAGTTCAAGACGGTCAAATAATCGAGTTAAGGTTTGTTGTCTTCTAGAGGGTCCATCGCGTTACTTGCACTACTTAGAACGTCGTTAAACTACGGAAAAATCCAACACTTGGAAATTTCCCGACAGGGGAAAAATTGGGTATTTATATCCGGTCGAACTTTTTAACATATTCTAAAATTTATCCGGAAAGCCACACAGACAAAATTTGATACTCCGATCGAAACACCGAATCCCAAAAACAATCCCAGAAAATTCAACTCTTGAATAAATATTAAAAAATCCCAGAAAATCCAATACCCGAAAACATGAATTACTGTACAAAAATTATAGGACAATACAATAATATGGCCGCGGAACCGCCGCATAAGCAGGGCTTATGCCGCGGTTCCGCCGCGCTCTGGAAGCTTCAATGGAAAAATTTTGTATCGTAATTCTTAGGTTTTCCTGCTGAATTTTTTACGAATTTTTAATTTGGAAAAATCCACGTTTTCAGAAAACGTCCAGAGAGCACATTTGAGTTGGGGTTTCGGGTTCGTTCGGGTTTCAAACTTCGTCTGGACTTCGCCTAAGGCTCTAGCTAGTCTCTGATACCACTGTAGGGTTCCTAGGCACACTCTAGAGGTATCACAAGGCATCGATCATGCCAAATTCAAAATTTACGGTGCCGGGAAACCCTAGACTACGGATCTTAGGCTAGATGTCTAGGCGAATAAGGAAACTAGTTAACACTTAACTAAGAGTAACGGAAATACAACCTTTGTAGATCCGGTTCTCCACCTGCATAGCTCCATGATGAAGTGTCCTCGCTGTCCAAAACGAAATCCGGGCTCTTGCGTCGGCTTCATCGGAGAAATGGGCGGGCTAGGTCATCGACGACGTGCCGAAGATGATCTACGTCGAAGCATCACTAGATCAAGCTCCACCTTCACCAAGCCATGAAAACTTGTGAAGGAAACACACTCTACTACTTGGCAAGAGGTAGAGGATGAAGAAATAGGAAGTGGGTAGCCTTTAGAATTGGATTTCTCACTCATCTTCATCAATCACCATTGATGAAGTGGAGGTTTCTTCATTGAAGATGAAGAAGAAGAAGAAGAAGATAAAGCTATGATAAGTTAATTCCAAAAAGAAAATTAAAAGAATACTTATCATGACCAAACCATGGTCAAGTGTAGAGAATAAATCATGGTTAGTGGGATGGTTAGGGTTAAGCATGAGACAAAATGGTCACTTGGTCAAAGTCTTCATGAAGCTTCATGAACAAAAGAAAACAAGCCACCATTTTCTCATTTGCTTTTCTATTTCCAAAAGAATAAATAAATGAATAAATGAATAAGGAAATAGTAAACCCTAACCATTTCATTAACCAAGGTTTAATTCTTTACACTTAACCAAAAGGCATGCATCATCAAACATGATACAAGCAAGTGCACAAAATCATATCGCATATGCAATGCGCACATCCGAGTGAGAAAATCCATTTAAACTGAACCGATACTAGTTAATGCAAAGTAATATATCAAATATATAAATATGCATTAAATCATTAAATCAACACTTGATTCAATGATCCGGTCATGTCGCACACAACCGACTAGTATACAATGTATCGGCTTATCGAATCAACGCTTGAATCGATAACTAGGTTATATCGCATACAACCATTCGACACATTGATCGCGAGAATGAAATGCGGTATCACATACACGCATTATTCTCGGTCCCGCACATATCTCATATGCGCTCCTATTTCGTTTCGCTTGAGCCAGGAAACCTCTGTGTAGGACTCTAAAGACTCGTCAATACGCCGGCAGCAGGTGATGATCATATCAAGCACCCACAAGCCGCAAGCGGTCTGCTAAACGTAACGGCCACCCGGGTATTGAGCGATCTGAAGATCGACGAGCAAGCCCGCTCACACTCCAGTGAATCCAACCAGTAACACTACCGTCCAGTCCGGTCTGATCTCTGATATGTCGCATATCTTGCCTAGGGGTGGTAAACGTCAGACCCCAATAGCTCGATAAGTCGTGTCGATATGAGGTCTATAACAATTCGAGAAACTACTGGTAACACTTACCAGTAAATCTCAGCAACCCTGGCCAGGGATTTCCTGTTATAGCCAATCGAACACAGCGCAACATCAACCCCCTATACCGGGAGAGACGAATCCCCTCCTATCGCTCATTGCCTCCATGTGACTCGGGACTGTACCCAAAAACCACCGTTTTGCACGCCCTCTTGGACGTGGTAAGATGGAAATCAAAGCACAGTGGGAACCACACAAGACTCTATGACGATCTCGGGTCAACAGACTACTCTGTACCAGTGTCACCAGAGAACTGCCATCTGACGTGAGGTATAATACCATCTGGGAGTTCTCGGCGAGTCCGTCCAGTGTACCCAGTCTCTACTGAGCACCCGTATATCATCTCTGATGTCAAACACCAATGGATATGGGATCATCCATCGCCCATCTATATGGGTCGAGAAGGTACACGCTAGTCTACTCTGGTATATTGATGCCCCGTCTCGATATACCCACGACTAAGGACTTTGAAGGATGTACTTATGGACTACCATGTCCCCACTAGTATGATCCGCATCATAGTCCTGGTAGTCAAGTACACATCCTAAGGGCTTTACCAACATGTAACAGAGAGACAATCAGTATACACGTTAAGGTAAAAAGTAACCAGATAGCATACTATCAAGTCGAGCAAGAAAGTCCTCCCTATATATGTCCCAGCATCCACTACAATGTACATCCAATGTACAGTAATGGCCTCTAGGGCATACATATAACTAACAGGGAAATCTGATGAAGTCTGCTACATCGGCCGCATCCGTCTAAACCTCCGATACACGGTGCCATAAATCAACTTGGCATCTTCGGAGAGGTGGACGGAAAAAACCAAATAGCATCTGTCCCGAATCTCAGCGTCAGGACATCGCAGTCTTGTGCGCCGCCTTTCGGAGGGGAACAACACCATTCAAGATATGGAATGGTAAATGGCCGTATCTTAAGCGCATTAAGATATGGGGTTGTCCGGCCTATGTAAAAGTTCAACATCCAGACAAACTTCAGGTACGTTCAGTTCTATGTAAATTTGTGGGATATCCTAAAAACTCTATAGGATATCTGTTCTACCACACCGAGGAACAGAAGGTGTTAGTATCTCGCCACACCACTTTTTTAGAGTGGAAATTTCTTGCAAAAGAAACTAGTGGGAGTTCGGTAGAACTGGAAGAAATTCAGCGACCACAAAATGAAACTGAAGATTTGACAGAACCTCAGGATTCAATAACTCCAGACGAACCTCAGCCACTCCGCAGATCTGGTAGGATTTCTCATCCGCCCGAGAGATACTACGGTTTTCTCATAAACAGGGATCGAGAGGATTGCATCTTATAAGAAGATGACTCTACCAGTTTCAGGCAAGCCATTATCAGTAGGGACTCTGATATATGGCTGGATGCTATGCGATCCGAAATGGAGTCCATGTACACCAATAAAGTATGGACCTTGGATATTGCTCCACCTGGGGTAAAACCCTTTGGATGCAAATGGATCTACAAAAGGAAACTTGGTGTAGATGGACAGGTGGAAACCTATAAGGCTAGACTTGTTGCAAAAGGTTTTCGTCAAAGACCTGGTGTGGACTATGACGAAACTTTTTCTTCAGTGGCTATGCTCAAATACATTCGAATCCTACTTGCCATTGCTACCTTCCATGACTATGAGATCTGGCAGATAGACGTAAAAACGGCTTTTCTAAACGGCAGTTTAGAAGAGTGCGTTTATATGGATAAGCCAGATGGTTTTGTAGACAGTGGGAGCAGCGGTAAGGTGTGCAAGTTGCTTAAATCCATTTATGGACTAAAACAGGCATCGCAGAGCTGGAACATCTGTTTTGATGAAGCAATCAAGGAATTTAATTTCATCAAGAACGAAGATGAACCTTGTATCTATAAGAAGATTGTAGGACGAAATGTCGTGTTCCTAGTATTGTACGTGGACGACATTCTTTTGATAGGAAATGATGTTCCTATGCTACAATCGGTCAAGCTATTCTTGTCACAACGGTTCTCCATGAAGGACCTGGGTGATGCCACATGCATACTGGGGATCAGGATCTACAGAGATAGATCCAAGAGATTACTGGGACTTTCGCAGTCCAGGTACATAGAGACCATAATAAAGAGATTTAGTATAGAAGATTCCAAACGCGGTAATATACCAGCATTGCACGGAATCATCCTCTCCAAGAAGATGTCTCCCAAGACTGCCGAGGAGAGGGTTCGCATGAGCACTATACACTACGCTTCGGCGGTAGGATCTATAAAGTCTGCAATGCTATGTACAAGACCAGATGTAGCTTACGTGCTGAGCGTGGTGAGCCGGTATCAGTCATACCCAGGTGAGGACCACTGGACGGCAGCGAAGAACCTTCTCAAGAACCTGAGAAGGACTAAGGAGATGTTCCTGGTTTACGGTAATGGAGATCTCAGGGTTGAGTCCTTTACCAATTCAAGCTTCCAGAGTGACAAAGATGACAGCAAATCTATCTCGGGTTTTGTGTTTACCCTCAACGGAGGGGCGGTGTGTTGGAGGAGTTCCAAACAGGATACTGTCGCAGACTCGACAATGGAGGCTGAATACATTGCTGCAAGCGATGCCGTAAAAGAGGCGGTCTGGATGAAGAAGTTCATTAGTGAACTTCAGGTGGTTCCATCCATTGTTGACCCAATACCTTTGTATTGCGATAACAATGGGGCTATAGCTTTAGCGAAGGAACCACGGTCCCATCAGAAGTCCAGACACATCTTAAGGCGGTATCACCTGATCAGGGAGATCATTGATCGCCAGGAGATCGAGGTACGGAGAGTGGACACTAAAGATAACACGGAGGATCCATTCACAAAGGCCCTCCCTCAAACACAGTTCGAGTGACTTTTTGAGCTATTGGGTATGCGGTACGCCAGCAGCTGACCTTAATGCAGATGTTGGGTATGCGGTACACCAATTACTGGCCTTTAGTTCAAGTGGGAAATTGTTGGATATGTATGCTCTAGAGGCCATTATTGTATAGTACTAGTTTGTATAATACATTTTGGAAGCTTGGGATATATACATGGATTTACGACAGTCTTGCTCGATATAGTAGTATGCTACTTGATTTTTTCTATATTAATATGTGTATATGTTTCTTTTAACATATCGCTAATACATATTGATGGAGCCTTTAGGATCTTTGTTTGACTACCGGCGTTGTGATGGCGATCACACTAGTGGGGGATGGGTAGTCTATTAGCACATACTTATTTTGGTCCCTGGTCGTAGGATTATCGAGATAGGGCATCGATACTCCAGAGTACACTGGTGCATACGCTTCTTATCCCAGCAGGGGAGATGGTCTGTCCCACAGCCATCAGTACGTCGTACTGGATATAGTATGCAGGTACTCGTTAGGTTACGAGTACACTAGACAGGACTCGTCGGGAACTGTTGGTTGGTATTATACCTATCGTCAGTTAACAGTTCCCAGGTGACAAGAGTACAGCTTAGTCCATTGACTTGACATTGTCAGTTCGCCTCGAGTGTGTTCCTACTATTCTTAGATTACTACCCTACCACGGCTCTATTGATTCGTGCAACAGGTAGTAGTTGGGTGCAGTCCCGAAGCACTTGGAGGCAGTGACGGTTACACAGGATCGTCTCTCCCGGTATTGGGAGTTGATATCGTGTTGTGTCTAGGAGAGCCATTACACATAGTCGGCCCTGGCCAGGGCAAGCGAGATTTACTGGTAGTGTTTCCAGTAGTTTCTCAGGGTGTTCTGGGCTACACTCCGACATGACTTGTACCGTTATTAGGGGTCTGACGTTTACCACCCCCTAGGCCCAACATGCGATACTCTTAGACGAACAAACCGGACTGTACGGAGATTGTCACATTCAGGCTCAGTAGGGGTTCGGATGGGTTCACCTCATCGGTCTTCATATCGGCATCTACCTGGGGACCGTTATATACAGCTAGTACCGCTTGAGGCCTGTGGTTAAACCCACTGCCAGCGTAGTGTCGAGTCTTTAGAGTCCTACACAGAGGGTTGTTCGCCTTTGGGCAAAACAGAGTAGAGGTCGCATGGTTTTGCGACGGGGTTCATTCACATCCGCGCACTTGTGCACGTTTTGGTGTCCGGGCAGTTATTGCTAGCGGGCTTTGGTTTAAGCCAAATCCTAGTATTTGTTTTGGGATTGGTTTTGTTTCATTATATTCATGTTCCTCGGAACACGGATGCGGATGTGTATGCACAGTTGACAGAGGCAGAGGAATCTCATTAGGGTTTTTGACCGTTGACTTTTTCTAAACCCTAATGAGAATGAGAAATATGATTAATAATATTAATTAAGAATAATTGTGCCATGGTTGAGGTTGGGTTGACCATTTGACTTTTGTTGACCATTTGACCATGATGATTTCTTTTGCAAAGATACTTCTTGAAGCTTGCAATTAGCATTAAATGTGAAATGATAATGGTCATATCAGCTAACCATCACAATTTTCCTAATTATTATTATTATTCTCATATTCTCTCATATGAGAGCATGGTTGTAATTTTTTCTTCTGATTCACTCTTGCTGATTCCCTCTCTTGAAAAAGCTCTCCCTCTTCCTCTCTCAAAGCTCTCTTGTTTAATGTGTTGAAAAACATGAGCTTTGTGAGATAAAACCATCAAAACAACTCTCTACTCATTCTAGGGTTCTTAGTCTAGCAAGCCAAGCACTCTAGTTACCTCTTGGTTGAGGTAGGAGCTCAAGGTAGAGGCCTTCGGGTGGATCATTCTTTGGCAAAGAGAAGACGAAGAGGAGGAACCGTCTACACCACTCCAAGAAGCTAGCATCAAGGAGGACCACAACAAGAAGAGAAGGAGTTCAAGAACTAGGTATAACTTTCTATCATAGTAGATAGAACTCTATTCTTTTGCTAGTTAGGTTTATGGTAAAGATCCCGGTTAAGGTTTATTCTAGCGCCAAGTTCGTTATCACTACAAAAATTTTGTTCCGCATTTGGCCACGGAAGTTGGTCGGGGCGCTAGTGTAACCCTTCATGAAGTCCATATGAATATGTTTTGGCGCTGATGCAGTTCATGGCTATGAAATCTGGCATATGGATGACTATAACGTCTTTCCAAATAGTATTTTGGAAGTGTATGTGTATATGACTCTGCCAAAGGATTATCGTAGTCAGTGGGAGTAGCGGAAGGTGTGCAAGTTGCCTATGTCTATTCGTAGACTAAAGCAAGGATAGCGCAGAAGGATCATCTATTTTGATGTGACAGTCAAGATGATTGACTTCGTCAAAACTAAAGATGAACCTAGTAAGAAAGATGTAGGGAGTACTGTCCTGGATTTGGATGATATACTCCAAATAGGAAGTAATGTTCCTATACTACAATCGGTCAAATTTTGGTTGTCATACAGAGTTTTCTCCACGTTGGATGTGGATAGTATATCAGGAATTCTAGTGACTAGATCTAGATTTGGAATGTTTCCCAAATTGGTTACTTAGACGGTATTCTAAAAGTATTTTAGAATGGACGACTCCTGGCATGGTAGTGTACCCGCAGGTGATGGAGCCACCCTCTCTAAAGAGATTTCTTCTAGACTGATGAAAAGAGAGACTGGCATGAATGATGTATCATTTGCTTAGGCAATTTAGTCAATCATGCAATGTCTTGTACAATAACAGATAGATAATTCTGGTTTTAGATCTAGATTTGGGAAGTTTCCCAATCGGGTAATTGGACAGCATTCTAAAAGTATTTTAGAATGGACGAATCCTAGCGTGGTAGTGTACCCACAGGTGATGGAGTCACCCTCTCTAAAAGGATGTCATTTTGGACTGATGAGGAAAGAGACTGGCCTGAATGACATATCATTTGCTTGGGTAGCTGAGTCAATCATGCAATTGTCTTGTACAACACCAGATATTGCTTTTGCACTAGTTGTAATAAGCATATATTAATCCAATCATCGAGAAACAAAGGGAAGCAGTAAAGAACATAAGAGGATGTTCTTGGTATAGGATAGTGGCAGCCTCCTCTAGGAGGCGGTTATCAGTTCAGGCTTCCAAGGTGACGTGGATGATATAGATACTGTCAGAGTTATGAGTTTAGCCTCTTCTGAGGGTCAGTGTATTGGATAGTGTTTCAATAAGGATACTGAAGTAATCATGGTGCAGGATACTGGTTATAACTCAACAGAGAATACAATCCAAGAAGTTTGTTGGATAGGAATTTTTCATTGATGAACTTGGTCCCATCAGGTATCCATAAAAATACTTGAGGTGGGGT
Source organism: Agapanthus africanus (assembly GCA_030015575.1). Taxonomy (NCBI): domain Eukaryota; kingdom Viridiplantae; phylum Streptophyta; class Magnoliopsida; order Asparagales; family Amaryllidaceae; genus Agapanthus; species Agapanthus africanus. Next base: position 402,174,048 of record JASDDO010000008.1, read on the forward strand.
ATCGCTCAGTTTGGGAGATTGTTAATCTCCGCAAAGTTGAGATATAGAAAGATGAAGTTGGAATATTGTAGCGGATCCCCTTACTGAGGCTATTTCTCAAACAAATTAAGTTTCACAAACATGGTTTATGAAACTGATTAGTAGAGAAGTTGGGTATTCGGTAGCACACGAGCTGTGGGTACGCGATACCGCAATAATTGGCCTTAAGTGCAAGTGGGAGATTGTTAGATATAGTGCTCTCAAGGCAATTATTGTGATCGCAAGTAGGCGATTATGATAATTGAGGGAGGACCTATACAGGTATAATAGTCTTACTCAAGATGATAGTATGCTATCTGGTTTATCTTTATCATTGAATAAGCCCGTAGGATTGTTTCTTGACAACCAGCATTATGATGACGATCATATATGTGAGAGCTAGGTTGTCTATAAGCACATCCTTAAATGTCCCTAGTCGTGGGAATATCGAGACTGGGCATCGATATTCCGGAGTAGGCTATTGTATACACTTCTTGATCCCGACGAGGGGCGGTGGCCGGTCTCACAAGCCATTAGTGTTTTGTCACCTAAGATAGTATACAGGTGCTCACTGGAAGTGAGTACACTGGACGGACTTGCCGAGAACTTCTAGATAGTATTATATCTATCATCAGATGGAAGTTCTCAGGTGGCATGAGTATAGGTCGGTCCTTTAACCTGAAGTCGTCATTTGTCTCATGTAAGTTCCCACTTTACTTTGATTATTATCCTACCATGGCTCAAAGGAGTCGTGCAAACAGGTTTTAGTTGGGTACAGTCCCGAGTCATATGGAGGCAGTGGTCGATTGTTAGGGATTCGCCTCTCCTGGTATTAGGAGTCGATGTCGCGTTGTTTTCAGTTGGCTATAACTAGAAATCCTTAGCCACGGTAGGTGTGATTTAGTGATAGTTAATCACAACTATCTCTATAGGTGATGATCTTGACTCAGACACGACTTATCGGGTTAGTAGGGGTCTGACGTTATCCACCCCCTAAATCCGATATGTGATACTCTTTGACGAAGAGACCGGACTGTACGGAGATTGTCATATTCAGGCTTAGTAGGGTAGGGATGATGTTTCCCCCTAATAAAATAGCAAAGCCTTATTCAAAATTTGAAAGAGGCAGCGCTTCACGTTCCTTGCACAAGGGCGCCAGCGCCAAGAGTTAAAAACTCTGAGGCAGTGCCTCACGTGCCTTGCATGAGGGCGCCAGTGCCAAGAGTTAAAAACTCTGAGGCAGCACCTCACGTGCCCCGCACGAGGGCGTTGGCACCAGAACTAAAAGTTCTTTGCCGTTAGATCAAAGATCCAATGGAGATGATAAATCATCAAAACACAGAATTAAATTCTGATTGAGAAAATACTCCTCAAATCTTTCTAAAAAAGAAAAATTACGCTCTGTAAAATAGAGCACCGTTGGATCGAAGATCCAATGGTGATTAAAAATCACCAAGCTACAGAATAAGCTCCGTATGGGAAAATATCTTCCCCAATCTTTCTAAACAAGAAAGATTACGCTCTGTAAAACAGAGCACCGTTGGATTAAAGATCAAATGGTGATTAAAAATCACCAAATTACATAATAAGCTCTGTATGGGAAAATATTTTCCCAATCTTGTTAAAAATAAGAAAATATCTTCTGTACAATAGAAGTCCTTGGATCAAAGATCCAAAGGTGCATAAAATCCCCAAATCAATTAAGAAATCCCTCAATGAGAGATTTTCTTAACTGAATCAACAAATCTGCCTCCACTATATAAAGGCCCTATGACTTCAAGTCTTGCACAGAGGAACCCCCCACAAACTTCAAGTTCAAAAAGAAAAGCATGAAAAAAGAGCTTTAAGAGAGAAGAAAGAAGAAGAACTTTCTTCAAGGTGAATAGAGATCATAGTATCTCATCTGCATACCCAAGGGTTTAACCCTTATAAAAGAACATGGTTCTTTCTCTGGATCTGAGATCTATGAGACAAGTCTCCCACAAATGAGAATTTAATTCTCGTACGGATGAATTTTTTCTTGGGGATTGAAGATCCAGGGGAGAACAAAGAATTGAACTCTTCAGAAAAATGCAAAAAGAAAGAAACAGCGTCGAGCGCCTCACGTGCCCCTCACGTGGGCGCTGCTTAATAAAGAGTGCTTAGCACTAAGTGGTTGGCGCCTAGCGCCCAGCGCCTCACATACCTTTCACATGGGCGCTGCTAAAATAAGGAGTGCCTAGCACTCATCGGTTGGCGCCCAGCGCCAAGCGCCTCATGTGCCCCTCACGTGGGCGCTGCTAAAATAAAGAGTGCCTAGCACTCAGTGGTTGACGCTCAGCGCCAAGTGCCCGACGTTCCCCCTCACGTGGGCATTAATAAAACAAAGAGTGCTCTGCACTCAATGGTCGGTGCTCGGTGCCTAGTGCCTCACGTGGGCGCTGTTTAACATAATGCGCTCTACAAACAGAGCCCAGCACCATAAAGAGTGTGTAACACTCCATAAAAAAAACAAAGAAATAGGGTGAGCGTCAGAGCCTATATCAATGCTCAGCATTGTTGCACAGAAAAGGGACCGAGCCCAAACAAGTGTTTAACACTTTATTCAAAAACTGAGTGGGGTAAGTCCAAATTGACTAAATGTCCCTAATTCAGATCAACCGAGCCCATGTGCTTACAATTTTCTAAATTGGTCTTAGTCCTAAACCTAATTACAGATCTCCCAACTGACATTGGTTCAAGGGTACATCTCCCCAACCTATGATATATGTCGCTGTAATTCTTTAACGTCTTCAGAGATGTGGCGGGTCCCGACAATCAATAATTCCTTGGACCGTAATGTCCTTAAACTAGCCACGGACCATAATATCCTTAAACTAGCTATGGACCGTAACGTCTCTAAACTAAAACGATAGAGCCCAAACACTCTTTCGTTGGATCAAAAATGATCCTGAACCCCCGTTAAGTAGATCTTAGTCCAATATCGGATTAACGTATCCTTAAATAATATTTAAGTTGATCTTAATCCCAAATGAGATTAACGATCCTTAAATCAAACCAAACCCAAATTTAAGAAAATACGGATTTGGACTAATCCACGCCCTACGGGCGACAACATAAATTAGTCTCCATATACAATCCACATGCAACCAAAAAAAATAAAACAAACACACACGACACGAAGTGACCTTCTTGAATAGGAGAAAGTGGTTATCACAATGCGGTAACGTAATTAACTGCAGGGGCTTGCGCCTGCAGAGAAGAGCGTCCCCACAATCAAAAACCCCTCGTAAACGAAGGGGAATCTGATGTAATCTACTATAACGGCTGCATCTATCCAGACCTCCGATACACGGTGCCATAAATCAACATGGCATCTTCGGAGAGGTGGACGGATAAACCCAAATAGTATATACCCCCAAATTCAGGCAAGACGACCTACACGGTTTCGTCTCTGTTTTCGGCGGTAAACAGATTCTGGCACGCCCGGTGAGATCTTTTCCTCTTTCCATTCCACACTTCATGTGTCGAGTTCGCGAACGGATCATGGTTTAATATGGTTGCCCCTGGATTCGAGGTACTAAGATTTGGTGCCTTGCTCCATGCAGAAGAGAAGATGACGTCGATGGCTTCCAACTGCACCAATTGCAACAACAACTACCATTCCGTCGCTATTGGAAGAGTGACTTATAGGCCTCAAGCGGCCTCTATCTTTGTGATGCTAGTTGAGCAAGTGACTCAGGCCACCACTGGACTGTTCTTCGGGACCATGCTCCCTTCTATGAGCTTCAATGATTCAATGCCATCACAGAAGGCTCCAAAGAAGTCGGTTTTTGATCAGCTTGCAGCCACCATGGCCCCTCTCAACGGGTCATCCAAGTCTATCGCCTCAGTCTTCGATAGGCTGAGCCAAAATTCCACTGGGCCCGTAAAGAGGCCTGCAATACCTGAAGGAGTTATCCCGAAGCAGTTAGCCATTCCAGCTCCGATAGACGAGGCCGTCAAAGGGGCTTCTCCTGCTAAGAGATCGGTCTTCGCAAGATTGGCCGTTCCAACTCCTGCTACTGGTGAGGTTGTTACAAGTGCTCCCCCTATTCGAAAGCCAGTCTTCGACAGGTTAGACGTTCCCTCTCAACGGACGTCAGTCTTCGACATGTTGGCACCAACAACAGCCTCTCATCAAAGCAAGAGGCATGACGAGGTCGCTTCTACAACTGAGGTGATCCCATCTACATGACATGATCGACATCGCCACTGGCGCCGAGTGAGAAAAGCTGGGGCAATACTCCTTCTGGACTTACCCCACCAGCTCCAATGGTGGAGATTGACACTGCTGTTTCAACGGGGAACAACTTCGAGCTACTTAGGAGGGTGCGCAAAACTCTCCAACAGCCATACTGAAGAAGTCTCATTTGCCTGTCGAAAACACAACACAGATGAAGCCGGAACAACCTCTTCAGCGATTTTCCTCCAAGATCCACAGAGTTTGGCAGAAAGTACAAGACTCTGTAATTGACAAAGATTACTCTCGCCAGCTGAAGAAGATGAAGGCTCGGCAAGAGAGGGACCAACCAACCGCCATACCACGAAAGGTATCATCTGCATGGGTGCCTGCCGCAATGACCCCCTCAACCCCGACCTCCCACAAAAAGAGAAGGCCTGAGAATCTCCCACCACTGGTGGCAAATATCTGTAAGTCGATGCACAACACCCCAGGACTTGCGGGGAGGCGGAATAATGAAAAACGATCTTGTTTTAGGTGTAAACATCGATTAACCGAGAATCTTTGCTAAACGATAACTAACAAGAATCATAGAAGTTAACAACTACTATGAAAAGTGATTATACCTGATGAACCGTGTCCTTCGTCTTTCCATTCTCCACGTCCTCTCCGGCCTTCTCTATGTAGTAGATGATCCACCCGAGAGCTTTACTACAAGCTTCACCTCTAACTTGAGGTAACTAGGTTTCTTAAATCGCCAATCTAAGTAACCTAGGTGATATAGAGAATGGTTAAGGATTAAGTAGTCTAATCTAATCCTTGGTCTCAACACATGAGAGGGGAGGATTAGGGTTTGAAGAGAGAGAGCTTGAGGAGAGAGAAAGTGAGCAAGAGAATGACATGAGATAATGATCTATCATAATATATATCAAGCATTATCATTTATCCAATAAAAGAAAATAAAGGATTAATAATCATGCTTCATAAATACAAGAGGATGATTCATCTCCATGAGTTATTAAGCATTTATGATGCATTAATGACATGGATGAGTCACTCAAATGATTCACTAATCTCATTTAATGCATATGCCACCTTAACCCGCAAGTCACCATGTTCTAGAAGCTTCTCGCGTAATTATGAGAACGCCCCTCCTATCCGTGAAAACACGGAAAAACTTTAGACTGTATAAATCCAATAACCGGATACTAGAAACTGGCTTAAACCAAAGCCGGCTAGTAAAAACTGCTCGGATGTCGTATGTGCGTAAACACACGTATGTGTTCGAACCCTTATCGTAAAACCATACGACCTCTATATCGTTTCGCCTGGAGTAGGGAAACTCTCTGTGTGGGACTCTAGAGACTCGACTACTACGCTGGCAGTGGGTTTAACCACAGACCGCATGCGGCACTAGATGTACGTAACGGTCCCTAGGTAGATATCGATAAGAAGGCCGATGAGGAAACCCATCTGAACTCCTACTGAGTCTGATGTGACAATCTCCGTACAGTCCGGTCTGTTCATCTAAGACTATCGCATATCGGGCCTAGGGGGCGGCAAGCGTCAGTCCCCTAATAGTGGTATAAGTCATGTCGGAGTGAAGCCCATTACACCCTAAGAAACTACTAGAACCTACCAGCAAATCTCGCTTGCCTTGGCCAGGGACTTTGCGTAATGGCTCTCTGACACAGCGCGATATCAACTCCCAATACCTGGAGAGACGAATCCTGTCTAACCGCCACTGCCTCCAAGTGCTCGGGACTGCACCCAAATGCTACCTGTTTGCACGACTCCTTTGAGCCGTGGTAGGGTAGCAATCTAAGAACAGTGGGACACACTCGAGGCGAAGTAGCAGTGTCAAGTTTGCGGACTATGCTGTACTCATGTCACAATTCAATAGTTTCCAATGAACCTCGGCCTCTCCACGAATCTGGTAGGGTTCCTCATCCACTTGAGAGATACTACAGTCTTCTCAATGACAGTGGGAGCGAGGATTGCATCATGATAGATGATGGCCTAACTAGATTCATACAGGCCATCATAAGTGGAGACTTTGTGAAATGGCTGGATGCTATGTGATCAAAGATGGAATCCATGTACACCAACAAAGTATGACTTTGAATGTTGCACCTGAAGGGGTAAAACCCATTGGGAGAAAATTGGATCTTGAGAAGATTCTTGGTGTAGATGGAAAAGTTGAGACTTTCAAAGCTATGCTTAAGTCCATCAGGATCAATGCAAGTATCGCGGAGTTGGAACATCTGTTTTGATGTGGCAATCAAAGAGTTTGACTTCAACAAAATGGCAGATGAACCTTGTATATAAAAGAAGGTTGTAGAGAGTGAGGTTGTCTTACACGTATTGAACGTAGATGACATACTCTTGATAGGAAATGGTTTCCTATGCTACACTCGGTCAAGCTCCTCTTATCACGAGTATTCTCCATGGAGGATCTGGATGATACCTACTACATCTTATGGATTATGATCTATGATGATAGATCTAAGTGGATGTTGGGAGTATCCCAAATCCGGGTATATTAACACCGTACTAAAAGGGTTTTAGTATGGAAGATTCTAAGCGTGGTGGTTCGCCCACTTACTGAGGAATCACTCTCTCCAAAAGGATGTCTTGCAAGACTGATTTGGAGAGAGCTCGCGTGCAAGGGATGACCTATGCTTCGTTACTAGGGTCTATCATGCATGCGATGTTATGCACTAGACTAGATGTTGCCAAATCACTAGGTATAGTGATCAGGAATCAATCGGATCTTGGGAGAATTACTGGACAGCTGTGGAGGACATTCTTAAGTACTTGAGAAGCACTAAATGAATGTTCTTGGTTCGAGCTTCCAAAGTGATAAGGTCGACTGAAAGCCAGTCACAGGCATTGTCTATACCCTCAGTGGAGGGACGGTATGTTGGAAGAGTTCCAAGCTAGATACCGTGGCATACTAGATGATAAAGGCTTAATACATTGCTACCAACGATACTGCCAAAGTGGTTGTCTGGGCATTTCTTGTTCATGAGATGAACATGGTTCCTACCATTGAGTGTCCAATAACTATTATTGTGATAATGGAGTTGTGGTTTTGGCCTAGGAACACTGGTCTCATCAGCGATCCAGACATATTCTGAGGCAAGTATCACCTGATCATGGAGATGGATGATCTCCAAGGGAATGAGGTAAGGAGAGTAGATTTTGAGGTTAACACGGCGGATCTACTCATCAAGGCCTGCTTCCCCAAATACTATTTGAGAGATTTTGGGATGGTTGAGTATGAGATACTACAACCATTGCTATATTGTTGGGTATTGGATACTACAACAGATGGCCTTAGTGCAGGTGGGAGATTGTTAGTTATATGTATGCCCTAGAGGCCATTACTGTACATGTGATGTATATTGTAGTAGATGCTTGGACATATATAGGGAGGACTTTCTTGCTCGACATGATAGTATGCTATTTTGTTGCACTTTGTCTTAATATGTTGACTTGTATAAGTGATGATGTCTTGCTCTCACATGTTGATAAAGCCCTTAGGATGTGTACTTGATTACCAGGACTATGATGGAGATCATACTAGTGGGGCCAAGGGTAGTCCACAAGTATACCCTATAATTGTTCCTAATTGTGTGAGTATCGAGACAGGGCATCGATGAGGAAAGTAAGGAACTCGACATTCTATTCTTAAAGCAGCAAATCCAGGACAATACTCCAAAGTAGACTAGCGTATACGCTTCTTGACCCATATGATGGGCGATGGATGATCCCATATCCATTGGTGTTTGACATCAGAGAATGTATACATGTGCTCAGTGGAGAATGGATACACTGAACGGACACCGAGAACTCCTAGATGGTATTATACCTATCGTCGGATAACAGTTCTCTGGTGACACTGGTATAGGTTAGTCTTTCGACCCGTGATCGCCATAGGGTCTTGTGTGATTCCCACTTTGCATTGATTTCCACCATACCATGGTCAAGAGATCGTGCAAAAAGGTGTTTTTTGGGTACAGTCCCGAGCCACATGGAGGCAATGAGCGATAGGAGGGAATTCTCCTCTCCCGGTATTGGGAGTTGATGTTACGCTATGCTCGATTGGCCAAAACAGGAAATCCCTGGTCAGGGATGCTGAGATTTACTGGTAAGTGTTATCAGTAGTTTCTTGAACCGTTATAGACCTTGCATCGGCATGACTTATCATGCTATTGGGGGCTGACGTTAAACCACCCCCAGGCTGTGATATGCGGCATATCTGACGAAGAGACCGGACTGTACGGTAGTGTTACTGATTGGATTCGCAGGAGAATGAGCTGGCTTGCTTGTTGATCTTCTAATCGCTCAATATCTGGGTGGCCGTTACGTTTAGCAGACCTCTTGCGGCATATGGGTGTTTGATATGATCATCACCTACTGTTGGCGTACTGACGAGTCTTTAGAGTCCTACACAGAGATTTCCTGGTTCATGCGAAACGGAGTAGGAGCACATATGTAATATGCGCGGGACTGAGATTAATGCGCGTATGTGATACCGCATTCTATTCTCGTGATATGTGATATCGCTCGGTTATATGTGATATAGCCGGATTATCGGATCAAGTGTTGATTCGATAGATTGTTACATTTGATATTAGCCGGTTAAATGTGATATAGCCGGATTATTAAATCAAGTGTTGATTTAATAATTTAATGTATAATTATATATGTGATATATTAATTTACATTAACTAATATTATCTCACTTAAACATTTCTTTTTCTCACTTGTGTGCATATAGTATATATGTGATATATATTAATGTACATTATTTATGTGTCTGCTTGATGCTACATGCTACATGGGTGTATGAGAGTCACACCATGCAAATAATAATGAAGGGTTTTTATTTATTTAAAGTAAATCAAAATTTGATGGAAATTGTCACATGGTTGAAGCTTGTAGAAGCTTGTGGAACCATTGACCAAGTCCACTCTTTTTGTTTTATTTGAAGATATTTATTAACCCAACCATTATTGTTTAGCTATGGTTTATTCTCTACATGAGTTAGTGTATGACACTAACACACCCATGGTTGTTATTCTCACCTCATGAGTCCATTCTCTCATTTTCATCACTTCATCTTCTTCCTCACGAGAAAAAGCTTGCTAGCTTTACTCAAGGTGAGAAAATATTGTGAGAAAATAAAATCTAAAGTGAGCCCACTTCCTACTTCATCATCCTCTACTATTAGCTATTTAATTTAGGGTGTTTGCTTCACTAATCTACCATTACTGAAGAGGTAGCATGAGCTTGAGTCTCCTTGACGTAGATCATCTTCGACCTCGAAGACTTCGAGCAAGCTTGTTCATTCCTTCATGTGAACCCTTACTAGAGTTCGGATGTTCACTATTTGGAGCGAAGGAACTACTACATGGAGCTTTAGAAGTGAAGGACCGGTCTATAAAGGTTGTATTCCTCATTCACTTGTTCGCAATATTTTTTGCATGTTGTATTGTTTAAAGCTCTGGTTAAAGATTCTAGGTTAGGGTTCTTTAGAACGGAAAAAAATTTGAAACTGACATGGACGATGCCTTCCGAAACCTTGCTGCCGCCCTAGAGAACCCTACAATAACCATAGAGTGATTCAGATAAAACATTCCCTTATTAGAGTACCTTATTAAATCTTAGTTAATAGGCTAAGAAAATTTAATATAAAATATTCTCTCTAAGTGGAAGGGGGTTAAGTTGAAAACCATAGCATAATTATTTAGATTAGTATTACCCCCTTTCAAAGGTAACGGGATTTTAACAAAACTAGGTTAGTGGGTAGATAAAAGTGCAAGTAAAAACATATCGTTTGAGGGTGTCTAAAGTATTTTGTACATAACATCTCATATCGTCGGGTATAACATTTTAATTAAATGAGGGTATTTTTCTGGAAGTAACCTATTTCGTGGTTTTATTGGTAACATGGGTACATGGGTGTACAAAAAGGGTGGATTGATACCTCATGAGTTATAACATTAAGCATATCATATTCCATGTAGGATGAGGGTGAAATATTTGTGCATATAGAGGTAATTAATTAAACCATTTTAAGTATGGGGTCAAATTCTTGTCGTTAAGGGATACAAAAACAGGCATGAAGAAATATTTTAACATCATTTTAATATAAGTTTGGTGATTAGAAGTTGAAATTAAGATCATTAAAAGAAGGAAGGTGGCAGATGAGTGGGGAGAGGCGGATCCTATCTTTTGTTTGAGTTGGATGACGATGGGTCGAAAATGTAGTCTCGTACTAAATCCTCAATAGTTCTATGCTAGGATTTTTCCTCGATGCTCGGGTAGAACCACAGCGTCGGCGTCGTCGATACGAAGGCGTGGGTATTTTTTTCAGATTTTTTGGAGATCTGAGAAGTGAGAAATCAGTGTTTAAAGGTCTCTATTTATATAGTCTTTTCCTAACAATAAAATCCAAAATCTGTCAAAATCATCACTAAAATCCGCGCCCAATTATTTGTCGATGATTTTCTATTGATTTCCGTCGCCGCCAGGATTTGTAGCCGTTGGATCTTGATCCAACGGCCCAGAGTCGCGCCGCTACGCGCCATGTGTCTGCGTGTGGCGATCACGCGTTTTCGTGTGGTCCCCACCAAGTGGGTGCCGCTGAATGTTCTGGGCCGTTGGATCTTTGAATCCAACGGTCCAGGTTAAAGGGGATTTAATACTTTTTTTTCCTTTTTTCCTAACTGTTTATTTAAGAAAAATCGAATTTGGGCTAAAAAAATTGTTAAAATTATCGTAAAATACCGGAAAATATGAGAAAATTTCGAAAATATATTTTATTGTTACCTTTAGTTTTAAAAATGATTTTGGGCTAAAACTAAATAATATATTCATATCTATGATATTTGTTAGTTAGCATAATTATTTAAAAATCTATTTTATTCCTTGAAAATATTTTAATTACGAAATAATTATTTTAATTGATAATAAAAATATGTAAATTATTTTAAGGCATTATAATATTTTATTAATGCATTTTAATCCTAGAAAGATATAAATAGATTTTATAAAATTCATTTAATCATATTTCAATGCTTTGAAAATTACTAATATTACTAAAAAAATAAAAATATTTTTTTCTATCAACGAAACTCTTAAATAATTACTTGATACTAGAAATTTACATAAAAGTTATTTCATTAGGTATTAGAAAACATGGTCATTACAATCTACCCTCTTTAAATTAATTTCGTCCTCGAAATTATGAAGGTAATCGAAAGAGAGAGAAAATTACATAAGGGAAAATTCAAATAGATAAGGATATCGTTCTCTCATCTCGTCTTCATTTTCCCATGTGGACTCGTCTGGAGATTCCTTCCTCCACATGATCCTAACCAATTTGATCGTCTTGTCCCTCAAGGTCTTCTCCTCCCGGTCTAGGATCTCAACCGGCTGCTGTTCATAGGTTAGATCAGTCCCTACGGTGATTTCGGAATGATCCAAAACGTGACCGGGGTTGTTGATATATCTCCTCAACTGCGAGATATGGAAAACGTAGTGTACACCTTCTAGAGAAGGGGGAAAGGCTAGGCGATACGCAACCTCTCCAACTCGTTCGAGGATATCGAAGGGACCTATGAACCATGGGCTGAGTTTTCCGTGTTCGCAAAACGTATCACTCCCCAGTTAGGAGAAATCTTCAGAAGCACGTGTTCTCCTGGTTGGAACTCTAGCGGCCTTCTCTTCGTATCAGCCCAATGCTTCTGCCGATCTTGTGCTATGCGTAATGTTCCCTGATTGTTCTTATCACCTCCACTGTCTCGACAATCATTTCAGGGCCTAAAAGTTCTCGATCCCCGATATCGTCCCAACTTAACGGTGATCTACACTTTCGTCCATACAAAGCGGCGAAGGGTGTCATGCCGATACTAGACCGGTAGCTATTGTTGTAAGCAAACTCTACCAAGTGTAGGTGATCTTTCCAATATCCTTTATAATCCAACATACAGGCCCGGAGCATGTCTTCAAGAATTTGAATAACCCTTTCTGATTGGCCATCGGTCTGAGGATGGAAGGCTGTACTGAAACTCAGATTCGTGCCAAGACTCTCTTATAGGCTTTGCCAAAACTGAGATCTTAAACGCGTATATCGGTCGGACACAATACAAATTGGCACTCCATGAAATCTGACAATCTCCTCCATATGCCGTTTTACAAGGCTTTCAGGTTATTGACCGACTCGAAAAGGAATGTAATGTGCCGACTTGGTGAGTCGGTCCACTATCACCCATACTGCATCGTTCCCCTTGGAGCTGCGAGGGAGTGCGGTCACAAAATCCATTGTAATGTTTTGCCATTTCTATTCGGGTATCGGTAAGGGCTGTAATAGACCTACCGTCTTGTGGTGTGCGGCCTTTACTTGTTGGCAAACAAAGCATTTAGACATACTCTTGGCTATCTCCCGCTTCATCCCATACCACCAATAGTTTTGTTTGAGGTCGTTGTACATCTTTGTTCCTCCCGGATGAACAGAGTATGGAGAACTATGTACTTCTTTTAATAATTCTTCTCTCATCTCACCCTTAGGCACACAGATTCTGCTCCCATATCTCAAAGAACCATCTTCATGGATGATGAAGTCCGCCCGCAGATTCGTTTCCACCTATTCTCTGATCCTTCGCAACCTAGGGTCATCTATTTGAGCGGTCTTGATCCGTTCAACTAACATATAGTGAATTTGCAGATTCATGAAGGATGTAAGCATTCCGGGCATAATCATATCGGTCTCTAGCTCATTGAGATCTTGACGGTTCCTCCAATAAGTGGTCAGACTCGAAATCATTAGTTGGCGACTCAAGGCGTCCGGGACTACATTCACCTTCCCCGGGTGATACTGCAAATTTACGTCGAAATCTGCCATTAATTCTAGCCATCTCATATGCCTCATGTTGTGTTTCTTTCTGGATGAAGATATACTTCAAACTCTTATGATCGGTGTAAATATCTACCCTCTCATCCAATAAATAGTGCCTCCAAATCTTGAGTGCAAAGACAACTGTGGCCAGCTCTAAATCGTGTGTTGGGTAATTTCGTTCATGCATCTTTAATTTTCTTGACGCATAAGCCACTACCCTACCATGTTGGTGCAAAATGCATCCCAAGCCTTTTCTCGAGGCGTCGCAATATATGTCGAACCTTCCAGTCCTGTCAGGAATTGGAAGAATGGGTGCATAAATTAAACGAGTCTTCAATTTTGTGAATGCTTCATCGCAACCCTCGGACCATACATACGACACATCCTTCTGGGTCAAGGTAATCAGTGGTTTCGCAATCTTGGATAAGTTCTTAATGAAACGACGGTAATATCCGGCAAGTCCTAAGAAGCTCCTGATCTCGGTAACAATTCTTAGTATCGGCCATGTCTGAACTGCGACAATATTGGTCGGATCCACTGTAATCCCTTCACCTGACACCACATGTCCTAGGAAGGCTACCTGTTCTAACCAAAACTCGCATTTGCTGAGTTCTGCATAAAGTTGGTATTGTCACAAGGTTTCGAGCACCGTATGTAAGTGTTCCGCGTGTTCTTCCTGATTCTTCGAATACACAAGAATATCGTTGATGAAGATAACGACAAACTTGTCTAAGTGTTCGTAAAACACTTGATTCATCAAATTCATAAAGACCGCAGGAGCATTGGTTACTCCAAAAGGCATCACCAGGGATTCATAGTGTCCATACCTAGTCCTGAAAGCCGTCTTGGGTATATCAGACGCTTTCACCTTGAGTTGATGATAGCCTGTTCGCAAATTCAACTTGGAGAACACTCGAGATCCCTCAAGCTGATCGAACAGATCGTCTATCCGCGGTAAGGGATGATTATTCTTGATTGTTACTTTATTTAACTCCCGATAGTCGATACACATCCGCTTAGTCCATTCCTTCTTAGGTACCAACAGAACCAAGGCATCCTAAGGTGACGAGCTTGATCTAATAAATCCCTTATTGAGGTGGTCCTCAACTTGCATCCGAAGCTCCTTCAATTCTGCTGGCCCCATTCGGTACGGTGACTTCAACATAGGTTGAGTCCCCGGCATCAGGTCTATGGTAAACTCGATCGCCCGGTCCGGAGGTAAACTCGACACATCTGCAAATACGTCTTCAAAATCTCGTACAACCATCGGCATACTCCCCTCCCCTTATACGGTGTACAACATCTCTTCCTTTCTCGGTACAGCTCGGTGATTGATCTCAAAGAATAATTTATAACCGCAATCAAGAACGACGTCGCTTGGTAGCTAGCCGGTGAGTACGGGTCGGTCCATAGGGATTTTATGAATTTCCTAATTGTTCTTACGAGTTAATTCCGATAGGTGTCGGATTGATTAAATCTAAAAAATAAATTTATCTAGATCTAAATCTTGCTAGGGTTAGGTTTGGAAAGTCAATAAATCTCACCGCTTTCTATACCCATATTAAGATCTCTTTAGGAGTTATGGTAATTATTAATAAAGGGGATTAGTACCATCGGGAAGAAACGGTGTTTCTTCCTCTAGGTTCTTGTCCTTCTTTTCTTAATCCTTACCCTAACCTCCATGGAAAACATGCGCAACCGGACCTTTATACTATGGTATCACCTCTACCTCATGGGATAGGGTGCCGCAGGGAGCGGTGTGTGCATGCATGCATGGAGTCCTAATAATTATATGTGAAGGGCAAGAAAGGGGTGAGAGATCTTCATCTCTCAAGCCTTCCCCAAAGCTAACCCTAACAAGCGAGGAGACTACTCGCTCATTAGGAAATTGAATGACATTCTAAACTATCTATCTAGGGCAGATAAGAAATTATACTAGGGCAATGAAATAAAATTAACTAGGGCGATGAAAAGAAAACTTACTCCTATTTTATTGATGCACTCTTCATTCTTTACAGAAATTTACAGATCTGAATTTAAGATTTACAATGAGGCACAAGAAGAGGCATAACCTAATACAAGGTTTAGGGTTCCTATTTATAGAGGATAGAAACCCTAGGTTTACAATCGCCGTATGTATGCTTTTACAAAAATACCCCTAGGAAGACTAATCAACGTGCCGCCAGCCGCTTCCAGAAATTTCACCCAATACGTGTCACACACGGCCGCGGATCCGTGGCCATAAGCCAGGTTTGGCCGCGGTTCCGCGGCCAAAGAGGAGTCTTGAAGGGTGGTTTTTCCTGTGCTGCTTCTGGTCTTGTTTGTCTTCCTTTTTCTTTGGTTGGTTCTTCAGAATGTTTTCCATTTCTCTTCCAGATCTCCACAGTGAGTAATGTGGTGGACTTTAACCGTTCCCTTTGTGTCGAAGTTTTTAACCTTGCATTGCCTTGTACTTTGTGAACTGACCTTCGTGTAGGCTTGATCAAGATCCTTCTATTTGTTGGTCGTAGTCTCACTTTTGCATCATCTTTTATCTTTTTCACTGTTTTTGTTCCGAGAACCTGTAACCTGTAACTATGTAGCAGACATGGGTCAAAAGCACCTGTTTATTTGTAAAATGCATAAGAATGGGGAATGTAATAATGCAATATTATGATATGAACAAATACCCCCAAACTTATCTTTTGCTCGTCCTCGAGCAAACCTATTTTTATTCTCAAAAAAATCCTAATCTCACTTTCGCAGGGAAACGCGATTGCACTGAGCTCGTGCAATAAGCCGTTAAACCTCTAGGTGTCTCTAGTAGGAGGAGTGTTGTCTCCTGAGGGTTTTCAGCGGATACTACCCACAAAATCCTATCAATTTGGCCTATTAACTTTTATTCTCCAATTAGGTTTTCTCACAATAAACTCTATTATCTTCGACTCATAAATCATCCATCCGTATTCTTCACGCTTCCTTATCATTTAACTTAAGATTATATATGTTCTGTAGATTTACTTAGCTTTCGGCATCTTTTAAGTTTTCCTTCTAGGGTTCTATCTCAACTTAGGAATTTTTATCATTTCTATTAAAAATATAAGTCATATTCTTCATTCCTATCTCTTATCTAAACCCCAATCACATACCCCTACGTGTGTGTATATATCTGTAACATTTAGGAAAAGCTAGAAATAAATAAAACTAATTAAATTAAGAATAAGCTGATAAAACACAAAATGGTTAAAATCAAATATGTCAATCGGCATAAGTTATATGTAATACAATTTAAATTAAAAATTTTTGAATGTAAATTAAATAAGTTATAAGGGTTTTAATGAAAATTTTAGCTTCATTTTAATAAAAGATGTGTTTTATAATAAGCTAGTTGTGAGGGGTTGAATTGCAAAGTTAGGTTGTGTGTAAATAGGGTTTTGTAAAGGGTTTAAATGAATAAGGGTTATCATTTCAGTTCTGAATTCAAATTCAAAATAAATCAAAAGAAAATAAAAGATAAAGTAAAACCACCTCATGCTTGCATGAGCACTCTCTCATTTCCACCTCCTTCTTGCATGAATCATGCACACTCCTTCATTGACACCTCCACCTTCCCTTATCCCTCCCTCCTCTCACCTATATAACATAATTTCAGTTCTGAAACTAAATCAAAACTGAAGGGAAATTAAAAGAAAAGAAAAGTAAAAGAGTAAAAGAGAAAAACAAGAGGAAGAAGAAGATGAAGGAGCTTGTTCTTGAGTTGTGATCACCATCAAGCTAGGATGAGCTTGTAGATCCTTGGAGGGTTATTCCTACAGCAAATTAGGAGGGTAAACTTCTTAAGCTTAGTAGAGATTAAGTTCTGTAGATTAGTTAAAATTTAATTTAGCTTGGTCACATAATATAGTATTTAGTTAAAATTCATAGTCTGTTAAAATCTGCTTTAGTCTGGAACTTAATTAAATTAATTCAACAGAGCTAAAATGATATAGGAATCAAGTAGAACACACCACAAGAAGACGACAGGAGGGGGCCGGTTTTGGGCCGGCGACAGGAGGATTTTGGCCGGCGTCGCCGGCCAAGTTGGGGAAATTTGGGGTTTTGGTTTTTGGGGTGTCTTCAGTATACAATTTAGGTTATTTTGGCACTGTTGAATTAGCTTAGTTTCACTGTAATTAAAATCTGGGAAGATATATCGGAAAGGGAATCGTAAAACGCTAAATACGACACAATGAAATCAAGTCGCGTTTTAAATGTCTGAACCAGTACAGATTAGGATTTAAAATCCAGCAAAACTAAGTGTTTTATAACTTGATAATCAGATAATAGGTAACATATAGGAGGGATAACGTGTTTATATTTCCGTTATATCGGAATAGCCGTTTGCTTATACAAGTTAAATTGCATGTTTAGACACGGATACGAGAAATACGGAAGCCGCGAGGAAAGGGAAAGGATTAGCAATTCCGGAGTAGATTCGACTTTTCCGGTGAGTAGACTAAACATCTACCGGGGAATTTAGTAAAGATGGCGTGTTTCGCCCATGGTTTTACTTAATGTGATATTCATATCATCATGTTTAAATGTTAGAATTTCATGCATTAAAATATATGTATATTGCTTAGTTGTTAGAACACTTCACAAGTATCGACGAGTCATGCCACGTGCACATCTTATATGCTACACACACTTCGTCGATATTGCCATGTCACATACACTTAAATATCATACTTATTAACATGAATTATATTGTATTTTATATGTCGAGTATATTGGTAGAATTCATCATTTACATCCTGTTGCTTTATGCGTACTTCCATGTTGGATATGAGATAGATGCAGAATTGAGGATTTATGATTTTGAGTTTTTGAATACTATTACATAAATCCAGTTTTTCATGATTGATGTGACATGTCCACCGTGAGATGATTTCTGTTTTTGGTTTTATTCCGGACCGAGTGGGGGAGATATACGGTCGCGGATTTACGTTATCCATACTGAGTGGTGGAGCTACACAGTTGGATACAGGGTGGACCCGGTCGAGACCGAGGGGCAGGATAGCCGTATTGAGACGGGGGAGCCTAGCGAGGTTACTCGATACCGGAGTTGGTTATAGAAATACGGCGTGTATCTAGAGGATAACGACCGATATTATGAGTATAGGATCATTCGGGGAATGATGCCTATAAGAAATGAAGATTTTGTGTCGTTGATGGACACCGAGAAATGCTTTACTTAAGTTGTGATTTCAGAAGTATAATGAGATTTATTGTTGGATTTCACATATACTCATATATCATATTGATTCATATTTAGTAACATGATTGTCATATTTACTTTATTCGCCGTTATATGTTAGTCGTATTCACTGAGTTGGCAACTCATCCCCGTTGTGCCACAGTTCCTTGCAGGGATAGAGTGGACGGGTAGCTGCGAGGCAGGATCACTTTCGCTGTTATATTCCATCTTTTGCTAGGTAGGTTACATGTGTAGTAACCTTCCCTTTTGTACTTTTGTATCTAGAAAGACTCCATCAGACTTGTATTTTGACTTAGAAATGAGAGATGGTATATATATGTACAGTCGAGATCGGTTGATCAGTTTCATAGTTTCTTTCTTTATGAGATTCAGTGATGTTACATATGCTTATATTCATGTTCATTGTTGTTAATGTTGATTCCAACTAGGAATACAACCAAACTTAATCTTATTATTGTTTAAATGAATTAACTTCATAACTTGAGATTTCTACTTAAAAACTAAATTTTTCCTAAATAATTCCGAAATAAGGTATTTTGATCTTGGTTTTTGGCTTACTTAGATTTGTGCATATCTTTAGATATGATATAATCTGAGTGCCTGTCACATCCAAACTTGGGTCGTGACAAAGTTGGTATCAGAGCTTAGGAGTAACCTTACGGAATTCAGTAAGGGATTTCTATAAGTGGAAGTAAGTCTGAGAGTTAGGATGACCTTTGGTTTGATGGAGTAGGTGAATTAGGACGAATGCAATACCGTACGTATGTTCCGCGGCATATTTACGTTATCGTATTCAGCCTAACTAACCTTAGGATGTTTATCTTGACCTATTCTTCCGTTGATTCTCCGTTATGGATTGTTTCTATTCCCACACCTTATCAACTCTCGTTTCTTGTTCCAGTTGCTATGGCTACGCGGGCTAGGCGAGCCGCAGCCAGGAATGCAGCTAGGGCGAGTCCGCCTGTGACGAGGACTGGTACACCGGACGTGCAGGAGGTGCATGAGCATGTTGATCCTCCTCCTCCAGATCGCATGACTAGGATTGAGGAGGGTATGTTGGGATTGCAGCGAGTGGTAGGACAGTTAGCTGAGACCACTCGAGCTTTGAGATCAGATCCAGCACCGACCGTAGCAGAGTCCGAGGTACAGCTTACACAGACGGCAGCACCAGTAGATACGAGAGTGATGGAGGTATCACTTGCGGAGTTTATGAGATTGAGACCCCCGGTATTTACAGGGACCGATGTGGCGGATGATCCTCAGTCTTTTCTTGATAGAATGGCGAGGATAGGCAGATCATTGCGATGTTCTGATGCGAGGTCAGTTGAGCTGACTAGCTTTCGTTTGGAGGGACTTGCACAGGAGTGGTGTGAGTCGATGGAGAGAGGGCGAGCTACGAATCTTCCTCCGATGACATGGACCGAGTTTTCTACAGTCTTTCTTGCCAGATTTCTTCCACAGAGTGTGAGGGATGCTAGAGCTAGCAGTTTCGAAGCATTGAAGAAATCAGCAAGTATGTCAGTAGCAGATTATGACTTACGCTTCACCCAGCTATCGCGATATGCCCCATACTTAGTACCTACAGAGGAGCTTCGAGTGAAAAGGTTCCTAAGGAGTTTGGACACACAGTTATATCTGGCGATAGGCTCCCAGCATTTTGATACATATGCACAGGCCATGGATGCGGCGATTCGAGTAGAGGAGCGTTTGAGCCAGTCAGGAGTCGTTCCGGAGCCAAAGAGGAGTAGACCTTTCGTGCCGACAAATAGACAGTTTGGCCAAGGTAGAGGTTCCTATCCAGGCAGATATACTCCAGGCCGCAGTGTTGGACGAGGTTGGACGCAGGGCCAGATGTTCAGTTCTTATCCTGATGATCAGAGACCACCCTTTTCTTGTTATAGTTGTGGACTTCCCGGACACTTTGCGCGGGATTGTAGATCTCAGGGAGGGACCGTTGCTCCACAGGCTGCTTTACCCCTTCCATCTCCTACACCGATGGCTTTACTTCCTCCCCCAGTTGGCACTACACGCCAGGCAGTTGCACCACGAGGTCGAGGCTATGCAGGACGTGCTCAAAGAGGTAGAGGAGATCGAGGTAGAGGACGACAGGATGCGGGCAGGGGCCAGGCACGGGTTTTTGCGCTGACTCCACATGATGCCCAGACATCAAATGCAGTCGTGACAGGTACTCTTACAGTATGCTCATTAGAGGCACATGTTTTATTTGATCCCGGTTCTACACATTCTTATGTATCTTCACGATTCGCACTTTTGTTGGGGAAGGAGTCGTCATTATTAGAGTTACCATTGGTAGTGATTACCCCAGTTGGAGATTCCTTTATAGCTCGGCACGTATTCAGATCGTGTTCGGTGCGTATTGGTAATAGAGATTCGTTAGTTGATCTGATTCTCCTGGACATGTTGGATTTTGACATACTTCTTGGGATGGATTGGTTAGCCGCTTGTCATGCCTATGTAGATTGTAGAGGAAAAGCGGTTAGCTTCTGTTTTCCAGGTGAACCGGTGTTTGTTGTGCAGGGGGATTGCAAGTTAACCCCTGTCAACATGATTTCTGCTTTTTGTGCGGGGCGGCTATTGAAGAAGGGTTGTCATGGGTTCTTGGCTTTTATTCAGGACATAGGGGTCGCTGAAGTTCCATTGGACCAAATCCCGATCATACGAGAATTTCCTGAGGTATTCCCTGCTGAGTTACCAGGATTGCCATCTGATCGAGATATTGAATTTTGTATCGATTTGATTCCGGGTGCAGGGCCTATTTCTATACCACCCTATCGAATGGCACCGACTGAATTGAAAGAACTCAAAGGCCAGTTGCAAGAGTTGTTAGATAGAGGACTTGTTCGTCCCAGTGTTTCACCGTGGGGAGCTCCTGTGTTATTTGTAAAGAAGAAGGACGGTAGTATGAGGATGTGTATCGACTACCGACAGCTGAATCGCGTCACTGTGCGAAACAGGTATCCATTACCACGAATAGATGACTTGTTCGATCAGTTGCAAGGAGCAGGATTCTTCTCAAAGATTGACTTGAGGTCAGGATATCATCAGTTGAGGGTTCGGAAGGACGATATTCCAAAGACGGCGTTTCGTACGAGATATGGGCATTATGAATTTCTGGTGATGTCGTTCGGACTCACCAATGCTCCAGCAGCTTTTATGGATATGATGAACCGTATCTTTAGACCATTTATCGATCGGTTTATTATAGTATTCATAGATGATATTCTTGTATATTCTCGGAGTCAGACGGAGCACGAGCAGCATTTACGTATCACGTTGCAGACCTTGAAAGAGCATCAGCTGTATGCTAAATTTTCTAAGTGTGCTTTTTGGCTCGATAGTGTGGAGTTCTTGGGTCACATAATTACAAGAGAAGGTATATGCGTTGACCCAAAGAAGATTGAAGCGGTACAACACTGGCCCAGGCCTATGTCAGTTACAGAGGTTCGGAGTTTCTTAGGTCTGGCAGGTTATTACAGACGCTTCGTACAGGATTTCTCACGGATAGCGGCACCTTTGACAGGATTGACTAGGAAGGAAGTTCCTTTTCAGTGGACAGATGCATGTGAGCAGAGTTTCCAACAGTTGAAGACGCGGTTGACGACTGCACCTGTATTATCTTTACCTTCCGGGTCAGGGGGTTTCGTCGTGTATTGCGATGCTTCTAGAGTGGGCTTAGGCTGTGTGTTGATGCAACACGGCAAAGTTATAGCATATGCTTCTCGACAGTTGAAGAGGCATGAACAAAATTACCCCACTCATGATCTAGAGATGGCTGCTGTAGTATTCGCATTGAAGATTTGGAGACATTACTTGTATGGAGAAACGTGTCAAATCTTCACAGATCATAAAAGTTTAAAGTATATCTTTCAACAGAAGGATCTGAATCTCAGGCAGCGTAGATGGATGGAATTGGTGAAAGATTACGACTGTGAGATTTTGTACCATCCAGGCAAAGCAAATGTTGTAGCAGATGCCTTGAGTCGGAGGCCTGGAGGTAATTTATCTCATTTGAGCATTTTACAGAGACAGTCTTCTACAGACTGGCAGATCTTATGTGATAGTCATATACAGTTTGAGTTCACATCGGCAGGAGGTCAGTTAGCACATGTTCGCACCAGACCTCAGCTATTGGATCGTATTCGAGATGCGCAGCCTACCGATACTCGCTTGATGGAGATTATGGATCATGTTAGGCAGGGCAAGGAGACGGAGTTCGTGATTGATGATTATGGAGTGTTACGTTTTAGGACTCGTCTCTGTGTGCCAGATTCTGACGGATTGAGGCGTGAAATTTTGGAGGATGCCCACAGGTCAGTATACAGTATTCATCCTGGTTCCACCAAAATGTATTGTAATGACCCCAAAATCTTTATACATTTGTATTATCCCTCTTCAATAATATACCGTATTTATTTGTACTTGGTATTTTCCTTTTTCCATTAAATTTATTATTATTTTATTCCTCAATCTATTATGTATTTTTTTCTAGGTACAATTTCTTTTTCTTATATTTAAGTTTTTAACTTCTCATTCTTATTTTTCTTTTCATAAATATTTAACCCAAATCCATTATTCTTATTCTCCACAGCCCATCTAAAAAGCCCATTTTCTTTTTAAGCAACATCATATATTTAATTCTAATTAAATATATGCATGAACAGCCTTATAGCTCATTGGTTAAGTCCTTGCATTGTTATTCCTTAAGTCGCATGTTCAAATCCCCATTCTTGCAATTATTTTTTTATCATTTTTTTTATTCTTCTCATAACCTACAAATGAGACCTTTCATTTCCAAAATGAATGGTGACTTTTCATTTCTCTTTTAATTCTCATGTTAAATGCATATATTATTATTCACCATTACACCATCTTTATTTGTCCTCCTCTATCTTTTCCTTCCTCACATTTTTTATCTCTCATTTCTTCCTCTTCACCTAGAGTCCATGAAGAAGTCTTCAAGAAGGTCTCGCTACTAACGCGAGGCTATCGGCGGATAGACAAGCCCGGTGACAATACCGGCTTGTGCATGTAAGTCCCTTCTCTCTCCCTTCCTCCATCTCTTTATTCTTCTCTTTTCATATCTCGTGAACCCGTTTTTATCCATACTGTAATCCTTAAGAGAAAAATAAACATAAACATATACATATATATAAGTCTAGATACATATGGTTATATATGGTTTAATAATATCTTATTACCTCTTGTTCAAATTAAAGTGTTTTCAATTCTTTGTTCATGACTATAAATGTTTATTATGAGTAGTGAGAACATAGATTTCATGCCACAATATATTTACGATATCTCATGGAATCGGTTTGGTTATTAAAAGAAAAGATGAAGCTTGCGTAAAAATTCTAGTTAATCTTTTTGCCGATTTTAGTATACATATCAATATCTTTACCTTTAAAATAATTTGTAGAAATTAATTTTTACTTCTGGAAATTTCATGAAATTTACATATGATAGAATATATTATTTTTTACACGCTGTAAAAATTTTAGATCGATCCGCATAACGGTTTAGGAATTACATCGTATTTATTCACTGATCGTAAAACAGAAAACTGCAGTTATCGGTCAATTTCTAGGACACATAACTTGGTATACCGGTATCCAAATTGAGCAAACTCAGGTGTTTTTGATATCTACATCGAATGATCTAGATTTTCATAGTTTTATAGTTTTACTGAAAACCCATCTAAGATAAAGAAAACTGCGTTACAATATTAAGTGACGGATCTGGACAGAATCTGTTCCGATTCGCACACTGGTTTTAAATTGGACATAACTCGAACACCCGATGTCCGTTTGTGACAAATTTAGATGTGTAGATGCACCATTGATAGAACTATAATTTTCTGTATATTATATTACTTAGGAATGCATGAAACAACCTGATATAGGCTTTGCAATAGAATATATAGTTGCTGTCCAGAAATCTGAATTTCTGTTTTAAACGCTGATATTAAAATGATCATAACTAGAGCTTCAGAAATCCAAATCATATGAATCTTGGTGTTTTCGATAAGTTCATCGAAATACCTACAATTTTCTAATAATTTTCGTAACCTGAAACCTGATACAAATTAACTCAAACTGCGTTTTAAAAATATGTGACGGTGCCGAATAGATTCTGATCTGTTTTGCGCGACGATACGAAAATATATATATCTCTCAAACCGGTAGTCGTATTTAGGTGAAACTGGAACTCACGCATGTAAAACATTTAGAGCCATATTTCTGTTTATATTTCGCATTCGTTCAACTTGATTAATTAGTCGTACATAATATTTCTTTACAGCATTGTTTATGGTAGTTACTCGAATAATATACTTGACTCATTTCATGTTATTCGAACATGTATACATATTTATCATGATCATTAAATTGTTGTATGTACATAAAGACGATAATTAAATACTTGAGTTGTATTTTGAAAAATATACAATAGTATTTTTACAATAAACCCCCTCAAGTTTTATAAATTACAATAAGGCCCTTAACAATTATTGAACTTCAACTCACTTTCTTTAGTCTGACTCGGGTTAGAGTCTGACTATTTCTGACTTGAAAATGATTCAAGTCAATCTATATTCTTTATATTTTAACTCAAGATGAATACATGAATCCCAGAATCCAGTTAACAATCTACTTGACTGAACCGAACCATGGATATTCCTTTTACATGTTTCCCAGTATTCCATTTACATGACTCTACGGTTATAACCGTTTCCTGATATCATGGTTTCGGTCAGTCAATCAAGTCAATCAAGCAATCATTACAAGTTTACAAGATAACAATACAAATATAACATCGCGGGGTTTAAAGGGGTAGATTGGTACGGAAGATGTTAAAAGTGGAATGAGGTGGTCAGATTAAGACACCTAACATGAATACTGTTGCTGTTGTACCGTGGCATAACGGTTCCTTGTACTCTCCGTTTGCACTGATCTCTAGCATATAGAGATCCCCCTCGTAGACACTGGCATTCTTCTGTACCAAGCTACAAACAACTGCGTTAAACAATATTCCATAATATTCTACAACATAATACTCTAGAAAATACTGTTACTCTGCCATTCTCACTCCACTTTTCTTTGGGACTTACCGAGCGACCTGTTCGCTGACGACATTCTATTTCTTTCTTCTTTGAATGTCGTCAGGTGCGTTGGACCAAGTTGAGACCGAGCCAACAACTGAAGATTTGGAGCAGTTCCAAGAAGATCCAGAGCTCTAGACTTTGTACTTGTTCTTTCCAGTATTTCCTTTTATTATTATGCCACTGTTTAGGCATTGCTTTCTTTTTTCATTCCAGTTGTATTTTCATTTCATGCATTGTATAAAGAATGTTATTAATAAAAGTTGCTGTTATCTCAATCTCATTTGTCTCTTGTGATTATTTTATATTGCTTAGTTACGCTTAGCGTATGTACTTCTGAGTACATACGTAGCGGGCCTCGTCACGACCACTTCGCCGTACATTGGGAAGCGGGGCGTGACAGGTTTTGTTGGTGGCCCATGCAGGTCAGAGCTGTGTGAATCCCTGTCATGCAGTTCTGGTCTGCGTGAACAATCAAAGCAATATAAAACACAAGAAACAGCAACTGAAAACATTCTTTACATTACATATTCCTTAAATCCATCTTGAACTCCACCTTCGGTTTCCTTGAAGTCCATCTCTCCACTTTTGAATCCTTAATTCTTATTCATCCTTTCTATTTGTATCTTGTAGACTTATTAGCTCAATTGGTTAGAGTATCAATCGACAGAGCTCGAAGAAGACATTATCCTAATCCGTTTCCTTACTCTGTTACATCATCCTTCTTGAGTAATTTCGAGGACGAAATTATTTTTAAGGAGGGTAGAATGTAATGACCCCAAAATCTTTATACATTTGTATTATCCCTCTTCAATAATATACCGTATTTATTTGTACTTGGTATTTTCCTTTTTCCATTAAATTTATTATTATTTTATTCCTCAATCTATTATGTATTTTTTTCTAGGTACAATTTCTTTTTCTTATATTTAAGTTTTTAACTTCTCATTCTTATTTTTCTTTTCATAAATATTTAACCCAAATCCATTATTCTTATTCTCCACAGCCCATCTAAAAAGCCCATTTTCTTTTTAAGCAACATCATATATTTAATTCTAATTAAATATATGCATGAACAGCCTTATAGCTCATTGGTTAAGTCCTTGCATTGTTATTCCTTAAGTCGCATGTTCAAATCCCCATTCTTGCAATTATTTTTTTATCATTTTTTTTATTCTTCTCATAACCTACAAATGAGACCTTTCATTTCCAAAATGAATGGTGACTTTTCATTTCTCTTTTAATTCTCATGTTAAATGCATATATTATTATTCACCATTACACCATCTTTATTTGTCCTCCTCTATCTTTTCCTTCCTCACATTTTTTATCTCTCATTTCTTCCTCTTCACCTAGAGTCCATGAAGAAGTCTTCAAGAAGGTCTCGCTACTAACGCGAGGCTATCGGCGGATAGACAAGCCCGGTGATAATACCGGCTTGTGCATGTAAGTCCCTTCTCTCTCCCTTCCTCCATCTCTTTATTCTTCTCTTTTCATATCTCGTGAACCCGTTTTTATCCATACTGTAATCCTTAAGAGAAAAATAAACATAAACATATACATATATATAAGTCTAGATACATATGGTTATATATGGTTTAATAATATCTTATTACCTCTTGTTCAAATTAAAGTGTTTTCAATTCTTTGTTCATGACTATAAATGTTTATTATGAGTAGTGAGAACATAGATTTCATGCCACAATATATTTACGATATCTCATGGAATCGGTTTGGTTATTAAAAGAAAAGATGAAGCTTGCGTAAAAATTCTAGTTAATCTTTTTGCCGATTTTAGTATACATATCAATATCTTTACCTTTAAAATAATTTGTAGAAATTAATTTTTACTTCTGGAAATTTCATGAAATTTACATATGATAGAATATATTATTTTTTACACGCTGTAAAAATTTTAGATCGATCCGCATAACGGTTTAGGAATTACATCGTATTTATTCACTGATCGTAAAACAGAAAACTGCAGTTATCGGTCAATTTCTAGGACACATAACTTGGTATACCGGTATCCAAATTGAGCAAACTCAGGTGTTTTTGATATCTACATCGAATGATCTAGATTTTCATAGTTTTATAGTTTTACTGAAAACCCATCTAAGATAAAGAAAACTGCGTTACAATATTAAGTGACGGATCTGGACAGAATCTGTTCCGATTCGCACACTGGTTTTAAATTGGACATAACTCGAACACCCGATGTCCGTTTGTGACAAATTTAGATGTGTAGATGCACCATTGATAGAACTATAATTTTCTGTATATTATATTACTTAGGAATGCATGAAACAACCTGATATAGGCTTTGCAATAGAATATATAGTTGCTGTCCAGAAATCTGAATTTCTGTTTTAAACGCTGATATTAAAATGATCATAACTAGAGCTTCAGAAATCCAAATCATATGAATCTTGGTGTTTTCGATAAGTTCATCGAAATACCTACAATTTTCTAATAATTTTCGTAACCTGAAACCTGATACAAATTAACTCAAACTGCGTTTTAAAAATATGTGACGGTGCCGAATAGATTCTGATCTGTTTTGCGCGACGATACGAAAATATATATATCTCTCAAACCGGTAGTCGTATTTAGGTGAAACTGGAACTCACGCATGTAAAACATTTAGAGCCATATTTCTGTTTATATTTCGCATTCGTTCAACTTGATTAATTAGTCGTACATAATATTTCTTTACAGCATTGTTTATGGTAGTTACTCGAATAATATACTTGACTCATTTCATGTTATTCGAACATGTATACATATTTATCATGATCATTAAATTGTTGTATGTACATAAAGACGATAATTAAATACTTGAGTTGTATTTTGAAAAATATACAATAGTATTTTTACAATAAACCCCCTCAAGTTTTATAAATTACAATAAGGCCCTTAACAATTATTGAACTTCAACTCACTTTCTTTAGTCTGACTCGGGTTAGAGTCTGACTATTTCTGACTTGAAAATGATTCAAGTCAATCTATATTCTTTATATTTTAACTCAAGATGAATACATGAATCCCAGAATCCAGTTAACAATCTACTTGACTGAACCGAACCATGGATATTCCTTTTACATGTTTCCCAGTATTCCATTTACATGACTCTACGGTTATAACCGTTTCCTGATATCATGGTTTCGGTCAGTCAATCAAGTCAATCAAGCAATCATTACAAGTTTATAAGATAACAATACAAATATAACATCGCGGGGTTTAAAGGGGTAGATTGGTACGGAAGATGTTAAAAGTGGAATGAGGTGGTCAGATTAAGACACCTAACATGAATACTGTTGCTGTTGTACCGTGGCATAACGGTTCCTTGTACTCTCCGTTTGCACTGATCTCTAGCATATAGAGATCCCCCTCGTAGACACTGGCATTCTTCTGTACCAAGCTACAAACAACTGCGTTAAACAATATTCCATAATATTCTACAACATAATACTCTAGAAAATACTGTTACTCTGCCATTCTCACTCCACTTTTCTTTGGGACTTACCGAGCGACCTGTTCGCTGACGACATTCTATTTCTTTCTTCTTTGAATGTCGTCAGGTGCGTTGGACCAAGTTGAGACCGAGCCAACAACTGAAGATTTGGAGCAGTTCCAAGAAGATCCAGAGCTCTAGACTTTGTACTTGTTCTTTCCAGTATTTCCTTTTATTATTATGCCACTGTTTAGGCATTGCTTTCTTTTTTCATTCCAGTTGTATTTTCATTTCATGCATTGTATAAAGAATGTTATTAATAAAAGTTGCTGTTATCTCAATCTCATTTGTCTCTTGTGATTATTTTATATTGCTTAGTTACGCTTAGCGTATGTACTTCTGAGTACATACGTAGCGGGCCTCGTCACGACCACTTCGCCGTACATTGGGAAGCGGGGCGTGACATGTATCGTGATTTGAAGGATAATTATTGGTGGGAAGGAATGAAGAAGGATGTTACGGATTTTGTTTCTCGATGCTTAACTTGTCAGCAAGTTAAAGCAGAACACCAGAGGCCATCCGGAGAGCTGCAACCCTTACCCATTCCAGAGTGGAAATGGGAACAGATTTCCATAGATTTTGTAGTGGGTCTACCCAGGACTAGCAGACGGTACGATTCCATTTGGGTGATTGTAGATAGGCTGACGAAGGCCGCTCATTTTCTTCCAGTGAAGACGACATATGGATTTGTTCAGTATGCACAGGTTTATATCGATGAGATTGTACGTCTACATGGAGTGCCGACATGCATAGTATCAGATCGAGGTACCCAGTTCACGAGCAGGCTATGGCAGAAACTTCAGGACGCTCTTGGTACGCGACTGAGTTTTAGTACAGCTTTCCACCCTTAGACAGACGGTCAGTCGGAGCGGACAATTCAGATACTAGAGGATATGCTTCGGGCTTGTAGCCTAGATTTCGGTGGTAGTTGGGATCATCACCTACCTTTAGTAGAATTCTCTTATAACAACAGTTTTCAAGAGACGATCCAGATGGCACCCTTTGAAGCCTTGTATGGAAGGAAGTGTAGATCACCTGTTTGCTGGACGGAACTTAGTGAGAGTTGTATATTGGGACCGCAGATAGTACAAGAAACTACAGAGAAGATCCAATTGATACGAGATAGAATGAAAGCGGCTCAATGCAGACAAAAGTCATATGCAGATCGAAGACGACGCAAACTCGAGTTTGATGTGGGAGATCATGTGTTCCTTCGAGTATCTCCAATGAAGGGTGTGATGCGCTTCGGGAAGAAAGGGAAGCTCAGCCCCAGATATGTTGGACCATACGAGATTTTAGAGAGAGTGGGCGCTGTGGCTTATCGGTTAGCACTTCCACCGGGTTTTCCCGACGTACATCCAGTGTTCCACGTATCGATGCTACGCAGATATCTTCACGATCCATCTAATGCGATCCAGCATCAGACTCTACAGCTTGAGCCAGATCTATCCTTCACAGTGCAGCCAGTTGCTATTTTGGACAGACAGGTAAAGCAACTACGATCGAGGACACTGCCATCTGTAAAGGTTCTCTGGCAAGGAAAGGATCGCGAGGAGATTACTTGGGAGACGGAGGACGCAATGCGAAAGAAATTTCCACATCTTTTCATAGGTATGTCTAGTAATTATTTAAATTCGGGGACTGAATTTTCTTAAGGGGGGAATATTGTAACATTTAGGAAAAGCTAGAAATAAATAAAACTAATTAAATTAAGAATAAGCTGATAAAACACAAAATGGTTAAAATCAAATATGTCAATCGGCATAAGTTATATGTAATACAATTTAAATTAAAATTTTTTGAATGTAAATTAAATAAGTTATAAGGGTTTTAATGAAAATTTTAGCTTCATTTTAATAAAAGATGTGTTTTATAATAAGCTAGTTGTGAGGGGTTGAGTTGCAAAGTTAGGTTGTGTGTAAATAGGGTTTTGTAAAGGGTTTAAATGAATAAGGGTTATCATTTCAGTTCTGAATTCAAATTCAAAATAAATCAAAAGAAAATAAAAGATAAAGTAAAACCACCTCATGCTTGCATGAGCACTCTCTCATTTCCACCTCCTTCTTGCATGAATCATGCACACTCCTTCATTGACACCTCCACCTTCCCTTATCCCTCCCTCCTCTCACCTATATAACATAATTTCAGTTCTGAAACTAAATCAAAACTGAAGGGAAATTAAAAGAAAAGAAAAGTAAAAGAGTAAAAGAGAAAAACAAGAGGAAGAAGAAGATGAAGGAGCTTGTTCTTGAGTTGTGATCACCATCAAGCTAGGAGGAGCTTGTAGATCCTTGGAGGGTTATTCCTACAGCAAATTAGGAGGGTAAACTTCTTAAGCTTAGTAGAGATTAAGTTCTGTAGATTAGTTAAAATTTAATTTAGCTTGGTCACATAATATAGTATTTAGTTAAAATTCATAGGCTGTTAAAATCTGCTTTAATCTGGAACTTAATTAAATTAATTCAACAGAGCTAAAATGATATAGGAATCAAGTAGAACACACCACAAGAAGACGACAGGAGGGGGCCGGTTTTGGGCCGGCGACAGGAGGATTTTGGCCGGCGTCGCCGGCCAAGTTGGGGAAATTTGGGGTTTTGGTTTTTGGGGTGTCTTCAGTATACAATTTAGGTTATTTTGGCACTGTTGAATTAGCTTAGTTTCACTGTAATTAAAATCTGGGAAGATATATCGGAAAGGGAATCGTAAAACGCTAAATACGACACAATGAAATCAAGTCGCGTTTTAAATGTCTGAACCAGTACAGATTAGGATTTAAAATCCAGCAAAACTAAGTGTTTTATAACTTGATAATCAGATAATAGGTAACATATAGGAGGGATAACGTGTTTATATTTCCGTTATATCGGAATAGCCGTTTGCTTATACAAGTTAAATTGCATATTTAGACACGGATACGAGAAATACGGAAGCCGCGAGGAAAGGGAAAGGATTAGCAATTCCGGAGTAGATTCGACTTTTCCGGTGAGTAGACTAAACATCTACCGGGGAATTTAGTAAAGATGGCGTGTTTCGCCCATGGTTTTACTTAATGTGATATTCATATCATCATGTTTAAATGTTAGAATTTCATGCATTAAAATATGTGTATATTGCTTAGTTGTTAGAACACTTCACAAGTATCGACGAGTCATGCCACGTGCACATCTTATATGCTACACACACCTCGTCGATATTGCCATGTCACATACACTTAAATATCATACTTATTAACATGAATTATATTGTATTTTATATGTCAAGTGTATTGGTAGAATTCATCATTTACATCCTGTTGCTTTATGCGTACTTCCATGTTGGATATGAGATAGATGCAGAATTGAGGATTTATGATTTTGAGTTTTTGAATACTACTACATAAATCCAGTTTTTCATGATTGATGTGACATGTCCACCCTGAGATGATTTCTGTTTTTGGTTTTATTCCGGACCGAGTGGGGGAGATATACGGTCGCGGATTTACGTTATCCATACTGAGTGGGGGAGCTACACAGTTGGATACAGGGTGGACCCGGTCGAGACCGAGGGGCAGGATAGCCGTATTGAGACGGGGGAGCCTAGCGAGGTTACTCGATACCGGAGTTGGTTATAGAAATACGGCGTGTATCTAGAGGATAACGACCGATATTATGAGTATAGGATCATTCGGGGAATGATGCCTATAAGAAATGAAGATTTTGTGTCGTTGATGGACACCGAGAAATGCTTTACTTAAGTTGTGATTTCAGAAGTATAATGAGATTTATTGTTGGATTTTACATATACTCATATATCATATTGATTCATATTTAGTAACATGATTGTCATATTTACTTTATTCGCCGTTATATGTTAGTCGTATTCACTGAGTTGGCAACTCATCCCCGTTGTGCCACAGTTCCTTGCAGGGATAGAGTGGACGGGTAGCTGCGAGGCAGGATCACTTTCGCTGTTATATTCCATCTTTTGCTAGGTAGGTTACATGTGTAGTAACCTTCCCTTTTGTACTTTTGTATCTAGAAAGACTCCATCAGACTTGTATTTTGACTTAGAAATGAGAGATGGTATATATATGTACAGTCGAGATCGGTTGATCAGTTTCATAGTTTCTTTCTTTATGAGATTCAGTGATGTTACATATGCTTATATTCATGTTCATTGTTGTTAATGTTGATTCCAACTAGGAATACAACCAAACTTAATCTTATTATTGTTTAAATGAATTAACTTCATAACTTGAGATTTCTACTTAAAAACTAAATTTTTCCTAAATAATTCCGAAATAAGGTATTTTGATCTTGGTTTTTGGCTTACTTGGATTTGTGCATATCTTTAGATATGATATAATCTGAGTGCCTGTCACATCCAAACTTGGGTCGTGACAATATCACCCCTACACTTGGAAATTCAAATCAAGCAATCATACTCTTGTCCATTGTCTAAAGCACTTCTCAATTGGTGAATTTTTAGATAAAATTGCTCACACATCCTTCATGCGACCGTTAATACTTCTTGAGGTACCAACAACCGATTACAAGATGTGTTTGCACATTAAAGCGTAATTCCTAGTCTTGAAACACCTAAGGCTTTAGCAGTGACTCCCAAACCAGTTGGTCTAAGGCACTAGGTGATGAAGCACCCTTGCTAAATATTTTTTTTATTTTTGCAGCCTTAAGTAATCACAAAAACCAGTGTTCATTTTTATTATCTCTTTATTCACACTTGAATTTTTATTTTATTTCTCTTCGTACTAAGGACTTAAGATAAGAGCATTTCAAGGTCTATCCTACTATTCCAAGTTTCAAGGTTCGTGTTTGTGCAATTTTTAGGGTATATGTTTTCAGAATTTAGACTCAAGCTAGGAATTATTTTTCAAACTTATACTTTAATAAAAATATCAATACTCTTCCCTTGTTTTAACTTAGGCCAAGAAGTGAACTCAAAATTTGCCTATTTCTAAATAAACTACAAAGACATATACTTTCTACCGTTAAATTTTAAGAAAGGTTATTTTTAGGGTTTTTAATTTCCTAAGTCAAAGATCTAGTTGTTCCTAACTAGTTACCCTTTTTGGCAAACTAAAGTCAATTATGGCTAAAATTGAATACTTTAATTTTTATAATTTTTGAAAATTTTCAATTTTTATGGGATTTAAAATAAGTATGCAAATGCAAAAATATACATATGAATGCGAAGGAAGAAGGCTTACCGAGCATACCCCCAAACTTAAACTTGACATGTCCTCACTGTCAGGCTACACCAAGAGGGTCAAAATGTCAGCACTCCCCTGTTTATTTATTTATAATTTTATTTTATTTTTTTATTTTTTTTATTGTTAAAGGAAAAAAACAAAGTAATATACAACAAGGTTCCCCCCAAACTTATATAAGACAGTGTTTCCACTGTTTTAAGCATTAAAGTTCAGAGTTAGGGAGGAGAAAAATCAAACTATACAAGGCCTTACACAGACCAAACGTTAGCACCAACCATTCAAAAATTCTATCGTGATAATAGTAGGGTTGGTGAAAGAATAGAGTGTAGAGAAAAGAAATGAGAAGCACACGAGACCGTGTGGAAATAGAAGCGATATACGGTCTCGGTGGAGGAGAAGAATAGCGGAAGAGAGAAAGAAGTGTAGTACGAACTTGAGGGCGTAAATCGAGTGAATAAATTAGCGCAATTTGTGATGACCGATGTGTTAAAAGTGATTGTGCTAATCTATCAACCCGTCGAGAAATAAGGTCAAATCCCTCAAGATTCGCAAGAAAACATAGGTACGTCGAACATGGTAAACCATCCATTGAAAGTGGAAGCGTGACGAATTTTTGCTCGATCGAAACGATAGGAAGGACGAAAGGGAGTGATTTAAGGATAGTCTTATTCTCACCTAAGTAATCTGTCTCGAACTTGAAGGATTCCATCAATGGTTCGAAATGACTGTAAGCAATCGAGTCTGATGGTTCAACTAACTCATCTGAAAATTTAAAAGACTCAAACTCGGGAGGTGAGTTTTCAACATCGTCCGAAAAAGTGAAACACTCGTAATCGTTATCAGCTGTGAGAACTGTGTCAGATTCAAAGAGGAACGCACTAGTGGTGTTAAAACTGCTGTGATCGAATATAAATCTTTCAAGCTCACAGTCCTCCTGCGTGGTCGAAACGATGGAAAGGAGGGGTGATTTAGGAAGTATAACAGCTAAAGGTTCAAGAGGATGAATTGGAAAATCCGACTCATCAAACAAAAATGGTTCATCCTCAATACTCTCCTCGATACTATCCTCATAATTCTCCTCAAAAGTTATCCCATCCATGCAATTATCATAAAAATCAAGACGCATATGTGGTTCGGGAGAAACATTTAATGACTCGGGATGATGAATTGGAGATAAAATTTCAGTCAAATCGATGGGTTCATCATCCAGAATATTCCCGGCGTCTATATCCTTAATCAAGTGAAAATCAATTTTTTTAGATACCTCATCAAAAGCATGGATATTTATCAATTTTGGTTCTAGAGTGGAGGTGTAGAGTTCAAAAGGATTAGGTGTGGTTTCACTCGAAAGGGACTCTTCACAATCTGGCAAATCAAGCACTACAAAGTCGCACAACTCATTTTTATTTTCAACTGCTGAATTATTTGGGACACTTGTTAGAAATTCAAAACCGGAGTTGTGGGATTCAATTGGTGATGGATAGGTTTGATTTGGAAGGGTGTAGAACTCACTTTCTCCTCTCAAATTCTCACTCTGTCCAACCTCCTCCTCATACATTGGAATATTTGGAGCTGGTTGGAAATTAGCTACCGGTTCATTAGGTTGCATAAGGGCGGCAATGGACGCATCAACATTCCTAATCATTTGGTTTGTCGCTACCATATAAGCTTCTAACGACTGTTCCAAACTAGACATAGGTTGTGAAAGGGTTTCAGTAAAAGATTCAAAGTTGCTTGGATTTTGGAAACTCCCAAATGGCTGTGTAGAATCAATGTCTAGGGAAGGTGTGAAAGTTGGGTAAGACTGGTAGGAATTGAATGGTTGGACAGGAGTAGAATCAACATTTGGATAAAAAGGTGAATGGACTTGTTGATCCCAAGAACTGGAAATGTTGAAAGGAGTGAAAGACCAGTTACGAGATTGTTCAATGTGTTCAGCAATAGACAAGGGTTTCGAAGTTACAATAGGACTCGAAAAGGTAGTATCAATGTAAGAATGAGGTGAAGGTTGAAATGGTTGATACAAAGTGGATTGCAAAGTCGAACTGTTTCTCTTAGACGCTTCTATTCGATCTTTCAAAGAAATTTTGGGCATGGAGGGGTCGTCCGTAATTCGACCAAAACAATTCGCGTAAGAGGCAATGTTTGGTTGAGGGTACCAAAGTTTGGCAAGAGTTTTGGGAGGTGGGGTACCCATGATGTAAAAAGGAGAAGAAAAAGAATGTGGGGTGCACAGATTTCTTAGCGACAAGTTGCAAGTTTTTATAAAAAAATTTGATTTTTTTTTATGTGGTGCTCTTTGCAAAAATATTTTCGATAAAAGGTTTTGACACAAATGCAATCAAGCACAAATGCACAATCAGGCCTAGATCTAGGGTCACCTAGGTCAGGTAGACAGCTCCTAACTGTTCCAAAGGGATAGAAATAGGACCTCAAACCGCCTCTTCACCGCCAATTGCGGCCAGGTAAGTGCCAGGTGAGTGGGAGGCTCTCCACTACAAGTAGTGGCCCTAATTAAGTAACCACTCGCCTTAGACACACTTGCCTAGACACCAAAAAGTCAGGTTAGGATCAACGGCCGATGCCTACAACTAGTCCTCTGTCCTATTGAGAGTGAAGTCCTTAGGGCTGAATCTAGTATTTTTTAATTAAATAATGGTCAATGCATATGCCTTATGTGATTTCTGGAGTCCTGGGAAGGGTGATAAAATTCCCACCCAATCTGGATTGGTCTCAAGCCCCTTAAAGTCCGATTAAAAATATGCAAAGCAGTAACAATCACTTGCAATCAAATATTTTTTTTTAAGCGCGGCGCAAAGAATTCTGCACAAGATCAATTATTGGAAGGGGGAGAGATTTTAGCGCAAAGAATCCTGCAGAAGATTTTTCAGAGGAGATATCAGAGATTTGCAGAGGAGAGAGAAAGAAAACAAACCGAGTGATTTTTGTCAATTGATGATGTCAGCTGACTTGATCAAGGTGCGGCGGTTCTGCGGCAAAGGGTAGGTTCGCGCGGCGGAAACGCAAGAGCAGGCCTCGAAATTTTTTGCTGACGTCACCAACACGCGGCGGAAGCGCGGTCGGAGCAGGGTTTTCGCGGCGGAAGCGCGGTCATCCTGTTGACTTGGCCCTCCAAATTTCTTCTTTTGTTCTGTTATGGAAATCCTCTGCAGTTCGGATCTTCGGTTTTCTGTTTCACTTTCTGGATTATTCCAAATCCGAACTCGATTGTAGATCCTGCAAAATTCAAACAAAAATACCCTTCACAAAATAACAAAATGAAATTTTTTTATAGTTTTTTAATTTTTCAGTTTTTATGATTTTTATAATTTATATTAACCCGAAATTACAAAAAGAAAATAACACGCCATCCCCGGCAACGGCGCCATTTGATTGATCTCAAAGAATAATTTATAAACGCAATCAAGAACGGCGTCGCTTGGTAGCTAGCCGGTGAGTACAGGTCGGTCCATAGGGATTTTGTGAATTTCCTAATTGTTCTTACGAGTTAATTCCGATAGGTGTTGGATTGATTAAATCTAAAAACTAAATTTATCTAGATCTAAATCTTGCTAGGGTTAGGTTTAGGTTAGGTTTGGAAAGTCAATAAATCTCACCGCTTTCTATACCCATATTAAGATCTCTTTAGGAGTTATGGTAATTATTAATAAAGGGGATTAGTACCATCGGGAAGAAACGGTGTTTTTTCCTCTAGGTTCTTATCCTTCCTTTCTTAATCCTTACCCTAACCTCCATGGAAAACACGCGCAGCCGGACCTTTATACTACGGTATCACCGCTACCTCGTGGGATAGGGTGCCGCAGGAAGCGGTGTGTGCATGCATGCATGGAGTCCTAATAATTATATGTGAAGGGCAAGAAAGGGGTGAGAGATCTTCATCTCTCAAGCCTTCCCTAAAGCTAACCCTAACAAGCGAGGAGACTACTCGCTCATTAGGGAATTGAATGACATTCTAAACTATCTATCTAGGGCAGACAAGAAATTATACTAGGGCAATGAAATAAAATTAACTAGGGCGATGAAAAGAAAACTTACTCCTATTTTATTGATGCACTCTTCATTCTTTACAGAAATTTACAGATCTGAATTTGAGATTTACAATGAGGCACAAGAAGAGGCATAACCTAATACAAGATTTAGGGTTCCTATTTATAGAGGATAGAAATCCTAGGTTTACAATCGCCGCATGTATGCTTTTACAAAAATACCCCTAAGAAGACTAGTCAACGCGCCGCCAGCCGCTTTCAGAAATTTCACCCAATACGTGTCATACACGGCCGCGGAACCGCGGCCATAGGCCAGGTTTGGCCACGGTTCCGTGGCCAAAGAGGAGTCTTGAAGGGTGGTTTTTCCTGTGCTGCTTCTGGTCTTGTTTGTCTTCCTTTTTCTTTGGTTGGTTCTTCAGAATGTTTTCCATTTCTCTTCCAGATCTCCACAGTGAGTAATGTGGTGGACTTTAACCGTTCGCTTTGTGTCGAAGTTTTTAACCTTGCGCTGCCTTGTACTTTGTGAACTGACCTTCGTGTAGGCTTGATCAAGATCCTTCTATTTGTTGGTCGTAGTCTCACTTTTGCATCGTCTTTTATCTTTTTCACTGTTTTTGTTCCGAGAACCTGTAACCTGTAACTATGTAGCAGACATGGGTCAAAAGCACCTGTTTATTTGTAAAATGCATAAGAATGGGGAATGTAATAATGCAATATTATGATATGAACACTCGGTAAATTGCTGGGTCTAAGGACTTACTTCTACTCTCGAATATGAACCTTGGGTGGTCAGGGATTTCAAACACTACCCTCCTTTGACGACAGTCGATGGTAGCGTAAAAAGTACTCAACCAATCCATACCCAAGACTACGTCGAAATTTTGCAAATCTATTACCATAAAGTTGGCATAGAAATCTCGTCTGTAGATTACCACGGGGCACAGATCGTATCCCATTATGGACTTGATCACACTGTTTCCCGTGTTGAAATTCCACTCAGTGATAAGAGGTGTTACTGGAATAGAGCTGGCGGTCACAAACTTTTGTGCCATGAAGCAGTGCGACGCACCAGAGTCAAAAAGTATGAGTGCAGGTGTAGAGGCTACTAGTAGGGTACCTATGTTATATGCGGAAAAAATAGTGATAAGCCTAACAAGATATGCATGCACGAAGAGAGTAAAGTTGGAAGTATGACAGTCAAAAGCAGCGATACCTGTAATAACATCCCTCGTTGCTTTAGCTTCTTCTGCGGTCATAGTAAAGGCCTGACGCTTTGGACCGTTGCGGTGAGCTTGCTGGAAGACTCGCTTCTGAGGGGGCAGGGGTGGTCCTCTAGCTGGAGGTTCATGCCCGATTGGCTTATTAGCGGGAGGTGGCCGGGCTCCCTGTTGTGGCGCTCCAAGATTAGCTAGTTTGTTATCAGCGAGTAGTGGTCGCCTTCTCTGTGGAAAATCCCCTATGGCATAATCTGGAGACCCATAGACTATGCAGAGTTTGTTCAAATTGCGACAGTCTCTCATTTAGTGTCCGGCTCTACCACAATAGTTGCATGTGACTGCTGGTTTTCTGAAGGTAGTTGGTCCTGCTGGTCTCTTGGATTGTTTTCTCCCGTTGAATCTGGAAGCCGACCCCGCAAGAGTTTGATTGGCTGGTCACTTAATGCCAGACAATCGGTCATCCTTCCTTATGCATCTCTGAAGGTCTTCAAAGTTTCGCTCCGCCTCTAAGATTTCATCATAAGTTGATAAGGTAGCAGAAGACATAGAGGATTGCATCTTCAGATCCAACCTTCGTCGGAATCTTTTAGCATATAGTTCCGGGGTTGCCACCAGGTGATGCGCGAACTGACTTAATCTCGCAAACTCCAAAGCGTACTCGTCCACCGACCTATCCTACATGCTCCATTGTTGGAACTTTATAAACTCTCTGTCCACCTTTAAGTGTGATACGAATGGGAAGTATTGAGTATCGAAACGCTGTTTGAACGTTTCCCAATCTATGGGCTCATTCAGTCTACTTTCCTCGGCCTCCTACCATATTCTGGCATTATCCGTGAGTTGTAATTTGGCAATGTTCACCGACGCATCCTTCGGAATTTGGGCGGCACCGAGATCGTTGACTGTTCCCTTGATTCATTCCTCAGCTTCTAAGGGAGTTTCTTTCCCTGAAAAAGTCTTAGGGTGGAGTGATCTGAACTGCTTCACTCCCGTCGTGCCTTAAAGAACTGGGGCCAGTGCCTTTTTAAAAATTTCTGTTTGTTGCTGCCTACTTTCGCGCAGCTCTTGATGAAAGATAGCTGTCCGTTGCTAATGCTGCTTCAATAGTCCTTGCATCATTTGTAGCATAGCTGCTTGTTGAGCAGCGGCTTCATTGACTCCATTTCCTCTTCAGTTGCGGTTATGGTTTCGTCCGGCCATGGTAATCTAAATCAGACGAGGTTAGGTTACAACCGGGCAGCGAAGGACATAGGATAGTAACTTGCAGTGGAAGTAACAATTTATGAAAGAGGAGAACTAGTAAGGAACAATAAAAAACGAGAAACACAAGAGAGAAATTGTGGAAATCAAGATTTTATTAATAAATGCTAACGGGGATACAGGGAATATTAAATATGGTCCTACTTCTAAACACAGCTTATTTAGCTCACTAAGGAACTAAAGACTAAACAAGTACTAATCATAAAAATTCTGGTCATCGTCCATCAATTATATGGTGGGTACTGCGCGTTATTGACTTGGCGTTTGTTGACCTTTCTTGCAAAACTGTAAAAGAAGGGAGAGCCTGGTACGTCCCGACAATAGAGTTGCATAGGGGTACGGCGAACACACCGAGAAGCATGTCGCCGAATATAGAGTGTTTCCCCAATAAACCAGATGTGTGGCCCGCATTCTCTTGGTTCTTCCACTTCCATAGGAATCTCCTCTTTAGCGGGGGCCTCCTCCTCGGGCTCTTCCTCCTCCTCGAATTCCTCTTCCTCAACGGGATCTTCCTCCTCTACTGGGGGTTCTCCTTCTCCATCTTCCAAATCATCATTGGAGATATTTGTTTGGGGACCTATTACTTTCTTCATCCGAATATCCAAGCATAGCTTCAAAGGTGACGTCCGACATGTTGTTCTCATCCGGAAGATTTTCCATGACCTGAGAAGAATGGTCATGGTCAGGATACAGAACGTCAAGGAAAGGACAAGGGACATGGAAAAATTATGAAATTGATACAAGTGGATGAGATTCACAAATATAATAAGTCAGTTAATAGTTTCGTTTTAGTACACCAGAGTACCTGCATGGGCCACCAATAAAACCTGTCACGCCCCACTTCCAAAAAGAAGGTGAAGGGTGACGTGTCACGGTCCGCAACCTAACTGTATTGAAGGTGGTATATTCAATACAGTTACGTTAAGCGTAAGAATATCTATAGTATGCAGGATGTGTACTAAAATAAAACAATAAAAGCGGAAGACATTTATTTCCATTAACCAAACTTTATTACATCCCAGAGTGAAGTGACGGGCGAAGGTGCAAGTGATAGACCAGGGAAAGAGTAAAATAAACTAAATAGTTTAATTACATCAAAAAGAAGCAAAGCCCGAAATAGGTGGGCAACAAAGAAAACTGGTTAATCCTCCGACTTCAAGTATGCATAATCTTCGTTAGTTGGCTCCACACCTTGATCCTCATCATAAAACTCATTCTCATCTAACGGACATTCCAAAGAGAGGGCAAAGGAAAGTCCGCCAGTGAGTTATACTCAGGTAGGATTGCTTCATAAGGAAGTAAGGGTATAGAAATGAACATGTGTATATAAAAGTATGATGTATGCATGCCAACATGAAGTAAATGGGTGTAAAGGTATGAAAAGTATAAAATTAAGACATGTTGACAGAGGTATACGTGAACATGAGTATGTTGTATGAAGGTATGTGGTATGAAGTATAAGTGAAGGTAAAAGTTCGCATTAGTTTGTTAAACAAGGGTTCAGATACTCGTGATTATTCCGTTGTGGCCAGGGAAAAACAACTGGGGAAGTGAAATGTACCGTTTCTCTTCCCGGGATCATGATCGAGTAATATGGGAATCCGAGTTCCGCATCTCCTTACCTAATCAAACTACCCATCCTCGTTATTCGGCGTAAACGTTTAGAATTAGTGCGTATACATCTAGGCATGGAATTTCCACATCGTATGCCATCCATATATTGGATTATTCGCTCTCAAGTAGGGTTAGTATTTGCCCGAATATCGGGTTAGTAGTTGTCTATACATTAGACCATTCACCCCCAAAGTAGGGTTAGTATTCACCCGAATAATGGGTTAGTAGTTGTCCACACATTGTACTGTTCACCCTGCCTGCAGGGATCCTCATATATAAGTATTCCATACCTAGGTCTGCGCATTCTAACCCTAACCGTATCATGTGTCATGTATGTCATAAACTTGTAATTAAATAGTTGATCTCATTTAATATGGCCTTCCATAACCACTCATTTCATCTTGTTATTTTTTTAAGTTTGTAAGGCACTTCATATCATTTTATAGAATGCTTAGTTAATAAAGAATGATAACGTTTAATGATATTTATTGTTTATAAGAAAAGCCTGATATTTGGAATATTTATCATTTTGAAACCCATAGTATTTTATGGAGAAAATATCCTTTTAATAAAAGGTTAGGGTATTTATTTGAAAATTTTCTTTTAATAAAGGTTTAAATAATCTTTTGAAAAGTATCGTTATACGGGTTATGGTCTTTGTTGAAAATAGCCTTTTAGTAAAGGTCAAGGTATGAAATTATGTCTTTTTAGGATGGATTGAGGTATTTTATTGTAATTAATAACTTTATAAAATTATGGTATTTTAAATTTGAGGCAACATTTTAGAAAATACTCTCATGTTAGCAACTGCTGCACATGTGCGGCAGGATTTGTGTCCTTTTTAGGGACGATTGCCTATCAACCACGAGGTATTCACGTAAAACATTACCCTATTTAATTAGGGTATTTTATTATAGGTGATATTTCACAAGAACAACTCTGCGTTGACAACCACTGCACATGGGCAGCAGGATTTGTATCTTTTCCAGGGACAGTTGTTTAGTAACCACGGGGTGATTCAGATAAAAGATTCCCCTATTAGGATAACTTATTAAACCTTAGTTAATAGGCTAAGAAAATTTAATATAAAATATTCTCTCTAAGTGGAAGAGGGTTAAGTTGAAAACCATAGCATAATTATTTAGATTAGTATTACCCCCTTTCAAAGATAACCGGATTTTAACAAAACTAGGTTAGTTGGTAGATAAAAGTACAAGTAAAAACATATCGTTTGAGGGTGTCAAAAGTATTTTATATATAACATCTCATATCATCGGGGTGCGACATTTTAATAAAACAAGGGTATTTTTTGGAAGTAATCTATTTCGAGATCTTATTGGTAATATGGGTACGCGGGTGTACAAAAAGAGTGGATTGATGCCCCATGAGTAATAACTTTAAGCATATCATATTCCATGTAGGATGAGAGTGCAATATTCATGCATATAGAGGTAATTAATTAAACCATTTTAAGCATGGGGTTAAATTCTTATCGTTAAGGGGTACAAAAATAGGCATGCGGAAATATTTTAATATCATTTTAATATAAGGTTGGTGATTAGAAGTTGAAATTAAGATCATTAAAAGAAGGAAGGTGACAGATGAGTGGAGAGAGGCGGATCCTATCTTTTGTTTGAGTTGGATGCCGATGGGTCAAAAATGTAGTCTTGTACTAAATCCTCAATAGCTCCATGATAAGATTTTTCCTCGATACTTGGGTGGAACCACAGCGTCGACATTGTCGATAAGAAGGTGTGGGTATTTTTTTCAAATATTTTGGAGTTCTGAGATCTGAGTGCAGGGTGTTTTTCTTCACCCCATTAAGATGGGAATAAGCGCGCGCTTTTCAGGCGCATTACAGATCCCCCCTGCTTAGGGTAGGCTGGGGTTTATTAATTGTGGGGATCCGAATCTCCGGCAGCAGCGGACTAACTGCCGTTAATTACCCCTTGCCTTTGGAGCGAGAGAACCTCCGATTGATGGGTCAAACAGGTCATGCGGACTCAATGTCAAGTGTTGTATTTTAAAGGGGTTTTGGATATATCGGGGGGCCCGCAGAGTTTTTACGGGGGTGGCACGTAGGCGCATGGTGCCCACGGGCACATGCCTAGTGCGCGAGCGCTTAGCGCCCGCTAGTCACGTGCGCAGCATGCGGGCGCTG
This sequence comes from Agapanthus africanus, assembly GCA_030015575.1. NCBI lineage: Eukaryota > Viridiplantae > Streptophyta > Magnoliopsida > Asparagales > Amaryllidaceae > Agapanthus > Agapanthus africanus. The sequence goes on from JASDDO010000008.1 coordinate 402,218,513, forward strand.
GGCGCCAGCGGGTCACGTGCGCAGCGCACGACCACGAGACGCCCGCGGGTCACGTGGGTTCTATAGTGCCCGCGGGTCACGTTCCTTGTACGCGACCGCAGGTCACGTGCGCTGCATACGATCGCGGGACGTGCGTGCACGTGGGCGCTTTGTTGCCCGCAGGTCATGTGCACGCACGTGGGCGCTTTAGTGCCCGGGGTCACGTGCGCTGCACGTGACCATTGGGCACTTTAGCGCCCGTGGGTCACGTGCCATGCACGCGACCGATGGGCACTTTAGCGCTCGTGGGTCACGTGCCATGCACGCGGCCGATGGGCCCCCGCGGGTCATGTGTGCTACACGCAACCGCGGGGCACCTACGAGCCACATACTCGGCACGTGATCGCTGGGCACCCAAGGGTCACTTGCGCGGCACGCGCCCGCGGAGCTCCCGTGGGTCACGTGCACGGCACGCGACTGCGGGAAACACCAGCGGGAAGGGGCTTAGCCCCTAGGTTGGGGAGTTGAACTCCCAAGGGGTTTTGGAGTTGAACTCCTAACAGAAATTTAATTTCTGGAGTTAAACTCCAACAGAGCTAGAAAGGAGTTAAACTCCTATGAATCTTTAGTTGTTCTTTTGAGCCTTGGATCCTCCCAACATGGGAATTTTGGAGATGGGTCTCCTTCTTCTTCCTCTCGGTTGGCCAGATCTTGGAGGAAAAGGGAAGTGGGATTCAAAATCTCCCCTTTCAGAGATTTGAAGGAAGATCCGAGCTCCCCTTTGTAAGTTTTATGGTGAAAAACTAATTCTTTTTGAGAAAGGAAGAGTTAAACTCTTGATTTAATTAAAAAAGAGGAAGAGGGTTTTAGACCCTTCAGAAAGGTGAAGGAGGCACACAAACCCTATTTTTTGGGGAGAATGGATTGTATATTTTATTTCATTATCATGTTGCCTTATATAGGCTTACACATTTACATATAGCCTATTGGGCTTTACCAAATGGCATTTTGTCCATCTCATGTCTCATGTGCTCATTTCTTTTACACATGAGCTATGAGCTTTACAAAAATTTGGCTTCATACCCATTTTCTTACATTCGTGCATAAAAAATTACATCAAAATTATTTATTACATGATTTTTTATTTCAGCATGAGGAGGCTGGCCGCGGGCTCGACTTGGGCATGGGCCACTTGACCTGGGCTTGGGTTCACCTGGCTTGGGGTTGACCTTGACTTTGACCCGGTCAACTGGGATGCAAATTTTGACCCCAATAAAATGCCCCCCATCAATAAATGCACACCGTGCATATGAATTGTGTGCATAAAATTGATGGAGCTTGAAGCTGGACTCCGAGGTGGAACATCATTCCGGGGGCAGAGCATCCCTCTGAGAGCGTGATTCCTGGGGATCGGAGCATCATTCCAATTTGCGGAGCATAATTCCAGGGATCGGAGCATCATTCCGATGAGCGGAGCATGATTCCAAAGGGGACAGAGCATAATTCCGACGGGCGGCAGACATTCTGACCGAAGCATAATTTCGATGCAGAGGTTGATTCCCAGGCGAACCATAATTCCGACAGGGAAAGTAGATACTCCAAGACGAAGCATGATTTAGACATGGAGTATATTCTGAGATGAAGCATGATTCCGACGTAGAGCTTGTTGGTCGACTTGATTCCGAGGCGGAGCTTAATTCCGACGGGGAGGTCGTTGGTTGACTTGATTCTGGGGAGGAGCATAATTCCGACGAGGAGGTCGCTTATTGACTTGATTCTAGGGCGGAGCATAATTCCGACGAGAAGTTCGTTTGTTGACTTGTTTCCCGGGGCGGAGCATAATTCCGACAAGGAGGTCGCTGGTTGACTTGATTCTGAGCCGAAGCATAATTTCGACAGGGAGGTCGCTGGTTGATTCCGAGCCAAAGCATAATTCCAACAAGGAAGGCAGATACACCGAGACGAAGCATGATTTCGACACGGGTGCACTCTGAGACGAAGCATGATTCCGATGCAGAGCTTGACATTCCAACCGAAGCATAATTTCGATGCAGAGGTTGATTCCCGGGTAAAGCATAATTCCGACAGGGAAAGCAGATACTCCAAGGCGAAGCATGACTTCAGCACGGGATACACTTTGAGACGAAGCATGATTCCGCCGCAGAGGTTATTGGTTTGATTTGATTTGGGTTGACATCAGCATCGCTATACTGGAATATGGTACCAGGAGTGAATCATCATTTTCCATGAATGGATTTGGGGATTTTAGTTTTGGTTTGGCATCAACATCGCTACACTAGAATATGGTACCAGGAGCGAATCATCATTTTCCCTGAGGGGATCTCCCTCGTTTCCAGTTTAACGACTTAGGGGTCATATGTTCCCAGTTTAACGACTTAGAAGACATCTGTTCCCAGTTTAAAGACTTAGGGCTCTATTGGATCGGAAGTTTGTAATTTTGGGGTAGAGGCCGGCATCAGCGTTGCTAACACTGAAGCACAGGTGCCAGGAGCAATTCATCATTTGCCTTTCCCTGTTGGGGAGCGATGGCTTAGGACACTGGCTTAGGTCCATATCGCCTAAGACTTTTTCAATTTTATGAGCCGTAAGGGTCCTATAAAAGCATTTCTCCCTACGAGTCATAAGGATCCCGTAGGTGTATTTTCTCCTTAGAAGTCGTGAGGACTCCCAAGTGTGTTTTTCCTTTGTGAGTCGTAAGGATCTTACAAAGGTGTTTTCTTACGAGTCGAGAGGATCTCTTAAGTTTGTTCTCCTCATGTATCGTGAGGACGCATGAGGGGTCTTCCCAAATGGAGCATAATTCCAAGGACGGAGAACAGCTGCATGACTGGTGGTTTCGGTGGGGTATGAGTATGATGAGAATTATTTGAGCCCGTGGATTGTATACGGTAGTCAGTTTGGGGACCACCCGTAGGGCCGGAAGAATTTTGGGAAATTGTCGGCGTCTGCATCGCTGCACTGGAATATGGTACCAGGAGCGACTCATCATTCGCCGTTTGGGGATTTAGAATTTGGTTGGGGTCTGCATCGCTGCACTGGAATATGGTACCAGGAGCGACTCATCATTTGCCGTTGGGACATTCAGAGTTTGGTTGGCGTCTGCATCGCTGCACTGGAATATGATACCAGGAGCGATTCATCAATCGCTGTTGGGATATTCGGGGATTTGAGTTTTGGTTAGCGTCTGCATCGCTGCACTGGAATATGGTATCAGGAGCGACTCATCATTCGCCGTTTTTTTACCGCGATTGGTCTATCATTTCAGCTTTTCTTATCGCGAAGGTCACGACTGCCCTATCATTTTGGCTTATTTATTCGCGGTTGCCCCATCATTTCGGCTTTATTTTCATCTTTATTTTTACTCGCTGATTTTTATTGCGAGTTGCCCAATCATTTCGGCTTTTTTTGGGTTTTATTTACACATATTTACATCCCCAGTTTAAGGACTTAGAGGTCGACTGTTCCCAGTTTAATGACATGGTGGTCAACTGTCCCCAGTTTAAAGACTTAAAGGTCATCTGTTTCCAGTTTAACGACGTGGTGGTCATCTGTTTCCAGTTTAAAGACTTAAAAGTCTACTGTTTCCAGTTTAACGACTTAGAGGTCATATGTTTCTAATTTAAACATATAGAGGTCTACTGTTTCCAGTTTAACAACTTAGAGGTCATCTAACGGGGAGCTTAGAGAAGATACCCGATTGAGCAGTTGTCAGGGGCACCGCTGGAGGTTTCCCGAGATGCCTTATTACTTTGTTGGTGTTGATGGCCTTGCCCTCAGCTGGGGCCAAGGAAAGTCGTTCAAATACCAACTTGCGTTCGAAGATGGCAATTGAAAATTGTTAACCTGTAGAAAGAAGCATGATTTCAGTATAGGCAATCAATGTATATGTTGATTGAGTTCGTATGGATATTTAACCCGAAATATGGGAGGAGAGAAAAGTCCCAACGGGCGTGCCAGAATCTGTAGGGTATTTTTCGTCATCCCATTGAAATGGGAATACGCGCGCGCTTGTCAGGTGCATTACAGATTCCCCCTGCATAGGGTAAGCTGGAGATTATTGATTGTGGGGATCCAAATCTCCGGCAGCCATGGACTAAGCTGCCATTAATTACCCCTCGCCTTTGAAGCGAGAGAACCTCCGATTGACGGGTCAAACAGGACATGCAAACTCAATGTGCAGTGTTGTGTTTTGATATGGAGTGCATAAATAAAAAAATAGGGGGAGGAGCGTCTTAAAGACACGTTCGTGGCACGTGGGCGCATGGTGCCTACGAGCACGTGCCTGGCGCGTGAGCGCTTAGCGCCCGCTGGTCATGTGCGTAGCATGTGGGCGCCAGGCGCCAGTGGCTCACGTGGACAGCGCGCGACTGCGAGGCGCCCGCAGATCGTGTGGGACGCACGTAGGTGCTATAGTGCCCATGGGTCACGTGCCTTGCATGCAACCGCGGGTCACATGCACTGCACGCGACCGCGGGTCGTGTGCGCGCACATGAGGGCTTTAGTGCCCGCGGCTGCACACGTGCCCGGGATCACATGCGCTGCGCGTAACCATTGGGCGCTTTAGCGCCCGCGAGTCACGTGCCATGCACGCGACCACTGAGCGCCCGCGGGTCACGTGTGCTGCACGAGACCGCGGGCATCCATGGGCCACGTGCTCGGCACGTGACTGCTGGGTGCCCGCGGGTTACGTACGCGGCACGCGACCGCGGAAAACACCAGCAGGAAGGGGCTTAGCCCTTAGGTTGGGGAGTTGAACTCCTAAGGGGTTTTGGAGTTAAACTCCTAACATAAATTTAATTTTTGGAGTTAAACTCCAACAGATCTAGAAAGGAGTTAAACTCCTAGAAATCTTCGGCTCTTCTTTTGAGCCTTGGATTCTCTCAACATGGGATTTTTGGAGATGGGTCTCAATTTTCTTCCTCTTGGTTGGCTGGATCTTGGGGGAAAAGGGGAGTGAGATTCAAAATCTCCCGTTTCAGAGATTTGATGGGAGATCCGTGCCCCCCTTTGTGGGTTTTGTGGTGAGAAACTACTTTTTTTTTAGAAAGGAAGAGTTAAACTCTTGATTTAATTTAAAAAGAGGAAGAGGGTTTTAGACCCTTCAGAAAGGGGAAGGAGGCACACAAACTCTAGTTTTTGGTGAGAATGAATTGTATATTTTATTTCATTATCATGTTGCCTTATATAGATTTACACATTTATATATAGCCTCTTGGGCTTTACAAAATGGTGTTTTGCCCATCTCATGTCTCATGTGCTCATTTCTTTTGCACATGAGCCATAGGCTTTACAAAAATTTGGCGTCATGCCCATTTTCTTATATTCATGCATAAAAAATTACATCAAAATTATTTATTACATGATTTTTTATTTCGGCATGGGGAGGCTGGCCGCGGGCTCGACTTGGATATGGGCCCCCTTGGCCTGGGCTTGGGCCTACCTGGCTTGGGATTGACCTTGAGTTTGACCCGATCAACTGGGATGCAAATTTTGAACCCAACAGTGAGAAATCAATGTTTGAAGGTCTCTATTTATAGGGTCTTTTTCCCATCAATAAAATCCAAAATCTGTCAAAATCATTACTAAAATCCACGCCCAATGATCTGTTGATGATTTTCTATTGATTGCAGCCGCCGCCAGGATTTGTGGTCGTTGGATCTTGATCCAACGGCCCTGAGTCGCGCCGCCACGCGTCCTCGTGTGGGGATCACGCATTTTCGCGTAGTCCCTGCCACGTAGGCGTCGCCGGATGTTCTGGGCCGTTGGATCTTTGCATCCAACGGTCCAGGTTAAAGGGGATTTATTACTTTTTTCCTTTCTTTTTCTAACTGTTTATTTAAGAAAAATCGAATTTGGGCTAAAATAAATTGTTAAAAATATCGTAAAATACGGGGAAAATATGAGAAAATTTAAGAAAATATATTTTATTGTTACCTTCAGTTTTAAAAATTATTTTGGGCTAAAACTAAATAAAATCTATGATATTTGTTAGTTAGCATAATTATTTAAAAATCTATTTTATTCCTTGAAAATATTTTAATTACGAAATAATTATTTTAACTGATAATAAAAATATGTAAATTATTTTAAGGCATTAAAAAAATTTATTAACGCATTTTAAGCCTAGAAAGATATAAATAGATTTTATAAAATTTCTTTAATCATATTTCAATGCTTTGAAAATTACTAACATTACTAAAAAAATAATAATATTTTATTCTATCAACGAAACACGTAAATAATTACTTGATACTAGAAATTTACATAAAATTTATTTTATTAGGTATTTGTCATGCCCCGCTTCCCACTATACGGGCAGAGGACGCGACGAGCCCGCTACGTATTTACTCAGAAGTAAACACGCTAAGCGTAACTAAGTAATATAAAAGAAATATACACAAGAGACAAATGTAATGAACGGCAACTTTATTTATTAAACATTTTTTTACAGTACATGGAAAAGTAAATAAATGGAATGAAAAGCAATGCCTAAATAGTGGTATAACAGAAATGGAAAGTACTGAAATGAAATGTACAAGTATTTAGAGCTCCGGGTCGAAAGCTAGCTGGTCCAAATCCTTGCTGGTGGGCTCGATCTTCTGAAGAACCGAACCACCTGACAACATTCCAAAGAAGAAAGAGAAGGAATGTCGTCAGCGAACAATCGCTCGGTAAGTCCCAAAAATAAGGGGAAAATAGAATAGGCACACACAGAGAGTGTATAGCTTTTAAAGTTGTATTATATTGTTATAATGTTGAATTTAGTTTTATCTCTGTTGTTAACGTAAGTTCAAGGGTGAATGTCAACAAATCTCAAGAGTGTTCTCGAACCTAATAAGCTGTAATCCAGGGGTAGAGAACCACGGGCCTGAATCAAATATTAGTAACGGGACTTCAACCTAGTGAAGTATCCAAACTCAACAGGCTGTAATCCAAGAGTAAGGAAACACGGGCCCTCATGATAGCTTTCTTGTATTAGTAGACATGAATTCATGATCTATGGGGACTCTTGAGATTATGTTGGATTCACGCATGAACTACCCCAATACCCTGTGTATTTATTTTATTGATAGTAATGATTGTACTGATGGTTTTGTATTGTATTGTATTGTCTTGTATTATAGATTGTATAGATGGATGACTTGCCAAAACCGTGATATCAGTAAATGGATATAACTGGAGAATCATGTAGATGGATGTATATCCATGGTTAGGTTCGATCAATACAGATTGAATATATGAATATATGGATTCATGGATTCATGTTGAATTGTTATATATATACTTGAATCCCATTCAAGTCAGATTGATTATATTGAAACTCGGTCTCAGTCAGACAATTAGAAAAGAAATTGAAATCCCGAATTAAGTTTTGGTGTTATCGGTAACCGCTGCACATGGACGGCAGGATTTGTGTCTTTTTCAAAGACGATTACCGTGTTGATTTATTAAATTGTCTGCCTTAAATAGGCAAGTACCCATATCTCCGGCTCCCTGAGGCTCAAGAGATCGGTCCCGCTTAAACCTATGTTTACTAAGGTCCTTATTGTAATTTATAGAACTTGAGGGGGTTTTATATAAAAATAATTTGTATAATTTTCAAAATACACTTCAAGTATTTAATTATCGTCTTTAGAGTTTTCATTGATGTATATTTTATCATTGTGACATTTCTAGTGAGTAAAACCTATTTTTCATAATATATGGTATTTATTTGTAATGTATTGAACTTGTATGGAATTGCATGGTTTTTTCATGTAAAGTAATTCTTTTTTGTTAGAAAAGTTGGAATATTTATATTATATCAAAAAAATTAGATATTTTGATGATACATACATACATATATATATATATATATATAATAATTTTAATTTATTATTTTTCTAGAAATCTTATTTTCTTAAGATATTTGTATTTTTAAATCTTTCGAGGCCGTATGCTCCTTGCGGAGGTTTGAATCTCGCACTACTAAGCCCGAGGATGCGCGATAATCCGCACCATCCCGAACGGGTTCTCCGAATGGGTTGTAGCGGCGCTTTGCAAAGATTTGTAAAAATTACATAATCTTGTAGAAAAAGGTTTTGTAGTTTATGATATTTATTTGTAAGAATCGTATTTTTGTATTCTAGTTTTCCCAAAAGATATCGTTCTATGTTACAGATGAGTGTTGTGAAGAGATAGGTCATTATCTCGTGAACTATCTAAAATTATAGCAAGGAAATATAAGATTTATGTCGAAACTAAATTACATGGTATTTTTCTGTAAAAGTGTGATAAAAATTAAAATATACATTCGTTTGATATGGAACTTATTCAATATATTTTGTTAATGTTTAATGGTCATGATGTGCAAGTTTGGTATTGTTGTATTAAAGAAAATTGGAAATTTTTAAAGAAAACCGAATCGGAAGTCGGATTAACTCCGCTTCCGTCGGGTTTTAGAAATACAAGTTTACAGAATATAAAAGAGAAGAGGGAGGAGGGGATTTTTTATTAGAGAAGAGGAAGTGGGAGTGGTAGGAGGTGCCGGTGCGTCGTTTCGTCATCGGGAGCTCCTAGGGTCGGCATCAGAAATTCGTCGGAGCTTCGCCCTTCGCTAACTCCACTTGTACACTATTGAACTTAGAATTTTCTTGAGAGTTTTGGACAGAGATTTGGAGTGAGGAGGTGGAAAAGAGTGTGGGTATTTATAGGATAATTTTAAGGTTATGGTAGATGAAAAGATGTATTGAAAATTGTATTAAAAATAAATTAATGGGGTTTCAAAAGGCTCTATTAATGTGCAGGGAATTTAAACAGTGTAGGGGGAGTAGGGAGTTTAAAAGGCATAGAGCAGAACAAGAAAAATCGAGTTTGGAGCTGAGTCGGCCAACGGCGCCGACCGAGTCAGACGTGCCGCTGGCCCAATCCGGCCGAGTCAGGGCCCGTCTCGCCGCCACGTGTCCTATGTCTCTTGGTTTGTCTCCTGAGCCAGTTTGTTTTATATGTGACTTTTAGTTTTACGGGTTATGCACGTGTAGACTCTTGGGCTTCTAAAAAGATTTAAAAAAATCAATATAAAAAAATAATATGGCTGATGGGATTTGAACTCTGGTGTTTTGGTTCAGCAGTGCAAGGTCTTACCAATGAGCTATAAGCTCTTGCTTGCTATTAAAAAGAAAAACAAATTTATAAATTTTGCTCAAGAAAAAGTACCCCTTTCTTTATTTTTGAAAAAAAAAATGTACATAAAGTTTAGGGTTGTTACAGTATTAGAAAATACGGTCGTTACAGCTGGTGCCGCTGACATGCTTGTGGTTAAACCCACCGCCAGCGTATTGTCAAGTCTTTAAAGTCCCACACATAGGGTTTTCTCGGTTCAGGCGACAGATGTAGGATTCGTACGTTGGTACGTGCAGGGGTCCGATTAAATACGTATATGCAATACACGAATTTTAATCGGACGGTTGATAATACTGGCCGGTTTAGGATTAAGCCGGATTATTAAATGAGGTTTTGATTTAATAATTTGTATATGTATTTTGATACATATATTTTAGTATTATTGTTCACTATTTATTTTCTCTCTTTGGTGCTATCCATATTTTTATACGAATACGCGTATATGTAGCGATACATATACCAGGTGAAATATTCCGTATTTATACGGAATGCTTCTAGAAGAAAGACACCTAATATTTATTTTTCTATTTAGAAAAATAAAAAAAAAGTAATGAGATGGAAAGGAGGAATTAATGAAGCATGGTTTAGCGGGATGGCTTGGATTGGCTTGTGCATTTATTGTGCACTATTGCACCATGGTTGAAAGACTGTATAGCCATTATCTCATTCATTTTTCACTTGGATGGTTTTTGCCTCTACACTTGAGTTCATGCTCCATGAGCTCATGCTTCATGCTTCCCCTTCTACTTCACCTTCTTCATCTTGCTCTCCATTTTTTAGCATGGTTCAAGAGAGAGAAAATTTTAGTGGAGTATTTCTACATCACCGACCATCCAAACCTAGCAAGTTTGGATCGTCGGTTAGAGCCTCCTCCGGATTCTCTCGGGTGGATCGTCTTCTGTAAGAGTGGTCGATTCTTAAGAGCGATCCCGACGGCTATGAGCTTGGAGGGATCTTCAATAATTGGGTGGACACGCGATAAAAGTTGTATTTCTTCAACCCTTACACTTGTAGATTAGCTAGTTTAGGTCTAAGGTTCGAATCCTGGTTTTTTTTACGGGCGTCCGGTGCTCGCTAGAATTTTTGTTTTCGCTTCCGCCTCGACCGCGGTTTCCACGGCTCGGGCACAGGATCCTAACTTGGTATCAGAGACACTCCATAAGCCTTTACTAGCTAGTTTGCATAAGTTTAAAGTCTTGATCGTTGAAATTTTCCGGATCACATCTCCGTTTACATGCCTGCTGTCCGAATTTGAAAGTTGTTCAAAAAATCATTCTGGTTGTTTTAAAATTATGTGCAGGCATTTATAGAGGCCAGGAAGAAATTTAGGAACATGAGCCTAAACTTTGGCCACGGAACCGCCGCCTAACATGCCCATTGGCCGTGGTTCCGCTGTCGAACTTTGGCCGGTGTGCCCTAATTTTTTCCCGGTGCTCTAGATATTGGAAATGTGATTTTTAGGATATTTGGTTTTGGCCCAGATTTTTTTAAGTACTGGTTTGTACTTAGGGCCAATACAGAAAGTTTTAATCGATCTAATTTTTGAATTCGTGTTTATTAGTGCATATGTTAGTTTTTGCGACCGTGAATATCATAGAGCGGTACAATCCGACTGGTTTCTATATGTACAATCAGACGGGTTTACGAACTTGATATTCACGTTGATGATCTGTGTTGCATTGATATTATAGATGGATTGTCATGATGGATAGACGTGTGTGCAATGTTAGATGTACAGTTCAGATTCATTTGTATATTGTTTATTGCGGGGCGAGCATTTGACATGTGAACTGCCATCACTGCCAGTTTGTATATTCTTTTATTGGGGCACGACTGGGTTGAGGTTGATGTCACCATTGTATATATATTTTCTTTTCTGTATTAGGATTACCTCGCGGAGGACTGCTTGAATAGCCGGGTTCTAAAGGGCAACGGGCCCGCATTTCATGGCATTGAGATTGGGGGGCTTTACTCTTGAATTGGAGGGCTAGTCGCTGCACTCGTAGGGGGTATAGATTGACCCACGTAGGGGTGCTCAAGTTACCGGATTCCGTAAAGTGCTTGGTGACCCATTCACTTTGTTGATTGGGACTGCCTTACTTTAGGGATTGGCAGGTAACTTGCCACACTCGTAGGGTTCTAGGATCATCATTGCACTGGCTATCCACACGACCGGGGAATGTCACGTCTCATTTACGGCTCAAATGAAATGCGGGGCTCCTAGATTATCCGCTATTCCATTTTGTTATTCGCATGCTTGTGATGATTTTTATCTGCTGTGATGACTATTATCTGCCTGCGATGTTGATATATATATATATATATATATATATATATTATATTATATGCTTCTATATGTTTTGCATCGGCGCTAGTCCTGTCCCCGCTCTGCCATTAGTTAAGTAACCTAACGGTATATGACGGGGCCCCGTGGCGAATGCGGATGGCATATAAAAAGCATGTTATTTTGGTTATTTCTTTTGTGGCTTAGAAACATAAAATGATGGGAAAGCATTATCTGAATAATGCAAGGAAAAATAAACCTAAATGATGTTGTCGGGACCAATTTTAAAACTACTCGGTTTTCTTCAAAACTCCTAGTCGTATTCTTTTGCTTTGCATAGAGGTATTCGGTTAGGAATATCCCGTACCTCATTCTATGAGGGAAGAGCCTTGATCCCTTTATTGGGAGTTCGCTTTTAAGCAAAAGTTTATGTTATTAGTTTTAAAAAGCGGAGCTTAAGCCACTCCATTTCAAAGCCACTCGAGTTCCTTCAACGATATCAAGTTCATTACGGTAAAGGTTTTTCGCCAAAAACCAGCCGTAGCCCTCTGTCATTTTAGATTAGTATTACCTAGTATTCATGCTACGTATGTTGACTGTGTCAGGGTGTAGTGTACTGTAGCTCTGTAATGCTTTTCTGTTGAATGGATATGTGGATCGGTTAGGACAGCCGTGTAACCATTTTGACTGTGTAAAAGGTATTATGTGGGTGGGTTTAATGCAATCAAGACAATGACGGGTTGAACTTGATTAGGACCCTTTGATATGTTGACTTTGTCAAGGTCACTTGGGTCCTAAGGGCAAAAACCATATCAGGAGTTTCAAACATACGGGAAACTTGCCAGGCATGCGCATACCTTATGGAGTGTGGTGACTTGAGTGGATTCCGTCATGTTATCACATGATGATAGTTGGGTCTCGATTCCCACTGATGAGTATGTATTACATCTCGGGAGATTTTTTTACTTCACAATTTGCTAATATATTAGGTGTCTAGAAAATGTTAACGAGATTACGCGTCTATGGAAATGGGGTTATTAATTAGGTCCGTGCGAAAGCACGGGGGACCTCTGTAACGACTCTGGATTTTTTGTACAAATTTTTTCTTCTTATAGTACAGAAAGGAATTTACAAGCCTGAGCACAATTTAAAAGTTATTTTTGTTTAAGAACAGCAAGAAAGCACTTGTAGCTCATTGGTAAAGTCTTGCACTGCTGTGACATAGCCCCTGTGTTCGAATCCTATCAACCATATATTATTTTTTTATTGATTTTTCTTTTAAACTTTTTGGAAGACCAAAAGTTTACACATGCACTGCACATAGAAATGAAAAGTCAGAGAAATCTAACATGTGCAAAATGTTGTATCCACTGAGGAGAACACGTGGCGAGCATCCAACCCCCAACACCCACCATATGGCCGGCGAGATGGAGATTTTGGCCAGCGGCGACGGGTCCCCCATTGGGAAAAGCCCCCGGGCTTTGCACACTGGTCGATTGGCCTACCCCCATTACCCCTGCACTGTTTGTTTTCTCTACAATTTAACAGAGAATTCAATTTCCTAATTAATCCAATTTTAATGCATTTTAATTCATTCTTTCAATTCCAAAACCCTATTTCCACACTATAAATACAACCATATACCCTAGCCCCTCCTCATTCTGAAATCTCTATCCAAAATTATCAAATTTATCTAAGTAGAAGTGGAGTAGAAGTGGAGTTAGCCTAAGGTCAACTTCCGGCGAGGATCTACGCAAGTTCCGGCAACCCCACGACGTCATGAAGGCTGCCACCTTTTCTTCTACCTCTCCTCACTCTTTCTAGCTAGTAAGTCTCACCCTCTTCTTCTCTTTCTACATAAAAAGTCTCTTTTTATAAAGCATGTCGGTAAGTGGAGTTATACCAACATTTGATTTTAAAATCTTTGAAACTGCAATTTTTTCTTAAGAATTGCCCATTCATATCCCTATATATTGATTGCTAATCATAAAACTAAAGTTTAGAATAAATTTCACCCTGAATCATGATGCTAAACAACTTTAAATTGAGTTTTACTTTTAAATATCATGAACTTTGTATCGACCATATTTATTTGTTTTGCTTGCAATTACCTCTAGAAAACTTCATGGAGTAATGACCCGCCCCTTACATACACACATATTGACATAGCACGATACTCTTGAAAACCTATTTTTGTGGCGATTACAACTTTTCATCAAAATACCATAAACTATAAAAACCCGGTTTGGTTTAGAATTGTATTTCAAACTCTTTGCGATTATGCCTTTACAACCCATTTTGGAGAACCCGCTATTAGATGGTGCGAATTATCGCACATCCTCGGGTTAGTAGAGCGAGATGCAGACCTCCTCACGAAGCATTCGGTCTCGAAAGAATTTTAATACGATTTTAAAGAAAAACGACATTTTCTAATTAGTAATAAAATTTAATTTTTAATATTATATAAATATTATCAAACCATATATTTTCAAGTTATAATAAAATTCCATGTTTTCTAAAATATAAAAGAACGACAGGTTTCACCAAAATACCATCAAGTATCAATACAAGACAAGTTTTACACTAAAATACCTTGAACTATTCAAGCTATATATATATGCACTAAAATACCTCAAATCTTAAAAGTTACATCCATGAAACCCTAAATACGATAAACTCAATCTTTATTTTGAAAGTATATAAAATATTTTTCATAAAATCCCCTCGAGTTATATAAATTACATTTAAAAAATTTAGTAAATATGGGTTTAAGCGGGATCAATTCTCTCGAACCTCAGGGAGCCAGAGAAAGTGAGTGCTTGCCTATTTAAGGTAGAAAAACTTAATGATGTTATCAATGGAAATTGTCTTGGAAAAAGACACAAATCCTGCCGTCCATGTGCAGCAGTTACCGATAACTCCTAAACCTAATTCAAGATCCAAATCAGTTCTAAGTGTCCGACTCAAATCTGAGTCAAAATCAATATGAGTCCAATCCAAACATGAATCCAACATGTATACTTGAATCTGAACCTAAATACCAGAACAATATCAACATGCAAACATGACCTGACTTGACTGAACCATGGTTATGACTTGACTTGACTACATGACTACTTGATACAATCTTGAAACCGTTTACATGAACAATTTATATCCATGGTCTCGGCAAGTCTGATAACTACAATTTATACAATATACATTACGGGGTTTAAAGGGTTAGACCGGTACTGAATGTGTTAAAAGTGGCACGATGAAGGACACTAAAAGACACCTGCATGAACATCATGTGTCGTTGTCCCGTAGATTTTGATGGGGCCTTGTACTTACATGTTACCATAGTCCACGGGATAGTTGGACTCCTCTCGTATACACTGATATATTCTGTACCAAGTTACAAACAACTACGTTAGTATAACAAAAATATACATGTTTATATTACCAGATCTCTCCTCTTTACTTGTTCTATTCCATCCTTATCTTTAGGACTTACCGAGCGCTAGTTCGCTGACGACATTCCTGTTTCTTTCTTTCTTTGGAATGTTCGTCAGAAGGACCCGACTCTCAGGAGACCGAGCCCAGCCAGGAGGACTTGGATCAATTCACAGAGGAGCCAGACTTTTAGTTTTTACTTGTACTTATTTCCTTTTTATTCGTATGTCACTGTTTAGGCATTGCTTTTATCATTGTACATTTTCTTTTCAAATCAGTTGTAATGTAAAAAACGAATGTTAATAAAAGTTGCTATTTATTATTACATCTCTTATTATTCTTGTGTATTCATTTATATTACTTATTTATGCTTAACGTGTTTACTTTTGAGTAAATACATCGCGGCCTGTCATGTCTACTTCTCCGTATACTGGGAAGCGGGACGTGACAGATTTTGTTGGCGGCCCATGCAGGTCAGTTCCGCATGGAATTCTAAGAAATATATCACAAGAATTATAAGAATCAGCAACTAAACATTTCTTACATTTTTAATGTCTTGAATCTATCCTAACCCTTCATTTTCTCTTAAGGTTATGGATTCCCTGAACAACAAGAGCACCAACATGAATGGCAACACCCCACCGCCTCCTCTACCACCACCATCTACCGTTACCACTCCCATCAAAGAGCATATGGTATTGCTTGAGGTGATCAAGAGCCTCTTGGAAGGTCAGCAGCAGACTACTATCCTCATGCACTGCCCAGAGACTGAGGCACCCTGAGTCAAGCAATTCCGGGCTCTGCATCCAAAGCATTTTTCTGAGAGAGAGAGCCCACTAGAGGCATAGGAATGGGCTCAGTCCATTGAAGATGACCTGGTAGCAGCACAAGTTCCAGAGATTACTTGGGTGAGAGTTGCGAAGCTGAGACTCACAGACAACGCCAGAGTATGGTGGAAGGCTGAAGAAAGACGTCTTACCCAGCCGATTGAATGGAAAACTTTTCGCGACATGTTCGACACGAAATACTTTCCCGAGATGGCCCGTTTCGACATAGATAAGCAGTTCATCCACTTACAGCAAGGTTTGATGTGGAAAAAATCTGTGGATGAATATGATACTGAGTTTACCATGCTCAGCAGGTAAGATATGTCTCAATATTCAATTTCTTGATATCACATACTACACTACTAACACAAGACTGTAACAGGTTCGCGGTACACATGATACTGACTGCTGAGATCCGGGCACGAAAATTTCAGCAAGGGTTGGACCCGGAGATCCAAGATACATTGGCTACAGGGGATTTCCCAATCCATGATCTTGCATTGAAGGCTGCCCAACGATATGAGGCAGTGGTGAAGAAGAAGGACAGACCTCAGACTGCTGGTGTAAAACGCCCTGCCACTCAGATGGCAGGAGGAGCCTCTTCCAGGCCTATTTTTGTACCCAGGATACCGGGAGTACCAATTAACCGGCCAAGTCCAGACTTTTGCTTCTATTTCAAAAAGAATGGACACCTGGTGAAGGACTACAGGCGTGCGAATGGCCTGTGCTTAGTTTTTGGCGCATCCATTCACGCCATCGAAGATTGCCCACATCATCTCACCCCAGCTCCCGCACCCCGACCAGCGATCACTTTTCCGCAGCGGCCAGCTACTTAGGCTCCTGCACCTCGCTTAGCCCTACCAGCACCACCTCCACATTGACCTCCTGCACACCTCCTCATCGGTTCCATCAGGCACAGAGGAAAATGCCTTAAGAACAGAGGAATGTGCCTCCATCTATGAGGAATGTACCTCGGCGTCAGGCTTTCACTTTAGCGGCCATAGAAGCCGAAGCTATAGGTCAACGTAATACTGGTAATCCTTCTTCTTTAAAAACCCTTGCATCTTTTCGTTCTTTCAAACATTTTCAGTATCATATCAGTAGTTCTTTTCACCACCACTGCAATCAAATTTTTCTTGAATCTGTTACAACTTCCTTCTATAAATTTCAAGGACGAAATTTATATAAGGAGGGTAGAATGTAACGACTCTGAATTTTCTGTACAAAATTTTTCTTCTTAAAGTACAGAAAAGAGTTTGCAAGCCTAAGTACAATTTAAAAGTTATTTTTGTTTAAGAACAGTAAGAAAACACTTGTAGCTCATTGGTAAAGTCTTGCACTGCTGTTGCATAGCCCTTGTGTTCGAATCCCATCAGCCACATATTATTTTTTACTAATTTTCCTTTTAAACTTTTTGAAAAAACCAAAAGTTTACACGTGCACTGCACATAGAAATGAAAATTCAGAGAAATCTAACATGTGCAAAATGTTGTATGAACTGAGGAGAACACGTAGCAAGCATCCAATCCCCAACACCCACCATATGGCCTGCGAGATAGGGATTTTGGCCGGCGGCGATGGGTCCCACATAGGGAAAAGTCCTCGGGCTTAGCACACTGATCGATTGGCCTACCCCCATTACCCCTGCACTGTTTATTTTCTCTACAATTTAACAGAGAATTCAATTTCCCAATTAATCCAATTTTAATGCATTTTAATTCATTCTTTCAATTCCAAAACCCTAATTTCACACTATAAATACAACCCTATACCCTCCTCATTCTGAAATCTCTAGCCAAAATTATCAAATTTTTCTAAGTACAAGTGGAGTAGAAGCGGAGTTAGCCCAAGGTCAACTTCCGACGAGGATTTACGCAAGTTCCGGCGACCACACGACGTCACAAATGCTACCACCTTTTCTTTTACCTCTCCTCCCTCTTTCTAGCTAGTAAGTCCCACCCCTTCTTCTCTTTCTACATAAAAAGTATCTTTTTATAAAACATGTCGGTAAGTGGAATTATACCGACTTTTGATTCTAAAATTTTTGAAACTACAATTTTTTCTTAAGAATTGCTCATTCATATCCCTACACATTGCTTGTTAATCATAAAACTACAGTTTAAAACAACTTTCACTCTAAATTATCATGCTAAACAACTTTAAATTGACTTTTACCTTTAAATACCATGAACTTTGTATCGACCATATTTATTTGTTTTGCGTGCTATTACCTATAGAAAACTTCACGGGGTAATGACCTACCTCTCATATACATGCATATTGATATAGCACGATACTCTTGGAAACCTATTTTTGTGGACATTACAACTTTTCATCAAAATACCATAAACTATAAAAACCCGGTTTTGTTTAGAATTGTATTTTAAACTCTTTACGATTATACATCTACAACCCATTTTGGGAAACCCGCTATTGGATGGTGCGGATTATCACACATCCTTGGGCTAGTAGAGTGAGATGCAGATCTCCTCACGGAGTATTCGGTCTCGAAAGAATTTTAATACGATCTTTAAGAAAAACGACATTTTCTAATTAATAATAAAATTTAATTTTTAATATTATATAAATATTATCAAACCATATATTTTCAAGTTATAATAAAATTCCATGTTTTCTAAAAGATAAAAGAATGACAAGTTTCACTAAAATACCTCAAATCTTAAAAGTTGCATCCATCAAATCCTAAATACGATAAATAAATACTCGAGATTTATTTTGAAAGTATATAAAATATTTTTCATAAAACCCACTCGAGTTATATAAATCACATTTAAGGACTTTAGTAAATATGGGTTTAAGCGGGATCAATTCTCTTGAGCCTCAAGGAGCCGGAGAAAGTGAGTGCTTGCTTATTTAAGGTAGAAAAACTTAATGATGTTATCAATAGAAATTGTCTTGGAAAAAGACACAAATCCTGTCGTTGATGTGCAGCAGTTACTGATAACTCCTAAACCTAATTCAAGATCCAAATCAGTTCTAAGTGTCTGACTCAAATCCGAGTCCAAATCAATCTGAGTCCAATCCAAACATGAATCCAAATCTAACATAAATCCAACATGTATACTTGAACCTAAACCTGAATACCAAAACAATATCAACATGCAAACATGACCTGACTTGACCGAACGATGGCTATGACTTGACTTGACTACATGACTACTTGATACAATCCTGAAACCGTTTACATGAATAACTTATTTCCATGGTCTCGGCAAGTCTGATAACTACAATTTATACAATATATATTACGGGGTTTAAAGGGGTAGACTTGTACAGAATGTGTTAAAAGTGGCACGATGAAGGACATTAAAAGACACCTACATGAACATCATGTGTCGTTGTCCCGTAGGTTTTGACAGGGCCTTGTACTTACATGTTACCATAGTCTATGGGATAGTTGGACTCCTCTCGTATACACTGATACATTCTGTACTAAGCTACAAACAACTACGTTAGTATAACAAACATATACTTGTTTATATTACAAGTTCTCTCCTCTTTACTTGTTCTATTCCATCCTTATCATTGGGACTTACCGAGCGCTAGTTCGCTGACGACATTTCTGTTTCTTTCTTTCTTTGGAATGTTCGTCAGAAGGGCCCGACTCTCTGGAGACCGAGCCTAGCCAGGAGGACTTGGATCAGTTCACAGAGGAGCCAAAATTTTAGTTTTTACTTGTACTTATTTCCTTTTCATTCGTATGCCACAGTTTAGGCATTGCTTTTATCATTGTACATTTCCTTTTCAAATCTGTTGTAATGTAAAGAAAGAATGTTAATAAAATTTGCTGTTTATTATTACATCTCTTGTTATTCTTGTGTATTGATTTATATTGCTTATTTACGCTTAACGTGTTTACTTCTGACTAAATACGCCGCGGCTCGTTACGTCTACTTCTCCGTATACTGGGAAGCGGGGCGTGACAATCTCCCTCGGAGTACGAACACTATTCTGGCTGAACGATTAGCGAACTTATAAAAGTGTAAATGATCCCGACTAGTTCTCCTTTTAGGGTTTGAAGGAGAATTCGAGAATACAATGGGAGCCGTCCTGTTCAGATAAAGTGATAACCAATCTGATCTTGATAGAGTGCACGTTGAGTATTTCTTTTCTCTCTCTCTCTGGTACAGCGACCCATGATTTACCTTAAAAAATCATGAACCAGTTTGACCGAACCTTTTTACACCCTTAGCTTTGGCTTATCTTGACTCGCGACAAAGTCGCATATATCCCTGTCACTCCTGCTCTACCCTTTGCATTTCTTCAGAACACATCGTATCACAACGATGATCCATATTGCTTAGAACGGCTATCATATAGTTATATACGAACTCGAAGAAGTTACTTCAGTCCAGGATGGCCACAGGTTCTGAAGAAATTGAATAAAATTATTCGGTTGTCTCTTTCCTTTACCTTCTTTCAGGTTGCGAGAGCTTCTTGATTAGGAGAGTACACATGTTACGCTTATTGAATAGTCTTCTTCCAAAACTCAGGCTGGTGCTAAAAGGTAGGGAAGGAAGAAAACCAAATTAGCCTAAGGACGGTGTACAGAAGATAAGATGTAGAGACATATAAAGGGATTGAAGTGAGGGCAAAGGAAATTGCGACTACTATCATGAATCTGGATAATGGAAAAGGGCATTATTAGGAATACCTGGCCACCCCCTATGAAACATTTTCATGTTTCAGTTTTTCTGTATACATGTAAAAGAGAAATGTTTTTCTAATTAATTCTGACTCCAGGGTATGTATTTACCAGATTTGGATCTCACGTCTATACGGTGTTACAAATATAGAGAAGGAGTAGAGTATTGGGAAATGGGCGATTTGATTCTCAATATCGGAATTCGTTGTAATTGGTGATATTGGATTAAATCGCTTGGCTTTTTCCTGACGGCAAATATTTGGTTTCGAAAAATCGTTGTTATGCACCAAATTTTAAAATGAAGTATCTATACCGTTATATTTTATAAAGTGAGATATACATTTTGAAAATTGTGTTGTAAACATTTACCTTTAACAGTCGAGGATAAGGTAAGGTGCATTGAATAACGGTGTAAGACATTCTTAACCAAGATACAGTTTTCAATTTACAAAACACAAAATTTGTATTGGTATACTCTCAGAACCTATACATGGAAATGTATGTTGTCTAGTGTCCTTCAGGACAAAGGGATTAGTACTCTTACTTCATTCAGGTTTACCTATTGTTCCCGCCAAAATTTTCGGCCAAGAGCTATTTGTTCCTTTATAACCCTTATAAAAAAGGGAGAGAAGAAAGAGGAAAAGAATTCACGGTTGGATATCACGTGTTAAACACGTGAGCGCTTATATGCAAAGCATGTAAGTACTGAAAGAAAATAACAAATGGCCAAACATGCCTCACATGCTAAACATATGAGCGCTTATATGCAACGCATATAGGCACTGCAATTAAAATAATTGCTAGGCTAAACGGCCCCACGTGTTTAACACGTGAGTGCCTATATGCAACGCATATAGGCACAGCAATTAAAACAATTGCTAGGCTAAAACGGCCCCACGTTTTTAAGACGTGAGTGCCTATGTACAACGCATATAGACACAGCAATTAAAACAATTGCTAGGCTAAAACAAGCCCACGTGCTTAACGCGTAAGTGCCTATATGCAATGCATATAGGCACAGTAATTAAAAAATTGCCAAGCTAATAAGCCCCATGCGTCAAACACATGAGGACACTTCCCAACCTAAAATTAAATTCTATTCAATAAGGAACCGTTGGATCAAAGATCCAATGATGATAGAATTAAATTCTATTGAAATTTTAAATGGGAAATGATATTTTCTGTTAAATAGAAAGTTGGCGGATCAAAGATCCCATGAGCTGGAAAATATTTTTCATCTCTCTTTAAAACAAAGAAAATTTGTGCTCCATTAAACCAAACACCCTTGGATTAAAAATCCAACGGTGATTAAAAATCACCAATCTACAGAATAAATTCTGTGCAGGAAAATATTTTCCTAATCTTGTTTAAGAAACAAGAAAATATGTTCTGTGAGACAGAACCCTTGGATCAAAGATCCAACAGCGGGTAAAACCCCCAAATCAATTGAAGTCTCTCAATGAGAGATTTCCTAAAACTAATTAACAAACTGCTCTCCACTATATAAAAAACCCAATACTTCAAGTTAAAAGAAAAGAGGGAAAAAGGAACATAAGAGAGGATACAAAAAAAAAGGAGAAAAAAGAGAGAAAGAGAATTCAATTCTCTAAAAGAAGAAAATTCCCTTCTTAAACAAAAAAAATCCTAGGTAAGAAGAAAACACAGAGATTATCATATCCCTTCTTCGCCTCTTTAAGGGTTTAACCCTTCAAAAAAAAGAACTTAGTTCTTCCTCTGGTTGAGGTCTGCATAAGCATATTGTCACGCCCCGCTTCCCAGAGTACGCTAAAATAGGCACGTGACATAGCCAACCATTCTATCTGTGGATAGAAAAAATCCTTCCACAGTCACATTACGGCTGTAGAGATATCAAGAACAGGAAAGTAAACTAAACTATCTAGTACATGTCCATAAGCTAGAATAAATTAGTCAAGAAATAATATAATATGCGGAAGCAAAAGATCCAATAAACTAAACACCTAAAAAGTAAAACTGGATACCAACAGCATCCTCACCGCTCGATCTAACAGCGGCAGTACTCCTGATCAGTCTGCAACAAAGGTAGAGGATCTGGGCCATGCAAAACCCAGACGTCAGTGCTTCATAATATCAAGCAATAAAATAAACAGTGGTAGCAAGACATACAGGTATGTGTATGGACAGTAAAACATGTAGGGTTCCTAGGCACTCTAAAGAGGTTCCACAACAGATCAAACATGGAAAAATCAAAATTTTCTTGTGCCGAGAAACCCTAATGCGATCGTTGACTAGAGGTAAAGGCGAAACATGCAACTAGTTAACAACTTAACTAAGAGTGAACGGAAAATACAACCTTTGTAGATCCGGTCCTCCACCACCTAAGCTCCGTGATGACGTCCCTCCGCTGCGATCATCGGATCCCGGACTCTAGCGATGGTTTCATCGGAGAAATGATCGGGCTAGGTCGTCGACTTCGATGCCGAAGATGATCTACGTCGAGGCAACTCAAGATCAAGCTCCAACTTCACCAAGTCATGAAACTTGTGAAGAAAACACCCTATACTACATGGAAAGTGGTAGAGGATGAAGAAATAGGAAGTGGGTTCACTTTAGAATTGGATTTCTCACTCTTTTTCTCATGGCACCATTGGAGCTAGAAAGCTTTCATGAAGCTTGATGAAGAATAAGAAGATGAAAGAATAAAAAGTATTATCTTAAAAAGAAAATCCAAGTCATTCTTATCATAATGCAACCATGGTTTAGTGTAGAGAGTAAACTATGGTTAGGTGAATGGTTAGGTTTAAGAAAGAAACAAGAATGGTCAAAGCTTCTTGAAGCTTCAAGGAAACAAACAAAAGAAGCAACCATTTCTTTTCTTGCCCAAAAATAAATAAATAAAATAAATAGTTAAGAAAAGATAACAAAACCCTAACCATTCACTTAAACATGGTTTAAAGTAAACATACACCCAAACTTGCATGTATCATCAAACATGATACAAACTAGTGTACAAAACTATATCATATATACAATGTGCACATCAAGTGAGAAAATCCATTTTAAGTGAACCAATACTAGTTAATGTAAAGTAATATATCAAATATATAATTATACATTAAATCATTAAATCAACACTTGATTTAACGATCCGGTCATATCGCATGTGACCGACTAATATCCAATGTATCGACTCATCGAATCAATCCTTGATTCGATAACTAGCTTATATCGCATACAACCAATCGATACATTCATCACGAGAATAGAATACGGTATCACATACACGCATTATTCTCGGTCCCGCACATATCTCATATGCGCTCCTATTTCGTTTCGCTTGATCCAGGAAACCTCTGTGTAGGACTCTAAAGACTCGTCAATACGCCAGTAGCAGATGATGATCATATCAAGCACCCACAAGCCGCAAGCGGTCTGCTAAACGTAACGGCCACCCGGGTATTGAGAGATCATAAGATCGACGAGCAAGACCGCTCACACTCCTGTGAATCCAACCAGTAACACTTACCGTACAGTCCGGTCTGATCGTTTGATAAGTCGCATATCTCGCCTAGGGGTGGTAAACGTCAGACCCCAGTAGCTCGATAAGTCGTGTCGATATGAGGTCTATAACGGTTCGAGAAACTACTGGTAACACTTACCAGTAAATCTCAGCAACCCTGGCCACGGATTTCCGGTTATAGCCAATCGAACACAGCGCAACATCAACTCCCTATACCGGGAGAGACGAATCCCCTCCTATCGCTTATTGTCTCCATGTGATTCGGGACTATACCCAAAAGCCACCGTTTTGCACGCCCTCTTAGACGTAGTAAGGTAGAAATCAAAGCACAGTGGGAATCACACAAGACTCTATGACGATCTCGGGTCTACAGACTAACCTGTACCGGTGTCACCAGAGAACTGCCATCTGATGTAAAGTATAATACCATCTGGGAGTTCTCGGCGAGTCCGTCCAGTGTACCAAGTCTCCACTGAGCACCCGTATATCATCTCTGATGTCAAACACCAATGGATATGGGATCATCCATCGCCCATCTGTATGGGTCGAGAAGGTATACGCTAGTCTACTCTGGTATATCGATGCCCCGTCTCGATACACCCACGACTAGGGACCTTGAAGGATGTGCTTATAGACTACCATGTCCCCACTAGTATGATCCGCATCATAGTCCAGGTAGTTAAGTACACATCCTAAGGGCTTTACCAACATGTAACAGAGAGACAATCAGTGTACACGTTATGATAAAGAGCAACCAGATAACATACTATCATGTCGAGCAACAAAGTCCTCCCTATATATGTCCCAGCATCTACTACAATATACATCCTATGTACAGTAATGGCCTCTAGGGCATACATATAACTAACAATCTCCCACTTGCACTAGGGCCATCTGTAGCAGTGATTGCAGTATCTCATACTCAACCATCCCATAAAAGTCTCTCTCTAGGAAAAGGCCTTTGTGAGTGGATCCGCCGTGTTGTCCTCTGAGTCTACTCTCCTAACCTCGATCACCTTGGAGATCAGCCATCTCCATGATCAGGTGATACTGCCTTAGAATATGTCTGGATTATTGATGGGACGGACGTTCCTTGGCATAAGCCACAACTCCATTGTCACACAATGAGAGGAACTAAGTTCATCTCATGAACAAATATACATCCAGACTGCCTCTTTGGTAGCATCTTAAGTAGCGATGTATCCAGCCTTTATCGTCTAGTATGCCACGGTATCTAGCTTGGAACTCTTCCAACATACCGTCCCTTTACTGAGGGTAAAGACAATGCCTGTGACTGACTTTCAGTCGTCCTTATCACCCTGGAACCCTTCCAGTGATTCTCCCCAGGACCAATTGATACCATCTCACTACAACTAGTGAGTATCCTAATATCCAATTAGATCTATCTCATAGATCCAAAACCCAGGATTTAGTAGGTATCACTTTGATCCTATATGGAGAATCATTATGATAAGCGGAGATTGACCGAGCGTAGCATAGGTTCCCCATCAAGAGTATGTCATCCACGTACTCTACGAGGATCTTCACCATACTCCAAACTACCTTTTTGTATATACAAGGTTCATCTACCATTTTGATGAAGTCAAACTCTTTGACAACTACATCAAAACAGACGTTCCAACTCCGCGATGTCTGCTTTATCCTATAAAGCAACTTGCACATGTTTCCGCTGCTCCCACTGTTTACGAAACCCTCTGGTCATGTTCTTACAGACGTTCTCTTCTAAATCATTTTTTAGAAAAGCGGTCATGGCACCCAACCACCAGATATCGTAGTCATGGTATGTAGCCGTGGCAAGTAGGATCTGGACGGACTTAAGCATAGGCACTGAAAAGGTTTCATCATTTTCCACGCCTGGCCGATGACGAAAACCTTTAACAAGTCTAGCTTCGAAAGTCTCAACTTTTCCATATACACCAAGTAATCTTCTCAAGATATACTTGCTCCTGATGGGGATTTAACCCTTCAGATATAGCAGCCAAAGTCCATACTTTGCTGGTGTATAAAGATTCCATCTCAGATCGCTAAGCATCCAGCCATTCTTATAGAGTCCCACTCCTGATGGCCAGCTCGAAACTAGTTGGGTCATCATCTCATGATGCAATCCTCGCTCCCACTGCCATAGAGAAACAGAAGTATCTCTCAGGTGGGTGAGAAACCCTACTAGATCGGCGGAGAGGCTGAGGTTCGTTGAAATCTACTGAATCCTTTGGTTCTATCAAATCATCAGCTGCAGTTTGTATAGCTGGAACATTTCCAATTCTACATAACTGACCTTGCCTTGATCTTGTCCGGATTTTGCTTTTGACATAGGCCGGACAACCCAAATCTTAACAAGCTTAAGATATGGACTCTTCCCTTTCCATATCACATATGAAGTGGTAGGCAACTGATTTGATTTAAACCCTATTCAATAGGTGTTCCCGCCAAAAATTTCTGCGCAAAAGAGTCCAAGGTATCAAATGGCAGCGATACGTTTAAGAAAATGCGAACCAGTATCTTCAGGCCTGTATTTTGATAAACTCTCCAATGAGAAACTGTTAAATTATGATGGTATTGAAAGCATCTCGAAAAAACCTTCGATTTGATATATTATGGGCCTCATAATTCATCCGGGATTAAAAGTTATGAGCAAATGTCTATGCACATGTGATCTAAGGAAGAAGATGCGAACCAGTATTTTCCGAGCTGTATTTTGACAAACTCCGGAACGAAAAACAGCTAAATTCTGATGATATTGAATGCATCTCGAAAAGTCCTTCGATTTGATATATTATGGGCCTCATAATTCATCCGAGATCAAAAATTATGAGCAAATGTGTTATACACGTGTAATCTAAAGTAATGCTCTACTACATGGGGAATGCATTTTTTAGTCCCACATCGGGAAAAGGAGAGATGACTTCTCTACCACTCCCATATAAATAAGAGGGGATGCCTCTTAGAAAGGGAGAGTTAAAAATCCTCAAAGGATTCAATACTCAAAGGAGCTTAGTTCTCCAAAGGAGCTTAGTTCTCCAAGATAGGAGCATGCTCCTCCATAATACGCATATGCGCAAGCGCCATGTGCGCTACGTGCAACGCACGTGTGCCTGCCATGCGGCACTACGTGCAACACACGTGCGCACCACATGAGAACATTTAATAATATTAAAAGGAGTCTGTTCTCCATATATAGAAGCCCTGCTTCTCCTCATAATGCGCATGTGCTACGTGCAACGCACGTGTGCTCGCCACGCGCGCACCACGTGCAACGCACATGCGCACCATATGAGAACATTTAATAATATTAAAAGGAGCCTGTTCTCCATATATAGAAGCCCTGCTTCTCTTCATAATGCGCATGTGCACTACGTGCAACGCACGTGTGCTCGCCACGCGCGCACCACGTGCAACGCATGTGCGCACCACATGAGAACATTTAATAATATTAAAAGGAGCATGTTCTCCATATATAGAAGCTCTGCTTCTCCTCATAATGCGCATGTGCGCCACGTGCAACGCACGTGTGTTTGCCACGCGCGCACCACGTGCAACCCACGTGCACCACGTGCAACCCACGTGCACACCACATGAGAATATTCAATTAAAAGGAGACTCGTTCTCCATAGGAGCTTGCTCCACCCATAATGCGCATATGCGCAAGATCCATGTGCGCTACGTGCAAATATGAGCGCCCAACACGTGCGACGCACGTGCGCCCAACACGTGCGACGCACGTGCGCGAACGCAAAGAAGCCTTTTTCAGCAACGAGAAGCTTAAGCTCCAGTCTGTTCTTCCCCCTAATGAGTGAGACATAGTTCAAAGGGTACATCCCTTCACACCTTCGATATATGGCACTGTAATCTCTCAGTGTCGTCGGAGAAGTGGTGGGTCCCAACGACCAATGATCCTTCTTTCTAAAATAAAAAAAAGAAGAAGAGGAACATCTTTCTAAAAAAACAGAGAAGAGAATTCTCGTGAACTCCTCAAGAACCACAGATGGTAAAAACCTTTGAGAGAAGAGAAAATTCTCTTATGAACAGATCATTGATCTAAAAACAAGATCATTGATTTTTAAAACATAACTAAATAAAGGGATAAATTAAAATAGTGCTTTGCACTTTTTCATGAACCTTTGGTTCTTTAAGATAAAAGAAAACTTATTTTTTTCTTTGATCTAAATTAGATCGAAAAATCTAACAGTGCTTTGCACTTCTGTTCATTGAATCTAAAAGATTCCTAAATCATAGTGCCTTGCACTTGCAATACTGCACTGTTGCGCTCTTGGATTGGCGCAAGCCACCAGAGAGCAGCACATGTCAGCATCTGAACCAATTGCGCTATGCGCTTTTGAAATAGAGCTTTGCTCTCTGTGATTGGCGCAACTCACCAGAGGACACCACGTGTCAGCAGCGCACTAGCGCAGCGCACTGCGCTTGTATGGCACGTGTCGTCATCACAAGCGCCTGCGCTCTCTGATTGGCGCAAAGCGCCTGATAAATGCAATGCATTTCCTAAAAGGGCCAGGCCCAAATCAAAAAGACCAAGCAGGCCAAAATAAATCGCAAAGCAATAAAAGGGCAGAGCCCAAATAAAATTGATGCTCTGCATCATTTATAAAGGGCAGAGCCCAAAACAAATTGATGCTCTGCATCCTTTCTGGGCAAAGCCCAAATAAAAATAAGAAGAAATGCCATGCAAAAGCTGAAAGGTTTGTCTAGCACCCTATGAAGATTTTTGAAGCATCATGTGTCCAAAAGTTTAAATTTTTATGGTGCTAAACGAACATGCAAAGGAATCGATCCTAGAAAATTAGGGTTTCGAAATATAAAGCGAACTAATCTAGGGTTTCGAGACTACAACCTTTGTAGCTCCCTTTCGCTGGACTCCTTGGTCTCTAGGGTGTTGAACGGAGGTCCTCTTGAAGTCCTCTTGTGTCCACGACGATCCACCACGGAGATCTCCGTCCAAGCTCGCAACTTCGTAAAACCGAAGAGAACACTCTAAACAAGACGGCTAAGCTTGTGTAGAATGAAGTTGTGGTTAAGTTTCTCACTTCAAAAACCTTTCTTTAAGTGGTATTTACTCACTAGAAAAAACCAGAGAGCAAAAGAGAAAGAGGAAAAAGATGGTGGCAATATTTTTCACAAGAGGTAAATGAGATAAAAGATAACTCTTAAGAAGAAAAAGAAATATATCAATATATATTTTATTTCTTCTTACTATGAACCATGGTTAAAGTGATGGAGACATTATTTAACTTGAGTTTTGAATGATAAAGAGAAGGATAACCCTAGGTTAGTGGTAGTTGAGCTTGATTAGGTCAAAGGAAGAATGTAGAAGCAAGAATGATTATCCTTTCCTTTTTCATTTTCTTTTAAATCCAAAATCAAATAATAATCCATTATTTAATCCATGGTGTGAGTCTTATATTGCCACCATTTCCATATGCTAACAACCATGATGGATGGGTGTATGTATGTATGCATGTATGCACATCCACATGTGCATGAAACTAGCATGAAAGAAAGAAAGAAAAGCACACATGCATGCACACATCCATCATCCAAGAAAAGGTTTTAAGTGAGAAAACTAATGGTTAAATGATAAATCAACAATTGATTTATCAATCCGGTCATATCTCATATGACCCCACCAAAAGCAGTTCACCCGATCAATGTTCGGTATCATATACGCACATTTTAATCGGGTGCATGCGCATATCGCATACACGCACCACAACGTTTCGCCTGGACTGGGTAACTCCTTTGTGGGACTCTAAGACTCGTCAATACGCCGGCAGAGGGTGATGATCATATCAGGTACCCTCAAGCCGCAAGCGGTCAGCTAAACGTAACGGCCACCCGGGTATTGAGCGATCAGAAGACAACAAGCGAACCTGCTACAACTCCCGTCGAGCCATCCGGCAACACTACCGTACAGTCCGGTCTCTTCGTCAGATATGCTGCATATCGAGCCTAGGGATGGTCACGTCGACCCCAATAACTCAATAAGTCATGCCGGTGAATGGTCTATAACAGATCGAGAAACTACTGATAACACTTATCAGCAAATCTCAGCAGCCCTGGCCAGGGACTTGCTGTTATAACCAGTCGGGCACAGCACAGCATCAACTCCCAATACGGGGAGAGACGAAACCCCTCCTATCGCTCATCGTCTTCGTGTGTCTCGGGACTGTATCCAACGGCCACCTGTTTGCACGACTCAGTAGAGCCGTGGTAGGGTGGCAATCAAAGTACAGTAGGAGAACACACAAGACTCCATGACGATCTTGGGTCTACAAACTAACATGTACCAGTGTCACCTGAGAACTGCTATCCGACGATAGATATAATTCCATATAGGAGTTCTCGGTGAGTCCGTCCAGTATACTCAGTCACCACTGAGCACCCGTATGTGATCTTGATGTCAAACATCAATGAATGTGGGAACATCCATCGCCCATCACATGGGTCTAGTATCATATACGCTAGTCTACTCTGGTATATCGATGCCCCGTCTCGATACACCTCCGACTAGGGACATTTCAGGATATGCTTATAGACTACACATGTCCCACTAGTATGATCTCCATCATAATCAGAGTAGTCAAGCCGATATCCTCAGGGCTTTATTAGCATGTATGAATGAATAAAAGCATGATCAAATCAACATGTCAGATAAAGAATAACCAGATAGCATACTATCATGTCGAGCAAGAATGCAAACTGAATATATATACATGTATAGATACATCCACTATCACATAATGGCCTCTAGGGCATACATATATCCAACAAAAGCAAATAAAATATTGAACATTTTTAACAGGACTTAGCCCAATTTTGGCCGTAAGTCCTTAAATTAAATTGACTGAGCAAAATTGCTCTCTTAAATCAATTTACTACCGGTTCGAGGGTACATCTCCGAACTCCTCTGACACCTGTCGTTGTAATCCTTCAACGACGTCAGAGAGGTGATGAGTCCCGACGACCACACATCAAGATGGACTGCGGGGTCCTTAAACTCGTGGACCGAAACGTCCTTAAACTAATAATGGACCGAAACGTCCTTAAACTAATGTTGGACCGAGACGTCCCTAAACTAATATCGGACCGAAACGTCCCTAAACTAATATTGGACCACCATGTCCCTAAACTGGAACATGGACCACCATGTCCCTAAACTGGAACAATAGAGCCCAAACGCTCTTTTGTCGGATCTAAACGATCCCGTTAAGTTGATCTTAGTCTCAAATTGGACTAACGTATCCTTAACAAACGATTAAGTTGATCTTAGCCTCAAATATGGCTAACGTGTCCTTAAATCAAACCTTCAAACAAACTTTAGCCCCAAATTGGACTATAGATCTCTCAACCAACTTTGGTTCAAGGGTACATCTCTGAACTCCTCTGATATTTGTCGTTGTAATCCTTCAACGTCGTCAGAGAGGTGACGGGTCCTGACAACCACACATTAATACGGACTGTGGGGTCCTTAAAATCATGGACTTATGCGTCCTTAAAACCAATATCCGTCCCCAAAATGGGAATGTTGGACCACCATGTCCCTAAACTGGAACAATAGAGCCCAAATGCTCTTTTGTCGGATCTAAACGATCCCGTTAAGTTGATCTTAGTCTCAAACCGGACTAACGTATCCTTAACGAACATTTAAGTTAATCTTAGCCGCAACGCGACTAATGCATCCTTAAACTAAAAACACCAAACCCAAATCTAAGTAAATACGGATTTGGACTAATCCACGTCCTACGGGCGACGGCATTACTCAGTCTCCGTATACAATTCACGGGCAACCACAAACAAAATAAACGCACACGACACGAAGTGAAATTCTGGAGAAGGAGAAAGTTGTTACCTAGCGTAATTAACTGCAGGGGCTTGCGCCTGCAGGGAAGAGCGTCCCCACAATCAAAAACCCCTCAAGCGAGGGGGAATCTGACGAAGTCTACTACATCGGCCGCATTCGTCTAAACCTCCGATACACGGTACCATAAATCAACTTGGCATCTTCGGAGAGGTGGACAGATAAAACCAAATAGCATCTGCCCCGAATCTCAGCGTCAGGACACCGCGGTCCTGCGCGCCGCCTTTCGGAGGGGAACAGATTTTGGCACGCCCGGTGGGACCTTTTCCTCTTTCCACTCTACACTTCGTGTGTTGTCCTCGCGAACCAATCGCGGTTTGTTAAATGGTTGTCTTCGGATTTCAAGTTACTAAGATTTGGTCTCTTGCCTGGCGCAGAACTCAAGATTCAATGGCCTCTAACTGCACCAACTGCTCGAAGTGCCACTGCAATGGACGCTCCATCTGCCCCGAAGGTGTAGCATATGGGCCCCAAGCGGCTTCCTTCCTCACTCTGCCAGTAGACCAGGTGACCCAGGCCACCACCGGCCTGTTTTTCGAGACCATGACCCCACCTACATGCTTCTCTGCGCCAATACTTGCACCGAAAATGAACAAGAAGTCGGTCTTCGACCGGCTCACTGCTACGACGGCCCCTGTCAACGGGTCACCTGCTACCAAACCGACAGCCTCTGTTTTCACCAGGATAAATCAGAACTCTAAACTGGCTGTCCCAAGGAAGGAAATAACTGCTGCTCCAGAAGTCGTCGAGGCGGCTTCCCCTGTCAAAGAATAAATCTTTTCAAGACTGACGATTCCTGCTCCTGCCCTACTCGAGGATCCGTCTTCGACAGGTTGAATATCACCCCTCAAAAGACAACCTCAGTCTTTAAGAGGTTAACACCAGCGACGCCTCATTCAGACAGGGGGCAAAAAGAAGATGTCTCAATCTCCGAGCCAGTCCCAACGGCTCGTCATGCTCGACGTCGCCATTGGCAACGAGTGAGGAAGGCAGGGGGCAACTCTTCCTCAGGGCTAACTCCACCGGCTCTAGTGGTGGAAATCAACGCTGCTGTTCCAACTGGGAACAGCTTTGAACTGCTGAGGAGGGTACGGAAGAACTCTCCAACCGCTACACTGAAGAGATCTCCTCCACCTACGGAGAGAGCTCTAGAAACGAAGCAAAAACAGCCCCATCAACGGCTGTCCTCAAGAATTTATAAAGTTTGGAGGAGAGTTCAAGACTCCATGATCGACCTGGATCACTCCCATCAACGAAAAAAGGCAAAGGTGGAAAAAGACAAGGACTGTCCCATTAAACAGCAGGGGACAGCAGCTCCCAGGGTGCCCCCTTCAACGGTTCCTTCAACCTCAACGGCCCACAAAAGAAGGAGGCCAGAGAAAACCCCCGCGCCGGCGACAAATATCAGAGGTGGTGAACCCAAGCGCCCTAAGTCAGGGGGCAGGATAGTTCATACCGTCTACGTGGCATCTGGTAAAGAAGATAGCCGCATATCAACAGGTCATAGACCGCACACGAAGTCAGTGACCAAGGCTCAGGAACAGCAGCAAAAGCTCCAAGAGATGATGAACGCTATGGCCGCACTTACAGGGCCAAAAGAAACCCCTGAAACGTCCTCGGACGAGCGCCAAGAACAAGAAACAGACGCTGAATTCCTTCGTCGCGTACTGGAGAAGAAGGATAAAGAAGCTGCGGAGCAGGCAGCCAACATAAAGAAAATGGCCTTCCTGTTCTAGGATATGGTGGGTATGATGATTCAACAAGATCCACCTGCTGAGGATCCCCTGATCATCCTTGAAGACGATAGGGGAGAGACGTCGAATCCTCCACCAGCTCTGTCCACGGCTAAAGAAGATACAATCTCTAAAGCTGATTTGGATGAGTACATAGCCCAACAAATACGGGTTCATCATGCGACCGAAGCAGCCGGTCAGGTCATAAAAACGGGGCGGCCATATCCAAGTTGGTACGATCAAATCAAGTACCCACCCGGTTACACAATTCCCAAGTTCCATGTCTACAAAGGGACGGGCAATCCTCATCAGCATGTTGCCCAGTTCAGGGCACTTTGTGGAAACACCGGTGGTGACGACAAGATGTTGCTTCGCCAGTTTGTTGGAAGCTTATCAGATACAGCGTTCGAGTGGTACTCTGAGCTCCCGAATGACTCTATCAAAACCTTCGCGGAGATGGAGCTGCTGTTTACTCAGCGTTTTGCAAGCGCCAGTGAACGCACCCCGATGACGGCACTGATTAACGCCAGGGTAAAGCCAGGCGAGACGTGGGTTCAGTATGCTATACGGTGGCGGAACTTGTGGTCGAAGTGCGAGCAGCGCATTGAAGAAGCTCCCGCGGTGGGTATGTTTATGGGAACCCTTGATCCGCAAGCGACCATCTCACAATTTATGATGTTTTTCAAGCCAACTACCTTCCAGGCCTTGATTGACAAACTAGCGCAAATGGATCAAATGGGCCATAAACCCCCTCTTCCAAGGCCGGACTCCCGAAATGACAAAGGGAAGGGAAAAGCGATCGTCGTCTCTAATGCTCAACAACAACCGAGCGACTCGAAGCCAGTTGCTCATCAAAATAATATGCGCCCGTACGTACCCCTTGAGGATAGGATGGGACGTCCTTATTCCTTTCCCCGCGATAAAACGAGGAGGCTATTCGAGCTGGCGTTGCGCAACAGACTCATAAATCTGTTGGATCCAAAACGTCCGTTGCAACCAAGTGACGTCAATGAGCCCAACTACTGTCCTTATCATCGAGTACTAGGCCATCCGATCGAAGATTGCTACGTTTTCAAAAATTGGCTTGAAAACCAGTACCGACAGGGCAAATTCGTGTTATTTGACAAATGGAAGGTGAATCCCCCGCAGCCCCACACCTCTAAGGGGATGAATACGCCGGGGGCAACATGCTCTGTCGTTGAAGAAGCTCCTTGGGAGGTTGTATTATCAGCTAAGACAAAGAAAATGCTGAACGACCTTCAGGCGTGCCCAGCGATCAAGTGGGAGAACCCGTTGGAACCGCAGGTCATTGAAGGGATGCTGAAGCCATGTCCAACTCCGAAGACCGATGGTGGTGGCCTGAGCACTCGCAACCAGCCGTCAAAATCTTCGAAAAAGAAGAAGAAGAAATCTAAGAAGCCCGTGAGGCCTGGTGACAAGCGCATGGACTTGCAAAAACAAATCGACGCGCTGGAGGAATACAACCAGAAGGCACGAACTCCCATTACATTCCAAGAGTTCCTCAATCACGTCTTTCAAAAGGAAGATAAGGGAGAAAGTTCATCTGATGAATATGAAGAATGCGTGGCGAGCTGTCATGTGATTTCCCATTCGTTCATGGACGATGAGGAAACTCCTTGTACTGGAACGCTGAGGGCAGATACCGAATCAAAAATTTCAGTGCTATCAGATGAGGTAATTGACACATTCCTTAACGAAGCTCGATTAAAAAGTAAGGCCGATCGAGAACGCGGGACGGTCATATTTGAAAGGGCCAAGCGCCAACGACTTGATGAAAGAGCTGAGATGATCCCGCTGGAGCAAAACACCTCCGCTGCCGACAAAAGCCAATTCAAGATGAGGAAAAGTTTGCTAAGGTCATATCAATGGGCATGAAGCTACCATCCTCTGAAGGAAACATCACCGGTGAAGTGGAAACGCACCCCTCCTATTACTTATATCATCAGAAGGTGTTGCACCCCACTCAAGAGTGCAAAGCTTTCGATAGATGGTGGCAAGGGTATGTAGCTCATCGACAACACTTTAAACGGGAAAAGCGTAAAACTCGTCGGGAGCAAAGAAATACGACCGGGGAGCTTAAAAGAACTACCGGCGATTGTCGCGTGGTTAAAACCGGCGGGTCACAAGTGCCTACATTCGGGAGCGATTCTGATGAGGAGCTGGAACTTGTCCCTCTCTTTAAAGAGTCCACTTCGAGAAAAGAAGAAGAGCCAAAGGTTTGCGAAAATATTCGGCTGCGGAATCGGACGCTGCCTGAAAAGAACCTCAAACCCTTAAACAGAAAGGATAAAGGGAAAGAAAAGGTCTCTGAAGATATCATCTTAGATGACCAAGTGGTGGAAGAGCTAGCCGCCAAAGACCCGCCGAAGAAGAATAAGGTGGATTACAACGTCTTAGCGCATCTGAGGAAGCTACCCTCACAGCTCAGCATTCTTGACGCTCTTTTGCTATCAAAGGAG
Organism: Agapanthus africanus; assembly: GCA_030015575.1. Lineage (NCBI taxonomy): Eukaryota > Viridiplantae > Streptophyta > Magnoliopsida > Asparagales > Amaryllidaceae > Agapanthus > Agapanthus africanus. The sequence continues at coordinate 402,254,487 of JASDDO010000008.1, forward strand.
GCAAGAGATTCATTAATTAAGGCACTCCAAGAGCCGGAACAATTCCAAGCAGTCCTGGCCGAGGAAAAGATGAATGATGAATTGGAGGAAGTGCACACGGCCGATGTCATTTTCGGCGACGAGGACCTTCTCCTTGGGACGTGCGAGTACAATCTCCCCCTCTATGTCTCAGGATACTGTCACGATATAAAGGTAGGCAAAATCCTGATCGACAATGGATCCTCCGTTAATCTCCTCAATGTACGGGTCTTAAAAGAAATCTGCATGAGCGTCCAGCACCTTGCTCGTGACAAGATCACCATCTCCGGGTTCGACTCCCAGTCATCAAGGACTCTTGGGTCTGTGATACTGACGCTACTCTTCGGGCTACTCGTCACGGACATTAAGTTCCACGTCATAGACGCCAAGACGTGCTACAACGCTTTACTCGGCCGACCATGGTTACACGAGTACAACATCATCCCTTCTACACAACATCAGTGTATGAAGTATTTTAAGGATGGTTTCGAGTATACTGTGACGGGGGAACTGAACCCGTTCACTGTGAACGAGGTCCGCAAATACGAAGATGCCAAATACTTCTTACCGGATTTCGAAGATTCGGAGAAGTGTCACAAGCCGGGGAATAAAAGATAATGCCACCATCCCTGTCTTCGGCAGTGATACCGAGGAGGAAAAAGAGATAGTGTATTCGGGTCCGTCCTAACACAACAAGCCGGGACCGTCCGCTCCTACGTTGATCTTTGGTAGCGACTCGGAAGATGAGATCCGTGTTGTACTCTCTGGTCGACCTTCAATACGAACGTCTGCTGACGAAGAGCAAAGTTTACAAGTCGCCATAGTGCCGCTTAAACACCATAAAGAACTGGACGCACTTAATAATTACAATGTAGAAGAGCTACAAACATTCTACATCCCTCCCAGGAGAGAGAGGGAGAAAGCAATTTTGTTCTACCGCTCTGAAGAAACTAAGGTGGAAAAAGAAATCTGGCATGGCGCGGATCCTACGCTCGACAGGCTTCAGCCTATCCGTCTTCCCAGATATTATACAGAGGGTTTGAAAAAGCTGCTGAAACGCTAGGGGATATCCTTCAAGCAGACCGTTCGGTAAGCCAAGTTCTATGACAAAGTCTGGAACGTTCCCGGGACTCAACGCAAACTGCCTAATAGGAAGATGGAAATAATTGGGCTTGGATACATCAGGTCAAAGAAACGAGAGTCACTACTCGGCTGCTACGTCGTGTATGACCTTGATGAAGCGACGGATGCTCAATGGGAGGACGCTAATCCTAAGCCAGTGAAAGTTCCAGATGCAAAGGAGTCTAGTCCGTCGTTCAAGGAAAAAATGGACAGACTTATAAAGAAAGCTGGTCAAAAAGTCCGAGACGATCATAACCGCGAAATGGTCATCTACGAGAAAGCCAGAATGCAACACCTTCTCCAACAGGCCATGAAAGATGAAAAGGCTGCTCCCTATCAACCTGTTATGAACAAGGCTCGACGCAAAAGCAGAAATAAGTCGAAAGCCCGAAAAGGCGCTCAACAGCAACAAAGAAAGGCTAAGAAGCCACGCAAACGGGAGTCAAGTGCTATTGATCTATCCCTTATGAAGAAAATGGGCCGAGCGTACTCGTTTCCTCGGGACAAGACGAAGAAGATACTTGATCTTGCTCTAGAACATCAAATTCTTATATTGCCGGTGTCCAAAAAACCCGAATGAGCAGGTGATGTCTCTAACCCAAATTATTGCACTTATCACCGAGTGATAGGACACCCTCTCGAAGATTGCTTCACCTTCAAAAATTGGGTTGAAGATCAGTACCAGCTCGGCAAGTTCGCTCTGTCTGACAACTGGAGGGTAGTGCCGCCACAGAAGCACGAGCCCAAGGCCACGAAAGGAGAACCAGTTCCGCATTGGGATTGGAAGTGAATCCGTACTTGTCACGTGATAATGATATCAAAAGAAAAGCCCGGGAACATAGATGACCTTTCCCGGTGCTTCGAAAACAGCAACGATGAGGTGATCTCAGAATTCCCGCCAGCACCAAAAGAGCTGGAAGATGGAATCCATACCACTGCAGATAATCTCAAGAAAATTGAGTTGGGGACGGTAAATGACCCGCGACCGACATTCATCAGCGAGCTGCTATCTAAAGAAAGAGTGGTTGCGTTAAAGGATGTGCTTCTACAGCATAAAGATTGCTTCGCGTGGAACTATTCCGAAATACCGGGACTAGATCCAGAAATTGCTGTACACAGATTGGCGATATCCCCGGACATCAAACCAGTCAAACAGGCGCCGAGGAGAATATGGCTCGAGCTTGAAATAAGTATCAATGCTGAAGTCAAAAAGCTGATCGACTCTGGCTTCATCCAGGAGGTTCAATATCCAGAGTGGATCGCCAACATCGTCCCGGTGATGAAGAAAAATGGGACAGTGCGCATATGTGTGGACTTCAGGGATCTCAATAAAGCCTGCCCGAAAGACGATTTCCCAGTGCCAGTAACCGAACTGATGATAGACAATACGTCCACTCATGAAGTTTTCTCCTTCATGGACGGCTCATCAGGATATAATCAGATAAAAATGCATCCCGAAGACCAGAAGCACACCGCCTTCAGGACTCCTTTGGGTATATTCTGCTACAAGGTGATGCCCTTTGGTCTAAAGAACGCCGGTGCCACCTACCAAAGGGCCATGACGAAGATCTTCGACGACCTTATACACGAAATCGTCGAATGCTATATCGACGACCTCGTGGTTAAAAGCAAATCATACGAGGAACACCTCGAGCATTTGAAGACCGTATTTCAACGCCTTCGACAATACAACTTGAAAATAAACCCGCTCAAGTGTGCATTCGGAGTTTCCTCGGGAAAATTCCTGGGATTCATTGTTCGACACCGAGGTATTGAAATAGATCCGTCAAAGATCAAAGCGATCATGGAAATACCTCCGCCGAGAACTCTCAAACAGTTGCGATCTCTCCAAGGAAAGCTCGCATATATTCAGCGATTTATAGCCAATCTTTCAGGCAAGTGCCGTCCCTATAGCCACTTGATGAAGAAAGGAACCCCGTTCGTCTGGGATCAAAAATGCCAAAGCGCACTAGACGAGATCAAGCAGTACCTGCAAAACCCTCCAGTGTTGGCTGCTCCAATTAAGGGAAAGCCTCTCATTCTTTACACGACCGCCTTCGAAGGTTCTTTAGGCGCATTATGGGCACAAGAGAACAATCAAGGGAAAGAGAGAGCACTCTACTACTTAAGTCAAGTTCTGCTGGGGGCAGAAAGCAACTACTCCCCCATCGAAAAACACTGCCTGGCGTTGATCTTTGCGATAACAAAGCTTAGACACTATGCGTTGGCGCACGAAGTCCGTCTCATTTCGAAGGTGGACCCTCTCAAATATTTAATGTCAAAGGCCATATAGACGGGCCGACTCGCTAACTGGGCCCTACTCTTGATGGAGTTTTCGATAATGTATCAACCTCTCAAGGCAGTGAAAGGCCAGGCCATCGCTGACTTCCTCGCTGAGCATCCGATACCGGCCGACACCCCTTTAAACCATGATCTTCCAGACGAACATGCGTTTGATGCGATCGACGGTGGCGATACCTGATGGGAGCTCTATTTCGACGGGGCATCTTCCATGAAAAAGCGCAAACAAGGTACCCCTATAATCAAATCGGGGGTAGGCCTCATCTTCGTGACTCCACAAGGAGGGATAATACGCTTCGCTTTCTTCCTAACAGAGCCGAGGACAAATAATGAAGCCGAATACAAAGCTTTGATAGCAGGCCTTAAGATCGCCATTGACATGGGAATTGGAGACCTCTGCATATACGGGGATTCTCAGCTGGTCATCAGTCAAGTAAACGGCGAAAACCAAACGTGCAAGCCAGAACTGGTAAAGTACGGCAAAAAAGTGCAACAACTGTTGACCCAAATTCCCTCCTATACTTTGGAAAACATACCGCGTGCGGAAAATAGCAAAGCAGACGCGTTGGCCAAACTTGCTAAAGAACTGGCTAACGAGAACCTCGACGACGTTAGAATCATAGTACAAAGCCGTCGAGTTCTTTCCCCAGCAGAAAGATCTTCGGAATCATCCGAAGAAAAAGGAGCGAGTGAGCAGACGACCCTGCAAGTAAAAGGTTGGGAAAATGCCGAGGATTGGAGAGAAATCTTCATAGATTACTTCAAGTCCCACCGAATGCCTGAAGAAGCGTCCACAAGACATCAGCTCATGAAACGAGCCCTGTCTTTCGCCTTCGTCAACGATACTCTGTACAAGAGGTCATTTGATTCTTTGTGGCTGAGATGCTTAGGACCTGACGAAGCGAAAAGGGTCGTCCAGGAAGTTCACGACGGACTCTGCGGTTCTCACCAAGCAGGCCCAAAGATGAAGTTGAAGATCAAACGGATGGGCTACTACTGGCCCACGATGATCCAGGACTGCCTCGAATATGCGAAGCAATGCCACTCATGCTAAATTCATGGGGACTTCATCTACCAGCATCCAAATCCACTACATCCAACGGTGGCTAGCTGGCTATTCGAAATGTGGGGGACTGATATAGTCGGCCCCATCGAACCAACATCGTCTAGAGGACATCGTTTCATCCTAGCAACGACTGACTACTTCTCTAAATGGGCAGAAGCGATACCGTTAAGAGAAGTGAAGACGGAAAATATCCTCCATTTCTTCAAGACGCACGTCATATATCGGTTTGGAACTCCGCGACGGATCATCTCCGATAACGGGCCAGCTTACAGAAGCCACAAGATCAGTCGCTTCGCGCAACAGCATAATATAGACTGGAGATATTCTTCAGTTTACAATCCGTGAGCTAATGGTCTAGCTGAAGCCTTCAACAAGACCTTGACAAAGATCATAAAGAAAATGGTGTCCTGAAATAAGAAAGACTGGCACGAAAGACTGCAAGAAGCTCTTTGGGCATATCGAACTAAGTTCAAGACGGCCACGAACACAACGCCGTACGCATTGGTGTTCGGTACAGAAGCAGTACTCCCCCTCGAGATAGAGTTACCCTCTCTACGAGTGGCAGTCCATTACGAGCTAACAGACGAAGAAAATGCTCACCTTCGGCTTGAGGAGCTTGATGCCCTTGATGAAACCCGGCTCACAGCGCAACAAAATCTGGAAGCTTATAAAGCAAAGATGACGCGCTCATATGAAAGATTGACCCGACCGAGGACCTTCCGCCAAGGCGAACTCGTGCTAGTGGTCAAAAGGCCTATGATCCCCAATCGCGCCAAGCGGGGAAAATTCGAGCCAAACTATGAAGGCCCGTACATCATAGATAAAGTTTACCAGGATGGAGCCTATCTACTCATGGACATGCACGGTGAAAGGCCTTTCAGGCCGATAAATGGTCGCTTCCCAAAGAAATACTATGCTTAATGAGCCACAGCCTAGGTCAATGATAGATGCTATCTTCCTAAGCTCAAGCTTTATAAAAAGTAGTCGGCCTTCTCAACGACGGACCGAAACGTCCTTAAACTAACGACGGACCGAAATGTCCTTAAACTAATAGCAGACCGAAACGTCTTTAAACTACTACCGCAGCATCTTTAGGCTGACGAGATATAAAAAAACATATAAAAATAAAATTAAAAAAACGGTATGTCCATAAGCAAAAAGGGCACGGATGAAAACCCGAAAGGGCTCCGTGAGTAAAAACAGCAGGGCTACCAGCGAGTGTTCGTGAAAACCCGAAAGGGCGCGACCTCATAAAAAAAAAGGAAAAAAATAATATAAAAATAAAAAGAATAAAAAAACGGTATGTCCATAAGCAAAATGGGCACGGATGAAAACCCGAAAGGGGCTCCGTGAGTAAAAACAGCAGGACTACCGGCGAGTGTTTGTGAAAACCCGAAAGGGCACAACCTCGTTAAAGGACACTTACAAGATCCTCTCGACCTTGTAAGGAGAAACCACTTGCGTGAGATCCTTACGACTAACAAGGGAGCAACACACTTAGGGATCCCCATGATTCCTAAGGAGAAAATACACTTGCGAGATACTCACGACTCGTAAGGAGAACTCTCTTATGGGACCCTCACGGCTCATAAGAGTTGAAAGTCTTAAGTTACAGAGATCTAAACCTGTGCTTAAACAACCCCCACAACCTTCGATATTGCCCTGCAAGTGGCTCAATACTGACCCTTGTATACAATCCACGGGCGCGAATAAACATGTCCCTAACCAAGTCCCATCCATGACTGGGGATATGTTCGCATGGTAAACAACCCTTGTAAATCCTCTCGATTTATGAGGAGAAAACCCTCCTGTAGGATCCTTACGACTTACAGAGGAAACGAACACTTAGGAATCCTCATGAGTCCTAAGGAGAAAATACCCCTACGAGATCCTCACGACTTGTAGGGAGAAATAACTTCGTGAAACCCTTACGGCTCATGAAGTCAAAAGCCTTAGCCGACAGGACCCTAACCCTGGTCGCTAAGCCACCTTTGTTCGACATCGACCGAGACAGATGATGATTTGCTCCTGGTAATATCCCAGTTGTAGCAGTGCTGATGCCGAAATTGGTCTACAGCAAAAAGCCAATAGGCCGCACATGCATACGAAATAGCCGAAATGATAGGACGACTTGCAATAAAAAGCAGCAAGTAAAAATGTATGCATGCAAAATAGCCGAAATGATTGGGCAACTCGTAATAAAAAGCAGCGAGTAAAAATAAAATAAATAGCCGAAATGATTGGGCAACTCGTAATAAAAAGCAGCGAGTAAGAATAAAATAAATAGCCGAAATGATTGGGCAACTCGCAATAAAAAGCAGCGAGTAAAAATAAAATAAATAGCTGAAATGATTGGACACCGCGAAAAATAGCCGAAATGATTAGGCAATCGCGACCTTCGCTGTATAAAAGCTGAAATGATAGAGCATCGCGGAAATAAAATATAAAAAAAAGAAGAAATGATAAAACTTTGGCCCTACAGTTAAGATCACATCAATCCCTGTATACAATCCAAGGGCGTAAACAAAGAGGGAACCATACTTTCCCAACAGGCTTCGCCAGAAGACGAAGCCAAATCTCGACGGTTCAGTCCAACTCCGAAGAAACCAGTGTCTTCAGCAGATTCCTCAACTCACGGATACAAACACTCCTTGACGAGAGCCTCCTGATCCGCGTCGACTCGCAGAGCCACCAGTGCCTCCGTGGGAAATTCTCGACTCGTTTCAAACCCAAGGAAACAAATAATCCTTTGCGCTTGGGAAAAAAATAATCCCTAGCAAACTGCTCGACTCACGGATACAAACACTCCTTGATGAGAGCCTCCTGATCCGCGTCGACTCGCAGAGCCACCGGTGCCTCCGTGGGAAATCCTCGACTCGTTTCAAACCCCCAAGGAAAAAAATAATCCTTGGCGCTTGGGAAACAAATAATCTCTAGCAAACTCCTCGACTCATGGATACAAACACTCCTTGACGAGAGCCTCCTGATCCGCGTCGACTCGCAGAGCCACCAGTGCCTCCGTAGGAAATCCTCGACTCGTTTCAAACCCCAAGGAAACAGATAATCCTTGGCGCTTGGGAAACAAATAATCCCTAGCAAACTCCTCGACTCACGGATACAAACACTCCTTGACGAGAGCCTCCTGATCCGCGTCGACTCGCAGAGCCACCCGTGCTTCCGTGGGAAATTCTCAACTCGTTTCAAACCCTAAGGAAACAAATAATCCTTGGCGCTTGGGAAACAAATAATCCCTAGCAAACTCCTCGACTCACGGATACAAACACTCCTTGATGAGAGCCTCCTGATCCGCGTCGACTCGCAGAGCCACCAGTGCCTTCGTAGGAAATTATCGACTCGTTTCAAACCCCAAGGAAACAAATAATCCTTGGCGCTTGGGAAACAAATAATCCCTAGCAAACTCCTCGACTCACGGATACAAACACTCCTTGACGAGAGCCTCCTGATCCGCGTCGACTCGCAGAGCCACCAGTGCCTCCGTGGGAAATCCTCGACTCGTTTCAAACCCTAAGGAAATAAATAATCCTTGGCGCTTGGGAAACAAATAATCCCTAGCAAACTCCTCGACTCACGGATACAAACACTCCTTGACGAGAGCCTCCTGATCCGTGTCGACTCGCAGAGCCACCAGTGCCTCCGTGGGAAATTCTCGACTCGTTTCAAACCCCAAGGAAATAAATAATCCTTGGCGCTTGGGAAACAAATAATCCCTAGCAAACTCCTCGACTCACGGATACAAACACTCCTTGACGAGAGCCTCCTGATCCGCGTCGACTCGCAGAGCCACCAGTGCCTCCATGGGAAATTCTCGACTCGTTTCAAACCCTAAGGAAACAAATAATCCTTGGCGCTTGGGAAACAAATAATCCCTAGCAAACTCCTCGACTCACGGATACAAACACTCCTTGACGAGAGCCTCCTGATCCGCGTCGACTCGCAGAATAACCAATGCCTCCGTGGTAAATTCTCGACTCGTTTCAAACCCTAAGGAAACAAATAATCCTTGGCGCTGGGGAAACAAATAATCCTTAGCAAATTCCTCGACTCACGGATACAAACACTCCTTGACGAGAGCCTCTTGATCCGCGTCGACTCGCAGAGCAACCAGTGCCTCCGTGGGAAATTCTTGACTCGTTTCCACCCCAAGGAAACAAATAATCCTTGGCGCTAGGGAAACAAATAATCCCTAGCAAATCCCTCGACTCACGGATACAAACAATCCTTGATGAGAGCCTCCTGATTCGCGTCGGCTCGCAGGGCAACCAGTGCCTCCACGGGAAATTCCCGATTCGTCTCAACTTGCAAGATGAAGCCTCAGGCAGCAGGGACTAAAAAACTTGCTTGCTGAACAATGGGACCCTGCAAGTCGATCTAAACCGGTCTCTTGCATACTATTCACGGGTCTCACTCTCTGAAGTCGAGTTTCGACAAGGAGGGAAACAACCGCTTACGAGTCCTCTCAACTCGTAAGAGGAAAAAATTCTCTTACAGGATCCTTACGACCTATAAGAGAAAACACACTTAGGAATCCTCACGATTCCTAAGGAGAAAATACACCTACGAAATCCTCTCGATCCGTAGGGAGAAAAGTCTTTATGAGACCCTCATGGCTCATAAAGTTGAAAAGTCTTAGGTGACAGATCCTACCCCTGTCTTCTAAGCCATTACTGCCCTACAAAGAGGTTAAGATGGACCATCTACGAGCCACACTTGCTAAAGCTACATGCCACTGAAATGGAGAAGTTACTCATGAGCGTATAAACTACTTCACACCAGAGTAAAACATAAAGAAATAGAAGGGTGTGGCTCATGGAATTGAGAGTTTGGAACTATATTTTTAAGAGTCGAGATTTGAGTCAATGATAAATGACGACGCTTGTGTCCGCTCGTTATCTTCTCAGATCAAAATTCTGAAAGTTATATACCAACCCGAAACTGGTCATACGCTATGCATTACTCTGCACTACTTCACCCACATATATAATTACATGGGCAAAGTAGTGGGGGCATTTGTTCCCGCCAAAAATTTCTGCGCAAAAGAGTCCAAGGTATCAAATGGCAGCGATACGCTTAAGAAAATGCGAACCAGTATCTTCCGGCCAGTATTTTGATAAACTCCCAAATGAGAAATTATTAAATTATGATGTTAATGAAAGCATCTCGAAAAAACCTTCGATTTGATATATTATGGGCCTCATAATTCATCCGGGATCAAAAGTTATGAGCAAATGTCTATGCACATGTGATCTAAGGAAAAAGATGCGAACCAGTATTTTCCGAGCTGTATTTTGACAAACTCCGGAACGAAAAGCAGCTAAATTCTGATGATATTGAAAGCATCTCAAAAAGTCCTTCGATTTGATATATTATGGGCCTCATAATTCATCCGAGATCAAAAATTATGAGCAAATGTGTTATACACGTATAATCTAAAGTAATGCTCTACTACATGGGGAATGCATTTTTTAGTCCCACATCGGGAAAATGAGAGATGGCTTCTCTACCACTCCTATATAAATAAGAGGGGATACATCTTAGAAGGGGAGAGTTAAAAATCCTCAAAGGATTCAATACTCAAAGGAGCTTAGTTCTCCATAATACGCATATGCGCAAGCGCCATGTGCGCTACGTGCAACGCACGTGTGCCTGCCATGCGGCACTACGTGCAACGCACGTGCGCACCACATGAGAACATTTAATAATATTAAAAGGAGCCTGTTCTCCATATATAGAAACCCTGCTTCTTCTCATAATGCGCATGTGCGCTACGTGCAACGCACGTGTGCTCGCCACGCGCGCACCACGTGCAACGCACGTGCGCACCACATGAGAACATTTAATAATATTAAAAGGAGCCTGTTCTCCATATATAGAAGCCCTGCTTCTCCTCATAATATGCATGCATGTGCGCACCACATGAGAACATTTAATAATATTAAAAGGAGCATGTTCCCCATATATAGAAGTTCTGCTTCTCCTCATAATGCGCATGTGTGCCAAGTGCAACGCACGTGTGTCCGCCACGCGCGCACCACGTGCAACGCACGTGCACACCACATGAGAATATTCAATTAAAAGGAGACTCGTTCTCCATAGGAGCTTGCTCCCCCCATAATGCGCATATGCGCAAGATCCATGTGCGCTACGTGCAAATATGAGCGCCCAACACGTGCAACTCACGTGCGCCCAACACGTGCGACGCACGTGCGCGAACGCAAAGAAGCCTTTTTCAGCAGTGAGAAGCTTAAGCTCTAGTTTGTTCTTCCCCCTAATGAGTGAGACATGGTTCAAAGGGTACATCCCTTCACACCTTCGATATATGGCACTGTAATCTCTCAGTGTCGTCGGAGAGGTGGTGGGTCCCAACGACCAATGATCCTTCTTTCTAAAATAAAAAAAAAAGAAGAAGAGGAACATCTTTCTAAAAAAAAGAGAAGAGAATTCTCGAGAACTCCTCAAGAACAACAGAAGGTAAAAACCTTTGAGAGAAGAGAAAATTCTCTTATGAACAGATAAGTGATCTAAAAACAAGATCATTGATTTTTAAAACATAACTAAATAAAGGAATAAATTAAAATAGTGCTTTTCACTTTTTCATGAACCTTTGGTTCTTTAAGATAAGAAAAAACTTATTTTTTTCTTTGATCTAAATTAGATCAAAAAATCTAACAGTGCTTTGCACTTCTGTTCATTGAATCTAAAACATTCCTAAATCATAGTGCCTTGCACTTGCAATACTGCACTGTTGCGCTCTTGGATTGGCGCAAGCCACCAGAGAGCGGCACGTGTCAGCATCTGAACCAATTGCGCTATGCGCTTTTGAAATAGATCTTTGCTCTCTGTGATTGGCGCAACTCACTAGAGGGCGCCACGTGTCAGCAGCGCAAGTGCAGCGCACTGCGCTTGTATGGCACGTGTCGTCATCACAAGCGCCTGCGCTCTCTGATTGGCGCAAAGCGCCTGATAAATGCAATGCATTTCCTAAAAGGGCCAGGCCCAAGTCAAAAAGACCAAGCAGGCCAAAATAAATTGCAAAGCAATAAAAGGGCAGAGCCTAAATAAAATTAATGCTCTGCATCATTTATAAAGGGCAGAGCCCAAAACAAATTGATGCTCTGCATCCTTTCTGGGCAAAGCCCAAATAAAAATAAGAAGAAATGCCATGCAAAAGCAAATAAAATGTTGAACATTTTTAACAGGACTTAGCCCAATTTTGGCCGTAAGTCCTTAAATTAAATTGACTGAGCAAGATTGCTCTCTTAAATCAATTTACTACCGGTTCGAAGGTACATCTCCGAACTCCTCTGACACCTGTCGTTGTAATCCTTCAACGACGTCAGAGAGGTGATGAGTCCCGACGACCACACATCAAGATGGACTGTGGGGTCCTTAAACTCGTGGACCGAAACGTCCTTAAACTAATAATGGACCGAAACGTCCTTAAACTAATGTTGGACCGAGACGTCCTTAAACTAATATCGGACCGAGACGTCCCTAAACTAATATTGGACCACCATGTCCCTAAACTGGAACATGGACCACCATGTCCCTAAACTGGAACAATAGAGCCCAAACGCTCTTTTGTCGGATCTAAACGATCCCGTTAAGTTGATCTTAGTCTCAAATTGGACTAACGTATCCTTAACAAACGATTAAGTTGATCTTAGCCTCAAATATGGCTAACGTGTCCTTAAATCAAACCTTCAAACAAACTTTAGTCCCAAATTGGACTATAGATCTCTCAACCAACTTTGGTTCAAGGGTACATCTCTGAACTCCTCTGATATTTGTCGTTGTAATCCTTCAACGTCGTCAGAGAGGTGACGGGTCCTGACAACCACATATTAATACGGACTGTGGGGTCCTTAAACTCATGGATTTATGCGTCCTTAAACCAATATCCGTCCCCAAAATGGGAATGTTGGACCACCATGTCCCTAAACTAGAACAATAGAGCCCAAACGCTCTTTTGTCGGATCTAAACGATCCCGTTAAGTTGATCTTAGTCTCAAACCGGACTAACGTATCCTTAACGAACGTTTAAGTTAATCTTAGCCGCAACGCGACTAATGCATCCTTAAACTAAAAATACCAAACCTAAATCTAAGTAAATATGGATTTGGACTAATCCACGTCCTACGGGAGACGGCATTACTCAGTCTCCGTATACAATTCACGGGCAACCACAAACAAAACAAACGCACACGACACGAAGTGAAATTCTGGAGAAGGAGAAAGTTGTTACCGCGATGCGGTAGCGTAATTAACTGCAGGGGCTTGCGCCTGCAGGGAAGAGCGTCCCCACAATCAAAAACCCCTCAAGCGAGGGGGAATCCAACGAAGTCTGCTACATCGGCCGCATCCGTCTAAACCTACGATACACGGTGCCATAAATCAACTTGGCATCTTCGGAGAGGTGGACGGATAAAACCAAATAGCATCTGCCCCGAATCTCAGCGTCAGGACATCGCGGTCCTGTGCGCCGCCTTTCGGAGGGGAGCAATAGGTATGCAACTTCATAAGTGCATAACTCCCAAAAGGAAATAGGTAACTCAGTAATACTCATCATAGAGCGCACCATATCTAATATGGTATGATTGCTCCGCCCCGATATACCATCGTGTTATGGTGTATGCGGAGGAGTAATGCTGAGAGAAAATCTCATTCTCTTTTAGAATAATCCAGGAATCCTGTGCTCAAGTATTCTCCTCCTTGATCACATCAAAGGACATAATACTTATACCCGTTGTTGGTTCTCTACTTCTAACTTATAATCTGTGAATATCTCAAAAGGTTCGGACTTGTGTTTCAACAGGAACATATGTCTGAATCTTAAGAGATCATCAGAGAATTTAATGAAATACAAAGAACCGGTCTTGGCATCTGTAGATAGGGAACCTTACATACATCAACATATATCAAACCCAAGAGTTCACTAACTCTTTCTCTGTTTCTAGTAAACAGAGCTATAGTCATCTTATCTTTGTGACATGACTGGCAAGTTTCATAAGATGTAAATTCAAACTGATTTAAATATACATCTAAATATAACTTTAGCTAGTCGGGTCACATTGATCTGACCTAGTCTAAAATACCTCAAGAAGGAATCGTTCAATTCTGAACTCTTCCTCTTGTGTGTGTTGTGTATACTAAGAACTGTAGTTTGATTTAGAACATCAATGCTTTTAGATAACGTGCCTGAACCGATCAACTTTTGATATAGGAAATGTTCAAAACATTATCCATCAATACAAAATCTTATCATTTCTTTACTAAAAAGAGACTGATATGATTTTGTATATCAGGTTCGGTATCTAATAACATTCGTTCAGAATCAATGTATTTGGAATACAGGGTGACAGTGACCAACAGACTTGGCTGCAACACTTGCACCGTTTTCTGTCTCATGAAACTTATCATCCGTTCTCAGTTCTCTACCTATCTGTAGCCCTATGTAACAGATTACATATCTGGGATCCTGATCCGGTATCAAATACCCAGGACGTAGAGGATACAGAGAAATAGTTCTTTGTAACGAACACACCCGAAGATGATGCATCAACATGCACTTTCTTCGTTTGGGCGGCACGGGAAATCTGGTATTCCCCAATTCTTGCTCTGTCTTATAATAATTATAAGTTGGAGCGGGACCAACGTTCCCTAGCTCAGTATAACAAGCGGGTTCGGTCAATATATCCGTTTTATTATCTTGATTAAGGCGTGACATGGTCGCTACAAGGAGAGAGGGAGAAGAAAACACTCAGCGTATACTCTTGTAAGATCAGATTGGTTATAATTTTATCTAATCAGGATGGCTCCCACTGTTTTTATCAAATCTTCCTTCAAACCCTAAAAGGAAAGACTTGCCGGGATTAATTACACGCTACAAGTTCGCCAATCTTTCAGCCAGGCCAGTGTCGGTACTTTGAGGGAGGTCCCCCGTGCTTTCGCACGAACCTAATTAATGTAAACCTCATTTTCCCTGAGGTGTAACCCCGTTGACACCTTTCTAGACACCTACTTGATCGGCTAATTGTAATGTGTAAAACTCTCCCAGGAGTAACAATTACTCGCAGCGGGTATCGGGATCCAACTATCTCATAGAAGGTATGCAATCTCATTGCAAATTTCAACACTTGAAATTCCCGATAGTTTTGCCCCTAGCACCCTATGACCTTGACGGAGATCAACAAACCATAGGCTACTAGTCAAGTTCAACCCGTCATTTCTTGATTGAATCAAACCCACCCATACGACCCTTGACGGAGGTCAACAAGACCGTACGACTGCCCTAATCCAATCTGCATCATATGCATAAGCAGATAAATACTAGTTAGTTACCGTACACTACGCCTTGACGGAGGTCAACAAACGCAGCACGAATACTAAGTAGGACTTATCTGAAATGACGGAGGGCTACGACAGGTTTTTCTGAAAACCTATTGCGTAATGAACTTGATATCGTTGTAGAATCAAACGATTTTAAAATGGAGTGTTTTTTAGGCTTTTCTAGTTTTGCTAAAGGGGTCACTCCCGGTGAAGGGATCGTCGGCCCTTTCCACATCGAATAAGGTGCAGGATATATCATATATACCGCTGTGCAAAGAAAAAACTATAGAACCAATCAAAAGACAAACTGAGGGTTATAGCATCTGCCAGTTATTGCTAAAGGAGTCACTCCCGGTAAAGGGATCTCGGTCCTTTCCTTTTCGAATAAGGTGCAGGATGTTCTACAAGGAACACCGCGATGCAAAGCAAGAACTCTAGCTACCTGTTTTTGAAAATTCGATTCCACAACATCTTTAGGTTTCTTTTCTTTCATTAATCACATTAATGAAGTCCCATCATTTAAGTACCTAAACATCACAGATAAATACGACGTACACTTATGCCATCCGCATTCGCCTCGATGTCCCCTCGTGCATCGTTAGGTTAGATAACTAACGGCAGAGCGGGGCAGGGCTAGCGCGGGTGTAAAACATAAGTAACGTCTATATAATATATCATATATACTATATACAGTATCCATCACAGCATATCAAATGATCACATCACAGATATCGCGGCAGAAGAAACATATGAAATATTGGATATACTAGGACGTCCGTGTTTTCAATACGAGCCAGTATAAAACACGGATTCCACTGCCGTGATGAATAGCCAGACCCCCACCCCTAGACCCCTACGAGAGCGGCAAGCAACCCTACCAATTCTAGAGTTAGGAGACCCGGACTCGACTCCTCGAGTTGGTCTCCCACTGGACTCCAGAACCCGGTTACTTGTGCCCTCCTCCTTGGGTCTATCCTAGTGCGGAAAAGTAAATAATATACAAACGGTGACACCTTCCGCAACCTGGAAGTGCCCCAACAAAAGAATATTACATGCAAGTTTTTACATGAATGAAAATGAAAAACACGCATCTCACATAAACCCCCCCGGCTATTCAAACACTACGATCCAATATAACATATCCACCAACACATAACATCACATGTCAACGACGTAAGTAAACATGCGTATCCCAATAGTCGTTGACATATAGCAACGAAACCGGCGATATCACATATTACATTTTCGGTCACAGAAATGAAAGTGTAAAATTACAACAGTTGGAATCCGCAAACTCTTTAGACATCGCATGCCTAACCAAATGAATTCCTTAGACATTGCATGCCTAACAATTATAAACCCCGCATTTTAGTCTCAATATCGAAAACACTTTTCAATATAAAGTCGGGCAATTCAACAAGATTCCCGGCATCCAGAACGAATGTTCGTCGCAAACTTTAGTAGACGGCCGCACCCCCGATACCGTCGACGAAGTGCACTAAGGCAGAACACCGCTGCCGCGAGCACCCGAACGGATGCTTTTTGGCGACGGGGTTCTCCTACAGTCACTTGGTCGGGGCTATGGGGTGTAGCTGTCTATTAAGTTTACCGGCAAATATCCGTGTACGCTACGTGATTGCGACGGACTTTTGATAGCATCAAAATTCCGTGGCAACCGATCAAGTGAGACCAAAGTGCTATGTTTATAACATTCATATTAGTTATCTCATAACTACTTGTGGATTCCAAATATTGTATTATATTTCAGATAAATAGAAAATGTTAAACTTTTCGATCGAACAATCAAACACCCAAGTTTTCCCGAAACAGCTCAACACATGAAATAAGTTTTAAAACATTCACTTCATGCCTCAGTACCAACGGTCCAGCCATAGAAGGGTCAAGCCAACGCCTCACATGTGGCGCGCCGTACTGCTCCAAACCCTAAGGTTCAAAGGGCAATTCAAGACGGTCACATAATCAAGTTAAGGTTTGTTGTCTTCTAGAAGGACCATCGCGTTACTTGCACTACTTAGAACGTCATTAAACTACGGAAAAATCCAACAATTGGAAATTTCGCGGCAGGGGGAAAAATGGGTATTTGCATCCGGTCGAATTTTTTAAGATATTCTAAAATTACCCGGAAAAACACATAGATAAAGTTTGATAATCCGATTGAATCTACGAACTCCCAATACAACCCAGAAAACTCGACTCTTGAGTAGAAGTTAAAAATTCCCAGAAAATACAGCACAACAATATAGGAATTACTATGCAAATTGCAATGAAGGATGCTTCCGTACGGCCGCGGAACCGCCGCACGAGCCATGCTCGTGCCGCGGTTCCGCGGTGGTTTGATGGAGTTAGCCGCTTGTTTTGCACAGTATTTCTTATAAATCCCTACTGATTTTTCTGCATATTTTTAATTTGGAAAAATCCCAGTTTTCAAAAATTGTACAGAGAAGGGGTCGGATTAGGGTTTCGTGTTTCGATCGGACTTCTAATATCGTCTACGCATCGCCTAAGGCTCTAGCTAGGCTCTAATACCACTGTAGGGTTCCTAGGCACTCTAAAGAGGTTCCATAACAGATCAAACATGGCAAAATCAAAATTTTCTTGTGCCGAGAAACCCTAATGCGATCGTTGACTGGAGGTAAAGGAGAAACATGCAACTAGTTAACAACTTAACTAAGAGTGAAAGGAAAATACAACCTTTGTAGATCCGGTCCTCCACCTCCTTATCTCCGTGATGACGTCCCTCCGCTGCGATCATCGGATCCCGGACTCTGGCGATGGTTTCATCGAAGAAATGATCGGGCTAGGTCGTCGACTTCGATGCCGAAGATGATTTACGTCGAGGCAACTCAAGATCAAGCTCCAACTTCACCAAGTCATGAAACTTGTGAAGAAAACACCCTATACTATATGGAAAGTGGTAGAGGATGAAGAAATAGAAAGTGGGTTCACTTTAGAATTGGATTTCTCACTCTTTTTCTCATGGCACCATTGGAGCTAGAAAGCTTTCATGAAGCTTGATGAAGATTAAGAAGATGAAAGAATAAAAAGAATTATCTTAAAAAGAAAATCCAAGTCATTCTTATCATAATGCAACCATGGTTGAGTGTAGAGAGTAAACTATGGTTAGGTGAATGGTTAGGTTTAGGAAAGAAACAAGAATGGTCAAAGCTTCTTGAAGCTTCAAGGAAACAAACAAAAGAACCAACCATTTCTTTTCTTGCCCAAAAATAAATAAATAAAATAAATAGTTAAAAAAAGATAACAAAACCCTAACCATTCACTTAAACATGGTTTAAAGTAAACACACACCCAAACTTGCATGTATCATCAAACATAATACAAACTAGTGTACAAAACTATATCATATATACAATGTGCACATCAAGTGAGAAAATCCATTTTAAGTGAACCAATACTAGTTAATGTAAAGTAATATATCAAATATATAATTATACATTAAATCATTAAATCAACACTTGATTTAACGATCCGATCATATCGCATATGACCGACTAATATCCAATGTATCGACTCATCAAACCAATCCTTGATTCGATAACTAGGTTATATCGCATACAACCAATCGATACATTCATCGCGAGAATAGAATACGGTATCACATACACGCAATATTCTCGGTCCCGCACATATCTCATATGCGCTCCTATTTCGTTTCGCTTGAGCCAGGAAACCTCTGTGTAGGACTCTAAAGACTCGTCAATACGCCGGTAGCAGATGATGATCATATCAAGCACCCACAAGCCGCAAGCGGTCTGCTAAACGTAACGGCCACCCGGGTATTGAGCGATCATAAGATCGACGAGCAAGCCCTCTCACACTCCTGTGAATCCAACCAGTAACACTTACCGTACAGTCCAGTCTGATCGTCTGATAAGTTGTATATCTCACCTAGGGGTGGTAAACGTCAGACCCCAGTAGCTCGATAAGTCGTGTCGATATGAGGTCTATAACGGTTCGAGAAACTACTGGTAACACTTACCAGTAAATCTCAGCAACCCTGGCCAGGAATTTCCGGTTATAGCCAATCGAACACAGCGCAACATCAACTCCCTATACCGGGAGAGACGAATCCCCTCCTATCGCTCATTGCCTCCATGTGATTCGGGACTGTACCCAAAAGCCACCGTTTTGCACGCCCTCTTGGACGTGGTAAGGTGGAAATCAAAGCACAGTGGGAATCACACAAGACTCTATAACTATCTTGGGTCTACAGACTAACCTGTACCATGTCACCAGAGAACTGCCATCTGACGTAAAGTATAATACCATCTGGGAGTTCTCGGCGAGTCCGTCCAGTGTACCCAGTCTCCACTGAGCACCCGTATATCATCTCTGATGTCAAACACCAATGGATATGGGATCATCCATCGCCCATCTGTATGGGTCGAGAAGGTATACGCTAGTCTACTCTGGTATATCGATGCCCCGTCTTGATACACCCACGACTAGGGACCTTGAAGGATGTATTTATATAGACTACCATGTCCCCACTAGTATGATCCGCATCATAGTCCAGGTAGTCAAGTACACATCCTAAGGGCTTTACCAACATGTAACAGAGAGACAATCAGTATACACATTATGATAAAGAGCAACCAGATAGCATACTATCATGTCGAGCAAAAAAGTCCTCCCTATATATGTCCCAGCATCCACTACAATATACATCCTATGTACAGTAATGGCCTCTAAGGCATACATATAACTAACATAACAGGTATAGCAGTAATATAAATGAGGACAGTGAGGGTAATGTGTAGTGAGTAATCTAGACTGGTCTATTGGGTTAACTACTCTCAAGTCTTTGAAATCAATTTGATGAATCATCGATGTAACTCAATAGTATCCCGTACGTGTCCGGGATCACGGTGAAGATTCTCGGGCTGAAACCGAGACATGCCACTAGGCACTAAAAGGAAAAGGGGTAACGATGAATGATGTCAACAGCATCATCCCAAGGCTGGCCTAGCCTCTAAAAGGTAGTGGGTAACGATGGATGATGTCAGCAGCATCATCCCAAGGCTGGCCTAGCCTCTAAAACTGATCAGTAAAGGTATCGAACTGTCGAGTTACAAGTCAGGTTTCATCATTGATTTCCCCATACCCCCAAGTTATATATGTTCAAGTCAGGTATTTGAATCTGGAGCTAATGCCAACACAGGATCAGCAGGTAAAGGTTTGTCTGGATAGACAACAGGAAATGTCCGTAGAAACAACACGTCAGGTTTGTTGGCATTAGTAACAGGATCAGGTAACAGAGAAAGCCATGGTACCTCAAGTCAAGTCAGGTAGTATATAGGTATCATGTCATGTTAAGAAGTGTACGGTACCATTTTGTGTCAAGTAGTAGGTGTATCAAGTCATGTCAGGGGTGCACAAAATGTCACGTGGGAGCACGTAATCAAACTATAAAAATAAGCATGGGTACACAAAAACAAATATCGAGTACTAATGAAATGAACTAGCATGAATGGTATGCACATAGATAGAAAGACAATGACATGGATGCACGTTATCGATTAGGGTTACATTTAATAGTTCTAAAACTAATTAGATTACACTTTATTAAACATGGGGTATTAAAACAGCAATATTGGGTTATTAATGAGATCTGTGAATGCTGCTATATGTATTCTATTCGATATGGATGTGGATGGATATCATATAACTTTTAAATGATAAACTAGTTAATGCACGACGTTCAATTAAACAGTGGAATGGTTATATTCAATTTGATGCGGTATACTAAACTATGATATGTGACAAGATAAGTTGTATATGCTAGATATGAAATGATAAGAATGGATGTATACGGTCATTGTAAAATAAGTACTTTGGATACACGGTATGAAATTCAATTATTATATTTACTAAAGTAGATGTATAAAAATATAATGTAGCATGTAGCAAGATAAACTTGCCTCGACCGGATCACGATACGGGATGCGCACGCAGCGTCCAATATCGGCAAATGTTGCAACATCCACACGCGCACATAGGACAGGTCCAGGCGCAGCAAGAAGGTAACCACGCAAGTAGGGGACGTCCACAGGGTTGCTCGGATCGTCGGCAGCGGCACGGCTCCGGCGATCGCCGGGAAAACAAGAATCCAAGAAGTAAAAAGAAGAAAAGGAGAAGAAAGGAAGTGGTCTTGGGTCTTGAGTGGTGGTGTTCAGGATTCAGAGAGGAAGAAGAGGGGGTGACGTCGACGATGGGCCATCGACGACGAGGATGCGGGCAGGATTTTTCCGGTGAGGCAGTGGGGGTTCTTTGCCGAGAATGGGTGTTTTGGGTTGAAGGCTGTGGGTTGGTGAGGATGAGGATGGAGATGATGATAAGAGGTCGAGGGAGTGGTGCTGAAGATGAGGTCTCCGGCGGTGGGGTGCCGGTGATGGGTAGTGGGCTGCTGGTGAGGTTCTCGGGTTGTGCAGGGATCTCGAGGGTTTAGGTCATCGGGGTTGGAGAGAGGAAGTGGAGGTGGTGGTTGCGGTGATGGAATGAGAGTGAGGTCGTCGGCGACGAAGGTGAAGGTGGCTAAGGTTTAGGTTCTCAGGAGATAGGTTCGTCGGGGAGCGTGGGGTGTCATGGTCGGGGTTTGTAGGGATAGTGGTCGGAGAACATGAGAGGAGAGGAGAAGGAGGAGGTCGAGGTGATGACGTCGGGGTGATGGGGATGAAGGTGAGGAGGTCGACGGTGTGAGGCAAGCACAGGCATGGGTTTCTCGGGTTGGGTGTTCGGGGTCTGGAGTTGCAGGGATGCCGCATCGAAGATGGAGGAGAGGGTAGTTATGAGGAGGTTCTAATGAGGAGACGAGGGCGAGGTTGGGGGCAAAGTGATAGAGCGGCTAGGGTTGCGGCGGTGGATTACATCACGAGGAAGAGAAAGAAGAGGAAGGATAGATAGGGGGATGTTGGTTTATTAGGTTTGATATATATTAGTATTTAAATATATAAGAGAGGAGAGAGAAAGTGGGTATAGAGAGAGAGAGAGAGAGAAAGAGTGCTGAGAGTGAGAGAGAGAAATCAGCACGAGAGAGAGAGAGAGATCAGTGAAGTTTGGATTTACTTAGTTTTTAAAAATATAATATATATAAAATTTTAACTGTTATAGGATATAATAATATATATTAATTGAAAGTATATTAATAGTTTATAAATATATAAAGAATATAATATTGGTCCGTTTTAAGATTTTGGCAAATACAAACCTACTCCAAAACACGCCCGGTTCAGGTCCAAAATTTCAGATTTAAAATACGAAAAATATATGCGACTTCCAAATTTTAAAATGAATACTCAGGTAACAAAAATGCATACCCCCAAGAACGAATGCACGTACGTGCGCGTAGCCTTCCAAACACGTCTGTTTCACTGAACGGGTCGAGAACAAGATGCGCGGATGCTACCATGGGGTTAGGGGTATCGTGCAGGCTATGAAATGCAATTTTAATTTATTTTACGCGATCTAAAATGTTATATGATAAAAGATGTCATGCCAGATAAAATGCCAGTATGCGATAAAGTTAAAATGTAGAAGTCTACATAACAAGTCAGGGTGATTCATAAATATGAATCAAACAAGTTTCAAGCGAGCGGATCGGGTCGAATGTAATGTAAAATGTAAAATTACCATTCGCACCCAAACAAGATAAATCAATAAAATACCACAAATAAGAAAATACGGGAACTGAAATTGGTATAAATGAACTAGGTTGTTACATTATACCCAACTACAGAAAGAATTTCTTCCTCGAAATTCCAAGAACAAGAAGGGATAGACAAACAAGAAATTACAAGAATAGATGTGGAACTTCTGCCGAATTTCATCTTCACGTTCCCAAGTTGACTCTCCATGTGAGCGGTTTCTCCAAGAAACAAGTACAAGAGGGATAGCCTTGTTCTTAAGAACCTTTTCTCTTTGATCCACAATTGATATCGGTCGCTCCTCAAAAGTCAAACATTCACGTACAGTCAGCTCCGAATGATCCAGCACGTGTGTTACCTCGAATCTAATTACGGAGTTGAGGTGCGTGAAATACATAATGAACATTCTCCAAAGATTGTGGTAACGCCAAACGATATGCCACTTCTCCAACACGCTCTAAAATCTCGAAAGGTCCGACGAATCGAGGACTAAGCTTGCCTCGACTCCCGAAATGAATAACTCTTCTAGTTGGTGATATCTTCAAAACACTAAATCACCAACCATGAACTCCAGAGGTCTTCTCGATGTAACTGCCTAACTCTTTTGTCGGTCTTGTGCTGCTCTCAAATGATTCCGGATGGTGTTAACCTTCTCAACTGTTTGCACGATCAATCCGGTCCCAACAATCTTCGTTCTCCAACATCGTCCCAACAAACAGGTGAACGACACTTGCGACCATATAATGCTTCGAATGGAGCCATCTGAATAGTCGCTTGGAGACTGTTATTGTAAGAAAACTCCACCAAATGTAGATGATCCTCCCATGAACCCTTGAAGTCTAACATGCAAGCTCTCAACATGTCTTCAAGAATTTGGATTGTTCTCTCCGACTGGCCATCTGTTTGAGGATAATAAGCTGTGCTAAACTTCAAACGAGTCCCCAAACTTTCCTATAAGCTCCTCCAAAAGTGTGATGAGAAACGGGTGTCACGGTCGGACACGATGCATATCGGTACTCTATGAAATCTTACAATCTCCTGCATGTACCGCTCTGCCAAAGTTTCTGTTGATTGACCAACTCGAAAAGGTATGAAATGAGCCGCCTTGGTTAATCGATCAACAATCACTCAAACTACATTGTTGCCCTTTGGACTCCGCGGTAACGTCGTCACGAAATCTATGGTTATATGTTCCCACTTCCATTGAGGAATCGAAAGTGGTTGCATGAAACCAGCAACTCGTTGATGTTCAGCCTTGACTTGCTGACACACCAAGCACTTTGCCACAAAGCAGGCAATCTCCCGTTTCATGCCTTCCCACCAGAAATGCTGTCGTATATCTTGGTACATCTTCATGCCTCCTGGATGTACGGAATGCCCGAAATTGTGTGCCTCCTTCATAACTTCTTTGCGAATATCTCCCTTTGGCACACACAAACGACTACCATATCGCAATGAACCATCTTCATGAATCAATAAATCCGTTCGAGGTCCAGCTTCAACCTGTTCTCGAAACTTCTGAAATCTTGGGTCCTGCAATTGCGCTGTTTTAATATTCTCGATCAACGATGACTGTACTTGCAGCTGCATCAATTGTCCCGAAGAATGCGGTAGTACAACCTCCAAATCGAATCTTCGCAAGTATTTACTAAGTTCCTCCTGTGCAGTCAACATCTGAACTGCTGGCAACCGACTAAGCACATCCGGCACAACATTAACTTCCCCGGATGGTACTTAAGATCAAGATCGTAGTCAGCCATCAGATCCAACCATCTGCGCTGCCTCATAATAAGCCCCTTCTGCGTGAACACATACTTTAGGCTTTTGTGATCGGTGAAAACCTCGACCCTTTCGCCCAATAAGTAGTGTCTCCAAATCTTCAAAGCGAAAATCACAGCTGCAATCTCCAAATCATGAGTTGGGTAATTCTTCCAATGGGTCTTCAACTGTCTCGATACGTAGGTTATAACCTTCCCATGCTGCATCAAAACACATCCCAATCCTTTTCCAGATGCGTCGCTGTGAATCACCAACCCTCCGGAACTGTCTGGCACTGTTAAAATAGGAGCGGTTATCAATCTCTG
The DNA here is from genome assembly GCA_030015575.1 of Agapanthus africanus. Taxonomy (NCBI): domain Eukaryota; kingdom Viridiplantae; phylum Streptophyta; class Magnoliopsida; order Asparagales; family Amaryllidaceae; genus Agapanthus; species Agapanthus africanus. The sequence continues at coordinate 402,279,107 of JASDDO010000008.1, forward strand.
CTTCAACACCTCAAAAGCTGACGCACATTTATCTGTCCATACGAACGGTACCTCCTTGCGCGTAAGCTTAGTCAAAGGCTCAGCCAAACGAGCAAAATTTTCCATGAACCTTCTATAATACCCGGCAAGTCTAAGAAAGCTTCTTATCTCCGCAACATTCTTCGGAATCGGCCAATCTCGAACTGCTGTAATCTTTTCGGGATCAACGGTGATTCCATCTCCGGATACAACATGCCCCAAAAACATCACTTCTTCAAGCCAAAACTCACACTTGCTCATCTTTGCATACAATCTTTCTTGCCTCAATGTCTGCAGTGCAATCTTCAAGTATTCTACATGCTCTTCCTTACTCCTTGAGTAGACCAGAATATCATCGATGAACACCACTATAAACTGATCCAAGAACGGTGAAAAGATTCAGTTCATCAAGTCCATAAATATTGCCGGTGCATTCATTACTCCGAAAGGCATCACTAAACACTCGTAATGTCCATATCGAGTTCGGAATGCAGTCTTGCAAATATCCTCTGACTTAACTCGGACCTGATGATATCCGGATCATAAATCCAGTTTCGAGAATACCCTCGCGCCACTAAGCTGCTCGAACAATTCGCCAATGCGAGGGATCGGGTATTTGTTCTTAATAGTTACCCGGTTTAATTCTCGATAATCGATGCACATCCTCCTTTTGCATCTTTCTTCTTGACTAGAAGAACTGGAGCTCCCCAGGGTGAGCTACTACTGCGAATCCAACCCTTCTCAAGTAATTCAGCAACCTGCTTCTTGACTTCTTCCAAATCTACTGGTGCTATTGGATAATACGCCTTTGAGATTGGCGCTGCACCAGGAACAAGATCAATCATGAACTCCACATCTCGTTTTACGGTAAACCCGAGATGTCCTCGAACACGTCCATAAACTCTCGAACTATAGCCGGCACTTCTTCCTTATCCACTTCCATCAACGAAAGAACATTATTTGTCGGCCTAACCCTAAACTCGACTGGCCCGACAAAACTGCTTCTTCCAGTAAAAACAAACTACGGATGTCCGGGAATCTGGAAATTCTCTTTCTTTGCTCTACAATCAATGTGAGCGTGGAAAGTGCCGAGAAAATCCATTCCCAAGACAACAACAAACAAAGGGGTGCACCAGAATTGAATAATTCTAATGCGGGAAAGACATGATCAAGTAGGATACCGAGATGACTTCATCCGAAGTCAAGAAACTGAAGAAGGTAAGCACGGTAAACATGGTTCAAGCTGGCGATAAAACAAGAACTGGTAAGCAATGAAACCGAGAGAAGAAAGGTAATATAACGACCATGAAACAAGGAAGTGAATCAAGACCAGGATTCCAAGTTACTTAAATAGAGTACCGCATTGTAACCATGCTGCAGTTCATGGGTACAATTACATAACTCCACTCAAGTCACTGAAATCCTAGTTTCAGAATCAAAGAACAGGGAGAAACAATAGGGAACCAAAAGGTTTCAAGTCCAGATGCAAAGTGGTTTGCATATCGTCAAGACAAAGGATAAGAGGAAGATATGATTCAAGAATCACGATAATAAGATGGCAGGACATGTTCCTAATCACGAGTATTCTGATTCATGTATTGGGTCCAATACCCAACTACAAAAAGAATCAAACTCGATTAACCTATATCCTATGGCTCTGATACCAAAGAAACCATGTCACGCCACGCTTCCCAGAGTACGCTAAAATAGGCACGCGACATAGCCAACCATGCTACCTGTGGATAGGAAAAATCCTTCCACGGTCACATTACGGCTGTAGAGATATCAAGAACAGGAAAGTAAACTAAACTATCTAGTACATATCCATAAACTAAAATAAATGAGTCAAGAAATAATATAATATGCGGAAGCAAATAATCTAATAAACTAAACACCTGGAAAGTAAAACTGGATACCAACAGGATCCTCACCGCTCGGTCTAACAGCGGCAGTACTCCTGATCAGTCTGCAACAAAGGTAGAGGATCTGGGCTATGCAAAACCCAGACGTCAGTGCGTCATAATATCAAGCAATAAAATAAATGATGGTAGCAAGACATACAATTATGTGTATGGACAGTAAAACAGGTATAGCAGTAATATAAATGAGGACAGTGAGGGTAATGTGTAGTGAGTAATCTAGACTGGTCTATTAGGTTAACTACTCTCAAGTCTTTGAAATCAATTTGATGAATCATCGATGTAACTCAATAGTATCCCGTGCGTGCCCGGGATCACGGTGAAGATTCTCGGGCTGAAACCGAGACAAGCCGCTAGGCACTAAAAGGAAAAGGGGTAACGATGAATGATGTCAACAGCATCATCCCAAGGCTGGCCTAGCCTCTAAAAGGTAGTGGATAACGATGGATGATGTCAGCAGCATCATCCCAAGGCTGGCCTAGCCTCTAAAACTGATCAGTAAAGGTATCGAACTGTCGAGTTACAAGTCAGGTTTCATCATTGATTTCCCCATACCCCCAAGTTATATATGTTCAAGTCAGGTATTTGAATTTGGATCTAATGCCAACACAGGATCAGCAGGTACATGTTTGTCTGGATAGACAACAGGAAATGTCCGTAGGGACAACACGTTAGGTTTGTTGGCATTAGTAACAGGATCAGGTAACAGAGAAAGCCATGGTACCTCAAGTCAAGTCAGGTAGTATATAGGTATCATGTCATGTTAAGAAGTGTACGGTACCATGTCGTGTCAAGTAGTAGGTGTATCAAGTCATGTCAAGGGTGCACAAAATGTCACATGGGAGCACGTAATCAAACTATTAAAATAAGCATGGGAACACAAAAACAAATATCGAGTACTAATGAAATGAACTAGCATGAATGGTATGCAAATAGATAGAAAGACAACGACATGGATGCACGTTATCGATTAGGGTTACATTTAATAGTTCTAAAACTAATTAGATTACACTTTATTAAACATGGGGTATTAAAACAGCAATATTGGGTTAATAATAAGATCTGTGAATGTTGCTATATGTATTCTATTCGATATGGATGTGGATGGATATCATATAACCTTTAAATGATAAACTAGTTAATGCACGACGTTCAATTAAACAATGGAATGGTTATATTCAATTTGATGCGATATACTAAACTATGATATGTGACAAGATAAGTTGCATATGCTAGATATGAAATGATAAGAACGAATGCATACGGTCATTGTAAAATAAGTACTTTGGATACACGGTTTGAAATTCAATTATTATATTTACTAAAGTAGATGTATAAAAATATAATGTAGTATGTAGAAAGATAAACTTGCCTCGATCGGATCACGATACGGGATGCGCACGCAGCGTCCAATGTCGGCAAATGTTGCAACATCCACACGCGCACACGGGACAGGTCCAGGCACAGCAAGAAGGTAACCACGCAAGTAGGGGACGTCCACAGGGTTGCTCAGATCGTCGGCAGCGGCACGGCTCCGGCGATCGCCGGGAAAACAAGAATCCAAGAAGTAAAGAGAAGAGAAGGAGAAGAAAGGAAGTGGTCTGGGGTCTTGAGTGGTGGTGTTCAGGATTCAGAGAGGAAGAAGAGGGGGTGACGTCGACGATGGGCCGTCGACGGCGAGGATGGAGGCGGGGTTTTTCCGGCGAGGCAATGGGGGTTCTTTGCCGAGAATGGGTGTTTAGGGTTGAAGGCTGTGGGTTGGTGAGGATGAGGATGGAGATGATGATAAGAGGTCGAGGGTGTGGTGCTGACGATGAGGACTCCGGCGATGGGTTGTGGGCTGCAGGTGAGGTTCTCAGGTTGTGCAGGGATCTCGAGGGTTTAGGTCGTCGGGGTTGGAGAGAGGAAGTGGAGGTGGTGGTTGCGGTGATGGAATGAGAGTGAGGTCATCGGCGACAAAGGTGAAGGTTGCTAATGTTTGGGTTCTCAGGAGATGGGTTTGTCGGGGAGCGTGGGGTGTCGTGGTCGGGGTTTGTAGGGATCGTGGTCGAAGAACATGAGAGGAGAGGAGAAGGAGGAGGTCGAGGTGATGACGTCGGGGTGATGGGGATGAAGGTGAGGAGGTCGGCGGTGTGAGGCGAGCACAGGCATGGGTGTCTCGGGTTGGGTGTTCGGGGTCTGGAGTTGCAGGGATGCCGCATCGAAGATGGAGGAGAGGATGGTTATGAGGAGGTTCTGATAAGGAGATGAGGGCGAGGTTGGGGGCAAGGTGATGGAGCGGCTAGGGTTGCGGCGGTGGGTTACATCACGAGGAAGAGAAAGAAGAGGAAGGAGAGATAGGGGGATGTTGGTTTATTAGGTTTGATATATATTAGTATATAAATATATAAGAGAGGAGAGAGAAAGTGGGTATAGAGAGAGAGAGAGAGACAGAGAAAGAGTGGTGAGAGCGAGAGAGAGAAATCAGCACGAGAGAGAGAGGATGAGATCAGTGAAGTTAGGATTTACTTAGTTTTTAAAAATATAATATATATAAAATTGTAACTGTTATAGGATATAATAATATATATTAGTTGAAAGTATAATAATAGTTTATAAATATATAAAGAATATAATATTGGTCCGTTTTAAGATTTTGGCAAATACAAACCTACTCCAAAATGCACCCGGTTCGGGTCTAAAATTTCAGATTTAAAATACGAAAAATATATGCGACTTCTAAATTTTAAAATGAATACTCAGGTAACAAAAATGCATACCCCCAAGAACGGATGCACATACATGCGCGTAGCCATCCAAATGTTGGAGATAGTGCCCTAAGAGTCAATTATTGGATCACAGGCACGTGATTGTAATGATTGAGGGAGGACCTGTCCCAGTAGGACAGTCTTACTCAAGATGATAGTATGCTATCTGGTTTATCTTTATCACCGTGTACTGCTTTAGGTGACCTTACAGGTCGCTATTACACGTTGATAAAGCACATAGGATTCTTGCTTGACTGCCAGCAGTATGAGGGCGATCATATACGTGGGAGCTGGTAGTCTATAAGCACATCCTTAAAAGGTCCCTAGTCATAGGAGTTTCGAGACAGGGCATCGATACTCCAGAGTAGACTAGTGTATACAGTCGAGATCCCGACGAGGGGCGGTGGCCGGTCTCACAAGCCGCTGGTGTCAGTTAGTTCACCTAAGATGTATACAGGTGCTCATTAGGTTATGAGTACACCGGACAGGACTCACCGGGAACATGCTAGTTGGTCTTATACCAGACGTCAGATAGCAGTTCCCTGGTGACATGTGTACAGGTTAGTTCATCGACCTGAGGATCGTCATTTGTCTCGTGTGAGTTCCCACTGTACTTTGATTACTACCCTACGACGCTCAAAGGAGACGTGCAAACAGGTTTTAGTTGGGTACAGTCCTGAGCCACATGGAGGTAGTGAGCGGATCTTCAAGGGTTCGTCTCTCCCGGTATTGGGGGTGAGGTCGCACTGTGTCTAGGAGAGCCATTACACAAAGCTCTCGGCCGAGGCAGGATATTTACTGGTAGGTATTCCAGTAGTATCTCAGGGTGTTCTGGGCTACACTCCGACACAACTTGTACCGCTTTTGGGGTCTGACTTTTACCAACCCCCTAGGCCCGCCATGCGATGCTCATAGACGAACGGACCGGACTGTATGGATATTGTCACTGACAGGCTCAGTAGGATGTCGGGATGAGTTCACTCATCGACGTTCCTTTTGGTCAATAGCTGGTAGCCCGTCACGTATGGCTAATACCTCTGACGTGCTAGTGGTTAAATCCACAGCCATAGTATTGACGAGTCTTTAGATTCCCCCACAGACAGTTGCTCAAGTTTCGGGCGAAACGCTGTAGAGGCCGTATGGAGATATGGCAGGGTTCGATCAGATACGTACGGTATTGCACGGATCATGATCGGACGGATAATACTAGCGGGCTTTGGTTTAAGCCGGATCCTAATATAGTACAGTGTAGATTTTGTCTCATTGCATTTGTATTTCGGTCGGAATACAAATGCGAGTATGTATATACAGTAGCGGGGTTTTTCTGTAATTTATTACGGGATCAGTTTTATGAAGTTGCTAGTTTGCTTTCCGGTTCGGCCAATTTTCTTTGTATCTTTCATTGGCTGAAGATTGGTGGAGGAGGGCTTATTTGCATTTGTGCAAATAAGTATTTTGGAGGGTTGTCTTTGCATATTGATGCTTCATGATAGCTCTTGTTTGACCTTGACCCATTGACTTCATAAGTTCATGATTGCATGACTTTTTCTAGTTATGATTGGTTGATTTGGAGTGAGGGTTTTATTGTGATCATTGCTTTTCATCATCACCCTTTTTCTCTCTCTTGCTTGTTTTTTCTTTGGCTCACTCATTCATTCTTTTTGGGCTAACTCCCTATTCTCATTCTTGGAGAGTAAAGGCCGGCCACTAAAGGGGAGGGGGCTGAAATTTTTGGGGGGGATTTTTGGTTCTCTTCATGTTTGTAAAATCCCCAAGTTCATCCACAACAATTCCACACTTCATTACCTCCACTAAAAGGGAAACTTCCAATACCCCAAATGAGATATAGAGTTCTACACTCATTCTACAGCAAATCTTAGGCACGTCGACTCGCCAACTTCATGCCCGAGTTGCCTCGGTCAAGAGGTGGAAGCCCGTAAAAGAAGCCGGCGACGTGGGGCCCTTCCGGCGAGGAGGTGGAGACCGGACATTCCGCGGGAGATCGGGACAACGACGAGAAGACTGGAGGACAGGGATCGCTCGGTATATCTCTCTACCCGTTCTTTGGTTAGATAGGATTAGATTAATGGCCCGATCCGGGACTTTTGTGCGCGGCGGTGCCGGTTATAAAGTTTAAAGTAAATTATCGCTTCCGCATTTTGGCCTTGGAAAGACGGCTGGGGCGCCGCCGTGCACTTACACTGGTAACAGAGCTACGCCATTAACCTAGTCTAGCTTGCTCTAGTATGTTTAAAGCTTCGATCGAACAAATGTTCCAAAACCGCGTTTTTCTCATGCATCAGTTCTCTGTCAAATTTTATTGGGCTCGAAAAAAATTTCAGTGTGTTGCAGAAGTAGAAGCAGGAAATTATAAGAATTCTGGAGAAATTCGATGCATTGATTCCTTAAGGGGACCGCGGAACCGCGGCCAAACCCCAGTTGGGGCCGCGGTTCCACGGCAGTAAAGTGTGATCGATGCATCAAATCTTTTCAGTGGGTTTCTGGGTTGAAAATAGGGGTTTTGGAATATTATTTTTGGGCCCAGAATTTCTTTAAGTGCTACAGTAATGCTTGGGGCCCACTTGGTAAAATTTGATCGATCGAAAATTTTAAACACATTAGTTCACAGTATTTACATTATATCTGCGACCGTGAATGTCACTCGATCGGTAAATCCTGTCTAACTGCTATAGCCCGGTTAGACGGATTTGCGAACGTGACATTCACGTTAATGTTCTGTGTTGTGCTGTGATGTTGCAGATTGGTCGTGGGGGATAGCCTGGATGCAATGCTAGTACAGTTTTTGTTGTATTATGTACATTTGATATTGTGGGGCGAGCGTCCGACATGTGGATTGTCGTCACTGCCTGTCTGTATATTATTCTTTTGGGGCACGACCGGGTCGAGGTCGATGTACCCGTTGTATGTATATTTTACTTTCTGTACTAAGATTAGCCCAAGTTGGGGTGCACGGATAGCCGGATTCTAGAGGGCAACGGGCCCGCATCTCATGGCGTTGAGACGGAGGGGGCTTTACTCTATAATTGGCGGGCTATTCGCCGCACTCGTAAGGGGTACAGGTTGACCTAGGAGAGGTTTCCAAGTTACCGGATTCCGTGAAGTGCTGGGTGGTCCATTCACGTTGCTGAAAGGGGCTGCCTCGCTTCAGGTTTTGGCGGGTAACTTGCCACGCCCGTAGGGATCTAGGATTTCATTGCACAGGCAATCCACACGACCAGGGGAACGTCAGGTTTCAGTAGCGGCTCTATGAAACCCGAGGATCCCAGATATCTGTATTGTTCTGTGATGCTTATTACATTTCTGTGATGTTGCATTTTATCATGCCTTGAGCGAAAATTATATATTGATATATATACTAGTAGATGTTGTATATGTTTTGCATCCGCGCTAGTCCAGTCCCCGCTCTGTCGTTAGTTAAGTAACCTAATGGGTGATGATGGGACCCAGTGGCGAATGCGGATGGCATATACATACGTCATTATTTTCGTTCTTTATTGGTGTGATCAATTGATGGGACTGCATTGATTCGGATCAATGCAAGTTAAACAAACCTAACCTGATGTTGTTGGAACACTTTTCAAAAAGCTGTTATTGCAAGGACGTTCACTTTTGTTTTGCACAGTGGTATTCTGTTGGAATATCCTGCTCCTCAGTCGACGAGGCAAGGGCCGAGATCCCTTCACCGGGAGTGACCCCTTGGACAGAAGGTTGCATCAGGGCAATAACTTCACTATAGTCATTTACTTTTGCTTTGCATCGTGGTATTCAGTTGGAATATCCTGCACCTCATTCTACGGGGAAAGAGCCGAGATCCCTTCACCGGGAGTGACCTCTTTAGCAAAGGTTTTCGTCACTATATTTTCATAAAAGCTATCCAGTTCCTTCAACGATATCAAGTTCATTACGTTAAAGGTTGTTCGCCAGAAACCATTCGTAGCCCTCCGTCGTTTCAGAAGGGTAGCAAGTAGTATTCATGCTATGTTTGTTGGCCTTCGTCAAGACATAGTGTATGGTAGCTGCTTGTTGCCTTTCTGCAGCATAGATAGATGCGTTGGTTTGGGACAGTCGTATAGCCTTGTTGGCCTTCATCAAGGGCTTGTGTGGGTGGATTCAAATCAACCTGGAGAATGACGGGTAGAACTTGACATGTGACTTATGATTTGTTGGCCTTCGTCAAGGTCATAAGAGCATGGGGCAAAAATCACATCGGGAGTTTCTAAAGAAACTGAAACTTGCCAGATATGCGCATACCTTCTGGAGTGTGATAACGTCAGCGAAGTCCATCACGTTATCATGCGATGATAGTTGGATCCCGATTCCCACTGATGAGTTGGTTTACTCCTCGGGTGATCCCGACTAATTCTTCTTTCAGGTTTGGAGGAGAATTTGATGGTACAGTGGGAGGTTTCCAGATTAGATAAATTGGTAACCATTCTGATCTAGGTTAGAGTGCACGCTGAGTGTTTCTTTTCTCTCTCTCTTTGGCAGCGACCATGACCCGACCCTACTATGACTCAGTGACCAAAATTAACCAAACCTTCTTAAACACTGGCTTTTGGATTGTCAGAGTTGCAAACCTCATTGCCACTCCTACTTTTACCCTTTTCTCCAGGACACCCCATATTACTACGAACGTACACTTCCATTGGACAAAATCATCGTATGGTTATATACGAACTCGAAGGAATTTATTCGAGGATGGTTTCCGGTTCTGGAGGAAACGGATAGGACTATTCAGTTGTCTTTTCCTTTTACCTTCTCTCAGGTTGCGAGTACTCCTTGGTTTAGGAGATAGTATACCTATTACGCAAATTGGATATTCTTCTTCCAAACCTTAGGCTAGTGCCGAATGATAGGGAATGAAGAAAACCAATTAGCATAACGATGGTGTGCAGAAGGTATTAAGTAAAGACATATCAAGGGATTAGTAAGAGGGCAAAGTAAATTGCGACTGATATTCACGACCAAACCAAGTATTTCTTCGCCAATCCTAAAATCACCTTTGTATTTCTCCAGAACACTCCGTATCACTACGAAGATCCACAGTTTATTGGATACTCCATCATATGGTTATATACGAACTCGAAAGGAACTTGTTCCGGTTCGGGGATGGATTCTGGTTCAGGAGAAATATGAATAAGGTTTATTCGGTTGTCTTTTATCTTCACCTTCTCTCGCATTGCGAGTGCTCCTAGGATTAGGACAGTACACCCATTATGCTTATTGGATAGTCTTCTTCCAAACCATAGGTTGGTGCCGAACGGTAGGAAAGGAAGAAAACCATTTGGCCTAAAGGGGTGTGCAAAAGGTAATGACTAAAGACATATAAAGGGATTTGGAGAGGTGGCAAAGAAATATACGGTTACAGTTGTGAATTTGGATAATGGAAGAGGCATTACTAGGAATACCGGGATACCCCATTGAAACATTTCAATGTTTCAGTTTCACTGTGTACTGTTAAAAGAAAACTGATTTCCCAATTAGTCCTTACTCCAGGGTATGTATTTACCAGGTATGATTCTCACATCTGTATGGTTTTACAGATGATGAGTGGGAGTAAGTTATTGGGAATTGGGTGATCATCCTCATTATATCGGGATTCGTTGTAATTGGTGATATTTGAGGAAGTCACCTTGGTTGTTTGCCGGACGGCAAATATTTGGTTTTGAATATCCGCTGTTATGCACCAATTTCAAATTGATATATCTATACGTCTATTTTTATAGAGTGAGATAAACCTTTTTGAAATTATGTCTATGACATTTACCTATATCAGTTGATGGTTAGGTAAGGAGCATTAAACAGCGGTGTAATTCTTCTTAACCATAAGTACAGTTTTCAACCTACGACAAACAGGGAATGAGTTATTAGACTCAAGGGACTTATACAGAGTATTGTATGTTGTCCAGTGTCCATTAGGACAGAGGGGTTGGTCCCCGTACTATATTCGGTTTACTTATGACTTCTCTAGTTTTTAGACAGGTGTTTCGTAGAAACACAAGGTTTGAATTTTGAGAAGTTATAGGTATATGAATAAAGTAGAGAACCAGGTATTGCGAGTATCGGGATTCTTCAAGGTGATCGAAGATGTAGATACTTGTGTAGGGTATTCAGTTGATAGTAATGATTAAGAGAACTTGCTTCTCTTTCAGGTTACTCATAATTGGAAGCATTCCTAAGTTGAGTAACGATGATCGGCCTCCTTCCATTTAGTTGACATGCACTGGAGACAGCTGCATAATATGAATCCGGTTCAATTAAATCAGTGCCTCTGGTCCTATATTCGATATAGAACAGTTCGTATCTTAACGATGTTAAGGTACGGGGAGTTGTCCGGCTTATGCTTAAAACCAGACTCTGGATAACTCAAGGCACGTTTCTGTAATGGTTGTTTGTGGGTTGACCCAGGCTATGACGAGGGTTGACTTTCTACCATCTGGAAGATCAATAGTGATATTGTTCTTGACTCGCCACAGTTTTAAAAGAAATGGATTTTTTCAGAAAACAGTAGTGGGGGTATGGTAGAACTGGAAGTAATTCCAGAACCGCAAACGATTACTGAAAATTTGATAAGAACCTAAAGATTCAATCTGATTTGACATTCCATTGGCCACTCCTCAGATATAGTGGGTAACCTCAGGCACCCGAGGGGTACTCCGGTAGCCTCAAGGACGGTGGCAGGGAGGTTCTTGTTTATCCAGACTTTCCATTGCTGCTGTTCCAGACTGTGAGACCCGGCAGGAGGATGAATATAGCATCATTCTAAACAGGCTTTAGAAGGGCACGTCTATATAACTCTACCAGAGGGTTGTCGTAGTCAGTGGGAGTAGCGAAAGCATAGTAGACAAGTGGCTTATGTCTATTTATAGACTAAAGCAGATATAGCGGAGATAGATCATCTATTTCTGATGTGACAGTCATAGGTTTGACTTCATCAGAATAGGGGATGGATCTGGTAAGAAGGTAGTAGGGTGTGTTGTCATGGTATTTGGATGATATACACAGAGTAGGAAAAGAAACTCCTATACTACGATCGGTTATACTTTGGTCGTCACACAGTGGTTTCTCCACAAAGGAAATGAATTTCATATCAAACATTCTGGTTACTGGATCTATGGTTTTAGATCTAAATTTGGGTAGTTTCCCAATCTGGGTACTTAGACAGTATTCTAAGAGTTTTTTTTTTAGAATGGACGACTCTTGGCACGGTAGTATACCTGCAGGTGATGGAGTCACCCTCTCTAAAGGTGTCTTACTGACTAAAGGGGAGAGGGATGTGCATGATTGGCAGATCACTTGCTTAGGCAATTGAATCAATCATGAGATGTCAAGTACCACACCAGAGGTTGTTTTTGCACGAGATGCAATAAGTTGATATTGATCTAATCCTGGAGAACAGTTGGAAGCAGTTTTAGAACATAAGTGGGTGTTCTAGGGATATGATAACAACAGTCTCTTTTAGGAGACAGTTATCATTCCACGCTTCCAAGGTGACCTGGATGACAGAGAGGTTGTCAGAGTTATAGTTTTCCTTCTGACAAGGGGCAGTATTTTGGACAGGTGGTCCAAGGGGATACTGAGGGAGGCATGGCGCAGGATACTGATTAAGTTCAGTTGACGATACAGTCTAAGAAGTTTGGATTTGGAGTTCATTTATGAGCTAGGTCCCATCAGATATCCAGACATACTCTAAGATAGGTATTGCTCATTTCGGGAGATAGGTTTCTCCGCGAATTTGAGATAAAGAGAGACATAGAAAGAAACATTAGAGCGGATCCACTCACTGAGGCTATTCCTCGAACGCATTAGTTTCGCAAACGAGCTTTGTGAGACTGACTAGTAGAGGAGTTGGGTGTTTGGTATCACACGGGCTGTGAATATGCGACATCGCAATAATTAGCCTTGAGTGCAAGTGGGAGATTGTTGGAGATAGTGCCCTCAGAGTCAATTATTGGATCACAGGCACGTGATTGCAATGATTGAGGGGGGACCTGTCCCAGTAGGGCAGTCTTACTCAAGATGATAGTATGCTATCTGGTTTATCTTTATCATCGTGTACTGTTTTAGGTGACCTTACAGGTCGCTATTACACGTTGATAGAACTCTTAGGATTCTTGCTTGACTGCCAGCAGTATGAGGGCGATCATATACGTGGGAGCTGGCAGTCTATAAGCACATCTTTAAAAGGTCCCTAATCGTAGGAGTTTCGAGACAGGGCATCGATACTCCAGAGTAGACTAGTGTATACAGTCGAGACCCCGACGAGGGGCGGTGGCCGGTCTCACAAGCCACTGGTGTCAGTTAGTTCACCTAAGATGTATACAGGTGCTCATTGGGTTATGAGTACACCGGACAGGACTCGCCGGGAACATGCTAGTTGGTCTTATACCAGACGTCAGATAGCAGTTCCCTGGTGACATGTGTACAGGTTAGTTCATCGACCTGAGGATTGTCATTTGTCTCGTGTGAGTTCCCACTATACTTTGATTACTACCCTACCACGCTCAAAGGAGACGTGCAAACAGGTTTTAGTTGGGTACAGTCCCGAGCCACATGGAGGCAGTGAGCGGATCTTCAGGGGTTCGTCTCTCCCGGTATTGGGGATGAGGTCGCGCTGTGTCTAGGAGAGCCATTACACAAAGCCCTCGGCCGAGGCAGGAGATTTACTGGTAGGTATTCCAGTAGTATCTCAGGGTGTTCTGGGCTACACTCCGACACGACTTGTACCGCTTTTGGGGTCTGACTTTTACCAACCCCCTAGGCCCGCCATGCGATGCTCATAGACGAACGGACCGGACTGTACGGATATTGTCACTGACAGGCTCAGTAGGGTGTCAGGATGAGTTCGCTCATCGACGTCCCTTTTGGTCAATAGCTGGTAGCCCGTCACGTATGGCTAATACCTCTGACGTGCTAGTGGTTAAATCCACAACCATAGTATTGACGAGTCTTTAGAGTCCCCCACAGACAGTTGCTCAAGTTTCGGGCGAAATGCTGTAGAGGCCGTATGGAGATGAGGCAGGGTTCGATCAGATACGTGCGGTATTGCATGGATAATGATCGGACGGATAATACTAGCGGGCTTTGGTTTAAGCCGGATCCTAGTATAGTACAGTGTAGATTTTGTCCCATTGCATTTGTAATTCGGTCAGAATACAAATGCGGGTATGTATATACAGTAGCGGGGTTTTCCTGTAATTTATTACGGGATCAGTTTTATGAAATTGCCAGTTTGCTTTCCGGTTCGGCCAATTTTCTTTGTATCTTTCATTGGCTGAAGATTGGTGGAGGAGGGCTTATTTGCATTTGTGCAAATAAGCATTTTGGAGGGTTGTCTTTGCATATTGATGCTTCATGATAGCTCTTATTTGACCTTGACCCATTGACTTCATAAGTTCATGATTGCATGACTTTTTGTAGTTATGATTGGTTGATTTGGCGTGAGGGTTTTATTGTGATCATTGCTTTTCATCATCACCTTTTTTCTCTCTCTTGCTTGTTTTTTCTTTGGCTCACTCATTCATTCTTTTTGGGCTAACTCCCCATTCTCATTCTTGGAGAGTAGAGGCCGGCCACTAAGGGGGAGGGGGCTGAAATTTTGGGGGGGAGGGATTTTTGGTTCTCTTCATGTTTGTAAAATCCCCAAGTTCATCCACAAAAATTCCACACTTCATTACCTCCACTAAAAGGGCAACTTCCATTACCCCAAATGAGACAGAGAGTTCTACACTCATTCTATAACAAATCTTGGGCACGTCGACTCGCTAATTTCGTGCCCGAGTTGCCTCGGTCAAGAGGTGGGAGCCCGTAAAAGAAACCGGCGACGTGGTGCCCTTCCGGCGAGGAGGTGGAGACCGGACATTCCGCGGGAGATCGGGACGACGACGAGAAGACCGGAGGACATGGATCGCTCGGTATATCTCTCTACCCGTACTTTGGTTAGCTAGGATTAGATTAATGGCCCGATCCGGGACTTTTGTGCGTGGCGGTGCCGGTTATAAAGTTTAAAGTAAATTATCGCTTCCGCATTTTGGCCTCGGAAAGACGGCGGGGGCGCCGCCGTGCACTTACACCAAACACGTCCGTTTCACTGAACGGGACGAGAACAAGATGCGCGGATGCTACTACGGGGTTAGGGGTATCATGCAGGCTATGAAATGCAATTTTAATTTATTTTACGCGATCTAAAATGTTATATGGTAAAAGATGCCATGCCACATAAAATGCCAGTATGCGATAAAGTTAAAATACACAAGTCTACATAACAAGTCAGGGTGATTCATAAATATGAATCAAACAAGTTTCAAGCAAGCGGGTCGGGTCGAATGCAATGTAAAATGTAATATTACCATTCGCACCCAAACAAAATAAATCAATAAAATACCACAAATAAGAAAATACGGGAACTAAAATTGGTATAATTGAACTAGGTTGTTACACATATCTCCCCACAAGTTGAGAATTTAATTCTCATCGGGGATCAACTGTTATGCAGATTCAAAACTTAAGGGAAAGAACTAAGTTCAAAGAGTTTAATTCTTACAAAAGTATATAGGAATTTAATTCTTCTGATAAAACTAAGGTTAACCCTGTAAAAAGAATTTAATTCTTATAAAAAAGAGACTTGAAATTCTCTAAACTCAGGTCCCATCATCGTTAATATGAGATCAAAATCTCCATGCACATAGAAAGAAAGACCGGTGATTCATTAGTGTTCAACACAATAACAAAACCTTACGTGTTTCCCCACGTGAGCACCTCTGATGAACCAAAAAAAGAATGGCTGAGACCGAGTCACGTGTTTCTCATGCGAGCATTTAAAAAGAACAAGAAGTGCCTCCTAGGGCAGTCACGTGTTTTCCACGCGACCCCCAATCAAGTGCTTAGCACTTATATGATAAAAGGAACAGACCCAATAATAGCGCTCACATTTTGAAAGCGCCTCACGTGTTCGCACGTGAGCACCACAGGGTCCAAGTGCTTAGCACTTATAAAAGAAAGAGAAATAAAATCCAAATAACAGTTCTTATTTCGGACGCCTCACTTGCCCACACGTGAGCCGAATGCTTAGCACTTATAAAAGAAGAGGGAAGTAAAACCCAAAAAGGCGGTGCCCAACTTTGGGGTGCCTCACATGCTCACACGTGAGTGCCATAAGAATTAAGTGTTTAAAACTTATATATAAATTGGGAGTTGAACCCAATGGATAGTACCAACTTTGAGGTACCTCACGTGCCACACGTGAGCGCCCCCGGAATCCAGTGTTTAACATTGCTTTAGAACCTCATGTGGGAACACGTGAGTGTTGAACATACACTAACGTTTAACGCTATAGGAAATCAACTCCAGCCTCAAGTTGGCTAAGTTTCTTGAGATTAAAACATCTTCGATCTCCAAATATATCGAGCCTCTATGCCCATGACTTTCCAAAACTAATGAAGAAATCTTAATCTCAAAATATGATTAATAATTTCTGGGCTCGACCATCAATTCCTTTTCTCTAAAACATGGAATTGGTTCAAGGGTACATCTCTCTACACCTCTGATACATGGCATTGTAATTCCTCAACGTCTTCAAAGAGGTGGCGGGTCCTGACAACCAACTGATTTTGGGTGCACTTCCTAAAATAGCGACAACAGACCGTAACGTCCTTAAACTAAAATCTTACATCAAAAATGGTGATTTGCGGACCGAAACGTCCTTAAATTAGCAATGGACCGTAACGTCCTTAAACTAAAACAATATAGCCCAAATGCTTTTTTGTTGGATCTGAATGATCCTAAAACCTTGTTAAGTAGATCTTAGTCTAAAATTGGACTAACGTATCCTTAACAACCATTTAAGTTAATCTTAATCTCAAACGAGATTAACGATCCTTAAATTAAACCAATTCCAAATCTAAGAATATACAGATTTGGACTAATCCACGCCCTACGGGCGGCAACCTAAATTAGTCTCCGTATACAATCCACGGGCAACCAAAAATAAAACAAACACACACAACACGAAGTAAACTTCTAGAGTAGGAGAAAGTGGTTATCGCGATGCGATAATGTAATTAACTTTTGGGGATTGAACCTGCAGGGAAAAGCGTCCCCACAATCAAAAACCCCTTGCAAACGAGGGGGAATCTAACGAAGTCTGCTACAACGGCCGCATCCGCCCAAACCTCCCATACGCGGTGCCATAAATAAACTTGGAATCTTCAGAGAGGTGGACGGATATATCCAAATAGTATATGCCTCTAAATTTAGGCAAGACGATCCATCCCGGATCCGTCCACGTTTTCAGCGGTAAACAGATTCTGGCACGCCCGGTGGGACCTTTTTACTCTTTCCACTCCACACTTCGTGTGTCGTGTTCATAAAAAAATCGCGATTTGCTATGGTTGCCCCTCGATTCGAGATACTACAATTCGGTGTCTTGCTCTTATGCAGAGAAGAAGAAGATCGATGGCTTCCAAGTGTACCTGCAACAGCAACTTTCGCTCTACCCCAATGGAGGAGTGACTTATGGGCCCCAAGCGGCCTCCATCTTTGCAATGCCAGTGGAGCAGGTGACTCAAGCCACTACTGGATTGTTCTTTAGGACCATGATCCCGCAAGCAAGGTTCAGTGCCCCAGTGCCACTATAAGAAGCTCCCGAAAAGACGGTCTTCGATCGACTTGCAATCTCTATGACCCCTCTCAACGGATCGTCCAATTCTAACGCCTCAGTCTTCAACAGGCTGTGCCACAGTTCAAGTGGGCCCATAAAGAGGCTCGCGATACCTGAGGGGGTTATCCCGAAACGGATAGCCGTTCCAGCTCCGGGGAGAGAAGTCGTCAACAGGGCTTCTCCTGCTAAAGAATCGTTCTTCGCAAGATTGGCCTTTCCAACTCCTGCTTCCGGCGAAGTCATTAAGACCGGTTCCCCTACCAAAAGGTCGGCCTTCGAAAGATTGACCGTCCCCTCTCAATGGACGTCAGTCTTCAACAGGCTGGCACCAACAGTAGCCCTTCATCAGAGTAGGGGGCATGACGAAGCCACTCCCACAACTGAGGCAATCCCATCTGCAAGGCATACTCGACATCGCCATTGGCGCCGAGTGAGAAGAGCTGGGAGCAACTCCCCCTCTGGACTTACCACACCAGCTCTAATGGTGGAAATTGGCGCTGCTGTTCCAACTGGGAACAACTTCGATCCGCTCAGGAGGGTGCGAAAGAACTCTCCAACCGCTGTATTGAATAAGTCTCCTCCGCCTGCTGAAAACATGACACAAGTGAAGCCGGAGTAGCCCCCTCAGCGGCTGTCCTCCAAAATCCACAAGGTATGGCAGAAATTCCAAGACTCTGTAATTGACAAAAATTACTCTCGCCAACTAGAGAAAAAGAAAACTCGGCATGAGGAGGACCATCCCTACGTCATACAACAGAAGGCCTCGTCTATATGGGTGCCTGTTGCAACATCCCCTCCAACTTCGGCCTCCCACGAAAAGAGAAGGCCAGAGAATCTACCACTGCCGGCAGCAAATCCCAAAGGTGATGTATCCAAACGCCCCAAGTCTGGGGGCATGATCGTGCACACGGTGTAAACAACTTCCGGAAAAGAGGAGAGCCGTGCTTCTGTGAGTCATCGGCCGCAAACTCGGTCGTTGATGAAAGCTCAGGAGCAACAACAAAAGCTCCAAGAGATACTGACGAAAATGGCTGCACTCACCGGGCAAAAAGAGAGTCCGGAATCATCAAGTGAATAGTACCAAGAGCAGGAGACCGCCAGGAGTAGGAGACCGATACGGAGTTCTTGCGAAGGGTGCTGGAGAGAAAAGATAAGGAGGCCGCGGAACAAGCAACTAATATAAAGCAGATGGCGCTTATGTTCCAAGACATGGTTGGGATGATGATCCTGTTAGTTATATGTATACCTTAGAGGCCATTACTATACATGAGATGTATATTGTAGTGGATGCTTGTACAAATATAGGTAGGACTTTCTTGCTCGACCTTATAATATGTTATTTGGTTACTCTTTACCTTAACGTGTACACTGATTGTCTCTCTGTTACATGTTGGTAAAGCCCTTAGGATGTGTACTTGACTACCAGGACTATGATGCAGATCATACTAGTGAGGCCATGGTAGTCCATAAGTACATCCTTTAAGGTCCCTAGTTGTGGGTGTATCGAGACGGGGCATCGATATACCAGAGTAGACTAGCGTATGCCTTCTCGACCCATATAGATAGGCGATGGATGATCCCATATCCATTGGCGTTTGACATCAGAGATGATATACGGGTGATCAGTGGAGACTGGGTACACTGGACGGACTCGCCAAGAACTCCCAGATGGTATTATACCTCACGTCAGATAGCAGTTCTCTGGTGACACTGGTACAGGTTCGTCTGTAGACCCGAGATCGTCATAGAGTCTTGTGTGATTCTCAGTATGCTTTGATTTCCACCTTACCACGTCCAAGAGGGCATGCAAAACGGTGGTTTTTGGGTACAATCCCGAGTCACATGGAGGCAATGAGCGATAGGAGGGGTTTCGTCTTTCCCGGTATTGGGGGTTGATGTTGCGCTGTGCTCGATTGGTCATAACAGGGAAGTCCCTGGCCAGGGCTGGTTTTGAGATTTATTGGTAAGTGTTACCGGTAGTTTCTCGACCCGTTATGAGCCTCATATCGGCATGACTTATCGGTTATTAGGGTCTGACATTTACCACCCCTAGACTTGATATGCGACATATCAGACGAGGAGACTGAACTGTACGGTAGTGTCACTGTCAGGTTTTTGCAGGAGTTGGAGCGGGCTTGCTTGCTGATCTTCTGATCACTCAATACCCGGGTAGTCATTACGTCCAGCTAGTAACGCTGACGGCTTGTGGGTGCTTGATGTGATCATCACCTACTACCGGCGTATTGACGAATCTTTAGAGTCGTAAATAAAGGTTTTACTGGCTCAGGTAAAACGAAATAGGAGCACATATGTGATATGTGCGGGACCGAGAATAATGCGTGTATGTGGTACCGTATTCTATTCTCACGACTTTTGTATCGGTTGGTTATATGTGATATAGCCGGGTTATCGAATCAAGTGTTGATTCGATAAGTTGGTACATTTTATATCAGTCGGTTATATGTGATATAGCCGGATTATTAAATCAAGTGTTGATTTGATAATTTAGTGTATAATTGTATATTTGATATACTAATTTACATTAACTAATATTAGCTCACTTAAGCATTTATTATTCTCACATGTGCACACTTAATATATATGTGATATATATTAATTGTGTTTTATTTATTGTATCATGGTTGTTGATACACACTACATGGGTGTATGAGACTTACACCATACTAATTATAATGTAAGGTTTTAATATTTAAAGTAATTCCAAATTAGTGGATAATTAGCCACATGCGTGAAGCTTTGAGAAGCTTGTGGATGCTTTGACTAAGTCCACTAGTTTTGTTTTACTTGAGAAATTTATTAACCTAACCATTGCAATTAAGCTATGGTTATGTCTCTACATGAGTTAGTATATGATACAAACTCACCCATGGTTATTTCTCTCA
The DNA here is from genome assembly GCA_030015575.1 of Agapanthus africanus. Taxonomy (NCBI): domain Eukaryota; kingdom Viridiplantae; phylum Streptophyta; class Magnoliopsida; order Asparagales; family Amaryllidaceae; genus Agapanthus; species Agapanthus africanus. The sequence goes on from JASDDO010000008.1 coordinate 402,299,373, forward strand.
CCTCACAAGTTCATTCTCATTTTCTCTTGAGCTCATCTTCTTCTTCCATGAGAAAAGCTTGCTAGTTTTCAAAAGAGAGAAAATATAGTGAGAAAAATAAAAGTAAAGTGAGCCCACTTCCTATTTCATCATCCTCTACTAGATTAGCACTTTAGTATAGAGTGTTAGCTTTACTAATCATTCAATAGTGAAGTAGTAGCTTGAGTTGGTATCCCCTCGACGTAGATCATCTTCGGCCTCGAAGACTTCAAGCAGGATCGCTCTTTTCACCTCGTGAAGCCATGCAAGAGTCCGGGAGTTTGACGATCGCAGCGAAGGGACTACAACAAGGAGCTATTGAAGTGAAGGACCGATCTACAAAGATTGTATTTCTATTTCAGTTAGATGTAAAACTCTTTACATTTGTTTCCGTATGAATTTCTAGTTAACGATTCTAGTTTAGAGTTCCTTGAAACGGCAAATTTTTAAAAACGGCATGGACGATGCCTCCCGAAACCTTACTGCCGTCGATAGGAATACTAAAGTGGTATCAGAGCCTAGCTAGAAAATTATACGGATATTGTTAGATTACGAATATGAAACAAACTCCGAAAGTTGAAATACCAATTCCACGTTTCTGTCGATTTTAAAATGATCTCCAAAAATTTTTCAAACAAGTGCAGAATCATTTTTGAGCAATTATATGAACATGGGAAAAATTGGGGACCCTGAGCTCAGATTTGGACAGAGCACATGGGCATAGAATCCGAGGAGGCCGACCTCCCAGGGAGGAAATGGGTCCAAATTTTTTCCATTCTCTGGGCTCTGGGTTTTGGTATTTCAGGTGTTGTTTATTTTTGCTACTTTTTCATGTGATGATTAACTCAATGCGAAGACAACTCGGAGTGTTTCGTAGTCGTAATTTTAACTGTTTTCGGGATACTTTAGACGTTGTTAAAAGGTTCAATCAGATGTCAAATACCCGCTTTAACCCTTGCCGGGAAATTTTCCAAGTGTTGGATTTTTCCCTTAATTAATAAGTTTTCAATGATCATGCAAGTTATTCGATGGACCCACTAGAAGAAAGAAACCCTAACTCGAGATGTGACCATGGAACTGTGACTAAACCTTAGGGTTTACCGTAGTTAGTGGCGCCACAAATGAGGCTTGGGTTTGCCCTTCTACGGCTGGTCCATTGGTACTGTGGCGTGTGCTGAATAACTTTAAACTATGCTCAAGTGTTGAGCTTTCTGGGTAATTGTGGGTGTTTGTTGATTCGATCGGAATTTTTAACATCGTCTAGTTCTTCTACGACCGTAAGTGTAATATGTGGTGTATCGCCGGTTTCGTTGCTATATGTCAACGACAATTGGGGTACTCATATTTACTTACGTTGATGACATATGATGTTATGTGTTGCTGTATATGTTATATTGGATCGTCGCGTTTGGAATAGCCGGGGGTTTTATGTGAGATGAGAGTTTTTTTTTATTTTCATTCATGAAAAAATAAATGTATGTAATATTCTTTTATTGAGGCACTTCCGGATTGAGGTTGATGTCACCATTGATATATATTATTTACTTTTCCGCACTAGAATAGACCCAAGAAGGAGAGCACAAGTAACCGGGTTCTAGAGTCCAGTAGGAGACCAACTCGAAGAGTCGAGTCTGGGTCTTCTAACTCTAGAATTGGTAGGGTTGCTTGTCGCTCTCGTAGGGGTCATGGGGTGAGGGTTTGGCTATTCATCGCGACCGTGGAATCCGTGTTTTATAGAGACTCAAAATAAAATACGGATCTCCTAGTATATCCAATATTTCATATGTTTCTTCTACTGTGATATCTGTGATGTGATCATTTGATATGTTGAGATGGATACTGTATATAGTATATATGATATATTATATAGACGTTACTTATGTTTTACCCCCGCGTTAGCCCTACCCCGCTCTGTCGTTAGTTACCTAACCTAATGGTGCATGATGGGACATCGAGGCGAATGCGGATGGCATAAGCGTACGTCATATTTATCTGTGATGTTTAGGTGAGTTAAATGATGGGACTTCATTAATATGATTAATGAAAGAAAAGAAACCTTAAAGATGTTGTGGAATCGAATTTTCAAAAATTGGTAGCTACAGTTCTTGCTTTGCATAGCGGTGTTCCTTGTAGAACATCATGCACCTTATTCGATAAGGAAAGGGCCAAGATCCCTTCACCGGGAGTGACCCCTTTAGCAATAAATGGCAGATGCTACAACCCTCGATTTCGTCTTTTGATTGTTTTTCCTAGTTCTTGCTTTGCATAGTGATATTATGAATATCTTGCACCACATTCGACGAGTAAAGAGCCGAGATCCCTTCACCAGGAGTGACCTCTTTAGCGAAACTAGCAAAAGCCTAAAAAACACTCCATTTAAAAAATCATTTGATTCTACAACGATATCAAGTTCATTACGCAATAAGTTTTCAGAAAAACCTATCGTAGCCCTCCGTCATTTCAGATAAGTAGTAATTAGTATTCGTACTGCGTTTGTTGGCCTTTGTCAAGGCGTAGTGTGCGGTAGCTGACTAGTGCTTATCTGCTTATGCATATGATGCAGATTGGGTTAGGATAGTCGTGCGACCTTGTTGGACTTTGTCAAGGGTCGTGCGGGTGGGTTTGATTCAATCAAGAAATGACGGGTTGAACTTGACTAGTAGCCTATGGTTTGTTGACCTCCGTCAAGGTCATAGGGTGCTAGGGGCAAAATTATCGGGAATTTCAAGTGTTGAAATTTGCAATGAGATTGCATACCTTCTATGAGATAATTGGATCCCAATACCCACTGCGAGTAATTGTTACTCCTGGAAGAGTTTTTGCACTTTACAATTAGCCGATCAAGTAGGTGTCTAGAAAAGCGTCAACGGGGTTACACCCCTGGGAAAATGAGGTTTATTTTAATTAGGTCCGTGCGAAAGCACGGGGAACCTCCCTCAAAATACCGGCACTGGCCTGGCTGAAAGATTGACGAACTTGTAGGGTGTAATTAATCCCGGCTAGTCTTTCCTTTTAGGGTTTAGAGGAAGATTTTATAAAAATAGTGGAAGCCATCCTGATTAGATAAAATAATAACCAGTCTGATCTTGCAAGAGCGCACGCAGAGTGTTTTCTTCTCTCTCTCTCTCCAGGTAGCGACCATGTCACGCCTTAATCAAGATAATAATATGGATGCATTGATCGAACTCGCTTGTTATACTGCGCTGGGAAACGTTGGTCCCGCTCCAACTTATAATTGTTATAAGACCGAGCAGGAAATAGCGGATTACCAGGATTCCCGTGCCGCCCAAACGAAGAAAGTGCATGATGATGCATCTTCTTCGGGTGTGTTCATTGCCAAGAACTATTTCTCAGTATCCTCTACGTCCTGGGTATGAGATACCGGATCAGGATCCCATATATGTAATCTGTTGCATGGGCTACAGACAGGTAGAGAACTGAGAACGGGTAATAAAAATTTCAAGAGTTGGAAACGGTGCAATTGTTGCAGCCTAGGTGTTGGCAGTTATCACCCTGTATTACCTAATACATTGATTCTGAACGAATGTTATTAGATACCAAACCTGATATACAACATCATATCAGTCTCTTTATTTAGTAAAGAAGGATATAATTTTGTATTGTTGGATAATGTTTTGAACATTTCCTATATCAAGAGTTGATCGGTTCAGGCACGTTATCTAAAAGCATATACGTTCTAAATCAAACCACAGTTCTTAACGTACAAAACACACACAAGAGGAAGAGTTCAGAAATGAACGAATTCTTCTTGAGGTATTGTAGACTAGGTCATATCAATGCGACACGACTAGCTGAAGTTACATTAAGATTCATATTTAAATCAGTTTGAATTTACATCTTGTGAAACTTGCCAGTCATGTCACAAAGATAATATGACCACAGCTCCATTTAAAGAAAACAGAGAAAGAGTTAGTGAACTCTTGGGATTGATACATGTGATGTATATAAGTCCCATGTGTACACATGCTAGGACTGGTTCTTTGTACTTCATTACATTCACTGATGATCTCTCATGATTCAGACATATGTTCCTGTTGAAACACAAGTCTGAAACTTTTGAGAAACTCAATGAATATAAGTCAGAAGTAGAGAACCAAAACAGGTATAAGTATTATGTCTTTTGATGTGATCGGGGAGGAGAATACTTGTGCACGAAATTCCTAGACTATTCTAAAGGAGAATGAGATTCTCTCTCAGCATTACTTCTCCATATACACCACAACACAATGGTATATCGTGGTGGAGCAATACCACCCTATGCGATATGGTGCGCTCTATGATGAGTATTACTGAATTGCCTATTTCCTTTTGGGGGTTATGCACTTGTGAAGCTGCGTACCTATTGAATCGCATTCCAACCAAATCAGGTGCCTACCACTCCATATGTGATATGGTATAGGAAGAGCCCATCTCTTAAGTAAATTAAGATTTGGAGTTGTCTGACCTATGTCTAAAAGCAAAATCCGGACAAGCTCGAGGCAAGGTCAGTTCTGTGGAAGTTTGTTGGATATCCCAAGCATTCACAAGGGAATATCTTCTACCACTTCGAGGAACAAAAGGTGTTTTATTTCTCGGCATACCACCTTTTTTAGAAAAGGAATTTATTTTAGAAACAAATTAGTGGTCATGAGGTAGAACTGGAAGGAGTTCCAGCTATACAAACTACAGCTGATGATTTGGTAGAACCGGAGGATTCAATAGCTCCTAACGAACCTCAGCCTCTCCACCGATCTGGTAGGGTTCCTCATCCACATGAGAGATACTTCAGTTTTCTCTGTGACAATGGGAGCGAGGATTGCATCATGAGATGATGACCCAATAAGATACGAGCAGGCCATCAAGAGTAGGGACTCTATAAGAATGGTTGGATGCTATGCGATCTGAGATGGAATCTATGTACACCAACGAAGTATGGACTTTGGTTGCTCTATCTGAGGGGTTATCCCTTGTAACACCCGAGCCCAATAATATTATTTCTGATACTAGTTGAGTGTTATACATTGCTTATTTCAATTATCTTGCTTGTTTGGTGATTTTGCTAAATTTTAACCGGCTAAGTCATTTTGCCTATAACAAATTTTAACACCTAAAATGAAATTAAAAATATCCATACTGGCCTACTCGTCGCCACTAGTCGCGTGGTAGCGTCTGCGCGTCGAGATTTCGTCCCGTTCGGTGAAACGGGCAAGTTTGGAAGACTACACGCGCGTGCAAGTGTCCGACTTGGGGGCATGCATTTTAATCACAAAACATCTCTTTTTAAAATTTGGAACCCGCTTAAAAAACTATAATTTGAATTTGAAACATTTGGGCGCAACCCGGGCGCGATTTGGAAATGTTTCATTTAGCGCCGAAATGCCCATTTAATTAAATATATTTAAAACTATAAAATATATTTTCCGTTACTAAAATTAACGATTTAATCTTTTTTTAAATCTTTAAATTTTTTTCCATTTACAATCTCGTACCCATCCCAGCCAATCACGAGTGTCTTTTCTCTCGTGGGCCCCGCCAGCTCTCTCTCTCTCTCTCTCTCTCCATCTCTCTCTCTAATCTTACTCTCTCTCTCTCCCCTGAAATCTCTCTCTCCCTCTCTCCTAACCCCCTCTCTCTCTCTATTTTATATTCTAAACTATTCCTCGTCTCGACCTCCTACGAGAACCCACCATCGAAGAACCCCCAGCAAACCCTAGCTTCGTCGTGCCCTCGCCGTCGACCTCCCCGCAACCTCGCCGTCACCATCCTCGCCTCCTCGGCCTCGACAGCACCCTTCCTCCTCTCCTCCCTCCTTCCAGAGCCTGCAGCTGCACCCGACTCCACCGCCACCGTCGCTGCTCGCCGTCGCCGCCGCCTCCCATCGCCGACGACGCCAGAGCCTTCCTCCCTTCACCCTCGTCCCGACCTCCTCGTCTTCCTCCTCCCCTCGCCGGACCACCACAGAACCCGAGCCCAACCCTAACACCAACCCTAGTCACCGGGAAACTCACCGTCGACCCTCGCCGTCGTTGCCAGAGCCACCGCCGACCACCTCCTTCTCCCCCTGAACACCAGATCGGGCCAGCACCCCCTCTACTCACCGCACCACCCCTTTCCAGTGAACCCAGCAATTTTTCAGCCTTCGCTGCTCGCCGTCGCTGCCTCGCCGGCGCCCCATCGCCGTCGAACCTGTCGTGGTTGCCCCCTGGTTCTTCCCTGTAAGCCTCTGTTCACCATCTCCCTTTTACGTGTCCCTTCGCTGTTCGTTTTATCGCTTTGATTTGTATTTGCTAACTTGGTCGCCGTTTTGACATTTCGCCGGATTCCGGCCGTGCCGACGACTGGACCCGACTCTCCAGCGAAGTACTCTGGTCCGTGTGGTCCCGCTGTTCGCTGTTTGGACTCGATCCGTGGCCCGTGCATCCGTCGCGTGTTTTCCGCCGACGTTGCGTTCGTGTTTTCCGGTTTGCGAAACCGTCGAGGCAAGATTTCTTGCTCCATGCTACGTTAAACTAATTAAGTGTTTGACTCATAAAACTTTCTATATTAACTAAGTGTTGTTACTTGTCTCATTGGACGAAATATGATATACATCATAATACTGCCATCTAAATCGTATTTTGCCACCATAACTTTAATAACAACTATCTGTTAATCATTCTGTTATTTAGAGGATGATAGTCGTACACTTATATCTTCATTACTTGTTGTTATTAATATTGCGCTACCCTGTGATTATTGCACCCCAAGGGTGCTCGAACCTGTTAATATAATACAACTGCACCATATTCATGTGCCATTGTGATTAAATGAACCGTTATTGTTATTTACTTTATTCCTGCTGTTGTTCCTTATTCGAATTTATACATGTTGTGAGCACACCCTCGATTACATCACATATTGACCTGACTCTGCTACACATGACACATACATACATACTGATGCACCGGACATGGTATCCTTTACATGCCGACTCAACCTGTTGTACCATGACCTGTCCTGTTACCCGATCTCATGCCTAATGCCAACAAACCTGACTTGGGGTCCTCATGGACCATTCTTGTTGTCTATCCAGACAAATCTGACCTGTTACCTGATCCCGTGTTGGCATTAGTCCTTGATCACTGAATACCTGACCTGACATACATAACTTGGGGGTATGGGGAAATCAAAGGTGAAACCGACTTGTAACTCAACAGTTCGATACCTGTTCTGATCAGTCTTACGGGCTTGGCCAGTCCGGGAGTGATGATGCTGACATCACTCGTCCATCCTGCTACCTATTTACTGCCTAGCGGCACGTCTCGGATTCAGCCCCGAGGGTCTTGACCGTGGTCCCGGGCATGCACGGGATACTATTGAGTTACATCGACGAGTCACCAATTGATTTCAAAGACTTTAGAGTAGAAACCTGATAGGACAGTTTAGTTACCACTGCACATTACCCTGCACTATTATTTCATAGTACTACTTTATTCATGTTCATCCCTGCATTGCTTATTACCATGTTTATATTATATTATTGGTTGACGTGACGCGCTGACGTCTGGGTTTTGCATGGCCCAGATTCCTTACCACTGTCGACGACCGAGCAGGAGTACTTCAGCCAGCAGGCTGATCTGTGAGTTCCTTAGTGATTAGTTCATTTATTACATTTCATTTCCAGATGTGAGCCCGCATTATGGGACGTACTATTTATTTATTGTATTGGATCATTTGCTTCCGCACTTATTGTTTATTTACTCTTGTTTTTATGGATTTGGACATGTGTTAGATTAGTTTTTTTATATTGTTCTTGATATCTCTACAACCGTAATGTGACTGTGGATGGATACTTCCTACCCACAGGTAGCATGGTTGGCTATGTTACGTGCCCAATCTTGCGTACTCTAGGAAGCGGGGCGTGACATGGTTTTTTTTGGTATCAGAACCAGGTTAGTTGGGTTGATTCTTTTGTAGTTGGGTATTATACCCGATACACGAATCAGAATACCCGTGATTAGGAAACATGTCCTACCACCTTGACCGTTTACCATTCTTGAATCACATTCTTCCTGATCATATCTTGTACGGCGTGCAAACTTACTTTGCATGGTCAACTCGAAAACCTACTTTCTTGTTATCTCTAGGACTTAGGCGACTTGGGTGGAGTTAAGTAATTGCGGCTATGATACCGCGGCATAGCTACAATGCGATACTCTATTTAAGTATCTTGGAGTTCTAGCCTTAATTTATATATTGAATCTATCATCATGCTAATGTTGTTTGTTTTGATTTCAGGACTATGGCAGATAAGAATTTCAAGACGTATCAGAGGCGCGTGGATGAAGCCGCCATGTTAGGAGTGATACGTGGGATGTTGGAGAATCAGAAGAGGCAAACTGGGCTGATCCAGCAGCAAGCAGATTCATTTCAGGAGGGTATGCAGGCCATTCGGCAGTCTGTAAATACCGCTGTAGCGAAGCCAATTGACCGAGTAGGGACCGTGGCAGATTGCAGACGGTTGGGTCCTACTACTTTCACTGGTCTGGAGGAGCCGTTGCCAGCCGAGCAGTGGCTAGTGGACACGGAGAATTTACTGATTGCGGCACAAATCCCAGAAGACAAGAGAGTTGATGTGGTGCGCATTCAACTGGTGGATTACGCCCGAGAGTGGTGGCTTGTGGAGGAGACCCGCTTGCCCAAGCCAATCAGTTGGGCGGATTTCTCTAAAAGTTTCCTGGAGAAGTTCTTCCCGCGGACTGCACGGGAGGAAATGGAAAAGAAATTTATTGGGCTGAGACAAAATGGAGCAGCTGTGGATGTACATGCAGCGGAATGGACGAGACTCAGCCGCTTAGCTGGACCCTTAGTCGCCAACGAGGCAGACAGGGCGCGAAGGTTCTTGCGCAGTTTGGATGTGGACATCCAGAGGCAGATCGTCTCCCTGGGTTTGACCACTTTCTCGCAGGTTCTTACGACAGCCAGAGAGCAGCAGAGTTTATCAGGATCGAAAGGGAACCTTCAGCAGACAGCAGTTGCGGCCAGGAAGCCTTGCATTTGTACCTAATCGAGATCATGGGCGCAGAGGTATTCCAGTGGACCGTCGAGGCGTAGCACCCATGAAGAAGCCTGTGATCGTTGACCGAAGGAAGAGCGTGACCTGTGACTACTGCCACTTACCTGGGCACGTGCATAAGGAGTGTAGAAGAAGACTGGGACTTTGTCTGGTTTGTGGAGCAGCCGATCACGCAGTTGGTGCCTGTCCGTCGAAGCTTCGCACGAGAGATGATATGCAGAAGCCTCCGCAGAGACCGTTCCAAGGGCAGAAACAGCTGACTCAAGGACCTAATCAGGCTCGAGCTTTCACGTTGACAGCTGAGGAAGCTAAGGCATCAGGAGAAGTGGTTTCAGGTACTTTACTCGTTCATGGTTTTCCCGCATTGGCATTATTTGATTCCGAAGCATCCCACTGTTTTATGTCATCCAAATGTATAACTACACACTCGATTACCTGCACGACCCTGTCTAGTTTTTGGGACATACACACTGGGAATGGGAAAATCATAGCTAGTAAGGAATGTAGAGATTGTACAGTTGTTGTTTGCGGACGGGAGCTCTTTGCAGATTTCTTGGTGATAGATACGGGCAGCTATGAAGTTGTCTTGGGAATGGATTTTCTTGGCACTTTCCACGCCCACATTGACTGTAGGGCAAGGAAGGTAATTTTCCAGATTCCCGGACATCCTGAGTTTACCTTCACTGGGGGAAGCAGCTCTGTCGGGCCAGTCGAGTTTAGGGCTAGGCCGACAAACAGTGTTCTTACAGCAATGGAAGTTGATAGTAATGAAGAGCCGGCAGTTGTTCGCGACTTTATGGATGTATTTGAAGATATATCGGGCTTACCGCCGAAGCGAGATGTGGAGTTCGCGATTGACCTTATTCCTGGTGCAGCACTAGTATCAAAATCTTATTATTCGATGGCACCGGTGGAATTGGAAGAAGTTAGGAAACAAGTTGGTGAATTACTTGAGAAGGGTTGGATTCAAAGCAGCAACTCGCCTTGGGGAGCTCCAGTTCTTTTAGTAAAGAAGAAAGATGGCACGAGAAGGATGTGCATTGATTATCGAGAATTGAACAGGGTGACTATTAAGAACAAGTACCCGATCCCTCGCATTGGAGAACTTTTTGAGCAGCTTAGTGGCGCGAGGGTATTCTCGAAACTGGATTTGCGATCAGGATATCATCAGGTCCGAGTGAAAGCAGAAGACATTTGCAAGACGGCGTTTCGAACTCGATATGGACATTTCGAGTATCTGGTGATGCCCTTCGGAGTGACGAATGCACCGGCAATATTCATGGATTTGATGAACAGGGTCTTTTCACCATTCTTGGACTAGTTTATTGTGGTATTCATTGACGATATTCTGGTGTACTCGAAGAGTCCGGAGGAGCATGCTGAGCATTTAAAGATCGCACTGCAGACGCTGAGACAGGAGAAATTGTATGCGAAGATGAGTAAGTGCGAATTCTGGCTGGAAGAAGTGAAATTTCTGGGACATGTCGTGTCGGGCGATGGAATCGCCGTTGATCCCGAGAAAATTGCAGCAGTTCGAGATTGGCCTATTCCAAGAAATGTGGCTGAGATAAGAAGTTTCCTTGGTTTGGCCGGGTACTACAGGAGATTTGTGGAGAACTTCGCTCGTTTGGCAGAGCCGTTAACCAAGCTTACGCGCAAGGAGGTACCTTTTGTTTGGACGGATGGTTGTGCATTGGCCTTCGAGACGTTGAAGCAGAAGTTGATAACCGCCCCTATCCTGACCGTACCAGATAATTCCGGAGGACTGGTGATTCACAGCGACGCATCTGGAAAAGGATTGGGATGTGTTTTGATGCAGAATGGGAAAGTCGTCGCTTACGCATCGAGACAACTGAAGACTCATGAGAAGAATTATCCGACTCATGACTTGGAGCTTGCGGTCGTGATCTTCGCCTTGAAGATTTGGAGACACTACCTTTTGGGCGAGAGAGTCGAAGTCTTTACAGATCACAAGAGTTTGAAGTATGTGTTCACTCAGAAGGAGTTGAACATGAGGCAACGCAGATGGTTGGAGCTGATGGCCGACTACGACCTTGATCTTAAGTACCATCCGGGAAAGGTTAACGTCATGCCGGATGCGCTTAGTCGGTTACCAGCGATTCAGGTATTGACCGCACAAAGGGAGATCATTGCGGATTTTCGGAGATTTGACTTGGAGGTTGTGCTACCACATGCTATAGGACAGTTGATGCAGTCGCAAGTACAGTCGTCCTTAGTTGAGAAGATTAAAGCGGCACAATCGCAGGATCCTAGACTACAAAAGTTTCGAGAGCAGGTTGAAGCCGGACTACGAACCGATTTACTGATCCACGAAGACAGTTCGTTGAGATATGGTAGCCGTGTGTGTGTGCCAAAAGGGGATGTGCGTGAAGAGCTTATGAAGGAGGCACACAGTTCAGCTTACTCTGTACATCCAGGAGGGACAAAGATGTACCGAGATATTCGACAGCACTTCTGGTGGGAAGGTATGAAACGGGAGATTGCTCGCTTCGTGGCTAAGTGCTTGGTGTGTCAGCAAGTCAAGGCTGAACACCAAAGGGTTGCTGGTTTGTTGCAACCACTTCCGATTCCTCAGTGGAAGTGGGAAAATATAACCATGGATTTCGTGACGGCTTTACCGCGGAGTCCAAAGGGCAACAATGCAGTATGGGTGATTGTCGATCGGTTGACCAAGGCAGCTCACTTTATTCCTTTTCGGGTTGGTCAATCGACGGAGACCTTGGCAGAGCGGTACATGCAGGAGATTGTAAGATTGCATGGAGTACCGGTGAGCATCGTGTCCGATCGGGACACTCGGTTCTTGTCGCACTTCTGGAGGAGTTTACAAGAAAGTTTGGGGACTCGATTGAAGTTTAGCACAGCTTATCATCCTCAAACTGATGGACAATCGGAGAGAACGATCCAGACCCTTGAAGATATGTTGAGGGCTTGCATGTTGGACTTCAAAGGTTCTTGGGAGGATCATCTACACCTGGTGGAGTTTTCGTACAACAATAGCTTCCAAGCGACTATTCAGATGGCTCCGTTTGAAGCGTTGTATGTTCGTAAGTGCCGTTCACCGGTTTGTTGGGATGATGTTGGTGAACGAAGGTTACTAGGACCAGATTTGGTGGTACAGATAGTCGAGAAGGTGAATACAATCAGGAAGCATATGAAGGCAGCTCAAGACAGACAGAAAAGTTGGGCTGACACGTCAAGAAGACCTCTAGAGTTCACCGTGGGTGATTTGGTATTTCTGAAGATATCACCGACTAGAGGGGTGATTCGCTTTGGAAGTCGGGGAAAGCTTAGTCCTCGATTCGTTGGACCCTTCGAGATATTGGAGCGTGTTGGAGATGTAGTGTACCGTTTGGCGTTACCACAGTCATTGGCAGGAGTGCACGATGTGTTTCATGTGTCTCAACTACGGAGGTATGTTCGCGATGAAAATCATGTCTTGGATCATTCGGAGTTGACTGTACGGGAGGACCTAACTTTTGAGAAGCGACCAGTTGAAATCAAGGATCGAAGAGAAAAGGTTCTTAAGAACAAGGTTATCCCTCTTGTGCTAGTTTCTTGGGGTAATCGATTGCATGGAGAATCCACTTGGGAGCGAGAAGACGAGATCCGGCAGAAGTTTCCTCACCTTTTTCCGTAGTTAGCTATCTTGTATTCTTGGAATTTCGAGGACGAAATTCTTTTTGTAGTTGGGTATGATGTAACACCCGAGCCCAATAATACTATTTCTGATACTAGTTGAGTGTTATACATTACTTATTTCAATTATCTTGCTTGTTTGGTGATTTTGCTAAATTTTAACCGGCTAAGTCATTTTTCCTATAACAAATTTTAACACCTAAAATGAAATTAAAAATATCCATACTGGCCTACTCGTCGCCACTAGTCGCGCGGCAGCGTCCGCGCGTCGAGATTTCGTCCCGTTCAGTGAAACGGGCAAGTTTGGAAGACTACACGCGCGCAAGTGTCCGACTTGGGGGCATGCATTTTAATCACAAAACATCTCTTTTTAAAATTTGGAACCCGCTTAAAATCCTATAATTTGAATTTGAAACATTTGGGCGCAACCCGGGCGCGATTTGGAAATGTTTCATTTAGCGCCGAAATGCCCATTTAATTAAATATATTTAAAACTATAAAATATATTTTCCGTTACTAAAATTAATGATTTAATCTTTTCTTAAATCTTTAAATTTTTTTCCATTTACAATCTCGTACCCATCCCAGCCAATCACGAGTGTCTTTTCTCTCGTGGGCCCCGCCAGCTCTCTCTCTCTCTCTCTCCATCTCTCTCTCTAATCTTACTCTCTCTCTCTCCCCTGAAATCTCTCTCTCCCTCTCTCCTAACCCCCTCTCTCTCTCTATTTTATATTCTAAACTGTTCCTCGTCTCGACCTCCTACGAGAACCCACCATCGAAGAACCCCCAGCAAACCCTAGCTTCGTCGTGCCCTCGCCGTCGACCTCCCCGCGACCTCGCCGTCACCGTCCTCGCCTCCTCGGCCTCGACAGCACCCTTCCTCCTCTCTTCCCTCCTTCCAGAGCCTACAGCTGCACCCGACGCCACCGCCACCGTCGCTGCTCGCCGTCGCCGCCGCCTCCCATCGCCGACGACGCCAGAGCCTTCCTCCCTTCACCCTCGTCCCGACCTCCTCGTCTTCCTCCTCCCCTCGCCGGACCACCACAGAACCCGAGCCCAACCCTAACACCAACCCTAGTCACCGGGAAACTCGCCGTCGACCCTCGCCGTCGTTGCCAGAGCCACCGCCGACCACCTCCTTCTCCCCCTGAACACCAGATCGGGCCAGCACCCCCTCTACTCACCGCACCACCCCTTTCCAGCGAACCCAGCAATTTTTCAGCCTTCGCTGCTCGCCGTCGCTGCCTCGCCGGCGCCCCATCGCCGTCGAACCTGTCGTGGTTGCCCCCTGGTTCTTCCCTGTAAGCCTCTGTTCACCATATCCCTTTTACGTGTCCCTTCGCTGTTCGTTTTATCGCTTTGATTTGTATTTGCTAACTTGGTCGCCGTTTTGACATTTCGCCGGATTCCGGCCGTGCCGACGACTGGACCCGACTCTCCAGCGAAGTACTCTGGTCCGTGTGGTCCCGCTGTTCGCTGTTTGGACTCGATCCGTGGCCCGTGCATCCATCGCGTGTTTTCCGCCGACGTTGCGTTCGTGTTTTCCGGTTTGCGAAACCGTCGAGGCAAGATTTCTTGCTACATGCTACGTTAAACTAATTAAGTGTTTGACTCATAAAACTTGCTATATTAACTAAGTGTTGTTACTTGTCTCATTGGACGAAATATGATATACATCATAATACTGCCATCTAAATCGTATTTTGCCACCATAACTTTAATAACAACTATCTGTTAATCATTCTGTTATTTAGAGGACGATAGTCGTACACTTATATCTTCATTACTTGTTGTTATTAATATTGCGCTACCCTGTGATTATTGCACCCCAAGGGTGCTCGAACCTGTTAATATAATACAGCTGCACCATATTCATGTGCCATTGTGATTAAATGAACCGTTATTGTTATTTACTTTATTCCTGTTGTTGTTCCTTATTCGAATTTATACCTGTTGTGAGCACACCCTCGATTACATCACATATTGACCTGACTCTGCTACACATGACACATACATGCATACCGATGCACCGGACATGGTACCCTTTACATGCCGACTCAACCTGTTGTACCATGACCTGACCTGTTACCCGATCTCATGCCTAATGCCAACAAACCTGACTTGGGGTCCTCATGGACCATTCCTGTTGTCTATCCAGACAAATCTGACCTGTTACCTGATCCCGTGTTGGCATTAGTCCTTGATCACTGAATACCTGACCTGACATACATAACTTGAGGGTATGGGAAAATCAAAGGTGAAACCGACTTGTAACTCAACAGTTCGATACCTGTTCTGATCAGTCTTACGGGCTTGGCCAGTCCGGGAGTGATGATGCTGACATCACTCGTCCATCCTGCTACCTATTTACTGCCTAGCGGCACGTCTCGGATTCAGCCCCGAGGGTCTTGACCGTGGTCCCGGGCATGCACGGGATACTATTGAGTTACATCGACGAGTCACCAATTGATTTCAAAGACTTTAGAGTAGAAACCTGATAGGACAGTTTAGTTACCACTGCACATTACCCTGCACTGTTATTTCATAGTACTGCTTTATTCATGTTCATCCCTGCATTGCTTATTACCATGTTTATATTATATTATTGGTTGACGTGACGCGCTGACGTCTGGGTTTTGCATGGCCCAGATTCCTTACCACTATCGACGACCGAGCAGGAGTACTTCAGCCAGCAGGCTGATCTGTGAGTTCCTTAGTGATTAGTTCATTTATTTCATTTCATTTGCAGATGTGAGCCCGCATTATGGGACGTACTATTTATTTATTGTATTGGATCATTTGCTTCCGCACTTATTGTTTATTGACTCTTGTTATTATGGATTTGGACATGTGTTAGATTAGTTTTTTTATATTGTTCTTGATATCTCTACAACCGTAAAGTGACTGTGGATGGATACTTCCTACCCACAGGTAGCATGGTTGGCTATGTTACGTGCCCAATCTTGCGTACTCTGGGAAGCGGGGCGTGACATCCCTATTAGGAGAAAGTATATCTTGAGAAGATTACTTGGTGTACATGGAAAAGTTGGTACTTTCAAATCTAGACTTGTTGTAAAAGGTTCTCGTCATCGACCAGGTGTGGTTTAATAATGAAACCTTTTCTCCAATGGCTGTGCTTAAGTCCATCCGGATCCTACTTGCCATTACTACATACCATGACTATGATATTTGACGGTTGGGTGTCATGACTGCTTTTCTAAATAGTGATTAAGAAGATAGCGTCTATAAGTGCACAGCCAAAGGGCTTCATAGACAGTGGGAGCAGCGGAAACGTGTGCAAGTTACTTTATGGGATAAAGCAGGCATCGCGGAGTTGGAACATCTATTTTGATGTAGTAGTCAAAGCGTTTGACTTCATCAAAATGGTAGATGAACCTTGTATATACAAAAAGGTAGTAGAGAGTAAGGTGGTCTTCCTCGTATTGTACATGGATGACATACTCTTGATAGGGAAGGAGTTTCCTATGCTACACTCGGTCAATCTCCTCTTATCACATTGATTCTCCATATAGGATCAAGGTGATACCTCCTAAATCCAGGATTTTTGGATCTATGTGATAGATCTAAGTGGATGTTAGGATTCTCACTAAGGTGTAGTGAGATGGTATCAATCAATCCTGGGGAGAATCACTGGAAAGCTTCCAAAGTGATAAGGTCGACTGAATGTCAGTCGCAGGCATTGTCTTTACCCTCAGTGGAGGGATGGTATGTTGGAAGAGTTCCAAGCTGGATACCATGGCATACTAGACGATAAAGGATGGATACATCGCTACCAAAGATGCTACCAAAGAGGCAGTCTGGGTGTATATTAGTTCATGAAATGAACTTCGTTCCTACCATTGTGTGACAATGGAGTTGTGGCTTATGCCTAGGAACGCCCGTCCCATCAGTGATCCAGACATATTCTAAGGCAATATCACCTAATCATGGAGATGGTTGATCTCCATGGGATCGAGGTTAGGAGAGTAAACTCAGAGGACAACACGGCGGATCCACTCACAAAGGCCTTTTCCCAGAGAGAGACTTTTATGGGATGGTTGAGTATGTGATACTACAACCACTGCTATCAGATGGCCCTAGTGCAAGTGGGAGATTGTTAGTTATATGTATGCCCTATAGGCCATTACCATACATGAGATGTATATTGTAGTGGATGCTTGGACATATATAGGGAGGACTTTCTTGCTCGACATGATAGTATGCTATCTGGTTACTCTTTACCTTAACGTGTACACCGATTGTCTCTCTGTTACATGATGGTAAAGCCCTTAGGATGTGTACTTGACTACTAGGACTATGATGCAGATCATACTAGTGGGGCTATGGTAGTCCATAAGTACATCCTTTAAGGTCCCTAGTCGTGGGTGTATCGAGACGGGGCATCGATATACCAAAGTAGACTAGCGTATACCTTCTCGACCCATATAGATGGGCGATGGATGATCCCATATCCATTGGTGTTTGACATCAGAGATGATATACGGGTGCTCAGTGGAGACTGGGTACACTGGACAGACTCGCCGAGAACTCCCAGATAGTATTATACCTCACGTCAGATGGCAGTTCTCTGGTGACACTGGTACAGGTTAGCCTGTAGATCCGAGATCGTCATAGAGTCTTGTGTGATTCCCACTGTGCTTTGATTTCCACCTTACCACGTCCAAGAGGGCGTGCAAAACGGTGGTTTTTAGATACAGTCCCGAGTCACATGGAGCCAATGAGCGATAGGAGGGGTTTCGTCTCTCCCGGTATTAGGGGTTGATGCTACGCTGTGCTCGATTGGCCATAACAGGGAAATCCCTGGCCAGGGCTGGTTTAGAGATTTACTGGTAAATGTTACCAGTAGTTTCTCGACCTGTTATGAGCCTCATATCGGCATGACTTATCAGTTATTGGGGTCTGACGTTTACCACCCCTAGACTTGATATGCGACATATCAAACGAGGAGACCGGACTATATGGTAGTGTCACTGTCAGGCTTTTACAGGAGTTGGAGCGGGCTTGCTTGCTGATCTTCTAATCGCTCAATACCCGGATAGTCGTTACGTCCAGCTAGTACCGCCGACGGCTTGTGGGTGCTTGATGTGATCATCACCTACTGCCGGCGTATTGACGAGTCTTTAGAGTGCTACATAGAGGTTTTACTGGCTCAGGCAAAACGAAACAGGAGCACATATGTGATATTTATGGGACCGAAAATAATGCGTGTATATGATACTGTATTCTATTATCGCGACTTTTGTATCGGTCGGTTATATGTGATATAGCCGGGTTATTGAATCAAGTGTTGATTCGATAAGTTGGTACATTTTATATCAGTCTGTTATATGTGATATAGCTGGATTATTAAATCAAGTGTTGATTTGATAATTTAGTGTATAATTGTATATTTGATATACTAATTTACATTAACCAATATTAGCTCACTTAAGCATTTACTATTCTCACATGTGCACACTTAATATATATGTGATATATATTAATTGTGTTCTATTTATTGTATCATGGTTGTTGATACACACTACATGGGTGTATGAGACTTACATCATACTGATTATAATGTAAGGTTTTAATATTTAAAGTAATTCCAAATTAGTGGATAATTAGCCACATCCATGAAGCTTTGAGAAGCTTGTGGATGCTTTGACTAAGTCCACTAGTTTTGTTTTACTTGAGATATTTATTAACCTAACCATTGTAATTAAGACATGGTTATGTCTCTACATGAGTTAGTATATGATACAAACTCACCCATGGTTATTTCTCTCACCTCACAAGTTCATTCTCATTTTCTCTTGAGCTCATCTTCTTCTTCCATGAGAAAAGCTTGCTAGGTTTTCAAAAGAGAGAAAATATAGTGAGAAAAATAAAACTAAAGTGATCCCACTTCCTATTTCATCATCCTCGACTAGATTAGCACTTTAGTATAGGGTGTTAGCTTCACTAATCATTCATTAGTGAAGTGGTAGCTTGAGTTGGTATCCTCTCGACGTAGATCATTTTCGGCCTCGAAAACTTCAATCGCTCTTTTCACCTCGTGAAGCCATGCAAGAGTCCGGGAGTTTGACGATTGCAGCGAAGGGACTACAACAAAGAGCTATTGAACTGAAAGAACAATCTACAAAGGTTGTATTTCTATTTCACTTAGATGTAAAACTCTTTACATTTGTTTCCGTATGAATTTCTAGTTAACGATTCTAGTTTAGAGTTCCTTGAAACGGCAAATTTTTGAAAATGGTATGGACGATGCCTCCCGAAACCTTGCTGCTGTCGATAGGAACCCTACAGATCCAGCCAGAACTTCCAGCTGAAGACCCTCCGATAATCGTCGAGGACAACAGAGGGGAAACGCCAAACCCTCTTCCGTCTTTCTCAACAGCTAAGGAAGAAATGATCTCCAAGTCTTCCCTTGATGACTACATAGCTCAACAAATACGAGCTCATCAAGCGAGTGAAGCGGTCGGCCAAGTCATCAAAACTGGGCGACCTTATCCAGGCTGGTACGATCAAATCAAGTACCCGCCAGGATATACGATCTCTAAGTTCCATGTGTATAAGGGGACGGGCAATCCACACCAGCACGTTGCTTAATTCAGAGCTTTGTCCGGTAATACTGGAGGCGACGAAAAACTGTTGCTTCGCCAGTTTGTTGGCAGCTTGTCGGAGACGGCATTTTAATGGTACTCCGAGCTCCCAAATGATTCTGTCAAAATATTCATAGAGATGGAATTACTATTCACACAACGGTTCTCAAGCGCAAGCGAGCGCACCCCGATCACGGCATTAATCAATGCCAGGGTGAAGCCAAGAGAGACCTGGGTTCAATACGCCGTTCGGTGGCGGAACCTATTGTCAAAATGCGAACAATGCATAGAAGAAGCTCCTACCGTGGGCATGTTCGTAGGGACCCTTGATCCTCAGGCGACTATATCCCAATTTATGATGTTCTTCAAACCGACCTCCTTCCAGGCCTTGATCGACAAGCTGACCCAAATGGACCAAATGGTCCATAAGCCGTCCTCTTCAAAAATGGATCACCGGAATGAAAATGGCAAAGTGAGAGCGGCCTTCGTTGCCAACACTCAACAGTAACTGAGTGACCCAAAACCGGTTGCTCGCCAAAACAATGCGCGCCCATGCCAATCCATCGAAGAGAAGCTAGGACATGCTTACTCATTTCCCCGGGATAAAACGAGGAGACTGTTCGAACTGGCAGTGCGCAACAAACTCATCACTCTGCCGGACCCAAAATGTCCACCACAGCCCGGTGACGTCAACAATCCCAACTACTGCTTCTATACCGAATGGTGATCCATCCCACTGAGGATTGCTAGATCTTCAAGAACTGGGTCGAGGACCAGTACCGCCAAGGGAAATTCGTGATATCCAAGAACTGGAGGGTGAACCCGCTACAAAGGCACGCTCCTTAAAAGGTGGATACGCCGGGGGCATCATGGTCGTTTGTGGAAGAAGCTCCATAGGAAGTTGTCTCTTCGGCTAAAACCAAAAGAATGCTGAAGGATCTTCAAGCATGTCCGGCGATCAAATAGAAAAGCCCTCTAGAGCCCGAGATCATTGAAAGGATACTTAAACCACGCCTAACACCGAAAATTGGTAACGATGGGCAAGACCTCCAGGCCAAGCCTTTGAAGTCTTCGAAGGCAAAGAAGAAGACCAAGAACCCCACGCAGCCTGACGACAAGCGCACAAACCTGTAAAGGTATATCGACGCGCTGGAGGAGTACAATCAGAAGGCACGGACCCTAGTCACTTTCGAAGAGTTTCTCAACCATATGCTTGAGAACGGAGATAGTGACAATGATGAGGGAAATGGCTCATCGGGAGAAACCGAAGACTATGTGGCAAGTTGCTACATGGTCTCCCATTCATCATTAAATGGCAAAGAAGCTCTCTCGGCGTCTGAAAACAACGCAGAGGAACTGGGAGCAGGACAGGTGCCAAAATCCCCATAGCTGCAAAAAGACCCAATAGAAAGGCTGCTATACGAAACCTTTCAGCGGACCGAAATGTCCTTAAACTAACCATCGCCTCCAAACATAGCGACAGACTGACTGAAATGTCCTTAAACTAACCACCGCCTCCAAACACGGCGACAGATGGACCGAGATGTCCCCAAACTAACAACGGACCGAGATGTCCCTAAACTAACAATGGACTGTAATGTCCTTAAACTAAATACGTCGCCTCAAACACGGTTGTTCCCCTCCGAACGGCGGCCGAGACGTTAGGGCGTCCTGTGCCTGGGGTTCGGGGTAGATGCTATTTGGTTTTATCCGTCTACCTCTCCGAAGATGCCAAGTTGATTTATGGCACCGTGTATCGGAGGTTTAGACGGATGCGGCCGATGTAGCAGACTTCGTCAGATTCCCCCTCAGGGTGAGGGGTTTTTGATTGTGGGGACCCTCTTCCCTGCAGGCGCAAGCCCCTGCAGTTAATTACGCTACCGCATCGCGGTAACAACTTTCTCCTTCTCCAGAATTTCACTTCGTGTCGTGTGTGTTTGTTTTGTTTGTGGTTGCCCGTGGATTGTATACGGAGACTGAGTGATGTCGTCACCCGTAGGACGTGGATTAGTCCAAATCCGTATTTACTTAGATTTGGGTTTGGTGTTTTTAGTTTAAGGATGCATTAGTCGCGTTGCGACTAAGATCGACTTAAACGTTCGTTAAGGATACGTTAGTCTTATTTTAGACTAAGATCAACTTAACATCATGATTGATTTAATTATCCGGCCGTCGGGACTCGTCACCTCTCTGACGTCGTTGAGGGATTACAACGACAGGCGTCTGAGGAGTTCAGAGATGTACCCTTGAACCAAAGTTAATTTGGAGTTTTATCGTTTATTTAAATGTCTAAGGACACGTTAACCGTATTTGGGGTTAAGGTCAACTTAGACGGGACCGTTTAGACCCGACAAAAGAGCGTTTGGGCCCTATTGTGCCAGTTTAGGGACATGGCGGTCCATCGCCAGTTTTAGGAACGTGGGGGTCCATTATTAGTTTAGGGACGTTTCGGTCCGTCGCCAGTTTAAGGACGTAGTGGTCCATTATTAGTTTAAGGACGTTTCGGTCCGAAATTAGTTTAAGGACGTTTCGGTCCGAAATTAGTTTAAGGACGTTTCGGTCCAATATTAGTTTAAGGACGTTTCGGTCCAATATTAGTTTAAGGACGTTTCGGTCCACGAGTTTAAGGACCCCGCAGTCCATATCGATGTATGGTCGTTGGGACCCGTCACCTCTTTGACGTCGTTGAGGAATTACAACGACGGATGTCAAAGGAGTTCGGAGATGTACCCTCGAACCGGATGTAAATTGATTTAGAAGAGCAATTTTGCTCAGTCAATTTAATTTAAGGACTTATGGCCAAAATTGGGCTAAGTCCAGTTCAACATCTTTATTAAGTAATGCATTGCATTTAGGCTCTGCAGAGCATCAATTTATTCTGAGCTCTGCTCATTTATGAATGATGCAATGCATCTGTTTTGATTTGGGCTCTGCCCCTTGTAAAATGCATAGCATTCTGGAGATCTGTTTAGGCTCTGCCCATTTATAAATGATGCAAAGCATCTGTTTTGATTTGGGCTCTGCCCCTTAAAATAATGCATTTGCGCTTTATTGAGCCTGTTAGGCCTTCTCTTAATTGGGCTTGGCCCTTTTTAATGCATCTGCGCTTTGCGCTAAGTAATGAGCGCAAGTCCATATGGTGATGACACGTGTCGTGCTCTGATGAGTGCAAACGCACTAGCGCAGCGCGTTGCGCTGCGCTATTGCGCTGCTGACACGTGGCGCGCTCTCAGCGAGTTGCGCTAATTCCAGAGAGCAAAGCTCTATCTTAAGGGCGCTTAGCGCAAGTGGTTTTATAGCCGACACGTGGCGCTCTCTTAAGAGCGCAACGGCGCAACTTGGAAGTGCAAAGCACTAAGAATCTTTTAGATTCAAGAAGGGAAGTGCAAAGCACTGTTTAATTTCTTCGTCTAAATTAAATCAAAGAAAAATAAATTTTTCTTTATTCGAAGAACCAGAGGTTCTTAAAAGTGCAAAGCACTGTTCTTTTATTATTTTATTATTTTTATTGTTTTTACAGAACCGAAGGTTCATAAGAAGTACAAAGCACTGTTTTTTTTTTATAAAGATCATTGATCTTATTTTTAGATCAATGATCTATTAGAAGGCCTTTTTTCTACCTCATGAAGGTTCTTTACCTTTTTTTTTTCTCAGAGTTTTCTCTGTTTAGGGTTCTTGATTTTTCGAGAAAATTCTTGATGCCTTTGAATTGAGGCTTAGGGTCCTATTTATAGTGACCACAAATCTGTTGAATTTGTTAACAGGATCTTTCCTGAATGATTTTTGGGAGTTTTCCCACCGTTGGATCTTTGATCCAAAGGCCGAAGAAAGTCTTCTAGTTCTGGAAAGAACAGAAAAGATTTCATAAAAATCTTAATTCAGTTTGGCGCAGATGCCCCAGCGCATGACACGTGTCGCGCAGCGCAGAGCACAGCGCAACTGCGCCAGCGCATCTGCGCTGACACGTGTCGCGCAGCGCAGAGCGCAGCGCAACTGCGCGAGCGCATCTGCGCTGACACGTGTCGCGCAGCGCAGAGCGCAGCGCAACTGCCCGAGCGCATCTGCGCTGACACGTGTCACGCAGCGCAGAGCGCAGCGCAACTGCGCTAGCGCATCTGCACTGACGCGTGTCGCGCAGCGCAGCGTGCAGTGCAGTTGAAGCGTTGCTTCCTTCAATCAGAGCTTTGCTCTGATTGGGTGCGCTTTCTTGGGCGCTGCGCGCGGGACTTGAAGCTCTGCTTCAAAATTTTGAATTTTGAATTCAAACAGAGCTTTGCTCTGATTGGGCAAAACAAATGCCCCCCACCGTTGCGCTCACGTGGCGCACACGTGAGTGCAATGGTGGCCACCTTCCTGACCGTTGGATCAAGGGGGAATCTCAAGAGGCGCAAGCGCCTTATAAATAGGGCGTTTGACCCTCAGAAAATTTTTACCATCTTCAAAATTTTAATTTCCAGAGCTTTGCTCTTGCTTGAGAGTTTCAGAGCTTTGCTCATTTCTAAAGTTAGAAACTTTAGGTAAAATTAATTTAAATCAAATTAACTTAAATTAACCTTAACCAAAGAGCTTTGCTCTTACAGATCTTTTTGATCTTAAAGAGATCCCCATTGGGGTTTCATAAACAGAGCTTTGCTCTCAAAAACTTATAGATCTGCAGAGATCTTGTTCATGGGTTCTAATCCATGAACAGAGCTTTGCTCTTTGAATCATCTGTAGATCTTTTAGATCTGAAAAATGAGGAAATTTTTATAAGTTTTTCATGGATTTCTCAGGATTCCAAATTTCTTAATTCTTTTGGGTGTAAACATTTTCTGATGGACTTTTCCATTATTACCATAGAGCTATGCTCTTTTAAGGAAACTTATTTCCCTGAGACCAGAGTTTGACAAGTGTCACTCTGTGACAGGGCTTTGCTCTGAAAGAGGAGATTTTCTCCTTGTCTCTAGGGATTCTTCCCCTTTTTTATTAATGGGAATGTTCCCCTGGGGACCAACTGACAATCTCATCCAATGATGAGGTTGTTTTATTAACTGACGTATTGTCATCCAGATTTTGTGGGTCCCTCTTTGGTCCCCTACTCACTGCACTGCTGTGTGGTGTAATTAATTAATTTTAATTTAATTTAATTAATGCATTTTTTTTAGACGCCAAACGTTGGGATTACAACACTAACGGCTAGATTGTTCTTTTTGCAGCGATCATGTCTGAAGACACTTCATTCCCGTTTGTCCGTTCAGAGGAGGGGTTTCCAGAGGCGCCTTTGGATCGCGAGGTTCTGGCCATGATCAAGGCGTACGACCCGGAGTATAAAAGTCTCCACCTTTGGGGGTCGTGGTACAATCAAATTATTATGGGTCGGCGCAGCTTTACATGTGCGGTGCCGTCAGAGCCCATAACGGCGATTCATTACGCCAGCCCACCCCCGGTGCAGTATGCCGCGGAGATGACAGATTGGACATCGAAGGGTTTTCTTCATCCGGCCATAGATGCCATCCCGGTCCAGCGTCCGATGGTTTTGGACATCCTAGGACGCCGTATCTGTCAGGGCGAGGCGAGACCTTGGGGGCAATCATATAACCTTGGTCTGATCCCCCGCCACCCGGTTGGCTATCTGCCATGGGCCCGGTATATCCTGTCGACGAGGAAGTCGCAGTTGATAAGGCTAGGACTGTACACCGCAGTCTACATCTCTCTCTTCCAGTATCCTACGCTTCCTACTTGGTGGTTCAAGGCCTTCTTGGAGCAGTGGAACATTCCTACTCATACTTTCCTTGCCATGGATCGGGAAGTGTCCATTTCGCTGGAAGAGTTTACGGAGGTGTCTGGCCTACCGGCTATGGGGGAACATTATGAGGAATTGCTCCCGCCGGATGAGTACATCTATGGGGCTAAGCCGATGGTAAGGGAGCTCACGCCGGAGAACGCTGTAAACATCAGTTTCCAAGTCTGATTAAGGTGTTGAACATCTATGAGAATCTTTTCGTTGAGCATGGGAGCCGTGGAGTTAATTTTGAGGATTTTATTGCCCGGTTCCTTCATCCAAACGTCCTTTCGGCGAAGACTGCCAAGTTTGCTTACCTTGAGGATCCTTTCGGCTTAGGTTTGGATAACCTGCCAGCGAGAGACATAGATCAGAAGGACTTTTTTCTTCCCAACTCTTCAGCCATGTCTTTTGCGGAAGTTGCAGCCCCCGAGATGGACGAGAAGGCCTTCTTTTTGGGATTTCTTGGGCTTTGGCTGAGTTGGTTTGCACTTCCAATGCATTCTCACCGCATGCGGCCCTCTGTTTTTTACCCGGCCCACCGAATGGTTATCGGGGTAAAGGTGGCCGTCGGGATCGCCGGCTTGGCACATTTATATCATGGCCTTAGCCGAGCGGCAGATGCTAATGAGCCTGGGGCGTTGCATGTGGTTTTCCCAATGCACTACTTCATGTCGTGGCTCGAATTACATACAGCGGGTGTTTTCGGCATGCATAAAAGGCCCTCATTCTACGAAAGGTGCATTTTTCCTCGTCTTTTACAGTTGATTGGCGCATCAATCGTAAATCCATCGCCGCGAGATGCCAGGAGTTTACTCCTTCGTTCCCACACCGTTGGAGCCGGTATGTCTTTTATTGACAAGGTGCTGACCATTGGAAAAACGTCCGCTACTGCAGTGCGGCCATTGCAAGACACTTTCAAGGACGGCGCTTCGATTTTAACAGCCCGGGAGACCCTTCACTTATACTCTATCAGACCGGGCTTTTTGGTGTTTAGGCAAGACGGGGGAGCGATCTTCATGAGATACAACCCGCATCGTTTCGCTCAACAGCTGAGTTATAACCAAGGGGTACCGCTGGAGGCCTTTTTATCGGAACCTACTGCGAACGAAGAAGGGATAGAGAGGGCGCTGCATCACTTCATGCGTCTAAACACGGGCTCTTACTTCTTTATCAGTGAGCCGGCTTGTGCTCCCCGTCTCCTTAGGGTATACACCGAATGGTATAGTCATTCGACGGGAGCGGTCATAAAAGAGGAAAGGCGATTGCTGATCGACCGTAAGGGTGCACCTCCAGGTAGCGATCGCAGCGCTCCTCTGGTGCCAAGGACTCCAATAGTCGCTCCCTTAAAAGATGCTTGGAGTAGACCGTCACGCGCGCAAAGTCCTCCACATGAATTACCGCTCCCCGATATCGCGGATGCATCTCCTGCACCCCGCGTTCAGGTGGAAACAGTGGTTGTATCCTCGCCGGAGTCTGGCGCGGGCGCGGACATCGGGACCCGTCGTCCCAAAGCGGCTGCCAAGCGTAAGTCGCTTCCCCGTGAGCCCAGGGCTGGAGGGAAAAAGAAAAAGAAATCGCTCTTCGCCGCGGACGTTGCGTTCGGCCAGGAACCCCACGCTCCTTATTCCGAGGGTCTGCTCGAATATGGGACTAACGCGGGATTAGTGATGCCGCCGCCGGACGATACAGACTTGGAAGCTGCTCTCAGAGCTTCAGCATGGCTGGTGAAGCGTGATGCATGGCTGGCCAAGCTTGTACAATCAGGTAACTACTAGTCACTCTTTCTTTACTGTAACGTATTTTCTTCCTTATTTCATTATTTTTGGCTAACGCTTTTCTCTCTTTTCTTCTAACAGGCGTCACTGATGAAGAAGCCATTGCCGCTTCTCTGAAGACCTTTTAGGAGGAGGAACGTGCCAGGGCGTCTGTCGGCCTTAGTAAGTTTCGACTTCATCGAATTTTTCATTTTTCTTGCGTTATGGTCGATCTAACCTTTCCATTTAATTGCAGGGACCTCAATGCCGCTTCCTCCTAGCGACGCAGATGTTCTACCAGCGGCCGATGTTCCTGTTCCCTCTAGGACACCGCAGGGGGCTCGTCTTGAAAAGCCGATGAGAGATGCCTTAAAGGCTTTGGAGGCTTCCCTGAATGAAGATGATGATGCCTTGAGGGAGGCGTCACAGAGGTCCCTCATAACCGCTCGGGAGGAGAGAAAGCGGTTGAGGCGTGAGGCGAAGGCGCGCAGGGCTGCCTTGGCCATGGGAGCGGGACCCAGCGCCGCCCCTCGCGCTGATACTCCCTCCGAAGAGGCCCCTGTCACCCTATCTACCGCCCGTAGAGAGGTGGCGCGAGCAGTTCGGAGCGCAAACGGCAAATCCGCCTCAGGTAACATTTCTCTCAGAGTTTTTGTTATAAGGATTTTAACGTCATTGGTCCTTATATCTCTTATCTTTACAGGGCCAAGTCTGATCGAGGGAGAGGCGGAAGCCGTTGACCCGAGGGGAACGGAGGAGGCGATGCCTGCCGAACTCGAGCCGACAGTAGGTAATATTGTTGAGGCCATGGAGCCTGGAGTGGAGGTCGAGGGGCCTACCACTGAGAAGGTCATTGACGCCGAACCTGAAGCGGGGGCAGATGATATGATCATTATAGCTGAGTCCAGGGTGGTGGCGAGTGAAGCGCTCGAGGTCGGCGATCCCCTGGCGATGGCGGACGATACGACCGCCATTATTGAACCTGAGAGAATAGTGGGTGAGGTAGCCATGATTTCCGAGGATGAACCAATCGCTCCTTCTATGGAATCTGGCAATACTCCGGTCATTGCCCTCCCCATCTATGGTCCTCCACCGTCTCCAGGTCTCGCGAGCACGACAACGGTCCCCATCGAGTCGGGCGATGAGGCTACAGGTGGTGGTCTCATGTCGATAGAGGAGGGAGTCGCCTCCGTTTCAGCCGGGAGCTCCTCAGGTAAACCCTAAGTGGCTGCTTTTCTTTACTTTACAACCATTTCTGACAAGTCCGCCTTTTCGTGATGCAGGTGCAGCTAGTGCCGATGCCCCACCGCTCGAGGGAGCGCCTTCGATGACCGCTTTGGCGGTGGTCACCTCTCAACCTTCTCTCATACCCTCGAAGATGTTGGAAGGTATATGTTTACACTTTATTAATCTTGTTTTCCAGATATTTAATTCGCGTACTAAAGTCACACTGTTGTGTTCTCAGGAGCGCTTTTTGATCATGTACATCAGATGTTGCTCCCATATTTCTCCTTCCCATCTAAGCTTGCTTCTTCCCCTGGTGGCGTCGGTAAGTATAATTTCTGTCAACATTTTTCCTCTCTCTCTTTTCCCTTTTTTTTTTATTGATGGAATTGTCTCTAAACTCTTTTTCTCATCTCAACTGCAGTGCTACAGATTGAAGAAGGGGATAAAAGCTCAGCTGTACCACCAGCCCTTCCGACCTTGCCACCTGTCTTAACTGGTACAAAGACCATCATATTGGTAACTTTCCTCTCTCTATTTTCTGTACTGTTATCTGATCGCATCCCGTCTCTTTCAGCTGTCGCTCTGGCTTCGGCGTCCTTCGAACCTCGCGTCACAATGCCGGCAGGTCCTTACCTGAGGAGTCTGTCTTCAAAGGGCGCTGCAAATAGTCTGCGCATGTTAAGTGATTATGTCGAGGAACTCGATGTTGAAGCTCCTACATCTGCCGCGGACTTCGCTCTGGTGGTTAACCCGATGCTAGCAGTACTCGTGAACTTTCATAATGAGAGCATCATTGCATCCTGGGTTAACCATTGTAAGGAGATCGAGGGTTGCCTATTCCAATTGGAATCGTTGCGTCCCACTCCTGAGACTGTGGCTGCCAATAATCAGAGGACTGCGTGGATCGAGCAGAGCGCTTCTTACTTCCGCCATCTCGAACAAGAGGTTATTTCAAGGCGCAAAGAGCGTGATGATGTTTCGAGCAGGTCTGCTCAACTGCATGCTCGGGTGGAGGCCAACGCTGCACGGCTGAAGGTTATCTTTGAGGGCCTCCTGCAATGTCTCTCCGAAGGATTATCATTGAGGCATAACCTTCACGTTGTCGAGCGAGCTTCAGCCAGCCAGGAAGCAGCCCAGAAGGCGGTAGAGGAGCAACTTTCATCTTCCTTGCAACAACGGGCTCAAGTGGAGGCGGAGGTGGCCGCGGCTGTCGCCCGAGAGGAAGTGCTGAAGGGAGTGCGAGAGCAGCTTGTGAACTTACTAAAGACACTTCCTCCTCAGTAGCTATCCATTTTTGTATCAGTCGTACTTATAGATAAAAGAATGTATATGTATATGTTTTTTTTTTATCCTTTGACATAATGTATCCTGTATTTGATCAAGTTTATGAATAAGAGATACACCTTTTTGTAATGTCTTGTGTCACTTCTTCGCTTTTTCTTTCTTTTTAGCATGACATCCTTAATGCGCCTTATTGGCGAGTAAATTCATTTCTCCCAGGAATAACGATGGCCTAGGCTGCAGGTTCAGATCTGCTGCCTAGGACTTTTCAACTCCATGAGCCGTGAGGGTCTTATAGAGGCTTTTCTCCCTACGGATCGAGAGGATCTCGCAGGTGGGTTTTCTCCTTAGGAATCGTGAGGATTCCTAAGTGTGGTTTTCTCTTATAAGTCGTAAGGATCCTATAAGAGAATTTTCCCTCTTACGAGTCGAGAGGATTCGTAAGTGGTTGTTTTCCTCCTCGTCGAGAATCGAGTTCGGAGAGTGAGACCCGTGAATAGTATGCAAGAGACCATTTAGGATTGACTTGCAGGGTCTCGGTGCCCTCTTACGAGTCGAGGAGGCTTGTAAGCGGTTGTTTCCCTCTTTGTCGAGAATCGACTTCAGAGAGTGAGACCCGTGAATAGTATGCAAGAGACCATTTAGGATTGACTTGCAGGGTCCCATTTTTTAGGAAGCAAGTTTTTGAATCCTTACTGCCCGAGATGTGAGTCAAAGAAACTCTCGTCACGGAGTGTTTGTATCCGTGAGTTGAGAAGTTTTGCGAGGGATTATTTGTTTCCCAAGCGCCAAGGATTATTTGTGTCCTTGGGGTTTGAAACGAGTCGAGGGTTCCTACGAAGGCACTGGTGGCTCTGCGGGTCGACGCGGATCAGGAGGCTCTCTTCAAGGAGTGTTTGTATCCGTGAGTTGAGAAATTTGCCGGGATTATTTGTTTCCCGAGTGCCAAGGATTATTTGTGTCCTTGGGGTTTGAAACGAGTCGAGGGTTCCTACGGAGGCACTGGTGGCTCTGCGGGTCGACGCGGATCAGGAGGCTCTCGTCAAGGAGTGTTTGTATCCGTGAGTTGAGAAATTTGCCGGGATTATTTGTTTCCCGAGTGCCAAGGATTATTTGTGTCCTTGGGGCTTGAAACGAGTCGAGGGTTCCTACGGAGGCACTGGTGGCTCTGCGGGTCGACGCGGATCAGGAGGCTCTCGTCAAGGAGTGTTTGTATCTGTGAGTTGAGAAATTTGCCGGGATTATTTGTTTCCCGAGTGCCAAGGATTATTTGTGTCCTTGGGGTTTGAAACGAGTCGAGGGTTCCTACGGAGGCACTGGTGGCTCTGCGGGTCGACGCGGATCAGGAGGCTCTCGTCAAGGGGTGTTTGTATCCGTGAGTTGAGAAATTTGCCGGGATTATTTGTTTCCCGAGCGCCAAGGATTATTTGTGTCCCTGGGGTCTGAAACGAGTCGAGGGTTCCTACGGAGGCACTGTTGGCTCTGCGGGTCGACGCGGATCAGAAGGCTCTCGTCAAGGAGTGTTTGTATCCGTGAGTCGAGGAATTTGTCGTTGAAGTCACTGGCTTCTTCGGTTGAAATGAACCGCTGAGGCTTGGTTTCGTCGTTTGACGGAATCCGTTGGGGAGGTATGGTTTCTTCTTTGTTCACGCCCTTGGATTGTATACAGGGATCGATATGATCTTAACTGTAGGGCCGAAGTTTTATCATTTCTTATTATTTTTTTTTTGTTTTATTTTATTTCCGCGATGCTCTATCATTTCAGCTTTTATATCACGAAGGTTGCGATTGCCCAAACATTTCGGCTATTTTTTCGCGATGCCCAATCATTTCGGCTTTTTATTTTATCTTTACTCGTTGCTTTTTGTTACGAGCTGCCCGATCATTTCGGCTATTTTGCATGCATACATTTTACTTGCTGCTTTTTATTGCAAGTTGCCCTATCATTTCGGCTATTTCGTATACATGAGCGGCCTACTGGCTTTCGCCGTCAACCTGAAATTAGACACCGATTTCGGCATCAGCACCGCTGCAACTGGGATATTACCAGGAGCGAATCATCATTTGCCTCTGTCGTTGTTGAACAAAGGAGGCTTAGCGACCAGGGTTAGGATCCCGTCGGCTAAGGCTTTTGACTTCATGAGCCGTAAGGGTCTCGTGAAGGTATTTCTCCCTACAAGTCGTGGGGATCTTGTAAGTGTATTTTCTCCTTAGGAACCGTGAGGGTTCCTAAGTGTTTTGCCCTTCTGTAAGTCGTAAGGATCCCACAGGAAGGTTTTCTCCTCATAAATCGAGGGGATTTATAAGGATTGTTTACCATACGAACGTATTCCCTGTCATGGGTGGGCCTTGGTTAGGGAAACGTTTATTCGCGCCCGTGGATTGTATACAAGGGTCAGTATTGAGCCACTTGTAGGGCAATATTGGAAGTTTGTGGGGATTTGCTTAAGCACAGGTTTAGGTCTCTGTGGCTTAAGACTTTCAAATCCTATGAGCCGTGAGGGTCCCATAAGAGAGTTCTCCTTACGAGTCATGAGGATCTCGCAAGTGTATTTTCTCCCTAGGAATCGTGGGGATTCCTAAGTGTGTTGTTCCCTTGTAAGTCGTAAGGCTCTCACGCGGGTGGTTTCTCCTTACAGGGTCGAGAGGACTCCATAAGGGTCTTTTAACGAAGTTGCGCCCTTTCGGGTTTTCACAAACATTCGCCGGTAGTCCTGCTGTTTTTACTCACGGAGCCCTTTCGGGTTTTCATCCGTGCCCATTTTGCTTATGGACTTACCCTTTTTTTTTATTTATATATTTTTTTTTATATATATATTTTTTTATTTCTACTCATCTTGTCAGCCTAAGGATGCTGTGATAGTAGTTTAAAGACGTTTCGGTCTGCTATTAGTTTAAGGACATTTCGGTCCGCCGTTGAGAGGGTTGGCTACTACTTATAAAGCCTGAGCTTAGGAAGATAGCGAGCGGACATAGTCGTCGTCATCTACCATTGACCTAGGCTGTGGCTCATTAAGCGTAGTATCTCTTTAGGAAGCGTCCATTTATTGGCCTGAAAGGCCTTTCACCGTGCATGTCCATGAGTAGATAGGCCCCACCTTGGTAGACCTTATCAATGATATACGGTCCTTCATAGTTTGGCTCAAATTTTCCCCGCTTGGCGCGATTGGGGATCATGGGCCTTTTGACCACTGGCACGAGTTCGTCTTGGTGGAATGTCCTCGGGCGGCTCAAACTTTCATACGAGCGCGTCATCTTTGCTTTATAGGCTTCCAGATTTTGTTGTGCTAGAAGCCGGATTTC
This sequence comes from Agapanthus africanus, assembly GCA_030015575.1. Lineage (NCBI taxonomy): Eukaryota > Viridiplantae > Streptophyta > Magnoliopsida > Asparagales > Amaryllidaceae > Agapanthus > Agapanthus africanus. The sequence continues at coordinate 402,332,037 of JASDDO010000008.1, forward strand.
ATCAAGGGCGTTAAGCTCTTCAAACCGAAGGTGAGAATTTTCTTCGTCTGTCAGCTCGTAGTGGACTGCCACTCGTAGAGAGGGTAATTCTATCTCGAGAGGGAGTACTGCTTCCGTCCCAAATACCAACGCGTATGGCGTTGTGTTTGTGTCCGTTTTAAACGTAGTCCGATACGCCCAAAGAGCCTCTTGCAATCTTTCGTGCCAATCATTCTTATTTCGTGACACTGTTTTCTTTATGATCTTCGTCAAGGTCTTGTTGAAGGCTTCAGCTAGACCGTTAGCTCGCGGGTTATAAACTGAGGAATATCTCCAGTCTATATTGTGCTGCTGTGCGAAACGGCTAATTTTATGACTTCGATAGGCTGGCCCATTATCAGAGATGATTCTTCTCGGGGTTCCAAACCGGTAGATGACATGCGTTTTGAAGAAATGGAGGATGTTCTCCGTCTTCACTTCCCTCAACGGTACTGCCTCGGCCCATTTGGAGAAGTAATCAGTCGTCGCCAAGATGAAACGATGTCCCTTTGACGATGCTGGTTCGATGGGACCGACTATGTCAGTTCCCCACATTTCGAATGGCCAACTAGCCATTGTTGGATGTAGTGGATTGGGATGCTGATGGATGAAGTCCCCATGAATTTGGCATGGATGACATTGCCTCGCGTAATCCAGGCAATCCTGCATCATCGTGGGCCAGTAATAGCCCATCCGCTTTATCTTCAACTTCATCTTAGGGCCTGCTTGGTGGGAACCGCAGAGTCCGTCGTGAACTTCTTGGACGACCCTTCTCGCTTCGTCAGGTCCTAAGCATCTCAACCACAGAGAGTCGAATGACCTCTTGTATAGAGTATCATTGACGAAGGCGAAAGACAGAGCTCGTTTCGTGAGCTGATGTCTTGTGGACGCCTCTTCAGGTATTCGGTGGAACTTGAAGTAATCTATGAAGACTTCTCTCCAGTCCTCGGTATTTTCCCTGTCTTTTATTTGCAGGGTTGTCTCCTCAGTTGCTTCATTTTCTTTATATGATCCTGGAGATATTTCTGTTGGGGCAAGCACTCGACGGCTTTGTACTACGATTCTAACGTCGTCGAGGTTCTCGTCCGCCAGTTCTTTAGCAAGTTTGGCTAGTGCGTCCGCTTTGCTGTTTTCCGCGCGCGGTATGCTCTCCAAAGTATATGAGGGAATTTGGGTTAGCAGTTGTTGCACTTTTTCGCCGTATTTTACCAATTCCGGTTTGCATGTTTGGTAATCGCCGTTTACTTGACTAACGACCAGTTGGGAATCACCGTATATGAGGAGATCTTCAATTCCCATGTCAATGGCGATCTCGAGGCCTGCTATCAGAGCTTCGTATTCGGCTTCATTGTTTGTTCTCGGCTCCGTTAGGGAGAACGCGTAGCGCATTATCCCTCCTTGTGGAGTTACGAAGATGAGTCCTACCCCTGATTTAATTATAGGGGTACTTTGTTTGCGTTTCTTCATGGAAGATGCTCCATCGAAATAAAGCTCCCATCGGATATTATCGCCATCGATCGCATCGAAAGCATGTTCGTCCGGAAGATCGCAATTCAGAGGAGAATCGGCGGGTATTGGATGCTCAGCGAGGAAGTCGGCAATGGCCTGGCCTTTCACTGCCTTGAGAGGTTGATATGTTATCGAGAATTCCATCAAGAGCAGGGCCCATTTAGCGAGTCGTCCTGTCAATATGGCTTTTGACATTAAATATTTAAGAGGGTCCACTTTTGAAATCAGACGGACCTCGTGCGCCAACGCATAGTGCCTAAGCTTTGTTATTGCGAAGATCAACGCCAGGCAGTGTTTTTCAATGGGAGAGTAATTGCTTTCTGCCCCCAGCAGGACTCGACTTAAGTAGTAGAGTGCTCTTTCTTTCCCTTGATCATTCTCTTGTGCCCATAATGCGCCTAAAGAACCTTCGAGGGCGGTTGTATAGAGAATAAGAGGTTTCCCCTTAACCGGAGCAGCCAATACCGGCGGGTTCTGCAGGTATTGCTTGATCTCGTCCAGTGCACCTTGGCATTTTTGGTCCCAAACGAATGGGGTTCCCTTCTTCATCAGGTGGCTGTAAGGACGGCACTTTCCTGAAAGGTTGGCTATAAATCGCCGTATATACGCAAGTTTCCCTTGGAGAGACCGCAGCTGTTTGAGAGTCTTCGGCGGAGGCATTTCCATGATCGCTTTGATCTTTGACGGATCTATTTCAATACCTCGGTGTCGAACGACGAATCCCAGGAATTTGCCCGAGGAAACCCCGAACGCACATTTAAGAGGATTCATCTTCAAGTTGTATTGCCGAAGGCGTTGAAATACAGTCTTCAGATGCTCGAGATGTTCCTCGTATGATTTGCTCTTGACCACGAGATCGTCGATATAGCATTCGACGATTTCGTGTATAAGGTCGTCGAAGATCTTCGTCATGGCCCTCTAATAAGTAGCACCGGCGTTCTTCAAACCGAAAGGCATCACTTTATAACAAAATATACCAAGCGGAGTCCTGAAGGCTGTGTGCTTCTGATCTTCAGGGTGCATTTTTATTTGATTATACCCCGATGAGCCATCCATGAAGGAGAAAACCTCATGAGTGGATGTGTTGTCTATCATCATTTCGGTGACTGGCACTGGAAAATCATCTTTTGGGCAGGTTTTATTGAGATCCCGGAAGTCTACGCATATGCGCACTGTCCCATTTTTCTTCATCACTGGGACAATGTTGGCGATCCATTCAGGGTATTGGACTTCTTGGATGAAGCCTGAATCTATCAACTTTTTGACTTCGGCGTTGATGCTCATCTCAAGCTCGAGTCGCATTCTTCTCGGCGCTTGTTTGACTGGCTTGATGTTCGGGAATATCGCCAATTTGTGCACAGCGATTTCTGGATCTAGTCCCGGCATTTCGGAATAGTTCCACGCGAAGCAATCTTTGTGCTGTAGAAGCACATCCTTTAACGCAGCCACCCTTTCTCCAGATAGCAGTTCGCTGATGAATGTCGGTCGCGGGTCATTTTCCGTCCCCAACTCAATTTTCTTGAGATTATCTGCAGTGGTATGGATTCCATCTTCCAGTTCTTTCGGAGCTGGGGGAAATTCTGAGATTACCTCATCGCTGCCGCTTTCAAAACACCAAGGGAGGTTGTTCATGTCCTCGGACCCTTCTTTTAATATTGTTATCACATGGCAGGTGCAAATTTTCTGCCAATCCCAATGCGGAGTTGGTTTTATTCTTGTGTTTTCGGGTTCGTGCTTTTGCGGCGGCGCTACCCTCCAACTGTCAGACAATGCGAATTTGCCAAGCTGATATTGGTCCTCAACCCAATTCTTAAAGGTGAAGCAATCTTCAAGCGGATGCCCTACTACTCAATGGTAAAAGCAATACTTTGGGTTGGAGACTTCGCCTGCTTGTTCAGGGTGTTTAGACTCCGGCAACGTAAGCATTTGATGTTTTAGAGCGAGATCGAATATTTTCCTTGTTTTGTTCCGAGGAAAAGAGTATGCTCGAGCCATTTTCTTCCCGAGGGCTAAGTCAATAACGCTCGATTCTCGGATGCGCGGCTTCTTAGCTCTGCTTTGTAGTTGTCGAGCGCCTCTCTTGCCATTCGACTTGTTTTTGTTCTCGCGTCGAACCTTTTTTGTAGCAGGTTGACAAGGAGCGGCATCTTCGCCCTCTACTGCCTGTTGGAGGAGGCGCTGTGTCTTAGCTTTCTCATAGATTGCCATTTCACGATCGTGATCATCTCGGGCTTTTCGACTCGAATCCCTTATAAGTTTGCTCATCTGGTCTTCGGACGATGGACTGGGCGGTTTTGTATCAGGACCTTTTGCTGGTTCAGGATTAGCGTCCTCCCATTGAGCGCCCGCCTCTTCATCGAAGTCATACATGGCATAACAGCTGTTTACTAGCTCCAGCTTCTTTGGCCGGATGTACCCAAGCCCTTTGGTTTCTATTTTCCCGTTAGGCAGTTTGCATTGGGTCCCGGGAATGTTCCAGACCTTGTCATAGAATTTGGCTTTTCTAACGGTCTGTGTGAAGGACATCCCCTGGCGTTTTAGCAGTTTCTTCAAACCTTCGGTATAATACCGGGGAAGACGGATAGGCTGAAGCCTGTCGAGCGTGGGATCCGCGCCATGCCAAACTTCTTTTTCTACTTTGTTCTCTTCAGAACGGTAGAATAAGATTGCCTTCTCGCCCCTTCGTCCGGGAGGGATATAGAATGTCTGCAATTCTTCTACGCTGTTGGTGTTGAGTGCATCCAGTTCTTTATAATGTTCAAGCGGCACCATGGTTATCTGCAGACTTCGCTCTTCATCAGCGGAGATCCGTATCGAAGGCCGAGCAGGGAATACAGCATGAACTTCATCCTCTGAATCACTACCGAAGATCAACGAAGGAACGGATGGTCCTGGCCTGGTAGATTGGGATGGACCTGAATAAATTATATCCTCCTCCTCGGTGTCACTGCCGAAGACAGGGATGGTGGCATTAGTTTTGTTCTCCGGTTTGTGACACCTTTCCGTGTCTTTGAAACTCGGCAAGAAGTATTTGGCATCTTCATACTTGCGAACTTCGTTCACGGAAAACGGATTCAACTCTTCGGCCACAGTGTACTCGAGGCCATCCCTGGAATACTTCATGCACTGATGCTGTGTAGAAGGGATGATATTGTACTCGTGTAGCCATGGTCGGCCGAGCAGAGCATTATAGCACGTCTTGGCATCTATAACATGGAATTTGATGTCTGTGACGAGCAACCCGAAGCGTAACGTCAATATCACAGATCCGAGAGTCTTTGAGGATTGAGAGTCGAAACCGGAGATAGTGATCTTGTCTCGGGCGAGGTGTTGGACACTCATGCAAATCTCCTTTAACACTCGTACGTTGAGTAAATTGACGGACGATCCGTTATCGACCAAGATTTTACCTATCTTTATGTCATGGCAATATCCTGAGACATAAAGAGGGCGATTGTGTTCACACGTCCCGAGGAGAAGGTCTTCATCACCAAAAGCAACGTCGGCTGTGTGTACTTCTTCCAATTCGTCCTTCATCTTTTCTTCGGCCAAGAAGGCTTGGAACTGGTCCGGGTCTTGTAGCGCCTTAATCAAAGAGTCTCTCGCCTCCTTTGATAGTAACAAGGCGTCGAGGATGCTGAGTTGTGAGGGTAGCTTCCTCAGATGCGCTAAGACATTGTAATCCACCTTACTCCTTTTTGGCGGATTTTTGGCGGTTAACTCTTCCGCAACTTGGTCATCTAAAGTGATGTCTTCAGAGACCTTCTCTTTCCCTTTATCTTTTCTATTCGAGGGTCCGAGGTTCTTTTCAGGCAGTGTCCGATTCCTCAGCTGTATATTTTCGCAAGACTTCGGTTCTTCTTCTTTTCCCGAAGTTGATTCTTTAAAGAGAGGGGCGATTTCTAGTTCCTCATCAGAGTCGCTCCCAAATGTGGGCACTTGTGACCTGGTAGTGTTAACCATGTGACAGTTGCCGGCAGTTCTTTCAAGCACTTTGGTCGTGTTTCTTTGCTCCCGACGAACCTTGCGCTTTTCCCGTTTAAAGCGTTGTTGATTAGCGACGTATCCTTGCCACCATTTATCGAACGCTTTGCACTCTTGGGTAGAATGTGAGACCTTCTGATGATATAAGCAATAAGAGGGATGCATTTCTACCACGCTAGTAACTTTTTCTTCTGAGGGTGGTAGCTTCATGCCCATCGATATGGCCTTGGCGAACTTCTTTTTTATCTTAAATCGGCTTTTGTCAGCGGTGGAGGCATTTTGCTCCAGTGGGATCATCTCAGCTCCTCCCTCAAGTCGCTGGCGCTTGGCCGTTTCGAATATCGCCGTCTCGCGTTCTTGATCAGCTTTACTTTTCAATCGAGCTTCACTAAGAAACGCGTCAATCATTTCTATTGATAATTCCGGAACGCTTGACTCAGTATTTGCCCCCGGCGTTTTGGTGCCAGAAGTCCCTTCATCGTTCGAGGTCGAGTGAGAGATCATATGACAGCTTGCCACATCTCCGTCGGATTCATCCGATGAAGCTTCTTCCTCATCTTCTTTTTGAAAGACGTGATCAAGGAAATCTTGGAGCGTAATGGGAGTCCGCGCCTTTTGGTTATACTCGTCCAGTGCGTCAATCTGCTTCTGTAAGTCCGTCCGCTTGTCGCTAGGCTTCACGGGCTTCTTAGATTTCTTCTTCTTCTTTTTCGAAGATTTTGACGGCTGGTTATGAACGCTTGAACTACCACCATCGGCCTTCGGAGTCGGGCGTGGTTTCAACATCCCCTCAATAACCTGCGGCTCCAAGGGGTTCTTCCACTTGACCGCTGGACAGGTCTGCAGATCATTTAGCATTCTCCTTGTTTTGGCTGATAATACAACCTCCCAGGGAGCTTCTTCAATGACGGAGCATGTTGCCCCTGGCGTATTCGTTCCCTTATAGGTGTGGGGCTGCGGAGGATTCACCTTCCATTTGTCAGATAGCGCAAACTTGCCCTGACGGTACTGGTTTTCGAGCCAATTTTTGAACACGTAACAGTCTTCGATTGGATGTCCTAACACTCGATGGTAAGGGCAATAATTAGGCTCGTTAACGTCACTTGGTTGTGACGGACGTTTTGGATCTGGCAGATTTATGAGCCTATTGCGCAATGCCAGCTCAAATAACCTCCTTGTTTTATCACGGGGGAAGGAGTAAGCACGTCCCATCCTGTCCTCAAGGGGTACGTATGGGCGCGTGTTACTTGGACGAGCAACCGGCTTCGAGTCGTTCGGTTGCTGTTGGGCATTAGCGACGATGATCGCTTTTCCCTTTCCTTTGTCGTTTCGAGAGTCGGGCTTCGGGAGAGGGGGTTTATGGCCCATCTGGTCCATCTGCGTCAATTTGTCGATCAAAGCCTGGAAAGAAGTTGGCTTGAAGAACATCATAAACTGCGAAATGGTTGCTTGTGGATCAAGGGTTCCAACAAACATTCCCACCGCAGGGGCTTCTTCTATACGCTGTTCACATTTAGACCATAAATTACGCCACCGTATAGCATACTGGACCCATGTCTCGCCGGGCTTTACCCTGGCGTTAATCAGCGCCGTCATCGGAGTACGTTCGCTGGCGCTTGCAAAGCGTTGGGTGAAGAGCAGCTCCATCTCTGCGAAGGTTTTAATGGAGTCGTTGGGGAGCTCGGAATACCACTCGAAAGCCGTATCTGATAAACTTCCAACAAACTGGCGCAGCAAGAGCTTGTCGTCGCCTCCGGTGTTACCACAAAGCGCCCTGAATTGGGCAACATGTTGATGGGGATTGCCGGTCCCCTTGTAGACATGAAACTTTGGAATTGTGTAACCTGGCGGGTACTTGATTTGGTCATACCAGCCCGGATATGGCCGCCCCGTTTTTACAACATGGCCGGCTGCTTCGGCCGCGTGATGAACTTTTATCTGCTGGGCTATATATTCGTCCAGATCTGTTTTAGAGATTGTGTCTTCTTTAGCCGTCGACAGAACGGGCTGAGGGTTTGATGTTTCTCCCCTATCATCCCCAAGGACGATCGGGGGTTCTTCAGTCGGGGATTCTGGTTGTATCATCATCCCTATCATATCCTGGAAGAGAAGGCTCATGCGCTGTATATTGGCTGCTTGTTCAGCAGCCTCTTGGTCTCTCTTTTCGAGCATTCGGCGAAGGAACTCGGCGTCGGTCTCTTCTTCTTGACGTTCATCTAAGGACGTCTCAGGATTCTCTTTTGGCCCCGTGAGTGCAGCCATTGTAGTCATCATCTCCTGGAGCTTTTGTTGCTGCTCCTGAGACTTAGTCACTGACCGGGTAAGCGGTCGGTGACCCATAGAAGTACGACTTTCTTCTTTCCCCGAAGCCATATAGACCGTATGAACTGTGATGCCCCCTGACTTGGGGCGTTTAGGTTCACCGCTCTTAGACTTTGCCAGCGTCATGGGAGCTTTTTCCGGCCTCTTCCTTTTATGGGCCTTTGAGGTTGAAGGAGCCGCTGAAGTGGGCATCCTAGCATTTGTTGCCCCCTGCCGTTTAGCGGGGCGGTTTTTGTCTTTTTCCACCCTTGCCCTGTTCTGGCGACGGAAGTGGCCTGAGTCAATCACGGAGTCTTGAACCCTCCGCCAAATTTTATAAACTTTCGCTGACAGCCGTTGAGGAGGCTGTTCCTGTTTCATCTCCGGAGCTTTTTCCATGGGTGGAGGAGACCTTTTTAACGTAGCCACCGGGGAGTTCTTCCTCACTTTCCTCAGCATTTCAAAGCTGTTCCCAGTTGGAACAGCAGCATCGACTTCCACCGTCGGAGCAGGTGGGGTTAGCCCTGAGGGGGAGTTGCCCCCTGCTTTCCTTACTCTCTACCAATGGCGACGTCGCGCACGACGAGCCGCCGGGACTGACTCGGAAATCGAGATGGTTTCTTGCTGCCCCCTGTTTGAGCGTGGGGTAACTGCTGATGTCAGCCTATCGAAGACTGATGCCTTCTGACCAGCTGGGGAAGGAGTAGGAACCGTCAATCTTGTGAAGACCGACCCTCTGATAGGAGAAGCCGCTTTAACGACTTCCAAAGCAGCGGTCGTTGCCCTCTTTGGGACAGCCACCTTATAGTTCTGACCTAGCCTGGTGAAAACGGAGGCTGTTGGTTCAGTAGCAGGCGACCCGTTGACAGGGGTCGTGGTAGCAGTGAGCCGGTCGAACACCGACTTCTTGTTCGCTTCCGGTACGGATATCGGCATAGAGAAGCTTGTAGGTGGGATCATGGTCCCGAAAAACAGGCCGGTGGTGGCCTGGGTCACCTGGCCTACCGGCAGAGTAAGGAAAGAAGCCGCTTGGGGCCCATACGTCACCCCTCCTGCTGAAGTGGAGCGTCTGTTGCAGTGGCATTTCGAGCAGCTGGTGCAATTGGAGGCCATTGAATCTCGAATTCTGCGCCAGACAAAAGACCAAATCTTAGCAACTTGAAATCCGAAGACAACCATTTAACAAACCGCGATTGGTTCGCGAAGACGACACACGAAGTGTGGAGTGGAAAGAGGAAGAGGTCCCACCGGGCGTGCCAGAATCTGTTCCCCTCCGAACGGCGGCCGAGACGTTAGGGCGTCCTGTGCCTGGGGTTCGGGGCAGATGCTATTTGGTTTTATCCGTCTACCTCTCCGAAGATGCCAAGTTGATTTATGGCACCGTGTATCGGAGGTTTAGACGGATGCGGCCGATGTAGCAGACTTCGTCAGATTCCCCCTCAGGGTGAGGGGTTTTTGATTGTGGGGACGCTCTTCCCTGCAGGCGCAAGCCCCTGCAGTTAATTACGCTACCGCATCGCGGTAACAACTTTCTCCTTCTCCAGAATTTCACTTCGTGTTGTGTGTGTTTGTTTTGTTTGTGGTTGCCCGTGGATTGTATACGGAGACTGAGTGATGTCGTCACCCGTAGGACGTGGATTAGTCCAAATCCGTATTTACTTAGATTTGGGTTTGGTGTTTTTAGTTTAAGGATGCATTAGTCGCGTTGCGACTAAGATCGACTTAAACGTTCGTTAAGGATACGTTAGTCTTATTTTAGACTAAGATCAACTTAACATCATGATTGATTTAATTATCCGGCCGTCGGGACTCGTCACCTCTCTGACGTCGTTGAGGGATTACAACGACAGGCGTCTGAGGAGTTCAGAGATGTACCCTTGAACCAAAGTTAATTTGGAGTTTTATCGTTTATTTAAATGTCTAAGGACACGTTAACCGTATTTGGGGTTAAGGTCAACTTAGACGGGACCGTTTAGACCCGACAAAAGAGCGTTTGGGCCCTATTGTGCCAGTTTAGGGACATGGCGGTCCATCGCCAGTTTTAGGAACGTGGGGGTCCATTATTAGTTTAGGGACGTTTCGGTCCGTCGCCAGTTTAAGGACGTAGTGGTCCATTATTAGTTTAAGGACGTTTCGGTCCGAAATTAGTTTAAGGACGTTTCGGTCCGAAATTAGTTTAAGGACGTTTCGATCCGATATTAGTTTAAGGACGTTTCGGTCCAATATTAGTTTAAGGACGTTTCGGTCCACGAGTTTAAGGACCCCGCAGTCCATATCGATGTATGGTCGTTGGGACCCGTCACCTCTTTGACGTCGTTGAGGAATTACAACGACGGATGTCAAAGGAGTTCGGAGATGTACCCTCGAACCGGATGTAAATTGATTTAGAAGAGCAATTTTGCTCAGTCAATTTAATTTAAGGACTTATGGCCAAAATTGGGCTAAGTCCAGTTCAACATCTTTATTAAGTAATGCATTGCATTTAGGCTCTGCAGAGCATCAATTTATTCTGAGCTCTGCTCATTTATGAATGATGCAATGCATCTGTTTTGATTTGGGCTCTGCCCCTTGTAAAATGCATAGCATTCTGGAGATCTGTTTGGGCTCTGCCCATTTATAAATGATGCAAAGCATCTGTTTTGATTTGGGCTCTGCCCCTTAAAATAATGCATTTGCGCTTTTTTGAGCCTGTTAGGCCTTCTCTTAATTGGGCTTGGCCCTTTTTAATGCATCTGCGCTTTGCGCTAAGTAATGAGCGCAAGTCCATATGGTGATGACACGTGTCGTGCTCTGATGAGTGCAAACGCACTAGCGCAGCGCGTTGCGCTGTTGCGCTGCGCTATTGCGCTACTGACACGTAGCGCGCTCTCAGCGAGTTGCGCTAATTCCAGAGAGCAAAGCTCTATCTTAAGGGCGCTTAGCGCAAGTGGTTTTATAGCCGACACGTGGCGCTCTCTTAAGAGCGCAACGGCGCAACTTGGAAGTGCAAAGCACTAAGAATCTTTTAGATTCAAGAAGGGAAGTGCAAAGCACTGTTTAATTTCTTCGTCTAAATTAAATCAAAGAAAAATAAATTTTTCTTTATTCGAAGAACCAGAGGTTCTTAAAAGTGCAAAGCACTGTTCTTTTATTATTTTATTATTTTTATTGTTTTTACAGAACCGAAGGTTCACAAGAAGTGCAAAGCACTGTTTTTTTTTATAAAGATCATTGATCTTATTTTTAGATCAATGATCTATTAGAAGGCCTTTTTTCTACCTCATGAAGGTTCTTTACCTTTTTTTTTCTCGGAGTTTTCTCTGTTTAGGGTTCTTGATTTTTCGAGAAAATTCTTGATGCCTTTGAATTGAGGCTTAGGGTCCTATTTATAGTGACCACAAATCTGTTGAATTTGTTAACGGGATCTTTCCTGAATGATTTTTGGGAGTTTTCCCACCGTTGGATCTTTGATCCAAAGGCCGAAGAAAGTCTTCTAGTTCTAGAAAGAACAGAAAAGATTTCATAAAAATCTTAATTCAGTTTGGCGCAGATGCCCCAGCGCATGACACGTGTCGCGCAGCGCAGAGCACAGCGCAAGTGCGCCAGCGCATCTGCGCTGACACGTGTCGCGCAGCGCTAGTTGCGCCAGCGCATCTGCGCTAACACGTGTCGCGCAGCGCAGAGCGCAGCGCAACTGCGCCAGCGCATCTGCGCTGACGCGTGTTGCGCAGCGCAGCGTGCAGTGCAGTTGAAGCGTTGCTTCCTTCAATCAGAGCTTTGCTCTGATTGGGTGCGCTTTCTTGGGCGCTGCGCGCGGGACTTGAAGCTCTGCTTCAAAAATTTGAATTTTGAATTCAAACAGAGCTTTGCTCTGATTGGGCGAAACAACGGCGATAGTGGAATTCAAGTTCACAAGTCCTATCGGCGCAGACTGCAACTCAAGTCACGTTGGCTATACAGCTGCCCCGATGGCAAAGTCCCCCCTAAGTGCCATTAGCGGGAAAAAACGGTACGTCCACAAGCGAAATGGGCACGGATGAAAACTCGGAAGGGCGTCGTGAGTAAAAATAGCAGGGCTACCGGCAAGTTTGTGAAAACCCGAAAGGGCGCAATCTCGTTGAAATAAAGACACCTACAAAGTCCTCTCGACCTTGTGAGGAGAAAACACCTGTGTGAGATCTTTACGACTCACAAGGGAGCAACACACTTAGGGATCCCCACGATTCCTAAGGAGAAATTACACTTACGAGATCCTCACGACTCGTAAGAAGAATTCCCCCCTATGAGACCCTCACGGCTCATAAGATTCAAACGCCTTAAGATACGGGGACCTGAACCTGTTCTTAACCCATCATACTCCCCAAGTTACCCTACAGGCGGTACAATGCTGGCCCCTGTATACAATCCATAGGAACAAATAAACGTTTCCCCCACCAAGTCCCACCAATGATGAGGAATGTTCTCATATGGTGAACGACACTTATAAGTCCACTCGGCTTGTAAGGAGAAAACACTCTTGTAAGATCCATGCGACTTACAAGAGAAAATATCATTTAGGAGTCCTCACGACTTCTAGGGAGAACCTACACCTACGGGATCCTCTCAACTCGTAGGGAGAAAACCCTTTATGAGACCCTTACGGCTCATAAAGTCGAAAAGTCTTAGTCGACTGGATCCTAACCATGTCTACTAAGCCACCTTTGTTCAAATCAGAAAAGGCAAATGATGATTCGCTCCTGGCAATATTCAAGTCATAGCGATGCTGATGCCTGAACAGGTGTCAATTCCAAGTCCTTTCACGGCAAATGATAATTCGCTCCTGGCAATATTCCAGTCACAGCGATGCTGATGCCAAGATTGACATTAGATCTCAAGTCCCATACTTGCAACAAAAATCAGCCAGCAATATATGCATATGAAATAGCCGAAATGATAGGGAAACTCGCAATAAAAATCAGCGAGCAAATATGCATATAAAAACAGCCGAAATGTTTGGGCAACTCGCAATAAAAAGCAACGAGTAAAAAGAAAAAAATAAGCCGAAATGATTGGGCACCGCAATAGGACAGCCGAAATGATTGGGCAATCGCAACTTTCGCGATATAAAAGCTGAAATGACAGAGCGTCGCGGAAAAAAAATGATGAAACTTTTGCCCTGCAGGAAAGTCCACATCAACCCCTGTATACAATCTATGGGCATAAACGAAAAGGGAAACATATTTCCACACCAGGTTCTGTCAAAGGGAGAGTCAGATCTCGACGACAACATCTCCTGCCTAGAGATCAACAACGGCGTTTCTTCTCACTCCAAAAGGATGCAGACGCGACGTCAACAAAACGGAGCCATGGCAAAGTCCCTAGTTCCAAGCCTCGAAGGTTCACAGACAACCTAGAGATCAACAACGACATTTCTTCTCACTCCAACAAGATGCAGACGTGACGTCAACAAAGCGGAGCCATGGCAAAGTCCCTAGTTCCAGGTCTCGACGGTTCACAGACAGCCTAGAGATCAACAACGGCGTTTCTTCTCACTCCAACAGGATGCAGACACGACGTCAACAAAATGGAGCCATGGCAAAGTCCCTAGTTCCAAATCTCGACGGTTCACAGACAGCCTAGAGATCAACAACGGTATTTCTTCTCGCTCCAACAGGATGCAGACGCGACGTCAACAAAATGGAGCCATGGCAAAGTCCCTAGTTCCAAATCTCGACGGTTCACAGACAGCCTAGGGATCAACAATGGCGTTTCTTCTCACTCCAACAGGATGCAGACGCGACGTCAACAAAACAGAGCTATGGCAAAGTCCCTAGTTCCAAATCTCTACGGTTCACAGACAGCCTAGAGATCAACAACGGCGTTTCTTCTCACTCCAACAGGATGCAGACACGACGTCAACAAAATGGAGCCATGGCAAAGTCCCTAGTTCCAAATCTCGACGGTTCACAGACAGCCTAGAGATCAACAACGGTATTTCTTCTCGCTCCAATAGGATGCAGACGCGACGTCAACAAAATGGAGCCATGGCAAAGTCCCTAGTTCCAAATCTCGACGGTTCACAGACAGCCTAGGGATCAACAATGGCGTTTCTTCTCACTCCAACAGGATGCAGACGCGACGTCAACAAAACAGAGCTATGGCAAAGTCCCTAGTTCCAAATCTCTACGGTTCACAGACAGCCTAGAGATCAACAATAGCGTTTCTTCTCACTCCAACAGGATGCAGACGCGACGCCAACAAAACGGAGCCATGGCAAAGTCCCTAGTTCCAAATCTTGACGGTTCACAGACAGCCTAGAGATCAACAATAGCGTTTCTTCTCACTCCAGCAAGATGCAGACGCAACGTCAACAAATCGGAGCCATGGCAAAGTCCCTAGTTCCAAGCCTCGACGGTTCACAAACAACCTAGAGACAACCTCGACATTCGTCTCCTTACAGCAGACGCAATGCCAGCAAACAAAGCAAAGGAAAATCCCTAGCTTCAGGGTCTTGACGGCAACTCAAATAAAACCTGAAAGACTATCAGAGACCATCCCACACCAGGGTGAAGTGGTTATGACTCATCGTGGCTCCCAAACTGAGCCTAACGTCAAGTAAAAAGCGGCATGGAAAATCCCTAACGCTTGCTCTTCCGACAGTAATATGACCTGGGAGATTACTTGAAGACGTCTTGTCCAACCCCCGAAAGGATCAGAGACACGACAGTCATGAGGCTGCTCGAATAGCAAGACTGCATATCAGGGAATGCATCATCCAACGCGACGGTACGACGGACAAAAAACCTAGTACCACAGACCCTAACGGACATCTGTCGTAAAGAGCAGAGGTTAACTGTACGTTAGGATATTCTTGCGAGAACTTCTTGACTCGTCTCAACTCGTAGGGAAAACAATGTTCCTGCGAGAACGTCTCGACTCGTCTCGACTCGTAAGGAAAACATCTTCATGAAACCCTCACGGCTCATGAAGGTGAAAAGCCTTAGGCAACGGGGATATCAACCTGTTTCCTAAGTATTGTGGCCATACAAACAGGTCTAAACTGACTCTTGTATACTATCCACGGGCCATATTCTCCAAAGTCGAATATCGACAAGGAGGAAAAAAACCACTTATGAGTCCTCTCGACTTGTAAGGGGGAAAATTCTTTTGTGAGATTCTTACGACTCTCAAGAGAAAACGCACTTAGGAGATCCTCATGACTTCTAAGGACAAAATACACCTGCGGGATCCTCTCGACTCGTAGGGACAAAACCCTTTATGAGACCCTCACGGCTCATAAAGTTGAAAAGTCTTAGGCGGCAGATCCAAACCTGTTTCCTAAGCCATCACTGCTCTACAATAAGGTCCAAACTGACTTTTGTACACTATCTACGGGCCACATTCGCCAATGAAATAAAGAAGCTACTTACGGGTCCTCACGATTCGTAAGGAAAAATACCCGAGTGAGATCCTAATGACTCACGGAGGCGATGAACACTTAGAAATCCTCACGATTTCTACAGAGAATATGCACCTATGAGATCCACTCGACTTGTAGGGAGAATAAAAAAACCTTCTTGAGACCCTTACGGCTCATGAAGATGAAAAAAAGTCTTAGACTACAAAGACTCTAAACTTGTCTCCTAAGCTCTCAATTCTTTGGCCATGCATAACTCTGCACTACTTCACCTACGTACATACTTACGTGGGCAAAGTAGTGGGAGGCATTTGTTCCTGCCAAAATTTTCGGCCAAAAGTTATTTGTTCCCTTATAACCCTTATAAAAAAGGGAGAGAAGAAAGAGGAAAAGAATTCACGGTTGGACATCATGTATTAAACACATGAGCGCTTATATGCAAAGCATATAAGCGCTGAAAGAAAATAACAAATGGCCAAACAGGCCTGAGTGCCTATATGCAACGCATATAGGCGCTGCAATTAAAACAATTGCTAGGCTAAAACGGCCCCACGTGTTTAACACGTGAGTGCCTATATGCAACACATATAGGCACTGCAATTAAAACAATTGCTTGGCTAAAACGGCCCCACATGTTTAACACGTGAGTGTCTATATGCAACGCATATAGGCACTGCAATTAAAACAATTGCTAGGCTAAAACAGCTCCACGTGTTTAACACGTGAGTGCCTATATGCAACGCATATAGGCACAGCAATTAAAAAAATTGCTAGGCTATAACAACCCCACGTGTTTAACACGTGGGTGCCTATATGCAACGCATATAAGCACAGCAATTAAAACAATTGCTAGGCTAAAACAGCCCCACGTATTTAACACGTGAGTGCCTATATGCAACGCATATAGGCACAGCGATTAAAAAATTGCCAAGCTAATAAGTCTCATGTGTCAAACACGTGAGGACACTTCCCTATATAGAATTAAATTCTACTCAACAAGGAACCGTTAGATCAAAAATCCAATGATGATAGAATTAAATTCTATTGAACTTTTAAATGGGAAATGATATTTTTTGTTAAATAGAAAGTTGGCGGATCAAAGATCCCATGACTTGGAAAATATTTTTCATCTCTCTTTAAAACAAAGAAAAATTGTGCTCCGTTAAACCAAGCACCCTTGGATTAAAAATCCAACGGTGATTAAAAATCACCAATCTACAGAATAAATTCTGTACAAGAAAATATTTTCCTAATCTTGTTTAAGAAACAAGAAAATATGTTCTGTA
Organism: Agapanthus africanus; assembly: GCA_030015575.1. Taxonomy (NCBI): domain Eukaryota; kingdom Viridiplantae; phylum Streptophyta; class Magnoliopsida; order Asparagales; family Amaryllidaceae; genus Agapanthus; species Agapanthus africanus. Next base: position 402,348,510 of record JASDDO010000008.1, read on the forward strand.
AAACAGAACCTTTGGATCAAAGATCCAACAGCGGGTAAAACCCCCAAATCAATTGAACCCTCTCAATGAGAGATTTCCTAAAACTAATTAACAAACTTCTCTCCACTATATAAAGAACCCAAGACTTCAAGTTAAAAAAAAAGAGGAAAAAAGGAACAGAAGAGATGATACAAAAAAAAGGAGAAAAAGAGAAAGAGAGAATTTAATTCTCTAAAATAAGAAAATTCCCTTCTTAAACAAAAAAACCCTAGGTAAGAAAAAAACACAAAGATTATCCTATCCCTTCTTCGCCTCTTTAGGGGTTTAACCCTTCAAAAAAAAGAACTTAGTTCTTCCTCTGGTTGAATTCTGCAGAAGCAGATCTCCCCACAAGTTGAGAATTTAATTCTCATCGGAGAGATTCTGTTATGCAGATTCAAAACTTAAGGGAAAAAACTAAGTTCAAAGCATTTAATTCTTACAAAAGTATATAGGAATTTAATTCCTCTAATAAAACTAGGGATAAACCCTATAAAAAGAATTTAATTCTTATAAAACAAGAGACTTGAAATTCTCTAAACTCAGGTCCCAGCATCGTTAATATTAGATCAAAATCTCCATGCACATAGAAGGAAAGACTGGTGATTCATTAGTGTTCAACACTATAACGAAATCTCACGTGTTTCCCCGCGTGAGCATCTCTGATGAACAAAAAAAAGAATGGCTGAGACCGAGTCACGTGTTTCACATACGAGCATTTAAAAAGAACAAGAAGTGCTTCCTATGGCAGTCACGTGTTTTCCACGCGACCCCCAATCAAGTGCTTAGCACTTATATGAAAAAGGGAACATACCTAAAAATAGCGCTCACATTTTGAAGGCGCCTCACGTGTTCACGCGTGAGCACCACATGATCCAAGTGCTTAGCACTTATAAAAGAAAGAGAAATAAAATTCAGAAAACAATTCCCATTTCAGATGCCTCACGAGCTCACACGTGAGCCGAATGCATAGCACTTATAACAGAAGAGAGAAATAAAACCCAAAAAGGCAGTGCCCAATTTTAGGGCACCTCACGTGCTCACACGTGAGTGCTACAAGAATTAAGTGTTTAACACTTATATATAAATGGGGACTTGAACCCAATATACAGCGCCAACTTTGAGGTGCCTCACGTGCCACGCGTGAGCGCCCCCGAAATCCAGTGTTTAACGCTGCTTTAGAACCTCACGTTGGAAAATGTGAGTGCTGAACATACACTAGCGTTTAACACTATGGGAAATCAAGTCCAGTCTTAAGTTGGCTAAGTCTTCTTGAGATTAAAATATCTTCGATCTTCAAATAGATCGAGCCTCTATACTCATGACTTCCCAAAACTAATGAAGAAATCTTAGTCTCAAAATACAACTAATGATTTCTGGGCTCGACCATCAATTCCTTTTCCCTCAAACATGGAATTGGTTCAAGGGTACATCTCTCTATACCTCTAATACATGATGTTGTAATTCCTCAACGTCTTCAGAGAGGTGGCGGGTCCCGACAACCAACTGATTTTGGGTGCACTTCCCAAAATGGAGACAACGGACCGTAACGTCCTTAAACTAAAATCTCACCTCAAAAATGGTGATCTGCAGATCGAAACGTCCTTAAACTAACAACGGACCGTAAAGTCCTTAAACTAAAACAATAGAGCCCAAATGCTCTTTTGTTGGATCTGAATGATCCTAAAACCTTATTAAGTAGATCTTAGTCTAAAATTGGACTAACGTATCCTTAACAAACATTTAAGTTGATCTTTATCTCAAACAAGATTAACGATTTTTAAATCAAACCAAACATAAATCTAAGAATATACGGATTTGGACTAATCCACCCCCTACGGGCGGCAACATAAATTAGTCTCCTTATACAATCCACGGGCAACCAAAAATAAAACAAGCACACACGACACGAAGTGAACTTCTGGAGTAGGAGAAAGTGGTTATCGCGATGCGATAACGTAATAAACTGCAGGGGATTGCGCCTGCAGGGAAGAGCGTCCCCACAATCAAAAACCCCTCGCAAACGAGGGGGAATCTGACGAAGTCTGCTACAACGGCCGTATCCGCCCAAACCTCCGATACACGGTGCTATAAATCAACTAGGCATCTTCGGAGAGGTGGACGGATAAATCCAAATAGCATCTGCCCCTAAATTCAGGCAAGACGAACCATCCCGGATCCGTCCCCGTTTTCAGCGGTAAACACCTATTAGTTCTCTGGTTTTAGACACGCATTCATAGTAATGCAAGGTCCAAAAATTTTGAGAAGTTTGTAGGTATAAAAATAAAGTAGAGAACCATACGTTGGAACTATAAGGATTCTTCGAGATTGTTAGTGTTTATGCCCTAGAAGGCCATTACTGTATCATACTAGCTTGTATATTACTTAATGGAAGCTTGGGATATTCACATGTATATAACAGTCTTGCTAAACATGGTAGTATGCTACTTGGTTTTTCTATCTTAATATGTGAGTGTACGTATTGATAGAGCTCTTAGGATCTTGCTTGTCTACCAGCGTTGTGATGGCAGTCACACTAGTGGGGGCTGGGTAGTCTACAAGCACATCCTCATTCAGGTCCCTGGTCGTTGGATTATCGAGACAGAGCATCGATACTCCGGAGTAGACTAGTGTGTACGCTTCTCATCCCAGTTAGGGAGATGGTCTGTCCCACAGCCGTCAGTACGTCGTACTGGAGATAGTATGCAGGTGCTCGTTAGGTTACGGGTACACCGGACAGGACTCACAGGGAACTGTTGGTTGGTTTGATACCAGTCGTCAGTGAACAGTTCCCAGGTGACGTGAGTACAGCGTAGTCCGCAGACTTGACACTGCTACTTCGCCTCGAGTGTGTCCCACTGTTCTTAGATTGCTACCCTACCACGGCTCAAAGGAGTCGTGCAAACAGGTAGCAGTTGGGTGCAGTCCCGAGCACTTGGAGGCAGTGGCGGTTAGACAGGATTCGTCCCTCCCGGTATTGGGAGTAGATATCGTGCTGTGTCAGAGAGCCATTACGCAAAGTCCCTGGCCAGGGCAAGCGAGATTTGCTGGTAGGTTCCAGTAGTTTCTCAGGGTGTAATGGGCTTCCCTCCGACACGACTTATACCGCTATTAGGGGACTGACGCTTGCCGCCCCCTAGGCCCGATATGCGATAGTCTTGGACGAACGGACCGGACTGTATGGAGATTGTCACATCAGACTCAGTAGGAGTTCGGATGGGTTTTCTCATCGGCCTTCTTATCGACAACTACCTGGGGACCGTTACGTACAGCTAGTGCCGCTTGCGGTCTGTGGTTAAACCCACTGCCAGCGTAGTAGTCGAGTCTCTAGAGTCCCACACAGAGAGTTTCCTACTCCAGGCGAAACGATATAGAGGTTGCATGGTTTTGCGACAAAGGGTTCGGACGCATACGTGCGTTTACGCACGTACGACTTTCGGACAGTTTTTACCAGTCGGCTTTGGTTTAAGCCAGTTACTGGTATCCGGTTATTGGATTTTTACAGTCTAAAGTTTTTCCGTATTTTTGCGGATTGGAGGGGCGTTCTCGTAATTATACGAGAAGCTTCTAGAAGATGTGACTAAGGAGGTTACTTTGGATGAGGTTGTGAGTCATGGTGGTGATTCATTCATTTCATTAATGCACATTTATTGCTTAATGACTCATGCTAATGAATCACCACTAGATATTTTATGAAGCATGCTTATTCATTTCTTTTATTCATTATTCTTAAATAAGAATGCTTCATAATATATTATGATACACTCTCTCTCTTCTCTGATTATCTTATCTCATATTCTCTCTCCTCAAGCTCTCATCTTCAAGATACTAATCCTTAATCCTCATGTGTTGAGATCAAAGGTTTAGTTAGACTTAAGCATCCATTACCTTCACTCTATATCATCCTTTCATCTTTGATTAGCAATCAAAGTTGATTAGTTACCTCAAGTTAGAGGTGTAGCTTGGTGTCTTGCTCTCGGGTGGATCGTCTACTACCTAGAGAAGGTCGAGGAGAACAAAGGAGGACACAAAGACGAAGGACCGTTTTCATTAGGTATAATCCCTTAACACTATAGTTTAGTATAGCTATGTGTTCGGTTATTATTTGTTTAGCTTCGATTCAAGCGGTTAGTCGATGTTCTTTCTTTAAACTTGATCGTTTTTGAAAATTCCGCCTCCCCATAAGTACTGGGGTGTACTACATCGACTTACAGTGGTATCAGAGCCTCGCTAAACACTAAATAACTTAATCGCAAATTTGTACGAATTTCGAACGGAAAAACGAAACCGGAAAACCCTAAAAAATGTAAGTTTCTGTCGAATTTAAAACGATGTCAGAAAATTTTTCAGGTGTGTTCAGAAAGCATGAAATGAGTCCAGGAGAACACCCACGAAATTTGAGCCAATGATTCGACTAAAGCGCCGCGGAAAGGCGGCGGATCGCACCGATCCGCCGCGCTTCCGCGGCCGAGTTGCCGAGTCATGGGCTCATCTTTCATGGGTGGGTCCTCTCTGGTGTTTGGGGTTTTCTGGAATATTTAATAATTGCTCAGGTTACTGTTTAACAGAGCAGATTTTGGAGCAATATTGATGTTGTTTAATCGATCGAAATTGTACAGTATTTGCATATTGGATTATATCTGTGATTGTTTAATGTGTTCGTAAACCTCCCCTAACTGCTAGTATGTCGGTTGGCAGGGGGTTGCACATTTCTGAAATGGTTATATCTGTTTGTGCATATAAACTGTATTGGACTGTTGTGGTGTATAGCCGGGGTTAGCAATGGGTTATTGTTTAATTCATTTGTTGTAAATGTAATTTGTTGTAATATTATTTTCGCGGGGCACTTCCAGGTTGCGGTTGTAGCCACCGTTGTATTATTTCATTTTACTGTTTTTGCTCCTAGGACTGACCCAAGGTGGGGTACACAGACTGCCGGGTGGGTAGTTTGCCGTACCCGTAGGGGTCGAGGGTGGGGTAACGGCTATTCATCACAACTGTGTAATCTGTCTTTTCTTGCAGGCTCAAAAGAAATACAGATTGCTTGCAAATCCAATATTGTTTATCTGTGTTCTGGAATGAATATCATTGCGTCAGACAAATGTAAAATATCTATATTTATGATAGCTATTTAGAAGCCACTTATGTTTTACACCCGCGCTAGCCCAGCCCCCGCTCTGTCGTTAGTTAAGTAACCTAACGGGTGATGACGGGACCCCGTGGCGAATGCGAATGGCATAAGAGGACGTTGTATTTTCGTTGTTTTCTGCAATGATAGGTTAATGATGGGACGCATTATCTATAATGCAAAGTAAAACAAACCAAAGTTTAAATCGTTGGAACAATTTAAAAGAAACCACTCGGTTATTTTTAAAACAGATATTTTTAAATGCGGAGCTTTAACCACTCCTTTTAAAAGCTATCAGGTTCCTTCGGTTATATCAAGTTCACTACGTTCACGGTTTCGCCAAAACCAGTCGTAGCCCTCCGTCATTTCATTTGGGTATTCAGTAGTATTCAAGCTATGCATTTTGGCCAAAGTCAAGGCATAGTGTTTGGTAGCTGCTGGGTTTTCATTTGTTGCATAAGATAGATGAGTTGGTTTGGGACAGTCGTATTACCATTTGACCAAAGTCAGGGGTATATACGGATGGGTTCAAATTGACAAGATAATGACGGGTAGAACTTGACATGTGACTTATGACACTTTGACCAAAGCCAAGGTTATAAAAGCATGGGGCAAAAACTTATATCGGGAATTTCTAAAGAAACTGAAATTTGCAAAGAGATGCATACCATTTTGAGTTTGATGAATGTTGGTAGCATTCCTACAACATTATCAGACGATGATATTTGGATCCCGATCCTACTGTGAGTATTTGATACTTATCAGGATATTCGTCACTTAACGATCAATGCTATAAACCTAGTAGGTGTCCAGAAAAGTGTCAGCGGGGTTACGCCCCCAGAGAAAAGAGGTTATTTAATTAAGGAACTTCGCGAAAGCGTTGGAAAACCTCCCTCGAAGTATCGACACCGGCCTGGCTGAACGGTTAAGCAAGAATTGTACGGTGAGAATAGTCTTGACTAATTCTTCTTTTATGGTTTGAGGAAGGATTCGAGAAACAGTGGGAGCCATCCAGTTTAGATAAACTAAAAACCACTCTAAACTTGCAAGAGCATCATGCTAAAGAGTTTTTCTTCTCTCTCTCCTAATTGCAGCGACCCTGAAAATGACTGGACTTAAGTTACTTTTAGAGAAAAATATACTGACGGGGCCAAACTATAAAGATTGGCTGCGGAATGTCAAAATGGCTTTGACCTATGACAAACTGGGGTACGTCCTCACCGCTACGGCACCTGCTGTCCCTGGTCCCAAATCCAGCAATGCGGATAAGGAAATCCGCAAAACCTGGGATTTAGATTGCGCAAGAGCCAAGTGCATCGTGCTTGCCTCGATGAACAATGAACATCAGAGGAGGCACGAGGATATGGACCTTGATGGCATATTTCTCCATACAAAGGAACTTTATGGAGAGTAATCTCGTATAGCAAGATACGAGACCTCAAAGAACTTGTTTCGAGCGAGGTTGGCTGCCGGGTCATCGGTAGGTGAACATGTCCTACAGATGATCAGCTATATTGAAGAGCTCGCAGACCTTGGGACGACTTTGGATAATGAGCTCTATACAGACCTTATTCTCCAGTCCCTTCCTCACACCTACGCCCAGTTTATCCTGAACTTCAACCTTCAAAGAAAAGAAGTTGAACTTCCGGAACTCCTGAACATGTTAAGGAGTGCAGAGGGCACCTTGAAGACATCAAGGGAAACACCCGCTATGTTTGTTGGCGGTGCATCTTCTTCCGGGTCCAAGGCTAGGGCCAAAGGAAGGAAGAAGAAGGCCGCACCCAGACCTAGAGGAGGTGTTAGTAAGGTGGGAAAGAAGGGAAAGAAAAAGAAAGCAGTACCGATAGTTGGCCAGGATGAGTGCTTCCATTGTCACAGGAAAGGGCACTGGAAGAAGGATTGCAAGGCGTGGAACGCCAAGAACCAGGAACCGAAGCAAGCTGTGGCTTCGACTTCAGGTGTGTTTGTAATTGAGAATTGTCTGTCGATCAACTCTACTTCCTGGGTATTGGATACCGGATCAGGATCTCATATTTGCAATTCATTGCAGGCACTGAGAAACCGTAGAGTGCTGAAGGAAGGTGATATGATCCTCAGGGTTGCTAACGGAGCTAGCGTGGGAGCTGCGTCCGTCGGGGATTATCACCTAGGATTGACGAGTGGACACATTTTGGTTTTACATAACTGTTATTTTGTACCCAGCTTAACGTGTAATATCATATCAGTTTCCTTGTTATCAAATAAAGGTTATGATTTCACGTTTGTAAGAGATGTTGTCAACATCCACCTTAATCATGGTTTGATTGGGTCCGGTACATTAAATAACGGCATATATGTTTTAAACCAACTCCAAATTTTCAATGTCCAGAACACACTAAAAAGAAAGTCTCCAGATTTGAATAAAGCTTTCTTATGGCATTGTAGACTGGGTCACATCAATGAGAGAAGGTTGACTAGTTGCATAGAGAAGGATATTTGGACTCGTTCGAATATCAATCTTATGACACTTGTCAATCCTGTCTCAAAGGAAAGATGACAAAGACTCCATTCACTGGACAAGGAGTAAGAGCGAGCGAGCTCTTAGGACTCATACACAGTGATGTATGCGGTCCAATGTCTACACATGCGAGAGGTGGTTTTTCCTATTTCATTACTTTCACGGATGATTACTCAAGATACGGATTCATTTATCTGATGAAACATAAATCCGAGGCTTTTGAGAAATTCCAAGAGTATAAGAATGAAGTAGAAAACCAAACCGGCAAAAGTATAAAGACACTTAGATCTGATCGAGGTGGTGAATACTTGAGTGCCGAGTTCCTAGGTTACCTAAAAGAGAAAGGAATTCTCTCTCAGCTTACTCCTCCGTACACTCCACAGCATAACGGTGTATCGGAGAGACGGAATCGAACCCTATTGGATATGGTACGATCCATGATGAGTAATACTGAGTTACCGCGATCTTTCTGGGGTTATGCGCTAGAATCAGCGGCATATCTTCTGAACAGGGCTCCAACCAAGACTGTGCCTACCACTCCATATCAGATGTGGACTGGGAAGAAACCCCATCTTCAGCATATGAAGATTTGGGGATGTCCAGCTTTTGTTAAGAAGCAGCATGTGGACAAGCTCGAGGCACGATCAGTAAAATGTTTGTTTGTGGGATATCCAAAGAACTCCAAGGGATATTATTTCTATTACGCAGAGGAACAAAAGATCTTTGTTTCTCGTAATGCCCATTTTCTGGAACATCTGTTTTTAGAAAAGGAATCAAGTGGGAGCGAAATAGAACTGGAAGAAATTCCAGAACCACAAACTGCTACTGAAAGTTTGGTAGAACCAGAGGTTCAAGAAGAACAGAACATTCCCGCACCCCTCCGCAGGAGTAGTAGGCCGTCTCATCCGCCTGAGAGATACTACGGTTTTCTCATTGACGGGGATAGAGAGGATTGCATCATAGATGATGATGAACCTACTGACTTCCAGCAGGCCATCCAGAGCGGCGACTCGGTACGATGGCTAGATGCAATGCGGACCGAGATGGAGTCCATGTACACCAACAAAGTATGGACTTTGGACTTTGCTCCAGATGGGGTAAAACCCATAGGATGCAAATGGATCTTCAAGAAAAAGATTAGTGTAGATGGACAGGTGGAAACCTATAAGGCTAGACTTGTTGCAAAGGGTTTTCGTCAAAGACCTGGTTTGGACTATGACGAAACCTTTTCTCCAGTGGCTATGCTCAAATCCATTCGGGTCCTTCTTGCTATTGCTGCCTTCCATGATTATGAAATCCGGCAGATGGACGTAAAGACGGCTTTTCTGAATGGAAATTTAGAAGAGAGCGTCTATATGGATCAACCAGAGGGCTTCAATCAGAGTGGGAGCAGCGGGAAAGTATGCAAGCTGCTTAAGTCCATTTACGGACTAAAGCAGGCATCGCAGAGTTGGAACATCTGTTTTGATGAAACAGTCAAAGAATATGACTTTATCAAAAATCCAGATGAACCGTGCATATATAGTAAAGTTGTGGCCAGAAGTGTCGTATTCCTCGTCTTGTACGTGGATGACATTCTATTGATAGGAAATGACATTCCTATGCTACAATCTGTCAAAGGATTCTTGTCACACAGGTTCTCCATGAAAGACCTGGGTGATGCCTCTTACATTCTAGGAATCCGGATCTATCGTGATAGATCCAAGAGGATGTTGGGACTTTCGCAGTCCAGGTATATCGACACTGTACTGAAAAGATTCAGTATGGAAGATTCTAAGCGCGGTAATCTACCGGCTTGTCACGGAATCACCCTCTCCAAAGAGATGTCTCCCAAGACTGATTTGGAAAGGGAACGCATGTCTATTATACCCTACGCTTCTGCGGTAGGCTCTATAATGTATGCGATGTTGTGTACCAGACCAGATGTAGCTTACGCTCTGAGCGTGGTAAGCCGGTATCAGTCAGACCCAGGGGAGAAACACTGGATAGCAGTAAAGAACATTCTCAAGTACCTGAGGAGGACTAAGGAGATGTTCTTGGTTTACGGCGGAAAAGACCTCAGGTTGGAGGCCTTTGCTGATTCCGGCTTCCAGAGTGATAAGGATGATTCCAAGTCCATGTCGGGTTATGTCTTTACCCTCAATGGAGGGGCGGTGTGCTGGAAGAGCTCCAAGCAGGACACCGTTGCAGACTCGACGATGGAAGCGGAGTATATAGCTGCTTGCGATGCCGCAAAAGAAGCAGTCTGGATGAAGAAGTTCCTAACAGAACTTCAGGTTGTTCCTACCATAGTTGATCCAATACCTCTGTATTGCGACAACAACGGAGCTATAGCTTTAGCAAAGGAACCAAGGTCCCATCAGAAGTCCAGACACATCTTGAGGCGGTATCACCTGATCAGGGAGATCATTGATCGTCAAGAGATCGAGGTGCGGAGAGTTGCTTCAGAAGAGAACATTGCTGATCCATTCACAAAGGCCCTTCCTCAGATTCAGTTCGAGCGGCTACTCGAGATCATCGGTCTTCGATACGCCAGTACATGGCCCTAGTGCAAGTGGGAGATTGTTAGTGTTTATGCCCTAGAAGGCCATTACTGTATCATACTAGCTTGTATATTACTTAATGGAAGCTTGGGATATTCACATGTATATAACAGTCTTGCTAAACATGGTAGTATGCTACTTGGTTTTTCTATCTTAATATGTGAGTGTACGTATTGATAGAGCTCTTAGGATCTTGCTTGTCTACCAGCGTTGTGATGGCAGTCACACTAGTGGGGGCTGGGTAGTCTACAAGCACATCCTCATTCAGGTCCCTGGTCGTTGGATTATCGAGACAGAGCATCGATACTCCGGAGTAGACTAGTGTGTACGCTTCTCATCCCAGTTAGGGAGATGGTCTGTCCCACAGCCGTCAGTACGTCGTACTGGAGATAGTATGTAGGTGCTCGTTAGGTTACGGGTACACCGGACAGGACTCACAGGGAACTGTTGGTTGGTTTGATACCAGTCGTCAGTGAACAGTTCCCAGGTGACGTGAGTACAGCGTAGTCCGCAGACTTGACACTGCTACTTCGCCTCGAGTGTGTCCCACTGTTCTTAGATTGCTACCCTACCACGGCTCAAAGGAGTCGTGCAAACAGGTAGCAGTTGGGTGCAGTCCCGAGCACTTGGAGGCAGTGGCGGTTAGACAGGATTCGTCCCTCCCGGTATTGGGAGTAGATATCGTGCTGTGTCAGAGAGCCATTACGCAAAGTCCCTGGCCAGGGCAAGCGAGATTTGCTGGTAGGTTCCAGTAGTTTCTCAGGGTGTAATGGGCTTCCCTCCGACACGACTTATACCGCTATTAGGGGACTGACGCTTGCCGCCCCCCTAGGCCCGATATGCGATAGTCTTGGACGAACGGACCGGACTGTATGGAGATTGTCACATCAGACTCAGTAGGAGTTCGGATGGGTTTTCTCATCGGCCTTCTTATCGACAACTACCTGGGGACCGTTACGTACAGCTAGTGCCGCTTGCGGTCTGTGGTTAAACCCACTGCCAGCGTAGTAGTCGAGTCTCTAGAGTCCCACACAGAGAGTTTCCTACTCCGTACGTGCGAAACGATATAGAGGTTGCATGGTTTTGCGACAAAGGGTTCGGACGCATACGTGCGTTTATGCACGTACGACTTTCGGACAGTTTTTACCAGTCGGCTTTGGTTTAAGCCAGTTACTGGTATCCGGTTATTGGATTTTTACAGTCTAAAGTTTTTCCGTATTTTTGCGGATTGGAGGGGCGTTCTCGTAATTATACGAGAAGCTTCGAGAAGATGTGACTAAGGAGGTTACTTTGGATGAGGTTGTGAGTCATGGTGGTGATTCATTCATTTCATTAATGCACATTTATTGCTTAATGACTCATGCTAATGAATCACCACTAGATATTTTATGAAGCATGCTTATTCATTTCTTTTATTCATTATTCTTAAATAAGAATGCTTCATAATATATTATGATACACTCTCTCTCTTCTCTGATTATCTTATCTCATATTCTCTCTCCTCAAGCTCTCATCTTTAAGATACTAATCCTTAATCCTCATGTGTTGAGATCAAAGGTTTAGTTAGACTTAAGCATCCATTACCTTCACTCTATATCATCCTTTCATCTTTGATTAGCAATCAAAGTTGATTAGTTACCTCAAGTTAGAGGTGTAGCTTGGTGTCTTGCTCTCGGGTGGATCGTCTACTACCTAGAGAAGGTCGAGGAGAACAAAGGAGGACACAAAGACGAAGGACCGTTTTCATTAGGTATAATCCCTTAACACTATAGTTTAGTATAGCTATGTGTTCGGTTATTATTTGTTTAGCTTCGATTCAAGCGGTTAGTCGATGTTCTTTCTTTAAACTTGATCGTTTTTGAAAATTCCGCCTCCCCATAAGTACTGGGGTGTACTACATCGACTTACAGAGCTGATCGAAGATGTTGATACTTATGCTAAGTATTCTATCATAGTATTGAAAACTTGATTCTCTCACTGCTTACTCATCCGTGGACGTGCTCCATGATAAGTAATGCTGTATTGGCCCTTTTTCCTTTAGGTAATATGCACCGGAAACAGCTGCATGATATTTGAATCTGATTCTATCTAAATTAGTGCATTGATTCTATATGTACATAGAATGGTTACATACTTGAGATTGTTAAGATATGGAGTTATCTGGTTTCTGTTTAAGAGCAGAACCGAACAAACTCGAGACACGCTTCGGTAATGGCAGTTTGTGGATTATCCCAAGCATTCACTATGATTTTGTTTCTACCATTTTCAAGATCAATGGTTACATTGTTCTTGACTCGCCACCATTTTATAAAAGAATATTTTTCCAAAAGAAACTAGTGGGGGTATGGTAGAATTGGAAGTAATTCCAGAACTACAAACGGTTACCGAAAATTTAGTAGGACATAAGGATTCAATTGGACTTGACAAACCGTTAGCTACTCCGCAGATTTTAGTAGGTGACCTCAGACACCCGAGAGACACTTCGGTTTTCTCGTAGACGGTGACAGGGAGGTCAGCATCATGGTGATGATGGCCCTACTTGTTATCAGCAGGTCATAAGAAATGGTAACGTCCAGGTGACCAGATGCTTCATATCCAAGATGGACTCCACGCACTTCAGCAATTTATAGATTTTGAATTTTTCTAGTTGCTCCTGAAGGTGTAAAACCCATTAGGAGCAAGTAGATCTTTCGAGATCTGTGCAGGTGGAAAGGTGTTAACCAAATAAGGCTAGACTTGTTGTAAAGAGTTTTTATCAAATACCCGTTGTGGATTGTGATGAGACTTTTATTTCAGTGTCTATGCTGAAATCCGTACGAATATGACTTTGCACTGCTATTCCCTGTACTTGTTATCAGCAGATCATAGGAAGTGGTAACTTCCAAGTGACCAGATATTTCATGCACGAGATGGACAGCAAGTCATGGATTTTGAACTATGTTGAGTGCTCCTGAAGGGGTAAAACCTATTAGGAGCAAGTAGATCTTTCAAGATCTGTACAGGTGGAAAAGCACCTACCTAATAAAGCTGGACTTGTTGTAAAGAGTTTTCATCAAATACCCGTTGTGGATTGTGATGTGACTTTACTTCAGTGTCTACGCTGAAGTCCATATGGATATGTTTCGGCACTGATGCGGTTCATGACTATGAAATCTGGCAAGTGGGTGACTATATCGTCTTTCCAAATGGGATTTTGGAAGTGTACGTGTATATGACTCTGCCAGATGATTATCGTAGTCGGTGGGAGCAGCGGAAGGTGTGCAAGTTGCCTATGTCTATTCATAGAATGAAGTAAGTATAGCGGAGATGGATCATCCGTTTTGATATGGCAGCCAAGGTGATTGACTTCGTCAAAACAAAAGATGAATCTAGTAAGAAAGATGGGAGTACTGTCCTGAATTTGGATGATATACTCCAAATAGGAAGTGATGTTCCTATACTACAATCGATCAAATTTGGTTGTCACACAGTGTTTTCTCCACGTTGGATGTCGGTAGTATATCAGGAATTCTGGTGACTAGATCTAAATTTGGAATGTTTCCCAAATTGGGTACTTAGACGGTATTCTAAAATTATTTTAGAATGGACGACTCCTAGCGTGGTAGTGTACCCGCAGGTGATAGAGTCATCCTCTCTAAAGAGATGTCTTCTAGACTGATGAAGAGAAATTAGCATGAATGACATATCATTTGCTTAGGCAATTGAGCCAATCATGCAATGTCTTGTACAATACCAGATAGATAATTCTGGTTTTAGATCTAGATTGGAAAGTTTCCCAATCGGGTACTTGGAAACCATTCTAAAAGTATTTTAAAATGGACGACTCCTAGTATGATAGTGTACCCTCAGGTGATGGAGTCACCCTCTCTGAAAGGATGTCTTTTTGGACTGATGAGGAGAAGGACTGGCATGAATGACATATCATTTGCTTAGGCGGCTGAATCAATCATTCAATGTCTTGTACAACACCAGATATTGCTTTTACACTAGTTGCAATAAGCATATATTAATCTAATTCTCGAGAAACAAAGTGAAGCAGTAAAGAACATAAGAGAATGTTCTTGGTATAGGATAACGACAGCCTCCTCTGAAAGGCGGTTACCAGTTCAGGTTTCCAAGGTGACGTGGATGACAGAGATGCTGTCAGAGTTATGAGTTTAGCCTCTTCAAAGGATCAGTGTATTGGATAGTGTTCCAATAAAGATACTGAGGTAATAATGGTACAGGATACCGGTTATAATTCAACATAGGATACAGCCTAAGAAGTTTGTTGGATAGGAGTTGTTCATTGATGAAATTGGTCCCATCAGGTATCTAGACAAATTCTTGAGGCGGAGTATCGCTCAGTTTGGGAGATTGTCAATCTCCGCAAAGTTGAGATACAGAGAGATGAAGTTAGAACATTGTAGCGGATCCAAATACTGAGGCTATTTCTTGAAGAAATTAAGTTTCACAAATATGGTTTGCGAAACTGATTAGTAGAGAAGTTGGGTATTCGGTAGCACACGAGCTGTGGATATGCGATACCGCAATAATTGGCCTTAAGTACAAGTAGGAGATTGTTGGATATAATGCCCTTAAGGCAATTATTGTGATCGCAAGTAGGTGATTATGATAATTGAGGGAGGATCTATACAGGTATAACAGTCTTACTCAAGATAATAATATGTTATCTGGTTTATCTTCATCATTAAAGAAGCCCATAGGATTATTGCTTGACAACCAGTATTATGATGGCAATCGTATATGTAAGAGATGGGTTGTCCATAAGCACATCCTTAAATGTCCCTAGTCGTAGGAATATCAAGACTGAGCATCGATATTCTGGAGTAGACTAGTGTATACGCTTCTAGATCCCGACGAGGGTTGGTGGCTGGTCTCCCAAGCTATTGGTGTTGTGTCATTTAAGATAGTATACAGGTGCTCACTGGAGATGAGTACACTGGATGGACTCGCCGAGAACTTCTAGATGGTATTATATCTATCGTTAGATGGAAGTTCTCAGGTGGCATAAGTACAGGTTAGTCCTTAGGTTTGAAGTCGTCATTTGTCTCATGTGAGGTCCCACTGTATTTTGATTACTACCCTATCACGGCTCAAAGGAGTCATGCAAACATATTTTAGTTGGGTACAGTCCTGAGCCACATGGAGGCAATGGTCAACTGTCAGGGATTTGTCTCTCCTGGTATTAGGAATCGATGTCGTTCTGTGTTCAGTTGGCTATCACCAGAAATCCGTGGCCACGGTAGGTGGGATTTACTGATAGTTGATCAGTAGTATCTCTATTGGTGATGAACTTGACTTAGACACGACTTATCGGTTTAGTAGGGGTATATGTTATCCACCCCTAAATCCGATATGCAATACTTTTTGACGAAGAGACCAGACTGTACGGAGATTGTCATATTAAGCCTCAGTAGGGTAAGGACGCACTTGATTGTTGACCCCCTTTTCGACAAATACTTGGATAGCCGTTACGTACAACTAGTGTCGCTGAAGTGCTTGCAGTTAAATCCACTGCTAGCGTATTGTCGAGTCTTAGAGTCCCACACAGAGGGTTATCCCAATTCAGGTGACAGATGTAGGAGCCGTACATTGGTACGTGCAAGGGTCCGATTAAATACGTGTACGCAATACACGGACTTTAATCGGACGGTTGATAATATTAGCCGGCTTAGGATTAAGATGGATTATTAAATTAGGTTTTTATTTAGTAATTTGTATATGTATTTTGATACATATATTTTAGTATTATTGTTCACTATTTATTTTCTCTCTTTGGTGTTATCCGTATTTTTACACGGATACGCGTATATGTAGCGATACATATACCAGGTGAAATATTCTGTATTTATACGGGAATACTTCTACAAGAATGACACCTCATATTTATTTTTCTATTTAGAAATTTTTTTTAAAAAGGAATGAGGTGGAAAGGAGAAATTAATGAAGCATGGTTTGTAGGGATGGCTTGGATTGGCTTATGCATTTATTGTGCACTATTGCATCATGGTTGCAAGACTTTATAGCCATTCTCTCATTCATTTTTCATTTGGATGGTTTTTGCCTCTACACTTAAGCTCATGCTCCATGAGCTCATGCTTCATGCTTCCTCTTTTCCTTCACCTTCTTCTTCTTGATCTCCAATTTTTAACATGTTTCAAGAGAAAGAAATTTTTAGTGGAGTATTCCTACATCACCGACCATCCAAACCTAGCAAGTTTGGATGGTCGGTTAGAGCCTCCTCTGGATTCCCTTGGGTGGATCGTCTTTGGCAAGGGTGGTCGATTTTCAAGCGCGATCCCGGCGGCTACGGGCTTGGAGTGATCTTACACAATTGGGTGGACACACGACAAAGGTTGTATTTTTTTCAACCCTTGCACTTGTAAATTAGCTGGTTTAGGTTTATGGTTCGAATCCTGGATTTTTTTACGGGCGTCCGGTGCTCGCTAGAATTTTTGTTTTCACTTCCGCCTCGGCCGTGGTTTCCGCGGCGCGGGCACCGGATCCCAACAACACATATGTCTGAGCCTCATGTGCCATAATCTGGTCATATCTGGATTTGACATGGATTTAGATGATGAAATTGTCGCTGACACGGTAATTGTCGAACTCTGCAACACATATAAGGACTCCGTTTTCAAGCCTTTCATAATGACGAGAGCATAACTCCACCTTTAACGGAGAACTTATAACCCTTAGCATCGAGTGCACCCAATGAGATAGGTTTCTTCTTCAAGTCAGGGACATGCCTAACTTCCGCTAATGTTCTGATTAGCACATTTATTGCACATTTTTTACTAGCTTTTTTCTTATCTTTTGTTAATTAATAAATTTCATTAATTATAATTTAAGAACATTTATGGATTTATTTGTCAAAAACACATTTCTACATATCTTAAATAATAAATAGATAATTATGAGTTAAATGGTGTAAATATTTTCCTAAATAAAATAGATGCTACTAAAGATTTGTTTTAAGATATTTTGCAGGTTTAAATGCAGCAAAATCAAATCAAGAGGCCAAATAATATCATCATAATCTGGTAACTGATTGAGGATCCACGTAACTGCAAATAGACAGCAAGATATTCGAGATAAAATGCAATCAAAATTAATCAAACCAAACCAGGAGATTATAGCAAAAGAGGGAGAGCAAACGGACGCAATATGACCCCTAATACACGGTCAACAATGAGGAAACCACCACGTTTTCGCGACCTAACTTAAAGATTTACCTTTGATTTTTCAAGAGCGGTTTCGATTTAGTTTTAGGGTTTCGATTTTAGGTTTATATTATAAATATTATTTGTACAGAGGACAAAAACTTTCTTGCCACTTTTATTCTCTCTATAAACCCTAATTTTTATTTTGGATGATTGGTGTAGAGCAACTTTACTCTTAAATCATGTAATTAGCAAGCCTTTAATAAAGTTTTTCTTTTCTTTTCTTTTCTTTTAATTTCTGCACTTTTAATTATGTCTTTTATTTTTATGCATTGCTTTTCTTTCATTAATTATGAGTACTTAATTTTTAAATATAGGGTTAGATGAATAAAATTCGAAGCATGTTTTAATTAATTTATGATCATCTCAGTTTTGTGCGTAAAACATATCACTAGCTTAATATAAGATTACATCTTTATCTTGCCCATCGTTTTGATAATTTATGATGTTCACAACTTATAAACTATTCTTAGGGAAAATTTTGATAGTTTATGATTTTTAAAAACTTATAAGTTATTCTTAGGAAAAACAAAGATTAGGATTGATATTATATTGGATCTATAAAAATACCATTTTTTAAAAAGTTATGAGAGCGGATATGGTTTGATAGATTATGTAGAAGATTCGAATAGTTTATGCTTACAATATTTATTAATATGGTTTGATAAATTATATTGAAATCATATAATCTATGCTTTCAAAACTCAATTCAAGACTATTAAAGAGATAATATAAAGGGAATGATTCATAAAGATATTAGCACATAATTAGATCTAAAGGTTTCAACATCCTATATATACATTGTTTTTATTAATTTATTTTCAAAAATCCTATATCATAACTAGTTAATAAAATTTATCATTAGCACGTTATCCATGTGGATCGACCCGTAAAAGCATACTACAAAAAACCGTGCGCTTGCGGTATTAAAAATTTCTCAACATGTTCTCATAACGCTGTCAAATATCTTGATTTGAATCGTCCCATTATCAATAGCTCGACATAAACTATTATTGTCCAGCGAAACTACTGCACCATTAACAGACTCATAAGTGGAGAACAAATCCCTATTGGGACACATATGGTAAGAGAACCGAATCCATGATCCATTTATCCTTGGATCGATATGTGTTGTTACGAACCACAAGTAGATCTCCTTCTCTCTCGGCAATACAAGTTTTAGCTAAAAACTCTTTTTGTTTGTCTTCCCATTTCTGCTTGTTCTGCAATTTGTAGCAATCGATTTTAATGTGCCCGTTCTTCTTACAATAGTTGCATTTCAAGTTCTTGTCCTTAGACTTCGACTTTGACTTCTTCTTGCTACCTTCCGGATCTCTCTTCCCCGCTTACTCTCGAACAAATAAGCCTAAAAATTGACCATCTCCTTCACTAGAAGTTAAACTCCTTGTTGATCTTCTCTTTTTTCATCAAATTTTCTTCAACATCTTTGATCGAGATAGTATCTCGCTCATAGAGCATAGTGTCATGAAAGTATTTATAAGATAGTGAAAAAGAATATAACAATAGAAGTGCTTGGTCTTCATCATCAATCTTAAT
The DNA here is from genome assembly GCA_030015575.1 of Agapanthus africanus. NCBI lineage: Eukaryota > Viridiplantae > Streptophyta > Magnoliopsida > Asparagales > Amaryllidaceae > Agapanthus > Agapanthus africanus. The sequence continues at coordinate 402,367,479 of JASDDO010000008.1, forward strand.
ATCGATCTTATCTAGATCTGTAATGATCGAACTAAACTCACCGATGTGAGATTTGATAGGAAAGCTTTCTGACATACGAAATATGTAGAGACGCTATTTTAATAGGAGTCGATTTGTGAGAGACTTCTTCAAATATAACTCCTCTAATTTCAACCAAAAATTAGTCGTTGTCTTCCCCACTAAAATTTCTTGCGAAACTTCGTTTGTCATACACAATTGGATAGCCGTGAGGGCCTTTTTATCTAAGTACTCCCATGCTTCCTTCGTCATGGTGGAATGCCTTGAATTTTTTCTAAGAATAACCTTCTTCAAACTATTCTGTGTCAATATGGAAATCATACGAACTTACCATAGACTAAAACTCATATTCTAATCGAACTTCATAATCGTTGGAGACATGATGCAGGATCAAAAGAACCAGTTGAAATTCACTTAGGAATTTCCACAAAAACCTTGAATGCTCACAAACCAAAGACTTCAAAATCACAATCTAAGAAGATGAGGAGAGGACACAAGCGTCCTCACCCACCGTAAACCTAGATCATAAGATCGAAAACCTAACGATTCAAGCAAACAAATTCCCAAACACCTTGTGTACACCAAATCTCCCAAAGAAGAAAAACGAGACTCTGGTACCAATTTTTTGCGCCAAATACGATCACAAAGAAATAAACAAACGATAAAGAAAAGCAACAAATAATCAAGCCAATAGAAATAAAGCACAAACCAATCAAGACATAAGATTTATGTGGAAAGCCCTTACGGGAAAAAACCACGGACGAAGGAGAAACACCTTACTAATCGAACAAATAGAAGGATTATAATGGTAGATGAATTCTCACAAAATCCCTTTCAAAACCCCAGCCTCCTCTCTCTCTCAATATCAGATTAACAAAGGATTACCCAATTAGGGTTACAAACTGCTATTTATAGTATGAGGCAAATAGAGTAAAAATAAGATTTCCCAAAACAACCCAGAATTCGGCCCAAAACGTCGAGAGACGTCTCTGGTTGTTTGAGACAGCTCATAAATATATGAGCCGGCTCACGAGTTCTTTAGAATAACGATTTCTTCTCTGTTCACTTAAGACGGCTCATGATCAATTTGAGCCAGCTCAATTATTCTTGAGACGTCGGATTCAATTGTGAAACCAATATGGATCGGGAAGAAGAGCCAAACACAACAGATGCAAATTATCGAACACTTGGAGGAGAAGGAGACCAAGAGCAAGGGAATTATAGAGAAAAAGACTAGGCCAAACTCGACACGAGTTAGTCTAACCATTCCGAGTTTGGCCTAGCATGGCCCACTCATGTTAAATAGACCACTTTAAGGAATCTCAGGCCTCATCGTGGCGGTGGGGCCCCAGGTTGTTATAACAACAACCTCCTTATGGGCAAAATGGTCATTCCACTATCTTCTTCTTCCTATAAAAAGAGTGTTACATTGTAATAAATCTTTTATCTGATAAATTGATATAATTATAGTTATTTCCATTCTAAAAGGTTTGGGTCCTCAAATCTCTTTGCTTTAATAGATAGTTGCCTTCCCTAAAAATGTCAGGTAGTGGTCCTGGAAAGGGCCATGGCCTAGATGCAGCTCAAGGAATTGCATCAATGGTATCAATGTTCTTCTTCTTCTGTCCTCCATCACAACTGCAATAACGGAAGAATCTTGCTTGACTTTCCTTTTATGCTTAATTTGGGCAATCCATTTTCCATCTCCTTGCAAAAATTGCATTTGTTATTGTCCCGTCTCCTCGATTTTCATCTCGCTTTGCTCTTGGAACCATTATTTGACCGCTTCTCCGAATGGCCTTTAGCAAACATCGCATCACCCTGACTATCCCTGTCACCCGCAACATTTTCCCTCAACACCTTGATGTATAATCCTACTTTGACACCTTCTTAAGAAATCTTGTAGCGGATGTACATCATTGACTTGACGAATTGTCCATACTCGGAGGTCAACAAATATGGTAGCATCATCGCATGATCCCCATCCTCGATGTTCACTTCCAAATTACTCAAATCCATCACAACCCGACTGAGCTCATCTATGTAGTCCTTGACAGGATATTCTTTATTTCATCTTCAATGTGTATAAACATTGTTTTATATAGAATTGGTTGGTGTGGGGATTTTTCAGAGGCTAAAGTTCACTAAATGCCCTATATGTTTGGCCAAATCCTAAAAAACTACCAAAAAGTTTGATAAGAGCATAAAACTACTATATCTTATGGTGACACATCATCACTGTTAGTTCCACCATGGCCTCGTCACAGCCTTACCACATCGGCATAACATGCACGAATTTCTAATTGTACCCCCATATTCAACTTTTCACCGATCCTAACCAATTTACAAACCCAGACCCTATCCCGTTGATACCAGCACTACTGCCACTTCCGACCGCCAAAGCCACCCATCTCCTCTTTCCCACATCCTGTAATACCCTAGAGCAGTGCGGTTTTCAGACGTCATGGTGATCTGCTTCATCCACACTCAGTGCGGTCTGTTGCAGAGATATGGTGATCTGAGTGTGTAGCCGCTTCAGAACAATGAGATCGGGTCCCTGAAGCACATTCTAAAAGATGACCGAACTGCATTATAAATATATGATGCCACCCTCAATTTAGGAGGTGCCTTTTGGATGAACCGGTACTCTGAAGTTTGAAGAACTCCGTGGTTAAACGTGCTCGGGTTAGGAAAATCCTAGGATAGGTGACCTTCTGGGAAGTTACCCCTTCTCGAATCTGGTTAGCACCATAGGACAAAACCATGCGATTTCGACCAGAGAGAACAATACCATTCGTACTGGGGCGTAAGGCGTGACATTTATGGTTGCCCATGCAGGTCCCTCAGTAGTAGGTCTGTGATTCGAGGACGAACCATTGTTTTTAGGTGGGAGAAATGTAATACCCCAGAGCAATGCGGTCTTTGGATATCATAGTGATCTTCTCTGTCCACATTCAGTGCGGTCTGTTGCTCCATAGGTTAAAAACCGGCCTCTTCTCGAGTCCGGTTCGCTCCATAGGAAAAAACCATATGGTTTCGGTTAGAGCGGACAATATCATCCGTTCCGGGACGTAGGGTATGACATTTATGGTTGCCCATGCAGATCCCTCAGTAGTAGGTTTGTGGTTCGAGGATGAACCATTGTTTTTAGGTGGGAGGAATGTAATACCTCGTAGCAGTGTGGTCTTCGGACGTCATAATGATCTGCTCTGTCCACACTCGGTGCGGTTTTTTGCGGACAATGGTGATCTAAGTGTGGAGCCGCTTCAGAATAATGGGATTGAGTCCCTAAAACACATCCCGAAAAAGTACCGAGCTAAATTATAAATGTAATGATATCACCCTCAATTACGGAGGAGTCTTTTGGATGAACCGGAACTCCGGAGTTTGAAGAACTCCATAGTTAAGCATGCCCGTGCTAGGGAAATTCTTGAATGGGTGACCTCCTGGAATGTGGTCCCTTTTCGAGTCCAATTCACTCCAAAAGAAAAAAACCGTGCGGTTTCGAACAAACCAGACAATACCATCCGTACTGGGTCATGAGGCATGACACAGCCACCACTCCGTCGCCCTCCTCCTCTCCCCATCCTCTTCACCACGGACACCCACCACTCGACCTCCTGTCCTCTTTCTCATGGCCACCCTTTCTTCCTCCTCCTCCTCCCCCTCCCCAGCCGCCCCAACAGCCGGTAGCCCTCCCAGCCTCCCCTAGAAACCCTAAAGTTTAAGAATTACTTAAATTAATTGATTGATTAATGCAATATGTGATAATTAAATAAAAATTAATACATTGGCAAAATGGACATTTTATATGCCTAGTTAACACTGTTAGCCATTGACCATTACCTATGATATTTTTCCGCGCCTATCAAAAATTTTAGTTTTCTGGGATTAAGCTAGACATATAGAGAGTTTAATGAAATTTAGCCTTTCTAGAGATTCCAACTTATTGTATGACCCTACCGCCATTGTCTCTTAAGCCATTTCATAAAGATCCTCATCAGTTAAATCAAGATGGATCGCATTGAATTTTATGTTGTCCATCTCCTATCTTCACTGACGTGGTCGTCACCATGATCTTGTCTTTCATAAAGACAATCTTGTGCACGCATTACTGATTCATTAGAGCCGTCATCTTCAATCTCCATAAACTAAAATTATTGGCTAATAAATGCCATCTTCCCAATCAAAACACGAACCTAAAGCTCTGATACCACTTATTGTAAAAACTCGGTCGCGACGGAATACAAATCGATGGTTTAGAGTAAACTGAAAAAGACAAACCAACGAATACCAAACATAATTAAAAGCACACCAACAAGAGACTTGAGATTTACCCAGAATCAACATAACTTGTACCTGCTCGTGCATCCATGATGAGACCTTCCGCTATGAGAAGGAATAGCCCGAGATTACACCGGACTTCTCACAACCCCTCTCTCTCTGTGTGCTACGGTTCTAGGCTCTTGGGCTATCACTTACAAATACCTCCCCCCCCCCCGCTCTCTCTCTCTCTGCGCGTGCTTCAGTTCTAGGCTCTTGGGCTCGGCTCGAATTTAAATCAAAACTCAACCGAACGGACTTGGAACAAGATAGGAAAAGAGATCAAGAGCATGGTCAAGCACTAAAGTTGTCACCAGAGTATCAGGCTAGGTGATGAACAGATGATTACTTACCTTAGAGAGAGTTGTGCTAAATGATCGGCGGCAAAAAATTACCATAACAATCAGACAATCAGACGAGAGTTGTGCTAAATGACAAGAGCTCTCCCGTAGATGTGCTTATTCAATCCCTTATATTAGACACCATCTTAAACTTTCATTTATAGCACAAGGTGTTAATTGAAATAATCTTATCCTACCTTAACATTGTCTTTTGTCGGAAGATTATGATGTTGGGATTAATCCGATACTCTCGACGCTATCAAGCGTAACAAGATAAAAAAAACCACAATAGAATAATAAGATGAAGAGTAAACCTCGGTTTATGCGGTCGGACTAAATGCAGCCTACATTCGTAAGACAAATCAAGAGGATTTTGTTATCTTGAGAAAGAAACAAAGCCTACATATTCAATCTCTTCCTCACTCTTCCTCTTACATCATAATAGAGGGAAGGCGCAACCACCAAACTGCGGTTCAAATTTGCGAGAGCGCATCGATCATGGTCTGTCTCGGCCGATACTTCACTTGAAGAGGATTAGCCTTGTGAAGCGTAAGCCCTCCTGTTTCGTCCATATCAACCAATTCTTTTGCAACTCGCTCCCACTCGAAACATTGAATCAAACTACCTAACGTCAATCCGACCAATCTTGTTGCAAGCCCTTCCCCGGGACACTTTCTTCTGCCCATCCCAAACGGGATAATCCTAGACCCGTCCCCTTTGTCCTCTAAAAATCTTTCGGGTAAGAACTGTTCCGGATCCTTCCATATCTTACTGCCTCTATGAATGGCCTATGCGTTAACCAATAATATCGTGCCACTTGGAATGCGATAGCCACTAACCGTGCAACGCAGAGTTTTCAGGTACTCTTTCTGTATGTCCTTTCGTTGCACTCGTATGTTTCCACACTTTGTGCCGAGTTTAGGAAGAGAGTCATGCCAGGTAGATCAGCCGTTTGTTGTGTTAACTTCTGTCAGCGGGTCTTTTGTTGCGCGACACGTAATCTGGTCATGTGCCAATCGGATAGGAGATAGAGATTTATCTGTCATTTTGATCCTGCTAGAGATGTTGGACTTGGCAATCTCCTAGGCACGGACTGGTTAGCTACGTGCTAGACGTTATGGACTACCGTGAGGAAGCAACTAGGTTTTGTTTTCCCCAGCAAGTCAGTCCTTGTTGTGCAGGTGGATAGTCGTGCCGCCTCTCACAGCTCGAATTTAACCTCTTTCGCTAGTCGGCCTTTGAGGAGATGTCGTAGATTCTTAGCGTTTATTAGTGATACCGTAGCCACGGTTGGTTTGTTGGGCCGTTTTTCTTGAGTGCGAGAGTTTTCCGACGTTGTTCCAGATGAGCCGACGAAGTTTAAGGAGCTTAAGGACCTGCTGCAGAGTTGTTTGTTGGGGGAGTTTTGTGCGTTTGAATGTTTCGCATTAGGAAACTCCTATTTCTGTTCGTCAAGGAGAAAAACGGCAGATTGAGGTTGTGTATTGATGGATCGTCAATTGAAACGGCTTGCGGTGCGGATAGGTATCATGTACCCCGCATTGACAATTTCTTCGATCAGCATCAGAGTGCGAGACTTTGTCTAAGCTTGTTTGGGAGCAGGTCATCATTGCGGCGGATTCGGAGTGATGACATTCAGAAAGCTGGCTTGTGCGTGCTACGGGCTTTGTGTGTTTTGGGTGTGTCATTGGACTCACCAATGCCCTAGCAGCATTTGTATGTGTGATGAACCGGATTTCTTCAGGCCGTTCCTCGACCAGTTATTGTATTGTCGTAGACAACGTCCTGGTCTAGTTAATGTGTCTTGAGGGATATGAGTAGCACTTGAGGATCTGTTTTGCAGATACTGGGAGAGCCCCAGCAATTTGCTAGGTTCTCGGAGTGTCCCTTCAGGCTTGTTGTGTGACTCCTAGGTCTTGTAGTTACGGAGATGGTTTTGTATAGTTCCGAGGACGAACGTGGCCGTACAGCTTGGGCCCAGACTTGTGAGCAGGACGGAGGTCCGCAGATTTTGGGCTTAGCAGGTTTTTTACCTCCGTTTCATGAAGGATTTCTAGTGTAATGCTACACCGTTGAATAAATCGACTGGAATGGAGGTTTCTTTTCTTTGTACTGAGGCTTGTGTACCGAGTTTCGACAGTTGAAGATATAGTTAACAACTGCATCAGTTCTTTCTTTGCTTTTGGTCGGGCGACCTTGTGGTTTAACTGTGATGTTTCGTGAGTAGGGCTCGAGTGCGTACTGAGGTGACACTATGGAGTTATCGCTCTTGCTTCCCTACCTTTGGAGGAAGTACGAGAAGGATATCCCACCCATGATCTGGAGATGGCCGCGGTGATTTTGCATTGGAGATTGGAGACCCTACTTGTTCGGGAGTAGTGTCCGATTTTTCACGGACCACCAGGGCTTAATGTACATCTTCCTGCAGCGGATTTTGATTGTTGTGATAGTTCTCTGCAGATTTACAGTTCTTGTGCGATCATTGAGTACAGTTTAAGTTCGTCTCTACAGAGGGGACAGCTTTCTCATGTTCACGCCTGGCCATTTTTCTTTAATCGATTTCATGAGACACTGCCCGCCGACGCTCGTTCGTCAGAGGTACTGGAACCTTCTCAGCTGGGTAATGATTCGGAATCCATGATTTGTGATAAGGGTGTGCTAAGTCTAAGGACACGTTTGTGTACCTGATTTTATTGGGTAGAGACGTGAAATCCTAGAGCAGGCATATCGGTCAACTCTCTTTACTTATCCAGGTTCCACCAACATTTGACGTGACTTATGAGATAGTTACGGGTGGGCAGGGACGCAAGGAGAAGTCTCGGGATTCGTTTCAAGGTGTCTGTTTTGTTGTGTGCCTGGGTTGAGCAACTGAGACCGGCTGGAGAATTGCAACCTTTAACCGTTCCAAAGAGGGAACGAGAGCAGATCTCCCCGAAATTCATTTTGGTGTCTACCCAGGTTGAGCCAGGGTGTGACTCCATTCGGATACTTGCCATCCGGTGATACTCAGTTTGCTCGGTTGTTCTTGTTAAGTTATGCGTATGTAGAAATTGTTGTCGGCAGTTGGGGATCGTCACTTGCCATCGGAAGGGTTCTCCTTTGATAGCAGTTATCAGGAGACACTCCAATTGGTAACCTTTAGGTTTAGAGGCTAAGTCGTGTCGATCACCAGTCTGTTTTTCTAACTCCGTGTTATAGGATTATAGAACCTCAGCTAGTCTAAAGACTTCGGAAATGGTCCAGTTGTTTTAAGTCAGGATGAGAATTGTCCATTTCGGACAGAGATCATATGCTGACCAAGATGGTCGCAAATTCGAGTTCGCAATGGCAGATCATGTAGTCCTACGGATTTTTCCGATAAATGACGTATTGTGTTTTGGAAAACTTATCCCAGGATTGTAGGTCTTTTTAAGATCCTTAAGGCGAGTTAGTTTTGTTACCTTCAATTTGGCACTTCCACCCAGATTATTGACTATTCACCCCATATTCCCTATGTCAATACTATGCAATTACCTTCATGACCTTTCTCATTTGATTCTGCGCCAGACCATTTAGCTTGAGTGCAATTTTTCTTTCACTAAGCAGCCAGTCGTAATATTGGACCGGCAGGTGAAGAAACCACGGTCGAAGGTCTTCCCATCAGTAAGGTGTTTTGGCACAGCCCAAATGGTGAAGAGATCACTTGGGAGGTAGAGAGCGAGATGCAGAAGAGGTTCCTTCATCTCTCTGAAGGTATGCGTAGCTTTGTATTTTTAAATTCGGGGACGAATTTCTTTAAGGGGGAAGATTGTAACACCTTAAGTTGTGTTTAGGGGTTAATTATATTTTAATATATAGTTTTTAATAAAAGTTTACCAAATTACGTTTCTAATATTTTATCCTAATTTGTGAGTATTTTGTTAGAATTTTTCTATGCATACACACACTTGTACATGTAAACTAGGGTTAAGACATGAGGTTAAGCCATGGTTAGAAACCATGATGGGTTAGACCATTTCAATTAACTCATGAGGTTTTGAGTTAAGTGTTTGTTTTTTTTTTAGGAAAATAGAAATTTATTTGAATTTTGTTTTGGGTGTTGACTTGGTGGGGGAGGGAGAGAGAGAGTGCATGATGGGGCATCATGGCTTTGCCCATGCCTTCATTTAATGAAGAGAGAGGGGGTGAGAGGGTTGACTAGCTTGGCTCCCATTCTTTTCTTTTGTAACTCTCATTTCTCACAACACATACACACATACCCCTCACAGCAGCAGCATCCCCAGCAGCTGCAGCAGCACTCCAGATCTTCTCCTCCTCCCTCTTCCTGCTTCGTAGGGTCTAGTAAGGTATAAAATCTGAGCCCAACTTCGTGTTTGCTAAACATATGTGCAGTTTAGCTTCGATTAGTGTCAAATGTGAGGTTTTGTGCTTGATTTGATGAATTAGTGTGAACTTTGGTTAAGTGAGGTTAGTGTTGGGTAGATTAACTTAGTTAAGTGTCATTAGGACACCTTAAACCTAGGAAAATCCCAGATTACACCAAAATACCATAGGGTTTCAAATTGTGCAGAATTTAGTGTTTTTAAATGAAATTTCACTTTTCTGTGATCTGCTATAGGCCCGAGTAGTTCAGACTAAAATTGAGTTAACTGGAGCTTGTGTACTAGGTATAGATCTTACCACCAGAACACAAACCTCTAACCCCCTACCCAGGCCGCCAGTTTAATCTTTCTGGCCGCAATTTGCGGCCAGATGTGGGAGTTTTTTGGTGTAGTTTGCATGGGTAGGAGTCTGTTGTTATTTCTAGGCCAGTGGTATATATAATTTTGTAAGTTGTTAGCCTAGGTGAAATCTAGGACGTTATATCGTATTTCTAGTACGTTTGGTTCGCGCGATACGCGAGTGAGTTCTGTGATCCAGCGCGTCGCGACGTGTCGGGTTAGTTTTAGACACGTACTCACGTTTTAGCGTATCATACACACGCGCGTTTAGTTCGCAACGCGAGCGTATCGTTTGGCTTAGATATCGCGTTTGGCGAGATATTTGCTTATATATGGATTCTTGTGTAAACTCCAGATTCGCAGACGGGTACGTCGGACGAGGTTAAGAAAGGGAAGCGGGTGGTCGACTACGAGTAGCGCACGACCAGGTGAGTAAATTTAATATCTACGGGGAAATGGCCCGTATGGCGTTAAGCGTCAGGGCGTGTTAGGATATTTAGTTGTAAATGTTTATATAGACTGTAGTAGCATACCTTATTGTTGCATATAGAAATGATAGCATAGGACACTGCACTGTCCCTAACGGATCAAGTTGCACGGGCACGATTTATATACTACACTCACACTGTTAGTGATTTCCATGACACTCACATTATAGGATTACTATAAACCGCTTATCATATTGATTCTTCTTATTTGACGTTGTCATGATTTGCCGCATACTACCATATGTATATTCAGACCATGCCCACTGTATACGCACTTTTGTGCGTACCTACATCACATATTCATACTTGGGCACTTATACATCACATATATTGATATTTTCATACCCGCGCACATGCACACTATATACTCATACCAGTGCACACATATATTGATATCTTCATACCAGCGCACATGCACACTGTATACTCATACCAATGCACACATATATTGATATCTTCATACCTGTGCACATGCACACTGTATACTCATACTAGTGCACACATATATTGATATCTTCATACCTGCGCACATGCACACTGTATACTCATACCAGTGCACACATATATTGATATCTTCATACCTGCGCACATGCACACTGTATAGTCATACCAGTGCACACATATATTGATATCTTCATACCTACGCACATGCACACTGTATATTCATACCAGTGCACACATATATTGATATTTTCGTACCTGCGCACATGCACACTGTATATTCATACCAGTGCACACATATATTGATATTTTCGTACCCGCGCACATGCACACAGTATACTCATATCAGTGCACACATATATTGATATTTTCATACCCGCGCACTTGCACACTGTATACTCATACCAGTGCACATATATATTGATATCTTCATACCTGCGCACATGCACACTGTATAGTCATACCAGTGCATACATATATTGATATCTTCATACCTGCGCACATGCACACTGTATATTGATACCAGTGCACACTTATATTGATATCTTCATACTTGCTTAGATTTACGTATTGAGATATGTTGTTTCCATGTATTTCTGGATTTGGGAACCGTGGATGTTTCAAAAGGAGAATAGTTAATTATTTAAAAACCCGGTTTCCCTTGTCATGATATTTCAGTGCGTACACCATGAGTTTTCTCGGTTCCAGAGAGGTTGTGTGAGTATACCCGATTCGAGAAGAGGTAGGCACCGATTGCGGGTACATGGTGGACCCGGTACGGTACCCCAGGGCAAGAAGACTCGTATTGTTAGACGGTGAGCCCGGCAGAGAGACTACTACCTACCGGTGATTGGTTAGACCTGGCGGTTATCCAGAGGATACTGACCAGAGTCGATAGATAGATACGGGACGACTCGTACTGCCGGGGCCGAGGGCCGATACGTCAGACAGAGCCCGTGGGCTGATCCGGATTGACGGATGCCCTATACAGGAGGATTTGCGTGTCGATGCTTGGCACGAGTATTTCTTGATATTTTGGGTGCCGATGTTGGGCACTCACGATTATATGAGACTTACAGGATTTGAGGACCGAGTAGGATGACGACGCCTGAGTAGTATTGGGTTTTGAGTACATTGATGGGTACCGATTATACCTTCCACGATGACATTCCGTGTAGATATTTTGTTCCCTATGCTCAGTACTTAGTTTTGATATCTCATCCTATACCTATTGTACCTGATACAGTTCACATGCTATGCACGATTATTATATACCTTGCTTATCTTATATAGATGTCATTAGATTTCACATGCTCTGCACGATTATTGCACGCCTTGCTTGTCCTATATAGATGTCATTAGATTTTACCTGCTATACACGATTATTGCATACCCTGCTTATCATTTAGAGATGTTGTTAGATCGCACTTGTGGCATGTTTTTGAGCATCTAGTTCATCATATAGATGATACCTGTTGGCATAGGTTAGAGTATCGCGGCACGTGCATACTCGCGATTACCTTTATATGTTATCTACTACTCACGAGTTGGCAACTCACCCCCGTTGTGCCACAGTGTTTGCAAGTTGCCCTTCGGAGTAGTCGAGACAGGCTGCGTTCTCGCATCTTTTGACACAGATACCCCTACAGTTGGTGTACTAGACCTTTTGCCGATAGGTGGGTTTTGTGCGATATTTGTTTATCTTTCAGTTATGTACATTATTGTATCTAGTACTCTCCATCTACCACTTATGTATTGACTTAGAGACTAGTTGTGAGGACGATGTATATTATTTTGTAATCTGGTGTCAAGCTCGTTGTGAGCCGACTTACTTATGCAGTTTATTCTATCTGTGATGTTTCCCACTTATTACTCTTTTTCTTCGCTATGGCGCCGTATATTGTTATCGTGGTAACTGTTTACTTGAGGTCTTCTTGACATTTTAGTAAATGCTTCTATTCAATACTTAAAACACTCTATACTTTTATTGGTTTCGATTTCTGGGTTTCGGCTTACTTAGCCGCGTTACGCCTGTAGACGTTACGTGGTTAAGTGCCGGTCACGGGCCAAACTTTGGGTCGTGACAGAAGCACATTCTGAAAGATGACCGAACTGCATTATAAATATAATGATGCCACCCTTAATTTAGGAGGTGCCTTTTGGATGAACCAGTACTCCGAAATTTGAAGAACTCCATGGTTAAGCGTGCTCGGGCTAGGAAAATCCTAGGATGGGTGACCTTATGAAAAGTGACCCCTTCTCGAGTCTAGTTAGCTCCATAGGACAAAACCGTGCAATTTCGGCCAGAGAGTACAATACCATCCGTACCGGGGCGTAGGGCGTGACATTTATGGTTGCTCATGCAGGTCCCTCAGTAGTAGGTCTGTGGTCCGAGGACGAACCATTGTTTTTAAGTGGGAGAAATGTAATACCCCAGAGCAATGCGGTCTTTGGATATCATGGTGATCTTCTCTGTCCACATTCAGTGCAGTCTGTTGCTCCATAGGTTAAAAACCGGCCTCTTCTCGATTTCGGTTCGCTCCATAGGAAAAAACCATATGGTTTCGGCTAGAGCGGACAATATCATCCGTTCCAGGACGTAGGGCGTGACATTTACGGTTGCCCATGAAGATCCCTCAGTAGTAGGTTTGTGGTTCGAGGATGAACCATTGTTTTTAGGTGGGAGGAATGTAATACCTCGTAGCAATGCGGTCTTTAGACGTCATAGTGATCTGCTCTGTCCACACTCAGTGTGGTTTTTTGCGGACAATGGTGATCTGAATGTGGAGCCGCTTCAAAATAATGGGATAGAGTTCCTGAAACACATCCCGAAAAAGGACTAAGCTGCATTATAAATGTAATGATATCACCCTCAATTACGGAGGAGTCTTTTGGATGAACCGGAACTCCGGAGTTTGAAGAACTCCATAGTTAAGCATGCCCGTGCTAGGGAAATCCTTGGATGGGTGACCTCCTGGAATGCGGTCCCTTTTCGAGTCCGATTCGCTCCAAAAGAAAAAACCGTGCGGTTTCGAGCAAAGCAGACAATACCATTCGTACTAAGTCATAAGGCATAACACAGCCACCACTCCGTCGCCCTCCTCCTCTCCCCATCCTCTTCACCACGGCCATCCACCACTCGACCTCCTGTCCTCTTTCTCATGGCCACCCTTTCTTCCTCCTCCTCCCCCCCTTCCCCAGCCGCCCCAACGGCCGGTAGCCCTCCCAGCCGCCCCTAGAAACCCTAAAGTTTAAGAATTACTTAAATTAATTAATTAAGTAATGCAATATGTGATAATTAAATAAAAATTAATACAATGGCAAAATGGACATTTTATATGCCTAGTTAACACTGTTAGCTATTGACCATTACCTATGATATTTTTCTGCGCCTCTCAAAAATTTTAGTTTTCTGGGATTAAGCCAAACGTATAGAGAGTTTAATGAAATTTAGCCTTTTTAGAGATTCCAACTTATTGTATGACCCTACCGCCATTGTCTCTTAAGCCATTTCATAAAGATCCTCATCAGTTAAAACAAGATGGATCGCATTGAATTTTATGTTGTCCATCTCCTATCTTCACTGACGTGGTCGACACCATGATCTTGTCTTTCATAAAGACAATCTTCTGCACGCATTACTGATTCATTAGAGCCGTTATCTTCAATCTCCATAAACTAAAATTATTGGCTGGTAAATGCTATCTGCCCAATCAATACACGAACCTAAAGCTCTGATACCACTTATTGTAAAAACTTGGTCACAACGGAATACAAATCGATGGTTTAGAGTAAACTGAAAAAGACAAACCAACGAATACCAAACATAATTAAAAGCACACCAACAAGAGACATAAGATTTACCCAGAATCAACATAACTTTTACCTGCTCCTGCATCCATGATGAGACCTTCCGCTATGAGAAGGAATAGCACGAGATTACACCGGCTTTCTCACAACCCCTCTCTCTCTGTGCTATGGTTCTAGGTTCTTGGGCTATCACTCACAAATCCCCCCCCCCTCTCTTTCTGCGCGCGCTTCAATTCTAGGCTCTTGGGCTCAGCTCTCTTCTCGGTACGAATTTAAATCAAAACTCAACCGAACGGACTTGGAACAAGATAGGAAAAGAGATCAAGAGCATGGTCAAGAACTGAAGTTGCCACCAGAGTATCAGGCTAGGTAGGGGTGAGCAAAAAAACCGACCGAACCGGAAAACCGATCGAACCGAAATTAAAAAACCAATTTTCCCGGTTCGGGTCGGTTCTTCGGTTCGGTTTCGGTTTAAAATATTGGCAAATTTCGGTTTTCGTTTCAGTTTCGGCTATTGGCAAAACCGAAATGAGAACCGAACCGAACCGAGATACATATTATATTAGAAAAATTGTGATGTATATATGCCATTATCTCTCTTGAGAAACCCTAACTCTTTTTCTCTTTTCTCAGTTCTCACTTCTGATTATATTACGCCGCCCCTTCTCAAGTTCCTTAGTCTCGATCTGGACTCTCTCTCTCTCTCTCGTTTCTCCTGCTCTCGACCTCGCTCCCTGGCTCGCGACCTCGCTCCCTGGCTGTCGATCTCGACTCCCTCGCTCGATCTCGACATCGCTTCTGCTTCTTCTTCTTCTTCTTCAGTATCTTGCTGGATTCAAAGCGTATCCGCAGTTTCTTCCTGCTTGCTTGCTGGTAAATTTCAATTTCATAAGTTTCGTATTGCATTTATTTGACCTAGCTACCCATTTCAAGAGATTCCAATAATTCTTTGTTGTTCATCGATGGGTTGTTGGGCATAACCTTATAAAGATTTTGATGAAATCATACTACTTTAATTGTTCTCTAAGATTGATGGCATTAGATGGTAATCTGGTTCTACATTGGTATACATATGAGGAATAAAAAATCGAGAGATTAGTGCTGCCTTGCAACTCCTATTCTTTCTTTTGATTGATTTTGTCCATCCTATTCTATTGCTGGTTTTATTTCTACTAGTGTTTGGATCAAAATTTGATACAGGCTGGACCTTTGAGCTCCATCTATAAGTTCACTTGTTCGATATTTAATGACCATTTTTGTCATACCCTTGTGCAACCAAGGATTTTGCAGTTAAGGAGTTTACCTAACACATACCTCATAGATGTGTAAGTCCTCTCGGCATGCTCCTAAAATGGATAGATTATGCTTTAAGATGTGTTTGAATCACACTTATTGCTTGCTAAGAATAATTTCTTTTGAAAATTACAATGTCTGAAAGTTGTGATGTTTAGACTTTAAAAAATTTTAAGCATGACGAGAATTGCTTGAGGTTGAATATATTTTTTCCTTCCTTTTTTAATCGTTCAAATTTTCTAGGATGTATGAAGTAACTAAGTGGGAGAACTTAGAAAATTCTAGGGTTCTTCATAAATTATAAGTTCCGTTCAAAATACAATAACAGCAAGCGTTCATCTCAAAATTTTGGGATGGACTATATGAATCCTTCTCTTCCATTCTCCTATATTAAGGGCCTTCTCCTCAGTCAAATTTACAAGTTTTGTTCAAAATAGTTTAGCATATAACTTATCTGCATATGCAGAGGTAAAAATGCTTCTTGCCCGAAATCTGTCCGCATGAAAAGGAATCTTTTTTGAGCTCGAACTATCTGAAGTAGTTTGACCTGATGATAATTTACTACATGAATTCTCTCTACATATGTAGTTATGTTGGTTTATTTGTGCTTCTTCTTACTTCTCTTGAGCAGTATTCTATAGGTACCTTGCAAGCTTGCATTTTGAAGGAATAGAATTTGATTTATTTTCTAACCGAAATATCGAGCTTTGGCTTTTCATGAAGTAGTTCCACCTTCAATTGGCTACTTCAGTGCATCTAAACCTTAAAAAGAACTTATAGTCTGTGAATGCATTTGTTGATTGCCTGTCCAGCATTCCAAAGTTTCATCTCTCCTTCATTACTCATCATTTTCTCTCATTTTACCTTTTCTCGGTCATGTAGAAGCATAGCGGTTAAGGACTGGTTTTCCAATCTCCACACGTTCATGGTTATTTTCTTCTTGTGGTTGCAGGCAGATGGTCTTGATGCAGTTGAGCACTTGAGGTAATCAGTTGATGTAATGTATTCTATTCGATACTTTTGAATTTGAATTTTATTACAACTGTGAATCTTAAATTTTTTTTTGTTTTGCATTAAAGCATGAAGATAAGGTCTTTTGAATCCGAACCTGAGAAATGAGAGAATAAATTAGCAATAACGAGACAAGGATGCATTTAAAGATTTTTAATTAGCTACTGAATTATTAAGTTTAAAATGTATGATGTATTGAATTTATATTTGGTATGGTTATATCATGTAGAATTTTGAATTCAAGCATTTTTCTTCTCGTTTATATCATCATATATTGATATTAAAGGTGGTTTATATTTTATGTTGATATGATATATAATAGATTGATTTAAGGCCTTTTCTTTTTATTAATTTGTTGTTATGATATATTCAATTTTATTATTATCTGTCGGGTTTATTAAAAGCCCAAAAACCTATTTGGGCCCTACCGAAAAACCGATCGGAGCGGACCGAATTGGTTCGGTTCGGTTCGGTTCAAATTCGGTTTGTTTTAATTTCGGTTCGGTTCGATTCAAATTCGGTTTGCTTTCGGTTCGGTTCGGTTCATTAATATAACCAGTTTTGTTTGGTTCAAAAAATTTAGCAAAAAACCGAACCAAACCGACCCATGCTCAACCCCAAGGCTAGGTGATGAACAGATGATTACTTACCTTAGAGAGAGTTGTGCTGAATGATCGGTGGCCAAAAATTACCATAACAATCAGACGAGAGTTGTGCTAAATGACAAGAGCTCTCCGGTAGATGTGCTTATTCAATCCCTTATATTAGACACCATCTTAAACTTTCATTTATAGCACAAGGTGTTAATTGAAATAATCTTATCCTACCTTAACATTGTCTTTTGTCGGACGATTATGATGTTGGGATTAATCCGATACTCTCGACGCTATCAAGCACACTATCATGCGCAACAAGATAAAAAAAAACCCACAATAGAATAATAAGATGAAGAGTACACCTCGGTTTATGTGGTCCGACCAAATTCAGCCTACATTCATAAGACAAATCAAGAGGGTTTTGTTATCTAGAGAAAGAAACAAAGACTACATATTCAATCTCTTCCTCACTCTTCCTCTTACATCATAATAGAGGGAAGGCGCAACCACCAAACTACGGTTCAAATTTGCGAGAGCGCATCGATCATGGTCTGTCTCGGCCGATACTTCACTTGAAGAGGATTAGCCTTGTGAAGCGTAAGCCCTCCTGTTTCGCCCATATCAACCAATTCTTTTGCAACTCGCTCCCACTCGAAACATTGAATCAAACTACCTAACGTCAATCCAACCAATCTTGTTGCAAGCCCTTCCCCGGGACACTTCCTTCTGCCCATCCCAAACGGGATAATCCTTGACCCGTCCCCTTTGTCCTCTAAAAATCTTTCGGGTAAGAACTGTTCCGGATCCTTCCATATCTTACTGTCTCTATGAATGGCCCATGCGTTAACCAATAATATCGTGCCACTTGGAATGCGGTAGCCACTAACTGTGCATTCTTCGAGGGATTCATGAGGGACTAGCAATGGTGCTACAGGGCACAATCGAAGAGTTTCACTGATGATTGCTTGGAGATATGGAAGATTGGAGAGATCACTTTCTTGTAGGATATGGGGTTCTTTGACGAGCGAATTGATCTCGCTGCGAGCTTTTTCGAGTGAATTTGGATTGTTGAGGAGAAGGGTCATCGCCCATTCTACTGTGTCCGTTGAAGTATCTGTTCCTGCGAAGAATAGAGTCTAAAAAGTAAAAGTTAATTAGGGAAGTGTGAAGATTCGAATTAATAACCTCAACTGAAAAGTAAACCATTGTTATCTAAAGTCCGTGACAAACATGGCCTAAATTGCTAGATATTATGATTGATGATTCAAATTAACTCACCACAATCATTGATTTAATGATCTCATCAGTATAATACTCTGGATCCTCTTCTTGCAGACTCAACAAAACCTCAAGCATGCTCTTCTTCTTCTCATTTCCCTCGCTTTTTCCTCTCTTTCTCATTTCGTCAACCAATCCTTGCAGCATAATGTCTATCTTCTCCTTGACTATTTTCATCCTCTTCTTCACCCCTCCAAAATCCACCATCCTCAACACCCCCAGAAAATCCGACACATTCGATGTACCGATCATCTGGAGCGCCGCCTCCACCGCCTCCCGAAACCTTGCCGCTGCCTCTGCATCGCCACGCTTCCCTACTATCATCCTCATCATAACATTGAAGGCCAAGTTAAACAATCTAGGCTTCAACTCCACTTTTTTCAGCTTGATCCCTGCAGGACCCGCCTTCTTACCTATATAAATACATGAGTTGGAATGTCAAAAATTAATGGCGCTGTGCCTGGTGCAAGGACTTTAAAATCGTATATAGAGTAACCCGATTCTCTTGTAAGCATGTATTCAAAAATTATATTTCAAGGGTCATGCTGCCAGAAATATTGAGTTTTGTATAAAAACGTGATATGTTTACCTTCAGTGCTGTCGGTTGCATGCCGTGAACTTATGATCTTCTCGTCTTCACGGTACTCTTTGAACAGATCAGATATCAGGGAGGCAACTTCCTCGTGGCGGACATGAGATAAAGACTGGAGGCGGGCGGAGGAGAGGAGCTCGACGGTGGCGATGCGGCGGATGTTGCGCCAGTGGGGCCCGTAGGGGGCGGAGGCGAGGGTGGTATAACCATATGTCAGCTCTTTGGAGGAGGGAAGCTGAGGACGGCTCGCAAAGGCGACGTCGTTACCGGTGAAGCATTCTTCGGCCGCGGAGGCGGATGAGACGACGAGGACGCGGCGGGACCCAAAGCGGAGGAAGAGGACGTCGGGGCCCCACCGGAGGGATAGGCAGGCGAGGGCCCGGTGGAGGGGCTTCTTAAAGAGGTGGAGGTGGCCGAGGACGGGGAGGGCGGGCGGGCTTGGAGGAAGAGGAAGCCCGCTCTTCGATGATGATGATGAGACGAGTTTGATGAGGAGGAGAGAGAGGAGAGAGATGGCCAAGGAGAAGAAGATCAACATGGAGGAGTCCATGGAGGGGGATCGAGATTAGTTAATTATTGCGATGATCAAGGATTATGATGTGAGTAGTGTATGTATCGACAAGGGATCATTATATATTACACATATTTGTAATAAGATCACAATATATCACAGTACTATAATATAATATAATGTGGAAAATGTTAAGGTGCCGGGACAAACAATTGATTAGGACATGTGAATTATAAAAGCTGACAATAAGACCACAAATTTAACGCTAGCTGGTATTAAACGCTAGCTGGTATAAAAGCTGACATGTGAATTATAAAAGCTAGCTAGCTGGTATTAAACCGTCAGCTAGCCTATTACATAATCCAATCCGACTGTCAAATTGACAATCCGTTCCGGCCACCTTGTTCCACATATAGAGTGGTCCATGCGTGAAAATTTGATCGATATGATGCATTACAAGTGATGAATCAAGCATTTAAAAATTGATGGGCGTTAAACACAAAAAAATGTCGTATATTAGGGACACTTGATCGAAGACATAGATGGTGTCAAAGTGATCAAAACTTTATACATATAAATCACTCTATGTGTAGAACAAGGTGATCAGAACGGATCGTCGATTTGACAGTCGGATTGGGTTATATAATAGTCTAGCTGGCGGTTTAATATCAGCTATACGGATGATAACCCGTTTCCTGTATGAAATTGTACATGGATGGTTTGAAGTAGCATGAAATTGTACGTGGAGCTCAACAGGTTTTATCGGTTGCTGGTTGGTACATATCTTATTAACTGTACAGATAATGTTTTTCAATATGATTTTACTGCTCTTATTAAGTATTTTAAATTCCAAAGTGATGATCTAAAGTTGTGATTGATATATATGAATGACAAGGACGTGTTTGGTTTGTGTAGATATGCGTACGTAACGGGTGACGACCATTAGAGTCCTTGGTCCATGTGTGTGGTTTGTGCAGATATGCTTAACGGGTGACGACCATTATCAAAGAATAAATATGTGTTTATATATATATATATATATATATATATATATATATATATAAGAGTAAGAAAATTGCATGTAGAACCAAAGCTGATGCAATAAAATACGATAGTTGTAACAACTCATCTGTACAGCAAGCTAAATATTATCAACATTGAAATCGTGATTAGTATCTTAATTAATTACACATGTTTTTTTCTTTTTCATCTTCTAATCCTCAATCATGAAATAGTAACACAAATTATATGCAAGATACAGGTGACTCTTCCCACACGAAAAAGAGAGACCCACCACCCAGCAATAATTTTGTAGCCACTAATATAAATTCCATCATTCGAATGAAATAAAATGACAATAAGGAAATAAATTTCTTTGAATATACTCACATGGATTGTTATCCCCGACAACTTGACAAGAACTGCCAACTTGTTCTGAAGCAAATGAGCTACAGTCAAGTTCATGATGGAAGATTCCTGCACCCACATAACTAATAATTGGGGAAATTGTCAAAAAGCCCCCAGCTGGTTCAGAACTTGTGTAAAAACCGTGGGCACATCGCCTTGGTATACCAGTTGCTGTAATATCTAAGCAAATGCCTGCAATATCTAAGAAGTAAGCAATTGCCTGTAATATCTAACCGGTGTGAGGGATATACGGCCTATATGAAATCCAGCCTAGGGTTTTTTGACAAAAGATTTTCAACTGTAAGCCCTCTCTATCAATTTTGAAAATTGTAGGGGTTTATAGACAACTCTGGAGTGGGCCGAGGCCTTTTTAGTAATTTACCCCTGATAATTTCCAACTCCCAACTTCCAACGCTCATTCATAAATACCATGCATGTAACTTATAAAAAATGGGAAAGTGCAAAAAATAAATAAATAAATTATTTAAGTAGATTTACCCATTCTGCAAGAATATAAATAGATATAAATAATCCAAGATGACTACTCCATATCTCAATCTGATTTCTATCGACCAGGGATGATAATTTTATTTCTGATGATTATTAGTACTCGTAGTATTCTTTAATGCCAGAACCCACCGGAAAGGAAATGGTAATGGCTAAATTTATGCCCCATCCATATTCGACGTTAAATCCATAAGGAAAAAATATTTGACTTTACCGAATACAATTTTACAACATTCATCTCATATACATAGTAGTATCCGACATTTTATTATATACAGATAGTAAATTTTCATTTCCAATAACTATTTGTATCTATGTTCTGATCCGAAAACGGTTACCGCATACATACATGGTACGGTATCCAATCCATTAACAACCCTATATCAAATAGTTAAGAGGAAGAACAAATTGATAGAAAGTAATACTTTCTCTGTCAATCTTTAAGTCTACCCACATCATGAATGCAAAAGAGTTGCATTTCAATTAGCCAACTCCAAAGGTCGATGAAACTAAATTAATATAGAAGAAGATGATCCTTCTAACAATCATCTTCATCCTCGTAATCTCCATTCTCAAGTCTAAAAAAGATTCGAATTCGAATTCTGAAAATCTCCCTCCCTCTCCCAATTCCCTTCCCATCCTCGACCCCCTCCACCTTCTCTCCCTCCCCCTCCCCCTCCCCCTCCACTGGGCTATCCTCCACCTATCCCTCCAGTGGGGCCCCGATGCCATACTCTTATTCATTTTAAAGGGATCTTATGATCCATAAGGGTTGTTTGTTATCGCTCTCCGTTGCGCCGCGATCCCCAACAACTGGTATTAGAGCAGCATAGAGCGACTACAAACAACCCTTATGGATCGTAATATCCCTTTAAAACGAATAATAAAACTAGAAACTACGCAAAATCGAATAATATAAAAGATTGAGGGAAAAAGGGAAAACTTTATTAGAACTTGAGAAAAAGAAACACCTTACATAAGATTACAATAACCCTTTCCTTATAATCTCCAACGAGATCTCCTTCTTCTACAAGTTTTCCTTATGATCCTCTTGATCTTTTATGGAGCCACCGTTTTGTCTCTCTTAAATTTTGTGATCAAAACAATACCGTTAAACTTTAACCTAAGATCCTATTTATTGCTCATGCAATCTGAGTTACAATAAGATCCAAAAATTTACAAAACTGCCATCTAGAAACTGATTTTTCGAGATAAATCTCAAACTGGAATTCACACTTATCCCTTCGACAGACGTCTGAACCAATGAGGGACAGACGTCTATGTTCCCTCTGCTCGAGAAGCTGAGCACCGCCAGACGTTTGACCTTATAGGGTCAGACGTCTGCGCCTTTCAGCGCGTCTGGCCAGAGCGTTGGCAGATGTCTGAAGCTCATTGCTCAGACGTCTGCGAGCTCTCCGGATTTTTAGACTTTCTTACCAGACGTCTGAAGCTCGTTGCTCCAGAAGTGTGGCCATTCTCTGGATGTTAGTCTCGTAATCTTGATATATAAGACACCTTCACAACAATCTCCATCTTGGCTTGTATATCCTTATAACCACCTTGAAAACTTGTTACCCTCATCTTATATCCTTTAGGGTTGCTTTAGTCGTTCTCCCCGTTTTCCCTGCTAGCACAACTCCAATCTTGAAACCGCGAACTGTCACAATTTTTCATCAGAACTGTGAAACTAGTAGCTATCACAGTTTTTCACTTGAACTGCGAAACTATTGCGACCCTCCTACCGAGGTCGCTCTTCCTCACATTTGAGTACTTGAATAGAAACCAAGGTTGTCTTGAACTACTCCGTAGGAATAATCTTCATTAGCATATCCGCCGGATTCACTTTAGTATCGATTTTGATCAATTTGATCTCCTTTTCGGCCCACTCTCTTATCTTGTGATACCGCACGTCGATGTGCTTAGTTCGATTGTGGTATACCTGATTCTTCGCTAAATGAATAGCGCTTTGACTGTCACAAAATAACGGAATCGATCCCTTATTGAATCCGAACTCGCTAACTAGACCTTTTAACCACAAGGCTTTCTTAGAGGCTTCCACTTCAGCTATGTATTCTGCCTCCATCGTTGAGAGCGCAACGATATCCTGAAATGCCGAATTCCAACTTATTTTAGATTATGCAACTGTATATACATAGTTCGTAGTTGATCTTCTTTTGTCTAAATCACTAGCGTAATCCGCATCTACGTATTCTTGCAACTGGCTTGATTTATCTTCTAAGTTGTGAAAAAATAAACCGAGATCTCTATATCCTTTTAGATACCAAGTATCCACTTTACAGCTTTCCAATGGAGCTTTTCTGGATTTGATATGTACCGGCTAACCAGACTTACTGCATAGGATATGCCTGGATGTGTGCATACCATTACGTACATAAGCGATCTCAGCGCACTCGCATATGGTACTTGAGATATCTTTACCTTCTTCTCCGCTGATTTCGGACACTCCTTAGAGAATAATTTGAAATAACCGACGATAGGAGTACCTTCATGTTGAATCTCTCCAACACCTTCTTCATATGGCTTTTTTGGGATAGTAAAAACTTTCCAGCTTTTCTGTCTCGAAAAATCTCCATCCCAAGAATTTCTTTGCTTCACATAAATCCTTCATATCAAATTTTGCACTCAATAAAACTTTGAGCGCCTTTATTTCCGTCATACTCTTCGCAGCAATCAACATATAAAAGTAGATATATTGACGAACCGTCCTTAAGCCGCTTCGAGTACACGCAGCTGTCATACTCACATCGATATTAGTTGGTCTTTCTTATAAAAGAATCAAAACGCTTGTACCACTGCCTGGGAGACCTATATAGAGACCGCTTGAGTTCACATATATGATCTTCTTTGTTGGGCTCTACAAATTTTTCATGTTTCCTCATGAAGATCGTCTCTTCTAACTCACCGTGAAGAAAGGCCGTTTTCACGTCTGTTTGCTCTAATTTTAAATCCTGAGTCGCTACCTTTGCCAAAAAAACTCGAATAAACGTATACTTGATGTCATGCCCCGCTTCCTAAAAAAATGTGAAGGGGTGATGTGGCATGGTTCGCAGCCTAAGTGTATTGAATGTGCTCTATTTAATACAGTTATGTTAAGCGTATGAATATCTATAATATGCAGGATATGTACCAAAACAAAATAATAAAAGCGAAAGGCATTTATTTCCATTAACCAAACTTTATTACATCCCAAAAAATGAGTAAAATAAACTAAATAGTTTAATTACATCGAAGAAGAAGCAAAAGTCCTAACATGTGGGAAACAAACAAAAATATAACTAGCTAATCTTCCGTCGTCAAGTCGGCATAATTTTCTTTAGTAGGCTCCACACCTTGATCCTTATCATAATACTCATCCTCATCTAACGGACATTTCAGAGATAGAGAAAAGAGAAAAGGAAGGTCCGTCAGCAAGTTACACTCGAGTAAAATTGCCTCATAAGGAAGTAAAAGTATAAAAACGATCAAATGTACATAGGTGTGATGTGTGTGTACAGATATCATATATATGGGTATGAGGATATGAGGTGTATGGAAATAAGGGCATGTTGAATGAGGTATACATGAATAAGAGTATGTTGTATGAGGTATATGTGAATAAGAGTATGTTGTATGAGGTATCTGTTAGGTAAAAGTTCATATTAGTTTATTAAATAAGGGTCCGGATGCTCACGATTATTCCGTTGTGCCCATGGAATAACAACTGGGAAAGTGAAATGTACCATTTCACTTCCTGGGATCACGGTCGAGTAGTAAGGGATCCGAGTTCCGCATCTCCTTATCTAATCAAACTACCCATCCCCGTTATTCAGTGTAGAGATTCTGACGAATTAGAGTTAGTGCGTATAACATCTAGGCATGGAATTTCCACATTGTATGTCATCCACATATTGGATTATTCGCCTTCAAAGTTGGGTTAGTATTCGTCCGAAGACCGGATTAGTATTCTCCTGAAGACGGGATAACATTCGCCCGAATATCGGGTTAGTATTCGTCCACATATTGGACTGTTCACCCTGCTATTCTCCGCCGAAAGACGCGGCCGGGACGTTGGGACGTCAGGGCCAGAACTTCGAGGGCAGATGCTAATTGGTGCTATCCGTCCACCTCTACGAAGATGCCAAGTTGATTTATGGCACCGTGTATCGGAGGTTTAAATGGATGCGGCCGATATAGCAGACTTCGTCAGATTCCCCCTCGTTGAGGGGGTTTTGATTGTGGGGACGCTCTTCCTACAGGCGCAAGCCCCTGCAGTTAATTACGCTACCGCATCGCGGTAACCACTTTCTCCTTCTCCAGATGGTCACTTCGTGTCGTGTGGGTTTGTTTTGTTTTTGGTTGCCCGTGGATTGTATACGGAGACTAATTTATGTTGTCGCCCGTAGAGCGTGGATTAGTCCAAATCCGTATCTTCTTAGATTTGGGTTTGGGGTTGGGTTTAAGGATACGTTAGTCTAATTTGAGACTAAGATCGACTTAAACGTTTGTTAAGGATACGTCGGTCTAATTTTAGACTAAGATCAACTTAACAGGATCGTTTAAATCCAACAAGAGAGCATTTGGGCTCTATTGTTTAGTTTAGGGACATTGCGGTCGATAATTAGTTTAAGGACATTACGGTCCAAGGTTAAGGACATCATAGTCCATGGGTTTATAGACCCCACAGTCCAAGGTTAAGGACATCATAGTCCATGGGCTTAAGGACCCCACAGTCCAAGGTTAAGGACATCATAGTCCATGGGTTTAAGGACCTCACAGTCCAGTTTAAAGACGTCATAGTCTATGGAATGTATGGTTGTCGGGACCCGTCACCTCTCTGAAGACGTTGAAGGATTACAACGACAAATATCAGAGGAGTAAAGAGATGTACCCTTGAACCAATTTTGGTTGGGAGATCTGTAGTCCAATTGGGACTAAGATCTGAGATTTATGAGCATATGGGCTCAATTAATCTGAATGAGAGGTTTATGGCCATTTTGGCTCAGCCCACTAAGTTAAAATGTTAAATATTTGACAATGTTGAGCATTGATTTGAATTCTGACAATATTTTTGTCTTTTATTGAGTGCTGAGCATTCATCATAGCTCTAGGGCTTTATTTCAAAGTGTTAGTAATATGTATGCCCTAGAGGCCATTACTGTACATACGATGTATATTGTAGTGGATGCTTGGACATATATAGGGAGGAATTTCTTGCTCGACATGATAGTATGCTATCTGGTTGCTCTTTATCTTAACATGTACACAGATTATCTCTATATTACATGTTGATAACGCCCTTAAGATGAGTACTTGACTACCAGGACTATGATGCAAATCATACTAGTGGAGACAAAGTAGTCGTTAAGTACATCCTTCAAATGTTCCTAGTCGAGGGTGTATCGAGACAGGGCATCGATATACCAGGGTAGACTAGCGTATACGCTTCTCGACCCATATGATGGGCGATGGATGATCCCATATCCATTGGTGTTTGACATCAGAGAAGGTATGCGGGTGCTCAGTGGAGACTGGGTACACTGAACGGACTCACTGAGAACTCCTAGATGGTATTGTACCTATCGTCGAGTAGCAGTTCTCTGGTGACACTGGTACAGGTTAGTCTGTAGACCCGAGATCGTCATAGAGTCTTGTGCGATTCCCACTGTGCTTTGATTTCCACCTTACCACGTTCAAGAGAACGTGCAAAATGGTGGCTTTTGGGTACAGTCCCGAGTCACATGGAGGCAATGAGCGATAGGAGGGGTTTCGTCTCTCCCGGTATAGGGAGTTGATGTTGCGCTATGCTCGATTGGACATAACAGGAAATCCCTGGCCAGGGTTGCTGAGATCTACTGGTAAGTTTTATCAGAAGTTTCTCAGACCGTTATGGACCTTACATCGGCATGACTTATCAGGCTAATGGGGTCTGACGTTATACCACCCCCAGGCTGTGATATGCGACATATCAGACGAAGATACCGGACTGTACGATAGTGTTACTGATTGGATTCACAGGAGTACGAACATGCTTGCTTGTTGATCTTCTGATCGCTCAATACCCGGGTGGCCGTTACGTTTAGCAGACCGCATGCGGCTTGTGGGTGTTTGATATGATCATCACCTACTACCGGTGTATTAACGAGTCTTTAGAGTCCTACACAGAGGTTTCCTGGCTCAAGCGAAACGGAGTGGGAGCGCATATGTGATATGTGCGGGACCGAGATTAATGCGAGTATGTGATACCGCATTCTATTCTCGAGATGTGTGACATGATTGGTTATATGTGATATAGCCGAGTTATCGGATCAAGCGTTGATTCGATAAGATGTTGCATTTGATATTAGTCGGTTATATGTGATATAGCCGGATTATTAAATCAAGAGTTGATTTGATAATTTAATGTATAATTATATATTTGATATATTATATTACATTAACTAATATTTAGCTCACTAATGATTTCTTTTCTCACTTGGTGTGCACATTGTATATATGTGATATGTATATTTGTGTACATGTATTGTGTCATGTTTGATGATACATACAAGATGGGTGTATGGGATTAATACCATGCTAGGGTTAAGTTAGGGTTTCTATTTATGTTAAGTTAATTCAAAAGAGATTGACTTTGTCATGGTAAAGCTTGGACAAAAGCTTTTGGATAAGCTTTGACAAAGTCAACACTTTTGTCTAGTTAAAGATATTTATCAAACCCAACCCTTAACCATAGTGTGTGGTTTATTCTCTACATGAGTTAAGCATGATGGCTTTAACTCAACTATGGGTGCAATAATTCATTTAGATGAATTATTCATGAGTTCTTCTTCTTCTTCTTCTTCAAGCTCCATGAAAAGCTTTCTAGCTTCAATGGAGGTATGAGATAAAATGACAGAAAATGATTTCTAAAGTGAGCAAACTTCCTACTTCATCATCCTCTACTATTTGCAATTTAGTAGAGTGTGTTGTAAGTCTACGGTAGCGTCCCAGCCGTCATTCTGACGCCAAACGCGGAACAAAAACTTTTATAACTGGCGCTATCGCATACTATAACCCGGATCTTTCCATTAACGCTAAACTAACAAACTGTAAAGAGGTAGAAAGGTTATACCGATCGATCCGAGTCCTTCGATCTTTAGCCATCATCCCACGCTCCTCGCGGCAACTCCGATCTCCTGTCTCCTCATCGAGGTGGCACCACGTCAACGGATCTTTAAACGGGCTCCCGCCTCTATACCGAGGCAACTCGGTCATCAAGTCTGCTAAAAGAGATAACCAAGATGAAGTAGAGAATAAGTAGAATACTTTGTCTCAAGAAACCCAAGCCTTTGGGTAATGGTAAATTGAAGTTGCCATTTGAATGGAAATAAGTGAGCATGGAAATTTAGCAAATGAATCAATCTTCATTCAAAAAGAGGCTCGGCCATTTCATAGGGCTGATTGGGGTGGGGCCGGCCAAATGAGGTGGAGGGGGTGCTCACAAGGTTTCAAGAGGTGAGGATAAGAAGAAAATATCATAACAAATATCAAGATCAAATATCTTTGCATAGACAAAGATAATTAATGCAAATGGTGACTCAAAAATTCCACACAAAACTAGAACCTTCCCATGTGCTGCTGGAGCCCCGGCCACCACAAAAAAAACCCTCCCTTTATAAATTCCAATTTGCAAGAAACCCCTTCTCAACTAAGAATTTCAGCCAATAAGGAAAGAAGGAAAAATGGCCAAAACAAAGATACAAACTGGTAACTTCAAAAAGCGATCCCGTAACTTATTACAGGATAACCCTACTACAGTATAAACATACCCGCATTTGTATTCCGACCGAATTCAAAATACAAAGAGACAAAAATACTCCTACACAATATAATACTTAGATCCGGCTTAAACCAAAGCCCACCAGTATTATCTGTCCGAACCATGACACGTGCACAAGTGCACGTGCTTGTTCGAACCCTGCCATAAAACCATACGGCCTCTACAACGTTTCGCTCGAACTTGGGAAACTATCTGTGGGGGACTCTAAAGACTCGTCAGTACCCTGGCAGTGGGTTTAACCATAAGCACGTCAGCGGCACTAGCTGTGCGTAACGACTGCCCATGTACTGACATCAAGGGAAGTCGATGAGCGAACTCATCCTGGAACCCTACTGAGCCTATCAGTGACAATATCCGTACAGTCCGGTCCGTTCGTCTATGAGTATCGCATATCGGGCCTAGGGGGCTGGTAACGTCAGACCCCCAATAGCGGTATAACTCGTGTCAAAGTGTAACCCAGAACACCTTGAGATACTACTGGAGTACCTACCAGTAAATCTCCTGCCTCGGCCGAGGGCTTTGTGTAATGGCTCTCCTAGACACAGTGCGATCTCACCCCCAATACAGGGAGAGACGAATCCCCTGCCGATCCGCTCACTTGCCTCCATGTGGCTCGGGACTGTACCCAACTAAAACCTGTTTGCACGACTCCTTTGAGCCGTGGTAGGGTAGTAATCTAACCACAGTGGGAACTCACACGAGACAAATGACGACCTCAGGTCGATGAACTAACTTGTACACATGTCACCAGGGAACTGCTATCTGACGCTAGGTATAAATACCAACTAGCAGGTTCCCGGTGAGTCCTGTCCGGTGTACTCATAACCCAATGAGCACCTGTATACATCTTAGGTGATCCAAATGACACCAGTGGCTTGTGAGACAAGCCACCGCCCCTCGTTGGGGTCTCGACTGTATACACTAGTCTACTCCGGAGTATCGATGCCCTGTCTCGAAACTCCCACGACTAGGGACCACTATTAACGATGTGCTTACGGACTACCCAACTCTCACGTATATGATCGCCATCATACTGTTGGTAGTCAAGCAAGATCCTAAGGGCTCTATCAACGTGTAATAGTTATCATGTCACCTAAAGCTGTACACGACTGATAAAGGCAAACCAGATAGCATACTATCATCACGAGTAAGACTGTGCTACCGGTATAGGTCCTCCTCAATCATTGCAATCACATGCCTGCGATCCAATAATTGACTTTGAGGGCACTATACCCAACAATCTCCCACTTTCACTTAAGGCTAATTATTGCGATGTCGCATACTCACAGCCCGTGTGATATCGAACACCCAACTCCTCTACTAATCAGTTTTACAAAACTCGTTTGTAAAACTCTTGTGTTCGAGAAATAGCCTCAATGAGTGGATCCGCCCCGATGTTTCTTTCTATGTCTCTCTTAATCTCAAGTTCGCGGAGAAATCCATCTTCCGAATTGAGTAGTACCTGTCTTAGAGTATGTCTGGATATCTAATGGGACCTAGTTCATAAATGAACTCCAAATCCAAACTTCTTAGACTGTATCGATAACTGAAACTAATCAGTATCCAGCACCATGCCTCTCACGGTATCCTCTTGGACCACCTGTCCATAATACTGCCCCCTTCGTCAGAGGGAAAACTATAACTCTGACAATCACTCTGTCATCCATGTCACCTTGGAAGCCTGGAATGACGACCGTCTCCTGAAGGAGGCTGCCGTCATCAAATCCCCAGAACATGCACTTATGTTCTAAAACTGCTTCCATATGTTTCTTCAGGATTGGATTAATATAAACTTATTGCATCTAGTGCAAAAACAACATCTGGTGTGGTACTTTACATCTCATGATTGACTCAATTGCCTAAGCAAGTAATATGCCAATCATGCACATCCCTCTCCCCTTTAGTCTATAAGACACCTTTAGAGAGGGTGACTCCATCACCTGCAGGTACACCACCATGCCAGGAGTCATCTATGCTAAAATACTATTAGAATACTGTCAAAGTACCCAGATTGGGAAACTACCCAATTCTAGATCTAAAACCATAGATCTAGTAACCAGAATGTCAGATATTATATCCATATCCTTTGTGGAGAAACAACTGTGTGACGACCACAGTCTAACCGATCGTAGTATAGGAATTTTACTTCCAATTCTATGTATGCCATCCAAATACCAGGACATCACACCCTACTACCTTCTTAACAGATCCATCCCCTATTCTGATGAGGTCAAACCCATGATTGTCACATCAAAAATTAGATGATCTATTTCCGCTATATCTGCTCTAGTTTATATATAGACATAAGCTACTTGCCCACTATGCTTCCGCTGCTCCCACTGACCACAACAACCCTCTGGCAGAATAATATATACGTGCACTTCTAAATCTAGTTTAGAACGATGCTATACTTAACCTCCTGCCGGGTCTCATAGCCTGGAACAACAGTAGTGTCAAGTCTGGGTAAACAAGAACCTCCCTATCACCGTCCTTGAGGCTACCGGAGTACCTCTCGGGTGTCTGAGGTTACCCACCATATCTGCGGAGTGGCTAATGGAATGTCAAACCTGATTGAATCTTTAGGTTCTATTTAAATTTTCCGTAATCATTTGCGGTTCTGGAATCACTTCCAGTTCTACCATACTCCCACTACTGTTTTCTGAAAAATCCATTTTACTAAAACTGTGGCGAGTCAAGAACAATATCACCATTGATCTTCCAGATGGTAGAGAGTCAACCCTCGTCATAGCCTGGGCCAACCCGCAAACTGCCATTACAGAAACGTGCCTTGAGTTATCCAGAGTCTGGTTTTAAGCATAAGTCGGACAACTCCCCATACCTTAACATCGTTAAGATATGAACCATTCTATATCCAATATAGAAACTTTGGCACTTATTTAATTGAAACCAGATTCAAATCATGCAGCTGTCTCCAGTGCATATCATCTTAATGGAGAGAGGCTAATCAGCATTACTCAACTTAGGAATGCATCCAATTATGAGTAACCTGAAAGAGAAACAAGTTTCTCAAAACCATTACTATCAACTGAATACCAATCACAAGAATCTACATCTTCGATCTCTTTGAAGAATCCCGATACTTGTGACATCTGGTTCTCTACTTTATTCCTATACCCACAACTTCTCAAAACTTAGACCTTGTATTTCTACGAAACACTTGTCTAAAAACTAGAGAACTCACAAGTAAACAGAACATAGTGCGAGGACCAACCCCTTTGTCCTGATGGACACTGGACAACATACAATACTCTGTATAAGTCCGCTGAGTTGAATAACTCAAAACCTGTACATCGTAGGTTGAAAATTGTACTTAGGGTTAAGAACTACTCCGTTGTTCAATGCTCCTTACCCAATCGTCAACTGATATAGGTAAATGTCACGGACATAATTTCAAAAAGTTATATCTCACTTTATAAAAATAAATGTACAGATATATCAGTTTGAAATTGGTACACAACAATGGATACTCAAAACCAAATACTTGCCGTCCGGCAAAAACCCAGGCAATTTCCTCAAATATCACCGATTACAATGAATTCCGATATAATGAGGATGATCACCTAATTCCCAATAACTTACTCCCACTCACCATCTGTAAAACCATACAGATGTGATAATCATACCTGGTAAATATATACCCTGGAGTAAGTATCTAATCGGGAAAACAGTTTTCCTTTTAACAATGCACAGTGAAACTGAAACATGAAAATGTTTCGTAGGGGTATCCTGGTATTCCTAGTAATGCCTCTTCCATAATCCTATTCATGACTGTAACCGTATATTTCTTTGCCATCTCTCTAAATCCCTTTATTTGTCTTTATTCATTACCTTCTGTACACCCCTTTAGGCTAAGTGGTTTTCTTCCTTCCCTACCGTTCGGCACCAGCCTATGGTTTGGAAGAAGACTATCCAGTATGCATAATAGGTGTACTCTCCTAAACCAAGGAGTACTCGCAACTTGAGAGAAGGTGATGATAAAAGACAACTGAATAATACCTTATTCTATTTCTCCCGAACTGGGGAAAAAAACAAAGGTGAAATAGGAGTGGCGATGAAGTACGCGGTTTGGTCATGAATGATAGCAGTCGCAATTTACTTTGCCATCTTTCTAATCCCTTTATATTGCCTTTACTTATTACCTTCTGTACACCCTACTTAGGCTAATTGGTTTTCTTCATTCCCTACCTTTCGGCACCTGCCTATGGTTTGGAAGAAGACTATCCAATAAGCGTAATAGGTGTACTCTCCTAAACTAAGGAGCCCTCGCAACCTGAGAGAAGGTGATGATAAAAGACAACCCAATAAACCAATTCAATTTCTCCTGAACCTGGATCCATCCTCGAAGAAGTCCCTTCGAGTTCGTATATAACTATACGATGGATCTATCCAATGGAAGTGGATGTTCGTAGTGATACGAGGTGTTCTGAGAAATGCAAAGGGTAAAAAAAGGAGCGGCAATGACTTATGCAACTCGGACAATCCAAAAGCCAGTATTTTAAGAAGGTTCGGTCAACTTGGTCACTAAGTCATAGTCTAGGGTCGGTCAAAGGTCGCTGCCAAAGAGAGAGAGAAAAGAAACACTCTGCGTACACTCTAAACTAGATCAGAATGGTTATCACTTTATCTAATCAGGAAACCTCCCACTGTACTGTCAAATTCTCCTCCAAACCTGAAAGAAGAATCAATCGGGATCACCCAAAGAGTAAACTAACTCATCAGTAGGAATCGGGATCCAACTCTCATCGCATGATAACGTGAAGGTATCCACTCACGTTATCACACTTGGCAAGTTTCAGTTTCTTTAGAAACTCCCGATATGATTTTTACCCCATGTTCTTATGACCTTGACTAAGGCCAACAAATCATAAGTCACATGTCAAGTTCTACCCGTCATTATCTTGTTAATTTGAACACACCCATACATACCCTTGACGAAGGCCAACAGGGTAATATGACTGTCCCAAACCAACCCATCTATCTATGCAACAGAAAAGTAACAAGCTGCTACTATCCACTATGCCTTGACGAAGGCCAACAAATATAGCATGAATACTACGTGCTATCCATCTGAAACGACAGAGGGCTACGGCTGGTTTTTGGCGAAAAACCTTTAACGTAACGAACTTGATATCGCTGAAGGAACCTGATAGGTTTTTATAAAAATATAGTAGCGAAAACCTTTGCTAAAGAGGTCACTCCCGGTGAAGGGATCTCGGCTCTTTCCTCGTGGAATGAGGTGCAGGATATTCCAACTGAATACCGCGATGCAAAGCAACATGTAATCGACTATAGTGAAGTTATTACCCTGACGCAAACTTCTGCCCAAGGGGTCACTCCCGATGAACGGATCTCGGCCCTTGCCTCGTCGAATGAGGTGCAGGATATTCCAACTGAATACCACTATGCAAAACAAAAGGAAACGTCCTTGTAATAACACTTTTTAAAACTGTTCCAACAACGTCCAAACAGGTTTGTTTTCCTTTACATTGATCAGAATCAACGCAGTCCCACCAATTAATCACACCAGAAAAGAACGAAAATAAAATGTACGTATATGCCATCCGCATTCGTCACTGGGTCCCGTCATCACCCGTTAGGTTACTTAACTAACGACAGAGCGGGGACTGGACTAGCGTGGGTGTAAAACATATACAACATCTACTAGTATATATACCAATATACAATAATCGCTCCAGGCGTGATAAATGCAACATAACAGAAAAGTAATAAGCATCACAGAACAATACAAATTATCTGGGATCCCCGGGTTTCACAGAGCCGCTGCTGAAACCCCGACGTTCCCCTGGTCGTGTGGATAGCCTGTACAATAAAACCTAGACCCCTACGGATGCGGCAAGTTACCCGCCAAAACCTGAAGCGAGGTAGCCCCTACAGCAAAGTGAATGGACCACCCTACACTTCACGGAATCCGGTAACTTGAGCACCCCTCCTTGGATCAACCTGTACCCCCTACGAGTGCGGCGAATAGTCTGCCAATTCTAGAGTGAGACCCTCTGCCACTCAAAGCCATGAGATGCGGACCCGTTGCCTTCCAGAACCCGGCTATCCGTGCACTCCGTCGCGGGGTAAACCTAGTACAGAAATGAAAAATATGTACAACGGGTACATCGACCTCAGCCCGGTCGTGCCCCAAAAGAATATTATACAAACAGGCAGTGACGGCAGTCCACATGTTAGACGCTCGCCCCGCAATATCAAATGTACAAATAAATCCAAACTGCACTATCATTGCACACAGCTATCCACCACGACAAATCCGCAACATCACAGCACAACACAAAACATCAACGCGAATGTCACGTTCGCAAACCCGTCTAAAAGGACTATAGCAATTAGACACGGTTTACCGCTCGAATGACATTCACGGTCGGAGATATAATGTAAGTACTGTAAACTAACACATTTAAAATTTCGATCGACAAAACTTCCAGAAGTGGGCCCCAAGTACAACTGCAGTACTCAAACAAAATCTGGGCCCAAACAAAATATTCCAGAGACCACAATTCCAAGTGAAAGATAGCCAAAAGAAATATGGTACACTGAAGCACCAAGCCTGCGGCGGAACCGCGGCCAAACCTGGGCTTGTGCGTCGGTTCCGCGGCGCCATGGTTGAATCAGTGGCCCAAATTTCTACTGTAGTCTTAAAAAACCCTGCCTGATTTTCTGAGATGCCCAAAATAATTTTTAGACCATAAATAAAATTCGACAGAAACTTTACACAAGAAAATGCGGTTTTGGAAATTTCGTTCGATCGATATTTTAAACGCGTTAGAACAAGCTAGTAAAGGTTAATGGCGTGTCTCTGATACCATGTAAGTCTACGGTAGCTCCCCGGCCGTCATTCTGACGCCAAACGTGGAACAAAAACTTTTATAACTGGCGCTATCGCATACTATAACCCGGATCTTGCCATTAACGCTAAACTAACAAACTGTAAAGAGGTAGAAAGGCTATACCGATCGATCCGAGTCCTTCAGTCTTTAGTCATCATCCCACGCTCCTCGCGGTAACTCCGATCTCCTGTCTCCTCATCGAGATGACACCACGTCAACGGATCTTTAAACGGGCTCCCGCCTCTACACCAAGGCAACTCGGTCATCAAGTCTGCTAAAAGAGATGACCAAGATGAAGTAGAGAATGAGTAGAATAGTTTGTCTTAAGAAACCCAAGCCTTTGGGTAATGGTAAATTGAAGTTGCCATTTGAATGGAGAGAAGTGAGCATGGAAATTTAGCAAATGAATCAATCTTCATTCAAAAAGAGGCTCAGCCATTTCATAGGGCTGATTGGGGTGGGGCCGGCCAAATGAGGTGGAGGGGGTGCTCACAAGGTTTCAAGAGGTGAGGATAAAAAGAAAATATCATAACAAATATCAAGATCGAATATCTTTGCAAAGACAAAGATAATTAATGCAAATGGTGACTCAAAAACTCCACACAAAACTAGAACCTTCCCATGTGCTGCTGGATCCCCAGCCACCACAAAAATACCCTCCCTTTATAAATTCCAATTTGCAAGAAACCCCTTCTCAACTAAGAATTTCAGCCAATAAGGAAAGAAGGAAAAATGGCGAAAACAAAGATACAAACTGGTAACTTCAAAAAGCGATCCCATAACTTATTACAGGATAACCCCAATACAGTATAAACATACCCGCATTTGTATTCCGATTGAATACAAAATGCAAAGAGACAAAAATACTCCTACACAATATAATACTTGGATCCGGCTTAAACCAAAGCCTACCAGTATTATCTGTCTGAACCATGACACGTGCACAAGTACACGTGCTTGTTCGAACCCTGCCATAAAACCATACGGCCTCTACAACGTTTCTCCCGAACTTGGAAAACTATCTGTGGGGGACTCTAAAGACTCGTCAGTACCCTGGCAGTGGGTTTAACCACAAGCATGTCAGCGGCACTAGCTGTGCGTAACGACTGCCCATGTACTGACCTCAAGGAAAGTCGATGAGCGAACTCATCCTGGAACCCTACTGAGCCTATCAGTGACAATATCCGTACAGTCTGGTCCGTTCGTATATGAGTATCACATATCGGGCCTAGGGGGCTGGTAACGTCAGACCCCCAATAGCGGTATAAGTCGTGTCAGAGTGTAGCCCAGAACACCTTGAGATACTACTGGAGTACCTACCAGTAAATCTCCTGTTTCGGCCGAGGGCTTTGTGTAATGGCTCTCCTAGACACAGCGCAATCTCACCCCCAATACCGGGAGAGACGAATCCCCTGCCGATCCGCTCACTTGCCTCCATGTGGCTCGGGACTGTACCCAACTAAAACCTGTTTGCACGACTCCTTTGAGCCGTGGTAGGGTAGTAATCTAAGCACAGTGGGAACTCACACGAGACAAATGACGACCTCAGGTCGATGAACTAACCTGTAAACATGTCACCAGGGAACTGCTATCTGACGCTAGGTATAAATACCAACTAGTAGGTTCCCGGTGAGTCTTGTCCGATGTACTCATAACCCAATGAGCACCTGTATACATCTTAGGTGATCAAACTGACACCAGTGGCTTGTAAGACCGGCTACCGCCCCTCGTCGGGGTCTTGACTGTATACACTAGTCTACTCCGGAGTATTGATGCCCTGTCTCGAAACTCCCACGACTAGGGACTACCATTAAGGATGTGCTTATGGACTTCCCAACTCTCACGTATATGATCGCCATCATAATGCTGGTAGTCAAGTAAGATCCTAAGGGCTCTATCAACATGTAATAGTGATCATGTCACCTAAAGCTGTACACGACTGATAAAGGCAAACCAGATAGCAAACTATCATCACGAGTAAGACTGTGCTACCGGTATAGGTCCTCCTCAATCATTGCAATCACGTGCCTGCGATCCAATAATTGACTTTGAGGGCACTATAACCAACATGTGTTTACTTCACTAATTACATGATTAGTGAAGAAATAGCTTGGGTTAGTGTCTCCTCGACGTAGATCATCTTCGGCCTCGAAGATATCGAAGCAAGCACGTTCGTTTCTTCAAGGGATCCTCTCTAGAGTCCGTAGTTTGCAATCGCAGCGAAGGGGACTACTACATGGAGCTATTTGAAGTGAAGGACCGGTCTACAAAGGTTGTATTCCTTGCTCACTATAACTTGCAAAGTGTTTGCATATGTTTTTCGTATTATTTCTAGTTAACGATTCTTGGTTAGGGTTAGCCAGAACGGCAAAATTTTGAATATGGTATGGACGATACCTTCCGAAACCTTGCTGCCGTGCTAGGCAACCCTACAACGATATCAGAGTCATGCTAGAAATTAATACTGATTTTGTTAAGATCACGAAATCGAAACAACTCCGAAACTTGAAACACAAAACTATAGTTTCTGTCGATTTTGAAAAGAGTTCAAAAAATTATTTAAACAATTGCAGAATGTAGTATGTGATACCACATGAACACACAACAAAACCCAACCCTAGGGCTCGGACTTCGACCGGCGACTTGGCTAGGGATTCCGGCGTCGCCGGATTTCCTATGGTTGAATGGGTTGAGTTTTGTGGTGTGTTCCAGTGACTTGAGTTTGGTGTTTTAGGTGTTGTTTATTTTTGCTAATTTTGCATGTGATGTAAACTTAATCTATAAGCAAATCGGAGTGTTTCGTATTCGTAGTTTTAACATTGTTTCGGGTGTTTCACATATTGTCTAGACAATGTTAAAAAGTTCGATCGAATGTCAAAAACCCATTTTTCCAAGTTTAACGTATTCGGAAAAATATACAAGTGATTCTTTGGACCCTCTAGAAGAACGAAACCTTAACTCGATTATGTGGCCGTCAAAACTGCCACTTAAACCCTAGGGTTTGTGGTAGTTTAGCGTTTCACATGTGAGGCGTTGGTTTGACCCTTCTATGGCTGGTTCATAGGTACTGTGGTATCTTCTGGGTATTATTAAAACTGTGCTCAAGTGTTGAGCTATCGGGAAATTGTGGGACTTTGATGAATCGATCGAAGAGTTTATCGTCGTCCAGATATTATGTGATGGGATACAATATTTGGAATCCACAAGTAGTTATGAGATAACTAATTTGAATGTTATAAATCTAGCAGTTCAGTCTCAATTGATCGGTTGCCACGGGATTTTGATGAGATCAAAAGTCTGTCGCAATCACGTAGCGTACGCGGATACTCACCGGGTAAACTTAATAGATAACCACGCCCCATAGCCCCGACCAAGTGACTGTAGGAGAACCCCGTCGCCAAAAGCGTCCATTCGGGTGCTTGCGGCAGCGGTGTTCCGCCTTAGAGCACTTCATCGACGACATCGGAGG
The DNA here is from genome assembly GCA_030015575.1 of Agapanthus africanus. Classification (NCBI taxonomy): domain Eukaryota; kingdom Viridiplantae; phylum Streptophyta; class Magnoliopsida; order Asparagales; family Amaryllidaceae; genus Agapanthus; species Agapanthus africanus. The sequence continues at coordinate 402,406,955 of JASDDO010000008.1, forward strand.
TGCGGCCGTCTACTAAAGTTTCCGACGAGCATTCGATCAGGATGTCGGGAATCTTGTTGAATTGCCCGACTTGATATTGAAAAGTATTTTCGATATTGAGACTAAAATGCGGGGTTTATAATTGTTAGGCATGCGATGTCTAAGGAATTCATTTGGTTAGGCATGTGATGTCTAAGGTGGTTGTGGATTCCAACTGTTGTAGTTTTTCATTTTTCTTTTCTGCGACCGTAAGTGTAATATGTGGTGTATCGCCGGTTTCGGTGCTATATGACAACGACAATTGGGATACGCATATTTACTTACGTTGATGACATGTGATGTTATGTGTTGCTGTGATATCTTATATTGGATCGTCGCATTTTGAATAGCCAGGGGTTTTATGTGAGATGAGAGTTTTTCATTTTCATTCATGTAAAATTTATTGTATGTGATATTCTTTTATTGGGGCACTTCCGGGCTGAGGATGATATCACCATTGTATATTATTTACTTTTCCGCATTAGGATAGACCCAAGACGGGGAGCACAAGTAACCGGGTTCTAGGGTCCAGTGGGAGTGGGAGACTATCTCGAGGAGTCGAGACCGGGTCTCCTAACTCTAGAACTGGCAGGGTTACTTGCCTCTCTCATAGGGGTCTAGGGATGTGGGTTTGGCTATTCATCGCGACCGTGGAATCCGTGTTTTATACTGCCTTGATATAAAACACGGAAATCCTAGTATATCCAATATTTCATATATGTTCTTCTGCTGTAATGTTCTGTGATGAGATCATATTACTGCCTGAGACGAATGCTTATATTATATATATGTGATATATATTATATATTGTTGATTTCGTTTCAGATGTGACGCTTGTGAAGCATAATAAATGGGACTTCATTAATGAGATTAATGAAACAAAAGATACCTAAAGATGTTGTAAAAACTTGTCTTGAAAACTGGTAGCTCTAGTTCTTGCTTTGCATAGCGGTATTCCTTGTAGAATATCCAGCACCTTATTCGATAAGGAAAGAACCGAGATCCCTTCACCGGGAGTGACCTCTTTAGCGAAACTAGAAGATGCTACACACTCGGTTTGTCTTTTGACTGCTTCTATAGTTTTTGCTTTACAAAGTGATATTTGTGAAATATCCTGCACCTTATTCGATAAGGAAAATGCCGACGATCCTTTCACCGGGAGTGATCTCTTTAGCAAAATTAGAAAAGGCCTCAAAAACACTCCTTTTAAAAAATCACTCGATTCTACAACGATATCAAGTTCATTACGCAAAAGGTTTTCTTAAAAACCTGTCGTAGCCCTCCGTCATTTCAGATAAGTACATCATAATATTCATGCTACGTTTGTTGGCCTGCGTCAAGGCGTAGTGTGCGGTACCTTTTTATGCTTATCTGCTAAAACATATGATGCGATTGAGTTAGGGTAGTCGTGCGACTTTGTTGGCCTGCGTCAAGGGTCGTGCGGGTGGGTTTAATTCAATCGGGAAATGTACGGGTTGAACTTGACTAGCGAACTATGGTTTGTTGGCCTGCATCAAGGTCATAGGACGCTAGGGGTAAAACATTATTGGGAATTTCAAGTGTTGAAATTTGCAATGAGATTGCATACCTTCTATGAGATAGTTGGATCCCGATACCCACTGCGAGTAAGAGTTACTCCGGGGAGAATTTTACACATTACAATTAGCCGATCAAGTAGGTGTCTAGAAAGGTGTTGACGGGGTTACGCCCCTGGGAAACCGAGGTTTATTTTAATTAGGTCCGTGCGAAAGCATGGGGAACCTCCCTCAAAGTACCGGTACTGGCCTGGCTGAAAGATTGGCGAACTTGTAGGGTGTAATTAATCCCGGCTAGTCTTACCTTTTAGGATTTGAAGGAAGATTTGATAAAAACAGTGGGAGCCATCCTGATTAGATATATTAATAACGAATCTAATCTTGCAAGAGCATACGCTGAGTGTTTTCTTCTCTCTCTCTCCAGGTAGCGACCATGTCACGCCTTAATCAAGATAAAAATACGGATGTATTGACCGAACCCGCTTGTTATACTGTGCTGGGGAACGTTGGACCCGCTCCAACTTATAATTGTTATAAGTCCGAGCAAGAAATAGGGATTACCAAGATTCACGTGCCGCCCTAACGAAGAAAGTGTATGTTGATGCATCTTCTTCAGGTGTGTTCATTACCAAGAATTGTTTCTCAGTATCCTTTACGTCCTGAGTATGAGATACAGGAACAGGATCCCTCATATGTAATCTGTTATATGGGCTAAATATAGGTAGAGAACTGAGAACGGGTGATAAGTTTCAAGAGTTGGAAACGGTGCAAGTGTTGCAGCCTAGTCTGTTGGCAGTTATCACCCTGTATTACAAAATACATTGATTCTGAACGAATGTTATTAGATACCGAACCTGATATACAACATCATATCGGTCTCTTTATTAAGTAAAGAAGGATATAATTTTGTATTGTTGGATAATGTTTTGAACATTTCCTATATCAAGAGTTGATCGGTTCAGGCACGTTATCTAAAAGCATATACGTTCTAAATCAAACCACGGTTCTTAACATACAGAACACACACAAGAAGAAGAGTTCAGAAATGAATGAATCTTTCTTGAGGTATTGTAGACTAGGTCATATCAATGCGACCCGACTGCTGAAGTTACATTTAGATGCATATTTAAATTAGTTTGAATTTACATCTTATGAAACTTGCCAGTCATGTAACAAAGATAGAATGACCATAGCTCCGTTTATTGGAAACAGAGAAAGAGTTATTGAACTCTTGGGATTGATACATGATGATGTATGTAGGTCCTCTGTCTACACATGCCATGACTGGTTCTTTTTACTTCATTACATTCACTGATAATCTCTCAAGATTCGCACATGTGTTCCTGTTGAAACACAAGTTTGAAGCTTTTGAGAAATTCAATGAATATAAGTTAGAAGTAGAGAACCAAAAACAGGTATAAGTATTATGTCTTTTGATGTGATCAGGGAGGAGAATACTTGAGCACGGAATTCCTAGACTATTCTAAAGGAGAATGAGATTCTCTCTTAGCATTACTCCTCCGTATACACCACAGCACGTCGGTATATCGGGATGGATCAATCGCACCCGATGTGGTGTGCTCTATGATGATTACTACTGAGTTGTCAATTTCCTATTGGGGGTTATGCACTTGAGAAGCTGCATACCTATTGTTTCCTGATTTAAAATCAGGAAAGCTTCTGGGAAAAGCTTCAAAAAGGGGCCACGTGCTTACACGTGACCGGCAGTCACGTGTCGACACGTGACATATAAAGCGGCAGAAAAGCACACATTAGTCCCCTGATCAAGACAGGGAAAAGAGCCTCAGAAGAGGTCACGTGCTCCCACGTGACCAAGGTCACGTGTTGCTACGTGACGTGCAAGACAGCAGATCAGTTCTCCCGTTGAACTAAAGAAAGAGAGTTCAAATAAGGGTCACGTGCTCACACGTGACCAGGGGTCACGTGGTAGCACGTGACATCGAAGCAGCAATCAGAAGACAGACGCAAGAGAAAGAGGAAGGCTCATTCCAAAAGGGGGTCACGTGTCCGCACGTGACCATGGGTCACGTGGTCACACGTGACCGGCTTTCAAAGCCCATTTTGACGGCAGAATTAAATTCTGAAGGAAATTTGAATCCTTCCAAAGGAAAGTGAGTATCTGGGACCAATCAAATTAAAGATTCAGAGATGATTAAATATCATCTATCTATGGAAAATCTCGGGTTTGGAAAGATTTCCCCCTTAAATCTAACCAAAATAACAAAGGAGAATCTCTGGATTTAAAATCCAATGGTGAATAAAATTCACCCAATAATCCAAAGGTCCAAAACGAGTGATGGATGCAAATCAAATCTCTCAGTGAAGATTCATCAAAAACTAATTCATTCGGCTGCTTCTCCTATAAATAGGAGCCAAGAGACACAAAAAAGAGAGATACAGAGATACATACGCGCAAAGAAAGAAAAAAGGAGAAAAGTTTTGATACTTGGAAAAGACTTGGATCTTCTGCAAAAAACCCTAGGTAAGAAAGGGAAGGCTTTCGGAAAGAAAGAGAATTTAATTCTCAACAGAGTTTAACTCTAATATATAAAACAGAAGAACATATTTCTTCTCTCTTTGATAGAGGATCTGCAAAGTGCACATCTCCCCTTTAGGTTGAGAATTTAATTCTCAATGGGTTGAGATCCTGCCATGCAGATCCAAAACACAGAGAGGAAACGCAAGCATGAGAATTTAATTCTCGCAGAACTATAGCAATTTAATTCCTTTAAAATGAAATTAGGGCTTGACCCTGTATCATGGGAATTTAATTCCTTTAGAACAAAGAGAAATAGGGTTTAACCCTAATTAAGAATATAGTTCTGTGGAAACAGCAGAAATTTAATTCCCTTAATTATAATTCTTTAAAATAGGAAGTATAATTCCTTGAAAGCTTTTATTAAGGGTTTAACCTTCTTCAGTTCTTCACATATACGAGGAATCTAATTCCTACAGAAAATTCAGAGTTCAACTCTATTTCAGAATATAAATCTTCGAAAGGAAGTAAGAATTTAATTCCTTCGAAAATTAAAAGCCCGAGGAATTTAATTCCTGAAAAAAGATCAACAGATCCTCTAAAAACGACACACATAGAGGCAGGGTCACGTGCCACCACGTGACCCCCCCAAGAGATCTACAGAAAACCCTTTGAGGCAATCCCTCACGTGACCCACGTGACCCTTAACAAAAGCTCTAACAAATGAGCATATGAATGCCCGTCACGTGCTGACACGTGATGCTCTGAAAGATGCAGTAATCTCAGCAGAATCACTAAAGGGGAGGCACTCTCACGTGTGGCCACGTGACCTCTCTTGCCTTAGTGTTTAACACTAAATTGGAACCCTCGAATCCAGTTACTGAAACAACTGTTGGGCCTTAGTGTTCAAACACTAATCAAAAACTTTACTTGCAGTGTTCAATATTGACTACCTTAGTGTTTAACACTAATTTGAGGGCTCCGTTGCCAGTACTTGACACCGATCTGTTTTAGTGTTTAACACTAGTTTGATAGCTTTGTTGCGGGTGTTTAACACCAACTATTCTGTTAGTGTTAAACACTAAACTATTCCCAGTGTTCAACACTGATTGTTCTGGAGTGTTTAACACTAGGCTTCGGCCCAATTGGTTAAAGGGATGGAGGCAAAGCCTCTCCCTCAATGGACCAACAGAAAGTCAACATTCCAGACCCGACTGGACTTAGCCCAAGCTGGCCATAAGTCCTCAATTTGTGATTAACTGGGTCAATGGGCTCATAACATAATTGATCAGTCTTGACCCAAATTGGGCCAGGGATTATTTAATCCACCCCGGTTCTAGGGTACATCTCTTCACTCCTTTGATACTTGGCATTGTAATCCCTCAATGCCTTCAAAGAGGTGACGGGTCCCGATGACCACTCATGATATGGACTGTGGGGTCCTTAAACCCATGCATAATGCAAAACTCCTGGTTACGTGGAACGCGGATAACGTCACTCTTTGACCCCGTGGAAAACGTCCAGAGCGGATCCTGGTCCTCGCAGAGCACGGCAGTGAACCCGTGTGAAGCATCCAGAGCGGAGCCTGGTCCTCGCCTAGCACGGCAACGAACCCGTGTGAAGCATCCAGAGCACATACCGGACTGTGGAGTCCTTAAACCCATGGACTATGACGTCCTTAACCTTGACCGAGATGTCTTAAAACTACCAATTGACCGAGATGTCTTAAAACTACCCACGGACCGCAATGTCCTTAAACTAACCACGGACCGCAATGTCCTTAAACTAACCACGGACCGTAATGTCCTTAAACTGCCCATGGACCGCAATGTCCTTAAATTAGAACAATAGAGCCCCGTATGCTTTTTTGTCGGATCTAAACGGTCCTGTTTAAGTTGATCTTAGCCTCAAAGATGGCTAACGCGTCCTTAAACCTTCAAGCAGACTGGACTAAAAATCCCCTAATTAACTCTGGCTCGAGGGTACATCTCTGAACCCCTCTGACATCCGTCGTTGTAATCCTTCAACGTCGTCAGAGAGGTGACGGGTCCCGACGGCCACATGTACGATGGACCACCATGTCCCTAAAACTGGAACAATGGAGTCCAAACGCTCCTTCGTCGGATCTAAACGATCCCGTTAAGTTGATCTTGGTCTCAAATTAGACTAATGTATCCTTAACGAATGTTCGAGTTGATCTTAGCCTCAAGTATGGCTAACGTGTCCTCAAACCAAACCCCCCCAAAACCCAAATCTAAGACAACACGGATTTGGACTAGTCTACGCCCTACGGGCGACGACATAACTCGGTCTCCGTAAACGATCCACGGGCAGGAAAACATAAAACAAAAACACACGACACGAAGTGACCATCTGGAGAAGGAGAAAGTTGTTACCGCGACGCGGTAGCGTAATTAACTGCAGGGGCTTGCACCTGCAGGGAAGAGCGTCCCCACAATCAAAAACCCCTCAAACGAGGGGGAATCTGACGAAGTCTGCTACATCGGACGCATCCGTCTAAACCTCCGATACATGGCGCCATGGATCGACTTGGCATCCTCGGAGAGGTGGACGGATAGCACCTATTGGCATCTGCCCCGAACCTCAGGCGAGACGTCCCCGACGTCCCGCGTGTCCGTTCAGAGGGGAACAGATTCTGGCACGCCCGGTGGGACCTTTTCCTCTTTCCACTCGACACTTCGTGTGTCGTGATTCGCGAACCAATCGCGGTTCGCCAATGATTGCCCTTGGGTTTCAAGATACTAAGAATTGGCGTCTTGCCTATTGCAGAAAACAAAGGATCGATGGCTGCTACTTCCGTGAAGTCCTTCAACTGCTCAAACTGCAATTGCGACCAACGCTCTACCTCTCCAGGAGGTATAGCCTATGGACCCCAAGCTGCTTCGTTGTTCACAATGCCGGTGGACCAAGTGACTCAGGCCACTACCGGATTGTTCTTTGGGACTATGCTCCCCTCATCAAGCTTCGTGGCGCCGGTGCTGACAAAGGAAACTCTCAGGAAGTCGGTCTTTGATCGTCTTACCCCCGCCGCGGCTCCTCTCAACGAGTCGCCCAACGTCAACGCCTCGGTCTTCTCTAGATTGGGCCAGAAATCTTGCGAACTCATCATGGGGCCTACAATCTCAGAGAAGGCTGCTTCTAAGAAAGCGGCCGCTCCTGCCTCCGAAATCGCCAAGGCGGTTTCCCCGGTCAAGAAATCGATCTTCACAAGATTAACAGCTTCGACTCCCGCTCCCGCTGCACAAAGGACATCGGTCCTTTGACACGCTAACACCAACAACGACCCCCCGCCCACACAGGGGGCAAGACGAAACCATTCTTATAGCTGACTCTACGCTGTCTGCTCGACGCGCTCGACGTCGTCATTGGCGCCGAATAAGGAGGGCTGGGGGCAACTCCCCCTCTAGATTGACTCCACCAGCCCCGGTGGTAGAAGTTAATGCTGCTGTTCCAACTGGGAACAGCTTCGAAATGCTAAATAAGGTGCGAAGGAATTCCCCTACTGCAGTGCTAAAGAGGTCTCCTCCCCCATCAAGAAAGGTTGTGGAAATAAAATCAGGCCAGCCCCGATCTCCTCAACGGCTGTCTTCCAAAATCTATAAGGTTTGGCGGCAGGCCCGAGACTCAATCATCGATCCAAACTTCTCCCGCCAGCATAAGAAGCTGAAAATTCAACCGAAGGCCGGTCACCAGGCTAAACCCCAAAAGGCTGTCTGGACGCCCTCCTCAACAGCCCCCTCAACCTCCATGGCTCATAAAAGGAGGGAGCCAGAGAAGATCCCTCAACAAGCAACGACGGCTAAAAGCAATAAGCCCAGACACCCCAAGTCTGGGGGCACGGTGGTGCACACTGTTTACATGGTCTCTGGAAAGGAGGAAAGCCGCACTTCTACGGGCCACCGACCGCTGACCCGATCCGTGACGAGAGCCCAGGAACAACAACAAAAGTTGCAGGAAATGATGAGTGCTATGGCTGCACTTACCGGGCCAAAAGAAAGCCCAGAAACGTCCTCAGACGCCCGCCGGGAAGAAGAAACCGACGCCGAGTTCCTTCGCCGGACATTGGAGAAAAAGGACAAAGAGGCTGCTGAACAAGCGGCTAATATACAGCGCATGGGCCTTCTCTTCCAAGATATGATAGGAATGATGATCCAACAGGACCTACCCGTTGAAGATCCCCCAATCGTTCTGGAAGATGACCGAGGAGAAACGTCAGATCCACCACCAGCCCTCTCTACGGCCAAGGAGGAGACGATCTCTAAAGCTGACTTGGCCGACTACATAGCCCAGCAAATCCGGGTCCATCATGCGACTGAGGCAGCTGGTCAAGTCATGAAAACGGGGCGGCCGTATCCAAGCTGGTACGATCAAATTAAATACCCGCAAGGCTATACGATACTGAAATTCCATGTGTATAAGGGGACCGGCAATCCTCATCAACACGTCGCCCAATTCCGGGCCCTCTGCGGTAACACCGGCGGTGACGATAAACTGTTGCTCCGTCAGTTCGTGGGCAGCTTATCAGAAACAGCGTTCGAATGGTATTCGGAACTCCCGAACGATTCCATCAAAACATTCGCGGAAATGGAACGGTTATTCACTCAGCGATTCGCGAGTGCCAGCGAACGCACTCCAATGACTGCTTTGATTAACGCCAGGGTAAAACCAGGCGAAACCTGGGTCCAGTATGCTATACGCTGGCGGAATTTGTGGTCGAGATGCGAGCAACGCATTGAGGAAGCACCCGCAGTAGGCATGTTCGTGGGAACCCTAGACCCCCACGCAACTATCTCCCAGTTTATGATGTTCTTTAAGCCAACCACATTCCAGGCTTTAATCGACAAGTTGGCTCAGATGGACCAGATGGGTCATAGACCACCTGCCCCGAAGCCAGAACCTCGGAATGACAAGGGTAAAGGAAGGGCAACTTTTGTCGCGAATGCCCAACAGCAACCTGACGCCCCGAAATCGGCAGATCAATTAGAAGAAAGACGCCGATATTATAACGAAAAGATGAAGCGTCCCTACTCGTTCCCACGAGACAAGATGAAACGGTTATTTGAGCTGGCAATACGCAACAGACTTATAAACCTACCAAACCCAAGGCGACCGCCACAACCCACTGAGGTGAATAATCCTAACTACTGCCCTTACCATCAAACGGTAAGTCATCCGATTGAAGATTGCTTCGTCTTCAAAGGATGGATTGAAGATCAATACCTCCAGGGGAAGTTTGTACTGTCCGAAAAGTGGAAGGTAAACCCACCACAACCGCATATTCCTAAGAAAGCAGATACACCGGGGGCAACCTGCTCCTTTATTGAAGAAGCTCCATGGGAAGTCGTACTATCAACTAAAACCAAAAGGATGCTGAAACTCCTTCATGCGTGCCCTGCAATCGAATGGAAGGACCCTCTTGAACCTCAAGTTATCGAAGGGATGCTGAGGCCCCGCCCAACTATGAAGACTCATGATAAAGATCCAAATACTCACGCCCAGCCGTCAAAAGCATCGAAGAAAAAGAAGAAGAAATCCAAGAAGCCCGCGAGGCTTGGAGACGAGCGCACGAAATTGCAGAAGCAAATCGACGCGCTGGAAGAATATAATCAGAAGGCGCGAACTCCTGTCACACTGCGAGAATTCCTCGACCACACCTTTCAAGAGGGAGATGATGGAGAGAGCTCATCGGATGAATCCGAAGAGTATGTGGCAAGTTGTAACGTAATCTCCCACTCGTTTACCGACGACGAGAAAACTCCTGACGCTAAGAAGCTGGAGATGGAGCCCGAACCAGAGCGTGCGAGGCTGACGACTGATATGATCAATGCCTTCCTAGACGAGATTCGTTTAAAAAGTAAAGCGGATCAGGAGCGTGAGATGGCAGCATCAGAAGGAACCAAATGCGGGCAACTGAACGAAAGAGTTGAGCTACCCCTGCCAGAACGAAAGGCGTCCGAAATGGACAGAAAGATATTCAAGACAAGGAAAAGGTTCGCCAAAGCCATGTCAATGGGAATGAAGCTACCACCTTCAGAAGGAAATAGGCACGATGGGGCGGAAAGGCACCCGGACTACTGCGCATATCATCGGAAAATCTCACACCCCACAGAGGAGTGCGACGCCTTTAAGATATGGTGGCAAGGATATGTTGCTCGTCGGCAACATTTCAAGCGCATGAAACGCAAGAGCCGTAGGGAGCAAAGAAGCACTGTCGACGGGCCCAACAGAACTACTGGCAACTGTTATATGGCTCAGGCCGAAGGGCCACAAGTTCTCACCTTTGGGAGCGACTCTGATGAAGAAGTGACTCTGGGCCCTCTCTTTGAAGAGTCCGTGTTAGGGAAAGAGGAGAAATCGGAAGCCTGCGAGAACATCCAGCTGCGTAATCGCACACTCCCAGAAAAGAATCTCGGGCCTACGAACAGAAAAGATAAGGGAAAGGAAAAGGTCACTGAAGATATCACTTTGGATGACCAAGTCGCGAAAGAACTGACTGCCAAAGACCCTCCTAGGAGGAGTAAAGTGGACTATAACATCCTCGCGCATCTAAGGAAGCTACCTTCTCAGCTTAGCATTCTCGACGCTCTCCTATTATCAAAAGAAGCACGGGACTCACTAATTAAGGCATTACAAGAACCTGAGCAATTCCAAGCCTTTCTCGCCACTGAAAAGATGAAGGACGAACTGGAGGAAGTGCATACGACCGACGTCACTTTCGGTGATGAAGACCTCCTTCTCGGGACGTGCGACCACAACCGTCCCCTATACGTCTCCGGATACTGCCATGACATCAAGATAGGCAAGATCCTGGTGGATATTGGATCCTCCGTCAATCTCCTTAATGTTCGGGTGTTGAAGGAAATCTGCATGAGCGTGCAACACCTCGCTCGTGACAAAATTACTATCTCCGGTTTCGACTCACAATCGTCACGGACTCTCGGGTCCGTAATACTAACGTTACGCTTCGGGCTTCTCGTCACAGACATCAAATTCCATGTCATTGACGCCAAGACCTGCTACAACGCCTTGCTCGGCCGTCCTTGGCTACACGAATACAACATCATCCCTTCTACACAACATCAGTGTATGAAGTACTTTAAAGATGGTTTCGAGTATACTGTAACAGGCGAGTTGAACCCATTTTCCATGAACGAAGTCCGCAAATACGAGGATGCGAAATACTTCTTGCCAGATTTCGAGGATACGGAAAGGTGTCGCAACCCGGAGGACAAAGCCGCCGCCACCATCCCTGTTTTCGGGAGCGATACCGAGGAAGAGGAAGAGATAGTTTATACAGGGCCATCTCAACGCAACAACCTGGGGACGCCCACCCCCATACTGGTCTTCGGAAGTGATTCAGAAGATGAGGTCAATGCCGTATTCTCCAATCGGCTTTCAATGCAAGCACCCCTTAGCGATGACCATAGTTTGCAAATCACTATGGTACCGCGAGAACACTACAAAGATCTCGACACGCTTCAAGCTCACAGTGTGCAGGACCTGCAAACGTTTTACGTCCCTCCCAGACGTAGGGGCGAGAAGGTGATCCTATTTTACCGATCCTCAGAGTCGAAAATAGAGAAAGAGATCTGGCATGGCGCAGATGCTACATGCGACAGACTCCAGCCCATCCGTCTGCCCAGATACTATACGAACGGATTAAAGAAGCTATTGGAACGCCAAGGAGTACCCTTAAAACAAACTGTCCGACAGGCTCGGTTCTACAACAGGATTTGGGATGTCCCTGGAACCCAACGCAAATTGCCCAACGGGAAAATGGAGACACTTGGGCTTGGATACGCGAGAACCGGAAAACGAGAGCGGGCCCACAGCAGCTACGCTATATATACCTTTGATGAAGAAGAGGACGCCCTGTCAGGAGATGCCGATCCCTCATCAAAACCATACCCTGCGATTGAAGCACCAGGTCCGTCGTTTGAAGAACAAACGGGCAAGCTTATAAGGAAAGGGGGTCAGAAAGCTCAGGAAGACCACTACCGCGAAATGGCCATCTACGAGAAGGCCAGGACGCAACGTCTATTTCAACAGATTGCAAAAGACAAAGATGTTCATCCTTGTCAACTCCTCATGCGAAAGGCCCGATGCGGAGACGGAAATAAGTCGAGAAGCGGAAGGAAGAGCCGACAACAACGACGCAGGATTAGAGGGTTACGTGATCGGGTACTGCACAGCTCGGATTCGCCCTTCATAGAAAAGATGAGTCGAGCGTACTCCTTCCCCCGAGACAAGACGGAAAGGTTACTCAAGCTCGCCCTAAAACATCAGATGATCACGCTTCCAGAGTCTAGACACCCTGAACAAGCTAATAAGGCCTCTCGCTCGGGCTATTGCTCTTATCACCGAGCCATAGGACATCCTACCGAAGACTGCTTCACCTTTAAGAACTGGGTCGAAGACCAGTACCGACGGGGCAGATTCGCTTTATCCAACAGCTGGAGGGTAATGCCGCCACGAAAGCACGAGCCCAAGGCCGCAAGAGCAGAACCGGATCCGCCTCAGTCCCGGGAGCGGATCCGCGCCTGTTATACGATTACGATATTAAAAGAAGAGCCCGAAAACATAGATGACCTTCCTCGGTGCTTTGAAAACAGCGATGATGAGGTGATCTCAGAATTTCCGCCCGCTCCGAAAGAACTGGAAGACGGTATACATACTACTGCAGATAACCTCAGGAAGATTGAGTTGGGATCGGCAGATGATCCGCGACCGACATTCGTCAGCGAGCTACTCTCTGAAGAAAAGGTGGCCGCGTTAAAAAACGTGCTACTACGGCATAAAGACTGCTTCGCGTGGAACTACTCCGAGATGCCAGGATTAGATCCGGAGGTCGCTGTGCATAGATTAGCAATATCCCCAGATATCAAGCCAGTCAAGCAGGCGCCAAGGAGGATGCGACTCGAGCTTGAGATGAGCATCAACGCCGAAGTCAAGAAGTTGATCGATTCCGGATTTATCCAGGAAGTACAATATCCCGATTGGATCGCCAATATCGTCCCGGTAATGAAGAAGAATGGTACGGTACGCATATGCGTGGATTTCAGGGATCTCAACAAAGCCTGTCCAAAGGATGATTTCCCGGTACCGGTAACCGAGCTAATGATAGATAACACGTCCACTCACGAGGTTTTCTCCTTCATGGACGGTTCGTCAGGATACAATCAGATCAAGATGTATCCCGAAGACCAGAAGCACACCGCTTTCCGAACCCCTTTGGGTATATTCTGCTATAAGGTTATGCCCTTTGGTCTAAAGAACGCTGGCGCTACCTATCAAAGGGCCATGACAAAGATCTTCGATGACCTCATACATGACATCGTTGAGTGCTATATCGATGACCTCGTAGTAAAGAGCATGTCATACGAAGAGCATTTAAAGCATCTGGAGACTGTGTTTCAACGCCTCCGGCAATATAATTTGAAAATGAATCCCCTCAAATGCGCGTTCGGAGTCTCCTCGGGAAAATTCCTGGGATTCATCGTTCGACATCGAGGTATTGAAATAGATCCGTCAAAGATTAAAGCGATCATGGAAATGCCTCCGCCAAGAACCCTCAAACAGTTGCGGTCTCTCCAAGGGAAGCTCGCATACATCCGGCGATTTATCGCAAATCTTTCAGGCAAATGCCGCCCCTACAGTCACCTGATGAAGAAGGGAACCCCATTCATCTGGGATCAAAAATGCCAAGGTTCACTAGACGAGATCAAGCAGTACCTGCAGAACCCGCCGGTATTGGCTGCGCCGGTCAAGGGAAAACCCCTCATTCTTTATACAACCGCCCTCGAAGGTTCCTTGGGCGCACTATGGGCACAAGAGAATGATCAGGGGAAAGAGAGAGCACTCTACTACTTAAGTCGAGTTCTACTGGGGGCAGAAAGCAATTACTCTCCCATTGACAAACATTGCTTGGCGTTGATCTTCGCGATAACAAAGCTCAGACACTATGCGTTGGCACACGAAGTCTGCCTCATCTCGAAGGTGGACCCTCTTAAATACTTGATGTCAAAAGCCATATTGACGGGACGACTCGTTAAATGGGCCCTGCTCTTGATGGAGTTCTCGATAACATATCAACCTCTCAAGGCAGTGAAAGGCCAGGCCATTGCCGATTTCCTCGCTGAGCACCCGATACCGGCCGATTCTCCTTTGAATTGTGATTTGCCGGACGAGCATGCATTTGATGCGATTAGCGGTGGAAGCACCCGATGGGAACTCTATTTCGATGGAGCGTCCTCCGCAAAGAAACAAAAGCAAGGTATCCCAATGATCAAGTCAGGGATAGGCCTCATCTTTGCGACTCCACAAGGAGGGATAATGCGCTTCGCCTTCTCCTTAACAGAGCCGAGGACAAACAATGAAGCTGAATATGAAGCCCTGATAGCGGGCCTCGAGCTTGCCATTGACATGGGAATTGAAGACCTCCTCATATACGGGGATTCTCAGCTGGTCGTTAGTCAAGTAAATGGTGACTACCAAACGTGCAAACCGGAGCTGGTGAAGTACGGCGAAAAGGTGCAACAACTGTTGACCCAGATTCCCTCTTATACTTTGGAAAATATACCGCGCGCGGAAAACAGCAAAGCAGACGCATTGGCTAAGCTTGCTAAAGAACTGGCTGACGAGAACCTCGATGATGTCAGAATCGTGGTACAAAGCCGCCGAGTGCTCACCCCGGCAGGAATACCTCTGGAATTATATAAAGAGGAAGCAACTGAGCAGACAACCCTACAAATAAAAGACCAAGAGAAGGCCGAGGACTGGAGGGAAGTCTTCATAGACTACTTTAAGTCCCACCTAATGCCCAAAGATACATCCTCGAGGCATCAACTCATGAAACGAGCTCTATCTTTTGCCTTCGTCAACGATGCTCTATACAAGAGGTCATTCGATTCTCTGTGGCTGAGGTGCCTAGGACCTGACGAAGCGAGAAGGGTCGTCCAAGAGGTTCACGACGGACTTTACGGTTCTCACCAAGCAGGCCCAAAGATGAAGTTAAAAATTAAACGGATGGGTTACTACTGGCCCACGATGATCCAGGACTGCCTCGAGTATGCGAAGCAATGCCACTCGTGCCAGATTCATGGAGACTTTATCCACCAACATCCAAATCCACTACACCCAACGGTGGCCAGCTGGCCATTCGAAATGTGGGGAACTGACATAGTCGGCCCCATTGAGTCGGCATCATCTCGGGGACATCGTTTTATCCTGGCAACTACTGATTACTTCTCCAAATGGGCAGAAGCAATACCATTGAGGGAAGTGAAGACGGAGAATATCCTCCATTTCTTCAAGACGCACGTTATCTATCGGTTTGGAACCCCACGGCGGATTATCTCCGATAACGGGCCAGCCTACAGAAGCCATAAGATTAGCCGCTTAGCGCAGCAGCACAATATAGATTGGAGGTATTCTTCAGTTTACAACCCACGAGCCAACGGTCTGGCCGAGGCCTTCAATAAGACCTTGACGAAGATCATAAAAAAGACCGTTTCCCGGAATAAGAGAGACTGGCACGAGAGGCTGCAAGAAGCCCTTTGGGCTTATCGAACTACATTCAAGACGGCCACGAACACGACACCGTATGCATTGGTATTTGGGACGGAGGCAGTGCTCCCCCTCGAGATAGAGTTACCCTCTCTACGAGTGGCAATCCATCACGAGCTGACGGACGAAGAAAATGCTCACCTTCGGCTTGAGGAGCTTGATGCCCTCGACGAAACTCGGCTCATAGCGCAACAACATCTAGAAGCCTACAAAGCAAAGATGACGCGCTCGTACGAGAGATTGACCAGGCCGAGGACATTCCGCCAAGGCGAACTTGTGCTAGTGGTCAAGAGACCAATGATCCCCAATCGTGCCAAACGGGGAAAATTTGAGCCAAACTACGAAGGCCCTTACATCATAGACAAGGTCTACCAGGGTGGAGCCTATCTACTCATGGACATGCACGGTGAAAGACCTTTCAGGCCAATAAACGGCCGCTTCTTAAAGAAATACTACGCTTAATGAGCCATAGCCTGGGTCAATGATAGATGACGACGACTATGTCCGCTCGCTATCTTCCTAGGCTCGGACTTTACAAGCAGCAGCCGGCCTTCCCATAACAACGGACCGAAACGTCCTTAAACTAAAGACGGACCGAAACGTCCTTAAAACTAACGACGGACCGAAACGTCCTTAAACTAACGATGGACCGAAACGTCCTTAAACTAACGCCGGACCGAAACGTCCTTAAACTAACGACGGACCGAGACGTCCTTAAACTAACGACGGACCGGACATCCCTAAAACTACTACCGCAGCATCGTCAGGTTGACGAGATAAAAAAAAAGAAAAAAAAATAATAAAAGAAAAACAGTATGTCCATAAGCAAAATGGGCACGGATGAAAACCCGAAAGGGCTCCGTGAGTAAAAACAGCAGGACTACCGGCGAGTGTTTGTGAAAACCCGAAAGGGCGCAACCTCGTTAAAAGGCACTTATAGGGTCCTCTCGACCTTGTAAGGAGAAATCACCTGCGTGAGATCCTTACGACTCACAAAGGATCAACACACTTAGGGATCCTCACGATTCCTAAGGAGAAAATACACTTACGAGATCCTCACGACTTGTAAGGAGAACTCTCTTATGAGACCCTCACGGCTCATGAGACTTGAAAGTCTTAAGTTACAGAAACCTAAACCTGTTCTTAAGCAAATCCCCCACAACCTTCGATATTTCCCTACAAGAGGTTCAATACTGACCCTTGTATACAATCCACGGGCGCGAATAAACATTTCCCCAGCAAAGTCCAACCCTTGTAGGTCCTCTCGACCCATAAGGAGAGAGCCCTCTTGTAGGATCCTTACGACTTACAGAGGAGCACACACTTAGGAATCCTCACGATCCCTAAGGAGAAAATACACCTGCAAGATCCTCACGACTTGTAGGGAGAAATACCTTTGTGAGACCCTTACGGCCCATGAAGTCAAAAGCCTTGGCCGACAGGACCCTTAACCCTGTTTGCTGAGCCACCTTTGTTCATCATCGACAAAGGAAAATGATGATTCGCTCCTGGCAACATTCCAGTTGTAGCGGTGCTGATGCCAAAATCGGTGCCTAAAATCCAGGCTTGCAGCGAAAAAGCTAGCAAGCCACACATGCCTACAAAATAGCCGAAATGATAGGGCAACTTGCAATAAAAAGCAGCAAGTAAAAATGAAGGAATGAAAAAAATAGCCGAAATGATGGGGCAACTCGCAATAAAAAACAGCGAGTGAAAATAAATAAATAGCCGAAATGATTGGGCACCGCGAAAAATAGCCGAAATGATGGGGCAATCGCGACCTTCGCGATATAAAAGCTGAAATGATAGAGCATCGCGAAAAAAGAAATAAAATAAAAGCGAAATCCTCGCCCTACAGGTGATGTTACATCTACCCCTGTATACAATCCAGGGGCGCAATCAAAGAAGGGATCATACTCCTCCCCCGAGTTTCATCATAAGGAGAAGCCAAATCTCGACGGTTCATAGATAGCCTAGAGATCGTTTCGACGTTCGTCTCGTGGCAGCAGACACAACATCAAGCGAAACGGAACAGCGGCAACCCCAAGTTCCATGGCTCGGCGATACATATCACCAAGAGTCAAACCTCCATCCCGTGAAATGCGGATACAATCAACAAACTTCCTGGTTATGTGGAACGCGGATAACGTCACTCTTTGACCCCGTGGGAAACGTCCAGAGCGGATCCTGGTCCTCGCAGAACGCGGCAGTGAACCCGTGTGAAGCATCCAGAGCGGAGCCTAGTCCTCGCCGAGCACAGCAGTGAACCCGTGTGAAGCATCTAGTGCAAACTTCCTGGTTACGTGGAACGCGGATAACGTCACTCTTTGACCCCGTGGGAAACGTCCAGAGCGGATCCTGGTCCTCGCAGAACGTGGCAGTGAACCCGTGTGAAGCATCCAGAGCGGAGCCTAGTCCTCGCCG
Organism: Agapanthus africanus; assembly: GCA_030015575.1. NCBI lineage: Eukaryota > Viridiplantae > Streptophyta > Magnoliopsida > Asparagales > Amaryllidaceae > Agapanthus > Agapanthus africanus. The sequence continues at coordinate 402,425,015 of JASDDO010000008.1, forward strand.
AGCACGGCAGTGAACCCGTGTGAAGCATCTAGTGCAAACTTCCTGGTTACGTGGAACGCGGATAACGTCACTCTTTGACCCCGTGGGAAATGTCCAGAGTGGATCCTGGTCCTCGCAGAGCACGGCAATGAACCCGTGTGAAGCATCCAGAGCGGAGCCTAGTCCTCGCCGAGCACGGCAGTGAACCCGTGTGAAGCATCTAGTGCAAACTTCCTGGTTACGTGGAACGCGGATAACGTCACTCTTTGACCCCGTGGAAAACGTCCAGAGCGGATCCTGGTCCTCGCAGAGCACGGCAATGAACCCGTGTGAAGCATCCAGAGCGGAGCCTAGTCCTCGCCTAACGCGGCAGTGAACCCGTGTGAAGCATCTAGTGCAAACTTCCTGGTCATGTTGAACACGGATAATGTCACTCTTTGACCCCGTGGAAAACGTCCAGAGCGGATCCTGGTCCTCGCAGAGCATGGCAGTGAACCCATGCGAAGCATCCAGAGCGGAGCCTAGTCCTCGCCTAACGCGGCAGTGAACCCGTGTGAAGCATCTAGCGCAAACTTCCTGGTTACGTGGAACACGGATAACGTCACTCTTTGACCCCGCGGAAAACGCCCAGAGCGGAGCCTGGTCCTCGCCGAGCACGGCAGTGAACCCGTGTGAAGCATCCAGAGCAAATATTGGACTGTGGAGTCCTTAAAATCCACGGACTATGACGTCCTTAACCTCGACTGTGATGTCTTAAAACTAACGATCAACCACCCCGATTCCCTACGGATACCGCCTCGGTTTAAGGGTACATCTCTTCACTCCTTTGATACCTGGCGTTGTAATTCCTTAACGTTTTCAAAGAGGTGAAGGGTCCCTGCAACCAAACATCGGACTGTGGAGTCCCTAAATCCACGGACTATGAGGTCCTTAACCTTGACCGTGATGTCTTAAAACTAACATCGGACTGTGGAGTCCTTAAATCCACAGACTATGAGGTCCTTAACCTTGACCGCGACGTCTTCAAACTACGATACCTAAAGCAGCCCCTGACCCCGTAAAACACGGATAAGGATGATCACACCCGACACTTGCAGGCCCTCACGACCTGTAAGGAAGAAAAACTCCTTATGAGGCCCTCGTGGCTCATAAAGTGCAAAAGCCTCAGGAAGCAGATCTTAACCCTGAACCCTGAGCCATCGCTGTCCTGCAAGGAGATCAAGATAGAATATCCGCAGAATGCATTCAATGAAAAGGAGACACATCATTAAGAGAAAAACTGTATCTTTTATTCATGAACCAAAATGGATACAAAGTGCAATCTGTGAAGGAAACAAAGAAAAAGATACTCTTATTCATGAGTATGTACAAAAAAGGGGGAAGAAAAGATACAAATCCTCAAGTCGGCGGGCGGTGCAGTAATTTTAGCAGCTCATCGTTTTGTTGTTGAGACACGGCTTCATGATGCAAGATCTCCAGAAGACGAGCCTCCGCCTGAGCTTGCTGAGCCTGATACGAAGCGAGCCGAGCTTCGAGCTCTTTCTCGGTGGCCCTATGAGCCTCAACCCTATCACGAGTGAACGTGGCGGCTTTATCGAGAGCCACCACCTCTTTGATGGATTCCTGAAGCACCCGCCACAATTCATACGCTTTATTGGCCTTGGCTGAGAGATTGGCTTGAAGCTCGCCCAGCGCCTTAGAGGCTAGCTCCCTCTCCGAGAATTTGCGGCCAAGCCTATTCTCACATGACGTCATGTTTGCCGCACATCGTGCTATCAGACCTCGTAACTCCGCTTTTGCAGCCACGGCCTCCGAGGAAAGGCGAGAACACTCGAGAGCGTACAAACAAGCCTCCACCTTCCTACAGAACTCCACCCAGACCCGCACCACCTCCTCGCTGTGATAGGTGGCGAGAAAAGGAAGAGAGCCGTTAGCTTCAGCGGCGAACGCTTCGGCCGTGGTTGTACTACCAGCACGGAGCTCCTCGATGAAAGAAGATAGGGAGACCAGGCTCAATTGGGCCAAGCGTTCTGAAGCCCACAAAGCGTAGGGGCCAGGCGGCATCATAATGCGTGATTCCAAAGCCATGGAGACTGGCAGGGCTGTTCAGATTTGGAAAATGTTAGTAAAACTCTTAAACGCAGAACAAACGGGACTATAATAAAATGCCACTCACCGACAGTCATGCAAGTAGGAGCTGAAGGTTCCCCTGGCCCTTCAACGACCTCGACCTCATCGTCGGCTTCCAAAACTATAAGAGACATTAACGTCATTTCACAAAATAGTAACAATGCTATGATAAAAAATGGCGAATGACACTAACCTTGCCCAGAGGAAAGGACAATACGCTGAGGGGGAATCGCCTGCGGGGCTGCCATCTCCAATAGACGCTGAAATGATTGGCGAGGCGACAGATCCGCGATCGTGGCTGCCAAACCGCGTAATTCTGGGAAAGATAAAAGATTTCAGACCATGAAGGGGTTACTAAATTAAAACGCGGAAGGATACCTTCGACACTCCTCCCATTCTGAGCCAGGGGGATAGCAGCCTCAACGGTCTCCGCCGTGACCTCAGGCTCCAACAAAGGGAGAGTAGTCCCGACTACCTCACTTCCAGCCTTTGGGCCACCCTCAGCAAGAGTCATTGGGATGGCGGCCTCCAGAAGAGCATCCCCCGAAGGGGCAAGCACTCCCTGATCAAGAACCGCCGCTGGAGGTTCTATCACGAGAAGAGCAGCCTCATCAGCCCCCTCCACACCTAGCAAGGCCTCGTTGAGAATTTCGGCGGGCTTTAGCTTTAAGGGGCCAGTAGGAAGCTCCCCCAGCGTTGAAGATTCTGCACGATTCAAATAAAAATAATGATACATACCCACGAGCATAAATAATCGAAAAGACTACAAAAGAAGTACAGCGTACCTATACGCAAAGAAGCCCTTAACATGGCTTCTTCAAGCCGCTTTTCCTTCTCAAGAAGATAAGCTCGCCGAGGTTCAAGGGTAGACTCATGACCGCCGGTCCATAAAGAAAGTGCATCAGCTGCATCTTCTGAAGCGACCTGCTTCAAAGCCCTTTCCCCCCATTCCTCCAAAGGGCCGATAAACCGCCGCCGAATCCACGAAGGGTCTTCGTAAAAAATTACAGCGAGATAAGACTTCTTCGGAACCTTGGCATTATGGGACGGGTCTTTCGAACGCCGTAAGGCCTCAGCCAGTTGTGCAGCCTCCTCGTCAGCCGAACTCGGGAAGAGAAGCCCAGCGTCTGACCCTTGCAAGGTCAAGGGTTCGTCTTCAAGGATAGGCTCAGATTCCACCACAGAATCAAGCGGGGTAGTAGCCACTTTCCTCCGTCGTTTAGACCCAGAGCCGACCGCTGAAGATGACCGCTTCCTCCCTCGCGAAGCCTTAGGGCGACGCTGGCCCACATCGCCTTCAACGCCCTCGTCCCTGTTACTCTCACTCGGTGCCACAACCAAGGACGACGTCGACGTCGTCGACGCCGCGGGAGGCGGCGCCGCCACCGGCAGAGGTGCTACCACTGGAGCCCGTCTACCTCGCGATCGAGAACCCAAGGGCATACCAGCGGTCGGAGTAAGGTCTACCCCTGACTCCTCCGGAATGAGGGCAGCGCCAATTTCCCTTAAAGGAAAGCGGACTGGAACCCTCGGTCGCAACTCAACTCTCGAGACCTGAGGAGGGGCGTCATGACCAAGAAGAACCCTTCTTTCTTCAGCAATAATTGGGTGACCCGATGAAGATACCAGCCTGTAAATGCACCCACGCATCGAGGGATGTACTCGGCTTCAGGGACCATGAAATGAGAGCCGGTGTTCAGCCTCATGAAATGATGAGCTGCATCACGAACAGCATCGAGCGAAGGAATTGGAGCGATCATAAAGGCCTCAAAGGGAACGCCCTGGTCATATCCGAGCTGCTGAGCAAATCAATGAGGATTGTACAGCATAAAAAAGGCTGCACTATCCTGGCGAAACACCAAGTAGCCCGGTCTAATTGAATACAAGTAGGTGGCCTCTCGGGGCTTCAGAGAAGGCGCGTTGTCCTTTGACTGGTCCCAAAGTTGCTGAACAGGACCCGAAGGGGAAGACAGAACCTGGTCGTTAAAAGCTAACCCGCCGGCGGTGGCGTGAGGGGAAATCAGCACCCGAATAGCCCCAAATTGAGTTGGATCGGCAGCAGAAGCACCTACCAGTCGCATAAGTCGCGGGAAAGTATAGGCGTCGTAAAAAGCAGGCCTTTGATGCATGGCAAAAGACCCCAGCACATGCATTTCGATCCACGACGTGAAGTAATGAAGCGAAAAGTTCACTACGTCCACGCCAGGCGTAGAGGTATTAGCCGCAGTACCCAATCCATTATAAAGGTGCGCCAGGGCCGGGATACCAATGGCCAACCGCGTCCCCTCAGCAATACGATGTGCCGGGTAGATGACCGAGGCTCTCATGAAGCGGCGATGCATGGGGATAACGAACCAACTGAGCCAGACGCTAATAAACCCCACAAAGAACGTCTCCTCGTCCATGCCTGGGACAACAATGGATTCAAAAGGGATCGGCGATATAATAGGAATGTAATACTGAGGTAGATCTGACTCGTTGGTCGGCAACCTCTTCGGACCAAACCCAAAGGGGTCCCCAATGTTGGCAAACTTTGGGGCTGTCTTCGGTAAGGCGTCCTCACGAATGAAACAAGCAATGAAGCTCTTGAAAGTAACGCCTTGCTCCTCAGACTCGGTGAATAATCGATCAAAAATGCCTAGAGCCCTAATTAAACTAGGGCGCTTGTGTCGGACAGCATTCTCAGCAGATAAGCCGTCAACTGGGGCGGGCTCGGGTTCAAAAACGTACTCGTCAGAGGGTAGCAACTCCTCATACATATTACCCCTTATCGGCAACCCCGAGATATCATAAAATTCGGCTAAAGAAATCGAAACCTCGCGATCTCCCAGAAGGAAAGTATTAGTGGGAAGATTCCACTGGTTCAAAAACGCTTTGATCCACCAGGCATGCGGGGACTTGTAATGGAATAGCGACGCGTATACGGCCTGATAAAGCCCGACTTTCTGCAATCGCGCCCGATGGGCGGAAAAGATGTAGCGAGCCCAGAGAAGGTAGCCCGTAGGATGCCTGGGAGTGAGCCCTATCTTATAAATCTGCCCCCACGGGTGGGCCTTACCCTGGCAGATGCGCCGTCCCAAGATGTCTATAGCCGGGATCGGATGGTTCGGAATGCCGGTCGTCGAAGGCTCCAGCCTCCCCGTTGGAGTCCAGTTGGGCATTTCCACGGCAAAAGCTGTCCTTGGAGGATCCATCGGTAAAAACGGGAAAGTGGGCTCCGTTGGCACCGCGCAAAGAAAACTCCTGCGACCTTGAATAATCTGACTGTACCAAGGTCCCCATTGAAGAAGGTTGGCGCAGTTCGGGTCATGGGCTCTAATCATTGCCATCGCCTCTTCATCAGACGGTGACTGAGGAAAGGCCGCCTCTGAGCGAGAGAAAGGAAAGCGTGGAGCAGAAGCCATCACACCTGAAATCCAATAAAGGGAGGCCGTTAAAAGAAAAGTCAAGCGATATATGTTCATGCACGAACATGAAGACTAATTGGAGAAAGCAACGGCAAAGTTTCCCGGGACCATTGGCTACAAGACACATGGGCCCCACAGAATCCGGATGACGGCTCATTAATAATGAGACCAAACAGTTACAATAAAACGAAGGGAACATTTCCATTTAATAAAGAATGATGACCATGCACGTCCCCCAATGGGATCTGTCTCGGGCTCTACAGTGAACCCAACAAAATCAAAGGAATTAAATTCCCACGAAAAGGCATCATTACAAAATCTCCATCGCATTAATGGCAGAAGAACAGCCTCGGGCCAAGAGACCCCAAGGAGCCTCTGGGTGAAGAAACTGAGTTCTTCATAGGAATTAAATTCCTTATTAGGAAAGAGGAAATTAAATTCCCAGAAATAATTTTGATGGAATTAAAGTCCATGGAGTTGAAACGCTGTCATCATCCCCCCGAAGATCACCTAAACCCTAAGAGATCCTACAGTTCGAAGGTTCCCTGTTCTTACGAAAAAACTTGAAGAAAAATGGGTTCTTTACGAAACCCTTAATATGGATTTGAAATCCAAGGAGTTCTTTTGAAGACGAAGGCGCTTTGGCCGTTCGACATTATTACCTGAGGGAGAGGATCCGTTGACAGAGTTAAACTCTGGGAAATGTTCAAGACAGAGAACTAAGCTCTGGAAGCGAGAATTAAATTCTCAAAGAAGAAATTCTTAGAAGAAGAAGATGAGAAAAGTGAAGGCTCCTATGAAGAGACAGAGGTATTTATAGAAGGCAATGGAAACGTTTCATCTCCCCAGATCCCTAAGTGAATCCAACGGTCACAAAGATGACAGCGTTGCACTCACGTGCAGACACGTGAGAACAACGCTGTGGGGGCATTTGTTTCCTGATTTAAAATCAGGAAAGCTTCTGGGAAAAGCTTCAAAAAGGGGCCACGTGCTTACACGTGACCGGCAGTCACGTGTCGACACGTGACATATAAAGCGGCAGAAAAGCACACATTAGTCCCCTGATCAAGACAGGGAAAAGAGCCTCAGAAGAGGTCACGTGCTCCCACGTGACCAAGGTCACGTGTTGCCACGTGACGTGCAAGACAGCAGATCAGTTCTCCCGTTGAACTAAAGAAAGAGAGTTCAAACAAGGGTCACGTGACCAGGGGTCACGTGGTAGCACGTGACATCAAAGCAGCAATCAGAAGACAGACGCAAGAGAAAGAGGAAGGCTCATTCCAAAAGGGGGTCACGTGTCCGCACGTGACCATGGGTCACGTGGTCACACGTGACCGGCTTTCAAAGCCCATGTTGACGGCAGAATTAAATTCTGAAGGAAATTTGAATCCTTCCAAAGGAAAGTGAGTATCTGGGACCAATCAAATTAAAGATTCAGAGATGATTAAATATCATCTATCTATGGAAAATCTCGGGTTTGGAAAGATTTCCCCCTTAAATCTAACCAAAATAACAAAGGAGAATCTCTGGATTTAAAATCCAATGGTGAATAAAATTCACCCAATAATCCAAAGGTCCAAAACGAATGATGGATGCAAATCAAATCTCTCAGTGAAGATTCATCAAAAACTAATTCATTCGGCTGCTTCTCCTATAAATAGGAGCCAAGAGACACAAAAAAGAGAGATACAGAGATACATACGCGCAGAGAAAGAAAAAAGGAGAAAAGTTTTGATACTTGGAAAAGACTTGGATCTTCTGCAAAAAACCCTAGGTAAGAAAAGGAAGGCTTTCGGAAAGAAAGAGAATTTAATTCTCAACAGAGTTTAACTCTAATATATAAAACAGAAGAACATATTTCTTCTCTCTTTGATAGAGGATCTGCAAAGTGCACATCTCCCCTTTAGGTTGAGAATTTAATTCTCAATGGGTCGAGATCCTGCCATGCAGATCCAAAACACAGAGAGGAAACGCAAGCATGAGAATTTAATTCTCGCAGAACTATAGGAATTTAATTCCTTTAAAATGAAATTAGGGCTTGACCCTGTATCATGGGAATTTAATTCCTTTAGAACAAAGAGAAATAGGGTTTAACCCTAATTAAGAATATAGTTCTGTGGAAACAGCAGGAATTTAATTCCCTTAATTATAATTCTTTAAAATAGGAAGTATAATTCCTTGAAAGCTTTTATTAAGGGTTTAACCCTCTTCAGTTCTTCACATATACGAGGAATCTAATTCCTACAGAAAATTCAGAGTTCAACTCTATTTCAGAATATAAATCTTCGAAAGGAAGTAGGAATTTAATTCCTTCGAAAATTAAAAGACCGAGGAATTTAATTCCTGAAAAAAGATCAACAGATCCTCTAAAAACGACACACATAGAGGCAGGGTCACGTGCCACCACGTGACCCCCCCAAGAGATCTACAGAAAACCCTTTGAGGCAATCCCTCACGTGACCCACGTGACCCTTAACAAAAGCTCTAACAAATGAGCATATGAATGCCCGTCACGTGCTGACACGTGATGCTCTGAAAGATGCAGTAATCTCAGCAGAATCACTAAAGGGGAGGCACTCTCACGTGTGGCCACGTGACCTCTCTTGCCTTAGTGTTTAACACTAAATTGGAACCCTCGAATCCAGTTACTGAAACAACTGTTGGGCCTTAGTGTTCAAACACTAATCAAAAACTTTACTTGCAGTGTTCAATATTGACTACCTTAGTGTTTAACACTAATTTGAGGGCTCCGTTGCCAGTACTTGACACCGATCTGTTTTAGTGTTTAACACTAGTTTGAAAGCTTTGTTGCTGGTGTTTAATACCAACTATTCTGTTAGTGTTAAACACTAAACTATTCCCAGTGTTCAACACTGATTGCTCTGGAGTGTTTAACACTAGGCTTCGGCCCAATTGGTTAAAGGGATGGAGGCAAAGCCTCTCCCTTAATGGACCAACAGAAAGTCAACATTCCAGACCCGACTGGACTTAGCCCAAGCTGGCCATAAGTCCTCAATTTGTGATTAACTGGGTCAATGGGCTCATAACATAATTGATCAGTCTTGACCCAAATTGGGCCAGGGATTATTTAATCCACCCCGGTTCTAGGGTACATCTCTTCACTCCTTTGATACTTGGCATTGTAATCCCTCAATGCCTTCAAAGAGGTGACGGGTCCCGATGACCACTCATGATATGGACTGTGGGGTCCTTAAACCCATGCATAATGCAAAACTCCTGGTTACGTGGAACGCGGATAACGTCACTCTTTGACCCCGTGGAAAACGTCCAGAGCGGATCCTGGTCCTCGCAGAGCACGGCAGTGAACCCGTGTGAAGCATCCAGAGCGGAGCCTGGTCCTCGCCTAGCACGGCAACGAACCCGTGTGAAGCATCCAGAGCACATACCGGACTGTGGAGTCCTTAAACCCATGGACTATGACGTCCTTAACCTTGACCGAGATGTCTTAAAACTACCAATTGACCGAGATGTCTTAAAACTACCCACGGACCGCAATGTCCTTAAACTAACCACGGACCGCAATGTCCTTAAACTACCCACGGACCGTAATGTCCTTAAACTGCCCATGGACCGCAATGTCCTTAAACTAGAACAATAGAGCCCCGTATGCTCTTTTGTCGGATCTAAACGGTCCTGTTTAAGTTGATCTTAGCCTCAAAGATGGCTAACGCGTCCTTAAACCTTCAAGCAGACTGGACTACAAATCCCCTAATTAACTCTGGCTCGAGGGTACATCTCTGAACTCCTCTGACATCCGTCGTTGTAATCCTTCAACGTCGTCAGAGAGGTGACGGGTCCCGACGGCCACATGTACGATGGACCACCATGTCCCTAAAACTGGAACAATGGAGTCCAAACGCTCCTTCGTCGGATCTAAACGATCCCGTTAAGTTGATCTTGGTCTCAAATTAGACTAATGTATCCTTAACGAATGTTCGAGTTGATCTTAGCCTCAAGTATGGCTAACGTGTCCTCAAACCAAACCCCCCCAAAACCCAAATCTAAGACAACACGGATTTGGACTAGTCCACGCCCTACGGGAGACGACATAACTCGGTCTCCGTAAACGATCCACGGGCAGGAAAACATAAAACAAAAACACACGATACGAAGTGACCATCTGGAGAAGGAGAAAGTTGTTACCACGACGCGGTAGCGTAATTAACTGCAGGGGCTTGCGCCTGCAGGGAAGAGCGTCCCCACAATCAAAAACCCCTCAAACGAGGGATAATCTGACGATGTCTGCTACATCGGACGCATCCGTCTAAACCTCCGATACATGGCGCCATGGATCGACTTGGCATCCTCGGAGAGGTGGACGGATAGCACCTATTGGCATCTGCCCCGAACCTCAGGCGAGACATCCCCGACGTCCCGCGTGTCCGTTCGGAGGGGAACACCTATTGAATAGGGTTCCAATCAAATCAGGTGTCTACCACTCCATATGTGATATGGTATGGGAAGAGCCCATCTCTTAAGGATTTTAAGATTTGGGGTTGTCCGGCCAATGCCTAAAAGCAAAATCCGGACAAGCTCGAGGCAATGTCAGTTCTGTGGAAGTTTGTTGGATATCCCAAGTACTCGCAAGGGAATATCTTCTACTGCACCGAGGAACAAAAGGTGTTTTGTTTCTCAGCATGCCACCTTTTTAGAAAAGGATTTTCTTGTGAAGAAATTAATGGTCATGAGGTAGAACTGGAAGAAGTTCAATCTATACAAACTGCAGCTGATGATTTGGTAGAACCGGAGGATTCAATAGTTCCCGACGAACCTCAGCCTCTCCGCCGATCTAGTAGGGTTCCTCATCCACCTGAGAGATACTTCGGTTTTCTCTATGACAGTGGGAGCGAGGATTGCATCATGAGATGATGACCCAACTAGTTTCGAGCAGGCCATCAGGAGTGGCGACTCTATGAGAATGGCTGGATGCTATGAGATCTGAGATGGAATCTATGTACACCAACAAAGTATGGACTTTGGTTGGTTTATCTGAAGGGTTAAATCCCCATTAGAAGCAAGTATATCTTGAGAAGATTACTTAGTGTACATGGAAAAGTTAAGACTTTCAAAGCTATGCTTAAGTCCTTCCACATCCTACTTGCAATTGCTACATACCATGACTACGATATCTGGCGGTTGGGTGTCATGACTGCTTTTCTAAATAGTGATTTAGAAGAGAGCGTCTATAAGTACACAGCCAGAGGGCTTCGTAGACAGTGGGAGCAGCGGAAACGTGTGCAAGTTGCTTTATGGGATAAAGCAGGCATCGCGGAGTTGGAACATCTGTTTTGCTGTGGTAGTCAAAGAGTTTGACTTCATCAAAATGGTAGATGATCCTTGTATATACAAAAAGGTAGTAGGGAGTATGGTGGTGATCCTCGTATTGTACGTGGATGACATACTCTTGATAGGAAATGAGTTTCCTATGCTATGCTCGGTCAATCTCCTCTTATCACAAGGATTCTCTATATAGGATCAAGGTGATACCTCCTAAATCTTGTTTTTGGATCTATGAGATAGATCTAAGTGGATGTTAGGAATCTCACTAGCTGTAGAAAGATGGTATCAATAGATCCTGGGGAGAATCACTGGAAAGGTTCCAGGGTGATAAGGACGACTGAAAGTCAGTCACAGGCATTGTCTTTACCCTCAGAGGAGGGACGGTATGTTGGAAGAGTTCCAAGCTAGATACCATGGCATACTAGACGATAAAGGCTGGATACATCACTACCAAGAATGCTACCAAAGAAATAGTCTGGATGTACACTAGTTCATGAGATAAACTTCGTTCCTTCCATTGTGTGACAATGGAGTTGTGGCTTAGGCCTAGGAACCCCCGTCCTATCTGTGATCTAGACATATTCTAAGGCAGTATCACCTGATCATGGAGATGGTTGATTTCCAGGGAGATTCAGGTTTAAGAGAGTAGACACAGAGGAAAATACGGCGGATCCACTCATAAAGGCCTATTCCCAGGAGAGACTATTATAGGATGGTTGAGTATGAGATACTTTAACCACTGCTGATTGTTGGGTATGAGATACTACAACAGATGGCCCTAGTACAAGTGGGAGATTGTTAGTAATATATATGCCCTAGAGACCATTACTGTACATACGATGTATATTGTAGTGGATGCTTGGACATATATAGGAAGGACTTTCTTGCTCGATATGATAGTATGCTATCTGGTTGCTCTTTATCTTAACATGTACACAGATTGTCTCTATATTACATGTTGATAAAGCCCTTAGGATGAGTACTTGACTACCAGGACTATGATGCAGATCATACTAGTGGGGACAGAGTAGTCGTTAAGTACATCCTTCAAATGTTCCTAGTCGAGGGTGTATCGAGACAGGGCATCGATATACCAGAGTAGACTAGCATATAAGCTTCTCGACCCATATGATGGGCGATGGATGATCCCATATCCATTGGTGTTTGACAACAGAGAAGGTATGCGGGTGCTCAGTGGATACTGGGTACACTGAACGGACTCACCGAGAACTCCTAGATGGTATTGTACCTATCGTCGGATAGCAGTTCTCTGGTGACATTGGTACAGGTTAGTCTGTAGACCCAAGATCGTCATAGAGTCTTGTGTGATTCCCACTGTTCTTTGATTTCCACCTTACCACGTTCAAGAGAATATGCAAAACGGTGGATTTTGGGTACAGTCCCGAATCACATGGAGGCAATGAGCGATAGGAGGGGTTTCGTCTCTCCCGGTATAGGGAGTTGATGTTGCGCTATACTCGATTGGCCATAACAGGAAATCCCTGGCCAGGGTTGCTGAGATCTACTGGTAAGTTTTATCAGAAGTTTCTCGGACCGTTATGGACCTTACATCGGCATGACTTATCAGGCTAATGGGGTCTGACGTTATACCACCCCCAGGCTGTGATATGCGACATATCAGACGAAAATACCGGACTGTACGATAGTGTTACTGATTGGATTCACAGGAATACGAACATGCTTGCTTGTTGATCTTCTGATCGCTCAATACCCGGGTGGCCGTTACGTTTAGCAGACCGCTTGAGGCTTGTGGGTGTTTGATATGATCATCACCTACTACCGGCGTATTAACGAGTCTTTAGAGTCCTACACAGAGGTTTCCTGGCTCAAGCGAAACGGAGTGGGAGCGCATATGTGATATGTGCGGGACCGAGATTAATGCGAGTATGTGATACCGCATTCTATTCTCGAGATGTGTGACATGATTGGTTATATGTGATATAGCCGAATTATCGGATCAAGCGTTGATTCGATAAGATGTTGCATTTGATATTAGTCGGTTATATATGATATAGCCGGATTATTAAATCAAGAGTTGATTTGATAATTTAATGTATAATTATATATTTGATATATTATATTACATTAACTAATATTTAGCTCACTAATGATTTCTTTTCTCACTTGGTGTGCACATTGTATATATGTGATATGTATATTTTTGTACATGTATTGTGTCATGTTTGATGATACATACAAGATGGGTGTATGGGATTAATACCATGCTAGGGTTAAGTTAGGGTTTCTATTTATGTTAAGCTAATTCAAAAGAGATTGACTTTGTCATGGTAAAGCTTGGACAAATGCTTTTGGATAAGCTTTGACAAAGTCAACACTTTTGTCTACTTAAAGATATTTATCAAACCCAACCCTTAACCATAGTGTGTGGTTTATTTTCTACATGAGTTAAGTATGATGGCTTTAACTCAACCATGGGTGAAATAATTCATTTGGATGAAATATTCATGAGTTCTTCTTCTACTTCTTCAAGCTCCATGAAAAGATTTCTAGCTTCAATGGAGGTATGAGATAAAATGTGAGAAAATGATTTCTAAAGTGAGCAAACTTCCTACTTCATCATCCTCTACTACTTGCCATTTAGTAGAGTGTGTTTACTTCACTAATTACATGATTAGTGAAGAAATAGCTTGGGTTAGTGTCTCCTCGACGTAGATCATCTTCGGCATCGAAGACATCGAAGCAAGCACGTTCGTTTCTTCAAGGGATCCTTTCTAGAGTCCGGAGTTTGCAATCGCAGCGAAGGGGACTACTACATGGGGCTATTTGAAGTGAAGGACCGGTCTACAAAGGTTGTATTCCTTGCTCACTATAACTTGCAAAGTGTTTGCATATGTTTTTCGTATTATTTCTAGTTAACGATTCATGGTTAGGGTTGGCTAGAACGAAAATTTTTTGAATATAGCATAGATGATGCCTCCCGAAACCTTACTGCCATGCTAGGCAACCCTACACAAAGAACAGTTTATGTTCTATCAGCGCACACGTGATAAACACGTGGCGCGCTTGGCGCTAGCGCCAGTTAATGAGCGCAGTGCGCTATATTTGGAGCGCTGAGGCGCTGCAGCGCTTTGCGCTAGATGTGGAGTGCTGAGGCGCTTCTGTTAAGTAACACACACGTGAGGAGCACGTGGCGCGCTTGGCGCTGAGCGCCAGTCAATGAGCGCAGTGCGCTATATTTAGAGCCCTAAGGCTCTGCAGCGCTTTGCGCTAGATGTGGAGCGCTGAGGCGCTTCTGTTAAGTAGCTCACACGTGAGGAGTACGTAGCGCGCTTGGCGCTGAGCGCCAGTCAATGAGCGCAGTGCGCTATATTTGGAGCGCTAAGGCTCTTTAAAATTAAGAGCGTCAAGGCTCTGCAGCGCTTTGCGCTAGATGTGGAGCGCTGAAGCTCTTTTAAATTAAGAGCGCCAAGGCTCTACAGCGCTTTACGCTTAGATGTAGAACGCTGAAGCTCTTTTAAATTAGGAGCGCTAAGACTCTTCTTTTATCCAACTTAGATCAGTTTGCGCCCTGAGAATTAAATTCTCCTTTTATAAGAGACTTTGTCTCAAGGTTCTAAGAAACAAAGTTCTTATTTTATAGGAGATGTTTCAATCTCTTATTTTGGTGAAAGGCTTTGCCTTTATGGATCTGTGATCCTAAGAGAATTGAATTATTCTCCCACCCTTTTTTATAATGAGATGTTCATGATCTCTGAAAGACAATTTGTCTTATAGATCTATGATCCGTGAGAAGAATTATGTTCTTCTTCTTATTTTGTGATGAGATCTTTTGATCTCTTTGTGAAAGATCTTGATCTTGTAGATCTATGATCTTAAAGAAAGAAGTAAATTCTTCTTTTGATATGAAACGATTTCGTCTTTCTGTTCTTTTTACTTTCAAGAGAATTTTCTTCTTCTACCGAGAGCTCGCTCTTCTTTCTGAGATTTCTTAAAGTTTATGGGGGGTCCTCTATATGTTTTTCTATCTATGAGACTTGAAATCTTGGGGCCTTTATATAGGGCGAGCTGATTTGTTCAATCGGTTAAGGAGATCTTTTCTCCAATTGATTTGGGGATTTTCCCATCGTTGGATCTTTGATCCAAGGGCTTCTAATTTACAGAAGGCAATCTTCTTTTTTTAACAAGATTGGGAAATTTTTCCCCATACAGAATTTATTCTGTATTTTAGTGATTTGTAATCACCATTGGATCATTGATCCAACGGTGCTCTGATTTACAGAGCACAATCTTTTTGTTTGGAAAGATTTTGAGGAATCTTTCCTTGACAGAATTTTATTCTGATCAATTAATGATTTTTAATCATGTTCGTTGGATCTTTGATCCAACGGTTGGGAACGTTTAGTTCCAGCACTAGCGCTCCCGTGCTTTGCACGTGGTGCGCTGCTTAGAGTGCAGCGCACTTAGCGCCAGCGCTTACGTGCTTTACACGTAGTGCGCTTCTTAGAGTGCAGCGCTCTTAGCGCTAGCGCTTACGTGCTTTGCACGTAGTGCGCTGCTTAGAGTGCAGCGCTCTTAGCCTTAGCGCTTACGTGCTTTGCACGTAGTGCGCTGCTTAGAGTGCAGCGCTCTTAGCGCTAGCGCTCATGTGCTTTGCACGTGAGCGCTGCCTCAGAGTCTTTAACTCTCTCAGCGCTGGCGCTGCTATGAAGTACTGCTTCATTTCAAAATTTGAAATTTTGAACAGAGCTTTGCTCTGATTGGGGGAAACAAATGCCCCCTACCGTTACGCTTACGTGGCCCACACGTGAGTGTAGCGGTGGCAGCATATCTGCCATTGGATCAACTCAGAAGTTGAAACGGCTCTCAGCGCCTATAAATAGGACCCATGGCCCTTGAGATGATTTCTGTTCATCTTTTTTCTTTTTTTTTTGAGAATTTTTATTCTCCTTCAGAGCATAGCTCTTTGTCTTAAGAATTTTCTTAAGGACAGAATTCTGTCAAAATTTAGGTAAAGATTAAATCTTTTAATAATCTAGGGTTTCACTCATTAACAGAGCTTTGCTCTTCATAGATTTTTGATCTAAAGAAAACCCTCTTAGGGTTTCATTAACAGAGCTTTGCTCTCTTAAAATCATAGATCTAAAGAGATCTTTCTTGGGGTTTCTTAACCCATTAATGGAGTTTTGCTCTTTTCAAATCATATAAATTTATTAATCTTTCATAAAGAACTCTTAAGAGTTGTTCATGGATCTTGAAGATCACTTTATATCATTAAAACTTTACTTTAAGTTCTCTGATGGGGTTATTCCATCATTTTTTCCAGAGCAAGGCTCTTAGAATTCCCGGAGAATTTTTAATTCCCCTCGCAATTGACTTTGGCAGGTGTCATTCCCGTCTGCCAAGCATTGCTCTCGAGGAGTTTAACTCCTTGACCCGAGGGACCTTTTTATTAAATGCGAAATCCTTTTTAGGATTTCTTTCTTAATTGCATAGAATTAAATTCATTGGGTGATTTAATTAGCACTTATTTCCTCCTTGGGGATATCAAGAGTTGTTTAAATCCCGTGTCTGTTTCAATAAGCTTTTCTTAATCAGTCTGTTCACTAACTCTCACTGATTTTCCTTTTCAGACGTTATGGACGCCTATATGTATGATCTCGACGAGATTATTTCTTATGGAGACATTCACGCACTCGGCCGTTCCCAAAACCAAGAATTCACAAACGCCCAGTGTGCTGAAATTATGGGTCGCTTTGATGCATGCAATGGTCGACTGCTTCCTCGTCGTTCCTCTCTCTTGAAGCTTATTGTAGGAGCGATCTGGGGAGCACTTCCTCTATTTCATGCCAGCATGCCGCTTAAGGCATTGGACATCGCCGAAGATAAGGTGCACTCGGTGTATCTGATTAACTTAATCTCAAAGAAAAAGCGAGACAGCCTTATTGATATCCTGCATCAAGCTTTTCAACAGGCGGCGATACTTGCTGCCTATCGAAGGGTGGAGGACTGCTGGGTTGTCTACAACGGCAGCAAGGTTTCGGGAGGCATCGACCATGCAAAATTAAAAATTTTCCGTTCTAGGTAACCCTGAACATAGAATCGTCTACTAGAAATAATACGAAAACATATGCAAACACTTTGCAAGTTATAGAGAGCAAGGAATACAACCTTTATAGACCGGTCCTTCACTTCAAATAGCTCCGTGTAGTAGTCCCCTTCGCTGCAATCATGAACTCCGGACTCAAGAGAGGCTCCCTTGAAGAAACGAACGTGCTTTCTTCGAAGACTTCGAGGCCGAAGATGATCTACGTCGAGGAGACACTAACCCAAGCTATCTCTTCACTAATCATGTAATTAGTGAAGTAAACACATTCTACTAAATGGCAAGTAGTAGAGGATGATGAAGTAGAAATTTTGCTCACTTTAGAAATCATTTTCTCACATTTTATCTCATACCTCCATTGAAGCTAGAAAGCTTTTCATGGAGCTAGAAGAAGAAGAAGAACTCATGAATAATTCATCCAAATGAATTATTGCACCCATGGTTGAGTTAAGCCCTCATGCCTAACTCATGTAGAGAATAAACCCAATGATATGGTTAAGGGTTGGGTCAAGAAAAACATCCTAAGGAATGACAAAAGAGTGGACTTTGTCAAAGTTCTACAAGCTTCATCAAGCTTGAAAACATTGACCAAGTCAATTCCCCTTTGTAATAACTTAAGAAATAATCAAAACCCTAATTTAACCTTAGCATGGTATAAGTCTCATACACCCATCTTGTATGTATTATCAAGCATGACACAATACATGTACACAAATATACATATCACATATATACAATGTGCACATAAAGTGAGAAAAGAAATCATTAGTGAGCTAAATATTAGTTAATGTAATATAATATATCAAATATATAATTATACATTAAATTATCAAATCAACTCTTGATTTAATAATCCGGCTATATCACATATAACCGACTAATACTATATGTAACAACGTATCGAATCAACACTTGATCCGATAACTCGGCTATATCGCATATAACCGACGAATGTCACAAAACGCGAGAATAGAATACGGTATCTCATATCGTATTAATCTCGGTCCCGCACATTGTAAGTCTACGCTAGCGCCCCGGCCGTCTACAGACGCCAAATGCGGAACAAAAACTTTTAAACTGGCGCTATCGTATACTTTAACCCGGATCTGCCATTATTGCTAAACTAACAAACTGTAAAGAGTGTAGGAAGATTGTACCGAACGATCCGAGTCCTTCGTTCTTCAACCATCATCCCACGCTCCGTTGCGGCTGCTCCGATCTCGTCGGTCTCCGATATCCTCGTCGAGGTGGCACCACATCACTGATTCTTTAAACGGGCTCCCGCCTCTGACTTGAGGCAACTAGATCGTCAAGTTTGCTAAAAGAGATGACCAAGAATGATGTAGAGAATGAGTAGATGACTTTGTCTCACTTCGTCCAAGTCCGTGGACGATCGGTTAATGAAGTTGCCGAGGGAATTTGGTGATGGAAAGAAAATGAAGTGATGAAATTTCCATGCACCCAAATACTATCATATCTTTTCTACAAAATTAATCAAGCAAGCAAGTGAGGGAGGAGAGAGAGGGCCGGCCATTATATTGAAGGAGGGAGGTGATGGTAGGAGGAGGGAGGTGACCACAACAAGAAGCTTATCATGAACAAATATCTTAACCAATCCAAAACACATTAATGCAAATGGTGATTCAAATAAACACCTCATCTAGCCATTAATGAAACCATTAATGCACTAATGAGTCATGAAGCCTAGTCATCATCTAGAAGCTTCTAGAAGCATGACTCACTCTCATCCAAGAAAAGATAAATCCGTCTTTAACCGAATGTTAAAAGACGGCTGATAGAAAACTGAAAACTGGCAACTTCCAAAAGTGATCCTGAAACGACTTTCAGGATAACCCCGAAACTGTATAAATATACCCGCATTTGTATTACGACCGAATACAAATGCAACTGAGACAAAGATATTATACCTACTCAATATAATACTCGGATCCGGCTTAAACCAAAGCCGACCAGTATCATCTGCCCGAAAACTGACACGTGCGTAAACGCACGTGCATTTTCCGAACCCTGCCATAAAACCATACGGCCTCTACAACGTTTCGCCCGAACTTGGGAAACTGTCTGTGGGGGACTCTAATGACTCGTCAATACCCTGGCAGTGGGTTTAACCACAAACCGTCAGCGGCACTAGCAATGCGTAACGGCTGCCCACGGACTGACCTCAAGGGAGACCGATGAGCGCACTCAAGGGAGGCCGATGAGCGAACTCATCCAGAAACCCTACTGAGCCTAACAGTGACAATGTATATACAGTCCGGTCCGTTCGTCAATGAGTATCGCATATCCGTCTAGGGGGCTAGTAACGTCAGACCCCCAATAGCAGTATAAGTCGTGTCGGAGTGAAGCCTCAATACACCCTGAGATACTACTGGAGTACCTACCAGTAAATCTCCTACCATGGCCATGGATTTGTGTAATGGCTCTCCTAGACACAGCACGACCTCGCCCCCAATACCGGGAGAGACGAATCCCCTGCCGATCCGCTCACATGCTTCCATATGGCTCGGGACTGTACCCAAAAACTACCTGTTTGCACGACTCCTTTGAGCCGTGGTAGGGTAGAAATCAAAGCACAGTGGGAACTCACACGAGACAAATGACGACCTCAGGTCGATGAACTAACCTGTACACATGTCACCAGGGAACTGCTATCTGACGGTAGATATAATACTAACTAGCAGATTCCCGGCGAGTCCTGTCCGGTGTACTCATAACCCAATGAGCACCTGTATACATCTTAGGTGATCCAACTGACACCAGTGGCTTGTGAGACCGGCCACCGCCCCTCATCGGGGTCTCGACTGTACACACTAGTCTACTCCGGAGTATCGATGCCCTGTCTCGAAACTCCCATGACTAGGGACCACAATTAAGGATATGCATATAAACTACCCAACTCTCACGTATATGATCGCCATCATACTGTTGGTAGTAAAGCAAGATCCTAAGGGCTCTATCAAAGTGTAACATGCAATCAGTCACCTGAACATGTACACGACTGATAAAGGCAAACCAGATAGCATACTATCATCTCGAGTAAGACTGTCCTACCGGGATAGGTCTTCCGCAATCATTGCAATCACGTACCTGCGATCCAATAATTGACTATGAGGGCACTATCTCCAACATATCACATATGCGCTCCTACTCCGTTTCGCTTGAGCCAGGAAACCTCTGTGTAGGACTCTAAAGACTCGTCAATACGTCGGCAGTAGGTGATGATCATATCAAACACCCACATGCCGCAAGCAGTCTGCCAAACGTAACGGCCACCCGGGTATTGAGCGATCAGAAGATCAACAAGCAAGCATGTTCATACTCCTGCGAATCCAATCAGTAACACTACCGTACAGTCCGGTCTCTTCGTCTGATATGTCGCATATCATAGCCTGGGGGTGGTAAAACGTCAGACCCCAATAGCCTGATAAGTCATGCCGATGCAAGGTCCATAACGGTTCGAGAAACTACTGATAACACTTACCTGTAGATCTCAACAACCCTGGCCAGGGATTTCATGTTATAGCCAATCGAGCATAGCGCAACATCAACTCCCTATACCGGGAGAGACGAAACCCCTCCTATCGCTCATTTCCTCCATGTGACTCGGGACTGTACCCAAAAGCCACCGTTTTGCACGATCTCTTGACCGTGGTAAGGTGGAAATCAAAGCAAAGTGGGAATCACACAAGACTCTATGACGATCTCGGGTCTACAGACTAACCTGTACCAGTGTCACCAGAGAACTGCTATCCGACGATAGGTATAATACCATCTAGGTGTTCTTGGCGAGTCCGTCCAGTGTACCCAGTCTCCACTGAGCACCCGTACACCATCTTTGATGTCAAACACCGATGGATATGGGATCATCCACCACCCATCATATGGTCAAGATGCGTATACGCTAGTCTACTCTGGAGTATCGATGCCATGTCTCGATACTCCCTCGACTAGGAACAGTTATAGGATGTACTCGTTGACTACACTGGCCCGACTAGTATGATCTGCATCATAGTCCTAGTAGTCAAGTACATATCATAAGGGCTTTATCGACATGTGAGAGCAAGACAGTAAACCAATACAAGTCCACATGTTAAGATAAAGAGCAACCAGATAGCATACTATCATGTCGAGCAAGAAAGTCCTCCCTATATATGTCCAAGCATCCACTACAATATACATCATATGTAAGGTTTGTCTAGCACCCTATAATGAGTTTTGAAGCATCACATGTCCCAAAGTTTGGATTTTGATGGTGCTAAACAAGAATGCAAAGGAATCGATCCTAGAAAATTAGGGTTACGAAACTTAAAACTTATAAATATAGGGTTTCGAGACTACAACCTTTGTAGCTCCTTTTTGTTGGACTCCTTGGTCTCTTGGGTGTTGAATGGAGGTCCTCTTAAAGTCCTCTCGCGTCCACGACGATCCACCCGGAGATCCCCGTCCAAGCTCGCAACTTCAAGAATCGAAGAGAACACTCTAAACAAGTTGGCTAAACTTGTGTAGAATGATGTTGTGGTTTGGAATCTCACTTCAAAAACCTTTCTTTATGTGTATATAACTCACTAGAAGAAACTAGAGAGCAAATATGAAGGAGGAAGAAGATGGTGGCAATATTTTTAAGAAGAGATGATAAAATAACCATGGTAAGAAAAAATGAAATATATCAATATATATTTTATTCCTTCTCACTATCAACCATGGTTAAAATGATGGAGACATTATTTAACTTGAGTTTTAAATCATAAAGAGAAGGATAACTCAAGGTTAGAAGTAGGTGAGCTTGGTTAGGTTAAAAGAAGAATGTAGAAGCTAGAAAGAATTATCCTTTTCTTTTCAAATTTAGTTTTAAACACAAAATCAAATAATAATCCATCATTTAAACTATGGTGTGAGTCTTATATTGCCACCATTTCCATGTGTAAACAACCATGATAGATGGGTGTATGTATGTGTGTATGTATGCACATCCATATGTGCATGAAACAAAATAAAGAAACACATACATACATGCATACATCCATCATGTCCAAGAAAGGTTTTAAGTGAGAACACTAATGGTTAAGTGATAAATCAACACTTGATTTATCAATCTGGTCATATCATATATGACCCTACCAAAAGCAAGCCGCCCGATCAATGTTCGGTATCCTATACGCGTATTTTAATCGGGTGCATGCGCATATCGCATATGCGCACCACAACGTTTCGCCTAGACTGGGTAACTCCTTTGTGGGACTCTAAGTCTCGTCAATATGCCGGCAGAGGGTAATGATCATATCAAGTACCCCCAAGCCGCAAGCGGTCAGCTAAACGTAACGGCCACCCGGGTATTGAGCGATCAGAAGAAAACAAGCGAACCTGCTACAACTCCCGTCGAGCCAACCGGCAACACTACCGTACAGTCCGGTCTCTTCGTCAGATATGCTGCATATCGAGCCTAGGGATGGTCACGTCGACCCCAATAACTCAATAAGTCGTGCCGGTGAATGGTCTATAACAGATTGAGAAACTACTGATAACACTTATCAGCAATTCTCAGCAGCCCTGGCCAGGGACTTGCTGATATAACCAGTGGGGCACAGCACAGCATCAACTCCCAAATATCGGGAGAGACGAAACCCCTCCTATCGCTCATCGCCTTCGTGTGTCTCGGGACTGTACCCTACGGCCACCTGTTTGCACGACTCGGTAGAGCCGTGGTAGGGTGGCAATCAAAATACAGTGGGAGAACACACAGGACTCTATGACGATCTCGGGTCTACAGACTAACCTGTACCAGTGTCACCTGAGAACGGCTATCCGACGATAGATATAATTCCATATAGGAGTTCTCGGTGAGTCCGTCCAGTGTACCCAGTCACCACTGAGCACCCGTATATGATCTTGATGGCAAACATCGATGAATGTGGGAACATCCATCGCCCATCACATGGGTCTAGTATCATATACGCTAGTCTACTCTGGTATATCGATGCCCCGTCTCGATACACCTCCGACTAGGGACATTTCAGGATATGCTTATAAACTACAGATGTCCCACTAGTATGATCTCTATCATAATCACTGTAGTCAAGCCGATATCCTCAGGGCTTTATCAGCATGTATGAATGAATAAAAGCATGATCAAATCAACATGTAAGATAAAGAAGAACCAGATAGCATACTATCATGTCGAGCAAGAATGCATACTGAATATATATATATATATATATATATATATATATATATATATACATGTATAGATACATCCACTATCACATAATGGCCTCTAGGGCATACATATATCCAACAATCGACCACTTGCACTAAGGCCAGTTATTGGCGTATCTCATACCCAACATCTCAAAAAGTCGCTCATGATGTGGCTGAGGGAGGGCCTTGGTGAGTGGATCCGCGGCGTTATTCTTTGTGTCTACTCTCTTAATCTCGATCTCGCGGCGATCTACAATCTCCCGGATCAAATGAAAGCGCCTCAGGATGTGTCTGGACCGCTGATGGGACCTGGGCTCCTTGGCTATCGCCATAGCCCTATTATTATCACAATACAAGAGTATTGGATCAATAATGGTTGGAACTACTCCTAGCTCCGAGACGAACTTCTTCATCCAGACGGCTTCCTTGGCGGCATCATTTGCAGCAATGTACTCAGCCTCCATCGTAGAGTCTGCAACGGTATCCTGTTTGGAAATCTTCCAACTTACCGCCCCTCCATTAAGGGTAAATACAAACCCTGAGATAGATTTGCTGTCATCCTTATCGCTTTGGAAGCTCGAATCGGTAAAGGCCTCCATTTGGAGATCTGTATTACCATACACCAAGAACAATTCTTTAGTCCTTTGTAAGTACTTAAGAATGTTCTTCACAGCTGTCCAGTGGTTCTCCCCTGGGTTGGATTGATACCTGCTTACAACACTAAGTGCATAAGCTACATCTGGGCGTGTACATAACATCGAATACATTATAGATCCTACTGCCGAAGCATAAGGTATAATGCTCATGCGAGCTCTCTCTTCATCGGTCTTTGGACAAGAATCCTTGGAGAGAGTGACTCCATGGCAAGCGGGTAAGGCACCCCGCTTGGAGTCTTCCATACTAAACCTTTTTAGGATGGTGTTGATGTACCTGGTTTGGGACAATCCCAATAACTTTTTAGATTTATCCCTATAGATCCTTATGCCCAGGATGTATGTGGCATCACCCAGGTCCTTCATGAAGAACCTTAGTGATAAGAATGATTTGACCAACTGTAGAATAGGAATATCATTTCCTATCAGAAGAATGCCATCCACGTACAATACGAGGAATGTGACAGCTCGTCCTACAGCCTTCTTATAAACACAAGGTTCATCTGGATTTTTGATGAAATCAAACTCTTTGATAACATCATCGAAACAGATGTTCCAACTCCGAGATGCTTGCTTTAACCCATATATGGATTTAAGCAATCTACATGCTTTCTCGCTGCTCCTACTGTCAATGAAGCCCTCTGGCCGATCCATATAAACGCATTCTTCTAAATCTCCATTTAGAAATGTTGTTTTAGCGTCCATCTGCCAGATTTCATAGTCGTAGTGAGCAGCAATAGCAAGTAGGATCCGAATGGATTTAAGCATGGCTACGGGCGAAAAAGTTTCGTCATAGTCCAAACCTGGTCTTTGACGAAAACCTTTCGCCACTAGTCTTTCCTTATAGGTCTCTACCTGCCCATCCACACCAATCTTTCTTTTAAAGATCCATTTGCACCCTACAGGTTTTACCCCAGGGGGTACAACGTCCAAAGTCCATACTTTGTTGGTGTACATAGACTTCATTTCGGATCTCATGGCATCCAGCCACTTCACAGAGTCACCACTCGTGATAGCTTGCTGAAAACTGGTAGGATCATCATCATCCATGATGCAATCTTCTCCGTCACCATCAATGAGGAAACCGTAGTACCTCTCTGGTGGACGAGAAGTCCTACCAGACCTACGGAGTGGCCGAGGTTCTTCAGTTTCTGTTGCAACAGCCGGTTCAACCAAATCGTCATTTGTAGTTTGTGTCTCCAGAACCTCTTCTAGATCCACTACCTTGCCATCATCTTTATCTGTGAAAAACTCTTTTTCCAAGAATGTGGCATACTGAGAAACAAACATCTTTTGTTCCTCTTTGTGGTAGAACAGATATCCATAAGAATTCTTTGGATATCCCACAACGTTACACATGACTGACCGTGTCTTGAGTTTGTCCGGATTCTGCTTTTTAACATAGGCCGGGCAACCCCAAATCTTAATTCTCTTAAGAGATGGTCTCTTCTCATTCCATATCTCATATGGCGTGGTAGACACGGCTTTGGTTGGAACCCTGTTTAGCAGAAACGCTGCAGTCTCCAATGCATACCCCCAAAACGAGACTGGTAACTCAGCGTCACTCATTATGGACCGGACCATATCTAATAGGGTCCTATTCCGTCGTTCTGACACACTGTTGTGCTATGGTGTGTAAGGGGGAGTGAGCTGAGAGAGAATCCCATTCTCTTTTAGGAAGTTTGCAAATTCTGTACTGAGATACTCACCACCTCGATCTGATCGAAGCATTTTGATACTCAAGCCGGTTTGTTTTTCTATTTCTTGTTTATATTCAATGAATTTCTCGAAAGCGTCGGACTTGTGCTTTAATAAAAATACATGACCGAATCTTGAGAAGTCGTCAGTGAATGTAATGAAGTATAAAAAACCGCCTCTAGCCTGTGTAGACATTGGCCCACATACATCACTATGTATGAGGCCCAGGAGCTGAGTAGCTCTTTCTCCGTGTCCGGTAAATGGAGTTTTGGTCATTTTACCCTTGATACAAGACTGGCAAGTCGCATAAGATTTATATTCAAAAGAGTTTAAATATCCATCTTTGTGTAACTTGTTTAGTCTTGTTTCGTTAATATGACCAAGTCTACAATGCCAAAGAAAAGCTTCATTTAATTATGAAAGTTTTCTTTTATTAGTGTGTTGTATGCTGAAAACTGTGTGTTGATTTAGGACATATATTCCGTTATTTAGCGTACCATACCCAACCAACATTTGATTTAGGTGAATGTTCATAACATTGTTCTGCAGTACAAAATTATATTCTTCATTTTCCAACAAAGAAACAGATATTATATTACATAGCATACTTGGTACAAAATAACATGGATTCAAAATCAAAATACATCCAGATGGCAACCCCAAGTGATACTCTCCCACTGCGACTGTATGTACATTGGAACCATTTCCAACGCGGAGAGTATGGTCACCTGTCTTCAAAACCTTGCTATTTCTCAGCCCCTGCATAGAATTGCAAATGTGAGAACCTGAACCGGTATCTAATACCCAGGAAGCAGAGTTTATTGAAAAACAGTTTTCTGTCACAAACGCACCTGAAGCAGAAACATCAACATGCTTCTTCTTGAGACTTAAGTACTCCGTGCAGTTGCGCTTCCAATGTCCTGTCTTGTGGCAATGAAAACATTCGCCTTTCCCCGAGTCTCCAGCCTTGGACTTTTCCTTTCCCTTCACCTTTTTAACTCCACCCTTAGGATTAGTGGGCTTCTTCTTTTTCTTTCCCTTGGCCTTAGCTTTCGGGCGAGAAGAGGAAGACTGTCCAATAGTCATAACGGGAGTTTTTGCTGACTTCATAGTGCTCTCTGCACTCCTTAACATATTAAGGAGTTCAGGGAGTTCCTTCTCCATGCCGTGCATGTTGAAGTTCACTATGAATTGAGCAAAGGTGGAGGGGAGGGACTGCAGAATAATATCTATATATTGTTCATTGTCCATTGTCCATCCTAGGTCCTCAAGCTCTTCTATAAGAGCTATCATCTTCAGAAAATGGTCTCCTACTGGTGTACCAGGGGCCATTCGCATCTGAAACAATTTCTTTGATGCTTCGTATCGTAATACGCGGGATTGCTCTCCATACAACTCCTTTGTATGGAGAAATATGGTTTGAATGTCCATATTCTCGTGCTGCTTTTGATGTGTATTGTCCATCGATGCAAGCGCGAGGCATTTGGCCGTGGCACAGTCAGCGTCCCATGTCTTGCGGACTTCAACGTCCGCAACTGAGGATTTTGGACCTGGGACGGGCGGGGCTGAAGCCGTGAGGACATATGATACTTTATCATAAGTCAAGGCGATTTTCAGATTCCTCAGCCAGTCTTTATAATTGGTCCCATTCAGTTTGTTTTTATCTAGTAGAAGCTTGAGTCCAGTCATGGGTATCTGCCATTAAGAGAGAGAAAAGAATACACTCAGCGAAAGCTCTTGCACAGATCAGATTGGTTATTATCTTGTCTAATCGATGTCTCCCACTGCTTTAATCAAGTTTTTCTTTCAAACCTTAAAAAGAAAACTAGCCAGGATTAATTACAGTCTACAACTTCGCTAACCATTCAGCCAGGCCAGTGTCGGTACTTGAGGGAGGTTCCCCGTGCTTTCGCACGGACCTAATTAAAGTAAACCTCGTTTTCCCAGAGGCGTAGCCCCGTTAACACCTTTCTAGACACCTAATAAGTTAGCTAATTGTAAACTGCAAAACTCTCCTAGGAGCAACTATTGCCCACAGTGGGATCGGGATCCAACCATCACATGGAAGGTATGCAATCTCATTGCAAATTTCAACACTTGAAATTCCCGATGTAATTTTTACCCCTAGTACTTATGACCTTAACTATGGTCAACAAATCATAAGTACCAGTCAAGTTCTACCCGTCATTTCTTGATCAATTAGACCCACCCATATGACCCTTAACTATGGTCAACAAAGTCGCATGAATGTCCTAATTAATCTGCATCATATGCAGTGTAGGAAGACACGCCTTAACTAAAGTCAACAAACGTAGCACGAATACTAAGTACTCTACTTCCTAAAATGACGGAGGGTTGCAGATGATTTTTAAGAAAATCTTTAACGCTTTGAACTTGATTTCGTTGTAGAATCAAACGGTTTTCAAAAGGAGTGGCTTGTGCTCCGCAGTTTTGAAATATAGCTTTTTCATAAAGAGCCGAGTGGTTTTCAAATTTGATTCTACAACATCTTTTTAGGTTTATTTTCTTTACATTAATCATATTAATGTAATCCCATCATTTAAGTCCTTAAGCCAATCACAGAAAAGAAACGAAAATAACACGTACGCTTATGCCATCCGCATTCGCCGCAATGTTCCGTTATGCACCGTTAGGTTACTTAACTAACGGCATACCGGGACGGGACTAGCGCGGGTGTAAAACATAAGCAACGTCTATTATATATCATATATATAATATGTCATTCGTCTCAGATATCACAGAACACAGGCAGCAGAAATATAGATATAACGTGGGATATACTAGGACGTCCGTATTTAGTATTTAGCCAGAATAGAAAATACGGATTCCACAGTCGCGATGAATAGCCAAGCCCACACCCCTAGACCCCTACGAGAGCGGCAAGCGACCCTACCAATCCTGGAGTTTAGGAGACCCGGTCTCGACTCCTCGAGATGGCCTCCCACTGAACCCCAGAACCCGGTCACTTGTGCTCCCCTCCTTGGGTCTATCCTAATGCGGAAAAGTAAATAATATACAACACTGGTGACACAACCTCAACCCGGAAGTGCCCCAAATAAAAGAATATTACATTACATTTGAATTTACATGAATGAAAATATAAAACTCCCATCTCACATAAAACCCCCCCGGCTATTCGATCGCGACAATCCTGCACATCATATCTCAGCAACACATAATATCATATATCATCAACGTAAGTAAGTATGCGTACCCCAATTGTCGTTGATGTATAGCAACGAAATCGGCGATATCGAACATACTACACTTACGGTCACAGAAAAGAAAGTGTAAAACTACAATATTTGGAATCCACATTCTTCTTTAGACATCATAAATGCGAAATATCACATATTTCGTATTTCATGCCTAAACTATATGAATTCTACATATTGTATCAAATTCCAGATAAACAGACAGTATTAAAGTTTTCGAACGAACGATCAAGTATCCAAGATTCACTAAAGCTCAACACTTGAGCAGGGTCCAAAAAATCCGAAGTGTGACACAGTAGTAGCGGTCCAGCCGTAGAAGGATCAAGCCAACGCCTCACATGTGGCACGCCGTACTGCCCCAAACCCTAAGGTTCAAAGGACAGTTCAAGACGGTCACATAATCGAGTTAAGGTTTGTTGTCTTCTAGAGGGACCACCACAAAAAGACTTGCACGTATCTCCAAAGTATTTAAACCCCGTGAATAATGAGCAAATGATACTCATTCAAACACTTCAATACTTTCTAATTCACCCGGAAAAGTAACGAAATGAAAATACCGATCGAATCTATGCTTCCAAAACCATCTCCAGAAAATACAGAACTATATTCAGATTAAACATACCAAAAACATTGTACAAGCAGACATAAGAATTATAGTGCAATTTTCATGGAATGATACCACTGTACGGCCGCTGAGCCGCGGCCTAAGCAAGGAATTGCCGCGGTTCTGCGGCCATATGAACTGTTCATTTGGTCGTATTTCACCATAATTCTTAGATTTTCCTGCTGTAATTCTTAAGTATTTTTAATTCTGAAAAAGGTCAGATTTTGGAATTTGTCCAGAGAGGGTCCAAAAACGTCGTATTTTTGTTCGATCGGGATTTTTACTTCGTAAAAGCGTCGCCTAATGTTCTAGGTTGGCTCTGATACCAATGTAAGGTTTGTCTAGCACCCTATAATGAGTTTTGAAGCATCACATGTCCCAAAATTTGGATTTTGATGGTGCTAAACAAGCATGCAAAGGAATCGATCCTAGAAAATTAGGGTTACGAAACTTAAAACTTATAAAGATAGGGTTTCGAGACTACAAACTTTGTAGCTCCCTTTTGTTGGACTCCTTGGTCTCTTGGGTGTTGAATGGAGGTCCTCTTAAAGTCCTCTCGCGTCCACGACGATCCACCCGGAGATCCCCGTCCAAGCTCGCAACTTCAAGAATCGAAGAGAACACTCTAAACAAGTTGGCTAAACTTGTGTAGAATGATGTTGTGGTTTGGAATCTCACTTCAAAAACCTTTCTTTATGTGTATATAACTCACTAGAAGAAACTAGAGAGCAAATATGAAGGAGGAAGAAGATGGTGGCAATATTTTTAAGAAGAGATGATAAAATAACCATGGTAAGAAAAAATGAAATATATCAATATATATTTTATTCCTTCTCACAATCAACCATGGTTAAAATGATGGAGACATTATTTAACTTGAGTTATAAATCATAAAGAGAAGGATAACTCAAGGTTAGAAGTAGGTGAGCTTGGTTAGGTTAAAAGAAGAATGTAGAAGCTAGAAAGAATTATCCTTTTCTTTTCAAATTAGTTTTAAACACAAAATCAAATAATAATCCATCATTTAAACTATGGTGTGAGTCTTATATTGCCACCATTTCCGTGTGTAAACAACCATGATAGATGGGTGTATGTATGTGTGTATGTATGCACATCCATATGTGCATGAAACAAAATAAAGAAACACATACATACATGCATACATCCATCATGTCCAAGAAAGGTTTTAAGTGAGAATACTAATGGTTAAGTGATAAATCAACACTTGATTTATCAATCTGGTCATATCACATATGACCCTAACAAATGCAAGCCGCCCGATCAATGTTCGGTATCCTATACGCGTATTTTAATCGGGTGAATGCGCATATCGCATATGCGCACCACACGTTTCTCCTGGACTGGGTAACTCCTTTGTGGGACTCTAAGACTCGTCAATACGCCGGCAGAGGGTAATGATCATATCAAGTACCCCCAAGCCGCAAGCGGTCAGCTAAACGTAACGGCCACCCGGGTATTGAGCGATCAGAAGAAAACAAGCGAACCTGCTACAACTCCCGTCGAGCCAACCGGCAACACTACCGTACAGTCCGGTCTCTTCGTCAGATATGCTGCATATCGAGCCTAGGGATGGTCACGTCGACCCCAATAACTCCATAAGTCGTGCCGGTGAATGGTCTATAACAGATCGAGAAACTACTGATAACACTTATCAGCAATTCTCAGCAGCCCTGGCCAGGGACTTGCTGATATAACCAGTGGGGCACAGCACAGCATCAACTCCCAATATCGGGAGAGACGAAACCCCTCATATCGCTCATCGCCTTCGTGTGTCTCGGGACTGTACCCAACGGCCACCTGTTTGCACGACTCGGTAGAGCCGTGGTAGGGTGGCAATCAAAATACAGTGGGAGAACACACAGGACTCTATGACGATCTCGAGTCTACAGACTAACCTGTACCAGTGTCACCTGAGAACTGCTATCCGACGATAGATATAATTCCATATTGGAGTTCTCGGTGAGTCCGTCCAGTGTACCCAGTCACCACTGAGCACCCGTATATGATCTTGATGTCAAACATCGATGAATGTGGGAACATCCATCGCCCATCACATGGGTCTAGTATCATATACGCTAGTATACTCTGGTATATCGATGCCCCGTCTCGATACACCTCCGACTAGGGACATTTCAGGATATGCTTATAAACTACAGATGTCCCACTAGTATGATCTCTATCATAATCACTGTAGTCAAGCCGATATCCTCAGGGCTTTATCAGCATGTATGAATGAATAAAAGCATGATCAAATCAACATGTCAGGTAAAGAAGAACCAGATAGCATACTATCATGTCGAGCAAGAATGCATACTGAATATATATATACATGTATAGATACATCCACTTTCACATAATGGCCTCTAGGGCATACATATATCCAACAATCTCCCACTTGCACTAAGGCCAGTTATTGGCATATCTCATACCCAACATCTCAAAAAGTCACTCATGCTGTGGCTGAGGAAGGGCCTTGGTGAGTGGATCCGCGGCGTTATTCTTTGTGTCTACTCTCTTAATCTCGATCTCGCGGCGATCTACAATCTCCCGATCAAATGAAAGCGCCTCAGGATGTGTCTGGACCGCTGATGGGACCTGGGCTCCTTGGCTAACGCCATAGCCCCATTATTATCACAATACAAGGGTATTGGATCAATAATGGTTGGAAATACTCCTAGCTCCGAGACGAACTTCTTCATCCAGACGGCTTCCTTGGCGGCATCATTTGCAGCAATGTACTCAGCCTCCATCGTAGAGTCTGCAACGGTATCCTGTTTGGAACTCTTCCAACTTACCGCCCCTCCATTGAGGGTAAATACAAACCCTGAGATAGATTTGCTGTCATCCTTATCGCTTTGGAAGCTCGAATCGGTAAAGGCCTCCATTTGGAGATCTGTATTACCATACACCAAGAACAATTCTTTAGTCCTTCGTAAGTACTTAAGAATGTTCTTCACAGCTGTCCAGTAGTTCTCCCCTGGGTTGGATTGATACCTGCTTACAACACTAAGTGCATAAGCTACATCTGGACGTGTACATAACATCGCATATATTATAGATCCTACTGCCGAAGCATAAGGTATAATGCTCATGCGAGCTCTCTCTTCATCGGTCTTTGGACAAGAATCCTTGGAGAGAGTGACTCCATGGCAAGCAGGTAAGGCACCCCGCTTGGAGTCTTCCATACTAAACCTTTTTAGGATGGTGTTGATGTACCTGGTTTGGGACAATCCCAATAACTTTTTGGATCTATCCCTATAGATCCTTATGCCCAGGATGTATGTGGCATCACCCAGGTCCTTCATGGAGAACCTTAGTGATAAGAATGATTTGACCGACTGTAGCATAGGAATATCATTTCCTATCAGAAGAATGTCATCCACGTACAATACGAGGAATGTGACAGCTCTTCCTACAGCCTTCTTATAAACACAAGGTTCAACTGGATTTTTGATGAAATCAAACTCTTTGATAACATCATCGAAACAGATGTTCCAACTCCGAGATGCCTGCTTTAACCCATATATGGATTTAAGCAATCTACATGCTTTCTCGCTGCTCCCACTGTCAATGAAGCCCTCTG
Source organism: Agapanthus africanus (assembly GCA_030015575.1). Taxonomy (NCBI): domain Eukaryota; kingdom Viridiplantae; phylum Streptophyta; class Magnoliopsida; order Asparagales; family Amaryllidaceae; genus Agapanthus; species Agapanthus africanus. The sequence goes on from JASDDO010000008.1 coordinate 402,457,928, forward strand.
GCTGATCCATATAAACGCATTCTTCTAAATCTCCATTTAGAAATGCTGTTTTAACGTCCATCTGCCAGATTTCATAGTCGTAGTGAGCAGCAATAGCAAGTAGGATCCGAATGGATATAAATATGGCTACGGGCGAAAAAGTTTCGTCATAGTCCAAACCTGGTCTTTGACGAAAACCTTTCGCCACTAGTCTTGCCTTATAGGTCTCTACCTGCCCATCCACACCAATCTTTCTTTTAAAGATCCATTTGCACCCTACAGGTTTTACCCCAGGGGGTACAACGTCCAAAGTCCATACTTTGTTGGTGTACATAGACTCCATTTCGGATCTTATGGCATCCAGCCACTTCACAGAGTCACCACTCGTGATAGCTTGCTGAAAACTCGTAGGATCATCATCATCCATGATGCAATCTTCTCCGTCACCATCAATGAGGAAACCGTAGTACCTCTCTGGTGGACGAGAAGTCCTACCAGACCTACGGAGTGGCCGAGGTTCTTCAGTTTCTGTTGCAACAGCCGGTTCAACCAAATCGTCATTTATAGTTTGTGTCTCCAGAACCTCTTCTAGATCCACTACCTTGCCATCATCTTTATCTGTGAAAAACTCTTTTTCCAAGAATGTGGCATACTGAGAAACAAACACCTTTTGTTCCTCTTTGTGGTAGAACAGATATCCATAAGAATTCTTTGGATATCCCACAAAGTTACACATGACTGACCGTGTCTCGAGTTTGTCCGGATTCTGCTTTTTAACATAGGCCGGGCAACCCCAAATCTTAATTCTCTTAAGAGATGGTCTCTTCTCATTCCATATCTCATATGGCGTGGTAGACACGGCTTTGGTTGGAACCCTGTTTAGCAGAAACGCTGCAGTCTCCAATGCATACCCCCAAAACGAGACTGGTAACTCAGCGTCACTCATTATGGACCGGACCATATCTAATAGGGTCCTATTCCGTCGTTCTGACACACCGTTGTGCTGTGGTGTGTAAGGGGGAGTGAGCTGAGAGAGAATCCCATTCTCTTTTAGGAAGTTTGCAAATTCTGTACTGAGATACTCACCACCTCGATCTGATCGAAGCATTTTGATACTCAAGCCGGTTTGTTTTTCTACTTCTTGTTTATATTCAATGAATTTCTCGAAAGCGTCGGACTTGTGCTTTAATAAAAATACATGACCGAATCTTGAGAAGTCGTCAGTGAATGTAATGAAGTATGAAAAACCGCCTCTAGCCTGTGTAGACATTGGCCCACATACATCACTATGTATGAGGCCCAGGAGCTGAGTAGCTCTTTCTCCGTGTCCGGTAAACGGAGTTTTGGTCATTTTACCCTTGATACAAAACTGGCAAGTCGCATAAGATTTATATTCAAAATAGTTTAAATATCCATCTTTGTGTAACTTGTTTAGTCTTGTTTCGTTAATATGACCAAGTCTACAATGCCAAAGAAAAGCTTCATTTAATTATGAAAGTTTTCTTTTATTAGTGTGTTGTATGCTGAAAACTGTGTGTTGATTTAGGACATTTATTCCGTTATTTAGCGTACCATACCCAACCAACATTTGATTTAGGTGAATGTTCATAACATTGTTCTGCAGTACAAAATTATATCCTTCATTGTCCAACAAAGAAACGGATATTATATTACATAGCATACTTGGTACAAAATAACATGGATTCAAAATCAAAATACATCCAGATGGCAACCCCAAGTGATACTCTCCCACTGCGACTGTATGTACATTGGAACCATTTCCAACGCGGAGAGTATGGTCACCTGTCTTCAAAACCTTGCTATTTCTCAGCCCCTGCATAGAATTGCAAATGTGAGAACCTGAACCGGTATCTAATACCCAGGAAGCAGAGTTTATTGAAAAACAGTTTTCTGTCACAAACACACCTGAAGCAGAAACATCAACATGCTTCTTCTTAAGACTTAAGTACTCCGTGCAGTTGCGCTTCCAATGTCCTGTCTTATGGCAATGAAAACATTCGCCTTTCCCCGAGTCTCCAGCCTTGGACTTTTCCTTTCCCTTCACCTTTTTAACTCCACCCTTAGGATTAGTGGGCTTCTTCTTTTTCTTTCCCTTGGCCTTAGCTTTCGGGCGAGAAGAGAAAGACTGTCCAATAGTCATAACGGGAGTTTTTGCTGACTTCATAGTGCTCTCTGCACTCCTTAACATATTAAGGAGTTCAGGGAGTTCCTTCTCCATGCCGTGCATGTTGAAGTTTACTATGAATTGAGCAAAGGTGGAGGGGATGGACTGCAGAATAATATCTATATATTGTTCATTGTCTATTGTCCATCCTAGGTCCTCAAGCTCTTCTATAAGAGCTATCATCTTCAGAAATGGTCTCCTACTGGTGTGCCAGGGGCCATTCGCATCTGAAACAATTTCTTTGATGCTTCGTATCGTAATACGCGGGATTGCTCTCCATACAACTCCTTTGTATGGAGAAATATGGTTTGAATGTCCATATTCTCGTGCTTCTTTTGATGTGTATTGTCCATCGATGCAAGCGCGAGGCATTTGGCCGTGGCACAGTCAGCGTCCCATGTCTTGCGGACTTCAACGTCCGCAACTGAGGATTTTGGACCTGGGACGGGCGGGGCTGAAGCCGTGAGGACATATGATACTTTATCATAAGTCAAGGCGATTTTCAGATTCCTCAGCCAGTCTTTATAATTGGTCCCATTCAGTTTGTTTTTATCTAGTAGAAGCTTGAGTCCAGTCATGGGTATCTTCCATTAAGAGAGAGAAAAGAATACACTCAGCGAAAGCTCTTGCACAGATCAGATTGGTTATTATCTTGTCTAATCGATGTCTCCCACTGCTTTAATCAAGTTTTTCTTTCAAACCTTAAAAAGAAAACTAGCCAGGATTAATTACAGTCTACAACTTCGCTAACCGTTCAGCCAGGCCAGTGTCGGTACTTGAGGGAGGTTCCCCGTGCTTTCGCACGGACCTAATTAAAGTAAACCTCGTTTTCCCAGAGGCGTAGCCCCGTTAACACCTTTCTAGACACCTAATAAGTTAGCTAATTGTAAACTGTAAAACTCTCCTAGGAGCAACTATTGCCCACAGTGGGATCGGGATCCAACCATCACATGGAAGGTATGCAATCTCATTGCAAATTTCAACACTTGAAATTCCCGATGTAATTTTTACCCCTAGTACTTATGACCTTAACTATGGTCAACAAATCATAAGTACCAGTCAAGTTCTACCCGTCATTTCTTGATCAATTAGACCCACCCATATGACCCTTAACTATGGTCAACAAAGTCGCATGAATGTCCTAATTAATCTGGATCATATGCAGTGTAGGAAGACATCACTTAGCTACCGTACACTACGCCTTAACTAAAGTCAACAAACGTAGCACGAATACTAAGTACTCTACTTCCTAAAATGACGGAGGGTTGCAGATGATTTTTAAGAAAATCTTTAACGCTTTGAACTTGATATCGTTGTAGAATCAAACGGTTTTCAAAAGGAGTGGCTTGTGCTCCGCAGTTTTGAAATATAGCTTTTTCATAAAGAGAAGAGTGGTTTTCAAATTTGATTCTATAACATCTTTTTAGGTTTATTTTCTTTACATTAATCATATTAATGTAATCCCATCATTTAAGTCCTTAAGCCAATCACAGAAAAGAAACGAAAATAACACATACGCTTATGCCATCCGCATTCGCCGCAATGTTCCGTTATGCACCGTTATGTTACTTAACTAACGGCATACCGGGACGGGACTAGCGCGGGTGTAAAACATAAGCAACGTCTACTATATATCATATATATAATATATCATTCGTCTCAGATATCACAGAACACAGGCAGCAAAAACATAGATATAACGTGGGATATACTAGGACGTCCGTATTTAGTATTTAGCCAGAATAGAAAATACGGATTCCACAGTCGCGATGAATAGCCAAGCCCACACCCCTAGACCCCTACGAGAACGGCAAGCGACCCTACCAATCCTGGAGTTTAGGAGACCCGGTCTCGACTCCTCGAGATGGCCTCCCACTGAACCCCAGAACCCGGTCACTTGTGCTCCCCTCCTTGGGTCTATCCTAATGCGGAAAAGTAAATAATATACAACACTGGTGACACAACCTCAACCCGGAAGTGCCCCAAATAAAAGAATATTACATTAAATTTGAATTTACATGAATGAAAATATAAAACTCCCATCTCACATAAAACCCCCCCGGCTATTCGATCGCGACAATCCTGCACATCATATCTCAGCAACACATAATATCATATATCATCAACGTAAGTAAGTATGCGTACCCCAATTGTCGTTGATGTATAGCAACGAAATCGGCGATATCGAACATACTACACTTACGGTCACAGAAAAGAAAGTGTAAAACTACAATATTTGGAATCCACATTCTTCTTTAAACATCATAAATGCGAAATATCACATATTTCGTATTTCATGCCTAAACTATATGAATTCCACATATTGTATCAAATTCCAGATAAACAGACAGTATTAAAGTTTTCGAACGAACGATCAAGTACCCAAGATTCACTAAAACTCAACACTTGAGCAGGGTTCAAAAAATCCGAAGTGTGACACAGTAGTTGCGGTCCAGCCGTAGAAGGGTCAAGCCAACGCCTCACATGTGGCACGCCGTACTGCCCCAAACCCTAAGGTTCAAAGGGCAGTTCAAGACGGTCACATAATCGAGTTAAGGTTTGTTGTCTTCTAGAGGGACCACCACAAAAAGACTTGCACGTATCTCCAAAGTATTTAAACCCCGTGAATAATGAGCAAATGATACTCATTCAAACACTTCAATACTTTCTAATTGACCCGGAAAAGTAACGAAATGAAAATACCGATCGAATCTATGCGTCCAAAACCATCTCCAGAAAATACAAAACTATATTCAGATTAAACATACCAAAAACATTGTACAAGCAGACATAAGAATTATAGTGCAATTTTCATGGAATGATACCACTGTACGGCCGCTGAGCCGCGGCCTAAGCAAGGAATTGCCGCGGTTCCGCGGCCATATGAACTGTTCATTTGGTCGTATTTCACCATAGTTCTTAGATTTTCCTACTGTAATTTTTAAGTATTTTTAATTCTGAAAAAGGTCAAATTTTGGAATTTGTCCAGAGAGGGTCCAAAAACGTCGTATTTTTGTTCGATCGGGATTTTTACTTCGTAAAAGCGTCGCCTAATGTTCTAGGTCGGCTCTGATATCAATGTAAGGTTTGTCAAGCACCCTATAATGAGTTTTGAAGCATCACATGTCCCAAAGTTTGGATTTTGATGGTGCTAAACAAGCATGCAAAGGAATCGATCCTAGAAAATTAGGGTTACGAAACTTAAAAATTATAAAGATAGGGTTTCGAGACTACAACCTTTGTAGCTCCCTTTTGTTGGACTCCTTGGTCTCTTGGATGTTGAATGGAGGTCCTCTTAAAGTCCTCTCGCGTCCACGACGATCCACCCGGAGATCCCCGTCCAAGCTCGCAACTTCAAGAATCGAAGAGAACACTCTAAACAAGTTGGCTAAACTTGTGTAGAATGATGTTGTGGTTTGGAATCTCACTTCAAAAACCTTTCTTTATGTGTATATAACTCACTAGAAGAAACTAGAGAGCAAATATGAAGGAGGAAGAAGATGGTGGCAATATTTTTAAGAAGAGATGATAAAATAACCATGGTAAGAAAAAATGAAATATATCAATATATATTTTATTCCTTCTCACTATCAACCATGGTTAAAATGATGGAGACATTATTTAACTTGAGTTTTAAATCATAAAGAGAAGGATAACTCAAGGTTAGAAGTAGGTGAGCTTGGTTAGGTTAAAAGAAGAATGTAGAAGCTAGAAAGAATTATCCTTTTCTTTTCAATTTAGTTTTAAACACAAAATCAAATAATAATCCATCATTTAAACTATGGTGTGAGTCTTATATTGCCACCATTTCCATATGTAAACAACCATGATAGATGGGTGTATGTATGTGTGTATGTATGCACATCCATATGTGCATGAAACAAAATAAAGAAACACATACATACATGCATACATCCATCATGTCCAAGAAAGGTTTTAAGTGAGAACACTAATGGTTAAGTGATAAATCAACACTTGATTTATCAATCTGGTCATATCACATATGGCCCTACCAAAAGCAAGCCGCCCGATCAATGTTCGGTATCCCATACGCGTATTTTAATCGGGTGCATGCGCATATCGCATATGCGCACCACAACGTTTCGCCTGGACTGGGTAACTCCTTTGTGGGACTCTAAGACTCGTCAATACGCCGGCAGAGGGTAATGATCATATCAAGTACCCCCAAGCCGCAAGCGGTCAGCTAAACGTAACGGCCACCCGGGTATTGAGCGATCAGAAGAAAACAAGCGAACCTGCTACAACTCCCGTCGAACCAACCGGCAACACTACCGTACAGTCCGGTCTCTTCATCAGATATGCTGCATATCGAGCCTAGGGATGGTCACGTCGACCCCATTAACTCAATAAGTCGTGCCGGTGAATGGTCTATAACAGATTGAGAAACTACTGATAACACTTATCAGCAATTCTCAGCAGCCCTGGCCAGGGACTTGCTGATATAACCAGTGGGGCACTGCACAGCATCAACTCCCAATATCGGGAGAGACGAAACCCCTCCTATCGCTCATCGCCTTCGTGTGTCTCGGGACTGTACCCAACGGCCACCTGTTTGCACGACTCGGTAGAGCCGTGGTAGGGTGGCAATCAAAATACAGTGGGAGAACACACAGGACTCTATGACGATCTCGGGTCTATAGACTAACCTGTACCAGTGTCACCTGAGAACTGCTATCCGACGATAGATATAATTCCATATAGGAGTTCTCGGTGAGTCCGTCCAGTGTACCCAGTCACCACTGAGCACCCGTATATGATCTTGATGTCAAACATCGATGAATGTGGAAACATCCATCGCCCATCACATGGGTCTAGTATCATATACGCTAGTCTACTCTGGTATATCGATGCCCCGTATCGATACACCTCCGACTAGGGACATTTCAGGATATGCTTATAAACTACAGATGTCCCACTAGTATGATCTCTATCATAATCACTGTAGTCAAGCCGATATCCTCAGGGCTTTATCAGCATGTATGAATGAATAAAAGCATGATCAAATCAACATGTCAGATAAAGAAGAACCAGATAGCATACTATCATGTCGAGCAAGAATGCATACTGAATATATATATATACATGTATAGATACATCCACTATCACATAATGGCCTCTAGGGCATACATATATCCAACATCATATGTACAGTAATGGCCTCTAGGGCATTCATATAACTAACAATCTTCCACTTGCACTAGGGCCATCTGTTGTAGTATCTTATACCCAACAAAATAGCAGTGGTTGTAGTATCTCATACTCAACCATCCCAAAATCTCTCAAATAGTATATTGGGAAGCAGGCCTTCGTGAGTGGACCCGCCGTGTTAACCTCCAAGTCTACTCTCCTGACCTTGATCCCCTGGAGATCAAGTATCTCCATGATCAGGTGATACTGCCTCAGAATATTTCTGGACCACAGATGGGACGGGGGTTCTTAGGCGTAAGCCACAACTCCATTGTCACACAATGGTAGAAACGAAGTTCATCTCATGAACTAGTGTACATCCAGATTGCCTCTTTAGTAGCATCCTTGGTAGCAATGTATCCAGCCTTTATCGTCTAGTATATCACGGTATCTAGCTTGGAACTCTTCCAACATACCGTCCCTACACTGAGGGTAAAGACAATGCCTGTGACTGACATTCAGTCGTCCTTATCACCCTGGAACCTTTCCAGTGATTCTCCCCAGGATCGATTGATACCATCTCACTACACCTAGTGAGAATCCTAACATCCATTTAGATCTATCACATAGAACCATAACCCAGGATTTAGGAGGTATCACCTTGATCCTATATGGAGAATCCTTGTGATAAGAGGAGATTGATCGATCGTAGCATAGGAAATTCCTTTCTTATCAAGAGTATGTCATCCACGTACAATACGAGGATCACCACCATACTCCCTACAACCCTTTTTGTATATACAAGGTTCATCTACCATTTTGATGAAGTCAAACGCTTTGACTACCACATCAAAACAGATGTTCCAACTCCGCGATACTTGCTTTAACCCATAAAGCAACTTGCACACGTTTCCGCTGCTCCCACTATCTACGAAGCCCTCTGGCTGTGTACTTATAGACGATATCTTCTAAATCAGTATTTAGAAAAGCAGTCATAACACCCAACTGCCAGATATCGTAGTCATGGTATGTAGCAATGGCAAATAGGATCCGGATGGACTTAAGCATAGGCACTAGAAAAGGTTTCATCATTATCCACACCCGGTCGATGACGAAAACCTTTTGCATCAAGCCTTAGCTTTGAAAGTCTCAACTTTTCCATGTACACCAAGTAATCTTCTCAACATGTAATTGCTCCTGATGGGGATTTAACCCTTCAGATATAGCAACCAAAATCCATACTTTGTTGGTGTATATAGATTCCATCTCAGATCACATAGCATCCAGCCATTCTTACAAAGTATCCACTCCTGATGGCCTGCTCGAAACTAGTTGGGTCATCATCTCATGATGCAATTCTCGCTCCCACTGTCATAGAGAAAACCGAAGTATCTCTCATGTGGATGAGGAACCCTACCAGATCGGCAGAGAGGCTGAGGTTCGTCGGGAACTATTGAATCCTCCAGTTCTACTAAATTATCAGCTGTAGTTTGTATAGCTGGAACTCCTTCCAGTTCTACCTCATGACCACTAATTTCTTCACAAGAAAATCATTTTCTAAAAAGGTGGCATGCTGAGAAACAAAACACCTTTTGTTCCTCGGTGCGGTAGAAGATATTCCTTTACGAATGCTTGGGATATCCAACAAACTTCCACAGAACTGACATTGCCTCGAGTTTGTCCGGATTTTGCTTTCAACATAGGCCGGACAACCCCAAATCTTAACTTACTTAAGAGATGGGCTCTTTCCATACCATATCATATATGGAATGGTAGGCACCAGATTTGGTCGGAACCTTATTCAATAGGTATGCAGCTTCTCAAGTGCATAACTCCCAAAAGAAAATAGGCAACTCAGTAGTACTCATCATAGAGCACACCATATCACATAGGGTGCGATTGCTCCGCCCTGATACACCTACGTGCTGTGGTGTATACGGAGGAGTAATGCTGAGAGAGAATCTCATTCTCCTTTAGAATAGTCCAGGAATTCCGTGCACAAGTATTCTCCTCCCTGATCACATCAAAGGACATAATACTTATACCTGTTTTTGGTTCTCTACTTCTAACTTATATTCTTTTAATTTCTCAAAAGGTTCGGACTTGTGTTTCAACAGGAACACATGTGCAAATCTTGAGAGACTATCAGTGAATATAATGAAGTATAAAGAACCAGTCCTGGCATATGTAGACAGGGGACCTACATACATCATCATGTATCAATCCCAAGAGTTCACTAACTCATTCTCTGTTTTCAATAAATGGAGCTATGGTCATCTTATCTTTGTGACATGACTGACAAGTTTCACAAGATGTAAATTCAAACTAATTTAAATATGCATCTAAATGTAACTTAGCTAGTTGGGTCGCATTGATATGACCTAGTCTACAATGCCTTAAGAAGGATTCGTTCATATTTGAACTCTTCCTCTTGTGTGTGTTCTGTACGTTAAGAACTGTGGTTTGATTTAGAACGTATATGCTTTAGATAACGTGCCTGAACCGATCAACTCTTGATCTAGGAAATGTTCACAACATTATCCAACAATACAAAATTATATCCTTCTTTACTTAATAAAGAGACTGATATGATGTTGTATATCAGGTTCGGTATCTAATAACATTCGTTCAGAATCAATGTATTTGGTAATACAGGGTGATAACTGCCAACAGACTTGGCTGCAACACTTGCACCGTTTCCAACTCTTGAAACATATCATCCGTTCTCAGTTCTCTACCTATCTTTAGCCCATGTAATAGATTACATATGTGGGATCCTGTTCCGGTATCTCATACCCAGGACATAAAGGATACTGAGAAACGGTTCTTGGTAATGAACACACCCGAAGAAGATGCATCAACATACACTTTCTTCATTAGGGCGGCATGGGAATTCCGGTAATCCCCAATTTCCTGCTCGGTCTTATAACAATTATAAGTTGGAGCGGGTCTAACGTTCCCCAGCACAGTATAACAATCGGGTTCGATCAATACATCCATATTATTATCTTGATTAAGGCGTGACATGGTCGCTACCTGAGAGAGAGAAGAAAACACTTAGCGTATGCTCTTGCAAGATTAGATTGGTTATTAATATATCTAATCAGGATGTCTCCCACTGTTTTTATCAAATCTTCCTTCAAACCCTAAAAGGAAAGACTAGCCGGGATTAATTACACGCTACAAATTCGCCAATCTTTCAGCCAGGCCAATGTTGGTACTTTGAGGGAGGTTCCCCGTGCTTTCGCACGGACCTAATTAAAATAAACCTCGTTTTCCTAGGGGCTTAACCCCGTTAACACCTTTCTAGACACCTACTTGATCGGCTAATTCTAATCTGTAAAACTCTTCCAGGAGTAACTCTTACTCGCAGTGGGTATCGGGACCCAACTATCTTATAAAAGGTATGCAATCTCATTGCAAATTTCAACACTTGAAATTCCCGATAATGTTTTACCCCTAGCATCTATATGACCTTAACATAGTCAACAAATTATAAGTGCTAGTCAAGTTCTACCCGTCATTTCCCGATTGAATTAAACCCACCCGCACGACCCTTAACATAGTCAACAAAGTCGTACGACTACCCTAATCCAATCACATCTCATGTTTATACAGATAAGCACTAATCAACTACCGCACACTACGCCTTAACATAGTCAACAAACGTAGCACGAATACTAACCAGTACTTATCTGAAATGACGGAGGGCTACGACAGGTTTTTAAGAAAACCCTTTGCGTAATGAACTTGATATCGTTATAGAATCGAGTGATTTTAAATGGAATGTTTTTTAGGCCTTTTCTAGTTTTGCTAAAGAGGTCACTCCCGGTGAAGGGATCGTCGGCTCTTTCCTTATCGAATAAGGTACAGGATATTTCACAAATATCACTATGCAAAGCAAAAACTATAGACGCAATCAAAAAGACAAACCGAATGTGTAGCATCTGCTAGTTTCGCTAAAGAGGTCACTCCTGGTGAAGGGATCTTGGCACTTTCCTTATCGAATAAGGTGCTAGATATTCTACAAGGAATACCACTATGCAAAGCAAGAACTAGAGCTACTAGTTTTTAAAACAAGTTTCTACAACATCTTTTAGGTTTCTTTTATTTCATTAATCTCATTAATGAAGTCCCATTTATTATGCTTCATAAGCATCACATTTGAAACGAAATCAACAATATATAATATATATTGTTAGTTGTATGTATGCCCTAGAGGCCATTACTGTACATACGATTTATATTGTAGTGGATGCTAGGACATATATAGGGAGGACTTTCTTGCTCGACATGATAGTATGCTATCTGGTTGTACTTTATCTTAACATGTACTCTGATTGTCTCTATGTTACATATTGATAAAGCCCTTAGGATATGTACTCGACTACTAGGACTATGATGAGATCATACTAGTGGGGGCCACGGTAGTCGACGGTAGTCGGCTGAAAGATTGGCGAACTTGTAGCGTGTAATTAATCCCGGCTAGTCTTTCCTTTTAGGGTTTGAAGGAAGATTTGACTAAAACAGTGGGAGACATCCTGATTAGATATATTATATAACCAATCTAATCTTGCAAGAGCATACGCTGAGTGTTTTCTTCTCTCTCTCTCCAGATAGCGACCATATCACGCCTTAATCAAGATAATAAAACGGATATATTGACCGAACCCGCTTGTTATACTGAGCTGGGGAACGTTGGTCCCGCTCCAACTTATAATTGTTATAAGACAGAGCAGGAAATTGGGGAATACCAGATTTCCCGTACCGCCCAAACGAAGAAAGTGCATGCTGATGCATCATCTTCGGGTGTGTTCATTAAAGAGAACTGTTTCTCAGTATCCTTTACGTCCTGGGTATGTGATACCGGATCAGGATCCCGTATATGTAATATGTTACATGGGCTACAGATAGGTAGAGAACTGAGAACGGGTGATAATTTTCATGAGACAGAAAACGGTGCAAGTGTTGCAGCCAAGTCTGTTGGTCACTATCACCCTGTATTACCAGAATACATTGATTCTGAACAAATGTTATTAGATACCGAACCTGATATACAAAATCATGTCAGTCTCTTTATTAGTAAAGAAAGGATATAATTTTGTATTGTTGGATAATGTTTTGAATATTTCCTATATCAAGAGTTGATCGGTTCAGGCGCGTTATCTAAAAGCATTGACGTTCTAAATCAAACTACAGTTCTTAGTATAAGGAACATACACAAGAGGAAGAGTTCAGAAATGAATGAATCCTTCTTGAGGTATTGTAGACTAGGTCATATCAATGCGACCCGACTGGCTGAAGTTACATATAGATGCATATTTAAATTAGTTTGAATTTACATCTTATGAAACTTGCCGGTCATGTCACAAAGATAAGATGACCACAGCTCTGTTTATAGGAAACATAGAAAGAGTTAGTGAACTCTTGGGATTGATACATGTTGATGTATGTAAGGTCCCCTGTCTACACATGCCAAGATCGGTTCTTTATACTTCATTACATTCTCTGATAATCTCTCAAGATTCAGACATATGTTCCTGTTGAAACATAAGTCCGAACCTTTTGAGATATTCACAGAATATAAGTTAGAAGTAGAGAACTAAAATACGGGTATAAGTATTATGTCCTTTGATGTGATCAAGGAGGAGAATACTTAAGCACAGAATTCCTGGACTATTCTAAAGGAGAATGAGATTCTCTCTCAGCATTACTCCTCCGTATATACCATAGCACGATGGTATATCGGGGCGGAGCAATAGCACCCTATTTGATATGGTGTGCTCTATGATGAGTACTACTGAGTTTCCTATTTCCTTCAGGGAGTTATGCACCTGTGAAGTTGCATACCTATTGAATAGGGTTCAAATCAAATCAGTTGCCTGCCACTTCATATGTGATATGGAAAGGGAAGAGCCCATATCTTAATTTGGTTAAGATTTGGGGTTGTCCGGCCTATGTCTAAAAGCAAAATCCGGACAAGCTCGAGGCAAGGTCTGTTGTGTAGAACTGGAAAGGTTCCAGCTATACAAACTGCAGCTGATGATTTGGTAGAACCAAAGAATTCAATAGTTTCCAACGAACCTCAGCCTCTCCGCCGATCTAGTAGGGTTCCTCACCCACCTGAGAGATACTTTGGTTTCTCTATGACAGTGGGAGCGAGGATTGCATCATGAGATGATGACCCAACTAGTTTCGAACTGGCCATCAGGAGTGTGACTCTGTAAGAATGGCTGGATGCTTATCGATCTGAGATGGAATCCTTATGCACCAACAAAGTATGGACTTTGGTTGCTTTATCTGAAGGGTTAAATCCCCATCAGGAGCGAGTATATCTTGAGAAGATTACTTGGTGTACATGGAAAAGTTGAGACTTTCAAAGCTATGCTTAAGTCCATCCAGATCCTACTTACAATGGCTACATACCATGACTATGATATCTGGTGGTTGGATGTCATGACTTCTTTTCTAAATGATGTTTTAGAAGAGAGTGTCTATAAGTACACAGCCAGAGGGCTTCGTAGACAGTGGGAGCAGCGGAAACGTGTGCAAGATGTTTTATATGATAAAACAAGCATCGCGGAGTTAGAACATCTGTTTTGATGTGGTAGTCAAAGAGTTTGACTTCATCAAAATGGTAGATGAACCTTGTATATACAAAAAGGTAGTAGGGAGTATGGTGGTGATCCTCGTAGAGTACGTGGATGACATACTCTTGATAGGGAAGGAGTTTCCTATGCTACGCTCGGTTAATCTCCGCTTATCACAAGGATCCTCCATATAGGATCAAAGTGATACCTCCTAAATCCTGGGTTTTGGATCTATGAGATAGATCTAATTGGATTTTAGGATACTCACTAGTTGTAGTGAGATGGTATCAATCGATCTTGGGGAGAATCACTGGAAAGGTTCCAGGCTGATAAGGACGACTGAATGTCAGTCGCAGGCATTGTCTATACCCTCAGTGGAGGGACGGTATGTTGGAAGAGTTCCAAGCTAGATACCGTGACATACTAGACGATTAGAGGCAAGATACATCGTTACTAAGGATGCTACCAAAGAGGCAGTCTGGATATTTATAAGTTCATAAGATGAACTTCGTTCCTACCATTGTGTGACAATGGAGTTGTGGCTTTAGCCAAGGAACTACCGTCCCATCAGAAATCCAGATATAATTCTTAGGCAGTATCACCTGATCATGGAGATGGTTGATCTCCAAGGAGATCGAGGTTAGGAGAGTAGACACAGAGGACAACAGCGCGGATCCACTCACGAAGGCCTTTTTCCCAGTAGAGACTTTTATGGGATGGTTGAGTATGAGATACTTCTACCACAGCTAATTGTTGGGTATGCGATACCATAACAGATGGCCCTAGTGCAAGTGGGAAATTGTTAGTTGTATGTATGCCTTAGAGGCCATTACTGTACATACGATGTATATTGTAGTGGATGCTAGGACATATATAGGGAGGACTTTCTTGCTCGACATGATAGTATGCTATCTGATTGTACTTTATCTTAACATGTACTCTGATTGTCTCTATGTTACATGTTGATAAAGCCCTTAGGATATGTACTCGACTACTGGGACTATGATGAGATCATACTAGTGGGGCCACGGTAGTCGGCGAGTACATCCTATAACTGTTCCTAGTCGAGGATGTATCGAGACAGGGCATCGATGCACCAGAGTAGACTAGCGTATACGCATCTTGACCCATATGATGGGCGATGGATGATCCCATATCCATCGGTGTTTGACATCAAGGATGGTGTACGGGTGCTCAGTGGAGACTGGGTACACTGGACGGACTCGCCGAGAACTCCCAGATAGTATTATACCATACGTCAGATGGCAGTTCTCCGGTGACACTGGTACAGAGTAGTCTGTTGACCCGAGATCGTCATAGAGTCTTGTGTGGTTCCCACTGTGCTTTGATTTCCATCATACCACGTCCAAGAGGGCGTGCAAAAAGGTGGCTTTTGGGTACAGTCCCGAATCACATGGAGGCAATGAGCGATAGGAGGGGATTCGTCTCTCCCGGTATAGGGAGTTGATGTTGTGCTGTGTTCGATTGGCTATAACCGGAAATCCCTGGCCAGGGTTGCTGAGATTTACTGGTAAGTGTTATCAGTAGTTTCTCGAACTGTTATAGACCTCATATCGACACGACTTATCAAGCTACTGGGGTCTGACGTTTACCACCCCTAAGCGAGATATGCAACATATCAGACGACGATACCGGACTGTACGGGAGTGTTACTGTTTGGATTCACAGGAGAATGTACAGGCTTGCTTGTTGATCTTCTGAGCGCTCAATACCTAGGTAGCTGTTACGTTTAGCTGACCGCTTGCAGCTTGTGGGTGTTTGATATGATCATCACCTACTGCCGGCGTATTGACGATTCTTTAGAGTCCTACACAGAGGTTTCTTGACTCAGGCAAAACGGAGTAGGAGCACATATGTGATATGTGCGGGACCGAGGATAATGCGATATGTGATACCGTATTATATTCTCGCGATATTTGATATCAGCCGGGTCATCGGATCAAGTGTTGATTCGATGAATCGGTACAGATAAATATTAGTCGGTTATATGCGATATATCCGGATTGTCGGATCAAGTGTTGATTCGATAATTTAATGTATAATAATATATATGATATATTAAATGACATTAACTAATATTTGCTTACTAAAAGATTCTTTTTCTCACTCGGGTAATACATTGATATATATGCGATATATGTTGATTGTATTATTTTATTTTGTTACAATAAATATTATATATGTGATATATAATATTGTAACATGATATGATAAATAATGCAACATGTTTTGTAAAGATTAATCAAGATTAGGGTTTGATTTGGGTTAATGACTTCTAGTTGATTCTAGAAGGTTTTCTTTTTGTTTTGTGTAAGATATTTACAAGTGACTCATGCTTTAACCCAACCCAAACCCTAACCCTAGTTAATTCTCTACAAAGGTTTACTTGACCATGGTTGCATTATTCTATCATATTATTCTTTTCCTATTCATCACAAAAGGATTATCAATTATTGTTCATCTTCTTCCTTCATTCTTTCATGAAAAAAAAGCTTTCTTGATTTTTTCCAAGTGATGAATAATTGTGAGAAAAATGTAAATAAAGAGAGCAAAAATCCTACTTCATCATCCTCATCTTCCCTTGCCATTTAGATGAGGGTGTTCACATCATTTCATGAGTGTTAGCTTGTGTTAAAGAAACTTCAAGGTAGATCATCTTAGTATCGAAGATCGGAAGCAAAGGTTGCGTCTTTCTCTTCGTGGAACCTCTCGAGAGTCCGGATCCCGATGATCGCAGCGAAGGGACCACAACACGGAGCATATGAAGTGAAGGACTGGATCTACAAAGGTTGTAATCCCTCTCACTTAGTGTTAAAGTGTTTAGCATGCTTGTTTTCGCCTAATCTCTAGTTTAAAGTTCCGTATTCGGGTTGTTCGGCACGGCTAAATTTTTAATCGAGCATGGTTGATGCCTCGTAGACCCTTGTGAGCGTGCCTAGCAACCCTACAGTGGTATCAGAGCCAAGCTAGAACTTTAGGCGAAGTCTAGACGAAATTTAATGTCCGATCGAACGCCGAAACCCCGACACGGAACCCTCTCTGTACTTTTTTCAAAAATGTGGTTGTTTCTGAATTAAAAATTCTCATAAAATTAAGCAGGAAAAACTAAGAATTACTGTGAAGTACGGACTTCTAATTCCAAAATTGGAGCGCGGAACCGCGGCCAAACCATGGGTTTTGCGGCTCTTCAGCGGCCAAAATTTGGACTTAGTCCCTGAAATTTCATGTAATTAATTTTAGGCCCTTTCTTGTTAATTGTTTCTGGGAATATTTTAATTCCACTCAAGTGTTGTTTTTTCAAGGGTTGTATTAGGGAATCGTTGATTCGATCGGATAATTTAACTTTGTTTAGTTTGTCCGGATAATTTTAGAAACTGTTAAAAAGTTCGGCCGGATATCAATAACTCACTTTTTCCCCTGTCGGAAATTTTTTCAAAAGTTGGATTTTTTTTCTCGTGTTTAAGAACGTTCTAAGTCGTGCAATTAACGCGGTAGACCCTCTAGAAGACAACAAACCTTAACTCGATTATGTGACCGTCTTGAACTGCCTTTTGAACCTTAGGGTTTGGGGCAGTACAGCGTGCCACATATGAGACGTTGGCTTGACCCTTCTACGGCTGGACCATTGCTACTGTGGCATGTAATGGATGTTTTTAAACTGTTTTCAAGTGTTGAGATATATTGGGGAAATCTTGGGTGTTTGTTGATTCGATCGGAAAGTTTAACTTTATCTATTTATCTGGAATGTGATACAATATTTGGAATCCACAGGTAGTTATGAGATAACTGATTTGAATATTATAAACATAGCAGTTTAGTCTCAAATGATCGGTTGCCACGGAATTTTGATGTGATCAAAAGTCCGTCGCAATCACGTAGCGTACGCGGATACTCGCCGGATAAACTTAATAGACAGCTACACCTCTTAGCCCCGACCAAGTGACTGTAGGAGAACCCCGTCGCCAAAAGCATCCGTTCGGGTGCTCGCGGCAGCGGTGTTCCGCCTTAGTGCATTTCGTCGACGGCATCTGGGGGTGCGGCCTTCTACTAAAGTTTGCGACGAGCATTCGATCAGGACGTCGGGAATCTTGTTGAATTGCCCGACTTGATATTGAAAAGTGTTTTCGATAATGAGACTAAAATGCGGGGTTTATAATTGTTAGGCATGTGATGTCTAAGAAATTCATTTGCTTAGGCATGCGATGTCTATAGAGGTTGCGGATTCCAACTGTTGTAGTTTTACACTTTCTTTTCTGTGACCGTAAGCGTAGTATGTGGTGTATCGCCGGCTTCGTTGCTATACATCAACGACAATCGGGATACGCATACTTGCTTACGTTGATGATATGAGATATTTTGTGTTGCTGTGATATGTTGTATTGGATCGTCGCGTTTGAATAGCCGGGGGTTTTATGTGAGATGAGAGTTTTTTCTTTTTCATTCATGTAAAATTCATTTGTATGTAATATTATTTTATTGGGGCACTTCCAGGTAGCGGAAGATGTCACCGTTGTATATTATTTACTTTTCCGCATTAGGTAGACCCAAGGCGGGGAGCACAAGTAACCGGGTTCTAGGGTCCAGTGGAAGACCATCTCGAGGAGTCGAGACCGGGTCTCCTAACCCTAGAATTGGCAGTGTTACTTGCCGCTCTCGTAGGGGTCTAGGGATGTGGGTTTGGCTATTCATCGCGACCGTGGAATCCGTGTTTTATACAGGCTCGTATTGAAAACACGGACGTCCTAATATATCCAATATTTCATATATGTTCTTCTGCTGTAATGTTCTGTGATGAGATCATATTACTACCTGTGACGAATGTTTATATTATATATATGAGATATATGTTATATTGCAGATTTCGTTTTCAAATGTGATGCTTGCGAAGCATAATAAAATGGGACTTCATTAATGAGATTAATGAAATAAAAGAAACCTAAGATGTTGTAGAAACTTGTTTATAAAAACTGGTAGCTCTAGTTCTTGCTTTGCATAGCGGTGTTCCTTGTAGAACATCCAGCACCTTATTCGATAAGGAAAGGACCGAGATCCCTTCGCCGGGAGTGACTCCTTTAGCAATAACTGGCAGATGCTACAAACTCGGTTTGTCTTTTGATTGCTTCTATAGTTCTTGCTTTGCACAGCGGTATATATGATATATCCTGCACCTTATTCGATGAGGAAAGGGCCGACGATCCCTTCACCGGGAGTGACCCCTTTAGCAAAACTAGAAAAGCCTCAAAAACATTCCATTTAAAATCACTCGATTCTACAACGATATAAAGTTCATTACGCAAAGGGTTTTCTTAAAAACCTGTCGTAGCCCTCCGTCATTTCAGATAAGTAATAGTTAGTATTCGTGCTGCGTTTGTTGACTCAGTCAAGGCGTAGTGTGCGGTAGCTGATTAGTGCTTATCTGCAAAGCATATGATGCGATTGGATTAGGGTAGTCGTGCGGCCTTGTTGACTCGGTCAAGGGTCGTGCGGGTGGGTTTAATTCAATCGGGAAATGATGGGTTGAACTTTACTTGCGGTCTATGGTTTGTTGACTCAGTCAAGGTCATAGATCGCTTGGGGCAAAATATTATCGGGAATTTCAAGTGTTGAAATTTGCAATGAGATTGCATACCTTCTATGAGATAGTTGGATCCCGATACCCGCTGTGAGTAAAAGTTACTCCTGGGAGAGTTTTACACATTACAATTAGCCGATCAAGTAGGTGTCTAGAAAGATGTTAACGGGGTTACGCCTCTGGGAAAACGAGGTTTACTTTAATTAGGTTCGTGCGAAAGCACGGGGGACCTCCCTCAAAGTACCGACACAGGCCTGGCTGAAAGATTGGCGAACTTGTAGCGTGTAATTAATCCCGGCTAGTCTTTCCTTTTAGGGTTTGAAGGAAGATTTGACTAAAACAGTGGGAGACATCCTGATTAGATATATTATATAACCAATCTAATCTTGCAAGAGCATACGCTGAGTGTTTTCTTCTCTCTCTCTCCAGATAGCGACCATATCACGCCTTAATCAAGATAATAAAACAGATATATTGACCGAACCCGCTTGTTATACTGAGCTGGGGAACGTTGGTCCCGCTCCAACTTATAATTGTTATAAGACAGAGAAGGAAATTGGGGAATACCAGATTTCCCGTATCGCCCAAACGAAGAAAGTGCATGCTGATGCATCATCTTCGGGTGTGTTCATTAAAGAGAACTGTTTCTCAGTATCCTTTACGTCCTGGGTATGTGATACCGGATCAGGATCCCGTATATGTAATATGTTACATGGGCTACAGATAGGTAGAGAACTAAGAACGGGTGATAATTTTCATGAGACAGAAAACGGTGCAAGTGTTGCAGCCAAGTCTGTTGGTCACTATCACCCTGTATTACCAGAATACATTGATTCTGAACAAATGTTATTAGATACCGAACCTGATATACAAAATCATATCAGTCTCTTTATTAGTAAAGAAAGGATATAATTTTGTATTGTTGGATAATGTTTTGAACATTTCCTATATCAAGAGTTCGGTTCAGGCGCGTTATCTAAAAGCATTGACGTTCTAAATCAAACTACAGTTCTTAGTATAAGGAACATACACAAGAGGAAGAGTTCAGAAATGAATGAATCCTTCTTGAGGTATTGTAGACTAGGTCATATCAATGCGACCCGACTGGCTGAAGTTACATATAGATGCATATTTAAATTAGTTTGAATTTACATCTTATGAAACTTGCCGGTCATGTCACAAAGATAAGATGACCACAGCTCTGTTTATAGGAAACAGAGAAAGAGTTAGTGAACTCTTGGGATTGATACATGTTGATGTATGTAAGGTCCCCTGTCTACACATGCCAAGATCGGTTCTTTGTACTTCATTACATTCTCTGATAATCTCTCAAGATTCAGACATATGATCCTGTTGAAACATAAGTCCGAACCTTTTGAGATATTCACAGAATATAAGTTAGAAGTAGAGAACTAAAATACGGGTATAAGTATTATGTCCTTTGATGTGATCAAGGAGGAGAATACTTAAGCACAGAATTCCTGGACTATTCTATAGGAGAATGAGATTCTCTCTCAGCATTACTCCTCCGTATATACCATAGCACGATAGTATATCGGGGCGGAGCAATAGCACCCTATTTGATATGGTGTGCTCTATGATGAGTACTACTGAGTTTCCTATTTCCTTCAGGGAGTTATGCACCTGTGAAGTTGCATACCTATTGAATAGGGTTCAAATCAAATCAGTTGCCTGCAACTTCATATGTGATATGGAAAAGGAAGAGCCCATATCTTAATTTGGTTAAGATTTGGGGTTGTCCGGCCTATGTCTAAAAGCAAAATCCGGACAAGCTCGAGGCAAGGTCTGTTATGTAGAACTGGAAAGGTTCCAGCTATACAAACTGCAGCTGATGATTTGGTAGAACCAAAGAATTCAATAGTTTCCAACGAACCTCAGCCTCTCCGCCGATCTAGTAGGGTTCCTCACCCATCTGAGAGATACTTTGGTTTCTCTATGACAGTGGGAGCGAGGATTGCATCATGAGATGATGACCCAACTAGTTTCGAACTGGCCATCAGGAGTGTGACTCTGTAAGAATGACCGGATGCTTATCGATCTGAGATGGAATCCTTATACACCAACAAAGTATGGACTTTGGTTGCTTTATCTGAAGGGTTAAATTCCCATCAGGAGCGAGTATATCTTGAGAAGATTACTTGGTGTATATGGAAAAGTTGAGACTTTCAAAACTATGCTTAAGTCCATCCAGATCCTACTTACCACGGCTACATACCATGACTACGATATCTGGTGGTTGGGTGTCATGACTTCTTTTTTAAATGATGTTTTAGAAAAGAGTTTCTATAAGTACACAGCCAGAGGGCTTCGTAGACAGTGGGAGCAGCGGAAACGTGTGCAAGATGTTTTATATGATAAAACAGGCATCGCGGAGTTAGAACATTTGTTTTGATGTGGTAGTCAAAGAGTTTGACTTCATCAAAATGGTAGATGAACCTTGTATATACAAAAAGGTAGTAGGGAGTATGGTGGTGATCCTCGTAGAGTACGTGGATGACATACTCTTGATAGGGAAGGAGTTTCCTATGCTACGCTCGGTTAATCTCCACTTATCACAAGGATCCTCCATATAGGATCAAAGTGATACCTCCTAAATCCTGGGTTTTGGATCTATGAGATAGATCTAATTGGATTTTAGGATACTCACTAGTTGTAGTGAGATGGTATCAATCGATCTTGGGGAGAATCACTGGAAAGGTTCCAGGCTGATAAGGACGACTGAATGTCAGTCGCAGGCATTGTCTATACCCTCAGTGGAGGGACGGTATGTTGGAAGAGTTCCAAGCTAGATACCGTGACATACTAGACGATTAGAGGCAAGATACATCGTTACCAAGGATGCTACCAAAGAGGCAGTCTGGATATTTATAAGTTCATAAGATGAACTTCGTTCCTACCATTCTGTAACAATGGAGTTGTGGCTTTAGCCAAGGAACTACCGTTCCATCAGATATCCAGATATAATTCTTAGACAGTATCACCTGATCATGGAGATGGTTGATCTCCAAGGAGATCGAGATTAGGAGAGTAGACACAGAGGGCAACAGCGTGGATCCACTCACGAAGGCCTTTTTCCCAGTAGAGACTTTTATGGGATAGTTGAGTATGAGATACTTCAACCACAGCTAATTGTTGGGTATGCGATACCATAACAGATGGCCCTAGTGCAAGTGGGAGATTGTTAGTTGTATGTATGCCCTAGAAGCCATTACTGTACATACGATGTATATTGTAGTGGATGCTAGGACATATATAGGGAGGACTTTCTTGCTCGACATGATAGTATGCTATCTGGTTGTACTTTATCTTAACATGTACTCTGATTGTCTCTATGTTACATGTTGATAAAGCCCTTAGGATATGTACTCGACTACTGGGACTATGATGAGATCATACTAGTGGGGCCACGGTAGTCGGCGAGTACATCCTATAACTGTTCCTAGTCGAGGGTGTATCGAGACAGGGCATCGATGCACCGGAGTAGACTAGCGTATACGCATCTTGACCCATATGATGGGCGATGGATGATCCCATATCCATCGGTGTTTGACATCAAGGATGGTGTACGGGTGCTCAATGGAGACTGGGTACACTGGACGGACTCGCCGAGAACTCCCAGATGGTATTATACCATACGTCAGATGGCAGTTCTCCGGTGACACTGGTACAGAGTAGTCTGTTGACCCGAGATCGTCATAGAGTCTTGTGTGATTCCCACTGTGCTTTGATTTCCATCATACCACGTCCAAGAGGGCGTGCAAAAAGGTGGCTTTTGGGTACAGTCCCGGATCACATGGAGGCAATGAGCGATAGGAGGGGATTCGTCTCTCCCGGTATAGGGAGTTGATGTTGTGCTGTGTTCGATTGGCTATAACCGGAAATCCCTGGCCAGGGTTGCTGAGATTTACTGGTAAGTGTTATCAGTAGTTTCTCGAACTGTTATAGACCTCATATCGACACGACTTATCAAGCTACTGGGGTCTGACGTTTACCACCCCTAGGCAAGATATGCAACATATCAGACAACGAGACCGGACTGTACGGGAGTGTTACTGTTTGGATTCACAGGAGAATGTACAGGCTTGCTTGTTGATCTTCTGAGCGCTCAATACCTGGTAGCTGTTACGTTTAGCTGACCGCTTGCAGCTTGTGGGTGTTTGATATGATCATCACCTACTGCCGGCGTATTGACGATTCTTTAGAGTCCTACACAGAGGTTTCTTGACTCAGGCAAAACGGAGTAGGAGCACATATGTGATATGTGCGGGACCGAGGATAATGCGATATGTGATACCGTATTATATTCTAGCGATATTTGATATCAGCCGGGTCATCGGATCAAGTGTTGATTCGATGAATCGGTACGGATAAATATTAGTCGGTTATATGCGATATATCCGGATTGTCGGATCAAGTGTTGATTCGATAATTTAATGTATAATAATATATATGATATATTAAATGACATTAACTAATATTTGCTCACTAAAAGATTCTTTTTCTCACACGGGTAATACATTGATATATATGCGATATATGTTGATTGCATTATTTTATTTTGTTACAATAAATATTATATATGTGATATATAATATTGTAACATGATATGATAAATAATGCAACATGTTTTGTAAAGATTAATCAAGATTAGGGTTTGATTTGGGTTAATGACTTCTAGTTGATTCTAGAAGGTTTTCTTTTTGTTTTGTGTAAGATATTTACAAGTGACTCATGCTTTAACCCAACCCAAACCCTAACCCTAGTTAATTCTCTACAAAGGATTACTTGACCATGGTTGCATAATTCTATCATATTATTCTTTTCCTATTCATCACAAAAGGATTATCAATTATTGTTCATCTTCTTCCTTCATTCTTTCATGAAAAAAAAGCTTTCTTGATTTTTTCCAAGTGATGAATAATTGTGAGAAAAATATAAATAAAGAGAGCAAAAATCCTACTTCATCATCCTCATCTTCCCTTGCCATTTAGATGAGGGTGTTCACATCATTTCATGAGTGTTAGCTTGTGTTAAAGAAACTTCAAGGTAGATCATCTTAGTATCGAAGATCGGAAGCAAAGGTTGCGTCTTTCTCTTCGTGGAACCTCTCGAGAGTCCGGATCCCGATGATCGCAGCGAAGGGACCACAACACGGAGCATATGAAGTGAAGGACTGGATCTACAAAGGTTGTAATCCCTCTCACTTAGTGTTAAAGTGTTTAGCATGCTTGTTTTCGCCTAATCTCTAGTTTAAAGTTCCGTATTCGGGTTGTTCGGCACGGCTAAATTTTTAATCGGGCATGGTTGATGCCTCGTAGACCCTTGTGCGCGTGCCTAGCAACCCTACATATATCACATATATATAATAAAAGCATTCGTCTCAGGCAGTAATATGATCTCATCACAGAACATTGCAGCAGAAGAACATATATGAAATATTGGATATACTAGGATTTCCGTGTTTTATATCAAGCCAGTATAAAACACGGATTCCACGGTCGCGATGAATAGCCAACCCCACATCCCTAGACCCCTATGAGAGCGGCAAGTAACCCTACCAGTTCTAGAGTTAGGAGACCCGGTCTCGACTTCTCGAGATGGTCTCCCACTGGACCTTAGAACCCAATTACTTGTGCTCCCCGCCTTGGGTCTATCCTAATGCGGAAAAGTAAATAATATACAATGGTGACATCATCCTCAGCCCGGAAGTGCCCCAATAAAAGAATATTACATACAATGAATTTTACATGAATGAAAATGAAAAACTCTCATCACACATAAAACCCCCGGCTATTCAAATGTGACGATCCAATATAAAATATCAAAGCAATACATAGCATCCCATGTCATCAACGTAAGTAAATATGTGTATCCCAATTGTCGTTGACATATAGCACCGAAACCGGCAATACACCATATATTACACTTACGGTCGCAGAAAAGAAAGTGAAAAACTACAACAATTGGAATCTGTAACCTCCTTAGACATCATAAACCCAACGTATCACATACTTTGGATTTCATGCCTAACCAAATGAATTCCTTAGATATCGCATGCCTAACAATTATAAACCCCGCATTTTAGTCTCGATACCGAAAACACTTTTCAATTTCTAGTCGGGCAATTCAACAAGATTCCCGACATCCTGATCGAATGCTCGTCGGAAGCTTTAGTAGACGACCGCACCCCCCGATGCCGTCGACGAAGTGCATTAAGGCGGAACACCGCTGCCGCGAGCACCCGAACGGATGCTTTTGGTTATGGGGTTCTCCTACAGTCACTTGGTCGGGGCTATGGGCGTGGTTATCTATTAAGTTTAATCGGCGAGTATCCGCGTACACTACGTGATTGCGACGGACTTTTGATCACATCAAAATCCCGTGGCAACCGATCAAATGAGAATAAAGTGCTAGATTTATAAAATTCAAATTAGTTATGATTCCAAATATTGTATCCTATCACATGATACCCGGAAGACGTTAAACTTTTCGATCGATTCATCAAAGTCCCACAATTTTCCGACAGCTCAACACTTGAGCACAGTTCAATAATACCCAGAAGATGTCACGGTACCTATGAACCAGCCGTAGAAGGGTCAAACCAACGCCTCACATGTGACATCGCTAAACTACTAAAAATCCTAGGGTTTAGTGGCGGTTCTGACGGTCACATAATCGAGTTAAGGTTTTTTGTTCTTCTAGAGGGTCAACAGAATCACTTGCATATGTTTCCGAATACGTTAAACTTGGAAAAATGGGTTTTTGACATTCGATCGGACCTTTTAACTTCGTCTAGACAACATGCGAAAAACCCGAAACAATGTTAAAACTACGAATACGAAACACTCCGAATTGCTTACAGTGCAAGATTACATCACATGCAAAATTAGCAAAAACAAACAACACCGGAAACACCAAAACCCAGAGACTGGAACACACAACAAAACTCAAGCCAATTGCCCAAAAAAAATCCGGCGACGCCGGAATCCCTAGCCTAGTCGCCGGCCAAAGTCCGAACCCTAGGATTGGGTTTTGTTGTGTGTTCATGAGGTATCACATACATCATTCTGCACTTGTTAAAATAATTTTTTGACAACTTTTAAAAATCGACAGAAACTTGGATTTTGCGTTTCAAGTTTCGGAGTTGTTTCGGTTTCGTAATCTTAACGAATCCCGTATAAATTTCTAGCATTGTTCTGATACCACTGCTGGGTTGTCTACAACGGCAGCAAGGTTTCGGGAGGTATCGACCATGCCAAATTAAAAATTTGCCATTCTAGGTAACCTTGAACATAGAATCGTCTACTAGAAATAATACGAAAACATATGCAAACACTTTGCAAGTTATAGTGAGCAAGGAATACAACCTTTGTAGACCGGCCCTTCACTTCAAATAGCTCCGTGTAGTAGTCCCCTTCGCTGCGATCATGAACTCCGGACTCAAGAGAGACTCCCTTGAAGAAACGAACGTGCTTGCTTCGAAGACTTCGAGACCGAAGATGATCTACGTCGAGGAGACACTAACCCAAGCTATCTCTTCACTAATCATGTAATTAGTGAAGTAAACACACTCTACTAAATGGCAAGTAGTAGAGGATGATGAAGTAGGAATTTTGCTCACTTTAGAAATCATTTTCTCACATTTTATCTCATACCTCCATTGAAGCTAAAATGCTTTTCATGGAGCTAGAAAAAGAAGAACTCATGAATAATTCATCCAAATGAAATATTGCACCCATGGTTGAGTTAAGCCCTCATGCCTAACTCATGTAGAGAATAAACCCAACGCTATGGTTAAGGGTTGGGTCAAGAAAAACATTCTAAGGAATGACAAAAGAGTGGACTTTGTCAAAGTTCTACAAGCTTCATCAAGCTTGAAAACATTGACCAAGTCAATTCCCTTTTGTAATAACTTAAGAAATAATCAAAACCCTAATTTAACCTTAGCATGGTATAAGTCTCATACACCCATCTTGTATGTATCATCAAGCATGACACAATACATGTACACAAATATACATATCACATATATACAATGTGCACATAAAGTGAGAAAAGAAATCATTAGTGAGCTAAATATTAGTTAATGTAATATAATATATCAAATATATAATTATACATTAAATTATCAAATCAACTCTTGATTTAATAATCCGGCTATATCACATATAACCGACTAATACTATATGTAACAACGTATCGAATCAACATTTGATCCGATAACTCGGCTATATCGCATATAACCGACGAATGTCACAAAACGCGAGAATAGAATACGGTATCTCATATCGTATTAATCTCGGTCCCGCACATATCACATATGCGATCCTACTCCGTTTCGGTTGAGCCAGGAAACCTCTGTGTAGGACTCTAAAGACTCGTCAATACGCCGGCAGTAGGTGATGATCATATCAAACACCCACAAGCCGCAAGTGGTCTGCCAAACGTAACGGCCACCCGAGTATTGAGCGATCAGAAGATCAACAAGCAAGCATGTTCGTACTCCTGCGAATCCAATCAGTTACACTACCGTACAGTCCGGTCTCTTCGTCTGATATGTCGCATATCATAGCCTGGGGGTGGTATTACGTCAGACCCCAATAGCCTGATAAGTCATGCCGATGCAAGGTCCATAACGGTTCGAGAAACTACTGATAACACTTACCTGTAGATCTCAACAACCCTGGATAGGGATTTCATGTTACTGTAAGTCTACGGTAGCGCCCCGGCCGTCTACAGACGCCAAATGCGGAACAAAAACTTTTTAACTGGCGCTATCGTATACTATAATCTGGATCTGCCATTATTGCTAAACTAACAAACTGTAAAGAGAGTAGAAAGGTTATACCGAACGATCCGAGTCCTTCGTTCTTTAACCATCATCCCACGCTCCGTTGCAGCTGCTCCGATCTCTTCGATCTCCGATTTGCTCGTCCAGGTGGCACCACGTCAACGATTTTTTAAACGTGCTCCCGCCTCTGACTCGAGGCAACTCGGTCGTCAAGTTTGCCAAAAGAGACGACCAAGATTGATGTAGAGAATGAGTAGAAGACTTTGTCTCGTTCCGTCCAAAGCCGTGGACGAACGGTTAATGAAGTTGCCAATTGATTCGGGTGATGGAATGAAATGAGCAATGAAATTTCCATACACCCCAAAACTATCATAATCTTTTCACCAAATGAATCTCAAGTGTGAGTGAGTGAGAGGGGGAAGGGGCCGGCCATCTTATAGGAGGTAGGGGGTGAGTGTAGGAGGAGGGAGGTGACCACAAGAACAAATATCATGTGTGAACACAAAGTGTGAACACATAGTGTGAACACAAAGTGTGAACACAATAAATGCAACCAATGAAACATCAACACCATTCAACCTAGTCACCTCTTCTAGAAACTTCTAGAACCTTCCACACTCATCTCAAGAAAAGATAAATCTATTTTTAACCGAATGTTATAAGACGGCTGATAGAAAACTGGAAACTGGCAACTTCCAAAAGTGATCCTGAAACGAATTTCAGGATAACCCCGTAACTGTATAAATATACCCGCATTTGTATTACGACTGAATACAAATACAACTGAGACAAAGATATTATATCTACTCAATATAATACTCGGATCCGGCCTAAACCAAAGCCTACCAGTATTATCTGCCCGAAAAATGACACGTGCGTAAACGCACGTGCATTTTCCGAACCCTGCCATAAAACCATACGGCCTCTACAACGTTTCACCCGAACTTAGGAAACTGTCTGTGGGGGACTCTAATGACTCATCAGTATCCTGGCAGTGGGTTTAACCACAAACCGTCAGCGGCACTAGCTATGCGTAACGGCTGCCCATGGACTGACCTCAAGGGAGGCTGATGAGCGAACTCATCCAGAAACCCTGCTGAGCCTAACAGTGACAATGTATATACAGTCCAGTCCGTTCGTCTATGAGTTTCGCATATCTGCCTAGGGGCTAGTAACGTCAGACCCCCAATAGCAGTATAAGTCGTGTAGGAGTGTAGCCCAATAACACCCTGAGATACTACTGGAGTACCTACTAGTAAATCTCCTGCCATGGCCGTGGGCTTTATGTAATGGCTCTCCTAGACACAGCACGATCTCGCCCCCAATACCGAGAGAGATGAATCCCTTGCCGATCCGCTCACGTGCCTCCATGTGGCTCGGGACTGTACCCAAAAACTACCTGTTTGCACGACTCCTTTGAGCCGTGATAGGGTAGAAATCAAAGCACAGTGGGAACTCACACGAGACAAATGACGACCTCAGGTCGATGAACTAACCTGTACACATGTCACCAGGGAACTGCTATCTGACGATATGTATAATACCAACTAGCAGGTTCCGGCGAGTCCTGTCCGGTGTACTCATAACCCAATGAGCACCTGTATACATCTTAGGTGATCCAACTGACACCAGTGGCTTGTGAGACTGGCCACCACCCCTATTCGGGGTCTCGACTGCAGACACTAGTCTACTCCGGAGTATCGATGCCCTGTCTCGAAACTCCCACAACTAGGGACCACAATTAAGAATATGCTTATAAACCACCCAACTCTCACGTATATGATCGCCATCATACTGTTGGTAGTAAAGCAAGATCCTAAGGGCTCTATCAAAGTGTAACAGTGATCAGTCACCTGAACCTATACACAACTGATAAAGGTAAACCAGATAGCATACTATCATCTCGAGTAAGACTGTCCTACCGGTATAGGTCCTCCGCAATGATTGCAACCACGTGCCTGCGATCCAATAATTGACTCTGAGGGCACTATCTCCAACAATGGCCAATCGAGCATAACGCAACATCAACTCCCTATACCGGGAGAGACGAAAGCCCTCATATCGCTCATTACCTCCATGTAACTCGGGACTGTACCCAAAAGCCGCCGTTTTACACGATCTCTTGACCGTGGTAAGGTGGAAATCAAAGCACAGTGGGAATCACACAAGTCTCTATGACGATCTCGGGTCTACAGACTAACCTGTACCAGTGTCACCAGAGAACTGCTATCCGACGTTAGGTATAATACCATCTGGGAGTTCTCGGCGAGTCCGTCCAGTGTACCCAGTCTCCACTAAGCACCCATACATCATCTTTGATGTCAAACACCGATGGATATGGGATCATCCACCGCCCATCATATGGGTCAAGATGCGTATACGCTAGTCTACTCTGGATTATCGATACCCTGTCTCGATACTCCCTCGACTAGGAACAGTTATAGGATGTACTCGTTGACTACACTGACCCCACTAGTATGATTTGCATCATAGTCCTAGTCAAGTACATATCCTAAGGGCTTTATCAACATGTGAGAGCAAGACAGTAAACCAATACAAGTCCACATGTTAAGATAAAGAGCAACCAGATAGCATACTATTATGTCGAGCAAGAAAGCCCTCCCTATATATGTCCAAGCATCCACTATAATATACATCATATGTACAGTAATGGCCTCTAGGGCATACATATAACTAACAAGGACATGAGTGAGGATCCTGACGCTTGTGATCGTGAAAGGAAGCACACGAAAATGGTTCGAGAGGCCCGCAAAATTTTGGACGGCCTCACCTTTGAATTTCTCAATCCATGTCCTGGATTTGATGTCGTGCCTTTGTAAACATTCTAATTATGTTTTTGTTTACTGTTTTCCTCAATGTAGGCATTTTCTGAAGTATGAATAGCAAGCTTTTTCATTTCCATGTGTTTATTTTATACATCAAACTTTTTTGCACATGCATGAATGGGTATGCCTTGAACGCATAACTGAATGTGAATCAAATGTTCTCCTCACTGTCGCTTTCTTCTCTTTGGTGTGTCATCGCCATATGATTTTAGCAAGTGTGGCCTGTAGATAATAAGTGAACATTTCATCTTAGCCTCCTTGTAGGGTAGCGATGGCTTAGGAAGCAGGTTCAGTTCTGCTGCCTTAGACTTTTCAACTTTATGAGCCGTAAGGGTCTCATAAAGACTTTTCTCCCTATGAGTCGTGAGGATCCCGTAGGTGTATTTTCTCCTTAGGAATCGTGAGAATTCCGAAGTGTGTTTTCTCTTGTGAGTCGTAAGGATCTCATAAGAGAATTTTCTCCTTACAAGTCGAGAGGACCCGTAAGTGATTGCTTCCTTTCTTGTCAATGTTTGACTTAGAAAAGTGTGGCCTGTAGAAAATCTACCTTGAATTCTCTGCGGGGGAATGATGGCTTAGAAAACAGGGTTAGGATCTGCCACCTAAGACTTTTCAACTTTATGAGCCGTGATGGTCTCATAAAGACTTTTCTCCCTACGAGTCGAGAGGATCTCGCAGGTGTATTTTCTCCTTAGGAATCATGAGGATTCCTAAGTGCGTATTTTCTCTTGGGAGTCGTAAGGATCTCACAAAAGAGTTTTCTTCCTTACGAGTCGAGAGGACCCGTAAGTGATTGATGAGGTTGACATTATCCACATTTCACGGAGTCAGGGGTTGCTCTGGGCATTTCTCACGGGGTCAAGATTGAATTTAGCCGTATTCTACGGGACCAGGATTTGCTCTGGCTGTTTCCCACGGGGTCAGGATTAACTTTAACCGTGTTCTATGGGACCAGGATTTGCTCTGGCTGTTTCCCACGGGGTCAGGATTAACTTTAGCCGTGTTCTACGGGACCAGGATTTGCTCTGGCTGTTTCCGACGGGGTCAGGATTGACTTTAGTCGTATTCCATGAGACCAGGATTTGCTCTGGACGCTTCCCACGGAGTCAGGATTGACTTTAGCCGTGTTCCACAGGACCAGGATCCGCTCTGGACGTTTCCCACGGGGTCAGGATTGACATTAGCCGTGTTCCACGAGACCAGGATTTGCTCTGGACGCTTCCCACAGGGTCAGGATTGACATTAGCCATGTTCCATAGGACCAGGATTTGCCCTGGATGCTTCGCACAGGGTCAGGATTGACATTAGCTATGTTCCACAGGACCAGGATCCACTCTGGACGTTTCCCACGGGGTCAGGATTGACATTAGCCGTGTTCCACGAGACCAGGATTTGTGTTGGACGCTTCCCACGGGGTCAGGATTGACATTAGCCGTGTTCCACAGGACCAGGATCCGCCCTGGACGTTTCCCACGGGGTCAGAATTGACATTAGCCGGGTTCCACGAGACCAGGATTTGCTCTGGACGCTTCCTACGGGGTCAGGATTGACATTAGTTGTGTTCCACAGGACCAGGATCGGCTCTGGACGCTTCCCACGGGGTCAAGATTGACATTAGCCGTGTTCTATGAGACCAGGATTTGCTCTGGACGCTTCCCACGGGGTCAGGATTAACATTAGCCGTGTTCCACGAGACCAGGATTTGCTCTGGACGCTTCCCACGGGGTCAGGATTGACATTAGCCATGTTCCACGAGACCAGGATCCACTCTGGACATTTCCCACGGGGTCAGGATTGACATTAGTCGTGTTCCACTAGACCAGGATTTGCTCTGGACACTTCCCACGGGGAGGATTCACATTAGCCGTGTTCCACAAGACCAGGATTTTCTTTGGACGCTTCCCACGGGGTCAGGAGTGACATTAGCCGTGTTCCACAGGACCAGGATCCACTCTGGACGTTTCCCACGGGGTCAAAATTGACTTTAGCCGTGTTCCAGGAGACCAGGATTTGCTCTGGACGCTTTCCACGGGGTCAGGATTGACATTAGCCATGTTCCACTAGACCATGAGGGGTTGACTTTATCTGCATTTCACGGAGTCAGGAGTTGACTTTATCCGCATTTCACGAAGTCGGGGGTTGACTCTCGGTTGTATGTGCACCGCCGAGTCATGGAACTGGGAATTGCCGCGGTTCTGCTTTGCTGATGTTGCGTCTGTTGTGATGAGACGAATATCGAGGTGGTCTCTAGGTTGTCTGTGAACCGTCGAGATTCGGAGTAGGGCTTTTCCATGGCTCCATGGTTGATTGTCGCGTCTGAATCCTGCTGGAATGAGGAGGAACGCTGTTGGTGATCTCTAGGCTGTCTGTGAGCCATCGAGATTTGGGAGAAGGGACTTTACCATGGCTTCGTTTGATTGTCGCGTCCAAATCCTGCTGGAATGAGGAGGAACGCTGTTGGTGATCTCTAGGCTGTTTGTGAGCCGTCGAGATTCGGCTCTCCTTCTGATGGAGCCTGGTGGGAAGGTATGGTTCTCTCTTTGTTTGTGCCCCTGGATTGTATACAGGGATCGATGTGATCTCACCTGTAGGGCAAAAAGTTTCATTTTATATATTTTTCTTTCCGCGATGCTCTATCATTTCAGCTTTATATCGCGAAAGTCGCGATTGCCCAATCATTTCGGCTATTTTTCGCGGTGCCCAATCATTTCGGCTATTTGTTTTATTTACTCGCTGCTTTTTATTGCGAGTTGCCCAACCATTTCGGCTATTTGTTTTATTTACTCGCTGTTTTTTATTGTGAGTTGCCCAACCATTTCGGCTATTTTGTATGCATACATTTTTACTTGCTGATTTTGTCGCAAGTTACCCTATCATTTCGGCTATTTCATATGCATTTGTGGATCGCTGGCTTTTCACTGCGAGTTTGGGATTTGATATCGATTTAGGCATCAGCATCGCTACAACTGGGATATTGCCAGGAGTGAATCATCATTTACCTCTGTCGATGTCGAACAAAGGTGGCTTAGCGAACAGGGTTAGGATCCTATCGATTAAGGCTTTTAACTTCATGAGCCGTAAGGGTCTCATGAAGGTATTTCTCCCTACGAGTCGTGAGGATCTCGTAAGTGTGTTTTCTCATTAGGAAACGTGAGGATTCCTAAGTGTGTGTTCTCTTATAAGTCGTAAGGATCTTATAAGAGTGTTTTCTCATTATAAGTCGAGAGGACTTACAAGGGCTTTCCATTGTGTGAACATATCCCGAGTCGCGGGTGGGACTTTGTTAGGGAAATGTTTATTCGCGCCCGTGGATTGTATACAAGGGTCAGTATTGAACCACTTGTAGGGCAGTCTGTGGGTTGTGATGGCTTAAGAACAGATTCAGATCCCTGTAACTTAAGGCTTTTGAATCCTATGAGCCGTGAGGGTCTCAAAGGGGAATTCTCCTTACGAGTCATGAGGATCTCTTAAGTGTAATTTCTCCTTAGGACTCGTGGGGATCCCTAAGTGTGTTGCTCCCTTGTGAGTCGTAAGGATCTCACGCAGGTATTTTCTCCTTACAGAGTCGAGAGGACCTTGCAAGTGTCTTTTAACGAGATTGCGCCCTTTCGGGTTTTCACAAACTCGCCGGTAGTCCTGCTGTTTTTACTCACGGAGCCCTTTCGGGTTTTCATCCGTGCCCATCTCGCTTGTGGACGTACCCCTTTTCTTTTTTTTCTTTTTTTTTGTCAGCCTTGGGATGCTGCGGTCCGTAGTAGTTTATAGACGTCTCGGTCAACAGCCAGTTTTAGGACATAGTGGTCCATCGTTAGTTTAAGGACGTTTCGGTCCATTTGCCAGCTACTACTTATAGAGTTTGGGCTTAGGAAGATAGCGAGCGGACATAGGCGTCGTCATCTATCGTTGACCTAGGCCGTGACTCGTCAGGCGTAGTATTTTTTCAAGAATCGACCGTTTATTGGCCTGAAAGGTCTTTCGCCATGCATATCCATGAGTAGATAGGCTCCACCCTGGTAAACTTTGTCTATGATGTACGGGCCTTCATAGTTTGGCTCGAATTTCTCCCGTTTGGCACGATTGGGGATCATAGATCTTTTGACTACTAGCACGAGTTCGCCTTGGAGGAATGTCCTCGGCCTAGTCAATCTTTCATATGAGCGCGTCATCTTTTCTTTATAAGCCTCCAGGTTTTGTTGCGCCATGAGCCGGGATTCATCAAGGGCGTCGAGCTCCTCAAGCCGAAAGTGAGCATTTTCTTCATCGGTTAGCTCATAGTAAACTGCCACTCGTAGAGAGGGTAACTCTATCTCGAGGGGGGTACCGCTTCTGTGCCGAATACCAATTCATACGGCGTTGTGTTTATGGCCATTTTGAACGTGGTTCGATACGCCCAGAGAGCTTCATGCAATCTCTCATGCCAGTCCTTCTTATTTCTGGACACCGTCTTTTTCACGATCTTTGTCAAGGTCTTCTTGAAAGCCTCAGATAGACCGTTAGCTCGGGGATTATAGACCAAAGCATATCTCCAGTCTATATTATGTTGTTGTGCGAAGCGGCTGATTTTGTGGCTTCTGTAGGCTAGCCCGTTATCGGAGATAATCCGTCGTGGAGTGCCAAACCGGTAAATGACGTGTGTCTTGAAGAAATGAAGGATATTCTCTGTCTTCACTTCTCTTAGCGGTACGGCTTCTGCCCATTTGGAGAAGTAATCAGTTGTCGCCAAAATGAATCGATGTCCTCTGGATGATCCCGGTTCAATGGGACCGATTATGTCAGTTCCCCACATTTCGAATGGCCAGGTAGCCACCGTTGGGTTTAGCGGATTTGGATGCTGGTAGATAAAGTCCCCATGAATCTGGCACGAGTGTCACTGCTTCGCGTATTCGAGGCAGTCTTGGATCATCGTGGGCTAATAGTAGCCCATCCTTTTTATCTTCAGTTTCATCTTCGGCCCGACTTGGTGAGAACCGCAGAGTCTGTCGTGAGTCTCTTGGACGACTCTCCTTGCCTCTTCAGGTCCCAAGCATCTTAGCCACAAAGAATCAAATGATCTCTTATACAGAGTATCATTGATGAAGGCGAAAGACAGAGCTCGTTTCATGAGCTGATGTCTTGATGATGCATCTTCAGGTGCTCGACGGGATTTGAAGTGGTCTATAAAGACTTATCTCCAATCCTTAGCCTTTTCCTGGTCTTTTATTTGTATGACCGTTTGCTCGGTAGTTCCCTTTTCTTCGGACGACTCCGGAGATATTTCTGCCGGTGCAAGAACCCGACGGCTTTGCACAATGATCCTCACGTCATCGAGATTCTCGTCGGCCAGTTCTTTAGCGAGCTTAGCTAATGCATCCGCCTTGCTATTTTCCATGCGCGGTATGCTTTCCAGGGCATAGGCAGGGATTTGAATCAGCAATCATTGTACCCTTTCGCCGTACTTTACCAACTCCGGTTTGCACGTCTGATAGTCGCCGTTTACTTGGCTAACGACCAGTTGGGAGTCTCCGTATATTAGGAGGTTTTCAATTCCCATGTCGACAACGATCTTAAGACCTGCTATCAAAGCTTCATATTCGACTTCATTGTTTATCCTCGGCTCTGTTAAAGAAAAGGAAAAGCGCATTATCCCTCCTTGTGGTGTCACGAAGATGCCTATCCCTGATCTGATTATGGGGATGCTTTGTTTTCGCTTCTTCATGGAAGATGCCCTGTCGAAGTAAAGTTCCCACTGGGTATCATTCTCTCTTCTCTCCCCATCGATCGTGTCAAACGCGTG
Source organism: Agapanthus africanus (assembly GCA_030015575.1). NCBI lineage: Eukaryota > Viridiplantae > Streptophyta > Magnoliopsida > Asparagales > Amaryllidaceae > Agapanthus > Agapanthus africanus. Next base: position 402,494,854 of record JASDDO010000008.1, read on the forward strand.
CTCGTCGAGCAGTTCGCAGTTCAAAGGAGAATCAGCAAGTATCAGATGTTCAGCGAGGAAGTCGGCGATAGCCTGACCTTTCACCGCCTTGAGGGGACGATAAGTTATCGAGAATTCCATTAAGAGTAGGGCCCATTTAGCGAGTCGTCCCGTTAATATGGCCTTCGACATCAAATATTTGAGAGGATCCACCTTTGATATGAGATGAACCTCATGTGCTAATGCGTAATGTCTGAGCTTCGTTATCGTGAAGATCAACGCCAGGCAGTGTTTTTCGATGGGGGGTAATTGCTTTCTGCCCCCAGGAGAACTCGACTTAAATAATAGAGGGCTCTCTCCTTCCCTTGGTCGTTCTCTTGCGCCCACAGTGCGCCTAAGGAACCTTCGAGGGTTGTTGTGTACAGGACTAGAGGTTTTCCTTTAACGGGAGTGGCCAGTACTGGCGGATTCTGCAGGTATTGCTTGATTTCGTCCAGTGCGCCTTGGCATTTGCGATCCCAGACGAACGGGGTCCCCTTCTTCATCAAGTGACTGTAAAGACGGCACTTGCCGGAGAGATTGGCTATAAATCGCCGGATATACGCGAGCTTTCCTTGGAGAGACCGCAGTTGTTTGAGAGTTCTTGGCCGAGGCATTTCCATAATCACCTTGATCTTCGACGGGTCTATCTCGATGCCTCGGTGTCGGACGACGAATCCTAAGAACTTGCCTGAGGAAACTCCGAACGCGCATTTGAGAGGGTTCATCTTCAAGTTGTATTTCTGAAGGCGCTGAAACACGGTCTTCAGATGCTCTAAATGTTCCTCGTATGATTTTCTTTTAACTATGAGGTCGTCAATATAGCATTCGACGACCTCATGTATGAGGTCATCGAAAATCTTCGCCATGGCCCTCTGATAGGTGGAACCGGCATTCTTTAGACCGAAAGGCATCACCTTGTAGCAGAATATGCCCAAAGGGGTCCGGAAAGCGGTATGCTTCTGGTCCTCGTGATGCATCTTTATCTGATTGTATCCTGATGAGCCATCCATGAAGGAGAAAACTTCGTGAGTGGACGTATTATCTATCATCAGTGACCGGTACTGGAAAGTCGTCCTTTGGGCAAGCTTTGTTGAGATCCCGGAAGTCCACGCATATGCGCACTGTCCCATTTTTCTTCATCGCTGTGACGATGTTGGCGATCCAGTCAGGATACTGAACCTCTTGAATGAAGCCGGAGTCGATTAGCTTCTTGACCTCGGCGTTGATGCTCATCTCAAGCTCGAGCCGCATTCTTCTCGGTGCTTGTTTGATCGGCTTGACGTCCAGAGATATCGCCAATTTGTGCACAGCAATCTCTGGATCTAGTCCCGGCATCTCAGAATAGTTCCACGCGAAGCAATCTTTATACTGCATGAGCATGTCTTTTAGCGTAGCCACCCTTTCTTCAGACAACAGCTCACTGACGAATGTCGGCCGTAGGTCGTTTGCCGTTCCCAAGTTGATTTTCTTGAGGTTATCTGTAGTAGTATGTATCCCATCTTCCAGCTCATTTGGCGCCGGTGGAAACTCTGAGATCACCTCGTCATCATCGTTTTCGAAGCACCATGGGAGGTCATCCATATTCTCGGGTTCTTCTTCTGACATCGTTATCACGTGACAGGTGCGAGATCGCTTCCAAGATCGATGTTGATCTGGTTCTACTCCCGCCGCATACGTGGCTTTCGGTTCATGCTTCTGTGGTGGGGTTACCTTCCAGCTGTTGGATAGAGCGAATCTACCGAGTTGATACTGGTCTTCAACCCAGTTCTTGAAGATGAAGCAGTCTTCGAGAGGATGTCCTGTTGCTCGGTGATAGGAGAAATAGTCTGGATGATGAGAGACCTCGTCTGTTTGCTCGGGGTGCTTGGACTCTGGGAGCGTAATCATCCGATATTTCACGACGAGGTCGAATATCTTCCTTGTCTTGTCTTGAGGAAAAGAATATGCTCGACCCATCTTCTTTATAAGAGAAGGATCCCGGCTGCTCATTTCTGCTTCGCGTGGCTTTTTGGACCTGCTACGCTGCTGTCGAACATATTTTCTGTTCTTCAGTTTATTTTTGCCTCCGCGTCGAGTCTTCTTTGTGGCGGGCTGGCGACGAAGGGCATCGTCGTTCTTTGTAGATTGCTGAAGAAGGCGATGCGTCCTGGCTTTCTCGTAAATAGCCATTTCGCGATTATGGTCGTCTCGAACCTTTTGACCTGCATCCCTTATAACCTTGTCCATCTGTTCTTCGAACGACGGAATTGGCATTTTCACGGCGGGATCTCCATGGGCTGCAGAGATTTCTTCAATATTGCGGTAGGAGAATTTTGTCTGACCCTTCGCAACAGCTTGAAGCTGTTCCCGGTTGGAACAACAACATTCTCCATTGGGGTTGAAACAGGACCATACGAATAACTGCCCCCAACTCATTTTATATGATGCCGATATCGACATCGACCATTTCTTACGGTCGTGATTTGATTAGCCTCAGGATTTTTTTGAGCCTGCCCCTTGTTTCCTTTGAGAACTTGAATATTCTGCCCCTTGCGTCAACCTTGGTCCTTGGCAGGTGCCAGTTGTTTGAGGACTGATTCTATTGGTAAAGCTACAGCTTGGGGAACCAACCTCTAGAAGACAGACTTCTACTGGGCTTCCTCCATCGGCGTTGAGGCACCGAGGGTGGGAGGTTGGAGTATTGATCCAAAGAGAAGCCCGTTGATTTCTCGAAGAGCCGGATTGCAGAGATTTGAGGCCGCAAGTGGCCTGTACTTGACTCCACCAGATATGACAGAGCTTGAGTTGCTAAGGGGGGAGCAAACGCCATTCTTCATAGAGACGAAACGCCGGCTTCAGTATCCACTCCCCTAAGGGCAACCACAAACATATATACCGTGACTATTTGATCGCGGAAAAACACGACACACGAAGTGTGGAGTGGAAAGAGGAAAAGGTCCTACCGGGCATGCCGGAATCTGTTCTCCACCGAAAGACGCGGCTGGGATGTTGGGACGTCAGGACCTGAACTTTGAAGGCAGATGCTAATTGGTGCTATCCGTCCACCTCTCCGAAGATGCCAAGTTGATTTATGACACCGTGTATCGGAGATTTAAACGGATGTGGCCGATGTAGCAGACTTCGTCAGATTCCCCCTCGTTGATGGGTTTTTGATTGTGGGGCCACTCTTCCCTGCAGGCGCAAGCCCCTGCAGTTAATTATGCTACCGCATCGCGGTAACCACTTTCTCCTTCTCTAGATGGTCACTTCGTGTCGTGTGGGTTTGTTTTGTTTTTGGTTGCCCGTGAATTGTATACGAAGACTAATTTATGTTGTCGCTCGTAGGGCGTGGATTAGTCCAAATCCGTATCTTCTTAGATTTGGGTTTGGGGTTGGGTTTAAGGATACGTTAGTCTCATTTGAGACTAAGATCGACTTAAACGTTTGTTAAGGATACATCAGTCTAATTTTAGACTAAGATCAACTTAACAGGATCGTTTAGATCCAACAAGAGAGCATTTGGGCTCTATTGTTTGGTTTAGGAACATTGTGGTCGATAATTAGTTTAAGGACATTACGGTCCAAGGTTAAGGACATCATCGTCCATGGGTTTAAGGACCCCACAGTCCAAGGTTAAGGACATCATAGTCCATGGGCTTAAGGACCCCACAGTCCAAGGTTAAGGACATCATAGTCTATGGGTTTAAGGACCCCACAGTCTAGTTTAAAGATGTCATAGTCTATGGAATGTATGGTTGTCAGGACCCGTCACCTCTCTGAAGACGTTGAAGGATTACAACGACAAATATCAGAGGAGTAAAGAGATGTACCCTTGAACCAATTTTGGTTGGGAGATCTGTAATCTAATTGGGACTAAGATCTGAGATTTATGAGCATATGGGCTCAATTAATCTGAATGAGGGGTTTAT